>OU343049.1:0-1460000 GCA_910593695.2 Ocypus olens
AAAACTGAGATTTACAAAACTGAGATTTACAAAACTGAGATTTTTAAAACTGAGATTTACAAAACTGAGATTTACAAAACTGAGATTTACAAAACTGAGATTTACAAAACTGAGATTTTCAAAACTGAGATTTACAAAACTGAGATTTACAAAACTGAGATTTTTAAAACTGAGATTTTTAAAACTGAGATTTACAAAACTGAGATTTACAAAACTGAGATTTACAAAACTGAGATTTACAAAACTGAGATTTACAAAACTGAGATTTTTAAAACTGAGATTTACAAAACTGAGATTTACAAAACTGAGATTTTCAAAACTGAGATTTACAAAACTGAGATTTACATAACTGAGATTTACAAAACTGAGATTTTCAAAACTGAGATTTACAAAACTGAGATTTTTAAAACTGAGATTTACAAAACTGAGATTTACAAAACTGAGATTTTCAAAACTGAGATTTACAAAACTGAGATTTACAAAACTGAGATTTACAAAACTGAGATTTTCAAAACTGAGATTTACAAAACTGAGATTTTTAAAACTGAGATTTACAAAACTGAGATTTACAAAACTGAGATTTACAAAACTGAGATTTTCAAAACTGAGATTTACAAAACTGAGATTTACAAAACTGAGATTTACAAAACTGAGATTTACAAAACTGAGATTTTCAAAACTGAGATTTACAAAACCGAGATTTTTAAAACTGAGATTTACAAAACTGAGATTTACAAAACTGAGATTTTCAAAACTGAGATTTTCAAAACTGAGATTTACAAAACTGAGATTTACAAAACTGAGATTTACAAAACTGAGATTTTCAAAACTGAGATTTACAAAACTGAGATTTTCAAAACTGAGATTTACAAAACTGAGATTTACATAACTGAGATTTACAAAACTGAGATTTTTAAAACTGAGATTTACAAAACTGAGATTTACAAAACTGAGATTTTCAAAACTGAGATTTTCAAAACTGAGATTTTCAAAACTGAGATTTACAAAACTGAGATTTACAAAACTGAGATTTACAAAACTGAGATTTTCAAAACTGAGATTTACAAAACTGAGATTTACAAAACTGAGATTTTTAAAACTGAGATTTACAAAACTGAGATTTACAAAACTGAGATTTACAAAACTGAGATTTTCAAAACTGAGATTTACAAAACTGAGATTCACAAAACTGAGATTTACAAAACTGAGATTTTCAAAACTGAGATTTACAAAACTGAGATTTACAAAACTGAGATTTTCAAAACTGAGATTCACAAAACTGAGATTTACAAAACTGAGATTTTCAAAACTGAGATTTACAAAACTGAGATTCACAAAACTGAGATTTACAAAACTGAGATTTTCAAAACTGAGATTTACAAAACTGAGATTTTCAAAACTGAGATTTACAAAACTGAGATTTTCAAAACTGAGATTTACAAAACTGAGATTTACAAAACTGAGATTTACAAAACTGAGATTTACAAAACTGAGATTTTCAAAACCAAGATTTACAAAACTGAGATTTTCAAAACTGAGATTTTCAAAACTGAGATTTACAAAACTGAGATTTTCAAAACTGAGATTTACAAAACTGAGATTTTTAAAACTGAGATTTACAAAACTGAGATTTTCAAAACTGAGATTTTCAAAACTGAGATTTTCAAAACTGAGATTTACAAAACTGAGATTTACAAAACTGAGATTTACAAAACTGAGATTTTCAAAACTGAGATTTTCAAAACTGAGATTTTCAAAACTGAGATTTACAAAACTGAGATTTACAAAACTGAGATTTACAAAACTGAGATTTTCAAAACTGAGATTTTCAAAACTGAGATTTACAAAACTGAGATTTTTAAAACTGAGATCTACAAAACTGAGATTTTCAAAACTGAGATTTTCAAAACTGAGATTTTTAAAACTGAGATTTTCAAAACTGAGATTTACAAAACTGAGATTTTTAAAACTGAGATTTACAAAACTGAGATTTTCAAAACTGAGATTTACAAAACTGAGATTTTCAAAACTGAGATTTTTAAAACTGAGATTTACAAAACTGAGATTTTCAAAACTGAGATTTTCAAAACTGAGATTTACAAAACTGAGATTTTCAAAACTGAGATTTTCAAAACTGAGATTTACAAAACTGAGATTTTCAAAAAAGAGATTTTCAAAACTGAGATTTTTAAAACTGAGATTTACAAAACTGAGATTTTCAAAACTGAGATTTTTAAAACTGAGATTTACAAAACTGAGATTTACAAAACTGAGATTTACAAAACTGAGATTTACAAAACTGAGATTTTCAAAACTGAGATTTTCAAAACTGAGATTTTTAAAACTGAGATTTACAAAACTGAGATTTTCAAAACTGAGATTTTTAAAATTGAGATTTACAAAACTGAGATTTTCAAAACTGAGATTTTCAAAACTGAGATTTACAAAACTGAGATTTACAAAACTGAGATTTTCAAAACTGAGATTTTCAAAACTGAGATTTTCAAAACTGAGATTTACAAAACTGAGATTTTCAAAACTGAGATTTTCAAAACTGAGATTTACAAAACTGAGATTTACAAAACTGAGATTTACAAAACTGAGATTTACAAAACTGAGATTTTCAAAACTGAGATTTTCAAAACTGAGATTTTCAAAACTGAGATTTACAAAACTGAGATTTTTAAAACTGAGATTTACAAAACTGAAATTTTCAAAACTGAGATTTTCAAAACTGAGATTTTCAAAACTGAGATTTTCAAAACTGAGATTTTCAAAACTGAGATTTTCAAAACTGAGATTTTCAAAACTGAGATTTACAAAACTGAGATTTTCAAAACTGAGATTTTCAAAACTGAGATTTACAAAACTGAGATTTTCAAAACTGAGATTTTCAAAACTGAGATTTTCAAAACTGAGATTTACAAAACTGAGATTTTTAAAACTGAGATTTACAAAACTGAGATTTTCAAAACTGAGATTTTCAAAACTGAGATTTTCAAAACTGAGATTTTCAAAACTGAGATTTTCAAAACTGAGATTTACAAAACTGAGATTTTCAAAACTGAGATTTTTAAAACTGAGATTTACAAAACTGAGATTTTCAAAACTGAGATTTTCAAAACTGAGATTTTCAAAACTGAGATTTTCAAAACTGAGATTTTCAAAACTGAGATTTACAAAACTGAGATTTTCAAAACTGAGATTTTCAAAACTGAGATTTACAAAACTGAGATTTTCAAAACTGAGATTTTCAAAACTGAGATTTTCAAAACTGAGATTTACAAAACTGAGATTTTTAAAACTGAGATTTACAAAACTGAGATTTTCAAAACTGAGATTTTCAAAACTGAGATTTTCAAAACTGAGATTTTCAAAACTGAGATTTTCAAAACTGAGATTTTCAAAACTGAGATTTACAAAACTGAGATTTTCAAAACTGAGATTTTCAAAACTGAGATTTACAAAACTGAGATTTACAAAACTGAGATTTACAAAACTGAGATTTACAAATCTGAGATTTACAAAACTGAGATTTTCAAAACTGAGATTTACAAAACTGAGATTTTCAAAACTGAGATTTTCAAAACTGAGATTTACAAAACTGAGATTTACAAAACTGAGATTTACAAAACTGAGATTTACAAAACTGAGATTTACAAAACTGAGATTTACAAAACTGAGATTTTCAAAACTGAGATTTACAAAACTGAGATTTTCAAAACTGAGATTTACAAAACTGAGATTTACAAAACTGAGATTTACAAAACTGAGATTTACAAAACTGAGATTTTCAAAACTGAGATTTAAAAAACTTAGATTTTCAAAACTGAGATTTACAAAACTGAGATTTTCAAAACTGAGATTTACAAAACTGAGATTTTCAAAACTGAGATTTACAAAACTGAGATTTACAAAACTGAGATTTTTAAAACTGAGATTTACAAAACTGAGATTTACATAACTGAGATTTACAAAACTGAGATTTTCAAAACTGAGATTTACAAAACTGAGATTCACAAAACTGAGATTTACAAAACTGAGATTTTCAAAACTGAGATTTACAAAACTGAGATTTACAAAACTGAGATTTACAAAACTGAGATTTACAAAACTGAGATTTACAAAACTAAGATTTTCAAAACTGAGATTTTCAAAACTGAGATTTACAAAACTGAGATTTACAAAACTGAGATTTTCAAAACTGAGATTTACAAAACTGAGATTTACAAAACTGAGATTTACAAAACTGAGATTTACAAAACTGAGATTTTCAAAACCAAGATTTACAAAACTGAGATTTTCAAAACTGAGATTTTCAAAACTGAGATTTACAAAACTGAGATTTTCAAAACTGAGATTTACAAAACTGAGATTTTTAAAACTGAGATTTACAAAACTGAGATTTTCAAAACTGAGATTTTCAAAACTGAGATTTTCAAAACTGAGATTTTCAAAACTGAGATTTACAAAACTGAGATTTACAAAACTGAGATTTACAAAACTGAGATTTTCAAAACTGAGATTTTCAAAACTGAGATTTTCAAAACTGAGATTTACAAAACTGAGATTTACAAAACTGAGATTTACAAAACTGAGATTTTCAAAACTGAGATTTTCAAAACTGAGATTTACAAAACTGAGATTTTTAAAACTGAGATTTACAAAACTGAGATTTTCAAAACTGAGATTTTCAAAACTGAGATTTTCAAAACTGAGATTTTCAAAACTGAGATTTACAAAACTGAGATTTTTAAAACTAAGATTTACAAAACTGAGATTTTCAAAACTGAGATTTACAAAACTGAGATTTTCAAAACTGAGATTTTTAAAAGTGAGATTTACAAAACTGAGATTTTCAAAACTGAGATTTTCAAAACTGAGATTTTCAAAACTGAGATTTACAAAACTGAGATTTTCAAAACTGAGATTTACAAAACTGAGATTTTCAAAACTGAGATTTTCAAAACTGAGATTTTCAAAACTGAGATTTTCAAAACTGAGATTTTCAAAACTGAGATTTTCAAAACTGAGATTTACAAAACTGAGATTTTTAAAACTGAGATTTACAAAACTGAGATTTTCAAAACTGAGATTTTCAAAACTGAGATTTTCAAAACTGAGATTTTCAAAACTGAGATTTTCAAAACTGAGATTTACAAAACTGAGATTTT
Organism: Ocypus olens; assembly: GCA_910593695.2. NCBI lineage: Eukaryota > Metazoa > Arthropoda > Insecta > Coleoptera > Staphylinidae > Ocypus > Ocypus olens. The sequence goes on from OU343049.1 coordinate 5,175, forward strand.
CAAAACTGAGATTTTCAAAACTGAGATTTACAAAACTGAGATTTTCAAAACTGAGATTTTCAAAACTGAGATTTTTAAAACTGAGATTTACAAAACTGAGATTTTCAAAACTGAGATTTTTAAAACTGAGATTTACAAAACTGAGATTTACAAAACTGAGATTTACAAAACTGAGATTTTCAAAACTGAGATTTTCAAAACTGAGATTTTCAAAACTGAGATTTTTAAAACTGAGATTTACAAAACTGAGTTTTACAAAACTGAGATTTTCAAAACTGAGATTTACAAAACTGAGATTTACAAAACTGAGATTTTCAAAACTGAGATTTTCAAAACAGAGATTTTCAAAACTGAGATTTACAAAACTGAGATTTTCAAAACTGAGATTTTCAAAATTGAGATTTACAAAACTGAGATTTTCAAAACTGAGATTTTCAAAACTGAGATTTACAAAACTGAGATTTACAAAACTGAGATTTTCAAAACTGAGATTTTCAAAACTGAGATTTTCAAAACTGAGATTTACAAAACTGAGATTTTCAAAACTGAGATTTTCAAAACTGAGATTTACAAAACTGAGATTTACAAAACTGAGATTTACAAAACTGAGATTTACAAAACTGAGATTTTCAAAACTGAGATTTTCAAAACTGAGATTTTCAAAACTGAGATTTACAAAACTGAGATTTTTAAAACTGAGATTTACAAAACTGAGATTTTCAAAACTGAGATTTTCAAAACTGAGATTTTCAAAACTGAGATTTTCAAAACTGAGATTTTCAAAACTGAGATTTTCAAAACTTAGATTTTCAAAACTGAGATTTACAAAACTGAGATTTTTAAAACTGAGATTTTCAAAACTGAGATTTACAAAACTGAGATTTTCAAAACTGAGATTTTCAAAACTGAGATTTTCAAAACTGAGATTTACAAAACTGAGATTTTCAAAACTGAGATTTTCAAAACTGAGATTTTCAAAACTGAGATTTACAAAACTGAGATTTTCAAAACTGAGATTTACAAAACTGAGATTTTCAAAACTGAGATTTTCAAAACTGAGATTTTCAAAACTGAGATTTACAAAACTGAGATTTTTAAAACTGAGATTTACAAAACTGAGATTTTCAAAACTGAGATTTTCAAAACTGAGATTTTCAAAACTGAGATTTTCAAAACTGAGATTTTCAAAACTGAGATTTTCAAAACTGAGATTTTCAAAACTGAGATTTTCAAAACTGAGATTTTCAAAACTGAGATTTACAAAACTGAGATTTTCAAAACTGAGATTTTTAAAACTGAGATTTACAAAACTGAGATTTTCAAAACTGAGATTTTCAAAACTGAGATTTTCAAAACTGAGATTTTCAAAACTGAGATTTTCAAAACTGAGATTTACAAAACTGAGATTTTCAAAACTGAGATTTTCAAAACTGAGATTTACAAAACTGAGATTTTCAAAACTGAGATTTTCAAAACTGAGATTTTCAAAACTGAGATTTTTAAAACTGAGATTTACAAAACTGAGATTTTCAAAACTGAGATTTTCAAAACTGAGATTTTCAAAACTGAGATTTTCAAAACTGAGATTTACAAAACTGAGATTTTCAAAACTGAGATTTTCAAAACTGAGATTTTCAAAACTGAGATTTACAAAACTGAGATTTTCAAAACTGAGATTTTTAAAACTGAGATTTACAAAACTGAGATTTTCAAAACTGAGATTTTCAAAACTGAGATTTTCAAAACTGAGATTTTCAAAACTGAGATTTTCAAAACTGAGATTTACAAAACTGAGATTTTCAAAACTGAGATTTTCAAAACTGAGATTTACAAAACTGAGATTTTCAAAACTGAGATTTTCAAAACTGAGATTTTCAAAACTGAGATTTACAAAACTGAGATTTTCAAAACTGAGATTTACAAAACTGAGATTTTCAAAACTGAGATTTTCAAAACTGAGATTTTCAAAACTGAGATTTTCAAAACTGAGATTTTCAAAACTGAGATTTTCAAAACTGAGATTTTCAAAACTGAGATTTTCAAAACTGAGATTTACAAAACTGAGATTTTCAAAACTGAGATTTTTAAAACTGAGATTTACAAAACTGAGATTTTCAAAACTGAGATTTTCAAAACTGAGATTTTCAAAACTGAGATTTTCAAAACTGAGATTTTCAAAACTGAGATTTACAAAACTGAGATTTTCAAAACTGAGATTTTCAAAACTGAGATTTACAAAACTGAGATTTTCAAAACTGAGATTTTCAAAACTGAGATTTTCAAAACTGAGATTTACAAAACTGAGATTTTTAAAACTGAGATTTACAAAACTGAGATTTTCAAAACTGAGATTTTCAAAACTGAGATTTTCAAAACTGAGATTTTCAAAACTGAGATTTTCAAAACTGAGATTTACAAAACTGAGATTTTCAAAACTGAGATTTTTAAAACTGAGATTTACAAAACTGAGATTTACAAAACTGAGATTTACAAAACTGAGATTTACAAAACTGAGATTTTCAAAACTGAGATTTTCAAAACTGAGATTTTCAAAACTGAGATTTACAAAACTGAGATTTTCAAAACTGAGATTTTCAAAACTGAGATTTACAAAACTGAGATTTACAAAACTGAGATTTACAAAACTGAGATTTACAAAACTGAGATTTTCAAAACTGAGATTTTCAAAACTGAGATTTTCAAAACTGAGATTTACAAAACTAAAATTTTTAAAACTGAGATTTACAAAACTGAGATTTTCAAAACTGAGATTTTCAAAACTGAGATTTTCAAAACTGAGATTTTCAAAACTGAGATTTTCAAAACTGAGATTTTCAAAACTTAGATTTTCAAAACTGAGATTTACAAAACTGAGATTTTCAAAACTGAGATTTTCAAAACTGAGATTTACAAAACTGAGATTTTCAAAACTGAGATTTTCAAAACTGAGATTTTCAAAACTGAGATTTACAAAACTGAGATTTTCAAAACTGAGATTTTCAAAACTGAGATTTTCAAAACTGAGATTTACAAAACTGAGATTTTCAAAACTGAGATTTTCAAAACTGAGATTTACAAAACTGAGATTTTCAAAACTGAGATTTTCAAAACTGAGATTTTCAAAACTGAGATTTACAAAACTGAGATTTTTAAAACTGAGATTTACAAAACTGAGATTTTCAAAACTGAGATTTTCAAAACTGAGATTTTCAAAACTGAGATTTTCAAAACTGAGATTTTCAAAACTGAGATTTTCAAAACTGAGATTTTCAAAACTGAGATTTTCAAAACTGAGATTTACAAAACTGAGATTTTCAAAACTGAGATTTTTAAAACTGAGATTTACAAAACTGAGATTTTCAAAACTGAGATTTTCAAAACTGAGATTTTCAAAACTGAGATTTTCAAAACTGAGATTTTCAAAACTGAGATTTACAAAACTGAGATTTTCAAAACTGAGATTTTCAAAACTGAGATTTACAAAACTGAGATTTTCAAAACTGAGATTTTCAAAACTGAGATTTTCAAAACTGAGATTTTTAAAACTGAGATTTACAAAACTGAGATTTACAAAACTGAGATTTTTAAAACTGAGATTTACAAAACTGAGATTTTCAAAACTGAGATTTTCAAAACTGAGATTTTCAAAACTGAGATTTTCAAAACTGAGATTTTTAAAACTGAGATTTACAAAACTGAGATTTTCAAAACTGAGATTTTCAAAACTGAGATTTTCAAAACTGAGATTTTCAAAACTGAGATTTTCAAAACTGAGATTTACAAAACTGAGATTTTCAAAACTGAGATTTTCAAAACTGAGATTTACAAAACTGAGATTTTCAAAACTGAGATTTTCAAAACTGAGATTTTCAAAACTGAGATTTTTAAAACTGAGATTTACAAAACTGAGATTTTCAAAACTGAGATTTTCAAAACTGAGATTTTCAAAACTGAGATTTTCAAAACTGAGATTTTCAAAACTGAGATTTACAAAACTGAGATTTTCAAAACTGAGATTTTCAAAACTGAGATTTACAAAACTGAGATTTTCAAAACTGAGATTTTCAAAACTGAGATTTTCAAAACTGAGATTTTTAAAACTGAGATTTTCAAAACTGAGATTTACAAAACTGAGATTTTTAAAACTGAGATTTACAAAACTGAGATTTTCAAAACTGAGATTTTCAAAACTGAGATTTTCAAAACTGAGATTTTCAAAACTGAGATTTTCAAAACTGAGATTTTCAAAACTGGGATTTTCAAAACTGAGATTTACAAAACTGAGATTTTCAAAACTGAGATTTTCAAAACTGAGATTTACAAAACTGAGATTTTCAAAACTGAGATTTTCAAAACTGAGATTTTTAAAACTGAGATTTACAAAACTGAGATTTACAAAACTGAGATTTACAAAACTGAGATTTTCAAAACTGAGATTTTCAAAACTGAGATTTTCAAAACTGAGATTTACAAAACTGAGATTTACAAAACTGAGATTTTCAAAACTGAGATTTACAAAACTGAGATTTACAAAACTGAGATTTTCAAAACTGAGATTTTCAAAATTGAGATTTACAAAACTGAGATTTTCAAAACTGAGATTTTCAAAACTGAGATTTTTAAAACTGAGATTTACAAAACTGAGATTTTCAAAACTGAGATTTTCAAAACTGAGATTTTCAAAACTGAGATTTTCAAAACTGAGATTTTTAAAACTGAGATTTACAAAACTGAGATTTTCAAAACTGAGATTTTTAAAACTGAGATTTACAAAACTGAGATTTACAAAACTGAGATTTACAAAACTGAGATTTACAAAACTGAGATTTTCAAAACTGAGATTTTCAAAACTGAGATTTTTAAAACTGAGATTTACAAAACTGAGATTTACAAAACTGAGATTTTCAAAACTGAGATTTACAAAACTGAGATTTACAAAACTGAGATTTTCAAAACTGAGATTTTCAAAATTGAGATTTACAAAACTGAGATTTTCAAAACTGAGATTTTCAAAACTGAGATTTTTAAAACTGAGATTTACAAAACTGAGATTTACAAAACTGAGATTTACAAAACTGAGATTTACAAAACTGAGATTTTCAAAACTGAGATTTTCAAAACTGAGATTTTTAAAACTGAGATTTACAAAACTGAGATTTACAAAACTGAGATTTTCAAAACTGAGATTTTCAAAACTGAGATTTTCAAAACTGAGATTTACAAAACTGAGATTTTTAAAACTGAGATTTACAAAACTGAGATTTACAAAACTGAGATTTTCAAAACTGAGATTTTCAAAACTGAGATTTTCAAAACTGAGATTTTCAAAACTGAGATTTTCAAAACTGAGATTTTCAAAACTGAGATTTTCAAAACTGAGATTTACAAAACTGAGATTTTCAAAACTGAGATTTTCAAAACTGAGATTTACAAAACTGAGATTTTTAAAACTGAGATTTTCAAAACTGAGATTTTCAAAACTGAGATTTACAAAACTGAGATTTTCAAAACTGAGATTTACAAAACTGAGATTTTCAAAACTGAGATTTTCAAAACTGAGATTTTAAAAACTGAGATTTTCAAAACTGAGATTTTCAAAACTGAGATTTACAAAACTGAGATTTACAAAACTGAGATTTTCAAAACTGAGATTTTCAAAACTGAGATTTTTAAAACTGAGATTTACAAAACTGAGATTTTCAAAACTGAGATTTACAAAACTGAGATTTTCAAAACTGAGATTTACAAAACTGAGATTTTCAAAACTGAGATTTTCAAAACTGAGATTTTCAAAACTGAGATTTTCAAAACTGAGATTTTCAAAACTGAGATTTTCAAAACTGAGATTTTCAAAACTGGGATTTTCAAAACTGAGATTTACAAAACTGAGATTTTCAAAACTGAGATTTTCAAAACTGAGATTTACAAAACTGAGATTTTCAAAACTGAGATTTTCAAAACTGAGATTTTTAAAACTGAGATTTACAAAACTGAGATTTACAAAACTGAGATTTACAAAACTGAGATTTTCAAAACTGAGATTTTCAAAACTGAGATTTTCAAAACTGAGATTTTTAAAACTGAGATTTACAAAACTGAGATTTTCAAAACTGAGATTTTTAAAACTGAGATTTACAAAACTGAGATTTACAAAACTGAGATTTACAAAACTGAGATTTACAAAACTGAGATTTTCAAAACTGAGATTTTCAAAACTGAGATTTTTAAAACTGAGATTTACAAAACTGAGATTTACAAAACTGAGATTTTCAAAACTGAGATTTACAAAACTGAGATTTACAAAACTGAGATTTTCAAAACTGAGATTTTCAAAATTGAGATTTACAAAACTGAGATTTTCAAAACTGAGATTTTCAAAACTGAGATTTTCAAAACTGAGATTTACAAAACTGAGATTTACAAAACTGAGATTTACAAAACTGAGATTTACAAAACTGAGATTTTCAAAACTGAGATTTTCAAAACTGAGATTTTTAAAACTGAGATTTACAAAACTGAGATTTACAAAACTGAGATTTTCAAAACTGAGATTTTCAAAACTGAGATTTTCAAAACTGAGATTTACAAAACTGAGATTTTTAAAACTGAGATTTACAAAACTGAGATTTACAAAACTGAGATTTTCAAAACTGAGATTTTCAAAACTGAGATTTTCAAAACTGAGATTTACAAAACTGAGATTTTCAAAACTGAGATTTTCAAAACTGAGATTTACAAAACTGAGATTTACAAAACTGAGATTTACAAAACTGAGATTTACAAAACTGAGATTTTCAAAACTGAGATTTTCAAAACTGAGATTTTCAAAACTGAGATTTACAAAACTGAGATTTTTAAAACTGAGATTTACAAAACTGAGATTTTCAAAACTGAGATTTTCAAAACAGATTTTCAAAACTGAGATTTTCAAAACTGAGATTTTCAAAACTGAGATTTTCAAAACTGGGATTTTCAAAACTGAGATTTACAAAACTGAGATTTTCAAAACTGAGATTTTCAAAACTGAGATTTACAAAACTGAGATTTTCAAAACTGAGATTTTCAAAACTGAGATTTTCAAAACTGAGATTTACAAAACTGAGATTTTTAAAACTGAGATTTACAAAACTGAGATTTTCAAAACTGAGATTTTCAAAACTGAGATTTTCAAAACTGAGATTTTCAAAACTGAGATTTTCAAAACTGAGATTTACAAAACTGAGATTTTCAAAACTGAGATTTTTAAAACTGAGATTTTTAAAACTGAGATTTACAAAACTGAGATTTTCAAAACTGAGATTTTCAAAACTGAGATTTTCAAAACTGAGATTTTCAAAACTGAGATTTTCAAAACTGAGATTTTCAAAACTGAGATTTTCAAAACTGAGATTTTCAAAACTGAGATTTACAAAACTGAGATTTTCAAAACTGAGATTTTTAAAACTGAGATTTACAAAACTGAGATTTTCAAAACTGAGATTTTCAAAACTGAGATTTTCAAAACTGAGATTTTCAAAACTGAGATTTTCAAAACTGAGATTTACAAAACTGAGATTTTCAAAACTGAGATTTTCAAAACTGAGATTTACAAAACTGAGATTTTCAAAACTGAGATTTTCAAAACTGAGATTTTCAAAACTGAGATTTACAAAACTGAGATTTTTAAAACTGAGATTTACAAAACTGAGATTTTCAAAACTGAGATTTTCAAAACTGAGATTTTCAAAACTGAGATTTTCAAAACTGAGATTTTCAAAACTGAGATTTACAAAACTGAGATTTACAAAACTGAGATTTTCAAAACTGAGATTTTCAAAACTGAGATTTACAAAACTGAGATTTTCAAAACTGAGATTTTCAAAATTGAGATTTACAAAACTGAGATTTTCAAAACTGAGATTTTCAAAACTGAGATTTACAAAACTGAGATTTACAAAACTGAGATTTACAAAACTAATATTTTCAAAACTGAGATTTTCAAAACTGAGATTTTCAAAACTGAGATTTTCAAAACTGAGATTTACAAAACTGAGATTTTTAAAACTGAGATTTACAAAACTGAGATTTTCAAAACTGAGATTTTCAAAACTGAGATTTTCAAAACTGAGATTTTCAAAACTGAGATTTTCAAAACTGAGATTTACAAAACTGAGATTTTCAAAACTGAGATTTTCAAAACTGAGATTTACAAAACTGAGATTTTCAAAACTGAGATTTTCAAAACTGAGATTTTCAAAACTGAGATTTACAAAACTGAGATTTTTAAAACTGAAATTTACAAAACTGAGATTTACATAACTGAGATTTACAAAACTGAGATTTTCAAAACTGAGATTTACAAAACTGAGATTTACAAAACTGAGATTTACAAAACTGAGATTTTCAAAACTGAGATTTTTAAAACTGAGATTTACAAAACTGAGATTTACAAAACTGAGATTTACAAAACTGAGATTTACAAAACTGAGATTTTCAAAACTGAGATTTTCAAAACTGAGATTGTTAAAACTGAGATTTACAAAACTGAGATTTACAAAACTGAGATTTTCAAAACTGAGATTTACAAAACTGAGATTTACAAAACTGAGATTTTCAAAACTGAGATTTTCAAAACTGAGATTTTCAGAACTGAGATTTACAAAACTGAGATTTTCAAAACTGAGATTTTCAAAATTGAGATTTACAAAACTGAGATTTTCAAAACTGAGATTTTCAAAACTGAGATTTACAAAACTGAGATTTACAAAACTGAGATTTTCAAAACTGAGATTTTCAAAACTGAGATTTTCAAAACTGAGATTTACAAAACTGAGATTTTCAAAACTGAGATTTTCAAAACTGAGATTTACAAAACTGAGATTTACAAAACTGAGATTTACAAAACTGAGATTTACAAAACTGAGATTTTCAAAACTGAGATTTTCAAAACTGAGATTTACAAAACTGAGATTTTTAAAACTGAGATTTACAAAACTGAGATTTTCAAAACTGAGATTTTCAAAACTGAGATTTTCAAAACTGAGATTTTCAAAACTGAGATTTTCAAAACTGAGATTTTCAAAACTGGGATTTTCAAAACTGAGATTTACAAAACTGAGATTTTCAAAACTGAGATTTTCAAAACTGAGATTAACAAAACTGAGATTTTCAAAACTGAGATTTTCAAAACTGAGATTTTCAAAACTGAGATTTACAAAACTGAGATTTTTAAAACTGAGATTTACAAAACTGAGATTTTCAAAACTGAGATTTTCAAAACTGAGATTTTCAAAACTGAGATTTTCAAAACTGAGATTTTCAAAACTGAGATTTACAAAACTGAGATTTTCAAAACTGAGATTTTTAAAACTGAGATTTACAAAACTGAGATTTTCAAAACTGAGATTTTCAAAACTGAGATTTTCAAAACTGAGATTTTCAAAACTGAGATTTTCAAAACTGAGATTTACAAAACTGAGATTTTCAAAACTGAGATTTTCAAAACTGAGATTTACAAAACTGAGATTTTCAAAACTGAGATTTTCAAAACTGAGATTTTCAAAACTGAGATTTACAAAACTGAGATTTTTAAAACTGAGATTTACAAAACTGAGATTTTCAAAACTGAGATTTTCAAAACCGAGATTTTCAAAACTGAGATTTTCAAAACTGAGATTTTCAAAACTGAGATTTTCAAAACTGAGATTTTCAAAACTGAGATTTTCAAAACTGAGATTTACAAAACTGAGATTTTCAAAACTGAGATTTTTAAAACTGAGATTTACAAAACTGAGATTTTCAAAACTGAGATTTTCAAAACTGGGATTTTCAAAACTGAGATTTTCAAAACTGAGATTTTCAAAACTGAGATTTACAAAACTGAGATTTTCAAAACTGAGATTTTCAAAACTGAGATTTACAAAACTGAGATTTTCAAAACTGAGATTTTCAAAACTGAGATTTTCAAAACTGAGATTTACAAAACTGAGATTTTTAAAACTGAGATTTACAAAACTGAGATTTTCAAAACTGAGATTTTCAAAACTGAGATTTTCAAAACTGAGATTTACAAAACTGAGATTTTCAAAACTGAGATTTTCAAAACTGAGATTTACAAAACTGAGATTTTCAAAACTGAGATTTTCAAAACTGAGATTTTCAAAACTGAGATTTACAAAACTGAGATTTTTAAAACTGAGATTTACAAAACTGAGATTTACAAAACTGAGATTTTCAAAACTGAGATTTTCAAAACTGAGATTTTCAAAACTGAGATTTACAAAACTGAGATTTTCAAAACTGAGATTTTCAAAACTGAGATTTACAAAACTGAGATTTTCAAAACTGAGATTTTCAAAACTGAGATTTTCAAAACTGAGATTTACAAAACTGAGATTTTCAAAACTGAGATTTTCAAAACTGGGATTTTCAAAACTGAGATTTACAAAACTGAGATTTTCAAAACTGAGATTTTCAAAACTGAAATTAACAAAACTGAGATTTTCAAAACTGAGATTTTCAAAACTGAGATTTTCAAAACTGAGATTTACAAAACTGAGATTTTTAAAACTGAGATTTACAAAACTGAGATTTTCAAAACTGAGTTTCAAAACTGAGATTTTCAAAACTGAGATTTTCAAAACTGAGATTTTCAAAACTGAGATTTACAAAACTGAGATTTTCAAAACTGAGATTTTTAAAACTGAGATTTACAAAACTGAGATTTTCAAAACTGAGATTTTCAAAACTGAGATTTTCAAAACTGAGATTTTCAAAACTGAGATTTTCAAAACTGAGATTTACAAAACTTAGATTTTCAAAACTGAGATTTTCAAAACTGAGATTTACAAAACTGAGATTTTCAAAACTGAGATTTTCAAAACTGAGATTTACAAAACTGAGATTTTTAAAACTGAGATTTACAAAACTGAGATTTTCAAAACTGAGATTTTCAAAACCGAGATTTTCAAAACTGAGATTTTCAAAACTGAGATTTTCAAAACTGAGATTTTCAAAACTGAGATTTTCAAAACTGAGATTTTCAAAACTGAGATTTACAAAACTGAGATTTTCAAAACTGAGATTTTTAAAACTGAGATTTACAAAACTGAGATTTTCAAAACTGAGATTTTCAAAACTGGGATTTTCAAAACTGAGATTTTCAAAACTGAGATTTTCAAAACTGAGATTTACAAAACTGAGATTTTCAAAACTGAGATTTTCAAAACTGAGATTTACAAAACTGAGATTTTCAAAACTGAGATTTTCAAAACTGAGATTTTCAAAACTGAGATTTACAAAACTGAGATTTTTAAAACTGAGATTTACAAAACTGAGATTTTCAAAACTGAGATTTTCAAAACTGAGATTTTCAAAACTGAGATTTACAAAACTGAGATTTTCAAAACTGAGATTTTCAAAACTGAGATTTACAAAACTGAGATTTTCAAAACTGAGATTTTCAAAACTGAGATTTTCAAAACTGAGATTTACAAAACTGAGATTTTTAAAACTGAGATTTACAAAACTGAGATTTACAAAACTGAGATTTTCAAAACTGAGATTTTCAAAACTGAGATTTTCAAAACTGAGATTTACAAAACTGAGATTTTCAAAACTGAGATTTTCAAAACTGAGATTTACAAAACTGAGATTTTCAAAACTGAGATTTTCAAAACTGAGATTTTCAAAACTGAGATTTACAAAACTGAGATTTTTAAAACTGAGATTTACAAAACTGAGATTTTCAAAACTGAGATTTTCAAAACTGAGATTTTCAAAACTGAGATTTACAAAACTGAGATTTTCAAAACTGAGATTTTCAAAACTGAGATTTACAAAACTGAGATTTTCAAAACTGAGATTTTCAAAACTGAGATTTTCAAAACTGAGATTTTCAAAACTGAGATTTTCAAAACTGAGATTTTCAAAACTGAGATTTTTAAAACTGAGATTTACAAAACTGAGATTTACAAAACTGAGATTTTCAAAACTGAGATTTTCAAAACTGAGATTTTCAAAACTGAGATTTTCAAAACTGAGATTTTCAAAACTGAGATTTACAAAACTGAGATTTTCAAAACTGAGATTTTCAAAACTGAGATTTACAAAACTGAGATTTTCAAAACTGAGATTTTCAAAACTGAGATTTTCAAAACTGAGATTTACAAAACTGAGATTTTTAAAACTGAGATTTACAAAACTGAGATTTACATAACTGAGATTTACAAAACTGAGATTTTCAAAACTGAGATTTACAAAACTGAGATTTACAAAACTGAGATTTACAAAACTGAGATTTACAAAACTGAGATTTTCAAAACTGAGATTTTCAAAACTGAGATTTTCAAAACTGAGATTTACAAAACTGAGATTTTCAAAACTGAGATTTTCAAAACTGAGATTTTCAAAACTGAGATTTACAAAACTGAGATTTTCAAAACTGAGATTTTTAAAACTGAGATTTACAAAACTGAGATTTACAAAACTGAGATTTACAAAACTGAGATTTACAAAACTGAGATTTTCAAAACTGAGATTTTCAAAACTGAGATTGTTAAAACTGAGATTTACAAAACTGAGATTTACAAAACTGAGATTTTCAAAACTGAGATTTACAAAACTGAGATTTACAAAACTGAGATTTTCAAAACTGAGATTTTCAAAACTGAGATTTTCAGAACTGAGATTTACAAAACTGAGATTTTCAAAACTGAGATTTTCAAAATTGAGATTTACAAAACTGAGATTTTCAAAACTGAGATTTTCAAAACTGAGATTTACAAAACTGAGATTTACAAAACTGAGATTTTCAAAACTGAGATTTTCAAAACTGAGATTTTCAAAACTGAGATTTACAAAACTGAGATTTTCAAAACTGAGATTTTCAAAACTGAGATTTACAAAACTGAGATTTACAAAACTGAGATTTACAAAACTGAGATTTACAAAACTGAGATTTTCAAAACTGAGATTTACAAAACTGAGATTTACAAAACTGAGATTTTCAAAACTGAGATTTTCAAAACTGAGATTTTCAAAACTGAGATTTACAAAACTGAGATTTTTAAAACTGAGATTTACAAAACTGAGATTTTCAAAACTGAGATTTTCAAAACTGAGATTTTCAAAACTGAGATTTTCAAAACTGAGATTTTCAAAACTGAGATTTTCAAAACTGGGATTTTCAAAACTGAGATTTACAAAACTGAGATTTTCAAAACTGAGATTTTCAAAACTGAGATTAACAAAACTGAGATTTTCAAAACTGAGATTTTCAAAACTGAGATTTTCAAAACTGAGATTTACAAAACTGAGATTTTTAAAACTGAGATTTACAAAACTGAGATTTTCAAAACTGAGATTTTCAAAACTGAGATTTTCAAAACTGAGATTTTCAAAACTGAGATTTTCAAAACTGAGATTTACAAAACTGAGATTTTCAAAACTGAGATTTTTAAAACTGAGATTTACAAAACTGAGATTTTCAAAACTGAGATTTTCAAAACTGAGATTTTCAAAACTGAGATTTTCAAAACTGAGATTTTCAAAACTGAGATTTACAAAACTGAGATTTTCAAAACTGAGATTTTCAAAACTGAGATTTACAAAACTGAGATTTTCAAAACTGAGATTTTCAAAACTGAGATTTTCAAAACTGAGATTTACAAAACTGAGATTTTTAAAACTGAGATTTACAAAACTGAGATTTTCAAAACTGAGATTTTCAAAACCGAGATTTTCAAAACTGAGATTTTCAAAACTGAGATTTTCAAAACTGAGATTTTCAAAACTGAGATTTTCAAAACTGAGATTTTCAAAACTGAGATTTACAAAACTGAGATTTTCAAAACTGAGATTTTTAAAACTGAGATTTACAAAACTGAGATTTTCAAAACTGAGATTTTCAAAACTGGGATTTTCAAAACTGAGATTTTCAAAACTGAGATTTTCAAAACTGAGATTTACAAAACTGAGATTTTCAAAACTGAGATTTTCAAAACTGAGATTTACAAAACTGAGATTTTCAAAACTGAGATTTTCAAAACTGAGATTTTCAAAACTGAGATTTACAAAACTGAGATTTTTAAAACTGAGATTTACAAAACTGAGATTTTCAAAACTGAGATTTTCAAAACTGAGATTTTCAAAACTGAGATTTACAAAACTGAGATTTTCAAAACTGAGATTTTCAAAACTGAGATTTACAAAACTGAGATTTTCAAAACTGAGATTTTCAAAACTGAGATTTTCAAAACTGAGATTTACAAAACTGAGATTTTTAAAACTGAGATTTACAAAACTGAGATTTACAAAACTGAGATTTTCAAAACTGAGATTTTCAAAACTGAGATTTTCAAAACTGAGATTTACAAAACTGAGATTTTCAAAACTGAGATTTTCAAAACTGAGATTTACAAAACTGAGATTTTCAAAACTGAGATTTTCAAAACTGAGATTTTCAAAACTGAGATTTACAAAACTGAGATTTTTAAAACTGAGATTTACAAAACTGAGATTTTCAAAACTGAGATTTTCAAAACTGAGATTTTCAAAACTGAGATTTACAAAACTGAGATTTTCAAAACTGAGATTTTCAAAACTGAGATTTACAAAACTGAGATTTTCAAAACTGAGATTTTCAAAACTGAGATTTTCAAAACTGAGATTTTCAAAACTGAGATTTTCAAAACTGAGATTTTCAAAACTGAGATTTTTAAAACTGAGATTTACAAAACTGAGATTTACAAAACTGAGATTTTCAAAACTGAGATTTACAAAACTGAGATTTACAAAACTGAGATTTTCAAAACTGAGATTTTCAAAACTGAGATTTTCAAAACTGAGATTTACAAAACTGAGATTTTCAAAACTGAGATTTTCAAAATTGAGATTTACAAAACTGAGATTTTCAAAACTGAGATTTTCAAAACTGAGATTTACAAAACTAAGATTTACAAAACTGAGATTTTCAAAACTGAGATTTTCAAAACTGAGATTTTCAAAACTGAGATTTACAAAACTGAGATTTTCAAAACTGAGATTTTCAAAACTGAGATTTACAAAACTGAGATTTACAAAACTGAGATTTACAAAACTGAGATTTACAAATCTGAGATTTACAAAACTGAGATTTTCAAAACTGAGATTTACAAAACTGAGATTTTCAAAACTGAGATTTTCAAAACTGAGATTTACAAAACTGAGATTTACAAAACTGAGATTTACAAAACTGAGATTTACAAAACTGAGATTTACAAAACTGAGATATACAAAACTGAGATTTTCAAAACTGAGATTTACAAAACTGAGATTTTCAAAACTGAGATTTACAAAACTGAGATTTACAAAACTGAGATTTACAAAACTGAGATTTACAAAACTGAGATTTTCAAAACTGAGATTTACAAAACTTAGATTTTCAAAACTGAGATTTATAAAACTGAGATTTTCAAAACTGAGATTTACAAAACTGAGATTTTCAAAACTGAGATTTACAAAACTGAGATTTACAAAACTGAGATTTTTAAAACTGAGATTTACAAAACTGAGATTTACATAACTGAGATTTACAAAACTGAGATTTTCAAAACTGAGATTTACAAAACTGAGATTTACAAAACTGAGATTTACAAAACTGAGATTTACAAAACTGAGATTTACAAAACTGAGATTTTCAAAACTGAGATTTTCAAAACTGAGATTTACAAAACTGAGATTTACAAAACTGAGATTTTCAAAACTGAGATTTACAAAACTGAGATTTACAAAACTGAGATTTACAAAACTGAGATTTACAAAATTGAGATTTTTAAAACTGAGATTTACAAAACTGAGATTTACATAACTGAGATTTACAAAACTAAGATTTTCAAAACTGAGATTTACAAAACTGAGATTTACAAAACTGAGATTTACAAAACTGAGATTTACAAAACTGAGATTTTTAAAACTGAGATTTACAAAACTGAGATTTACATAACTGAGATTTACAAAACTGAGATTTTCAAAACTGAGATTTACAAAACTGAGATTTACAAAACTGAGATTTACAAAACTGAGATTTACAAAACTGAGATTTTCAAAACTGAGATTTTCAAAACTGAGATTTTCAAAACTGAGATTTACAAAACTGAGATTTTCAAAACTGAGATTTTCAAAATTGAGATTTACAAAACTGAGATTTTCAAAACTGAGATTTACAAAACTGAGATTTACAAAACTGAGATTTACAAAACTGAGATTTTCAAAACTGAGATTTTCAAAACTGAGATTTTCAAAACTGAGATTTACAAAACTGAGATTTTCAAAACTGAGATTTTCAAAACTGAGATTTACAAAACTGAGATTTACAAAACTGAGATTTACAAAACTGAGATTTTCAAAACTGAGATTTTCAAAACTGAGATTTTCAAAACTGAGATTTTCAAAACTGAGATTTACAAAACTGAGATTTTTAAAACTGAGATTTACAAAACTGAGATTTTCAAAACTGAGATTTTCAAAACTGAGATTTTCAAAACTGAGATTTTCAAAACTGAGATTTTCAAAACTGAGATTTTCAAAACTGGGATTTTCAAAACTGAGATTTACAAAACTGAGATTTTCAAAACTGAGATTTTCAAAACTGAGATTTACAAAACTGAGATTTTCAAAACTGAGATTTTCAAAACTGAGATTTTCAAAACTGAGATTTACAAAACTGAGATTTTTAAAACTGAGATTTACAAAACAGATTTTCAAAACTGAGATTTTCAAAACTGAGATTTTCAAAACTGAGATTTTCAAAACTGAGATTTTCAAAACTGAGATTTACAAAACTGAGATTTTCAAAACTGAGATTTTCAAAACTGAGATTTACAAAACTGAGATTTTCAAAACTGAGATTTTCAAAACTGAGATTTTCAAAACTGAGATTTACAAAACTGAGATTTTTAAAACTGAGATTTACAAAACTGAGATTTTCAAAACTGAGATTTTCAAAACTGAGATTTTCAAAACTGAGATTTTCAAAACTGAGATTTACAAAATTGAGATTTACAAAACTGAGATTTTTAAAACTGAGATTTACAAAACTGAGATTTACATAACTGAGATTTACAAAACTAAGATTTTCAAAACTGAGATTTACAAAACTGAGATTTACAAAACTGAGATTTACAAAACTGAGATTTACAAAACTGAGATTTACAAAACTGAGATTTTTAAAACTGAGATTTACAAAACTGAGATTTACATAACTGAGATTTACAAAACTGAGATTTTCAAAACTGAGATTTACAAAACTGAGATTTACAAAACTGAGATTTACAAAACTGAGATTTACAAAACTGAGATTTTCAAAACTGAGATTTTCAAAACTGAGATTTTCAAAACTGAGATTTACAAAACTGAGATTTTCAAAACTGAGATTTTCAAAATTGAGATTTACAAAACTGAGATTTTCAAAACTGAGATTTACAAAACTGAGATTTACAAAACTGAGATTTACAAAACTGAGATTTTCAAAACTGAGATTTTCAAAACTGAGATTTTCAAAACTGAGATTTACAAAACTGAGATTTTCAAAACTGAGATTTTCAAAACTGAGATTTACAAAACTGAGATTTACAAAACTGAGATTTACAAAACTGAGATTTTCAAAACTGAGATTTTCAAAACTGAGATTTTCAAAACTGAGATTTTCAAAACTGAGATTTACAAAACTGAGATTTTTAAAACTGAGATTTACAAAACTGAGATTTTCAAAACTGAGATTTTCAAAACTGAGATTTTCAAAACTGAGATTTTCAAAACTGAGATTTTCAAAACTGAGATTTTCAAAACTGGGATTTTCAAAACTGAGATTTACAAAACTGAGATTTTCAAAACTGAGATTTTCAAAACTGAGATTTACAAAACTGAGATTTTCAAAACTGAGATTTTCAAAACTGAGATTTTCAAAACTGAGATTTACAAAACTGAGATTTTTAAAACTGAGATTTACAAAACAGATTTTCAAAACTGAGATTTTCAAAACTGAGATTTTCAAAACTGAGATTTTCAAAACTGAGATTTTCAAAACTGAGATTTTCAAAACTGAGATTTACAAAACTGAGATTTTCAAAACTGAGATTTTCAAAACTGAGATTTACAAAACTGAGATTTTCAAAACTGAGATTTTCAAAACTGAGATTTTCAAAACTGAGATTTACAAAACTGAGATTTTTAAAACTGAGATTTACAAAACTGAGATTTTCAAAACTGAGATTTTCAAAACTGAGATTTTCAAAACTGAGATTTTCAAAACTGAGATTTTCAAAACTGAGATTTTCAAAACTGAGATTTTCAAAACTGAGATTTTCAAAACTGAGATTTACAAAACTGAGATTTTCAAAACTGAGATTTTTAAAACTGAGATTTACAAAACTGAGATTTTCAAAACTGAGATTTTCAAAACTGAGATTTTCAAAACTGAGATTTTCAAAACTGAGATTTTCAAAACTGAGATTTACAAAACTGAGATTTTCAAAACTGAGATTTTCAAAACTGAGATTTACAAAACTGAGATTTACAAAACTGAGATTTTCAAAACTGAGATTTTCAAAACTGAGATTTACAAAACTGAGATTTTTAAAACTGAGATTTTCAAAACTGAGATTTACAAAACTGAGATTTTCAAAACTGAGATTTTCAAAATTGAGATTTACAAAACTGAGATTTTCAAAACTGAGATTTACAAAACTGAGATTTACAAAACTGAGATTTACAAAACTGAGATTTTCAAAACTGAGATTTTTAAAACTGAGATTTACAAAACTGAGATTTTCAAAACTGAGATTTTCAAAACTGAGATTTTCAAAACTGAGATTTTCAAAACTGAGATTTTCAAAACTGAGATTTACAAAACTGAGATTTTCAAAACTGAGATTTTCAAAACTGAGATTTTCAAAACTGAGATTTTCAAAACTGAGATTTACAAAACTGAGATTTACAAAACTGAGATTTACAAAACTGAGATTTTCAAAACTGAGATTTTCAAAACTGAGATTTTCAAAACTGAGATTTTCAAAACTGAGATTTACAAAACTGAGATTTTCAAAACTGAGATTTTCAAAACTGAGATTTTCAAAACTGAGATTTTCAAAACTGAGATTTTCAAAACTGAGATTTTCAAAACTGAGATTTTCAAAACTGAGATTTACAAAACTGAGATTTTCAAAACTGAGATTTTTAAAACTGAGATTTACAAAACTGAGATTTTCAAAACTGAGATTTTCAAAACTGAGATTTTCAAAACTGAGATTTTCAAAACTGAGATTTTCAAAACTGAGATTTACAAAACTGAGATTTTCAAAACTGAGATTTTCAAAACTGAGATTTACAAAACTGAGATTTACAAAACTGAGATTTTCAAAACTGAGATTTTCAAAACTGAGATTTACAAAACTGAGATTTTTAAAACTGAGATTTACAAAACTGAGATTTTCAAAACTGAGATTTTCAAAACTGAGATTTTCAAAACTGAGATTTTCAAAACTGAGATTTTCAAAACTGAGATTTACAAAACTGAGATTTTCAAAACTGAGATTTTTAAAACTGAGATTTACAAAACTGAGATTTACAAAACTGAGATTTTTAAAACTGAGATTTACAAAACTGAGATTTTCAAAACTGAGATTTTCAAAACTGAGATTTACTAAACTGAGATTTTCAAAACTGAGATTTTCAAAACTGAGATTTTCAAAACTGAGATTAACAAAACTGAGATTTACAAAACTGAGATTTTCAAAACTGAGATTTTCAAAACTGAGATTTTCAAAACTGAGATTTACAAAACTGAGATTTTCAAAACTGAGATTTTCAAAATTGAGATTTACAAAACTGAGATTTTCAAAACTGAGATTTTCAAAACTGAGATTTACAAAACTAAGATTTACAAAACTGAGATTTTCAAAACTGAGATTTTCAAAACTGAGATTTTCAAAACTGAGATTTACAAAACTGAGATTTTCAAAACTGAGATTTTCAAAACTGAGATTTACAAAACTGAGATTTACAAAACTGAGATTTACAAAACTGAGATTTACAAATCTGAGATTTACAAAACTGAGATTTTCAAAACTGAGATTTTCAAAACTGAGATTTTCAAAACTGAGATTTTCAAAACTCAGATTTTCAAAACTGAGATTTTCAAAACTGAGATTTTCAAAACTGAGATTTTCAAAACTGAGATTTACAAAACTGAGATTTTCAAAACTGAGATTTTTAAAACTGAGATTTACAAAACTGAGATTTTCAAAACTGAGATTTTCAAAACTGAGATTTTCAAAACTGAGATTTTCAAAACTGAGATTTACAAAACTGAGATTTACAAAACTGAGATTTTCAAAACTGAGATTTACAAAACTGAGATTTTCAAAACTGAGATTTTCAAAACTGAGATTTTCAAAACTGAGATTTACAAAACTGAGATTTTTAAAACTGAGATTTACAAAACTGAGATTTTCAAAACTGAGATTTTCAAAACTGAGATTTTCAAAACTGAGATTTTCAAAACTGAGATTTTCAAAACTGAGATTTACAAAACTGAGATTTTCAAAACTGAGATTTTTAAAACTGAGATTTACAAAACTGAGATTTTCAAAACTGAGATTTTCAAAACTGAGATTTTCAAAACTGAGATTTTCAAAACTGAGATTTTCAAAACTGAGATTTTCAAAACTGAGATTTTCAAAACTGAGATTTTCAAAACTGAGATTTACAAAACTGAGATTTTCAAAACTGAGATTTTTAAAACTGAGATTTACAAAACTGAGATTTTCAAAACTGAGATTTTCAAAACTGAGATTTTTAAAACTGAGATTTTCAAAACTGAGATTTTCAAAACTGAGATTTACAAAACTGAGATTTTCAAAACTGAGATTTTCAAAACTGAGATTTACAAAACTGAGATTTTCAAAACTGAGATTTTCAAAACTGAGATTTTCAAAACTGAGATTTACAAAACTGAGATTTTTAAAACTGAGATTTACAAAACTGAGATTTTCAAAACTGAGATTTTCAAAACTGAGATTTTCAAAACTGAGATTTTCAAAACTGATATTTTCAAAACTGAGATTTACAAAACTGAGATTTTCAAAACTGAGATTTTTAAAACTGAGATTTACAAAACTGAGATTTACAAAACTGAGATTTACAAAACTGAGATTTACAAAACTGAGATTTTCAAAACTGAGATTTTCAAAACTGAGATTTTTAAAACTGAGATTTACAAAACTGAGATTTACAAAACTGAGATTTTCAAAACTGAGATTTTCAAAATTGAGATTTACAAAACTGAGATTTTCAAAACTTAGATTTTCAAAACTGAGATTTTCAAAACTGAGATTTACAAAACTGAGATTTTCAAAACTGAGATTTTCAAAATTGAGATTTACAAAACTGAGATTTTCAAAACTGAGATTTTCAAAACTGAGATTTACAAAACTAAGATTTACAAAACTGAGATTTTCAAAACTGAGATTTTCAAAACTGAGATTTTCAAAACTGAGATTTACAAAACTGAGATTTTCAAAACTGAGATTTTCAAAACTGAGATTTACAAAACTGAGATTTACAAAACTGAGATTTACAAAACTGAGATTTACAAATCTGAGATTTACAAAACTGAGATTTTCAAAACTGAGATTTACAAAACTGAGATTTTCAAAACTGAGATTTTCAAAACTGAGATTTACAAAACTGAGATTTACAAAACTGAGATTTACAAAACTGAGATTTACAAAACTGAGATTTACAAAACTGAGATTTACAAAACTGAGATTTTCAAAACTGAGATTTACAAAACTGAGATTTTCAAAACTGAGATTTACAAAACTGAGATTTACAAAACTGAGATTTTCAAAACTGAGATTTACAAAACTGAGATTTTCAAAACTGAGATTTACAAAACTTAGATTTTCAAAACTGAGATTTATAAAACTGAGATTTTCAAAACTGAGATTTACAAAACTGAGATTTTCAAAACTGAGATTTACAAAACTGAGATTTACAAAACTGAGATTTTTAAAACTGAGATTTACAAAACTGAGATTTACATAACTGAGATTTACAAAACTGAGATTTTCAAAACTGAGATTTACAAAACTGAGATTTACAAAACTGAGATTTACAAAACTGAGATTTACAAAACTGAGATTTACAAAACTGAGATTTTCAAAACTGAGATTTTCAAAACTGAGATTTACAAAACTGAGATTTACAAAACTGAGATTTTCAAAACTGAGATTTACAAAACTGAGATTTACAAAACTGAGATTTACAAAACTGAGATTTACAAAACTGAGATTTTTAAAACTGAGATTTACAAAACTGAGATTTACATAACTGAGATTTACAAAACTGAGATTTTCAAAACTGAGATTTACAAAACTGAGATTTACAAAACTGAGATTTACAAAACTGAGATTTTCAAAACTGAGATTTACAAAACTGAGATTTACAAAACTGAGATTTTCAAAACTGAGATTTACAAAACTGAGATTTTCAAAACTGAGATTTACAAAACTTAGATTTTCAAAACTGAGATTTATAAAACTGAGATTTTCAAAACTGAGATTTACAAAACTGAGATTTTCAAAACTAAGATTTACAAAACTGAGATTTACAAAACTGAGATTTACAAAACTGAGATTTACAAAACTGAGATTTTCAAAACTGAGATTTTCAAAACTGAGATTTTCAAAACTGAGATTTACAAAACTGAGATTTTCAAAACTGAGATTTTCAAAATTGAGATTTACAAAACTGAGATTTTCAAAACTGAGATTTTCAAAACTGAGATTTACAAAACTGAGATTTACAAAACTGAGATTTTCAAAACTGAGATTTTCAAAACTGAGATTTTCAAAACTGAGATTTACAAAACTGAGATTTTCAAAACTGAGATTTTCAAAACTGAGATTTACAAAACTGAGATTTACAAAACTGAGATTTACAAAACTGAGATTTACAAAACTGAGATTTTCAAAACTGAGATTTTCAAAACTGAGATTTTCAAAACTGAGATTTACAAAACTGAGATTTTTAAAACTGAGATTTACAAAACTGAGATTTTCAAAACTGAGATTTTCAAAACTGAGATTTTCAAAACTGAGATTTTCAAAACTGAGATTTTCAAAACTGAGATTTTCAAAACTGGGATTTTCAAAACTGAGATTTTCAAAACAGATTTACAAAACTGAGATTTTCAAAACTGAGATTTTCAAAACTGAGATTTTCAAAACTGAGATTTACAAAACTGAGATTTTTAAAACTGAGATTTACAAAACTGAGATTTTCAAAACTGAGATTTTCAAAACTGAGATTTTCAAAACTGAGATTTTCAAAACTGAGATTTTCAAAACTGAGATTTTCAAAACTGAGATTTTCAAAACTGAGATTTTCAAAACTGAGATTTACAAAACTGAGATTTTCAAAACTGAGATTTTTAAAACTGAGATTTACAAAACTGAGATTTTCAAAACTGAGATTTTCAAAACTGAGATTTTCAAAACTGAGATTTTCAAAACTGAGATTTTCAAAACTGAGATTTTCAAAACTGAGATTTACTAAACTGAGATTTTCAAAACTGAGATTTTCAAAACTGAGATTTACAAAACTGAGATTTTCAAAACTGAGATTTTCAAAACTGAGATTTTCAAAACTGAGATTTACAAAACTGAGATTTTTAAAACTGAGATTTACAAAACTGAGATTTTCAAAACTGAGATTTTCAAAACTGAGATTTTCAAAACTGAGATTTTCAAAACTGAGATTTTCAAAACTGAGATTTACAAAACTGAGATTTTCAAAACTGAGATTTTTAAAACTGAGATTTACAAAACTGAGATTTACAAAACTGAGATTTACAAAACTGAGATTTACAAAACTGAGATTTTCAAAACTGAGATTTACAAAACTGAGATTTACATAACTGAGATTTACAAAACTGAGATTTTCAAAACTGAGATTTACAAAACTGAGATTTTCAAAACTGAGATTTACAAAACTGAGATTTTCAAAACTGAGATTTTCAAAACTGAGATTTACAAAACTGAGATTTACAAAACTGAGATTTACAAAACTGAGATTTACAAATCTGAGATTTACAAAACTGAGATTTTCAAAACTGAGATTTACAAAACTGAGATTTTCAAAACTGAGATTTTCAAAACTGAGATTTACAAAACTGAGATTTACAAAACTGAGATTTACAAAACTGAGATTTACAAAACTGAGATTTACAAAACTGAGATTTACAAAACTGAGATTTACAAAACTGAGATTTTCAAAACTGAGATTTTCAAAACTGAGATTTTTAAAACTGAGATTTACAAAACTGAGATTTACAAAACTGAGATTTTCAAAACTGAGATTTACAAAACTGAGATTTACAAAACTGAGATTTTCAAAACTTAGATTTTCAAAACTGAGATTTTCAAAACTGAGATTTACAAAACTGAGATTTTCAAAACTGAGATTTTCAAAATTGAGATTTACAAAACTGAGATTTTCAAAACTGAGATTTTCAAAACTGAGATTTACAAAACTAAGATTTACAAAACTGAGATTTTCAAAACTGAGATTTTCAAAACTGAGATTTTCAAAACTGAGATTTACAAAACTGAGATTTTCAAAACTGAGATTTACAAAACTGAGATTTACAAAACTGAGATTTACAAAACTGAGATTTACAAAACTGAGATTTACAAATCTGAGATTTACAAAACTGAGATTTTCAAAACTGAGATTTACAAAACTGAGATTTTCAAAACTGAGATTTTCAAAACTGAGATTTACAAAACTGAGATTTACAAAACTGAGATTTACAAAACTGAGATTTACAAAACTGAGATTTACAAAACTGAGATTTACAAAACTGAGATTTTCAAAACTGAGATTTACAAAACTGAGATTTTCAAAACTGAGATTTACAAAACTGAGATTTACAAAACTGA
Organism: Ocypus olens; assembly: GCA_910593695.2. NCBI lineage: Eukaryota > Metazoa > Arthropoda > Insecta > Coleoptera > Staphylinidae > Ocypus > Ocypus olens. The sequence continues at coordinate 30,134 of OU343049.1, forward strand.
GATTTTCAAAACTGAGATTTACAAAACTGAGATTTTCAAAACTGAGATTTACAAAACTTAGATTTTCAAAACTGAGATTTATAAAACTGAGATTTTCAAAACTGAGATTTACAAAACTGAGATTTTCAAAACTGAGATTTACAAAACTGAGATTTACAAAACTGAGATTTTTAAAACTGAGATTTACAAAACTGAGATTTACATAACTGAGATTTACAAAACTGAGATTTTCAAAACTGAGATTTACAAAACTGAGATTTACAAAACTGAGATTTACAAAACTGAGATTTACAAAACTGAGATTTACAAAACTGAGATTTTCAAAACTGAGATTTTCAAAACTGAGATTTACAAAACTGAGATTTACAAAACTGAGATTTTCAAAACTGAGATTTACAAAACTGAGATTTACAAAACTGAGATTTACAAAACTGAGATTTACAAAACTGAGATTTTTAAAACTGAGATTTACAAAACTGAGATTTACATAACTGAGATTTACAAAACTGAGATTTTCAAAACTGAGATTTACAAAACTGAGATTTACAAAACTGAGATTTACAAAACTGAGATTTTCAAAACTGAGATTTACAAAACTGAGATTTACAAAACTGAGATTTTCAAAACTGAGATTTACAAAACTGAGATTTTCAAAACTGAGATTTACAAAACTTAGATTTTCAAAACTGAGATTTATAAAACTGAGATTTTCAAAACTGAGATTTACAAAACTGAGATTTTCAAAACTAAGATTTACAAAACTGAGATTTACAAAACTGAGATTTACAAAACTGAGATTTACAAAACTGAGATTTTCAAAACTGAGATTTTCAAAACTGAGATTTTCAAAACTGAGATTTTCAAAACTGAGATTTTCAAAACTGAGATTTTCAAAATTGAGATTTACAAAACTGAGATTTTCAAAACTGAGATTTTCAAAACTGAGATTTACAAAACTGAGATTTACAAAACTGAGATTTTCAAAACTGAGATTTTCAAAACTGAGATTTTCAAAACTGAGATTTACAAAACTGAGATTTTCAAAACTGAGATTTTCAAAACTGAGATTTACAAAACTGAGATTTACAAAACTGAGATTTACAAAACTGAGATTTACAAAACTGAGATTTTCAAAACTGAGATTTTCAAAACTGAGATTTTCAAAACTGAGATTTACAAAACTGAGATTTTTAAAACTGAGATTTACAAAACTGAGATTTTCAAAACTGAGATTTTCAAAACTGAGATTTTCAAAACTGAGATTTTCAAAACTGAGATTTTCAAAACTGAGATTTTCAAAACTGGGATTTTCAAAACTGAGATTTTCAAAACAGATTTACAAAACTGAGATTTTCAAAACTGAGATTTTCAAAACTGAGATTTTCAAAACTGAGATTTACAAAACTGAGATTTTCAAAACTGAGATTTTCAAAATTGAGATTTACAAAACTGAGATTTTCAAAACTGAGATTTTCAAAACTGAGATTTACAAAACTGAGATTTACAAAACTGAGATTTTCAAAACTGAGATTTTCAAAACTGAGATTTTCAAAACTGAGATTTACAAAACTGAGATTTTCAAAACTGAGATTTTCAAAACTGAGATTTACAAAACTGAGATTTACAAAACTGAGATTTACAAAACTGAGATTTACAAAACTGAGATTTTCAAAACTGAGATTTTCAAAACTGAGATTTTCAAAACTGAGATTTACAAAACTGAGATTTTTAAAACTGAGATTTACAAAACTGAGATTTTCAAAACTGAGATTTTCAAAACTGAGATTTTCAAAACTGAGATTTTCAAAACTGAGATTTTCAAAACTGAGATTTACAAAACTGAGATTTTCAAAACTGAGATTTTTAAAACTGAGATTTACAAAACTGAGATTTACAAAACTGAGATTTACAAAACTGAGATTTACAAAACTGAGATTTTCAAAACTGAGATTTACAAAACTGAGATTTACATAACTGAGATTTACAAAACTGAGATTTTCAAAACTGAGATTTACAAAACTGAGATTCATAAAACTGAGATTTACAAAACTGAGATTTTCAAAACTGAGATTTACAAAACTGAGATTTACAAAACTGAGATTTACAAAACTGAGATTTTCAAAACAGATTTTCAAAACTGAGATTTACAAAACTGAGATTTACAAAACTGAGATTTTCAAAACTGAGATTTTCAAAACTGAGATTTACAAAACTGAGATTTACAAAACTGAGATTTACAAAACTGAGATTTACAAAACTGAGATTTACAAAACTGAGATTTTCAAAACTGAGATTTTCAAAACTGAGATTAACAAAACTGAGATTTTCAAAACTGAGATTTACAAAACTGAGATTTTCAAAATTGAGATTTACAAAACTGAGATTTACAAAACTGAGATTTTCAAAACTGAGATTTACAAAACTGAGATTTACAAAACTGAGATTTACAAAAGTGAGATAAATCTCAGTTTTGTAAACAAAACCGCTCGCTCCAAATCCGCTCGCTCCAAAACCGCTCGAATCAAAACCGCTCGCTCCAGAACCGCTCGAATCAAAACCGCTCGCTCCAAAACCGCTCGTTCCAAAACCGCTCGTTCCAAAACCGCTCGTTCCAAAACCGCTCGTTCCAAAACCGCTCGCTCCAAAACCGCTCGCTGCAAAACTGCTCGAATCAAAACCGCTCGCTCCAAAACCGCTCGTTCCAAAACCGCTCGCTCCAAAACCGCTCGTTCCAAAACCGCTCGCTCCAAAACCGCTTGTTCCAAAACCGCTCGCTCCAAAACCGCTCGTTCCAAAACCGCTCGCTCCAAAACCGCTCGCTCCAAAACCGCTCGTTCCAAAACCGCTCGCTCCTAAACCTCTCGCTCCAAAACCGTTCGAATCAAAACCGCTTGCTCCAAAACCGCTCGCTCCAAAACCGCTCGAATCAAAACCGCTCGCTCCAAAACCACTCGAATCAAAACCGCTCGCTCCAAAACCGCTCGAATCAAAACCGCTCGCTCCAAAACCGCTCGAATCAAAACCGCTCGCTCCAAAACCGCTTGTTCCAAAACCGCTCGTTCCAAAACCGCTCGAATCAAAACCGCTCGCTCCAAAACCGCTCGCTCCAAAACCGCTCGTTCCAAAACCGCTCGTTCCAAAACCGCTCGTTCCAAAACCGCTCGCTCCAAAACCGCTCGCTGCAAAACTGCTCGAATCAAAACCGCTCGCTCCAAAACCGCTCGTTCCAAAACCGCTCGCTCCTAAACCTCTCGCTCCAAAACCGCTCGAATCAAAACCGCTTGCTCCAAAACCGCTCGCTCCAAAACCGCTCGAATCAAAACCGCTCGGTGCAAAACCGCTCGAATCAAATCCGCTCGCTCCAAAACCGCTCGAATCAAAACTGGTCGAATCAAAACCGAGATTTACAAAACTGAGATTTACAAAACTGAGATTTTCAAAACTGAGATTTACAAAACTGAGATTTACAAAACTGAGATTTTCAAAACTGAGATTTTCAAAACTGAGATTTACAAAACTGAGATTTTCAAAACTGAGATTTTCAAAATTGAGATTTACAAAACTGAGATTTTCAAAACTGAGATTTTCAAAACTGAGATTTACAAAACTGAGATTTACAAAACTGAGATTTTCAAAACTGAGATTTTCAAAACTGAGATTTACAAAACTGAGATTTTCAAAACTGAGATTTTCAAAACTGAGATTTACAAAACTGAGATTTACAAAACTGAGATTTACAAAACTGAGATTTTCAAAACTGAGATTTAGAAAACTGAGATTTTCAAAACTGAGATTTACAAAACTGAGATTTACAAAACTGAGATTTTCAAAACTGAGATTTACAAAACTGAGATTTACATAACTGAGATTTACAAAACTGAGATTTTCAAAACTGAGATTTACAAAACTGAGATTCATAAAACTGAGATTTTCAAAACTGAGATTTTCAAAACTGAGATTTACAAAACTGAGATTTACAAAACTGAGATTTACAAAACTGAGATTTACAAAACTGAGATTTACAAAACTGAGATTCATAAAACTGAGATTTTCAAAACTGAGATTTTCAAAACTGAGATTTACAAAACTGAGATTTACAAAACTGAGATTTTCAAAACTGAGATTTAGAAAACTGAGATTTTCAAAACTGAGATTTACAAAACTGAGATTTACAAAACTGAGATTTTCAAAACTGAGATTTACAAAACTGAGATTTACATAACTGAGATTTACAAAACTGAGATTTTCAAAACTGAGATTTACAAAACTGAGATTCATAAAACTGAGATTTTCAAAACTGAGATTTTCAAAACTGAGATTTACAAAACTGAGATTTACAAAACTGAGATTTTCAAAACTGAGATTTGGAAAACTGAGATTTTCAAAACTGAGATTTACAAAACTGAGATTTACAAAACTGAGATTTACAAAACTGAGATTTACAAAACTGAGATTTTCAAAACTGAGATTTACAAAACTGAGATTTACAAAACTGAGATTTACAAAACTGAGATTTTCAAAACTGAGATTTTCAAAACTGAGATTTACAAAACTGAGATTTTCAAAACTGAGATTTTCAAAACTGAGATTTACAAAACTGAGATTTTCAAAACTGAGATTTTCAAAACTGAGATTTTCAAAACTGAGATTTACAAAACTGAGATTTACAAAACTGAGATTTACAAAACTGAGATTTTCAAAACTGAGATTTTCAAAACTGAGATTTACAAAACTGAGATTTACAAAACTGAGATTTTCAAAACTGAGATTTTCAAAACTGAGATTTACAAAACTGAGATTTTCAAAACTGAGATTTTCAAAACTGAGATTTACAAAACTGAGATTTACAAAACTGAGATTTACAAAACTGAGATTTTCAAAACTGAGATTTTCAAAACTGAGATTTACAAAACTGAGATTTACAAAACTGAGATTTTCAAAACTGAGATTTAGAAAACTGAGATTTTCAAAACTGAGATTTACAAAACTGAGATTTACAAAACTGAGATTTTCAAAACTGAGATTTACAAAACTGAGATTTACAAAACTGAGATTTACAAAACTGAGATTTACAAAACTGAGATTTACAAAACTGAGATTCATAAAACTGAGATTTTCAAAACTGAGATTTTCAAAACTGAGATTTACAAAACTGAGATTTACAAAACTGAGATTTTCAAAACTGAGATTTAGAAAACTGAGATTTACAAAACTGAGATTTACAAAACTGAGATTTTCAAAACTGAGATTTACAAAACTGAGATTTACAAAACTGAGATTTACAAAACTGAGATTTTCAAAACAGATTTTCAAAACTGAGATTTACAAAACTGAGATTTACAAAACTGAGATTTACAAAACTGAGATTTACAAAACTGAGATTTACAAAACTGAGATTTACAAAACTGAGATTTTCAAAACTGAGATTTACAAAACTGAGATTTTCAAAACTGAGATTTACAAAACTGAGATTTACAAAACTGAGATTTTCAAAACTGAGATTTTCAAAACTGAGATTTTCAAAACTGAGATTTTCAAAACTGAGATTTTCAAAACTGAGATTTTCAAAACTGAGATTTTTAAAACTGAGATTTACAAAACTGAGATTTACAAAACTGAGATTTACAAAACTGAGATTTACAAAACTGAGATTTTCAAAACTGAGATTTACAAAACTGAGATTTACATAACTGAGATTTACAAAACTGAGATTTTCAAAACTGAGATTTACAAAACTGAGATTCACAAAACTGAGATTTACAAAACTGAGATTTTCAAAACTGAGATTTACAAAACTGAGATTTACAAAACTGAGATTTACAAAACTGAGATTTTCAAAACAGATTTTCAAAACTGAGATTTACAAAACTGAGATTTACAAAACTGAGATTTTCAAAACTGAGATTTTCAAAACTGAGATTTACAAAACTGAGATTTACAAAACTGAGATTTACAAAACTGAGATTTACAAAACTGAGATTTACAAAACTGAGATTTTCAAAACTGAGATTTTCAAAACTGAGATTAACAAAACTGAGATTTTCAAAACTGAGATTTACAAAACTGAGATTTTCAAAATTGAGATTTACAAAACTGAGATTTACAAAACTGAGATTTTCAAAACTGAGATTTAGAAAACTGAGATTTACAAAACTGAGATTTACAAAACTGAGATTTTCAAAACTGAGATTTACAAAACTGAGATTTACAAAACTGAGATTTACAAAACTGAGATTTTCAAAACAGATTTTCAAAACTGAGATTTACAAAACTGAGATTTACAAAACTGAGATTTACAAAACTGAGATTTACAAAACTGAGATTTACAAAACTGAGATTTACAAAACTGAGATTTTCAAAACTGAGATTTACAAAACTGAGATTTTCAAAACTGAGATTTACAAAACTGAGATTTACAAAACTGAGATTTTCAAAACTGAGATTTTCAAAACTGAGATTTTCAAAACTGAGATTTTCAAAACTGAGATTTACAAAACTGAGATTTTCAAAACTGAGATTTTTAAAACTGAGATTTACAAAACTGAGATTTACAAAACTGAGATTTACAAAACTGAGATTTACAAAACTGAGATTTTCAAAACTGAGATTTACAAAACTGAGATTTACATAACTGAGATTTACAAAACTGAGATTTTCAAAACTGAGATTTACAAAACTGAGATTCACAAAACTGAGATTTACAAAACTGAGATTTTCAAAACTGAGATTTACAAAACTGAGATTTACAAAACTGAGATTTTCAAAACTGAGATTTACAAAACTGAGATTTACAAAACTGAGATTTACAAAACTGAGATTTTCAAAACAGATTTTCAAAACTGAGATTTACAAAACTGAGATTTACAAAACTGAGATTTTCAAAACTGAGATTTTCAAAACTGAGATTTACAAAACTGAGATTTTCAAAACTGAGATTTTCAAAACTGAGATTTACAAAACTGAGATTTACAAAACTGAGATTTACAAAACTGAGATTTACAAATCTGAGATTTACAAAACTGAGATTTTCAAAACTGAGATTTACAAAACTGAGATTTTCAAAACTGAGATTTTCAAAACTGAGATTTACAAAACTGAGATTTACAAAACTGAGATTTACAAAACTGAGATTTACAAAACTGAGATTTACAAAACTGAGATTTACAAAACTGAGATTTTCAAAACTGAGATTTACAAAACTGAGATTTTCAAAACTGAGATTTACAAAACTGAGATTTACAAAACTGAGATTTTCAAAACTGAGATTTACAAAACTGAGATTTTCAAAACTGAGATTTACAAAACTTAGATTTTCAAAACTGAGATTTATAAAACTGAGATTTACAAAACTGAGATTTTCAAAACTGAGATTTTCAAAACTGAGATTTACAAAACTGAGATTTACAAAACTGAGATTTTCAAAACTGAGATTTACAAAACTGAGATTTACATAACTGAGATTTACAAAACTGAGATTTTCAAAACTGAGATTTACAAAACTGAGATTTACAAAACTGAGATTTACAAAACTGAGATTTACAAAACTGAGATTTACAAAACTGAGATTTTCAAAACTGAGATTTTCAAAACTGAGATTTACAAAACTGAGATTTACAAAACTGAGATTTTCAAAACTGAGATTTACAAAACTGAGATTTTCAAAACTGAGATTTTCAAAACTGAGATTTACAAAACTGAGATTTACAAAACTGAGATTTACAAAACTGAGATTTACAAAACTGAGATTTTCAAAACTGAGATTTACAAAACTGAGATTTACAAAACTGAGATTTACAAAACTGAGATTTACAAAACTGAGATTTACAAAACTGAGATTTTCAAAACTGAGATTTTCAAAACTGAGATTTACAAAACTGAGATTTTCAAAACTGAGATTTACAAAACTGAGATTTACAAAACTGAGATTTACAAAACTGAGATTTTCAAAACTGAGATTTTCAAAACTGAGATTTACAAAACTGAGATTTACAAAACTGAGATTTACAAAACTGAGATTTACAAAACTGAGATTTTCAAAACTGAGATTTACAAAACTGAGATTTTCAAAACTGAGATTTTCAAAACTGAGATTTTCAAAACTGAGATTTACAAAACTGAGATTTACAAAACTGAGATTTACAAAACTGAGATTTTCAAAACAGATTTTCAAAACTGAGATTTACAAAACTGAGATTTACAAAACTGAGATTTTCAAAACTGAGATTTTCAAAACTGAGATTTACAAAACTGAGATTTACAAAACTGAGATTTACAAAACTGAGATTTTCAAAACTGAGATTTTCAAAACTGAGATTTACAAAACTGAGATTTACAAAACTGAGATTTACAAAACTGAGATTTTCAAAACTGAGATTTACAAAACTGAGATTTACAAAACTGAGATTTACAAAACTGAGATTTTCAAAACTGAGATTTTCAAAACTGAGATTTACAAAACTGAGATTTACAAAACTGAGATTTTCAAAACTGAGATTTAGAAAACTGAGATTTACAAAACTGAGATTTACAAAACTGAGATTTACAAAACTGAGATTTTCAAAACTGAGATTTTCAAAACTGAGATTTACAAAACTGAGATTTACAAAACTGAGATTTACAAAACTGAGATTTTCAAAACAGATTTTCAAAACTGAGATTTACAAAACTGAGATTTACAAAACTGAGATTTTCAAAACTGAGATTTTCAAAACTGAGATTTACAAAACTGAGATTTACAAAACTGAGATTTACAAAACTGAGATTTACATAACTGAGATTTACAAAACTGAGATTTTCAAAACTGAGATTTACAAAACTGAGATTCATAAAACTGAGATTTTCAAAACTGAGATTTTCAAAACTGAGATTTACAAAACTGAGATTTTCAAAACTGAGATTTTCAAAACTGAGATTTTCAAAACTGAGATTTACAAAACTAAGATTTACAAAACTGAGATTTTCAAAACTGAGATTTTCAAAACTGAGATTTTCAAAACTGAGATTTACAAAACTGAGATTTTCAAAACTGAGATTTTCAAAACTGAGATTTACAAAACTGAGATTTACAAAACTGAGATTTACAAAACTGAGATTTACAAAACTGAGATTTTCAAAACTGAGATTTACAAAACTGAGATTTACAAAACTGAGATTTTCAAAACTGAGATTTACAAAACTGAGATTTACAAAACTGAGATTTACAAAACTGAGATTTTCAAAACTGAGATTTTCAAAACTGAGATTTACAAAACTGAGATTTACAAAACTGAGATTTTCAAAACTGAGATTTTCAAAACTGAGATTTACAAAACTGAGATTTTCAAAACTGAGATTTTCAAAACTGAGATTTACAAAACTGAGATTTACAAAACTGAGATTTACAAAACTGAGATTTTCAAAACTGAGATTTTCAAAACTGAGATTTACAAAACTGAGATTTACAAAACTGAGATTTTCAAAACTGAGATTTAGAAAACTGAGATTTTCAAAACTGAGATTTACAAAACTGAGATTTACAAAACTGAGATTTTCAAAACTGAGATTTACAAAACTGAGATTTACAAAACTGAGATTTACAAAACTGAGATTTACAAAACTGAGATTTACAAAACTGAGATTCATAAAACTGAGATTTTCAAAACTGAGATTTTCAAAACTGAGATTTACAAAACTGAGATTTACAAAACTGAGATTTTCAAAACTGAGATTTAGAAAACTGAGATTTACAAAACTGAGATTTACAAAACTGAGATTTACAAAACTGAGATTTACAAAACTGAGATTTACAAAACTGAGATTTACAAAACTGAGATTTTCAAAACTGAGATTTTCAAAACTGAGATTTACAAAACTGAGATTTTCAAAACTGAGATTTTCAAAACTGAGATTTACAAAACTGAGATTTACAAAACTGAGATTTACAAAACTGAGATTTTCAAAACTGAGATTTTCAAAACTGAGATTTACAAAACTGAGATTTACAAAACTGAGATTTACAAAACTGAGATTTTCAAAACTGAGATTTACAAAACTGAGATTTACAAAACTGAGATTTACAAAACTGAGATTTTCAAAACTGAGATTTACAAAACTGAGATTTACAAAACTGAGATTTACAAAACTGAGATTTACAAAACTGAGATTTTCAAAACTGAGATTTTCAAAACTGAGATTTACAAAACTGAGATTTACAAAACTGAGATTTACAAAACTGAGATTTTCAAAACTGAGATTTACAAAACTGAGATTTACAAAACTGAGATTTACAAAACTGAGATTTACAAAACTGAGATTTTCAAAACTGAGATTTACAAAACTGAGATTTACAAAACTGAGATTTACAAAACTGAGATTTTCAAAACTGAGATTTTCAAAACTGAGATTTACAAAACTGAGATTTACAAAACTGAGATTTACAAAACTGAGATTTTCAAAACTGAGATTTTCAAAACTGAGATTTACAAAACTGAGATTTACAAAACTGAGATTTACATAACTGAGATTTACAAAACTGAGATTTACAAAACTGAGATTTACAAAACTGAGATTTTCAAAACTGAGATTTACAAAACTGAGATTTACAAAACTGAGATTTTCAAAACTGAGATTTACAAAACTGAGATTTACAAAACTGAGATTTACAAAACTGAGATTTACAAAACTGAGATTTACAAAACTGAGATTCATAAAACTGAGATTTTCAAAACTGAGATTTTCAAAACTGAGATTTACAAAACTGAGATTTTCAAAACTGAGATTTACAAAACTGAGATTTACAAAACTGAGATTTTCAAAACTGAGATTTACAAAACTGAGATTTTCAAAACTGAGATTTACAAAACTGAGATTTACAAAACTGAGATTTTCAAAACTGAGATTTTCAAAACTGAGATTTACAAAACTGAGATTTACAAAACTGAGATTTACAAAACTGAGATTTTCAAAACTGAGATTTACAAAACTGAGATTTACAAAACTGAGATTTACAAAACTGAGATTTACAAAACTGAGATTTACAAAACTGAGATTTTCAAAACTGAGATTTACAAAACTGAGATTTACAAAACTGAGATTTACAAAACTGAGATTTTCAAAACTGAGATTTTCAAAACTGAGATTTTCAAAACTGAGATTTACAAAACTGAGATTTACAAAACTGAGATTTACAAAACTGAGATTTTCAAAACTGAGATTTACAAAACTGAGATTTACAAAACTGAGATTTACAAAACTGAGATTTTCAAAACTGAGATTTACAAAACTGAGATTTACAAAACTGAGATTTACAAAACTGAGATTTACAAAACTGAGATTTACAAAACTGAGATTTACAAAACTGAGATTTTCAAAACTGAGATTTACAAAACTGAGATTTACAAAACTGAGATTTTCAAAACTGAGATTTTCAAAACTGAGATTTACGAAACTGAGATTTACAAAACTGAGATTTACAAAACTGAGATTTTCAAAACTGAGATTTACAAAACTGAGATTTACAAAACTGAGATTTACAAAACTGAGATTTACAAAACTGAGATTTTCAAAACTGAGATTTTCAAAACTGAGATTTACAAAACTGAGATTTTCAAAACTGAGATTTTCAAAATTGAGATTTACAAAACTGAGATTTACAAAACTGAGATTTTCAAAACTGAGATTTTCAAAACTGAGATTTACAAAACTGAGATTTACAAAACTGAGATTTACAAAACTGAGATTTTCAAAACTGAGATTTACAAAACTGAGATTTACAAAACTGAGATTTACAAAACTGAGATTTACAAAACTGAGATTTTCAAAACTGAGATTTTCAAAACTGAGATTTACAAAACTGAGATTTACAAAACTGAGATTTTCAAAACTGAGATTTTCAAAACTGAGATTTACAAAACTGAGATTTACAAAACTGAGATTTTCAAAACTGAGATTTACAAAACTGAGATTTACAAAACTGAGATTTACAAAACTGAGATTTACAAAACTGAGATTTTCAAAACTGAGATTTACAAAACTGAGATTTACAAAACTGAGATTTTCAAAACTGAGATTTTCAAAACTGAGATTTACAAAACTGAGATTTACAAAACTGAGATTTACAAAACTGAGATTTTCAAAACTGAGATTTACAAAACTGAGATTTTCAAAACTGAGATTTACAAAACTGAGATTTACAAAACTGAGATTTTCAAAACTGAGATTTTCAAAACTGAGATTTACAAAACTGAGATTTACAAAACTGAGATTTTCAAAACTGAGATTTTCAAAACTGAGATTTACAAAACTGAGATTTTCAAAACTGAGATTTTCAAAACTGAGATTTTCAAAATTGAGATTTACAAAACTGAGATTTACAAAACTGAGATTTACAAAACTGAGATTTTCAAAACTGAGATTTTCAAAACTGAGATTTTCAAAATTGAGATTTACAAAACTGAGATTTACAAAACTGAGATTTTCAAAACTGAGATTTTCAAAACTGAGATTTTCAAAATTGAGATTTACAAAACTGAGATTTACAAAACTGAGATTTTCAAAACTGAGATTTTCAAAACTGAGATTTACAAAACTGAGATTTACAAAACTGAGATTTACAAAACTGAGATTTTCAAAACTGAGATTTTCAAAACTGAGATTTTCAAAATTGAGATTTACAAAACTGAGATTTACAAAACTGAGATTTTCAAAACTGAGATTTTCAAAACTGAGATTTACAAAACTGAGATTTACAAAACTGAGATTTTCAAAACTGAGATTTTCAAAACTGAGATTTACAAAACTGAGATTTACAAAACTGAGATTTACAAAACTGAGATTTTCAAAACTGAGATTTACAAAACTGAGATTTACAAAACTGAGATTTACAAAACTAAGATTTACAAAACTGAGATTTTCAAAACTGAGATTTTCAAAACTGAGATTTACAAAACTGAGATTTTCAAAACTGAGATTTTCAAAATTGAGATTTACAAAACTGAGATTTACAAAACTGAGATTTACAAAACTGAGATTTTCAAAACTGAGATTTTCAAAACTGAGATTTTCAAAATTGAGATTTACAAAACTGAGATTTACAAAACTGAGATTTACAAAACTGAGATTTTCAAAACTGAGATTTACAAAACTGAGATTTACAAAACTGAGATTTACAAAACTGAGATTTTCAAAACTGAGATTTACAAAACTGAGATTTTCAAAACTGAGATTTTCAAAACTGAGATTTACAAAACTGAGATTTACAAAACTGAGATTTTCAAAACTGAGATTTTCAAAACTGAGATTTACAAAACTGAGATTTTCAAAACTGAGATTTTCAAAACTGAGATTTTCAAAACTGAGATTTACAAAACTGAGATTTACAAAACTGAGATTTTCAAAACTGAGATTTACAAAACTGAGATTTACAAAACTGAGATTTACAAAACTGAGATTTACAAAACTGAGATTTTCAAAACTGAGATTTACAAAACTGAGATTTTCAAAACTGAGATTTTCAAAACTGAGATTTTCAAAATTGAGATTTACAAAACTGAGATTTACAAAACTGAGATTTACAAAACTGAGATTTTCAAAACTGAGATTTTCAAAACTGAGATTTTCAAAATTGAGATTTACAAAACTGAGATTTACAAAACTGAGATTTACAAAACTGAGATTTTCAAAACTGAGATTTTCAAAATTGAGATTTACAAAACTGAGATTTACAAAACTGAGATTTTCAAAACTGAGATTTTCAAAACTGAGATTTACAAAACTGAGATTTACAAAACTGAGATTTACAAAACTGAGATTTTCAAAACTGAGATTTTCAAAACTGAGATTTTCAAAATTGAGATTTACAAAACTGAGATTTACAAAACTGAGATTTTCAAAACTGAGATTTTCAAAACTGAGATTTACAAAACTGAGATTTACAAAACTGAGATTTTCAAAACTGAGATTTTCAAAACTGAGATTTACAAAACTGAGATTTACAAAACTGAGATTTACAAAACTGAGATTTTCAAAACTGAGATTTACAAAACTGAGATTTACAAAACTGAGATTTACAAAACTGAGATTTACAAAACTGAGATTTTCAAAACTGAGATTTTCAAAACTGAGATTTACAAAACTGAGATTTTCAAAACTGAGATTTTCAAAATTGAGATTTACAAAACTGAGATTTACAAAACTGAGATTTTCAAAACTGAGATTTTCAAAACTGAGATTTACAAAACTGAGATTTACAAAACTGAGATTTACAAAACTGAGATTTTCAAAACTGAGATTTACAAAACTGAGATTTTCAAAACTGAGATTTACAAAACTGAGATTTACAAAACTGAGATTTTCAAAACTGAGATTTTCAAAACTGAGATTTACAAAACTGAGATTTTCAAAACTGAGATTTTCAAAATTGAGATTTACAAAACTGAGATTTTCAAAACTGAGATTTTCAAAACTGAGATTTACAAAACTGAGATTTACAAAACTGAGATTTTCAAAACTGAGATTTTCAAAACTGAGATTTACAAAACTGAGATTTTCAAAACTGAGATTTTCAAAACTGAGATTTACAAAACTGAGATTTACAAAACTGAGATTTACAAAACTGAGATTTTCAAAACTGAGATTTAGAAAACTGAGATTTTCAAAACTGAGATTTACAAAACTGAGATTTACAAAACTGAGATTTTCAAAACTGAGATTTACAAAACTGAGATTTACATAACTGAGATTTACAAAACTGAGATTTTGAAAACTGAGATTTACAAAACTGAGATTCACAAAACTGAGATTTACAAAACTGAGATTTTCAAAACTGAGATTTACAAAACTGAGATTTACAAAACTGAGATTTACAAAACTGAGATTTACAAAACTGAGATTTTCAAAACAGATTTTCAAAATTGAGATTTACAAAACTGAGATTTTCAAAACTGAGATTCACAAAACTGAGATTCACAAAACTGAGATTTACAAAACTGAGATTTTCAAAACTGAGATTTTCAAAACTGAGATTTACAAAACTGAGATTTTCAAAACTGAGATTTACAAAACTGAGATTTACATAACTGAGATTTACAAAACTGAGATTTTTAAAACTGAGATTTTCAAAACTGATATTTATAAAACTGAGATTTTCAAAACTGAGATTTACAAAACTGAGATTTTCAAAACTGAGATTTACAAAACTGAGATTTACAAAACTGAGATTTTCAAAACTGAGATTTTCAAAACTGAGATTTTCAAAATTGAGATTTACAAAACTGAGATTTTCAAAACTGAGATTTTCAAAACTGAGATTTACAAAACTAAGATTTACAAAACTGAGATTTTCAAAACTGAGATTTTCAAAACTGAGATTTTCAAAACTGAGATTTACAAAACTGAGATTTTCAAAACTGAGATTTTCAAAACTGAGATTTACAAAACTGAGATTTACAAAACTGAGATTTACAAAACTGAGATTTACAAATCTGAGATTTACAAAACTGAGATTTTCAAAACTGAGATTTACAAAACTGAGATTTTCAAAACTGAGATTTTCAAAACTGAGATTTACAAAACTAAGATTTACAAAACTGAGATTTACAAAACTGAGATTTACAAAACTGAGATTTACAAAACTGAGATTTACAAAACTGAGATTTTCAAAACTGAGATTTACAAAACTGAGATTTTCAAAACTGAGATTTACAAAACTGAGATTTACAAAACTGAGATTTTCAAAACTGAGATTTACAAAACTGAGATTTTCAAAACTGAGATTTACAAAACTTAGATTTTCAAAACTGAGATTTATAAAACTGAGATTTTCAAAACTGAGATTTACAAAACTGAGATTTTCAAAACTGAGATTTACAAAACTGAGATTTACAAAACTGAGATTTTTAAAACTGAGATTTACAAAACTGAGATTTACATAACTGAGATTTACAAAACTGAGATTTTCAAAACTGAGATTTACAAAACTGAGATTTACAAAACTGAGATTTACAAAACTGAGATTTACAAAACTGAGATTTACAAAACTGAGATTTTCAAAACTGAGATTTTCAAAACTGAGATTTACAAAACTGAGATTTACAAAACTGAGATTCTCAAAACTGAGATTTACAAAACTGAGATTTACAAAACTGAGATTTACAAAACTGAGATTTACAAAACTGAGATTTTTAAAACTGAGATTTACAAAACTGAGATTTACATAACTGAGATTTACAAAACTGAGATTTTCAAAACTGAGATTTACAAAACTGAGATTTACAAAACTGAGATTTACAAAACTGAGATTTTCAAAACTGAGATTTACAAAACTGAGATTTACAAAACTGAGATTTTCAAAACTGAGATTTACAAAACTGAGATTTTCAAAACTGAGATTTACAAAACTTAGATTTTCAAAACTGAGATTTATAAAACTGAGATTTTCAAAACTGAGATTTACAAAACTGAGATTTTCAAAACTAAGATTTACAAAACTGAGATTTACAAAACTGAGATTTACAAAACTGAGATTTACAAAACTGAGATTTTCAAAACTGAGATTTTCAAAACTGAGATTTTCAAAACTGAGATTTACAAAACTGAGATTTTCAAAACTGAGATTTTCAAAATTGAGATTTACAAAACTGAGATTTTCAAAACTGAGATTTTCAAAACTGAGATTTACAAAACTGAGATTTACAAAACTGAGATTTTCAAAACTGAGATTTTCAAAACTGAGATTTTCAAAACTGAGATTTTCAAAACTGAGATTTTCAAAACTGAGATTTTCAAAACTGAGATTTTCAAAACTGAGATTTTCAAAACTGAGATTTTCAAAACTGAGATTTTCAAAACTGAGATTTTCAAAACTGGGATTTTCAAAACTGAGATTTTCAAAACTGAGATTTACAAAACTGAGATTTTCAAAACTGAGATTTTCAAAACTGAGATTTTCAAAACTGAGATTTACAAAACTGAGATTTTTAAAACTGAGATTTACAAAACTGAGATTTTCAAAACTGAGATTTTCAAAACTGAGATTTTCAAAACTGAGATTTTCAAAACTGAGATTTTCAAAACTGAGATTTTCAAAACTGAGATTTTCAAAACTGAGATTTTCAAAACTGAGATTTACAAAACTGAGATTTTCAAAACTGAGATTTTTAAAACTGAGATTTACAAAACTGAGATTTTCAAAACTGAGATTTTCAAAACTGAGATTTTCAAAACTGAGATTTTCAAAACTGAGATTTTCAAAACTGAGATTTTCAAAACTGAGATTTACTAAACTGAGATTTTCAAAACTGAGATTTTCAAAACTGAGATTTACAAAACTGAGATTTTCAAAACTGAGATTTTCAAAACTGAGATTTTCAAAACTGAGATTTACAAAACTGAGATTTTTAAAACTGAGACTTACAAAACTGAGATTTTCAAAACTGAGATTTTCAAAACTGAGATTTTCAAAACTGAGATTTTCAAAACTGAGATTTTCAAAACTGAGATTTACAAAACTGAGATTTTCAAAACTGAGATTTTTAAAACTGAGATTTACAAAACTGAGATTTACAAAACTGAGATTTACAAAACTGAGATTTACAAAACTGAGATTTTCAAAACTGAGATTTACAAAACTGAGATATACATAACTGAGATTTACAAAACTGAGATTTTCAAAACTGAGATTTACAAAACTGAGATTCACAAAACTGAGATTTACAAAACTGAGATTTTCAAAACTGAGATTTACAAAACTGAGATTTACAAAACTGAGATTTACAAAACTGAGATTTTCAAAACAGATTTTCAAAACTGAGATTTACAAAACTGAGATTTACAAAACTGAGATTTTCAAAACTGAGATTTTCAAAACTGAGATTTACAAAACTGAGATTTACAAAACTGAGATTTACAAAACTGAGATTTACAAAACTGAGATTTACAAAACTGAGATTTTCAAAACTGAGATTTTCAAAACTGAGATTAACAAAACTGAGATTTTCAAAACTGAGATTTACAAAACTGAGATTTTCAAAATTGAGATTTACAAAACTGAGATTTACAAAACTGAGATTTTCAAAACTGAGATTTACAAAACTGAGATTTACAAAACTGAGATTTACAAAAGTGAGATAAATCTCAGTTTTGTAAACAAAACCGCTCGCTCCAAATCCGCTCGCTCCAAAACCGCTCGAATCAAAACCGCTCGCTCCAGAACCGCTCGAATCAAAACCGCTCGCTCCAAAACCGCTCGTTCCAAAACCGCTCGTTCCAAAACCGCTCGTTCCAAAACCGCTCGTTCCAAAACCGCTCGCTCCAAAACCGCTCGCTGCAAAACTGCTCGAATCAAAACCGCTCGCTCCAAAACCGCTCGTTCCAAAACCGCTCGCTCCAAAACCGCTCGTTCCAAAACCGCTCGCTCCAAAACCGCTCGTTCCAAAACCGCTCGCTCCAAAACCGCTTGTTCCAAAACCGCTCGCTCCAAAACCGCTCGTTCCAAAACCGCTCGCTCCTAAACCTCTCGCTCCAAAACCGTTCGAATCAAAACCGCTTGCTCCAAAACCGCTCGAATCAAAACCGCTCGCTCCAAAACCACTCGAATCAAAACCGCTCGCTCCAAAACCGCTCGAATCAAAACCGCTCGCTCCAAAACCGCTCGAATCAAAACCGCTCGCTCCAAAACCGCTTGTTCCAAAACCGCTCGTTTCAAAACCGCTCGAATCAAAACCGCTCGCTCCAAAACCGCTCGTTCCAAAACCGCTCGTTCCAAAACCGCTCGTTCCAAAACCGCTCGTTCCAAAACCGCTCGCTCCAAAACCGCTCGTTCCAAAACCGCTCGTTCCAAAACCGCTCGTTCCAAAACCGCTCGTTCCAAAACCGCTCGCTCCAAAACCGCTCGCTGCAAAACTGCTCGAATCAAAACCGCTCGCTCCAAAACCGCTCGTTCCAAAACCGCTCGCTCCAAAACCGCTCGCTCCAAAACCGCTCGTTCCAAAACCGCTCGCTCCAAAACCGCTCGCTCCAAAACCGCTCGTTCCAAAACCGCTCGCTCCTAAACCTCTCGCTCCAAAACCGTTCGAATCAAAACCGCTTGCTCCAAAACCGCTCGAATCAAAACCGCTCGCTCCAAAACCGCTCGAATCAAAACCGCTCGCTCCAAAACCGCTCGAATCAAAACCGCTCGCTCCAAAACCGCTCGAATCAAAACCGCTCGCTCCAAAACCGCTTGTTCCAAAACCGCTCGTTCCAAAACCGCTCGAATCAAAACCGCTCGCTCCAAAACCGCTCGTTCCAAAACCGCTCGTTCCAAAACCGCTCGTTCCAAAACCGCTCGCTCCAAAACCGCTCGCTGCAAAACTGCTCGAATCAAAACCGCTCGCTCCAAAACCGCTCGTTCTAAAACCGCTCGCTCCTAAACCTCTCGCTCCAAAACCGCTCGAATCAAAACCGCTTGCTCCAAAACCGCTCGCTCCAAAACCGCTCGAATCAAAACCGCTCGGTGCAAAACCGCTCGAATCAAATCCGCTCGCTCCAAAACCGCTCGAATCAAAACTGGTCGAATCAAAACCGAGATTTACAAAACTGAGATTTACAAAACTGAGATTTTCAAAACTGAGATTTACAAAACTGAGATTTACAAAACTGAGATTTTCAAAACTGAGATTTTCAAAACTGAGATTTACAAAACTGAGATTTTCAAAACTGAGATTTTCAAAATTGAGATTTACAAAACTGAGATTTTCAAAACTGAGATTTTCAAAACTGAGATTTACAAAACTGAGATTTACAAAACTGAGATTTTCAAAACTGAGATTTTCAAAACTGAGATTTACAAAACTGAGATTTTCAAAACTGAGATTTTCAAAACTGAGATTTACAAAACTGAGATTTACAAAACTGAGATTTACAAAACTGAGATTTTCAAAACTGAGATTTAGAAAACTGAGATTTTCAAAACTGAGATTTACAAAACTGAGATTTACAAAACTGAGATTTTCAAAACTGAGATTTACAAAACTGAGATTTACAAAACTGAGATTTACAAAACTGAGATTTTCAAAACTGAGATTTACAAAACTGAGATTTACAAAACTGAGATTTTCAAAACTGAGATTTTCAAAACTGAGATTTACAAAACTGAGATTTTCAAAACTGAGATTTTCAAAATTGAGATTTACAAAACTGAGATTTTCAAAACTGAGATTTTCAAAACTGAGATTTACAAAACTGAGATTTACAAAACTGAGATTTTCAAAACTGAGATTTTCAAAACTGAGATTTACAAAACTGAGATTTTCAAAACTGAGATTTTCAAAACTGAGATTTACAAAACTGAGATTTACAAAACTGAGATTTACAAAACTGAGATTTTCAAAACTGAGATTTAGAAAACTGAGATTTTCAAAACTGAGATTTACAAAACTGAGATTTACAAAACTGAGATTTTCAAAACTGAGATTTACAAAACTGAGATTTACATAACTGAGATTTACAAAACTGAGATTTTCAAAACTGAGATTTACAAAACTGAGATTTACAAAACTGAGATTTACAAAACTGAGATTTTCAAAACTGAGATTTACAAAACTGAGATTTACAAAACTGAGATTTACAAAACTGAGATTTACAAAACTGAGATTTTCAAAACAGATTTTCAAAATTGAGATTTACAAAACTGAGATTTTCAAAACTGAGATTCACAAAACTGAGATTCACAAAACTGAGATTTACAAAACTGAGATTTTCAAAACTGAGATTTTCAAAACTGAGATTTACAAAACTGAGATTTTCAAAACTGAGATTTACAAAACTGAGATTTACATAACTGAGATTTACAAAACTGAGATTTTTAAAACTGAGATTTTCAAAACTGATATTTATAAAACTGAGATTTTCAAAACTGAGATTTACAAAACTGAGATTTTCAAAACTGAGATTTACAAAACTGAGATTTACAAAACTGAGATTTTTAAAACTGAGATTTACAAAACTGAGATTTACATAACTGAGATTTACAAAACTGAGATTTTCAAAACTGAGATTTACAAAACTGAGATTTACAAAACTGAGATTTACAAAACTGAGATTTACAAAACTGAGATTTTCAAAACTGAGATTTTCAAAACTGAGATTTTCAAAACTGAGATTTTCAAAACTGAGATTTACAAAACTGAGATTTTCAAAACTGAGATTTACAAAACTGAGATTTACAAAACTGAGATTTTCAAAACTGAGATTTACAAAACTGAGATTTTCAAAACTGAGATTTACAAAACTGAGATTTACATAACTGAGATTTACAAAACTGAGATTTTTAAAACTGAGATTTTCAAAACTGAGATTTATAAAACTGAGATTTTCAAAACTGAGATTTACAAAACTGAGATTTTCAAAACTGAGATTTACAAAACTGAGATTTACAAAACTGAGATTTTTAAAACTGAGATTTACAAAACTGAGATTTACATAACTGAGATTTACAAAACTGAGATTTTCAAAACTGAGATTTACAAAACTGAGATTTACAAAACTGAGATTTACAAAACTGAGATTTACAAAACTGAGATTTACAAAACTGAGATTTTCAAAACTGAGATTTTCAAAACTGAGATTTACAAAACTGAGATTTACAAAACTGAGATTTTCAAAACTGAGATTTACAAAACTGAGATTTACAAAACTGAGATTTACAAAACTGAGATTTACAAAACTGAGATTTTTAAAACTGAGATTTACAAAACTGAAATTTACATAACTGAGATTTACAAAACTGAGATTTACAAAACTGAGATTTACAAAACTGAGATTTACAAAACTGAGATTTACAAAACTGAGATTTTCAAAACTGAGATTTTCAAAACTGAGATTTTCAAAACTGAGATTTTCAAAACTGAGATTTTCAAAACTGAGATTTTCAAAACTGGGATTTTCAAAACTGAGATTTACAAAACTGAGATTTTCAAAACTGAGATTTTCGAAACAGATTTACAAAACTGAGATTTTCAAAACTGAGATTTTCAAAACTGAGATTTTCAAAACTGAGATTTACAAAACTGAGATTTTTAAAACTGAGATTTACAAAACTGAGATTTTCAAAACTGAGATTTTCAAAACTGAGATTTTCAAAACTGAGATTTTCAAAACTGAGATTTTCAAAACTGAGATTTACAAAACTGAGATTTTCAAAACTGAGATTTTTAAAACTGAGATTTTCAAAACTGAGATTTTCAAAATTGAGATTTACAAAACTGAGATTTTCAAAACTGAGATTTTCAAAACTGAGATTTAGAAAACTGAGATTTTCAAAACTGAGATTTACAAAACTGAGATTTACAAAACTGAGATTTTCAAAACTGAGATTTTCAAAACTGAGATTTTCAAAACTGGGATTTTCAAAACTGAGATTTACAAAACTGAGATTTTCAAAACTGAGATTTTCGAAACTGAGATTTACAAAACTGAGATTTTCAAAACTGAGATTTTCAAAACTGAGATTTTCAAAACTGAGATTTACAAAACTGAGATTTTTAAAACTGAGATTTACAAAACTGAGATTTTCAAAACTGAGATTTTCAAAACTGAGATTTTCAAAACTGAGATTTTCAAAACTGAGATTTTCAAAACTGAGATTTACAAAACTGAGATTTTCAAAACTGAGATTTTTAAAACTGAGATTTTCAAAACTGAGATTTTCAAAATTGAGATTTACAAAACTGAGATTTACAAAACTGAGATTTTCAAAACTGAGATTTAGAAAACTGAGATTTTCAAAACTGAGATTTACAAAACTGAGATTTACAAAACTGAGATTTTCAAAACTGAGATTTACAAAACTGAGATTTACATAACTGAGATTTACAAAACTGAGATTTTCAAAACTGAGATTTACAAAACTGAGATTTACAAAACTGAGATTTTCAAAACTGAGATTTTCAAAACTGAGATTTACAAAACTGAGATTTTCAAAACTGAGATTTTCAAAATTGAGATTTACAAAACTGAGATTTTCAAAACTGAGATTTTCAAAACTGAGATTTACAAAACTGAGATTTACAAAACTGAGATTTTCAAAACTGAGATTTTCAAAACTGAGATTTACAAAACTGAGATTTTCAAAACTGAGATTTTCAAAACTGAGATTTACAAAACTGAGATTTACAAAACTGAGATTTACAAAACTGAGATTTTCAAAACTGAGATTTAGAAAACTGAGATTTTCAAAACTGAGATTTACAAAACTGAGATTTACAAAACTGAGATTTTCAAAACTGAGATTTACAAAACTGAGATTTACATAACTGAGATTTACAAAACTGAGATTTTCAAAACTGAGATTTACAAAACTGAGATTCACAAAACTGAGATTTACAAAACTGAGATTTTCAAAACTGAGATTTACAAAACTGAGATTTACAAAACTGAGATTTACAAAACTGAGATTTACAAAACTGAGATTTTCAAAACAGATTTTCAAAATTGAGATTTACAAAACTGAGATTTTCAAAACTGAGATTTACAAAACTGAGATTCACAAAACTGAGATTTACAAAACTGAGATTTTCAAAACTGAGATTTTCAAAACTGAGATTTACAAAACTGAGATTTTCAAAACTGAGATTTACAAAACTGAGATTTACATAACTGAGATTTACAAAACTGAGATTTTTAAAACTGAGATTTTCAAAACTGATATTTATAAAACTGAGATTTTCAAAACTGAGATTTACAAAACTGAGATTTTCAAAACTGAGATTTACAAAACTGAGATTTACAAAACTGAGATTTTTAAAACTGAGATTTACAAAACTGAGATTTACATAACTGAGATTTACAAAACTGAGATTTTCAAAACTGAGATTTACAAAACTGAGATTTACAAAACTGAGATTTACAAAACTGAGATTTACAAAACTGAGATTTTCAAAACTGAGATTTTCAAAACTGAGATTTTCAAAACTGAGATTTTCAAAACTGAGATTTACAAAACTGAGATTTTCAAAACTGAGATTTACAAAACTGAGATTTACAAAACTGAGATTTTCAAAACTGAGATTTACAAAACTGAGATTTTCAAAACTGAGATTTACAAAACTGAGATTTACATAACTGAGATTTACAAAACTGAGATTTTTAAAACTGAGATTTTCAAAACTGAGATTTATAAAACTGAGATTTTCAAAACTGAGATTTACAAAACTGAGATTTTCAAAACTGAGATTTACAAAACTGAGATTTACAAAACTGAGATTTTCAAAACTGAGATTTACAAAACTGAGATTTACATAACTGAGATTTACAAAACTGAGATTTTCAAAACTGAGATTTACAAAACTGAGATTTACAAAACTGAGATTTACAAAACTGAGATTTACAAAACTGAGATTTACAAAACTGAGATTTTCAAAACTGAGATTTTCAAAACTGAGATTTACAAAACTGAGATTTACAAAACTGAGATTTTCAAAACTGAGATTTACAAAACTGAGATTTACAAAACTGAGATTTACAAAACTGAGATTTACAAAACTGAGATTTTTAAAACTGAGATTTACAAAACTGAAATTTACAAAACTGAGATTTACAAAACTGAGATTTTCAAAACTGAGATTTACAAAACTGAGATTTACAAAACTGAGATTTACAAAACTGAGATTTACAAAACTGAGATTTACAAAACTGAGATTTTTAAAACTGAGATTTACAAAACTGAGATTTACATAACTGAGATTTACAAAACTGAGATTTTCAAAACTGAGATTTACAAAACTGAGATTTACAAAACTGAGATTTACAAAACTGAGATTTACAAAACTGAGATTTTCAAAACTGAGATTTTCAAAACTGAGATTTTCAAAACTGAGATTTACAAAACTGAGATTTTCAAAACTGAGATTTTTAAAACTGAGATTTACAAAACTGAGATTTTCAAAACTGAGATTTTCAAAACTGAGATTTTCAAAACTGAGATTTTCAAAACTGAGATTTTCAAAACTGAGATTTTCAAAACTGGGATTTTCAAAACTGAGATTTACAAAACTGAGATTTTCAAAACTG
The DNA here is from genome assembly GCA_910593695.2 of Ocypus olens. Taxonomy (NCBI): domain Eukaryota; kingdom Metazoa; phylum Arthropoda; class Insecta; order Coleoptera; family Staphylinidae; genus Ocypus; species Ocypus olens. Next base: position 55,157 of record OU343049.1, read on the forward strand.
AGATTTTCGAAACTGAGATTTACAAAACTGAGATTTTCAAAACTGAGATTTTCAAAACTGAGATTTTCAAAACTGAGATTTACAAAACTGAGATTTTTAAAACTGAGATTTACAAAACTGAGATTTTCAAAACTGAGATTTTCAAAACTGAGATTTTCAAAACTGAGATTTTCAAAACTGAGATTTTCAAAACTGAGATTTACAAAACTGAGATTTTCAAAACTGAGATTTTTAAAACTGAGATTTTCAAAACTGAGATTTTCAAAATTGAGATTTACAAAACTGAGATTTTCAAAACTGAGATTTTCAAAACTGAGATTTACAAAACTGAGATTTACAAAACTGAGATTTTCAAAACTGAGATTTTCAAAACTGAGATTTTCAAAACTGAGACTTACAAAACTGAGATTTTCAAAACTGAGATTTTCAAAACTGAGATTTACAAAACTGAGATTTTTAAAACTGAGATTTACAAAACTGAGATTTTCAAAACTGAGATTTTCAAAACTGAGATTTTCAAAACTGAGATTTTCAAAACTGAGATTTTCAAAACTGAGATATTTAAAACTGAGATTTTCAAAACTGAGATTTTCAAAACTGAGATTTACAAAACTGAGATTTTCAAAACTGAGATTTTTAAAACTGAGATTTACAAAACTGAGATTTTCAAAACTGAGATTTTCAAAACTGAGATTTTCAAAACTGAGATTTTCAAAACTGAGATTTTCAAAACTGAGATTTTCAAAACTGAGATTTACTAAACTGAGATTTTCAAAACTGAGATTTTCAAAACTGAGATTTACAAAACTGAGATTTTCAAAACTGAGATTTTCAAAACTGAGATTTTCAAAACTGAGATTTACAAAACTGAGATTTTTAAAACTGAGATTTACAAAACTGAGATTTTCAAAACTGAGATTTTCAAAACTGAGATTTTCAAAACTGAGATTTTCAAAACTGAGATTTTCAAAACTGAGATTTACAAAACTGAGATTTTCAAAACTGAGATTTTTAAAACTGAGATTTACAAAACTGAGATTTACAAAACTGAGATTTACAAAACTGAGATTTACAAAACTGAGATTTTCAAAACTGAGATTTTCAAAACTGAGATTTACATAACTGAGATTTACAAAACTGAGATTTTCAAAACTGAGATTCACAAAACTGAGATTCACAAAACTGAGATTTACAAAACTGAGATTTTCAAAACTGAGATTTACAAAACTGAGATTTACAAAACTGAGATTTACAAAACTGAGATTTTCAAAACAGATTTTCAAAACTGAGATTTACAAAACTGAGATTTACAAAACTGAGATTTTCAAAACTGAGATTTTCAAAACTGAGATTTACAAAACTGAGATTTACAAAACTGAGATTTACAAAACTGAGATTTACAAAACTGAGATTTACAAAACTGAGATTTTCAAAACTGAGATTTTCAAAACTGAGATTAACAAAACTGAGATTTTCAAAACTGAGATTTACAAAACTGAGATTTTCAAAATTGAGATTTACAAAACTGAGATTTACAAAACTGAGATTTTCAAAACTGAGATTTACAAAACTGAGATTTACAAAACTGAGATTTACAAAAGTGAGATAAATCTCAGTTTTGTAAACAAAACCGCTCGCTCCAAATCCGCTCGCTCCAAAACCGCTCGAATCAAAACCGCTCGCTCCAGAACCGCTCGAATCAAAACCGCTCGCTCCAAAACCGCTCGTTCCAAAACCGCTCGTTCCAAAACCGCTCGTTCCAAAACCGCTCGTTCCAAAACCGCTCGCTCCAAAACCGCTCGCTGCAAAACTGCTCGAATCAAAACCGCTCGCTCCAAAACCGCTCGTTCCAAAACCGCTCGCTCCAAAACCGCTCGTTCCAAAACCGCTCGCTCCAAAACCGCTTGTTCCAAAACCGCTCGCTCCAAAACCGCTCGTTCCAAAACCGTTCGCTCCAAAACCGCTCGCTCCAAAACCGCTCGTTTCAAAACCGCTCGCTCCTAAACCTCTCGCTCCAAAACCGCTCGAATCAAAACCGCTTGCTCCAAAACCACTCGAATCAAAACCGCTCGCTCCAAAACCGCTCGAATCAAAACCGCTTGCTCCAAAACCGCTCGAATCAAAACCGCTCGCTCCAGAACCGCTCGAATCAAAACCGCTCGCTCCAAAACCGCTCGTTCCAAAACCGCTCGTTCCAAAACCGCTCGTTCCAAAACCGCTCGTTCCAAAACCGCTCGTTCCAAAACCGCTCGTTCCAAAACCGCTCGCTCCAAAACCGCTCGCTGCAAAACTGCTCGAATCAAAACCGCTCGCTCCAAAACCGCTCGTTCCAAAACCGCTCGCTCCTAAACCTCTCGCTCCAAAACCGCTCGAATCAAAACCGCTTGCTCCAAAACCGCTCGCTCCAAAACCGCTCGTTCCAAAACCGCTCGCTCCTAAACCGCTCGCTCCAAAACCGCTCGAATCAAAACCGCTTGCTCCAAAACCGCTCGAATCAAAACCGCTCGCTCCAAAACCACTCGAATCAAAACCGCTCGCTCCAAAACCGCTCGAATCAAAACCGCTCGCTCCAAAACCGCTTGTTCCAAAACCGCTCGTTCCAAAACCGCTCGAATCAAAACCGCTTGCTCCAAAACCGCTCACTCCAAAACCGCTCGCTCCAAAACCGCTCGCTCCAAAGCCGCTCGCTCCAAAACCGCTCGTTCCAAAACCGCTCGCTCCAAAACCGCTCGTTCCAAAACCGCTCGCTCCAAAACCGCTCGTTCCAAAACCGCTCGCTCCAAAACCGCTCGAATCAAAACCGCTTGCTCCAAAACCGCTCGAATTAAAACCGCTCGCTCCAAAACCACTCGAATCAAAACCGCTCGCTCCAAAACCGCTCGCTCCAAAACCGCTTGAATCAAAACCGCTCGCTCCAAAACCGCTCGTTCCAAAACCGCTCGTTCCAAAACCGCTCGAATCAAAACCACTTGCTCCAAAACCGCTCGCTCCAAAACCGCTCGCTCCAAAACCGCTCGCTCCAAAACCGCTCGTTCCAAAACCGCTCGAATCAAAACCACTTGCTCCAAAACCGCTCGCTCCAAAACCGCTCGCTCCAAAGCCGCTCGCTCCAAAACCGCTCGTTCCAAAACCGCTTGTTCCAAAACCGCTCGTTCCAAAACCGCTCGAATCAAAACCACTTGCTCCAAAACCGCTCGCTCCAAAACCGCTCGCTCCAAAGCCGCTCTCTCCAAAACCGCTCGCTCCAAAACCGCTTGTTCCAAAACCGCTCGTTCCAAAACCGCTCGAATCAAAACCACTTGCTCCAAAACCGCTCGCTCCAAAACCGCTCGCTCCAAAGCCGCTCGCTCCAAAACCGCTCGTTCCAAAACCGCTCGCTCCAAAACCGCTCGTTCCAAAACCGCTCGCTCCAAAACCGCTCGCTCCAAAACCGCTCGCTCCAAAACCGCTCGAATCAAAACCGCTCGGTGCAAAACCGCTCGAATCAAATCCGCTCGCTCCAAAACCGCTCGAATCAAAACTGGTCGAATCAAAACCGAGATTTACAAAACTGAGATTTACAAAACTGAGATTTTCAAAACTGAGATTTACAAAACTGAGATTTACAAAACTGAGATTTTCAAAACTGAGATTTTCAAAACTGAGATTTACAAAACTGAGATTTTCAAAACTGAGATTTTCAAAATTGAGATTTACAAAACTGAGATTTTCAAAACTGAGATTTTCAAAACTGAGATTTACAAAACTGAGATTTACAAAACTGAGATTTTCAAAACTGAGATTTTCAAAACTGAGATTTACAAAACTGAGATTTTCAAAACTGAGATTTTCAAAACTGAGATTTACAAAACTGAGATTTACAAAACTGAGATTTACAAAACTGAGATTTTCAAAACTGAGATTTAGAAAACTGAGATTTTCAAAACTGAGATTTACAAAACTGAGATTTACAAAACTGAGATTTTCAAAACTGAGATTTACAAAACTGAGATTTACATAACTGAGATTTACAAAACTGAGATTTTCAAAACTGAGATTTACAAAACTGAGATTTACAAAACTGAGATTTTCAAAACTGAGATTTTCAAAACTGAGATTTACAAAACTGAGATTTTCAAAACTGAGATTTTCAAAATTGAGATTTACAAAACTGAGATTTTCAAAACTGAGATTTTCAAAACTGAGATTTACAAAACTGAGATTTACAAAACTGAGATTTTCAAAACTGAGATTTTCAAAACTGAGATTTACAAAACTGAGATTTTCAAAACTGAGATTTTCAAAACTGAGATTTACAAAACTGAGATTTACAAAACTGAGATTTACAAAACTGAGATTTTCAAAACTGAGATTTAGAAAACTGAGATTTTCAAAACTGAGATTTACAAAACTGAGATTTACAAAACTGAGATTTTCAAAACTGAGATTTACAAAACTGAGATTTACATAACTGAGATTTACAAAACTGAGATTTTCAAAACTGAGATTTACAAAACTGAGATTCACAAAACTGAGATTTACAAAACTGAGATTTTCAAAACTGAGATTTACAAAACTGAGATTTACAAAACTGAGATTTACAAAACTGAGATTTACAAAACTGAGATTTTCAAAACAGATTTTCAAAATTGAGATTTACAAAACTGAGATTTTCAAAACTGAGATTCACAAAACTGAGATTCACAAAACTGAGATTTACAAAACTGAGATTTTCAAAACTGAGATTTTCAAAACTGAGATTTACAAAACTGAGATTTTCAAAACTGAGATTTACAAAACTGAGATTTACATAACTGAGATTTACAAAACTGAGATTTTTAAAACTGAGATTTTCAAAACTGATATTTATAAAACTGAGATTTTCAAAACTGAGATTTACAAAACTGAGATTTTCAAAACTGAGATTTTCAAAACTGAGATTTTCAAAACTGAGATTTTCAAAACTGAGATTTACAAAACTGAGATTTTCAAAACTGAGATTTTCAAAACTGAGATTTACAAAACTGAGATTTACAAAACTGAGATTTACAAAACTGAGATTTTCAAAACTGAGATTTAGAAAACTGAGATTTTCAAAACTGAGATTTACAAAACTGAGATTTACAAAACTGAGATTTTCAAAACTGAGATTTACAAAACTGAGATTTACATAACTGAGATTTACAAAACTGAGATTTTCAAAACTGAGATTTACAAAACTGAGATTTACAAAACTGAGATTTTCAAAACTGAGATTTTCAAAACTGAGATTTACAAAACTGAGATTTTCAAAACTGAGATTTTCAAAATTGAGATTTACAAAACTGAGATTTTCAAAACTGAGATTTTCAAAACTGAGATTTACAAAACTGAGATTTACAAAACTGAGATTTTCAAAACTGAGATTTTCAAAACTGAGATTTACAAAACTGAGATTTTCAAAACTGAGATTTTCAAAACTGAGATTTACAAAACTGAGATTTACAAAACTGAGATTTACAAAACTGAGATTTTCAAAACTGAGATTTAGAAAACTGAGATTTTCAAAACTGAGATTTACAAAACTGAGATTTACAAAACTGAGATTTTCAAAACTGAGATTTACAAAACTGAGATTTACATAACTGAGATTTACAAAACTGAGATTTTCAAAACTGAGATTTACAAAACTGAGATTCACAAAACTGAGATTTACAAAACTGAGATTTTCAAAACTGAGATTTACAAAACTGAGATTTACAAAACTGAGATTTACAAAACTGAGATTTACAAAACTGAGATTTTCAAAACAGATTTTCAAAACTGAGATTTACAAAACTGAGATTTTCAAAACTGAGATTCACAAAACTGAGATTCACAAAACTGAGATTTACAAAACTGAGATTTTCAAAACTGAGATTTTCAAAACTGAGATTTACAAAACTGAGATTTTCAAAACTGAGATTTACAAAACTGAGATTTACATAACTGAGATTTACAAAACTGAGATTTTTAAAACTGAGATTTTCAAAACTGATATTTATAAAACTGAGATTTTCAAAACTGAGATTTACAAAACTGAGATTTTCAAAACTGAGATTTACAAAACTGAGATTTACAAAACTGAGATTTTTAAAACTGAGATTTACAAAACTGAGATTTACACAACTGAGATTTACAAAACTGAGATTTTCAAAACTGAGATTTACAAAACTGAGATTTACAAAACTGAGATTTACAAAACTGAGATTTACAAAACTGAGATTTTCAAAACTGAGATTTTCAAAACTGAGATTTTCAAAACTGAGATTTTCAAAACTGAGATTTACAAAACTGAGATTTTCAAAACTGAGATTTACAAAACTGAGATTTACAAAACTGAGATTTTCAAAACTGAGATTTACAAAACTGAGATTTTCAAAACTGAGATTTACAAAACTGAGATTTACATAACTGAGATTTACAAAACTGAGATTTTTAAAACTGAGATTTTCAAAACTGAGATTTATAAAACTGAGATTTTCAAAACTGAGATTTACAAAACTGAGATTTTCAAAACTGAGATTTACAAAACTGAGATTTACAAAACTGAGATTTTTAAAACTGAGATTTACAAAACTGAGATTTACATAACTGAGATTTACAAAACTGAGATTTTCAAAACTGAGATTTACAAAACTGAGATTTACAAAACTGAGATTTACAAAACTGAGATTTACAAAACTGAGATTTACAAAACTGAGATTTTCAAAACTGAGATTTTCAAAACTGAGATTTACAAAACTGAGATTTACAAAACTGAGATTTTCAAAACTGAGATTTACAAAACTGAGATTTACAAAACTGAGATTTACAAAACTGAGATTTACAAAACTGAGATTTTTAAAACTGAGATTTACAAAACTGAAATTTACATAACTGAGATTTACAAAACTGAGATTTTCAAAACTGAGATTTACAAAACTGAGATTTACAAAACTGAGATTTACAAAACTGAGATTTACAAAACTGAGATTTACAAAACTGAGATTTTTAAAACTGAGATTTACAAAACTGAGATTTACATAACTGAGATTTACAAAACTGAGATTTTCAAAACTGAGATTTACAAAACTGAGATTTACAAAACTGAGATTTACAAAACTGAGATTTACAAAACTGAGATTTTCAAAACTGAGATTTTCAAAACTGAGATTTTCAAAACTGAGATTTACAAAACTGAGATTTTCAAAACTGAGATTTTTAAAACTGAGATTTACAAAACTGAGATTTTCAAAACTGAGATTTTCAAAACTGAGATTTTCAAAACTGAGATTTTCAAAACTGAGATTTTCAAAACTGAGATTTTCAAAACTGGGATTTTCAAAACTGAGATTTACAAAACTGAGATTTTCAAAACTGAGATTTTCGAAACTGAGATTTACAAAACTGAGATTTTCAAAACTGAGATTTTCAAAACTGAGATTTTCAAAACTGAGATTTACAAAACTGAGATTTTTAAAACTGAGATTTACAAAACTGAGATTTTCAAAACTGAGATTTTCAAAACTGAGATTTTCAAAACTGAGATTTTCAAAACTGAGATTTTCAAAACTGAGATTTACAAAACTGAGATTTTCAAAACTGAGATTTTCAAAACTGAGATTTACAAAACTGAGATTTTCAAAACTGAGATTTTCAAAACTGAGATTTTCAAAACTGAGATTTTCAAAACTGAGATTTTCAAAACTGAGATTTACAAAACTGAGATTTTCAAAACTGAGATTTTCAAAACTGAGATTTACAAAACTGAGATTTTCAAAACTGAGATTTTCAAAACTGAGATTTTCAAAACTGAGATTTACAAAACTGAGATTTTTAAAACTGAGATTTACAAAACTGAGATTTTCAAAACTGAGATTTTCAAAACTGAGATTTTCAAAACTGAGATTTTCAAAACTGAGATTTTCAAAACTGAGATTTTCAAAACTGAGATTTTCAAAACTGAGATTTTCAAAACTGAGATTTTCAAAACTGAGATTTACAAAACTGAGATTTTCAAAACTGAGTTTTTTAAAACTGAGATTTAGAAAACTGAGATTTTCAAAACTGAGATTTTCAAAACTGAGATTTTCAAAACTGAGATTTTCAAAACTGAGATTTACAAAACTGAGATTTTCAAAACTGAGATTTTCAAAACTGAGATTTACAAAACTGAGATTTTCAAAACTGAGATTTTCAAAACTGAGATTTTCAAAACTGAGATTTACAAAACTGAGATTTTTAAAACTGAGATTTACAAAACTGAGATTTTCAAAACTGAGATTTTCAAAACTGAGATTTTCAAAACTGAGATTTTCAAAACTGAGATTTTCAAAACTGAGATTTACAAAACTGAGATTTACAAAACTGAGATTTACAAAACTGAGATTTTCAAAACAGATTTTCAAAACTGAGATTTACAAAACTGAGATTTACAAAACTGAGATTTACAAAACTGAGATTTTCAAAACTGAGATTTACAAAACTGAGATTTACAAAACTGAGATTTACAAAACTGAGATTTTCAAAACTGAGATTTTCAAAACTGAGATTAACAAAACTGAGATTTTCAAAACTGAGATTTACAAAACTGAGATTTTCAAAATTGAGATTTACAAAACTGAGATTTACAAAACTGAGATTTTCAAAACTGAGATTTACAAAACTGAGATTTACAAAACTGAGATTTACAAAAGTGAGATAAATCTCAGTTTTGTAAACAAAACCGCTCGCTCCAAAACCGCTCGCTCCAAAACCGCTCGCTCCAAAACCGCTCGCTCCAAAACCGCTCGAATCAAAACCGCTCGCTCCAAAACCGCTCGTTCCAAAACCGCTCGTTCCAAAACCGCTCGAATCAAAACCACTTGCTCCAAAACCGCTCGCTCCAAAACCGCTCGCTCCAAAACCGCTCGTTCCAAAACCGCTCGCTCCAAAACCGCTCGTTTTAAAACCGCTCGTTCCAAAACCGCTCGCTCCAAAACCGCTCGAATCAAATCCGCTCGCTCCAAAACCGCTCGAATCAAAACTGGTCGAATCAAAACCGAGATTTACAAAACAGATTTACAAAACTGAGATTTTCAAAACTGAGATTTACAAAACTGAGATTTACAAAACTGAGATTTTCAAAACTGAGATTTTTAAAACTGAGATTTACAAAACTGAGATTTTCAAAACTGAGATTTTCAAAACTGAGATTTTCAAAACTGAGATTTTCAAAACTGAGATTTTCAAAACTGAGATTTTCAAAACTGAGATTTACAAAACTGAGATTTACAAAACTGAGATTTTCAAAACTGAGATTCACAAAACTGAGATTCACAAAACTGAGATTTACAAAACTGAGATTTTCAAAACTGAGATTTTCAAAACTGAGATTTACAAAACTGAGATTTTCAAAACTGAGATTTACAAAACTGAGATTTACATAACTGAGATTTACAAAACTGAGATTTTTAAAACTGAGATTTTCAAAACTGATATTTATAAAACTGAGATTTTCAAAACTGAGATTTACAAAACTGAGATTTTCAAAACTGAGATTTACAAAACTGAGATTTACAAAACTGAGATTTTTAAAACTGAGATTTACAAAACTGAGATTTACATAACTGAGATTTACAAAACTGAGATTTTCAAAACTGAGATTTACAAAACTGAGATTTACAAAACTGAGATTTACAAAACTGAGATTTACAAAACTGAGATTTTCAAAACTGAGATTTTCAAAACTGAGATTTTCAAAACTGAGATTTTCAAAACTGAGATTTACAAAACTGAGATTTTCAAAACTGAGATTTACAAAACTGAGATTTACAAAACTGAGATTTTCAAAACTGAGATTTACAAAACTGAGATTTTCAAAACTGAGATTTACAAAACTGAGATTTACATAACTGAGATTTACAAAACTGAGATTTTTAAAACTGAGATTTTCAAAACTGAGATTTATAAAACTGAGATTTTCAAAACTGAGATTTACAAAACTGAGATTTTCAAAACTGAGATTTACAAAACTGAGATTTACAAAACTGAGATTTTTAAAACTGAGATTTACAAAACTGAGATTTACATAACTGAGATTTACAAAACTGAGATTTTCAAAACTGAGATTTACAAAACTGAGATTTACAAAACTGAGATTTACAAAACTGAGATTTACAAAACTGAGATTTACAAAACTGAGATTTTCAAAACTGAGATTTTCAAAACTGAGATTTACAAAACTGAGATTTACAAAACTGAGATTTTCAAAACTGAGATTTACAAAACTGAGATTTACAAAACTGAGATTTACAAAACTGAGATTTACAAAACTGAGATTTTTAAAACTGAGATTTACAAAACTGAAATTTACATAACTGAGATTTACAAAACTGAGATTTTCAAAACTGAGATTTACAAAACTGAGATTTACAAAACTGAGATTTACAAAACTGAGATTTACAAAACTGAGATTTACAAAACTGAGATTTTTAAAACTGAGATTTACAAAACTGAGATTTACATAACTGAGATTTACAAAACTGAGATTTTCAAAACTGAGATTTACAAAACTGAGATTTACAAAACTGAGATTTACAAAACTGAGATTTACAAAACTGAGATTTTCAAAACTGAGATTTTCAAAACTGAGATTTTCAAAACTGAGATTTACAAAACTGAGATTTTCAAAACTGAGATTTTTAAAACTGAGATTTACAAAACTGAGATTTTCAAAACTGAGATTTTCAAAACTGAGATTTTCAAAACTGAGATTTTCAAAACTGAGATTTTCAAAACTGAGATTTTCAAAACTGGGATTTTCAAAACTGAGATTTACAAAACTGAGATTTTCAAAACTGAGATTTTCGAAACTGAGATTTACAAAACTGAGATTTTCAAAACTGAGATTTTCAAAACTGAGATTTTCAAAACTGAGATTTACAAAACTGAGATTTTTAAAACTGAGATTTACAAAACTGAGATTTTCAAAACTGAGATTTTCAAAACTGAGATTTTCAAAACTGAGATTTTCAAAACTGAGATTTTCAAAACTGAGATTTACAAAACTGAGATTTTCAAAACTGAGATTTTTAAAACTGAGATTTACAAAACTGAGATTTTCAAAACTGAGATTTTCAAAACTGAGATTTTCAAAACTGAGATTTTCAAAACTGAGATTTTCAAAACTGAGATTTACAAAACTGAGATTTTCAAAACTGAGATTTTCAAAACTGAGATTTACAAAACTGAGATTTTCAAAACTGAGATTTTCAAAACTGAGATTTTCAAAACTGAGATTTACAAAACTGAGATTTTTAAAACTGAGATTTACAAAACTGAGATTTTCAAAACTGAGATTTTCAAAACTGAGATTTTCAAAACTGAGATTTTCAAAACTGAGATTTTCAAAACTGAGATTTTCAAAACTGAGATTTTCAAAACTGAGATTTTCAAAACTGAGATTTTCAAAACTGAGATTTACAAAACTGAGATTTTCAAAACTGAGTTTTTTAAAACTGAGATTTACAAAACTGAGATTTTCAAAACTGAGATTTTCAAAACTGAGATTTTCAAAACTGAGATTTTCAAAACTGAGATTTACAAAACTGAGATTTTCAAAACTGAGATTTTCAAAACTGAGATTTACAAAACTGAGATTTTCAAAACTGAGATTTTCAAAACTGAGATTTTCAAAACTGAGATTTACAAAACTGAGATTTTTAAAACTGAGATTTACAAAACTGAGATTTTCAAAACTGAGATTTTCAAAACTGAGATTTTCAAAACTGAGATTTTCAAAACTGAGATTTTCAAAACTGAGATTTACAAAACTGAGATTTACAAAACTGAGATTTACAAAACTGAGATTTTCAAAACAGATTTTCAAAACTGAGATTTACAAAACTGAGATTTACAAAACTGAGATTTTCAAAACTGAGATTTTCAAAACTGAGATTTACAAAACTGAGATTTACAAAACTGAGATTTACAAAACTGAGATTTTCAAAACTGAGATTTTCAAAACTGAGATTAACAAAACTGAGATTTTCAAAACTGAGATTTACAAAACTGAGATTTTCAAAATTGAGATTTACAAAACTGAGATTTACAAAACTGAGATTTTCAAAACTGAGATTTACAAAACTGAGATTTACAAAACTGAGATTTACAAAAGTGAGATAAATCTCAGTTTTGTAAACAAAACCGCTCGCTCCAAAACCGCTCGCTCCAAAACCGCTCGCTCCAAAACCGCTCGCTCCAAAACCGCTCGAATCAAAACCGCTCGCTCCAAAACCGCTCGTTCCAAAACCGCTCGTTCCAAAACCGCTCGAATCAAAACCACTTGCTCCAAAACCGCTCGCTCCAAAACCGCTCGCTCCAAAACCGCTCGTTCCAAAACCGCTCGCTCCAAAACCGCTCGTTTTAAAACCGCTCGTTCCAAAACCGCTCGCTCCAAAACCGCTCGAATCAAATCCGCTCGCTCCAAAACCGCTCGAATCAAAACTGGTCGAATCAAAACCGAGATTTACAAAACAGATTTACAAAACTGAGATTTTCAAAACTGAGATTTACAAAACTGAGATTTACAAAACTGAGATTTTCAAAACTGAGATTTTTAAAACTGAGATTTACAAAACTGAGATTTTCAAAACTGAGATTTTCAAAACTGAGATTTTCAAAACTGAGATTTTCAAAATTGAGATTTTCAAAACTGAGATTTTCAAAACTGGGATTTTCAAAACTGAGATTTACAAAACTGAGATTTTCAAAACTGAGATTTTCGAAACTGAGATTTACAAAACTGAGATTTTCAAAACTGAGATTTTCAAAACTGAGATTTTCAAAACTGAGATTTACAAAACTGAGATTTTTAAAACTGAGATTTACAAAACTGAGATTTTCAAAACTGAGATTTTCAAAACTGAGATTTTCAAAACTGAGATTTTCAAAACTGAGATTTTCAAAACTGAGATTTACAAAACTGAGATTTTCAAAACTGAGATTTTTAAAACTGAGATTTACAAAACTGAGATTTTCAAAACTGAGATTTTCAAAACTGAGATTTTCAAAACTGAGATTTTCAAAACTGAGATTTTCAAAACTGAGATTTACAAAACTGAGATTTTCAAAACTGAGATTTTCAAAACTGAGATTTACAAAACTGAGATTTTCAAAACTGAGATTTTCAAAACTGAGATTTTCAAAACTGAGATTTACAAAACTGAGATTTTTAAAACTGAGATTTACAAAACTGAGATTTTCAAAACTGAGATTTTCAAAACTGAGATTTTCAAAACTGAGATTTTCAAAACTGAGATTTTCAAAACTGAGATTTTCAAAACTGAGATTTTCAAAACTGGGATTTTCAAAACTGAGATTTTCAAAACTGAGATTTACAAAACTGAGATTTTCAAAACTGAGATTTTTAAAACTGAGATTTACAAAACTGAGATTTTCAAAACTGAGATTTTCAAAACTGAGATTTTCAAAACTGGGATTTTCAAAACTGAGATTTTCAAAACTGAGATTTACAAAACTGAGATTTTCAAAACTGAGATTTTCAAAACTGAGATTTACAAAACTGAGATTTTCAAAACTGAGATTTTCAAAACTGAGATTTTCAAAACTGAGATTTTTAAAACTGAGATTTACAAAACTGAGATTTACAAAACTGAGATTTTCAAAACTGAGATTTTCAAAACTGGGATTTTCAAAACTGAGATTTACAAAACTGAGATTTTCAAAACTGAGATTTTCAAAACTGAGATTTTCAAAACTGAGATTTACAAAACTGAGATTTTCAAAACTGAGATTTACAAAACTGAGATTTACAAAACTGAGATTTTCAAAACTGAGATTTTCAAAACTGAGATTTTCAAAACTGAGATTTACAAAACTGAGATTTTCAAAACTGAGATTTTCAAAACTGAGATTTACAAAACTGAGATTTTCAAAACTGAGATTTACAAAACTGAGATTTTCAAAACTGAGATTTTCAAAACTGAGATTTTCAAAACTGAGATTTACAAAACTGAGATTTTTAAAACTGAGATTTACAAAACTGAGATTTTCAAAACTGAGATTTTCAAAACTGAGATTTTCAAAACTGGGATTTTCAAAACTGAGATTTACAAAACTGAGATTTTCAAAACTGAGATTTTCAAAACTGAGATTTTCAAAACTGAGATTTACAAAACTGAGATTTTCAAAACTGAGATTTACAAAACTGAGATTTACAAAACTGAGATTTTCAAAACTGAGATTTACAAAACTGAGATTTTCAAAACTGAGATTTTCAAAACTGGGATTTTCAAAACTGAGATTTACAAAACTGAGATTTTCAAAACTGAGATTTTCAAAACTGAGATTTTCAAAACTGAGATTTACAAAACTGAGATTTTCAAAACTGAGATTTACAAAACTGAGATTTACAAAACTGAGATTTTCAAAACTGAGATTTTCAAAACTGAGATTTTCAAAACTGAGATTTACAAAACTGAGATTTTCAAAACTGAGATTTTCAAAACTGAGATTTACAAAACTGAGATTTTCAAAACTGAGATTTACAAAACTGAGATTTTCAAAACTGAGATTTCCAAAACTGAGATTTACAAAACTGAGATTTACAAAACTGAGATTTTCAAAACTGAGATTTTCAAAACTGGGATTTTCAAAACTGAGATTTACAAAACTGAGATTTTCAAAACTGAGATTTTCAAAACTGAGATTTTCAAAACTGAGATTTACAAAACTGAGATTTTCAAAACTGAGATTTTCAAAACTGAGATTTACAAAACTGAGATTTTCAAAACTGAGATTTTCAAAACTGAGATTTTCAAAACTGAGATTTACAAAACTGAGATTTACAAAACTGAGATTTTCAAAACTGAGATTTACAAAACTGAGATTTTCAAAACTGAGATTTTCAAAACTGAGATTTTCAAAACTGAGATTTACAAAACTGAGATTTTCAAAACTGAGATTTTCAAAACTGAGATTTACAAAACTGAGATTTTCAAAACTGAGATTTTCAAAACTGAGATTTTCAAAACTGAGATTTTCAAAACTGAGATTTTCAAAACTGGGATTTTCAAAACTGAGATTTACAAAACCGAGATTTTCAAAACTGAGATTTTCAAAACTGAGATTTTCAAAACTGAGATTTACAAAACTGAGATTTACAAAACTGAGATTTTCAAAACTGAGATTTACAAAACTGAGATTTTCAAAACTGAGATTTTCAAAACTGGGATTTTCAAAACTGAGATTTACAAAACTGAGATTTTCAAAACTTTGATTTTCAAAACTGAGATTTTCAAAACTGAGATTTTCAAAACTGAGATTTTCAAAACTGAGATTTACAAAACTGAGATTTACAAAACTGAGATTTTCAAAACTGAGATTTACAAAACTGAGATTTTCAAAACTGAGATTTTCAAAACTGAGATTTTCAAAACTGAGATTTTCAAAACTGAGATTTACAAAACTGAGATTTTCAAAACTGAGATTTACAAAACTGAGATTTTCAAAACTGAGATTTTCAAAACTGAGATTTTCAAAACTGAGATTTTCAAAACTGAGATTTTCAAAACTGAGATTTACAAAACTGAGATTTACAAAACTGAGATTTTCAAAACTGAGATTTACAAAACTGAGATTTTCAAAACTGAGATTTTCAAAACTGAGATTTACAAAACTGAGATTTTCAAAACTGAGATTTTCAAAACTGAGATTTTCAAAACTGAGATTTACAAAACTGAGATTTTCAAAACTGAGATTTACAAAACTGAGATTTTCAAAACTGAGATTTTCAAAACTGAGATTTTCAAAACTGAGATTTTCAAAACTGAGATTTTCAAAACTGAGATTTACAAAACTGAGATTTACAAAACTGAGATTTTCAAAACTGAGATTTACAAAACTGAGATTTTCAAAACTGAGATTTTCAAAACTGAGATTTTCAAAACTGAGATTTACAAAACTGAGATTTTCAAAACTGAGATTTTCAAAACTGAGATTTTCAAAACTGAGATTTTCAAAACTGAGATTTACAAAACTGAGATTTTCAAAACTGAGATTTACAAAACTGAGATTTACAAAACTGAGATTTTCAAAACTGAGATTTACAAAACTGAGATTTTCAAAACTGAGATTTTCAAAACTGAGATTTTCAAAACTGAGATTTTCAAAACTGAGATTTTCAAAACTGGGATTTTCAAAACTGAGATTTACAAAACTGAGATTTTCAAAACTGAGATTTTCAAAACTGAGATTTTCAAAACTGAGATTTACAAAACTGAGATTTACAAAACTGAGATTTTCAAAACTGAGATTTACAAAACTGAGATTTTCAAAACTGAGATTTTCAAAACTGGGATTTTCAAAACTGAGATTTACAAAACTGAGATTTTCAAAACTGAGATTTTCAAAACTGAGATTTTCAAAACTGAGATTTACAAAACTGAGATTTTCAAAACTGAGATTTACAAAACTGAGATTTACAAAACTGAGATTTTCAAAACTGAGATTTTCAAAACTGAGATTTTCAAAACTGAGATTTACAAAACTGAGATTTTCAAAACTGAGATTTTCAAAACTGAGATTTACAAAACTGAGATTTTCAAAACTGAGATTTACAAAACTGAGATTTTCAAAACTGAGATTTTCAAAACTGAGATTTACAAAACTGAGATTTTCAAAACTGAGATTTTCAAAACTGAGATTTTCAAAACTGGGATTTTCAAAACTGAGATTTACAAAACTGAGATTTTCAAAACTGAGATTTTCAAAACTGAGATTTTCAAAACTGAGATTTACAAAACTGAGATTTTCAAAACTGAGATTTACAAAACTGAGATTTACAAAACTGAGATTTTCAAAACTGAGATTTACAAAACTGAGATTTTCAAAACTGAGATTTTCAAAACTGGGATTTTCAAAACTGAGATTTACAAAACTGAGATTTTCAAAACTGAGATTTTCAAAACTGAGATTTTCAAAACTGAGATTTACAAAACTGAGATTTTCAAAACTGAGATTTACAAAACTGAGATTTACAAAACTGAGATTTTCAAAACTGAGATTTTCAAAACTGAGATTTTCAAAACTGAGATTTACAAAACTGAGATTTTCAAAACTGAGATTTTCAAAACTGAGATTTACAAAACTGAGATTTTCAAAACTGAGATTTACAAAACTGAGATTTTCAAAACTGAGATTTTCAAAACTGAGATTTACAAAACTGAGATTTACAAAACTGAGATTTTCAAAACTGAGATTTTCAAAACTGAGATTTTCAAAACTGAGATTTACAAAACTGAGATTTTCAAAACTGAGATTTACAAAACTGAGATTTACAAAACTGAGATTTACAAAACTGAGATTTTCAAAACTGAGATTTTCAAAACTGGGATTTTCAAAACTGAGATTTACAAAACTGAGATTTTCAAAACTGAGATTTTCAAAACTGAGATTTTCAAAACTGAGATTTACAAAACTGAGATTTTCAAAACTGAGATTTACAAAACTGAGATTTACAAAACTGAGATTTTCAAAACTGAGATTTTCAAAACTGAGATTTTCAAAACTGAGATTTACAAAACTGAGATTTTCAAAACTGAGATTTTCAAAACTGAGATTTACAAAACTGAGATTTTCAAAACTGAGATTTACAAAACTGAGATTTACAAAACTGAGATTTTCAAAACTGAGATTTTCAAAACTGAGATTTTCAAAACTGAGATTTACAAAACTGAGATTTTCAAAACTGAGATTTTCAAAACTGAGATTTTCAAAACTGAGATTTACAAAACTGAGATTTACAAAACTGAGATTTTCAAAACAGATTTTCAAAACTGAGATTTACAAAACTGAGATTTACAAAACTGAGATTTTCAAAACTGAGATTTTCAAAACTGAGATTTACAAAACTGAGATTTACAAAACTGAGATTTACAAAACTGAGATTTTCAAAACTGAGATTTTCAAAACTGAGATTAACAAAACTGAGATTTTCAAAACTGAGATTTACAAAACTGAGATTTTCAAAATTGAGATTTACAAAACTGAGATTTACAAAACTGAGATTTTCAAAACTGAGATTTACAAAACTGAGATTTACAAAACTGAGATTTACAAAAGTGAGATAAATCTCAGTTTTGTAAACAAAACCGCTCGCTCCAAAACCGCTCGCTCCAAAACCGCTCGCTCCAAAACCGCTCGCTCCAAAACCGCTCGAATCAAAACCGCTCGCTCCAAAACCGCTCGTTCCAAAACCGCTCGTTCCAAAACCGCTCGAATCAAAACCACTTGCTCCAAAACCGCTCGCTCCAAAACCGCTCGCTCCAAAACCGCTCGTTCCAAAACCGCTCGCTCCAAAACCGCTCGTTTTAAAACCGCTCGTTCCAAAACCGCTCGCTCCAAAACCGCTCGAATCAAAACCGCTCGGTGCAAAACCGCTCGAATCAAATCCGCTCGCTCCAAAACCGCTCGAATCAAAACTGGTCGAATCAAAACCGAGATTTACAAAACAGATTTACAAAACTGAGATTTTCAAAACTGAGATTTACAAAACTGAGATTTACAAAACTGAGATTTTCAAAACTGAGATTTTTAAAACTGAGATTTACAAAACTGAGATTTTCAAAACTGAGATTTTCAAAACTGAGATTTTCAAAACTGAGATTTTCAAAACTGAGATTTTCAAAACTGAGATTTTCAAAACTGGGATTTTCAAAACTGAGATTTACAAAACTGAGATTTTCAAAACTGAGATTTTCGAAACTGAGATTTACAAAACTGAGATTTTCAAAACTGAGATTTTCAAAACTGAGATTTTCAAAACTGAGATTTACAAAACTGAGATTTTTAAAACTGAGATTTACAAAACTGAGATTTTCAAAACTGAGATTTTCAAAACTGAGATTTTCAAAACTGAGATTTTCAAAACTGAGATTTTCAAAACTGAGATTTACAAAACTGAGATTTTCAAAACTGAGATTTTTAAAACTGAGATTTACAAAACTGAGATTTTCAAAACTGAGATTTTCAAAACTGAGATTTTCAAAACTGAGATTTTCAAAACTGAGATTTTCAAAACTGAGATTTACAAAACTGAGATTTTCAAAACTGAGATTTTCAAAACTGAGATTTTCAAAACTGAGATTTACAAAACTGAGATTTTCAAAACTGAGATTTACAAAACTGAGATTTACAAAACTGAGATTTTCAAAACTGAGATTTACAAAACTGAGATTTTCAAAACTGAGATTTTCAAAACTGGGATTTTCAAAACTGAGATTTACAAAACTGAGATTTTCAAAACTGAGATTTTCAAAACTGAGATTTTCAAAACTGAGATTTACAAAACTGAGATTTTCAAAACTGAGATTTACAAAACTGAGATTTACAAAACTGAGATTTTCAAAACTGAGATTTTCAAAACTGAGATTTTCAAAACTGAGATTTACAAAACTGAGATTTTCAAAACTGAGATTTTCAAAACTGAGATTTACAAAACTGAGATTTTCAAAACTGAGATTTACAAAACTGAGATTTTCAAAACTGAGATTTTCAAAACTGAGATTTACAAAACTGAGATTTACAAAACTGAGATTTTCAAAACTGAGATTTTCAAAACTGGGATTTTCAAAACTGAGATTTACAAAACTGAGATTTTCAAAACTGAGATTTTCAAAACTGAGATTTTCAAAACTGAGATTTACAAAACTGAGATTTTCAAAACTGAGATTTTCAAAACTGAGATTTACAAAACTGAGATTTTCAAAACTGAGATTTTCAAAACTGAGATTTTCAAAACTGAGATTTACAAAACTGAGATTTACAAAACTGAGATTTTCAAAACTGAGATTTACAAAACTGAGATTTTCAAAACTGAGATTTTCAAAACTGAGATTTTCAAAACTGAGATTTACAAAACTGAGATTTTCAAAACTGAGATTTTCAAAACTGAGATTTACAAAACTGAGATTTTCAAAACTGAGATTTTCAAAACTGAGATTTTCAAAACTGAGATTTTCAAAACTGAGATTTTCAAAACTGGGATTTTCAAAACTGAGATTTACAAAACTGAGATTTTCAAAACTGAGATTTTCAAAACTGAGATTTTCAAAACTGAGATTTACAAAACTGAGATTTACAAAACTGAGATTTTCAAAACTGAGATTTACAAAACTGAGATTTTCAAAACTGAGATTTTCAAAACTGGGATTTTCAAAACTGAGATTTACAAAACTGAGATTTTCAAAACTGAGATTTTCAAAACTGAGATTTTCAAAACTGAGATTTTCAAAACTGAGATTTTCAAAACTGAGATTTACAAAACTGAGATTTACAAAACTGAGATTTTCAAAACTGAGATTTACAAAACTGAGATTTTCAAAACTGAGATTTTCAAAACTGAGATTTTCAAAACTGAGATTTTCAAAACTGAGATTTACAAAACTGAGATTTTCAAAACTGAGATTTACAAAACTGAGATTTTCAAAACTGAGATTTTCAAAACTGAGATTTTCAAAACTGAGATTTTCAAAACTGAGATTTTCAAAACTGAGATTTACAAAACTGAGATTTACAAAACTGAGATTTTCAAAACTGAGATTTACAAAACTGAGATTTTCAAAACTGAGATTTTCAAAACTGAGATTTACAAAACTGAGATTTTCAAAACTGAGATTTTCAAAACTGAGATTTTCAAAACTGAGATTTACAAAACTGAGATTTTCAAAACTGAGATTTACAAAACTGAGATTTTCAAAACTGAGATTTTCAAAACTGAGATTTTCAAAACTGAGATTTTCAAAACTGAGATTTTCAAAACTGAGATTTACAAAACTGAGATTTACAAAACTGAGATTTTCAAAACTGAGATTTACAAAACTGAGATTTTCAAAACTGAGATTTTCAAAACTGAGATTTTCAAAACTGAGATTTACAAAACTGAGATTTTCAAAACTGAGATTTTCAAAACTGAGATTTTCAAAACTGAGATTTTCAAAACTGAGACTTACAAAACTGAGATTTTCAAAACTGAGATTTACAAAACTGAGATTTACAAAACTGAGATTTTCAAAACTGAGATTTACAAAACTGAGATTTTCAAAACTGAGATTTTCAAAACTGAGATTTTCAAAACTGAGATTTACAAAACTGAGATTTTCAAAACTGAGATTTTCAAAACTGAGATTTACAAAACTGAGATTTTCAAAACTGAGATTTTCAAAACTGAGATTTTCAAAACTGAGATTTTCAAAACTGAGATTTTCAAAACTGGGATTTTCAAAACTGAGATTTACAAAACTGAGATTTTCAAAACTGAGATTTTCAAAACTGAGATTTTCAAAACTGAGATTTACAAAACTGAGATTTACAAAACTGAGATTTTCAAAACTGAGATTTACAAAACTGAGATTTTCAAAACTGAGATTTTCAAAACTGGGATTTTCAAAACTGAGATTTACAAAACTGAGATTTTCAAAACTGAGATTTTCAAAACTGAGATTTTCAAAACTGAGATTTACAAAACTGAGATTTTCAAAACTGAGATTTACAAAACTGAGATTTACAAAACTGAGATTTTCAAAACTGAGATTTTCAAAACTGAGATTTTCAAAACTGAGATTTACAAAACTGAGATTTTCAAAACTGAGATTTTCAAAACTGAGATTTACAAAACTGAGATTTTCAAAACTGAGATTTACAAAACTGAGATTTTCAAAACTGAGATTTTCAAAACTGAGATTTACAAAACTGAGATTTTCAAAACTGAGATTTTCAAAACTGAGATTTTCAAAACTGGGATTTTCAAAACTGAGATTTACAAAACTGAGATTTTCAAAACTGAGATTTTCAAAACTGAGATTTTCAAAACTGAGATTTACAAAACTGAGATTTTCAAAACTGAGATTTACAAAACTGAGATTTACAAAACTGAGATTTTCAAAACTGAGATTTACAAAACTGAGATTTTCAAAACTGAGATTTTCAAAACTGGGATTTTCAAAACTGAGATTTACAAAACTGAGATTTTCAAAACTGAGATTTTCAAAACTGAGATTTTCAAAACTGAGATTTACAAAACTGAGATTTTCAAAACTGAGATTTACAAAACTGAGATTTACAAAACTGAGATTTTCAAAACTGAGATTTTCAAAACTGAGATTTTCAAAACTGAGATTTACAAAACTGAGATTTTCAAAACTGAGATTTTCAAAACTGAGATTTACAAAACTGAGATTTTCAAAACTGAGATTTACAAAACTGAGATTTTCAAAACTGAGATTTTCAAAACTGAGATTTACAAAACTGAGATTTACAAAACTGAGATTTTCAAAACTGAGATTTTCAAAACTGAGATTTTCAAAACTGAGATTTACAAAACTGAGATTTTCAAAACTGAGATTTACAAAACTGAGATTTACAAAACTGAGATTTACAAAACTGAGATTTTCAAAACTGAGATTTTCAAAACTGGGATTTTCAAAACTGAGATTTACAAAACTGAGATTTTCAAAACTGAGATTTTCAAAACTGAGATTTTCAAAACTGAGATTTACAAAACTGAGATTTTCAAAACTGAGATTTACAAAACTGAGATTTACAAAACTGAGATTTTCAAAACTGAGATTTTCAAAACTGAGATTTTCAAAACTGAGATTTACAAAACTGAGATTTTCAAAACTGAGATTTTCAAAACTGAGATTTACAAAACTGAGATTTTCAAAACTGAGATTTACAAAACTGAGATTTACAAAACTGAGATTTTCAAAACTGAGATTTTCAAAACTGAGATTTTCAAAACTGAGATTTACAAAACTGAGATTTTCAAAACTGAGATTTTCAAAACTGAGATTTTCAAAACTGAGATTTACAAAACTGAGATTTTCAAAACTGAGATTTTCAAAACTGAGATTTTCAAAACTGAGATTTTCAAAACAGAGATTTTCAAAACTGGGATTTTCAAAACTGAGATTTACAAAACTGAGATTTTCAAAACTGAGATTTTCAAAACTGAGATTTTCAAAACTGAGATTTACAAAACTGAGATTTTCAAAACTGAGATTTACAAAACTGAGATTTTCAAAACTGAGATTTTCAAAACTGAGATTTACAAAACTGAGATTTACAAAACTGAGATTTTTAAAACTGAGATTTTCAAAACTGAGATTTACAAAACTGAGATTTTCAAAACTGAGATTTTCAAAACTGAGATTTTCAAAACTGAGATTTTTAAAACTGAGATTTACAAAACTGAGATTTTCAAAACTGAGATTTTCAAAACTGAGATTTTCAAAACTGGGATTTTCAAAACTGAGATTTACAAAACTGAGATTTTCAAAACTGAGATTTTCAAAACTGAGATTTTCAAAACTGAGATTTTCAAAACTGAGATTTTCAAAACTGAGATTTTCAAAACTGAGATTTTCAAAACTGAGATTTTCAAAACTGAGATTTTCAAAACTGAGATTTTCAAAACTGAGATTTACAAAACTGAGATTTTCAAAACTGAGATTTTCAAAACTGGGATTTTCAAAACTGAGATTTTCAAAACTGAGATTTTCAAAACTGAGATTTTCAAAACTGAGATTTTCAAAACTGAGATTTACAAAACTGAGATTTTCAAAACTGAGATTTTCAAAACTGAGATTTACAAAACTGAGATTTTCAAAACTGAGATTTTCAAAACTGAGATTTTCAAAACTGAGATTTACAAAACTGAGATTTTTAAAACTGAGATTTACAAAACTGAGATTTTCAAAACTGAGATTTTCAAAACTGAGATTTTCAAAACTGAGATTTTCAAAACTGAGATTTTCAAAACTGAGATTTACAAAACTGAGATTTACAAAACTGAGATTTACAAAACTGAGATTTTCAAAACAGATTTTCAAAACTGAGATTTACAAAACTGAGATTTACAAAACTGAGATTTTCAAAACTGAGATTTTCAAAACTGAGATTTACAAAACTGAGATTTACAAAACTGAGATTTACAAAACTGAGATTTTCAAAACTGAGATTTTCAAAACTGAGATTAACAAAACTGAGATTTTCAAAACTGAGATTTACAAAACTGAGATTTTCAAAACTGAGATTTACAAAACTGAGATTTACAAAACTGAGATTTTCAAAACTGACATTTACAAAACTGAGATTTACAAAACTGAGATTTACAAAAGTGAGATAAATCTCAGTTTTGTAAACAAAACCGCTCGCTCCAAAACCGCTCGCTCCAAAACCGCTCGCTCCAAAACCGCTCGCTCCAAAACCGCTCGAATCAAAACCGCTCGCTCCAAAACCGCTCGTTCCAAAACCGCTCGTTCCAAAACCGCTCGAATCAAAACCACTTGCTCCAAAACCGCTCGCTCCAAAACCGCTCGCTCCAAAACCGCTCGTTCCAAAACCGCTCGCTCCAAAACCGCTCGTTTTAAAACCGCTCGTTCCAAAACCGCTCGCTCCAAAACCGCTCGAATCAAAACCGCTCGGTGCAAAACCGCTCGAATCAAATCCGCTCGCTCCAAAACCGCTCGAATCAAAACTGGTCGAATCAAAACCGAGATTTACAAAACAGATTTACAAAACTGAGATTTTCAAAACTGAGATTTACAAAACTGAGATTTACAAAACTGAGATTTTCAAAACTGAGATTTTTAAAACTGAGATTTACAAAACTGAGATTTTCAAAACTGAGATTTTCAAAACTGAGATTTTCAAAACTGAGATTTTCAAAACTGAGATTTTCAAAACTGAGATTTTCAAAACTGGGATTTTCAAAACTGAGATTTACAAAACTGAGATTTTCAAAACTGAGATTTTCGAAACTGAGATTTACAAAACTGAGATTTTCAAAACTGAGATTTTCAAAACTGAGATTTTCAAAACTGAGATTTACAAAACTGAGATTTTTAAAACTGAGATTTACAAAACTGAGATTTTCAAAACTGAGATTTTCAAAACTGAGATTTTCAAAACTGAGATTTTCAAAACTGAGATTTTCAAAACTGAGATTTACAAAACTGAGATTTTCAAAACTGAGATTTTTAAAACTGAGATTTACAAAACTGAGATTTTCAAAACTGAGATTTTCAAAACTGAGATTTTCAAAACTGAGATTTTCAAAACTGAGATTTTCAAAACTGAGATTTACAAAACTGAGATTTTCAAAACTGAGATTTTCAAAACTGAGATTTACAAAACTGAGATTTTCAAAACTGAGATTTTCAAAACTGAGATTTTCAAAACTGAGATTTACAAAACTGAGATTTTTAAAACTGAGATTTACAAAACTGAGATTTTCAAAACTGAGATTTTCAAAACTGAGATTTTCAAAACTGAGATTTTCAAAACTGAGATTTTCAAAACTGAGATTTTCAAAACTGAGATTTTCAAAACTGAGATTTTCAAAACTGAGATTTTCAAAACTGAGATTTACAAAACTGAGATTTTCAAAACTGAGATTTTTAAAACTGAGATTTACAAAACTGAGATTTTCAAAACTGAGATTTTCAAAACTGAGATTTTCAAAACTGAGATTTTCAAAACTGAGATTTACAAAACTGAGATTTTCAAAACTGAGATTTTCAAAACTGAGATTTACAAAACTGAGATTTTCAAAACTGAGATTTTCAAAACTGAGATTTTCAAAACTGAGATTTACAAAACTGAGATTTTTAAAACTGAGATTTACAAAACTGAGATTTTCAAAACTGAGATTTTCAAAACTGAGATTTTCAAAACTGAGATTTTCAAAACTGAGATTTTCAAAACTGAGATTTACAAAACTGAGATTTACAAAACTGAGATTTACAAAACTGAGATTTTCAAAACAGATTTTCAAAACTGAGATTTACAAAACTGAGATTTACAAAACTGAGATTTTCAAAACTGAGATTTTCAAAACTGAGATTTACAAAACTGAGATTTACAAAACTGAGATTTACAAAACTGAGATTTTCAAAACTGAGATTTTCAAAACTGAGATTAACAAAACTGAGATTTTCAAAACTGAGATTTACAAAACTGAGATTTTCAAAATTGAGATTTACAAAACTGAGATTTACAAAACTGAGATTTTCAAAACTGAGATTTACAAAACTGAGATTTACAAAACTGAGATTTACAAAAGTGAGATAAATCTCAGTTTTGTAAACAAAACCGCTCGCTCCGAAACCGCTCGCTCCAAAACCGCTCGCTCCAAAACCGCTCGAATCAAAACCGCTCGCTCCAAAACCGCTCGTTCCAAAACCGCTCGTTCCAAAACCGCTCGAATCAAAACCACTTGCTCCAAAACCGCTCGCTCCAAAACCGCTCGCTCCAAAACCGCTCGTTCCAAAACCGCTCGCTCCAAAACCGCTCGTTTTAAAACCGCTCGTTCCAAAACCGCTCGCTCCAAAACCGCTCGCTCCAAAACCGCTCGAATCAAAACCGCTCGGTGCAAAACCGCTCGAATCAAATCCGCTCGCTCCAAAAGCGCTCGAATCAAAACTGGTCGAATCAAAACCGAGATTTACAAAACAGATTTACAAAACTGAGATTTTCAAAACTGAGATTTACAAAACTGAGATTTTCAAAACTGAGATTTTCAAAACTGAGATTTACATAACTGAGATTTACAAAACTGAGATTTTCAAAACTGAGATTTACAAAACTGAGATTCACAAAACTGAGATTTACAAAACTGAGATTTTCAAAACTGAGATTTACAAAACTGAGATTTACATAACTGAGATTTTCAAAACTGAGATTTACAAAACTGAGATTTACAAAACTGAGATTTTCAAAACTGAGATTTACAAAACTGAGATTTTCAAAACTGAGATTTACAAAACTGAGATTTTCAAAACTGAGATTTACAAAACTGAGATTTACAAAACTGAGATTTTCAAAACTGAGATTTACAAAACTGAGATTTACATAACTGAGATTTACAAAACTGAGATTTTCAAAACTGAGATTTACAAAACTGAGATTCACAAAACTGAGATTTACAAAACTGAGATTTTCAAAACTGAGATTTACAAAACTGAGATTTACAAAACTGAGATTAACAAAACTGAGATTTTCAAAACAGATTTTCAAAACTGAGATTTACAAAACTGAGATTTACAAAACTGAGATTTTCAAAACTGAGATTTACAAAACTGAGATTTACAAAACTGAGATTTACAAAACTGAGATTTACAAAACTGAGATTTACAAAACTGAGATTTACAAAACTGAGATTTTTAAAACTAAGATTTACAAAACTGAGATTTTCAAAACTGAGATTTACAAAACTGAGATTTTCAAAACTGAGATTTACAAAACTGAGATTTACAAAACTGAGATTTACAAAACTGAGATTTTCAAAACTGAGATTTACAAAACTGAGATTTTCAAAACTGAGATTTACAAAACTGAGATTTACAAAACTAAGATTTTCAAAACTGAGATTTACAAAACTGAGATTTACAAAACTGAGATTTACAAAACAGATTTACAAAACTGAGAATTACAAAACTGAGATTTTCAAAACTGAGATTAACAAAACTGAGATTTACAAAACTGAGATTTACAAAACTAAGATTTTCAAAACTGAGATTTACAAAACTGAGATTTACAAAACTGAGATTTACAAAACTGAGATTTACAAAACTGAGATTTACAAAACTGAGATTTACAAAACTGAGATTTTCAAAACTGAGATTTACAAAACTGAGGTTTACAAAACTGAGATTTACAAAACTAAAATTTACAAAACTCGTTCCAAAACCGCTCGCTCCAAAACCGCTCGCTCCAAAACCGCTCGTTCCAAAACCGCTCGCTCCAAAACCGCTCGTTTTAAAACCGCTCGTTCCAAAACCGCTCGCTCCAAAACCGCTCGTTCCAAAACCGCTCGCTCCAAAACCGCTCGCTCCAAAACCGCTCGCTCCAAAACCGCTCGAATCAAAACCGCTCGGTGCAAAACCGCTCGAATCAAATCCGATCGCTCCAAAACCGCTCGAATCGAAACTGGTTGAATCAAAACCGAGATTTACAAAACTGAGATTTACAAAACTGAGATTTTCAAAACTGAGATTTACAAAACTGAGATTTACAAAACCGCTCGTTCCAAAACCGCTCGCTCGAAAACCGCTCGTTCCAAAACCGCTCGCTCCAAAACCGCTCGTTCCAAAACCGCTCGCTCCAAAACCGCTCGAATCAAAACCGCTTGCTCCAAAACCGCTCGAATTAAAACCGCTCGCTCCAAAACCACTCGAATCAAAACCGCTCGCTCCAAAACCGCTCGCTCCAAAACCGCTAGAATCAAAACCGCTCGTTCCAAAACCGCTCGTTCCAAAACCGCTCGAATCAAAACCGCTTGCTCCAAAACCGCTCGCTCCAAAACCGCTCGCTCCAAAACCGCTCGCTCCAAAACCGCTCGTTCCAAAACCGCTCGCTCCAAAACCGCTCGTTTTAAAACCGCTCGTTCCAAAACCGCTCGCTCCAAAACCGCTCGCTCCAAAACCGCTCGAATCAAAACCGCTCGGTGCAAAACCGCTCGAATCAAATCCGCTCGCTCCAAAACCGCTCGAATCAAAACTGGTCGAATCAAAACCGAGATTTACAAAACTGAGATTTACAAAACTGAGATTTTCAAAACTGAGATTTACAAAACTGAGATTTACAAAACTGAGATTTTCAAAACTGAGATTTTCAAAACTGAGATTTACAAAACTGAGATTTTCAAAACTGAGATTTTCAAAATTGAGATTTACAAAACTGAGATTTTCAAAACTGAGATTTTCAAAACTGAGATTTACAAAACTGAGATTTACAAAACTGAGATTTACAAAACTGAGATTTACAAAACTGAGATTTACAAAACTGAGATTTTCAAAACAGATTTTCAAAACTGAGATTTACAAAACTGAGATTTTCAAAACTGAGATTCACAAAACTGAGATTCACAAAACTGAGATTTACAAAACTGAGATTTTCAAAACTGAGATTTACAAAACTGAGATTTTCAAAACTGAGATTTTCAAAACTGAGATTTACAAAACTGAGATTTTCAAAACTGAGATTCACAAAACTGAGATTCACAAAACTGAGATTTACAAAACTGAGATTTTCAAAACTGAGATTTACAAAACTGAGATTTTCAAAACTGAGATTTACAAAACTGAGATTTACAAAACTGAGATTCACAAAACTGAGATTTACAAAACTGAGATTTTCAAAACTGAGATTTACAAAACTGAGATTTACAAAACTGAGATTTTCAAAACTGAGATTTACAAAACTGAGATTTTCAAAACTGAGATTTACAAAACTGAGATTTTCAAAACTGAGATTTACAAAACTGAGATTTACAAAACTGAGATTTTCAAAACTGAGATTTACAAAACTGAGATTTACATAACTGAGATTTACAAAACTGAGATTTTCAAAACTGAGATTTACAAAACTGAGATTCACAAAACTGAGATTTACAAAACTGAGATTTTCAAAACTGAGATTTACAAAACTGAGATTTACAAAACTGAGATTTTCAAAACAGATTTTCAAAACTGAGATTTACAAAACTGAGATTTACAAAACTGAGATTTTCAAAACTGAGATTTACAAAACTGAGATTTACAAAACTGAGATTTACAAAACTGAGATTTACAAAACTGAGATTTACAAAACTGAGATTTACAAAACTGAGATTTTTAAAACTAAGATTTACAAAACTGAGATTTTCAAAACTGAGATTTACAAAACTGAGATTTTCAAAACTGAGATTTACAAAACTGAGATTTACAAAACTGAGATTTACAAAACTGAGATTTTCAAAGCTGAGATTTACAAAACTGAGATTTTCAAAACTGAGATTTACAAAACTGAGATTTACAAAACTGAGATTTACAAAACTGAGATTTTCAAAACTGAGATTTACAAAACTGAGGTTTACAAAACTGAGATTTACAAAACTAAAATTTACAAAACTCGTTCCAAAACCGCTCGCTCCAAAACCGCTCGTTCCAAAACCGCTCGCTCCAAAACCGCTCGCTCCACTACCGCTCGTTCCAAAACCGCTCGGTCCTAAACCGCTCGCTCCAAAACCGCTCGAATCAAAACCGCTTGCTCCAAAACCGCTCGAATCAAAACCGCTCGCTCCAAAACCACTCGAATCAAAACCGCTCGCTCCAAAACCGCTCGCTCCAAAACCGCTCGAATCAAAACCGCTCGCTACAAAACCGCTCGCTCCAAAACCGCTCGAATCAAAACCGCTCGCTACAAAACCGCTCGTTCCAAAACCGCTCGTTCCAAAACCGCTCGAATCAAAACCGCTTGCTCCAAAACCGCTCGCTCCAAAACCGCTCGCTCCAAAACCGCTCGCTCCAAAACCGCTCGTTCCAAAACCGCTCGCTTCAAAACCGCTCGTTTTAAAACCGCTCGTTCCAAAACCGCTCGCTCCAAAACCGCTCGTTCCAAAACCGCTCGCTCCAAAACCGCTCGCTCCAAACAAAACCAACTAAAATTTACAAAACTCGTTCCAAAACCGCTCGCTCCAAAACCGCTCGTTCCAAAACCGCTCGCTCCAAAACCGCTCGCTCCACTACCGCTCGTTCCAAAACCGCTCGCTCCTAAACCGCTCCAAAACCGCTCGCTCCACTACCGCTCGTTCCAAAACCGCTCGCTCCAAAACCGCTCGAATCAAAACCGCTTGCTCCAAAACCGCTCGAATCAAAACCGCTCGCTCCAAAACCACTCGAATCAAAACCGCTCGCTCCAAAACCGCTCGCTCCAAAACCGCTCGAATCAAAACCGCTCGCTACAAAACCGCTCGCTCCAAAACCGCTCGAATCAAAACCGCTCGCTACAAAACCGCTCGTTCCAAAACCGCTCGTTCCAAAACCGCTCGAATCAAAACCGCTTGCTCCAAAACCGCTCGAATCAAAACCGCTCGCTCCAAAACCACTCGAATCAAAACAGCTCGCTCCAAAACCGCTCGAATCAAAACCGCTCGCTCCAAAACCGCTTGTTCCAAAACCGCTCGTTCCAAAACCGCTCGAATCAAAACCGCTTGCTCCAAAACCGCTCGCTCCAAAACCGCTCGCTCCAAAACCGCTCGCTCCAAAACCGCTCGTTCCAAAACCGCTCGCTCCAAAACCGCTCGTTCCAAAACCGCTCGCTCCAAAACCGCTCGCTCCAAAACCGCTCGAATCAAAACCGCTTGCTCCAAAACCGCTCGCTCCAAAACCACTCGAATCAAAACCGCTCGCTCCAAAATCGCTCGCTCCAAAACCGCTCGAATCAAAACCCTCGCTCCAAAACCGCTCGTTCCAAAACCGCTCGTTCCAAAACCGCTCGTTCCAAAACCGCTCGCTCCAAAACCGCTCGCTCCAAAACCGCTCGAATCAAAACTGGTCGAATCAAAACCGAGATTTACAAAACTGAGATTTTCAAAACTGAGATTTACAAAACTGAGATTTTCAAAACTGAGATTTTCAAAACTGAGATTTTCAAATCTGAGATTCACAAAACTGAGATTTACAAAACTGAGATTTTCAAAACTGAGATTTACAAAACTGAGATTTACAAAACTGAGATTTACAAAACTGAGATTTACAAAACTGAGATTTTCAAAACAGATTTTCAAAACTGAGATTTACAAAACTGAGATTTTCAAAACTGAGATTTACAAAACTGAGATTCACAAAACTGAGATTTACAAAACTGAGATTTTCAAAACTGAGATTTACAAAACTGAGATTTTCAAAACTGAGATTTACAAAACTGAGATTTACAAAACTGAGATTTTCAAACCTGAGATTTACAAAACTGAGATTTACATAACTGAGATTTACAAAACTGAGATTTACATAACTGAGATTTACAAAACTGAGATTTACAAAACTGAGATTTACATAACTGAGATTTACAAAACTGAGATTTTCAAAACTGAGATTTACATAACTGAGATTTTCAAAACTGAGATTTGCAAAACTGAGATTTTCAAAACTGAGATTTACAAAACTGAGATTTACATAACTGAGATTTACAAAACTGAGATTTTCAAAACTGAGATTTACAAAACTGAGATTCACAAAACTGAGATTTACAAAACTGAGATTTTCAAAACTGAGATTTACAAAACTGAGATTTACAAAACTGAGATTTACAAAACTGAGATTTTCAAAACAGATTTTCAAAACTGAGATTTACAAAACTGAGATTTACAAAACTGAGATTTTCAAAACTGAGATTTACAAAACTGAGATTTACAAAACTGAGATTTACAAAACTGAGATTTACAAAACTGAGATTTACAAAACTGAGATTTACAAAACTGAGATTTTTAAAACTAAGATTTACAAAACTGAGATTTTCAAAACTGAGATTTACAAAACTGAGATTTTCAAAACTGAGATTTACAAAACTGAGATTTACAAAACTGAGATTTACAAAACTGAGATTTTCAAAACTGAGATTTACAAAACTGAGATTTTCAAAACTGAGATTTACAAAACTGAGATTTACAAAACTAAGATTTTCAAAACTGAGATTTACAAAACTGAGATTTACAAAACTGAGATTTACAAAACAGATTTTCAAAACTGAGATTTACAAAACTGAGATTTACAAAACTGAGATTTTCAAAACTGAGATTTACAAAACTGAGATTTACAAAACTGAGATTTACAAAACTGAGATTTACAAAACTGAGATTTACAAAACTGAGATTTACAAAACTGAGATTTTTAAAACTAAGATTTACAAAACTGAGATTTTCAAAACTGAGATTTACAAAACTGAGATTTTCAAAACTGAGATTTACAAAACTGAGATTTACTAAACTGAGATTTTCAAAACTGAGATTTTCAAAACTGAGATTTACAAAACTGAGATTTTCAAAACTGAGATTTACAAAACTGAGATTTTCAAAACTGAGATTTTCAAAACTGAGATTTACATAACTGAGATTTACAAAACTGAGATTTTCAAAACTGAGATTTACAAAACTGAGATTCACAAAACTGAGATTTACAAAACTGAGATTTTCAAAACTGAGATTTACAAAACTGAGATTTACATAACTGAGATTTTCAAAACTGAGATTTACAAAACTGAGATTTACAAAACTGAGATTTTCAAAACTGAGATTTACAAAACTGAGATTTTCAAAACTGAGATTTACAAAACTGAGATTTTCAAAACTGAGATTTACAAAACTGAGATTTACAAAACTGAGATTTTCAAAACTGAGATTTACAAAACTGAGATTTACATAACTGAGATTTACAAAACTGAGATTTTCAAAACTGAGATTTACAAAACTGAGATTCACAAAACTGAGATTTACAAAACTGAGATTTTCAAAACTGAGATTTACAAAACTGAGATTTACAAAACTGAGATTTACAAAACTGAGATTTTCAAAACAGATTTTCAAAACTGAGATTTACAAAACTGAGATTTACAAAACTGAGATTTTCAAAACTGAGATTTACAAAACTGAGATTTACAAAACTGAGATTTACAAAACTGAGATTTACAAAACTGAGATTTACAAAACTGAGATTTACAAAACTGAGATTTTTAAAACTAAGATTTACAAAACTGAGATTTTCAAAACTGAGATTTACAAAACTGAGATTTTCAAAACTGAGATTTACAAAACTGAGATTTACAAAACTGAGATTTACAAAACTGAGATTTTCAAAACTGAGATTTACAAAACTGAGATTTTCAAAACTGAGATTTACAAAACTGAGATTTACAAAACTAAGATTTTCAAAACTGAGATTTACAAAACTGAGATTTACAAAACTGAGATTTACAAAACAGATTTACAAAACTGAGAATTACAAAACTGAGATTTTCAAAACTGAGATTAACAAAACTGAGATTTACAAAACTGAGATTTACAAAACTAAGATTTTCAAAACTGAGATTTACAAAACTGAGATTTACAAAACTGAGATTTACAAAACTGAGATTTACAAAACTGAGATTTACAAAACTGAGATTTACAAAACTGAGATTTACAAAACTGAGATTTACAAAACTGAGATTTACAAAACTGAGATTTACAAAACTGAGATTTACAAAACTGAGATTTACAAAACTGAGATTTTCAAAACTGAGATTTACAAAACTGAGGTTTACAAAACTGAGATTTACAAAACTAAAATTTACAAAACTCGTTCCAAAACCGCTCGCTCCAAAACCGCTCGCTCCAAAACCGCTCGTTCCAAAACCGCTCGCTCCAAAACCGCTCGTTTTAAAACCGCTCGTTCCAAAACCGCTCGCTCCAAAACCGCTCGTTCCAAAACCGCTCGCTCCAAAACCGCTCGCTCCAAAACCGCTCGCTCCAAAACCGCTCGAATCAAAACCGCTCGGTGCAAAACCGCTCGAATCAAATCCGATCGCTCCAAAACCGCTCGAATCGAAACTGGTTGAATCAAAACCGAGATTTACAAAACTGAGATTTACAAAACTGAGATTTTCAAAACTGAGATTTACAAAACTGAGATTTACAAAACCGCTCGTTCCAAAACCGCTCGCTCGAAAACCGCTCGTTCCAAAACCGCTCGCTCCAAAACCGCTCGTTCCAAAACCGCTCGCTCCAAAACCGCTCGAATCAAAACCGCTTGCTCCAAAACCGCTCGAATTAAAACCGCTCGCTCCAAAACCACTCGAATCAAAACCGCTCGCTCCAAAACCGCTCGCTCCAAAACCGCTCGAATCAAAACCGCTCGTTCCAAAACCGCTCGTTCCAAAACCGCTCGAATCAAAACCGCTTGCTCCAAAACCGCTCGCTCCAAAACCGCTCGCTCCAAAACCGCTCGCTCCAAAACCGCTCGTTCCAAAACCGCTCGCTCCAAAACCGCTCGTTTTAAAACCGCTCGTTCCAAAACCGCTCGCTCCAAAACCGCTCGCTCCAAAACCGCTCGAATCAAAACCGCTCGGTGCAAAACCGCTCGAATCAAATCCGCTCGCTCCAAAACCGCTCGAATCAAAACTGGTCGAATCAAAACCGAGATTTACAAAACTGAGATTTACAAAACTGAGATTTTCAAAACTGAGATTTACAAAACTGAGATTTACAAAACTGAGATTTTCAAAACTGAGATTTTCAAAACTGAGATTTACAAAACTGAGATTTTCAAAACTGAGATTTTCAAAATTGAGATTTACAAAACTGAGATTTTCAAAACTGAGATTTTCAAAACTGAGATTTACAAAACTGAGATTTACAAAACTGAGATTTTCAAAACTGAGATTTTCAAAACTGAGATTTACAAAACTGAGATTTTCAAAACTGAGATTTTCAAAACTGAGATTTACAAAACTGAGATTTACAAAACTGAGATTTACAAAACTGAGATTTTCAAAACTGAGATTTACAAAACTGAGATTTTCAAAACTGAGATTTACAAAACTGAGATTTACAAAACTGAGATTTTCAAAACTGAGATTTACAAAACTGAGATTTACATAACTGAGATTTACAAAACTGAGATTTTCAAAACTGAGATTTACAAAACTGAGATTCACAAAACTGAGATTTACAAAACTGAGATTTTCAAAACTGAGATTTACAAAACTGAGATTTACAAAACTGAGATTTACAAAACTGAGATTTACAAAACTGAGATTTTCAAAACAGATTTTCAAAACTGAGATTTACAAAACTGAGATTTTCAAAACTGAGATTCACAAAACTGAGATTCACAAAACTGAGATTTACAAAACTGAGATTTTCAAAACTGAGATTTACAAAACTGAGATTTTCAAAACTGAGATTTACAAAACTGAGATTTACAAAACTGAGATTTTCAAAACTGAGATTTACAAAACTGAGATTTACATAACTGAGATTTACAAAACTGAGATTTTCAAAACTGAGATTTACAAAACTGAGATTAACAAAACTGAGATTTACAAAACTGAGATTTTCAAAACTGAGATTTACAAAACTGAGATTTACAAAACTGAGATTTACAAAACTGAGATTTTCAAAACTGAGATTTACAAAACTGAGATTTACATAACTGAGATTTACAAAACTGAGATTTTCAAAACTGAGATTTACAAAACTGAGATTCACAAAACTGAGATTTACAAAACTGAGATTTTCAAAACTGAGATTTACAAAACTGAGATTTACAAAACTGAGATTTTCAAAACTGAGATTTACAAAACTGAGATTTTCAAAACTGAGATTTACAAAACTGAGATTTTCAAAACTGAGATTTACAAAACTGAGATTTACAAAACTGAGATTTTCAAAACTGAGATTTACAAAACTGAGATTTACATAACTGAGATTTACAAAACTGAGATTTTCAAAACTGAGATTTACAAAACTGAGATTCACAAAACTGAGATTTACAAAACTGAGATTTTCAAAACTGAGATTTACAAAACTGAGATTTACAAAACTGAGATTTACAAAACTGAGATTTTCAAAACAGATTTTCAAAACTGAGATTTACAAAACTGAGATTTACAAAACTGAGATTTTCAAAACTGAGATTTACAAAACTGAGATTTTCAAAACTGAGATTTACAAAACTGAGATTCACAAAACTGAGATTTACAAAACTGAGATTTTCAAAACTGAGATTTACAAAACTGAGATTTACAAAACTGAGATTTTCAAAACTGAGATTTACAAAACTGAGATTTACAAAACTGAGATTTACAAAACTGAGATTTTCAAAACTGAGATTTACAAAACTGAGATTTACATAACTGAGATTTACAAAACTGAGATTTTCAAAACTGAGATTTACAAAACTGAGATTCACAAAACTGAGATTTACAAAACTGAGATTTTCAAAACTGAGATTTACAAAACTGAGATTTACAAAACTGAGATTTTCAAAACTGAGATTTACAAAACTGAGATTTTCAAAACTGAGATTTACAAAACTGAGATTTTCAAAACTGAGATTTTCAAAACTGAGATTTACAAAACTGAGATTTACAAAACTGAGATTTACAAAACTGAGATTTTCAAAGCTGAGATTTACAAAACTGAGATTTTCAAAACTGAGATTTACAAAACTGAGATTTACAAAACTGAGATTTACAAAACTGAGATTTTCAAAACTGAGATTTACAAAACTGAGGTTTACAAAACTGAGATTTACAAAACTAAAATTTACAAAACTCGTTCCAAAACCGCTCGCTCCAAAACCGCTCGTTCCAAAACCGCTCGCTCCAAAACCGCTCGCTCCACTACCGCTCGTTCCAAAACCGCTCGGTCCTAAACC
Organism: Ocypus olens; assembly: GCA_910593695.2. NCBI lineage: Eukaryota > Metazoa > Arthropoda > Insecta > Coleoptera > Staphylinidae > Ocypus > Ocypus olens. The sequence continues at coordinate 92,371 of OU343049.1, forward strand.
GCTCGCTCCAAAACCGCTCGAATCAAAACCGCTTGCTCCAAAACCGCTCGAATCAAAACCGCTCGCTCCAAAACCACTCGAATCAAAACCGCTCGCTCCAAAACCGCTCGCTCCAAAACCGCTCGAATCAAAACCGCTCGCTACAAAACCGCTCGCTCCAAAACCGCTCGAATCAAAACCGCTCGCTACAAAACCGCTCGTTCCAAAACCGCTCGTTCCAAAACCGCTCGAATCAAAACCGCTTGCTCCAAAACCGCTCGCTCCAAAACCGCTCGCTCCAAAACCGCTCGCTCCAAAACCGCTCGTTCCAAAACCGCTCGCTTCAAAACCGCTCGTTTTAAAACCGCTCGTTCCAAAACCGCTCGCTCCAAAACCACTCGTTCCAAAACCGCTCGCTCCAAAACCGCTCGCTCCAAAAAAAACCAACTAAAATTTACAAAACTCGTTCCAAAACCGCTCGCTCCAAAACCGCTCGTTCCAAAACCGCTCGCTCCAAAACCGCTCGCTCCACTACCGCTCGTTCCAAAACCGCTCGCTCCTAAACCGCTCCAAAACCGCTCGCTCCACTACCGCTCGTTCCAAAACCGCTCGCTCCTAAACCGCTCGCTCCAAAACCGCTCGAATCAAAACCGCTTGCTCCAAAACCGCTCGAATCAAAACCGCTCGCTCCAAAACCACTCGAATCAAAACCGCTCGCTCCAAAACCGCTCGCTCCAAAACCGCTCGAATCAAAACCGCTCGCTACAAAACCGCTCGCTCCAAAACCGCTCGAATCAAAACCGCTCGCTACAAAACCGCTCGTTCCAAAACCGCTCGTTCCAAAACCGCTCGAATCAAAACCGCTTGCTCCAAAACCGCTCGAATCAAAACCGCTCGCTCCAAAACCACTCGAATCAAAACAGCTCGCTCCAAAACCGCTCGAATCAAAACCGCTCGCTCCAAAACCGCTTGTTCCAAAACCGCTCGTTCCAAAACCGCTCGAATCAAAACCGCTTGCTCCAAAACCGCTCGCTCCAAAACCGCTCGCTCCAAAACCGCTCGCTCCAAAACCGCTCGCTCCAAAACCGCTCGCTCCAAAACCGCTCGTTCCAAAACCGCTCGCTCCAAAACCGCTCGCTCCAAAACCGCTCGAATCAAAACCGCTTGCTCCAAAACCGCTCGAATTAAAACCGCTCGCTCCAAAATCGCTCGCTCCAAAACCGCTCGTTCCAAAACCGCTCGTTCCAAAACCGCTCGTTCCAAAACCGCTCGCTCCAAAACCGCTCGCTCCAAAACCGCTCGAATCAAAACTGGTCGAATCAAAACCGAGATTTACAAAACTGAGATTTTCAAAACTGAGATTTACAAAACTGAGATTTTCAAAACTGAGATTTACAAAACTGAGATTTACAAAACTGAGATTTACAAAACTGAGATTTACAAAACTGAGATTTTCAAAACAGATTTTCAAAACTGAGATTTACAAAACTGAGATTTTCAAAACTGAGATTTACAAAACTGAGATTCACAAAACTGAGATTTACAAAACTGAGATTTTCAAAACTGAGATTTACAAAACTGAGATTTTCAAAACTGAGATTTACAAAACTGAGATTTACAAAACTGAGATTTTCAAACCTGAGATTTACAAAACTGAGATTTACATAACTGAGATTTACAAAACTGAGATTTACATAACTGAGATTTACAAAACTGAGATTTACAAAACTGAGATTTACATAACTGAGATTTACAAAACTGAGATTTTCAAAACTGAGATTTACATAACTGAGATTTTCAAAACTGAGATTTGCAAAACTGAGATTTTCAAAACTGAAATTTACAAAACTATGATTTACAAAACCGAGATTTACAAAACTGGGATTTACAAAATTGAGATTTTCAAAACTGAGATTTACAAAACTGAGATTTTCAAAACTGAGATTTACAAAACTGAGATTTACAAAACTGAGATTTACAAAACTGAGATTTTCAAAAGTGAGATTTACAAAACTGAGATTTACAAAACTGAGATTTACAAAACTGAGATTTTCAAAACTGAGATTTACAAAACTGAGATTTACATAACTGAGATTTACAAAACTGAGATTTACAAAACTGAGATTCACAAAACTGATATTTACTGAGATTTTCAAAACTGAGATTTACAAAACTGAGATTTACAAAACTGAGATTTTCAAAACTGAGATTTACAAAACTGAGATTTTCAAAACTGAGATTTACAAAACTGAGATTTTCAAAACTGAGATTTACAAAACTGAGATTTACAAAACTGAGATTTTCAAAACTGAGATTTACAAAACTGAGATTTACAAAACTGAGATTTACAAAACTGAGATTTACAAAACTGAGATTTTCAAAACTGAGATTTACAAAACTGAGATTTACATAACTGAGATTTACAAAACTGAGATTTTCAAAACTGAGATTTACAAAACTGAGATTTTCAAAACTGAGATTTTCAAAACTGAGATTTACAAAACTGAGATTTACATAACTGAGATTTACAAAACTGAGATTTTCAAAACTGAGATTTACAAAACTGAGATTTTCAAAACTGAGATTTACAAAACTGAGATTTACAAAACTGAGATTTACAAAACTGAGATTTACAAAACTGAGATTTTCAAAACTGAGATTTACAAAACTGAGATTTACATAACTGAGATTTACAAAACTGAGATTTTCAAAACTGAGATTTACAAAACTGAGATTTTCAAAACTGAGATTTTCAAAACTGAGATTTACAAAACTGAGATTTACATAACTGAGATTTACAAAACTGAGATTTTCAAAACTGAGATTTACAAAACTGAGATTTTCAAAACTGAGATTTACAAAACTGAGATTTTCAAAACTGAGATTTACAAAACTGAGATTTACATAACTGAGATTTACAAAACTGAGATTTTCAAAACTGAGATTTACAAAACTGAGATTCACAAAACTGAGATTTACAAAACTGAGATTTTCAAAACTGAGATTTACAAAACTGAGATTTACAAAACTGAGATTTTCAAAACAGATTTTCAAAACTGAGATTTACAAAACTGAGATTTTCAAAACTGAGATTTACAAAACTGAGATTCACAAAACTGAGATTTACAAAACTGAGATTTTCAAAACTGAGATTTACAAAACTGAGATTTACAAAACTGAGATTTTCAAAACTGAGATTTACAAAACTGAGATTTTCAAAACTGAGATTAACAAAACTGAGATTTTCAAAACTGAGATTTACAAAACTGAGATTTTCAAAATTGAGATTTTCAAAACCGAGATTTACAAAACTGAGATTTTCAAAACTGAGATTTACAATACTGAGATTTACAAAACTGAGATTATCGAAACCGAGATTTACAAAACTGAGATTTACAAAACCGAGATTTTCAAAACTGAGATTTGCAAAACTGAGATTTTCAAAACTGAAATTTACAAAACTATGATTTACAAAACCGAGATTTACAAAACTGGGATTTACAAAATTGAGATTTTCAAAACTGAGATTTACAAAACTGAGATTTTCAAAACTGAGATTTACAAAACTGAGATTTACAAAACTGAGATTTACAAAAGTGAGATAAATCTCAGTTTTGTAAACAAAACCGCTCGCTCCAAATCCGCTCGCTCCAAAACCGCTCGAATCAAAACCGCTCGCTGCAAAACTGCTCGAATCAAAACCGCTCGCTCCAAAACCGCTCGTTCCAAAACCGCTCGCTCCAAAACCGCTCGTTCCAAAACCGCTCGCTCCAAAACCGCTCGCTCCAAAACCGCTCGAATCAAAACCGCTTGTTCCAAAACCGCTCGTTCCAAAACCGCTCGCTCCAAAACCGCTCGCTCCAAAACCGCTCGTTCCAAAACCGCTCGCTCCTAAACCGCTCGCTCCAAAACCGCTCGAATCAAAACCGCTCGCTCCAAAACCGCTTGTTCCAAAACCGCTCGCTCCAAAACCGCTCGCTCCAAAACCGCTCGTTCCAAAACCGCTCGCTCCTAAACCGCTCGCTCCAAAACCGCTCGAATCAAAACCGCTTGCTCCAAAACCGCTCGAATCAAAACCGCTCGCTCCAAAACCACTCGAATTAAAACCGCTCGCTCCAAAACCGCTCGAATCAAAACCGCTTGTTCCAAAACCGCTCGTTCCAAAACCGCTCGAATCAAAACCGCTCGCTCCAAAACCGCTCGCTCCAAAACCGCTCGCTCCAAAACCGCTCGCTCCAAAACCGCTCGTTCCAAAACCGCTCGCTCCAAAACCGCTCGTTCCAAAACCGCTCGCTCCAAAACCGCTCGCTCCAAAACCGCTCGAATCAAAACCGCTCGCTCCAAAACCGCTCGCTCCAAAACCGCTCGAATTAAAACCGCTCGCTCCAAAACCACTCGAATCAAAACCGCTCGCTCCAAAACCGCTCGCTCCAAAACCGCTCGAATCAAAACCCTCGCTCCAAAACCGCTCGTTCCAAAACCGCTCGTTCCAAAACCGCTCGTTCCAAAACCGCTCGCTCCAAAACCGCTCGCTCCAAAACCGCTCGAATCAAAACTGGTCGAATCAAAACCGAGATTTACAAAACTGAGATTTTCAAAACTGAGATTTACAAAACTGAGATTTTCAAAACTGAGATTTTCAAAACTGAGATTTTCAAAACTGAGATTCACAAAACTGAGATTTACAAAACTGAGATTTTCAAAACTGAGATTTACAAAACTGAGATTTACAAAACTGAGATTTACAAAACTGAGATTTACAAAACTGAGATTTTCAAAACAGATTTTCAAAACTGAGATTTACAAAACTGAGATTTTCAAAACTGAGATTTACAAAACTGAGATTCACAAAACTGAGATTTACAAAACTGAGATTTTCAAAACTGAGATTTACAAAACTGAGATTTTCAAAACTGAGATTTACAAAACTGAGATTTACAAAACTGAGATTTTCAAACCTGAGATTTACAAAACTGAGATTTACATAACTGAGATTTACAAAACTGAGATTTTCAAAACTGAGATTTACAAAACTGAGATTAACAAAACTGAGATTTACAAAACTGAGATTTTCAAAACTGAGATTTACAAAACTGAGATTTACAAAACTGAGATTTACAAAACTGAGATTTTCAAAACTGAGATTTACAAAACTGAGATTTACAAAACTGAGATTTACAAAACTGAGATTTTCAAAACTGAGATTTACAAAACTGAGATTTACATAACTGAGATTTACAAAACTGAGATTTACAAAACTGAGATTCACAAAACTGAGATTTACTGAGATTTTCAAAACTGAGATTTACAAAACTGAGATTTACAAAACTGAGATTTTCAAAACTGAGATTTACAAAACTGAGATTTTCAAAACTGAGATTTACAAAACTGAGATTTTCAAAACTGAGATTTACAAAACTGAGATTTACAAAACTGAGATTTTCAAAACTGAGATTTACAAAACTGAGATTTACATAACTGAGATTTACAAAACTGAGATTTTCAAAACTGAGATTTACAAAACTGAGATTTACAAAACTGAGATTTACAAAACTGAGATTTACAAAACTGAGATTTACAAAACTGAGATTTACAAAACTGAGATTTACAAAACTGAGATTTACAAAACTGAGATTTACAAAACTGAGATTTACAAAACTGAGATTTTCAAAACTGAGATTTACAAAACTGAGATTTACAAAACTGAGATTTACAAAACTGAGATTTACAAAACTGAGATTTACAAAACTGAGATTTACAAAACTGAGATTTACAAAACTGAGATTTACAAAACTGAGATTTACATAACTGAGATTTACAAAACTGAGATTTTCAAAACTGAGATTTACAAAACTGAGATTTACAAAACTGAGATTTACAAAACTGAGATTTACAAAACTGAGATTTACAAAACTGAGATTTACAAAACTGAGATTTACAAAACTGAGATTTACAAAACTGAGATTTACATAACTGAGATTTACAAAACTGAGATTTTCAAAACTGAGATTTACAAAACTGAGATTTACAAAACTGAGATTTACAAAACTGAGATTTACAAAACTGAGATTTACAAAACTGAGATTTACAAAACTGAGATTTACAAAACTGAGATTTACAAAACTGAGATTTACAAAACTGAGATTTTCAAAACTGAGATTTACAAAACTGAGATTTACATAACTGAGATTTACAAAACTGAGATTTACAAAACTGAGATTCACAAAACTGAGATTTACTGAGATTTTCAAAACTGAGATTTACAAAACTGAGATTTACAAAACTGAGATTTTCAAAACTGAGATTTACAAAACTGAGATTTTCAAAACTGAGATTTACAAAACTGAGATTTTCAAAACTGAGATTTACAAAACTGAGATTTACAAAACTGAGATTTTCAAAACTGAGATTTACAAAACTGAGATTTACATAACTGAGATTTACAAAACTGAGATTTTCAAAACTGAGATTTACAAAACTGAGATTTACAAAACTGAGATTTACAAAACTGAGATTTACAAAACTGAGATTTACAAAACTGAGATTTACAAAACTGAGATTTACAAAACTGAGATTTACATAACTGAGATTTACAAAACTGAGATTTACAAAACTGAGATTTACAAAACTGAGATTTACAAAACTGAGATTTACAAAACTGAGATTTACAAAACTGAGATTTACAAAACTGAGATTTACAAAACTGAGATTTACAAAACTGAGATTTACAAAACTGAGATTTACATAACTGAGATTTACAAAACTGAGATTTTCAAAACTGAGATTTACAAAACTGAGATTTACAAAACTGAGATTTACAAAACTGAGATTTACAAAACTGAGATTTACAAAACTGAGATTTACAAAACTGAGATTTACAAAACTGAGATTTACAAAACTGAGATTTTCAAAACTGAGATTTACAAAACTGAGATTTACAAAACTGAGATTTACAAAACTGAGATTTTCAAAACTGAGATTTACAAAACTGAGATTTACAAAACTGAGATTTTCAAAACTGAGATTTACAAAACTGAGATTTACAAAACTGAGATTTACAAAACTGAGATTTTCAAAACTGAGATTTACAAAACTGAGATTTACAAAACTGAGATTTACAAAACTGAGATTTACAAAACTGAGATTTACAAAACTGAGATTTACAAAACTGAGATTTACAAAACTGAGATTTACAAAACTGAGATTTACAAAACTGAGATTTACAAAACTGAGATTTTCAAAACTGAGATTTACAAAACTGAGATTTACAAAACTGAGATTTACAAAACTGAGATTTACAAAACTGAGATTTACAAAACTGAGATTTTCAAAACTGAGATTTACAAAACTGAGATTTACAAAACTGAGATTTACAAAACTGAGATTTACAAAACTGAGATTTACAAAACTGAGATTTACAAAACTGAGATTTACAAAACTGAGATTTTCAAAACTGAGATTTACAAAACTGAGATTTACAAAACTGAGATTTACAAAACTGAGATTTACAAAACTGAGATTTACAAAACTGAGATTTACAAAACTGAGATTTACAAAACTGAGATTTACAAAACTGAGATTTACAAAACTGAGATTTACAAAACTGAGATTCACAAAACTGAGATTTACAAAACTGAGATTTTCAAAACTGAGATTTACAAAACTGAGATTTACAAAACTGAGATTTACAAAACTGAGATTTACAAAACTGAGATTTACAAAACTGAGATTTACAAAACTGAGATTTACAAAACTGAGATTTTCAAAACTGAGATTTACAAAACTGAGATTTTCAAAATTGAGATTTACAAAACTGAGATTTTCAAAACTGAGATTTTCAAAACTGAGATTTACAAAACTGAGATTTACAAAACTGAGATTTACAAAACTGAGATTTACAAAACTGAGATTTACAAATCTGAGATTTACAAAACTGAGATTTTCAAAACTGAGATTTACAAAACTGAGATTTACAAAACTGAGATTTACAAAACTGAGATTTACAAAACTGAGATTTACAAAACTGAGATTTACAAAACTGAGATTTACAAAACTGAGATTTACAAAACTGAGATTTACAAAACTGAGATTTTCAAAACTGAGATTTACAAAACTGAGATTTTCAAAACTGAGATTTACAAAACTGAGATTTACAAAACTGAGATTCACAAAACTGAGATTTACTGAGATTTTCAAAACTGAGATTTACAAAACTGAGATTTACAAAACTGAGATTTTCAAAACTGAGATTTACAAAACTGAGATTTTCAAAACTGAGATTTACAAAACTGAGATTTACAAAACTGAGATTTACAAAACTGAGATTTTCAAAACTGAGATTTACAAAACTGAGATTCACAAAACTGAGATTTACAAAACTGAGATTTTCAAAACTGAGATTTACAAAACTGAGATTTACAAAACTGAGATTTACAAAACTGAGATTTACAAAACTGAGATTTTCAAAACTGAGATTTACAAAACTGAGATTAACAAAACTGAGATTTACAAAACTGAGATTTTCAAAACTGAGATTTACAAAACTGAGATTTACAAAACTGAGATTTACAAAACTGAGATTTTCAAAACTGAGATTTACAAAACTGAGATTTACAAAACTGAGATTTACAAAACTGAGATTTTCAAAACTGAGATTTTCAAAACTGAGATTTTCAAAACTGAGATTTACAAAACTGAGATTTTCAAAACAGAGATTTTCAAAATTGAGATTTACAAAACTGAGATTTTCAAAACTGAGATTTTCAAAACTGAGATTTACAAAACTGAGATTTACAAAACTGAGATTTACAAAACTGAGATTTACAAAACTGAGATTTTCAAAACTGAGATTTTCAAAACTGAGATTTTCAAAACTGAGATTTACAAAACTGAGATTTTCAAAACTGAGATTTTCAAAACTGAGATTTACAAAACTGAGATTTACAAAACTGAGATTTACAAAACTGAGATTTACAAATCTGAGATTTACAAAACTGAGATTTTCAAAACTGAGATTTACAAAACTGAGATTTTCAAAACTGAGATTTTCAAAACTGAGATTTACAAAACTGAGATTTACAAAACTGAGATTTACAAAACTGAGATTTACAAAACTGAGATTTACAAAACTGAGATTTACAAAACTGAGATTTTCAAAACTGAGATTTACAAAACTGAGATTTTCAAAATTGAGATTTACAAAACTGAGATTTTCAAAACTGAGATTTTCAAAACTGAGATTTACAAAACTGAGATTTACAAAACTGAGATTTTCAAAACTGAGATTTACAAAACTGAGATTTACAAAACTGAGATTTACAAAACTGAGATTTTCAAAACTGAGATTTTCAAAACTGAGATTTTCAAAACTGAGATTTACAAAACTGAGATTTTCAAAACTGAGATTTTCAAAACTGAGATTTACAAAACTGAGATTTACAAAACTGAGATTTACAAAACTGAGATTTTCAAAACTGAGATTTACAAAACTGAGATTTACATAACTGAGATTTTCAAAACTGAGATTTTCAAAACTGAGATTTACAAAACTGAGATTTTCAAAACTGAGATTTTCAAAATTGAGATTTACAAAACTGAGATTTTCAAAATTGAGATTTTCAAAACTGAGATTTACAAAACTGAGATTTACAAAACTGAGATTTTCAAAACTGAGATTTACAAAACTGAGATTTACAAAACTGAGATTTATAAAACTGAGATTTTCAAAACTGAGATTTTCAAAACTGAGATTTACAAAACTGAGATTTACAAAACTGAGATTTACAAAACTGAGATTTACAAATCTGAGATTTACAAAACTGAGATTTACAAAACTGAGATTTACAAAACTGAGATTTTCAAAACTGAGATTTACAAAACTGAGATTTACAAAACTGAGATTTTTAAAACTGAGATTAACAAAACTGAGATTTACAAAACTGAGATTTACAAAACTGAGATTTTCAAAACTGAGATTTACAAAACTGAGATTTACAAAACTGAGATTTTCAAAACTGAGATTTACAAAACTGAGATTTTCAAAACTGAGATTTACAAAACTGAGATTTTCAAAACTGAGATTTACAAAACTGAGATTTACAAAACTGAGATTTACAAAACTGAGATTTACAAAACTGAGATTTTTAAAACTGAGATTTACAAAACTGAGATTTACAAAACTGAGATTTACAAAACTGAGATTTTCAAAACTGAGATTTACAAAACTGAGATTTTCAAAACTGAGATTTTCAAAACTGAGATTTACAAAACTGAGATTTACAAAACTGAGATTTTCAAAACTGAGATTTTCAAAACTGAGATTTACAAAACTGAGATTTACAAAACTGAGATTTACAAAACTGAGATTTACAAAACTGAGATTTACAAAACTGAGATTTTCAAAACTGAGATTTACAAAACTGAGATTTACAAAACTGAGATTTACAAAACTGAGATTTTCAAAACTGAGATTTACAAAACTGAGATTTTCAAAACTGAGATTTACAAAACTGACATTTACAAAACTGAGATTTACAAAACTGAGATTTACAAAACTGTGATTTACAAAACTGAGATTTACAAAACTGAGATTTTCAAAACCAAGATTTACAAAACTGAGATTTTCAAAACTGAGGTTTTCAAAACTGAGATTTACAAAACTGAGATTTTCAAAACTGAGAATTACAAAACTGAGATTTTTAAAACTGAGATTTTCAAAACCAAGATTTACAAAACTGAGATTTTCAAAACTGAGGTTTTCAAAACTGAGATTTACAAAACTGAAATTTTCAAAACTGAGATTTACAAAACTGAGATTTTTAAAACTGAGATTTACAAAACTGAGATTTTCAAAACTGAGATTTTCAAAACTGAGATTTTCAAAACTGAGATTTACAAAACTGAGATTTACAAAACTGAGATTTTCAAAACTGAGATTTACAAAACTGAGATTTACAAAACTGAGATTTTTAAAACTGAGATTTACAAAACTGAGATTTACAAAACTGAGATTTACAAAACTGAGATTTTCAAAACTGAGATTTACAAAACTGAGATTTACAAAACTGAGATTTTCAAAACTGAGATTTACAAAACTGAGATTTTCAAAACTGAGATTTACAAAACTGAGATTTTCAAAACTGAGATTTACAAAACTGAGATTTACAAAACTGAGATTTTCAAAACTGAGATTTACAAAACTGAGATTTTCAAAACTGAGATTTACAAAACTGAGATTTACAAAACTGAGATTTTCAAAACTGAGATTTACAAAACTGAGATTTTCAAAACTGAGATTTACAAAACTGAGATTTTCAAAACTGACATTAACAAAACTGAGATTTACAAAACTGAGATTTACAAAACTGAGATTTTCAAAACTGAGAATTACAAAACTGTGATTTACAAAACTGAGATTTACAAAACTGAGATGTACAAAACTGAGATTTACAAAACTGAGATTTTCAAAACTGAGATTTACAAAACTGAGATTTACAAAACTGAGATTTTCAAAACTGAGATTTACAAAAGTGAGATAAATCTCAGTTTTTTAAACAAAACCGCTCGCTCCAAATCCGCTCGCTCCAAAACCGCTCGAATCAAAACCGCTCGCTCCAGAACCGCTCGAATCAAAACCGCTCGCTCCAAAACCGCTCGAATCAAAACCGCTCGCTCCAAAACCGCTCGTTCCAAAACCGCTCGTTCCAAAACCGCTCGTTCCAAAACCGCTCGTTCCAAAACCGCTCGTTCCAAAACCGCGCGCTCCAAAACCGCTCGCTGCAAAACCGCTCGAATCAAAACCGCTCGCTCCAAAACCGCTCGTTCCAAAACCGCTCGCTCTAAAACCGCTCGTTCCAAAACCGCTCGCTCCAAAACCGCTAGTTCTAAAACCGCTCGTTCTAAAACCGCTCGCTCCAAAACCGCTCGTTCCAAAACCGCTCGCTCCAAAACCGCTCGTTCCAAAACCGCTCGCTCCAAAACCGCTCGAATCAAAACCGCTCGGTGCAAAACCGTTTGAATCAAAACCGCTCGCTCCAAAACCGCTCGCTCCAAAACCGCTCAAATCAAAACCGCTTGCTCCTAAACCGCTCGAATCAAAACCGCTCGCTCCAAATCCGCTCGCTCCAAAACCGCTCATTTCAAAACCGCTCGCTCCAGAACCGCTCGCTCCAAAACGGCTCGCTCCAAAACCGCTCAAATCAAAACCGCTTGCTCCTAAACCGCTCGAATCAAAACCGCTCGCTCCAAATTCGCTCGCTCCAAAACCGCTCGAATCAAAACCGCCCGCTCCAAAACCGCTCGAATCAATACCGCTCGGTGCAAAACCGCTCGAATCAAAACCGCTCGCTAAAAAACCGCTCGCTCCCAAACCGCTCGCTCCAAAACCGCTCGAATCAAAACCGCTCAGTCCAAAACCGCTCGAATCAAAACCGCTCGCTCCAAAACCGCTCGAATCAAAACCGCTCGGTCCAAAACCGCTCGAATAAAAACCGCTCAGCCCAAAACCACTCGAATCAAAACCGCTTGCTTCAAAACCGCTCGAATCAAAACCGCTCGGTCCAAAACCGCTCGAATCAAAACCGCTCAGCCCAAAACCACTCGAATCAAAATCGCTCAGTTCAAAGCCGCTCGAATCAAAACCGCTCGCTCCAAAACCGCTCGAATCAAAACCGCTCGGTCCAAAACCGCTCGAATCAAAACCGCTCAGCCCAAAACCACTCGAATCAAAATCGCTCAGTTCAAAGCCGCTCGAATCAAAACCGCTCGCTCCAAAACCGCTCGAATCAAAACCGCTCGGTCCAAAACCGCTCAGCCCAAAACCACTCGAATCAAAACCGCTTGCTTCAAAACCGCTCGAATCAAAACCGCTCGGTCCAAAACCGCTCGAATCAAAACCGCTCAGCCCAAAACCACTCGAATCAAAATCGCTCAGTTCAAAGCCGCTCGAATCAAAACCGCTCGCTCCAAAACCGCTCGAATCAAAACCGCTCGGTCCAAAACCGCTCGAATCAAAACCGCTCAGTCCAAAACCGCTCGAATAAAAACCGCTCAGTCCAAAACCGCTCGAATCAAAACCGCTCGCTCCAAAACCGCTCGAATCAAAACCGCTCGGTTCAAAACCGCTCGAATCAAAACCGCTCAGCCCAAAACCACTCTAATCAAAACCGCTCAGTTCAAAGCCGCTCGAATCAAAAGCGCTCAGTCCAAAACCACTCGAATCAAAACCGCTCAGTCCAAAACCGCTCGAATAAAAACCGCAAGCGTCTACGATGATTATTAAGAAAGTTGATTTTTTCGATTTTTTCCATTTTCGAGTTTTTTTGCTGACGCGTCACGGCCTTAAAATTGACATTTGTTCCTGCGAAAAAACATTTTCTGAAGCGTCTTGAAGCGATCTTTCGAGTGACGTCAAGAAACTCCGGATCCAACCAGTGGTTTCTTCAGGAAATCATTTTTAGTGCAATTTTTGTTAAAAAGTAAGAAGGGGGGACCCTTGGATAAAATTTCGGGTTTTTGTCAAAAATTAAAAATCCCCAATTTTAATCAAATCCGACTAACTGACACACGAGGAACACAGATCTTCAATCCGCGTTCAAATTGGATTCTTCGTTCGGCCGCTACAGCCGTTCAAAGTGTAAAAAAATCGACTTTTTCAAAAAATTTAATGATGACTGGCTAACTTTTTTGCAGTTTTCTCTGGATGAAATTTTTTAACGGCAATCGTTTTATCTCGTTCTTCTGATGAAAAAAAAGGTAAAACACAAGAGTCTACGATGATTATTAAGAAAGTTGATTTTTTCGATTTTTTCCATTTTCGAGTTTTTTTGCTGACGCGTCACGGTCTTAAAATTGACATTTGTTCCTGCGAAAAAACATTTTCTGAAGCGTCTTGAAGCGATCTTTCGAGTGACGTCAAGAAACTACGGATCCAACCAGTGGTTTCTTCAGGAAATCATTTTTAGTGCAATTTTTGTTAAAAAGTAAGAAGGGGGGACCCTTGGATAAAATTTCGGGTTTTTGTCAAAAATTAAAAATCCCCAATTTTAATCAAATCCGACTAACTGACACACGAGGAACACAGATCTTCAATCCGCGTTCAAATTGGATTCTTCGTTCGGCCGCTACAGCCGTTCAAAGTGTGAAAAAATCGACTAATTGACACACGAGGAACACAGATCTTCAATCCGCGTTCAAATTGGATTCTTCGTTCGGCCGCTACAGCCGTTCAAAGTGTGAAAAAATCGACTTTTTTCAAAAAATTTCATGGTGACTGGCTAACTTTTTTGCAATTTTCTCTGGATGAAATTTTTTAACGGCAATGGTTTTATCTCGTTCTTCTGATGAAAAAAAAGGTAAAACACAAGCGTCTACGATGATTATTAAGAAAGTTGATTTTTTCGATTTTTTCCATTTTCGAGTTTTTTTGCTGACGCGTCACGGCCTTAAAATTGACATTTGTTCCTGCGAAAAAACATTTTCTGAAGCGTCTTGAAGCGATCTTTCGAGTGACGTCAAGAAACTCCGGATCCAACCGGTTGTTTCTTCAGGAAATCATTTTTAGTGCAATTTTTGTTAAAAAGTAAGAAGGGGGGACCCTTGCATAAAATTTCGGGTTTTTGTCAAAAATTAAAAATCCCCAATTTTAATCAAATCCGACTAATTGACACACGAGGAACACAGATCTTCAATCCGCGTTCAAATTGGATTCTTCGTTCGGCCGCTACAGCCGTTCAAAGTGTGAAAAAATCGACTTTTTTCAAAAAATTTCATGGTGACTGGCTAACTTTTTTGCAATTTTCTCTGGATGAAATTTTTTAACGGCAATGGTTTTATCTCGTTCTTCTGATGAAAAAAAGGTAAAACACAAGCGTCTACGATGATTATTAAGAAAGTTGATTTTTTCGATTTTTTCCATTTTCGAGTTTTTTTGCTGACGCGTCACGGCCTTAAAATTGACATTTGTTCCTGCGAAAAAACATTTTCTGAAGCGTCTTGAAGCGATCTTTCGAGTGACGTCAAGAAACTCCGGATCCAACCGGTTGTTTCTTCAGGAAATCATTTTTAGTGCAATTTTTGTTAAAAAGTAAGAAGGGTTTTTGTCAAAAATTAAAAATCCCCAATTTTAATCAAATCCGACTAATTGACACACGAGGAACACAGATCTTCAATCCGCGTTCAAATTGGATTCTTCGTTCGGCCGCTACAGCCGTTCAAAGTGTGAAAAAAAAGACTTTTTTCAAAAAATTTCATGGTGACTGGCTAACTTTTTTGCAATTTTCTCTGGATGAAATTTTTTAACTGCAATCGTTTTATCTCGTTCTTCTGATGAAAAAAAAGGTATACTTCAATGGTCTACGATGATTATTAAGAAAGTTGATTTTTTCGATTTTTTCCATTTTCGAGTTTTTTTGCTGACGCGTCGCGGCCTTAAAATTGACATTTGTTCCTGCGAAAAAACATTTTCTGAAGCTTCTTGAAGCGATCTTTCGAGTGACGTCAAGAAACTTCGGATCCAACCAGTGGTTTCTTCAGGAAATCATTTTTAGTGCAATTTTTGTTAAAAAGTAAGAAGGGGGGACCCTTGGATAAAATTTCGGGTTTTTGTCAAAAATTAAAAATCCCCAATTTTAATCAAATCCGACTAATTGACACACGAGGAACACAGATCTTCAATCCGCGTTCAAATTGGATTCTTCGTTCGGCCGCTACAGCCGTTCAAAGTGTGAAAAAATCGACTTTTTTCAAAAAATTTCATGGTGACTGGCTAACTTTTTTGCAATTTTCTCTGGATGAAATTTTTTAACGGCAATGGTTTTATCTCCTTCTTCTGGTGAAAAAAAAGGTAAAACACAAGCGTCTACGATGATTATTAAGAAAGTTGATTTTTTCGATTTTTTCCATTTTCGAGTTTTTTTGCTGACGCGTCACGGCCTTAAAATTGACATTTGTTCCTGCGAAAAAACATTTTCTGAAGCGTCTTGAAGCGATCTTTCGAGTGACGTCAAGAAACTCCGGATCCAACCAGTGGTTTCTTCAGGAAATCATTTTTAGTGCAATTTTTGTTAAAAAGTAAGAAGGGGGGACCCTTGGATAAAATTTCGGGTTTTTGTCAAAAATTAAAAATCCCCAATTTTAATCAAATCCGACTAATTGACACACGAGGAACACAGATCTTCAATCCGCGTTCAGATTGGATTCTTCGTTCGGCCGCTACAGCCGTTCAAAGTGTGAAAAAATCGACTTTTTTCAAAAAATTTCACGGTGACTGGCTAACTTTTTTGCAATTTTCTCTGGATGAAATTTTTTAACGGGAATCGTTTTATCTCGTTCTTCTGATGAAAAAAAAGGTAAAACACAAGCGTCTACGATGATTATTAAGAAAGTTGATTTTTTCGATTTTTTCCATTTTCGAGTTTTTTTGCTGACGCGTCACGGCCTTAAAATTGACATTTGTTCCTGCGAAAAAACATTTTCTGAAGCGTCTTGAAGCGATCTTTCGAGTGACGTCAAGAAACTCCGGATCCAACCAGTGGTTTCTTCAGGAAATCATTTTTAGTGCAATTTTTGTTAAAAAGTAAGAAGGGGGGACCCTTGGATAAAATTTCGGGTTTTTGTCAAAAATTAAAAATCCCCAATTTTAATCAAATCCGACTAATTGACACACGAGGAACACAGATCTTCAATCCGCGTTCAGATTGGATTCTTCGTTCGGCCGCTACAGCCGTTCAAAGTGTGAAAAAATCGACTTTTTTAAAAAAATTTCACGGTGACTGGCTAACTTTTTTGCAATTTTCTCTGGATGAAATTTTTTAACGGGAATCGTTTTATCTCGTTCTTCTGATGAAAAAAAAGGTAAAACACAAGCGTCTACGATGATTATTAAGAAAGTTGATTTTTTCGATTTTTTCCATTTTCGAGTTTTTTTGCTGACGCGTCACGGCCTTAAAATTGACATTTGTTCCTGCGAAAAAACATTTTCTGAAGCGTCTTGAAGCGATCTTTCGAGTGACGTCAAGAAACTCCGGATCCAACCAGTGGTTTCTTCAGGAAATCATTTTTAGTGCAATTTTTGTTAAAAAGTAAGAAGGGGGGACCCTTGGATAAAATTTCGGGTTTTTGTCAAAAATTAAAAATCCCCAATTTTAATCAAATCTAACTAATTGACACACGAGGAACACAGATCTTCAATCCGCGTTCAAATTGGATTCTTCGTTCGGCCGCTACAGCCGTTCAAAGTGTGAAAAAAACGACTTTTTTCAAAAAATTTCATGGTGACTGGCTAACTTTTTTGCAATTTTCTCTGGATGAAATTTTTTAACGGCAATGGTTTTATCTCGTTCTTCTGATGAAAAAAAAGGTAAAACACAAGCGTCTACGATGATTATTAAGAACGTTGATTTTTTCGATTTTTTCCATTTTCGAGTTTTTTTGCTGACGCGTCACGGCCTTAAAATTGATATTTGTTCCTGCCAAAAAACATTTTCTGAAGCGTCTTGAAGCGATCTTTCGAGTGACGTCAAGAAACTCCGGATCCAACCAGTGGTTTCTTCAGGAAATCATTTTTAGTGCAATTTTTGTTAAAAAGTAAGAAGGGGGGACCCTTGGATAAAATTTCGGGTTTTTGTCAAAAATTAAAAATCCCCAATTTTAATCAAATCCGACTAATTGACACACGAGGAACACAGATCTTCAATCCGCGTTCAAATTGGATTCTTCGTTCGGCCGCTACAGCCGTTCAAAGTGTGAAAAAATCGACTTTTTTCAAAAAATTTAATGGTGACTGGCTAACTTTTTTGCAATTTTCTCTGGATGAAATTTTTTAACGGCAATCGTTTTATCTCGTTCTTCTGATGAAAAAAAAGGTAAAACACAAGCGTCTACGATGATTATTAAGAAAGTTGATTTTTTCGATTTTTTCCATTTTCGAGTTTTTTTGCTGACGCGTCACGACCTTAAAATTGACATTTGTTCCTGCGAAAAAACATTTTCTGAAGCGTCTTGAAGCGATCTTTCGAGTGACGTCAAGAAACTCCGGATCCAACCGGTGGTTTCTTCAGGAAATCATTTTTAGTGCAATTTTTGTTAAAAAGTAAGAAGGGGGGACCCTTGCATAAAATTTCGGGTTTTTGTCAAAAATTAAAAATCCCCAATTTTAACCAAATCCGACTAATTGACACACGAGGAACACAGATCTTCAATCCGCGTTCAAATTGGATTCTTCGTTCGGCCGCTACAGCCGTTCAAAGTGTGAAAAAATCGACTTTTTTCAAAAAATTTCATGGTGACTGGCTAACTTTTTTGCAATTTTCTCTGGATGAAATTTTTTAACGGCAATGGTTTTATCTCGTTCTTCTGATGAAAAAAAAGGTAAAACACAAGCGTCTACGATGATTATTAAGAAAGTTGATTTTTTCGATTTTTTCCATTTTCGAGTTTTTTTGCTGACGCGTCACGGCCTTAAAATTGACATTTGTTCCTGCGAAAAAACATTTTCTGAAGCGTCTTGAAGCGATCTTTCGAGTGACGTCAAGAAACTCCGGATCCAACCGGTTGTTTCTTCAGGAAATCATTTTTAGTGCAATTTTTGTTAAAAAGTAAGAAGGGGGGACCCTTGGATAAAATTTCGGGTTTTTGTCAAAAATTAAAAATCCCCAATTTTAATCAAATCCGACTAATTGACACACGAGGAACACAGATCTTCAATCCGCGTTCAGATTGGATTCTTCGTTCGGCCGCTACAGCCGTTCAAAGTGTGAAAAAATCGACTTTTTTCAAAAAATTTAATGGTGACTGGCTAACTTTTTTGCAATTTTCTCTGGATGAAATTTTTTAACGGCAATCGTTTTATCTCGTTCTTCTGATGAAAAAACAGGTAAAACACAAGCGTCTACGATGATTATTAAGAAAGTTGATTTTTTCGATTTTTTCCATTTTCGAGTTTTTTTGCTGACGCGTCACGGCCTTAAAATTGACATTTGTTCCTGCGAAAAAACATTTTCTGAAGCGTCTTGAAGCGATCTTCCGAGTGAAGTCAAGAAACTCCGGATCCAACCAGTGGTTTTTTCAGGAAATCATTTTTAGTCCAATTTTTGTTAAAAAGTAAGAAGGGGGGACCCTTGCATAAAATTTCGGGTTTTTGTCAAAAATTAAAAATCCCCAATTTTAATCAAATCCGACTAATTGACACACGAGGAACACAGATCTTCAATCCGCGTTCAAATTGGATTCTTCGTTCGGCCGCTACAGCCGTTCAAAGTGTGAAAAAATCGACTTTTTTCAAAAAATTTCATGGTGACTGGCTAACTTTTTTGCAATTTTCTCTGGATGAAATTTTTTAACGGCAATGGTTTTATCTCCTTCTTCTGGTGAAAAAAAAGGTAAAACACAAGCGTCTACGATGATTATTAAGAAAGTTGATTTTTTCGATTTTTTCCATTTTCGAGTTTTTTTGCTGACGCGTCACGGCCTTAAAATTGACATTTGTTCCTGCGAAAAAACATTTTCTGAAGCGTCTTGAAGCGATCTTTCGAGTGACGTCAAGAAACTCCGGATCCAACCAGTGGTTTCTTCAGGAAATCATTTTTAGTGCAATTTTTGTTAAAAAGTAAGAAGGGGGGACCCTTGGATAAAATTTCGGGTTTTTGTCAAAAATTAAAAATCCCCAATTTTAATCAAATCCGACTAATTGACACACGAGGAACACAGATCTTCAATCCGCGTTCAGATTGGATTCTTCGTTCGGCCGCTACAGCCGTTCAAAGTGTGAAAAAATCGACTTTTTTCAAAAAATTTCACGGTGACTGGCTAACTTTTTTGCAATTTTCTCTGGATGAAATTTTTTAACGGGAATCGTTTTATCTCGTTCTTCTGATGAAAAAAAAGGTAAAACACAAGCGTCTACGATGATTATTAAGAAAGTTGATTTTTTCGATTTTTTCCATTTTCGAGTTTTTTTGCTGACGCGTCACGGCCTTAAAATTGACATTTGTTCCTGCGAAAAAACATTTTCTGAAGCGTCTTGAAGCGATCTTTCGAGTGACGTCAAGAAACTCCGGATCCAACCAGTGGTTTCTTCAGGAAATCATTTTTAGTGCAATTTTTGTTAAAAAGTAAGAAGGGGGGACCCTTGGATAAAATTTCGGGTTTTTGTCAAAAATTAAAAATCCCCAATTTTAATCAAATCCGACTAATTGACACACGAGGAACACAGATCTTCAATCCGCGTTCAGATTGGATTCTTCGTTCGGCCGCTACAGCCGTTCAAAGTGTGAAAAAATCGACTTTTTTAAAAAAAATTCACGGTGACTGGCTAACTTTTTTGCAATTTTCTCTGGATGAAATTTTTTAACGGGAATCGTTTTATCTCGTTCTTCTGATGAAAAAAAAGGTAAAACACAAGCGTCTACGATGATTATTAAGAAAGTTGATTTTTTCGATTTTTTCCATTTTCGAGTTTTTTTGCTGACGCGTCACGGCCTTAAAATTGACATTTGTTCCTGCGAAAAAACATTTTCTGAAGCGTCTTGAAGCGATCTTTCGAGTGACGTCAAGAAACTCCGGATCCAACCAGTGGTTTCTTCAGGAAATCATTTTTAGTGCAATTTTTGTTAAAAAGTAAGAAGGGGGGACCCTTGGATAAAATTTCGGGTTTTTGTCAAAAATTAAAAATCCCCAATTTTAATCAAATCTAACTAATTGACACACGAGGAACACAGATCTTCAATCCGCGTTCAAATTGGATTCTTCGTTCGGCCGCTACAGCCGTTCAAAGTGTGAAAAAAACGACTTTTTTCAAAAAATTTCATGGTGACTGGCTAACTTTTTTGCAATTTTCTCTGGATGAAATTTTTTAACGGCAATGGTTTTATCTCGTTCTTCTGATGAAAAAAAAGGTAAAACACAAGCGTCTACGATGATTATTAAGAACGTTGATTTTTTCGATTTTTTCCATTTTCGAGTTTTTTTGCTGACGCGTCACGGCCTTAAAATTGATATTTGTTCCTGCCAAAAAACATTTTCTGAAGCGTCTTGAAGCGATCTTTCGAGTGACGTCAAGAAACTCCGGATCCAACCAGTGGTTTCTTCAGGAAATCATTTTTAGTGCAATTTTTGTTAAAAAGTAAGAAGGGGGGACCCTTGCATAAAATTTCGGGTTTTTGTCAAAAATTAAAAATCCCCAATTTTAATCAAATCCGACTAATTGACACACGAGGAACACAGATCTTCAATCCGCGTTCAAATTGGATTCTTCGTTCGGCCGCTACAGCCGTTCAAAGTGTGAAAAAATCGACTTTTTTTAAAAAATTTCATGGTGACTGGCTAACTTTTTTGCAATTTTCTCTGGATGAAATTTTTTAACGGCAATGGTTTTATCTCGTTCTTCTGATGAAAAAAAAGGTAAAACACAAGCGTCTACGATGATTATTAAGAAAGTTGATTTTTTCGATTTTTTCCATTTTCGAGTTTTTTTGCTGACGCGTCACGGCCTTAAAATTGACATTTGTTCCTGCGAAAAAACATTTTCTGAAGCGTCTTGAAGCGATCTTTCGAGTGACGACAAGAAACTCCGGATCCAACCGGTGGTTTCTTCAGGAAATCATTTTTAGTGCAATTTTTGTTAAAAAGTAAGAAGGGGGGACCCTTGCATAAAATTTCGGGTTTTTGTCAAAAATTAAAAATCCCCAATTTTAATCAAATCCGACTAATTGACACACGAGGAACACAGATCTTCAATCCGCGTTCAAATTGGATTCTTCGTTCGGCCGCTACAGCCGTTCAAAGTGTGAAAAAATCGACTTTTTTCAAAAAATTTCATGGTGACTGGCTAACTTTTTTGCAATTTTCTCTGGATGAAATTTTTTAACGGCAATGGTTTTATCTCGTTCTTCTGATGAAAAAAAAGGTATACTTCAATGGTCTACGATGATTATTAAGAAAGTTGATTTTTTCGATTTTTTCCATTTTCGAGTTTTTTTGCTGACGCGTCACGGCCTTAAAATTGACATTTGTTCCTGCGAAAAAACATTTTCTGAAGCGTCTTGAAGCGATCTTTCGAGTGACGTCAAGAAACTCCGGATCCAACCAGTGGGTTCTTCAGGAAATCATTTTTAGTGCAATTTTTGTTAAAAAGTAAGAAGGGGGGACCCTTGGATAAAATTTCGGGTTTTTGTCAAAAATTAAAAATCCCCAATTTTAATCAAATCCGACTAATTGACACACGAGGAACACAGATCTTCAATCCGCGTTCAAATTGGATTCTTCGTTCGGCCGCTACAGCCGTTCAAAGTGTGAAAAAATCGACTTTTTTCAAAAAATTTCACGGTGACTGACTAACTTTTTTGCAATTTTCTCTGGATGAAATTTTTTAACGGCAATGGTTTTATCTCGTTCTTCTGATGAAAAAAAAGGTAAAACACAAGCGTCTACGATGATTATTAAGAAAGTTGATTTTTTCGATTTTTTCCATTTTCGAGTTTTTTTGCTGACGCGTCACGGCCTTAAAATTGACATTTGTTCCTGCAAAAAAACATTTTCTGAAGCGTCTTGAAGCGATCTTTCGAGTGACGTCAAGAAACTCCGGATCCAACCAGTTGTTTCTTCAGGAAATCATTTTAGTGCAATTTTTGTTAAAAAGTAAGAAGGGGGGACCCTTGGATAAAATTTCGGGTTTTTGTCAAAAATTAAAAATCCCCAATTTTAATCAAATCCGACTAATTGACACACGAGGAACACAGATCTTCAATCCGCGTTCAAATTGGATTCTTCGTTCGGCCGCTACAGCCGTTCAAAGTGTGAAAAAAACGACTTTTTTCAAAAAATTTCATGGTGACTGGCTAACTTTTTTGCAATTTTCTCTGGATGAAATTTTTTAACTGCAATCGTTTTATCTCGTTCTTCTGATGAAAAAAAAGGTATACTTCAATGGTCTACGATGATTATTAAGAAAGTTGATTTTTTCGATTTTTTCAATTTTCCAGTTTTTTTGCTGACGCGTCACGGCCTTAAAATTGACATTTGTTCCTGCGAAAAAACATTTTCTGAAGCTTCTTGAAGCGATCTTTCGAGTGACGTCAAGAAACTTCGGATCCAACCAGTGGTTTCTTCAGGAAATCATTTTTAGTGCAATTTTTGTTAAAAAGTAAGAAGGGGGGACCCTTGGATAAAATTTCGGGTTTTTGTCAAAAATTAAAAATCCCCAATTTTAATCAAATCCGACTAATTGACACACGAGGAACACAGATCTTCAATCCGCGTTCAAATTGGATACTTCGTTCGGCCGCTACAGCCGTTCAAAGTGTGAAAAAAACGACTTTTTTCAAAAAATTTCATGGTGACTGGCTAACTTTTTTGCAATTTTCTCTGGATGAAATTTTTTAACTGCAATCGTTTTATCTCGTTCTTCTGATGAAAAAAAAGGTATACTTCAATGGTCTACGATGATTATTAAGAAAGTTGATTTTTTCGATTTTTTCCATTTTCGAGTTTTTTTGCTGACGCGTCACGGCCTTAAAATTGACATTTGTTCCTGCGAAAAAACATTTTCTGAAGCTTCTTGAAGCGATCTTTCGAGTGACGTCAAGAAACTTCGGATCCAACCAGTGGTTTCTTCAGGAAATCATTTTTAGTGCAATTTTTGTTAAAAAGTAAGAAGGGGGGACCCTTGGATAAAATTTCGGGTTTTTGTCAAAAATTAAAAATCCCCAATTTTAATCAAATCCGACTAATTGACACACGAGGAACACAGATCTTCAATCCGCGTTCAAATTGGATTCTTCGTTCGGCCGCTACAGCCGTTCAAAGTGTGAAAAAAAAGACTTTTTTCAAAAAATTTCATGGTGACTGGCTAACTTTTTTGCAATTTTCTCTGGATGAAATTTTTTAACTGCAATCGTTTTATCTCGTTCTTCTGATGAAAAAAAAGGTATACTTCAATGGTCTACGATGATTATTAAGAAAGTTGATTTTTTCGATTTTTTCCATTTTCGAGTTTTTTTGCTGACGCGTCACGGCCTTAAAATTGACATTTGTTCCTGCGAAAAAACATTTTCTGAAGCTTCTTGAAGCGATCTTTCGAGTGACGTCAAGAAACTTCGGATCCAACCAGTGGTTTCTTCAGGAAATCATTTTTAGTGCAATTTTTGTTAAAAAGTAAGAAGGGGGGACCCTTGGATAAAATTTCGGGTTTTTGTCAAAAATTAAAAATCCCCAATTTTAATCAAATCCGACTAATTGACACACGAGGAACACAGATCTTCAATCCGCGTTCAGATTGGATTCTTCGTTCGGCCGCTACAGCCGTTCAAAGTGTGAAAAAATCGACTTTTTTCAAAAAATTTCACGGTGACTGGCTAACTTTTTTGCAATTTTCTCTGGATGAAATTTTTTAACGGGAATCGTATTATCTCGTTCTTCTGATGAAAAAAAAGGTAAAACACAAGCGTCTAGGATGATTATTAAGAAAGTTGATTTTTTCGATTTTTTCCATTTTCGAGTTTTTTGCTGACGCGTCACGGCCTTAAAATTGACATTTGTTCCTGCGAAAAAACATTTTCTGAAGCGTCTTGAAGCGATCTTTCGAGTGACGTCAAGAAACTCCGGATCCAACCAGTGGTTTCTTCAGGAAATCATTTTTAGTGCAATTTTTGTTAAAAAGTAAGAAGGGGGGACCCTTGGATAAAATTTCGGGTTTTTGTCAAAAATTAAAAATCCCCAATTTTAATCAAATCTAACTAATTGACACACGAGGAACACAGATCTTCAATCCGCGTTCAAATTGGATTCTTCGTTCGGCCGCTACAGCCGTTCAAAGTGTGAAAAAAACGACTTTTTTCAAAAAATTTCATGGTGACTGGCTAACTTTTTTGCAATTTTCTCTGGATGAAATTTTTTAACGGCAATGGTTTTATCTCGTTCTTCTGATGAAAAAAAAGGTAAAACACAAGCGTCTACGATGATTATTAAGAACGTTGATTTTTTCGATTTTTTCCATTTTCGAGTTTTTTTGCTGACGCGTCACGGCCTTAAAATTGATATTTGTTCCTGCCAAAAAACATTTTCTGAAGCGTCTTGAAGCGATCTTTCGAGTGACGTCAAGAAACTCCGGATCCAACCAGTGGTTTCTTCAGGAAATCATTTTTAGTGCAATTTTTGTTAAAAAGTAAGAAGGGGGGACCCTTGCATAAAATTTCGGGTTTTTGTCAAAAATTAAAAATCCCCAATTTTAATCAAATCCGACTAATTGACACACGAGGAACACAGATCTTCAATCCGCGTTCAAATTGGATTCTTCGTTCGGCCGCTACAGCCGTTCAAAGTGTGAAAAAATCGACTTTTTTTAAAAAATTTCATGGTGACTGGCTAACTTTTTTGCAATTTTCTCTGGATGAAATTTTTTAACGGCAATGGTTTTATCTCGTTCTTCTGATGAAAAAAAAGGTAAAACACAAGCGTCTACGATGATTATTAAGAAAGTTGATTTTTTCGATTTTTTCCATTTTCGAGTTTTTTTGCTGACGCGTCACGGCCTTAAAATTGACATTTGTTCCTGCGAAAAAACATTTTCTGAAGCGTCTTGAAGCGATCTTTCGAGTGACGACAAGAAACTCCGGATCCAACCGGTGGTTTCTTCAGGAAATCATTTTTAGTGCAATTTTTGTTAAAAAGTAAGAAGGGGGGACCCTTGCATAAAATTTCGGGTTTTTGTCAAAAATTAAAAATCCCCAATTTTAATCAAATCCGACTAATTGACACACGAGGAACACAGATCTTCAATCCGCGTTCAAATTGGATTCTTCGTTCGGCCGCTACAGCCGTTCAAAGTGTGAAAAAATCGACTTTTTTCAAAAAATTTCATGGTGACTGGCTAACTTTTTTGCAATTTTCTCTGGATGAAATTTTTTAACGGCAATGGTTTTATCTCGTTCTTCTGATGAAAAAAAAGGTATACTTCAATGGTCTACGATGATTATTAAGAAAGTTGATTTTTTCGATTTTTTCCATTTTCGAGTTTTTTTGCTGACGCGTCACGGCCTTAAAATTGACATTTGTTCCTGCGAAAAAACATTTTCTGAAGCGTCTTGAAGCGATCTTTCGAGTGACGTCAAGAAACTCCGGATCCAACCAGTGGGTTCTTCAGGAAATCATTTTTAGTGCAATTTTTGTTAAAAAGTAAGAAGGGGGGACCCTTGGATAAAATTTCGGGTTTTTGTCAAAAATTAAAAATCCCCAATTTTAATCAAATCCGACTAATTGACACACGAGGAACACAGATCTTCAATCCGCGTTCAAATTGGATTCTTCGTTCGGCCGCTACAGCCGTTCAAAGTGTGAAAAAATCGACTTTTTTCAAAAAATTTCATGGTGACTGGCTAACTTTTTTGCAATTTTCTCTGGATGAAATTTTTTAACGGCAATGGTTTTATCTCGTTCTTCTGATGAAAAAAAAGGTAAAACACAAGCGTCTACGATGATTATTAAGAAAGTTGATTTTTTCGATTTTTTCCATTTTCGAGTTTTTTTGCTGACGCGTCACGGCCTTAAAATTGACATTTGTTCCTGCAAAAAAACATTTTCTGAAGCGTCTTGAAGCGATCTTTCGAGTGACGTCAAGAAACTCCGGATCCAACCAGTTGTTTCTTCAGGAAATCATTTTAGTGCAATTTTTGTTAAAAAGTAAGAAGGGGGGACCCTTGGATAAAATTTCGGGTTTTTGTCAAAAATTAAAAATCCCCAATTTTAATCAAATCCGACTAATTGACACACGAGGAACACAGATCTTCAATCCGCGTTCAAATTGGATTCTTCGTTCGGCCGCTACAGCCGTTCAAAGTGTGAAAAAAAAGACTTTTTTCAAAAAATTTCATGGTGACTGGCTAACTTTTTTGCAATTTTCTCTGGATGAAATTTTTTAACTGCAATCGTTTTATCTCGTTCTTCTGATGAAAAAAAAGGTATACTTCAATGGTCTACGATGATTATTAAGAAAGTTGATTTTTTCGATTTTTTCCATTTTCGAGTTTTTTTGCTGACGCGTCACGGCCTTAAAATTGACATTTGTTCCTGCGAAAAAACATTTTCTGAAGCTTCTTGAAGCGATCTTTCGAGTGACGTCAAGAAACTTCGGATCCAACCAGTGGTTTCTTCAGGAAATCATTTTTAGTGCAATTTTTGTTAAAAAGTAAGAAGGGGGGACCCTTGGATAAAATTTCGGGTTTTTGTCAAAAATTAAAAATCCCCAATTTTAATCAAATCCGACTAATTGACACACGAGGAACACAGATCTTCAATCCGCGTTCAAATTGGATACTTCGTTCGGCCGCTACAGCCGTTCAAAGTGTGAAAAAAACGACTTTTTTCAAAAAATTTCATGGTGACTGGCTAACTTTTTTGCAATTTTCTCTGGATGAAATTTTTTAACTGCAATCGTTTTATCTCGTTCTTCTGATGAAAAAAAAGGTATACTTCAATGGTCTACGATGATTATTAAGAAAGTTGATTTTTTCGATTTTTTCCATTTTCGAGTTTTTTTGCTGACGCGTCACGGCCTTAAAATTGACATTTGTTCCTGCGAAAAAACATTTTCTGAAGCTTCTTGAAGCGATCTTTCGAGTGACGTCAAGAAACTTCGGATCCAACCAGTGGTTTCTTCAGGAAATCATTTTTAGTGCAATTTTTGTTAAAAAGTAAGAAGGGGGGACCCTTGGATAAAATTTCGGGTTTTTGTCAAAAATTAAAAATCCCCAATTTTAATCAAATCCGACTAATTGACACACGAGGAACACAGATCTTCAATCCGCGTTCAAATTGGATTCTTCGTTCGGCCGCTACAGCCGTTCAAAGTGTGAAAAAAAAGACTTTTTTCAAAAAATTTCATGGTGACTGGCTAACTTTTTTGCAATTTTCTCTGGATGAAATTTTTTAACTGCAATCGTTTTATCTCGTTCTTCTGATGAAAAAAAAGGTATACTTCAATGGTCTACGATGATTATTAAGAAAGTTGATTTTTTCGATTTTTTCCATTTTCGAGTTTTTTTGCTGACGCGTCACGGCCTTAAAATTGACATTTGTTCCTGCGAAAAAACATTTTCTGAAGCTTCTTGAAGCGATCTTTCGAGTGACGTCAAGAAACTTCGGATCCAACCAGTGGTTTCTTCAGGAAATCATTTTTAGTGCAATTTTTGTTAAAAAGTAAGAAGGGGGGACCCTTGGATAAAATTTCGGGTTTTTGTCAAAAATTAAAAATCCCCAATTTTAATCAAATCCGACTAATTGACACACGAGGAACACAGATCTTCAATCCGCGTTCAGATTGGATTCTTCGTTCGGCCGCTACAGCCGTTCAAAGTGTGAAAAAATCGACTTTTTTCAAAAAATTTCACGGTGACTGGCTAACTTTTTTGCAATTTTCTCTGGATGAAATTTTTTAACGGGAATCGTATTATCTCGTTCTTCTGATGAAAAAAAAGGTAAAACACAAGCGTCTAGGATGATTATTAAGAAAGTTGATTTTTTCGATTTTTTCCATTTTCGAGTTTTTTGCTGACGCGTCACGGCCTTAAAATTGACATTTGTTCCTGCGAAAAAACATTTTCTGAAGCGTCTTGAAGCGATCTTTCGAGTGACGTCAAGAAACTCCGGATCCAACCAGTGGTTTCTTCAGGAAATCATTTTTAGTGCAATTTTTTGTAAAAAGTAAGAAGGGGGGACCCTTGGATAAAATTTCGGGTTTTTGTCAAAAATTAAAAATCCCCAATTTTAATCAAATCCGACTAATTGACACACGAGGAACACAGATCTTCAATCCGCGTTCAGATTGGATTCTTCGTTCGGCCGCTACAGCCGTTCAAAGTGTGAAAAAATCGACTTTTTTCAAAAAATTTCACGGTGACTGGCTAACTTTTTTGCAATTTTCTTTGGATGAAATTTTTTAACGGGAATCGTATTATCTCGTTCTTCTGATGAAAAAAAAGGTAAAACACAAGCGTCTAGGATGATTATTAAGAAAGTTGATTTTTTCGATTTTTTCCATTTTCGAGTTTTTTTGCTGACGCGTCACGGCCTTAAAATTGACATTTGTTCCTGCGAAAAAACATTTTCTGAAGCGTCTTGAAGCGATCTTTCGAGTGACGTCAAGAAACTCCGGATCCAAGCAGTGGTTTCTTCAGGAAATCATTTTTAGTGCAATTTTTGTTAAAAAGTAAGAAGGGGGGACCCTTGGATAAAATTTCGGGTTTTTGTCAAAAATTAAAAATCCATAATTTTAATCAAATCCGACTAACTGACACACGAGGAACATAGATCTTCAATCCGCGTTCAAATTGGATTCTTCGTTCGGCCGCTACAGCCGTTCAAAGTGTGAAAAAATCGACTTTTTTCAAAAAATTTCACGGTGACTGGCTAACTTTTTTGCAATTTTCTCTGGATAAAATTTTTTAACGGCAATCGTTATATCTCGTTCTTCTGATGAAAAAAAAGGTAAAACACAAGCGTCTACGATGATTATTAAGAAAGTTGATTTTTTCGATTTTTTCCATTTTCGAGTTTTTTTGCTGACGCGTCACGGCCTTAAAATTGACATTTGTTCCTGCGAAAAAACATTTTCTGAAGCGTCTTGAAGCGATCTTTCGAGTGACGTCAAGAAACTCCGGATCCAACCAGTGGGTTCTTTAGGAAATCATTTTTAGTGCAATTTTTGTTAAAAAGTAAGAAGGGGGGACCCTTGGATAAAATTTCGGGTTTTTGTCAAAAATTAAAAATCCCCAATTTTAATCAAATCCGACTAATTGACACACGAGGAACACAGATCTTCAATCCGCGTTCAAATTGGATTCTTCGTTCGGCCGCTACAGCCGTTCAAAGTGTGAAAAAATCGACTTTTTTCAAAAAATTTCATGGTGACTGGCTAACTTTTTTGCAATTTTCTCTGGATGAAATTTTTTAACGGCAATGGTTTTATCTCGTTCTTCTGGTGAAAAAAAAGGTAAAACACAAGCGTCTACGATGATTATTAAGAAAGTTGATTTTTTCGATTTTTTCCATTTTCGAGTTTTTTTGCTGACGCGTCACGGCCTTAAAATTGAAATTTGTTCCTGCGAAAAAACATTTTCTGAAGCGTCTTGAAGCGATCTTTCGAGTGACGTCAAGAAACTCCGGATCCAAGCAGTGGTTTCTTCAGGAAATCATTTTTAGTGCAATTTTTGTTAAAAAATAAGAAGGGGGGACCCTTGGATAAAATTTCGGGTTTTTGTCAAAAATTAAAAATCCCCAATTTTAATCAAATCCGACTAACTGACACACGAGGAACACAAATCTTCAATCCGCGTTCAAATTGGATTCTTCGTTCGGCCGCTACAGCCGTTCAAAGTGTGAAAAAATCGACTTTTTTCAAAAAATTTCACGGTGACTGGCTAACTTTTTTGCAATTTTCTCTGGATGAAATTTTTTAACTGCAATCGTTTTATCTCGTTCTTCTGATGAAAAAAAAGGTATACTTCAATGGTCTACGATGATTATTAAGAAAGTTGATTTTTTCGATTTTTTCCATTTTCGAGTTTTTTTGCTGACGCGTTACGGCCTTAAAATTGACATTTGTTCCTGCGAAAAAACATTTTCTGAAGCTTCTTGAAGCGATCTTTCGAGTGACGTCAAGAAACTTCGGATCCAACCAGTGGTTTCTTCAGGAAATCATTTTTAGTGCAATTTTTGTTAAAAAGTAAGAAGGGGGGACCCTTGCATAAAATTTCGGGTTTTTGTCAAAAATTAAAAATCCCCAATTTTAATCAAATCCGACTAATTGACACACGAGGAACACAGATCTTCAATCCGCGTTCAAATTGGATTCTTCGTTCGGCCGCTACAGCCGTTCAAAGTGTGAAAAAATCGACTTTTTTCAAAAAATTTCATGGTGACTGGCTAACTTTTTTGCAATTTTCTCTGGATGAAATTTTTTAACGGCAATGGTTTTATCTCGTTCTTCTGATGAAAAAAAAGGTAAAACACAAGCGTCTACGATGATTATTAAGAAAGTTGATTTTTTCGATTTTTTCCATTTTCGAGTTTTTTTGCTGACGCGTCACGGCCTTAAAATTGACATTTGTTCCTGCGAAAAAACATTTTCTGAAGCGTCTTGAAGCGATCTTTCGAGTGACGTCAAGAAACTCCGGATCCAAGCAGTGGTTTCTTCAGGAAATCATTTTTAGTGCAATTTTTGTTAAAAAATAAGAAGGGGGGACCCTTGGATAAAATTTCGGGTTTTTGTCAAAAATTAAAAATCCCCAATTTTAATCAAATCCGACTAACTGACACACGAGGAACACAAATCTTCAATCCGCGTTCAAATTGGATTCTTCGTTCGGCCGCTACAGCCGTTCAAAGTGTGAAAAAATCGACTTTTTTCAAAAAATTTCACGGTGACTGGCTAACTTTTTTGCAATTTTCTCTGGATGAAATTTTTTAACTGCAATCGTTTTATCTCGTTCTTCTGATGAAAAAAAAGGTATACTTCAATGGTCTACGATGATTATTAAGAAAGTTGATTTTTTTCGATTTTTTCCATTTTCGAGTTTTTTTGCTGACGCGTTACGGCCTTAAAATTGACATTTGTTCCTGCGAAAAAACATTTTCTGAAGCTTCTTGAAGCGATCTTTCGAGTGACGTCAAGAAACTTCGGATCCAACCAGTGGTTTCTTCAGGAAATCATTTTTAGTGCAATTTTTGTTAAAAAGTAAGAAGGGGGGACCCTTGCATAAAATTTCGGGTTTTTGTCAAAAATTAAAAATCCCCAATTTTAATCAAATCCGACTAATTGACACACGAGGAACACAGATCTTCAATCCGCGTTCAAATTGGATTCTTCGTTCGGCCGCTACAGCCGTTCAAAGTGTGAAAAAATCGACTTTTTTCAAAAAATTTCATGGTGACTGGCTAACTTTTTTGCAATTTTCTCTGGATGAAATTTTTTAACGGCAATGGTTTTATCTCGTTCTTCTGATGAAAAAAAAGGTAAAACACAAGCGTCTACGATGATTATTAAGAAAGTTGATTTTTTCGATTTTTTCCATTTTCGAGTTTTTTTGCTGACGCGTCACGGCCTTAAAATTGACATTTGTTCCTGCGAAAAAACATTTTCTGAAGCGTCTTGAAGCGATCTTTCGAGTGACGTCAAGAAACTCCGGATCCAACCAGTTGTTTCTTCAGGAAATCATTTTTAGTGCAATTTTTGTTAAAAAGTAAGAAGGGGGGACCCTTGGATAAAATTTCGGGTTTTTGTCAAAAATTAAAAATCCCCAATTTTAATCAAATCCGACTAATTGACACACGAGGAACACAGATCTTTAATCCGCGTTCAAATTGGATTCTTCGTTCGGCCGCTACAGCCGTTCAAAGTGTGAAAAAATCGACTTTTTTCAAAAAATTTCATGGTGACTGGCTAACTTTTTTGCAATTTTCTCTGGATGAAATTTTTTAACGGCAATGGTTTTATCTCGTTCTTCTGATGAAAAAAAAGGTAAAACACAAGCGTCTACGATGATTATTAAGAAAGTTGATTTTTTCGATTTTTTCCATTTTCGAGTTTTTTTGCTGACGCGTCACGGCCTTAAAATTGAAATTTGTTCCTGCGAAAAAACATTTTCTGAAGCGTCTTGAAGCGATCTTTCGAGTGACGTCATGAAACTCCGGATCCAACCAGTGGTTTCTTCAGGAAATCATTTTTAGTGCAATTTTTGTTAAAAAGTAAGAAGGGGGGACCCTTGGATAAAATTTCGGGTTTTTGTCAAAAATTAAAAATCCCCAATTTTAATCAAATCCGACTAATTGACACACGAGGAACACAGATCTTCAATCCGCGTTCAAATTGGATTCTTCGTTCGGCCGCTACAGCCGTTCAAAGTGTGAAAAAATCGACTTTTTTCAAAAAATTTCATGGTGACTGGCTAACTTTTTTGCAATTTTCTCTGGATGAAATTTTTTAACTGCAATCGTTTTATCTCGTTCTTCTGATGAAAAAAAAAGGTATACTTCAATGGTCTACGATGATTATTAAGAAAGTTGATTTTTTCGATTTTTTCCATTTTCGAGTTTTTTTGCTGACGCGTCACGGCCTTAAAATTGACATTTGTTCCTGCGAAAAAACATTTTCTGAAGCGTCTTGAAGCGATCTTTCGAGTGACGTCAAGAAACTCCGAAACCAACCAGTGGTTTCTTCAGGAAATCATTTTTAGTGCAATTTTTGTTAAAAAGTAAGAAGGGGGGACCCTTGGATAAAATTTCGGGTTTTTGTCAAAAATTAAAAATCCCCAATTTTAATCAAATCCGACTAACTGACACACGAGGAACACAGATCTTCAATCCGCGTTCAAATTGGATTCTTCGTTCGGCCGCTACAGCCGTTCAAAGTGTGAAAAAATCGACTTTTTTCAAAAAATTTCATGGTGACTGGCTAACTTTTTTGCAATTTTCTCTGGATGAAATTTTTTAACTGCAATCGTTTAATCTCGTTCTTCTGATGAAAAAAAAGGTATACTTCAATGGTCTACGATAATTATTAAGAAAGTTGATTTTTTCGATTTTTTCCATTTTCGAGTTTTTTTGCTGACGCGTCACGGCCTTAAAATTGACATTTGTTCCTGCGAAAAAACATTTTCTGAAGCGTCTTGAAGCGATCTTTCGAGTGACGTCAAGAAACTCCGGATCCAAGCAGTGGTTTCTTCAGGAAATCATTTTTAGTGCAATTTTTGTTAAAAAGTAAGAAGGGGGGACCCTTGGATAAAATTTCGGGTTTTTGCCAAAAATTAAAAATCCCCAATTTTAATCAAATCCGACTAATTGACACACGAGGAACACAGATCTTCAATCCGCGTTCAAATTGGATTCTTCGTTCGGCCGCTACAGCCGTTCAAAGTGTGAAAAAATCGACTTTTTTCAAAAAATTTCATGGTGACTGGCTAACTTTTTTGCAATTTTCTCTGGATGAAATTTTTTAACTGCAATCGTTTTATCTCGTTCTTCTGATGAAAAAAAAAGGTATACTTCAATGGTCTACGATGATTATTAAGAAAGTTGATTTTTTCGATTTTTTCCATTTTCGAGTTTTTTTGCTGACGCGTCACGGCCTTAAAATTGACATTTGTTCCTGCGAAAAAACATTTTCTGAAGCGTCTTGAAGCGATCTTTCGAGTGACGTCAAGAAACTCCGAAACCAACCAGTGGTTTCTTCAGGAAATCATTTTTAGTGCAATTTTTGTTAAAAAGTAAGAAGGGGGGACCCTTGGATAAAATTTCGGGTTTTTGTCAAAAATTAAAAATCCCCAATTTTAATCAAATCCGACTAACTGACACACGAGGAACACAGATCTTCAATCCGCGTTCAAATTGGATTCTTCGTTCGGCCGCTACAGCCGTTCAAAGTGTGAAAAAATCGACTTTTTTCAAAAAATTTCATGGTGACTGGCTAACTTTTTTGCAATTTTCTCTGGATGAAATTTTTTAACTGCAATCGTTTAATCTCGTTCTTCTGATGAAAAAAAAGGTATACTTCAATGGTCTACGATAATTATTAAGAAAGTTGATTTTTTCGATTTTTTCCATTTTCGAGTTTTTTTGCTGACGCGTCACGGCCTTAAAATTGACATTTGTTCCTGCGAAAAAACATTTTCTGAAGCGTCTTGAAGCGATCTTTCGAGTGACGTCAAGAAACTCCGGATCCAAGCAGTGGTTTCTTCAGGAAATCATTTTTAGTGCAATTTTTGTTAAAAAGTAAGAAGGGGGGACCCTTGGATAAAATTTCGGGTTTTTGTCAAAAATTAAAAATCCCCAATTTTAATCAAATCCGACTAACTGACACACGAGGAACATAGATCTTCAATCCGCGTTCAAATTGGATTCTTCGTTCGGCCGCTACAGCCGTTCAAAGTGTGAAAAAATCGACTTTTTTCAAAAAATTTCACGGTGACTGGCTAACTTTTTTGCAATTTTCTCTGGATAAAATTTTTTAACGGCAATCGTCATATCTCGTTCTTCTGATGAAAAAAAAGGTAAAACACAAGCGTCTACGATGATTATTAAGAAAGTTGATTTTTTCGATTTTTTCCATTTTCGAGTTTTTTTGCTGACGCGTCACGGCCTTAAAATTGACATTTGTTCCTGCGAAAAAACATTTTCTGAAGCGTCTTGAAGCGATCTTTCGAGTGACGTCAAGAAACTCCGGATCCAACCGGTTGTTTCTTCAGGAAATCATTTTTAGTGCAATTTTTGTTAAAAAGTAAGAAGGGGGGACCCTTGGATAAAATTTCGGGTTTTTGTCAAAAATTAAAAATCCCCAATTTTAATCAAATCCGACTAATTGACACACGAGGAACACAGATCTTCAATCCGCGTTCAAATTGGATTCTTCGTTCGGCCGCTACAGCCGTTCAAAGTGTGAAAAAAAACGACTTTTTTCAAAAAATTTCATGGTGACTGGCTTACTTTTTTGCAATTTTCTCTGGATGAAATTTTTTAACTGCAATCGTTTTATCTCGTTCTTCTGATGAAAAAAAAGGTATACTTCAATGGTCTACGATGATTATTAAGAAAGTTGATTTTTTCGATTTTTTCCATTTTCGAGTTTTTTTGCTGACGCGTCACGGCCTTAAAATTGACATTTGTTCCTGCGAAAAAACATTTTCTGAAGCGTCTTGAAGCGATCTTTCGAGTGACGTCAAGAAACTCCGGATCCAACCAGTGGGTTCTTCAGGAAATCATTTTTAGTGCAATTTTTGTTAAAAAGTAAGAAGGGGGGACCCTTGGATAAAATTTCGGGTTTTTGTCAAAAATTAAAAATCCCCAATTTTAATCAAATCCGACTAATTGACACACGAGGAACACAGATCTTCAATCCGCGTTCAAATTGGATTCTTCGTTCGGCCGCTACAGCCGTTCAAAGTGTGAAAAAATCGACTTTTTTCAAAAAATTTCACGGTGATTTTGCAATTTTCTCTGGATAAAATTTTTTAACGGCAATCGTTTTATCTCGTTCTTCTGATGAAAAAACAGGTAAAACACAAGCGTCTACGATGATTATTAAGAAAGTTGATTTTTTCGATTTTTTCCATTTTCGAGTTTTTTTGCTGACGCGTCACGGCCTTAAAATTGACATTTGTTCCTGCGAAAAAACATTTTCTGAAGCGTCTTGAAGCGATCTTTCGAGTGACGTCAAGAAACTCCGGATCCAACCAGTGGTTTCTTCAGGAAATCATTTTTAGTGCAATTTTTGTAAAAAAGTAAGAAGGGGGGACCCTTGGATAAAATTTCGGGTTTTTGTCAAAAATTAAAAATCCCCAATTTTAATCAAATCCGACTAATTGACACACGAGGAACACAGATCTTCAATCCGCGTTCAAATTGGATTCTTCGTTCGGCCGCTACAGCCGTTCAAAGTGTGAAAAAATCGACTTTTTTCAAAAAATTTCACGGTGACTGGCTAACTTTTTTGCAATTTTCTCTGGATAAAATTTTTTAACGGCAATCGGTTTATCTCGTTCTTCTGATGAAAAAACAGGTAAAACACAAGCGTCTACGATGATTATTAAGAAAGTTGATTTTTTCGATTTTTTCCATTTTCGAGTTTTTTTGCTGACGCGTCACGGCCTTAAAATTGACATTTGTTCCTGCGAAAAAACATTTTCTGAAGCGTCTTGAAGCGATCTTTCGAGTGACGTCAAGAAACTCCGGATCCAACCAGTGGTTTCTTCAGGAAATCATTTTTAGTGCAATTTTTGTTAAAAAGTAAGAAGGGGGGACCCTTGGATAAAATTTCGGGTTTTTGTCAAAAATTAAAAATCCCCAATTTTAATCAAATCCGACTAATTGACACACGAGGAACACAGATCTTCAATCCGCGTTCAAATTGGATTCTTCGTTCGGCCGCTACAGCCGTTCAAAGTGTGAAAAAATCGACTTTTTTCAAAAAAATTCACGGTGACTGGCTAACTTTTTTGCAATTTTCTCTGGATAAAATTTTTTAACGGCAATCGTTTTATCTCGTTCTTCTGATGAAAAAACAGGTAAAACACAAGCGTCTACGATGATTATTAAGAAAGTTGATTTTTTCGATTTTTTCCATTTTCGAGTTTTTTTGCTGACGCGTCACGGCCTTAAAATTGACATTTGTTCCTGCGAAAAAACATTTTCTGAAGCGTCTTGAAGCGATCTTTCGAGTGACGTCAAGAAACTCCGGATCCAACCAGTGGTTTCTTCAGGAAATCATTTTTAGTGCAATTTTTGTTAAAAAGTAAGAAGGGGGGACCCTTGGATAAAATTTCGGGTTTTTGTCAAAAATTAAAAATCCCCAATTTTAATCAAATCCGACTAATTGACACACGAGGAACACAGATCTTCAATCCGCGTTCAAATTGGATTCTTCGTTCGGCCGCTACAGCCGTTCAAAGTGTGAAAAAATCGACTTTTTTCAAAAAAATTCACGGTGACTGGCTAACTTTTTTGCA
Source organism: Ocypus olens (assembly GCA_910593695.2). Classification (NCBI taxonomy): domain Eukaryota; kingdom Metazoa; phylum Arthropoda; class Insecta; order Coleoptera; family Staphylinidae; genus Ocypus; species Ocypus olens. Next base: position 129,831 of record OU343049.1, read on the forward strand.
ATTTTCTCTGGATAAAATTTTTTAACGGCAATCGTTTTATCTCGTTCTTCTGATGAAAAAACAGGTAAAACACAAGCGTCTACTATGATTATTAAGAAAGTTGATTTTTTCGATTTTTTCCATTTTCGAGTTTTTTTGCTGACGCGTCACGGCCTTAAAATTGACATTTGTTCCTGCGAAAAAACATTTTCTGAAGCGTCTTGAAGCGATCTTTCGAGTGACGTCAAGAAACTCCGGATCCAACCAGTGGTTTCTTCAGGAAATCATTTTTAGTGCAATTTTTGTTAAAAAGAAAGAAGGGGGGACCCTTGGATAAAATTTCGGGTTTTTGTCAAAAATTAAAAATCCCCAATTTTAATCAAATCCGACTAATTGACACACGAGGAACACAGATCTTCAATCCGCGTTCAAATTGGATTCTTCGTTCGGCCGCTACAGCCGTTCAAAGTGTGAAAAAATCGACTTTTTTCAAAAAATTTCACGGTGACTGGCTAACTTTTTTGCAATTTTCTCTGGATGAAATTTTTTAACGGCAATCGTTTTATCTCGTTCTTCTGATGAAAAAACAGGTAAAACACAAGCGTCTACGATGATTATTAAGAAAGTTGATTTTTTCGATTTTTTCCATTTTCGAGTTTTTTTGCTGACGCGTCACGGCCTTAAAATTGACATTTGTTCCTGCGAAAAAACATTTTCTGAAGCGTCTTGAAGCGATCTTTCGAGTGACGTCAAGAAACTCCGGATCCAACCAGTGGTTTCTTCAGGAAATCATTTTTAGTGCAATTTTTGTTAAAAAGTAAGAAGGGGGGACCCTTGGATAAAATTTCGGGTTTTTGTCAAAAATTAAAAATCCCCAATTTTAATCAAATCCGACTAATTGACACACGAGGAACACAGATCTTCAATCCGCGTTCAAATTGGATTCTTCGTTCGGCCGCTACAGCCGTTCAAAGTGTGAAAAAATCGACTTTTTTCAAAAAATTTCACGGTGACTGGCTAACTTTTTTGCAATTTTCTCTGGATAAAATTTTTTAACGGCAATCGTTTTATCTCGTTCTTCTGATGAAAAAACAGGTAAAACACAAGCGTCTACGATGATTATTAAGAAAGTTGATTTTTTCGATTTTTTCCATTTTCGAGTTTTTTTGCTGACGCGTCACGGCCTTAAAATTGACATTTGTTCCTGCAAAAAAACATTTTCTGAAGCGTCTTGAAGCGATCTTTCGAGTGACGTCAAGAAACTCCGGATCCAACCAGTGGTTTCTTCATGAAATCATTTTTAGTGCAATTTTTGTTAAAAAGTAAGAAGGGGGGACCCTTGGATAAAATTTCGGGTTTTTGTCAAAAATTAAAAATCCCCAATTTTAATCAAAACCGACTAATTGACACACGAGGAACACAGATCTTCAATCCGCGTTCAAATTGGATTCTTCGTTCGGCCGCTACAGCCGTTCAAAGTGTGAAAAAATCGACTTTTTTCAAAAAATTTCACGGTGACTGGCTAACTTTTTTGCAATTTTCTCTGGATAAAATTTTTTAACGGCAATCGTTTTATCTCGTTCTTCTGATGAAAAAACAGGTAAAACACAAGCGTCTACGATGATTATTAAGAAAGTTGATTTTTTCGATTTTTTCCATTTTCGAGTTTTTTTGCTGACGCGTCACGGCCTTAAAATTGACATTTGTTCCTGCGAAAAAACATTTTCTGAAGCGTCTTGAAGCGATCTTTCGAGTGACGTCAAGAAACTCCGGATCCAACCAGTGGTTTCTTCAGGAAATCATTTTTAGTGCAATTTTTGTTAAAAAGTAAGAAGGGGGGACCCTTGGATAAAATTTCGGGTTTTTGTCAAAAATTAAAAATCCCCAATTTTAATCAAATCCGACTAATTGACACACGAGGAACACAGATCTTCAATCCGCGTTCAAATTGGATTCTTCGTTCGGCCGCTACAGCCGTTCAAAGTGTGAAAAAATCGACTTTTTTCAAAAAAATTCACGGTGACTGGCTAACTTTTTTGCAATTTTCTCTGGATAAAATTTTTTAACGGCAATCGTTTTATCTCGTTCTTCTGATGAAAAAACAGGTAAAACACAAGCGTCTACGATGATTATTAAGAAAGTTGATTTTTTCGATTTTTTCCATTTTCGAGTTTTTTTGCTGACGCGTCACGGCCTTAAAATTGACATTTGTTCCTGCGAAAAAACATTTTCTGAATCGTCTTGAAGCGATCTTTCGAGTGACGTCAAGAAACTCCGGATCCAACCAGTGGTTTCTTCAGGAAATCATTTTTAGTGCAATTTTTGTTAAAAAGTAAGAAGGGGGGACCCTTGGATAAAATTTCGGGTTTTTGTCAAAAAATAAAAATCCCCAATTTTAATCAAAACCGACTAATTGACACACGAGGAACACAGATCTTCAATCCGCGTTCAAATTGGATTCTTCGTTCGGCCGCTACAGCCGTTCAAAGTGTGAAAAAATCGACTTTTTTCAAAAAATTTCATGGTGACCGGCTAACTTTTTTGCAATTTTCTCTGGATAAAATTTTTTAACGGCAATCATTTTATCTCGTTCTTCTGATGAAAAAACAGGTAAAACACAAGCGTCTACGATGATTATTAAGAAAGTTGATTTTTTCGATTTTTTCCATTTTCGAGTTTTTTTGCTGACGCGTCACGGCCTTAAAATTGACATTTGTTCCTGCGAAAAAACATTTTCTGAAGCGTCTTGAAGCGATCTTTCGAGTGACGTCAAGAAACTCCGGATCCAACCAGTGGTTTCTTCAGGAAATCATTTTTAGTGCAATTTTTGTTAAAAAGTAAGAAGGGGGGACCCTTGGATAAAATTTCGGGTTTTTGTCAAAAATTCAAAATCCCCAATTTTAATCAAATCCGACTAACTGACACACGAGGAACACTGATCTTCAATCCGCGTTCAAATTGGATTCTTCGTTCGGCCGCTACAGCCGTTCAAAGTGTGAAAAAATCGACTTTTTTCAAAAAATTTCATGGTGACTGGCTAACTTTTTTGCAATTTTCTCTGGATGAAATTTTTTAACGGCAATCGTTTTATCTCGTTCTTCTGATGAAAAAAAAGGTATACTTCAATGGTCTACGATGATTAATAAGAAAGTTGATTTTTTCGATTTTTTCCATTTTCGAGTTTTTTTGCTGACGCGTCACGGCCTTAAAATTGACATTTGTTCCTGCGAAAAAACATTTTCTGAAGCGTCTTGAAGCGATCTTTCGAGTGACGTCAAGAAACTCCGGATCCTACCAGTGGTTTCTTCAGGAAATCATTTTTAGTGCAATTTTTGTTAAAAAGTAAGAAGGGGGGGACCCTTGGATAAAATTTCGGGTTTTTGTCAAAAATTAAAAATCCCCAATTTTAATCAAATCCGACTAATTGACACACGAGGAACACAGATCTTCAATCCGCGTTCAAATTGGATTCTTCGTTCGGCCGCTACAGCCGTTCAAAGTGTGAAAAAATCGACTTTTTTCAAAAAATTTCACGGTGACTGGCTAACTTTTTTGCAATTTTCTCTGGATAAAATTTTTTAACGGCAATCGTTTTATCTCGTTCTTCTGATGAAAAAAAAGGTAAAACACAAGCGTCTACGATGATTATTAAGAAAGTTGATTTTTTCGATTTTTTCCATTTTCGAGTTTTTTTGCTGACGCGTCACGGCCTTAAAATTGACATTTGTTCCTGCGAAAAAACATTTTCTGAAGCGTCTTGAAGCGATCTTTCGAGTGACGTCAAGAAACTCCGGATCCAACCAGTGGTTTCTTCAGGAAATCATTTTTAGTGCAATTTTTGTTAAAAAGTAAGAAGGGGGGACCCTTGGATAAAATTTCGGGTTTTTGTCAAAAATTAAAAATCCCCAATTTTAATCAAATCCGACTAATTGACACACGAGGAACACAGATCTTCAATCCGCGTTCAAATTGGATTCTTCGTTCGGCCGCTACAGCCGTTCAAAGTGTGAAAAAATCGACTTTTTTCAAAAAATTTCACGGTGACTGGCTAACTTTTTTGCAATTTTCTCTGGATGAAATTTTTTAACGGCAATCGTTTTATCTCGTTCTTCTGATGAAAAAACCGGTAAAACACAAGCGTCTACGATGATTATTAAGAAAGTTGATTTTTTCGATTTTTTCCATTTTCGAGTTTTTTTGCTGACGCGTCACGGCCTTAAAATTGACATTTGTTCCTGCGAAAAAACATTTTCTGAAGCGTCTTGAAGCGATCTTTCGAGTGACGTCAAGAAACTCCGGATCCAACCAGTGGTTTCTTCAGGAAATCATTTTTAGTGCAATTTTTGTTAAAAAGTAAGAAGGGGGGACCCTTGGATAAAATTTCGGGTTTTTGTCAAAAATTAAAAATCCCCAATTTTAATCAAATCCGACTAATTGACACACGAGGAACACAGATCTTCAATCCGCGTTCAAATTGGATTCTTCGTTCGGCCGCTACAGCCGTTCAAAGTGTGAAAAAATCGACTTTTTTCAAAAAATTTCACGGTGACTGGCTAACTTTTTTGCAATTTTCTCTGGATAAAATTTTTTAACGGCAATCGTTTTATCTCGTTCTTCTGATGAAAAAACAGGTAAAACACAAGCGTCTACGATGATTATTAAGAAAGTTGATTTTTTCGATTTTTTCCATTTTCGAGTTTTTTTGCTGACGCGTCACGGCCTTAAAATTGACATTAGTTCCTGCGAAAGTACATTTTCTGAAGCGTCTTGAAGCGATCTTTCGAGTGACGTCAAGAAACTCCGGATCCAACCAGTGGTTTCGCCAAGAAATCATTTTTAGTGCAATTTTTGTTAAAAAGTAAGAAGGGGGGACCCTTGGATAAAATTTCGGGTTTTTGTCAAAAATGAAAAATCCCCAATTTTAATCAAATCCGACTAATTGACACACGAGGAACACAGATCTTCAATCCGCGGTCAAATTGGATTCTTCGTTCGGCCGCTACAGCCGTTCAAAGTGTGAAAAAATCGACTTTTTTCAAAAAATTTCACGGTGACTGGCTAACTTTTTTGCAATTTTCTCTGGATGAAATTTTTTAACGGCAATCGTTTTATCTCGTTCTTCTGATGAAAAAACAGGTAAAACACAAGCGTCTACGATGATTATTAAGAAAGTTGATTTTTTCGATTTTTTCCATTTTCGAGTTTTTTTGCTGACGCGTCACGGCCTTAAAATTGACATTTGTTCCTGCGAAAAAACATTTTCTGAAGCGTCTTGAAGCGATCTTTCGAGTGACGTCAAGAAACTCCGGATCCTACCAGTGGTTTCTTCAGGAAATCATTTTTAGTGCAATTTTTGTTAAAAAGTAAGAAGGGGGGACCCTTGGATAAAATTTCGGGTTTTTGTCAAAAATTAAAAATCCCCAATTTTAATCAAATCCGACTAATTGACACACGAGGAACACAGATCTTCAATCCGCGTTCAAATTGGATTCTTCGTTCGGCCGCTACAGCCGTTCAAAGTGTGAAAAAATCGACTTTTTTCAAAAAATTTCACGGTGACTGGCTAACTTTTTTGCAATTTTCTCTGGATAAAATTTTTTAACGGCAATCGTTTTATCTCGTTCTTCTGATGAAAAAAAAGGTAAAACACAAGCGTCTACGATGATTATTAAGAAAGTTGATTTTTTCGATTTTTTCCATTTTCGAGTTTTTTTGCTGACGCGTCACGGCCTTAAAATTGACATTTGTTCCTGCGAAAAAACATTTTCTGAAGCGTCTTGAAGCGATCTTTCGAGTGACGTCAAGAAACTCCGGATCCAACCAGTGGTTTCTTCAGGAAATCATTTTTAGTGCAATTTTTGTTAAAAAGTAAGAAGGGGGGACCCTTGGATAAAATTTCGGGTTTTTGTCAAAAATTAAAAATCCCCAATTTTAATCAAATCCGACTAATTGACACACGAGGAACACAGATCTTCAATCCGCGTTCAAATTGGATTCTTCGTCCGGCCGCTACAGCCGTTCAAAGTGTGAAAAAATCGACTTTTTTCAAAAAATTTCACGGTGACTGGCTAACTTTTTTGCAATTTTCTCTGGATAAAATTTTTTAACGGCAATCGTTTTATCTCGTTCTTCTGATGAAAAAAAAGGTAAAACACAAGCGTCTACGATGATTATTAAGAAAGTTGATTTTTTCGATTTTTTCCATTTTCGAGTTTTTTTGCTGACGCGTCACGGCCTTAAAATTGACATTAGTTCCTGCGAAAGTACATTTTCTGAAGCGCCTTGAAGCGATCTTTCGAGTGACGTCAAGAAACTCCGGATCCAACCAGTGGTTTCGCCAAGAAATCATTTTTAGTGCAATTTTTGTTAAAAAGTAAGAAGGGGGGACCCTTGGATAAAATTTCGGGTTTTTGTCAAAAATGAAAAATCCCCAATTTTAATCAAATCCGACTAATTGACACACGAGGAACACAGATCTTCAATCCGCGGTCAAATTGGATTCTTCGTTCGGCCGCTACAGCCGTTCAAAGTGTGAAAAAATCGACTTTTTTCAAAAAATTTCACGGTGACTGGCTAACTTTTTTGCAATTTTCTCTGGATGAAATTTTTTAACGGCAATCGTTTTATCTCGTTCTTCTGATGAAAAAACCGGTAAAACACAAGCGTCTACGATGATTATTAAGAAAGTTGATTTTTTCGATTTTTTCCATTTTCGAGTTTTTTTGCTGACGCGTCACGGCCTTAAAATTGACATTTGTTCCTGCGAAAAAACATTTTCTGAAGCGTCTTGAAGCGATCTTTCGAGTGACGTCAAGAAACTCCGGATCCAACCAGTGGTTTCTTCAGGAAATCATTTTTAGTGCAATTTTTGTTAAAAAGTAAGAAGGGGGGACCCTTGGATAAAATTTCGGGTTTTTGTCAAAAATTAAAAATCCCCAATTTTAATCAAATCCGACTAATTGACACACGAGGAACACAGATCTTCAATCCGCGTTCAAATTGGATTCTTCGTTCGGCCGCTACAGCCGTTCAAAGTGTGAAAAAATCGACTTTTTTCAAAAAATTTCACGGTGACTGGCTAACTTTTTTGCAATTTTCTCTGGATAAAATTTTTTAACGGCAATCGTTTTATCTCGTTCTTCTGTTGAAAAAACAGGTAAAACACAAGCGTCTACGATGATTATTAAGAAAGTAGATTTTTTCGATTTTTTCCATTTTCGAGTTTTTTTGCTGACGCGTCACGGCCTTAAAATTGACATTTGTTCCTGCGAAAAAACATTTTCTGAAGCGTCTTGAAGCGATCTTTCGAGTGACGTCAAGAAACTCCGGATCCAACCAGTGGTTTCTTCAGGAAATCATTTTTAGTGCAATTTTTGTTAAAAAGTAAGAAGGGGGGACCCTTGGATAAAATTTCGGGTTTTTGTCAAAAATTAAAAATCCCCAATTTTAATCAAATCCGACTAATTGACACACGAGGAACACAGATCTTCAATCCGCGTTCAAATTGGATTCTTCGTTCGGCCGCTACAGCCGTTCAAAGTGTGAAAAAATCGACTTTTTTCAAAAAATTTCACGGTGACTGGCTAACTTTTTTGCAATTTTCTCTGGATAAAATTTTTTAACGGCAATCGTTTTATCTCGTTCTTCTGATGAAAAAGAAGGTAAAACACAAGCGTCTACGATGATTATTAAGAAAGTTGATTTTTTCGATTTTTTCCATTTTCGAGTTTTTTTGCTGACGCGTCACGGCCTTAAAATTGACATTAGTTCCTGCGAAAGTACATTTTCTGAAGCGTCTTGAAGCGATCTTTCGAGTGACGTCAAGAAACTCCGGATCCAACCAGTGGTTTCGCCAAGAAATCATTTTTAGTGCAATTTTTGTTAAAAAGTAAGAAGGGGGGACCCTTGGATAAAATTTCGGGTTTTTGTCAAAAATGAAAAATCCCCAATTTTAATCAAATCCGACTAATTGACACACGAGGAACACAGATCTTCAATCCGCGGTCAAATTGGATTCTTCGTTCGGCCGCTACAGCCGTTCAAAGTGTGAAAAAATCGACTTTTTTCAAAAAATTTCACGGTGACTGGCTAACTTTTTTGCAATTTTCTCTGGATGAAATTTTTTAACGGCAATCGTTTTATCTCGTTCTTCTGATGAAAAAACCGGTAAAACACAAGCGTCTACGATGATTATTAAGAAAGTTGATTTTTTCGATTTTTTCCATTTTCGAGTTTTTTTGCTGACGCGTCACGGCCTTAAAATTGACATTTGTTCCTGCGAAAAAACATTTTCTGAAGCGTCTTGAAGCGATCTTTCGAGTGACGTCAAGAAACTCCGGATCCAACCAGTGGTTTCTTCAGGAAATCATTTTTAGTGCAATTTTTGTTAAAAAGTAAGAAGGGGGGACCCTTGGATAAAATTTCGGGTTTTTGTCAAAAATTAAAAATCCCCAATTTTAATCAAATCCGACTAATTGACACACGAGGAACACAGATCTTCAATCCGCGTTCAAATTGGATTCTTCGTTCGGCCGCTACAGCCGTTCAAAGTGTGAAAAAATCGACTTTTTTCAAAAAATTTCACGGTGACTGGCTAACTTTTTTGCAATTTTCTCTGGATAAAATTTTTTAACGGCAATCGTTTTATCTCGTTCTTCTGTTGAAAAAACAGGTAAAACACAAGCGTCTACGATGATTATTAAGAAAGTAGATTTTTTCGATTTTTTCCATTTTCGAGTTTTTTTGCTGACGCGTCACGGCCTTAAAATTGACATTTGTTCCTGCGAAAAAACATTTTCTGAAGCGTCTTGAAGCGATCTTTCGAGTGACGTCAAGAAACTCCGGATCCAACCAGTGGTTTCTTCAGGAAATCATTTTTAGTGCAATTTTTGTTAAAAAGTAAGAAGGGGGGACCCTTGGATAAAATTTCGGGTTTTTGTCAAAAATTAAAAATCCCCAATTTTAATCAAATCCGACTAATTGACACACGAGGAACACAGATCTTCAATCCGCGTTCAAATTGGATTCTTCGTTCGGCCGCTACAGCCGTTCAAAGTGTGAAAAAATCGACTTTTTTCAAAAAATTTCACGGTGACTGGCTAACTTTTTTGCAATTTTCTCTGGATAAAATTTTTTAACGGCAATCGTTTTATCTCGTTCTTCTGATGAAAAAGAAGGTAAAACACAAGCGTCTACGATGATTATTAAGAAAGTTGATTTTTTCGATTTTTTCCATTTTCGAGTTTTTTTGCTGACGCGTCACGGCCTTAAAATTGACATTAGTTCCTGCGAAAGTACATTTTCTGAAGCGTCTTGAAGCGATCTTTCGAGTGACGTCAAGAAACTCCGGATCCAACCAGTGGTTTCGCCAAGAAATCATTTTTAGTGCAATTTTTGTTAAAAAGTAAGAAGGGGGGACCCTTGGATAAAATTTCGGGTTTTTGTCAAAAATGAAAAATCCCCAATTTTAATCAAATCCGACTAATTGACACACGAGGAACACAGATCTTCAATCCGCGGTCAAATTGGATTCTTCGTTCGGCCGCTACAGCCGTTCAAAGTGTGAAAAAATCGACTTTTTTCAAAAAATTTCACGGTGACTGGCTAACTTTTTTGCAATTTTCTCTGGATGAAATTTTTTAACGGCAATCGTTTTATCTCGTTCTTCTGATGAAAAAACAGGTAAAACACAAGCGTCTACGATGATTATTAAGAAAGTTGATTTTTTCGATTTTTTCCATTTTCGAGTTTTTTTGCTGACGCGTCACGGCCTTAAAATTGACATTTGTTCCTGCGAAAAAACATTTTCTGAAGCGTCTTGAAGCGATCTTTCGAGTGACGTCAGGAAACTCCGGATCCAACCAGTGGTTTCTTCAGGAAATCATTTTTAGTGCAATTTTTGTTAAAAAGTAAGAAGGGGGGACCCTTGGATAAAATTTCGGGTTTTTGTCAAAAATTAAAAATCCCCAATTTTAATCAAATCCGACTAATTGACACACGAGGAACACAGATCTTCAATCCGCGTTCAAGTTGGATTCTTCGTTCGGCCGCTACAGCCGTTCAAAGTGTGAAAAAATCGACTTTTTTCAAAAAATTTCACGGTGACTGGCTAACTTTTTTGCAATTTTCTCTGGATAAAATTTTTTAACGGCAATCGTTTTATCTCGTTCTTCTGATGAAAAAACAGGTAAAACACAAGCGTCTACGATGATTATTAAGAAAGTTGATTTTTTCGATTTTTTCCATTTTCGAGTTTTTTTGCTGACGCGTCACGGCCTTAAAATTGACATTTGTTCCTGCGAAAAAACATTTTCTGAAGCGTCTTGAAGCGATCTTTCGAGTGACGTCAAGAAACTCCGGATCCAACCAGTGGTTTCTTCAGGAAATCATTTTTAGTGCAATTTCTGTTAAAAAGTAAGAAGGGGGGACCCTTGGATAAAATTTCGGGTTTTTGTCAAAAAATAAAAATCCCCAATTTTAATCAAATCCGACTAATTGACACACGAGGAACACAGATCTTCAATCCGCGTTCAAATTGGATTCTTCGTTCGGCCGCTACAGCCGTTCAAAGTGTGAAAAAATCGACTTTTTTCAAAAAATTTCAAGGTGACTGGCTAACTTTTTTGCAATTTTCTCTGGATAAAATTTTTTAACGGCAATCGTTTTATCTCGTTCTTCTGATGAAAAAAAAGGTAAAACACAAGCGTCTACGATGATTATTAAGAAAGTTGATTTTTTCGATTTTTTCCATTTTCGAGTTTTTTTGCTGACGCGTCACGGCCTTAAAATTGACATTTGTTCCTGCGAAAAAACATTTTCTGAAGCGTCTTGAAGCGATCTTTCGAGTGACGTCAAGAAACTCCGGATCCAACCAGTGGTTTCTTCAGGAAATCATTTTTAGTGCAATTTCTGTTAAAAAGTAAGAAGGGGGGACCCTTGGATAAAATTTCGGGTTTTTGTCAAAAAATAAAAATCCCCAATTTTAATCAAATCCGACTAATTGACACACGAGGAACACAGATCTTCAATCCGCGTTCAAATTGGATTCTTCGTTCGGCCGCTACAGCCGTTCAAAGTGTGAAAAAATCGACTTTTTTCAAAAAATTTCAAGGTGACTGGCTAACTTTTTTGCAATTTTCTCTGGATAAAATTTTTTAACGGCAATCGTTTTATCTCGTTCTTCTGATGAAAAAAAAGGTAAAACACAAGCGTCTACGATGATTATTAAGAAAGTTGATTTTTTCGATTTTTTCCATTTTCGAGTTTTTTTGCTGACGCGTCACGGCCTTAAAATTGACATTTGTTCCTGCGAAAAAACATTTTCTGAAGCGTCTTGAAGCGATCTTTCGAGTGACGTCAAGAAACTCCGGATCCAACCAGTGGTTTCTTCAGGAAATCATTTTTAGTGCAATTTTTGTTAAAAAGTAAGAAGGGGGGACCCTTGGATAAAATTTCGGGTATTTGTCAAAAATTAAAAATCCCCAATTTTAATCAAATCCGACTAATTGACACACGAGGAACACAGATCTTCAATCCGCGTTCAAATTGGATTCTTCGTTCGGCCGCTACAGCCGTTCAAAGTGTGAAAAAATCGACTTTTTTCAAAAAAATTTCACGGTGACTGGCTAACTTTTTTGCAATTTTCTCTGGATAAAATTTTTTAACGGCAATCGTTTTATCTCGTTCTTCTGATGAAAAAACAGGTAAAACACAAGCGTCTACGATGATTATTAAGAAAGTTGATTTTTTCGATTTTTTCCATTTTCGAGTTTTTTTGCTGACGCGTCACGGCCTTAAAATTGACATTTGTTCCTGCGAAAAAACATTTTCTGAAGCGTCTTGAAGCGATCTTTCGAGTGACGTCAAGAAACTCCGGATCCAACCAGTGGTTTCTTCAGGAAATCATTTTTAGTGCAATTTTTGTAAAAAAGTAAGAAGGGGGGGACCCTTGGATAAAATTTCGGGTTTTTGTCAAAAATTAAAAATCCCCAATTTTAATCAAATCCGACTAATTGACACACGAGGAACACAGATCTTCAATCCGCGTTCAAATTGGATTCTTCGTTCGGCCGCTACAGCCGTTCAAAGTGTGAAAAAATCGACTTTTTTCAAAAAATTTCACGGTGACTGGCTAACTTTTTTGCAATTTTCTCTGGATAAAATTTTTTAACGGCAATCGTTTTATCTCGTTCTTCTGATGAAAAAACAGGTAAAACACAAGCGTCTACGATGATTATTAAGAAAGTTGATTTTTTCGATTTTTTCCATTTTCGAGTTTTTTTGCTGACGCGTCACGGCCTTAAAATTGACATTTGTTCCTGCGAAAAAACATTTTCTGAAGCGTCTTGAAGCGATCTTTCGAGTGACGTCAAGAAACTCCGGATCCAACCAGTGGTTTCTTCAGGAAATCATTTTTAGTGCAATTTTTGTTAAAAAGTAAGAAGGGGGGACCCTTGGATAAAATTTCGGGTTTTTGTCAAAAAATAAAAATCCCCAATTTTAATCAAATCCGACTAATTGACACACGAGGAACACAGATCTTCAATCCGCGTTCAAATTGGATTCTTCGTTCGGCCGCTACAGCCGTTCAAAGTGTGAAAAAATCGACTTTTTTCAAAAAATTTCAAGGTGACTGGCTAACTTTTTTGCAATTTTCTCTGGATAAAATTTTTTAACGGCAATCGTTTTATCTCGTTCTTCTGATGAAAAAAAAGGTAAAACACAAGCGTCTACGATGATTATTAAGAAAGTTGATTTTTTCGATTTTTTCCATTTTCGAGTTTTTTTGCTGACGCGTCACGGCCTTAAAATTGACATTTGTTCCTGCGAAAAAACATTTTCTGAAGCGTCTTGAAGCGATCTTTCGAGTGACGTCAAGAAACTCCGGATCCAACCAGTGGTTTCTTCAGGAAATCATTTTTAGTGCAATTTTTGTTAAAAAGTAAGAAGGGGGGACCCTTGGATAAAATTTCGGGTTTTTGTCAAAAATTAAAAATCCCCAATTTTAATCAAATCCGACTAATTGACACACGAGGAACACAGATCTTCAATCCGCGTTCAAATTGGATTCTTCGTTCGGCCGCTACAGCCGTTCAAAGTGTGAAAAAATCGACTTTTTTCAAAAAAATTTCACGGTGACTGGCTAACTTTTTTGCAATTTTCTCTGGATAAAATTTTTTAACGGCAATCGTTTTATCTCGTTCTTCTGATGAAAAAACAGGTAAAACACAAGCGTCTACGATGATTATTAAGAAAGTTGATTTTTTCGATTTTTTCCATTTTCGAGTTTTTTTGCTGACGCGTCACGGCCTTAAAATTGACATTTGTTCCTGCGAAAAAACATTTTCTGAAGCGTCTTGAAGCGATCTTTCGAGTGACGTCAAGAAACTCCGGATCCAACCAGTGGTTTCTTCAGGAAATCATTTTTAGTGCAATTTTTGTTAAAAAGTAAGAAGGGGGGACCCTTGGATAAAATTTCGGGTTTTTGTCAAAAATTAAAAATCCCCAATTTTAATCAAATCCGACTAATTGACACACGAGGAACACAGATCTTCAATCCGCGTTCAAATTGGATTCTTCGTTCGGCCGCTACAGCCGTTCAAAGTGTGAAAAAATCGACTTTTTTCAAAAAATTTCACGGTGACTGGCTAACTTTTTTGCAATTTTCTCTGGATAAAATTTTTTAACGGCAATCGTTTTATCTCGTTCTTCTGATGAAAAAACAGGTAAAACACAAGCGTCTACGATGATTATTAAGAAAGTTGATTTTTTCGATTTTTTCCATTTTCGAGTTTTTTTGCTGACGCGTCACGGCCTTAAAATTGACATTTGTTCCTGCGAAAAAACATTTTCTGAAGCGTCTTGAAGCGATCTTTCGAGTGACGTCAAGAAACTCCGGATCCAACCAGTGGTTTCTTCAGGAAATCATTTTTAGTGCAATTTTTGTTAAAAAGTAAGAAGGGGGGACCCTTGGATAAAATTTCGGGTTTTTGTCAAAAAATAAAAATCACCAATTTTAATCAAATCCGACTAATTGACACACGAGGAACACAGATCTTCAATCCGCGTTCAAATTGGATTCTTCGTTCGGCCGCTACAGCCGTTCAAAGTGTGAAAAAATCGACTTTTTTCAAAAAATTTCACGGTGACTGGCTAACTTTTTTGCAATTTTCTCTGGATAAAATTTTTTAACGGCAATCGTTTTATCTCGTTCTTCTGATGAAAAAACAGGTAAAACACAAGCGTCTACGATGATTATTAAGAAAGTTGATTTTTTCGATTTTTTCCATTTTCGAGTTTTTTTGCTGACGCGTCACGGCCTTAAAATTGACATTTGTTCCTGCAAAAAAACATTTTCTGAAGCGTCTTGAAGCGATCTTTCGAGTGACGTCAAGAAACTCCGGATCCAACCAGTGGTTTCTTCATGAAATCATTTTTAGTGCAATTTTTGTTAAAAAGTAAGAAGGGGGGACCCTTGGATAAAATTTCGGGTTTTTGTCAAAAATTAAAAATCCCCAATTTTAATCAAAACCGACTAATTGACACACGAGGAACACAGATCTTCAATCCGCGTTCAAATTGGATTCTTCGTTCGGCCGCTACAGCCGTTCAAAGTGTGAAAAAATCGACTTTTTTCAAAAAATTTCACGGTGACTGGCTAACTTTTTTGCAATTTTCTCTGGATAAAATTTTTTAACGGCAATCGTTTTATCTCGTTCTTCTGATGAAAAAACAGGTAAAACACAAGCGTCTACGATGATTATTAAGAAAGTTGATTTTTTCGATTTTTTCCATTTTCGAGTTTTTTTGCTGACGCGTCACGGCCTTAAAATTGACATTTGTTCCTGCGAAAAAACATTTTCTGAAGCGTCTTGAAGCGATCTTTCGAGTGACGTCAAGAAACTCCGGATCCAACCAGTGGTTTCTTCAGGAAATCATTTTTAGTGCAATTTTTGTTAAAAAGTAAGAAGGGGGGACCCTTGGATAAAATTTCGGGTTTTTGTCAAAAATTAAAAATCCCCAATTTTAATCAAATCCGACTAATTGACACACGAGGAACACAGATCTTCAATCCGCGTTCAAATTGGATTCTTCGTTCGGCCGCTACAGCCGTTCAAAGTGTGAAAAAATCGACTTTTTTCAAAAAAATTCACGGTGACTGGCTAACTTTTTTGCAATTTTCTCTGGATAAAATTTTTTAACGGCAATCGTTTTATCTCGTTCTTCTGATGAAAAAACAGGTAAAACACAAGCGTCTACGATGATTATTAAGAAAGTTGATTTTTTCGATTTTTTCCATTTTCGAGTTTTTTTGCTGACGCGTCACGGCCTTAAAATTGACATTTGTTCCTGCGAAAAAACATTTTCTGAATCGTCTTGAAGCGATCTTTCGAGTGACGTCAAGAAACTCCGGATCCAACCAGTGGTTTCTTCAGGAAATCATTTTTAGTGCAATTTTTGTTAAAAAGTAAGAAGGGGGGACCCTTGGATAAAATTTCGGGTTTTTGTCAAAAAATAAAAATCCCCAATTTTAATCAAAACCGACTAATTGACACACGAGGAACACAGATCTTCAATCCGCGTTCAAATTGGATTCTTCGTTCGGCCGCTACAGCCGTTCAAAGTGTGAAAAAATCTACTTTTTTCAAAAAATTTCATGGTGACCGGCTAACTTTTTTGCAATTTTCTCTGGATAAAATTTTTTAACGGCAATCATTTTATCTCGTTCTTCTGATGAAAAAACAGGTAAAACACAAGCGTCTACGATGATTATTAAGAAAGTTGATTTTTTCGATTTTTTCCATTTTCGAGTTTTTTTGCTGACGCGTCACGGCCTTAAAATTGACATTTGTTCCTGCGAAAAAACATTTTCTGAAGCGTCTTGAAGCGATCTTTCGAGTGACGTCAAGAAACTCCGGATCCAACCAGTGGTTTCTTCAGGAAATCATTTTTAGTGCAATTTTTGTAAAAAAGTAAGAAGGGGGGGACCCTTGGATAAAATTTCGGGTTTTTGTCAAAAATTAAAAATCCCCAATTTTAATCAAATCCGACTAACTGACACACGAGGAACACAGATCTTCAATCCGCGTTCAAATTGGATTCTTCGTTCGGCCGCTACAGCCGTTCAAAGTGTGAAAAAATCGACTTTTTTCAAAAAATTTCATGGTGACTGGCTAACTTTTTTGCAATTTTCTCTGGATGAAATTTTTTACCTGCAATCGTTTTATCTCGTTCTTCTGATGAAAAAAAAGGTATACTTCAATGGTCTACGATGATTATTAAGAAAGTTGATTTTTTCGATTTTCTCCATTTTCGAGTTTTTTTGCTGACGCGTCACGGCCTTAAAATTGACATTTGTTCCTGCGAAAAAACATTTTCTGAAGCGTCTTGAAGCGATCTTTCGAGTGACGTCAAGAAACTCCGGATCCAACCAGTGGTTTCTTCAGGAAATCATTTTTAGTGCAATTTTTGTAAAAAAGTAAGAAGGGGGGACCCTTGGATAAAATTTCGGGTTTTTGTCAAAAAATAAAAATCCCCTATTATAATCAAATCCGACTAATTGACACACGAGGAACACAGATCTTCAATCCGCGTTCAAATTGGATTCTTCGTTCGGCCGCTACAGCCGTTCAAAGTGTGAAAAAATCGACTTTTTTCAAAAAATTTCACGGTGACTGGCTAACTTTTTTGCAATTTTCTCTGGATAAAATTTTTTAACGGCAATCGTTTTATCTCGTTCTTCTGATGAAAAAACAGGTAAAACACAAGCGTCTACGATGATTATTAAGAAAGTTGATTTTTTCGATTTTTTCCATTTTCGAGTTTTTTTGCTGACGCGTCACGGCCTTAAAATTGACATTTGTTCCTGCGAAAAAACATTTTCTGAAGCGTCTTGAAGCGATCTTTCGAGTGACGTCAAGAAACTCCGGATCCAACCAGTGGTTTCTTCAGGAAATCATTTTTAGTGCAATTTTTGTTAAAAAGTAAGAAGGGGGGACCCTTGGATAAAATTTCGGGTTTTTGTCAAAAATTAAAAATCCCCAATTTTAATCAAATCCGACTAACTGACACACGAGGAACACAGATCTTCAATCCGCGTTCAAATTGGATTCTTCGTTCGGCCGCTACAGCCGTTCAAATTGTGAAAAAATCGACTTTTTTCAAAAAATTTCATGGTGACTGGCTAACTTTTTTGCAATTTTCTCTGGATGAAATTTTTTAACTGCAATCGTTTTATCTCGTTCTTCTGATGAAAAAAAAGGTATACTTCAATGGTCTACGATGATTATTAAGAAAGTTGATTTTTTCGATTTATTCCATTTTCGAGTTTTTTTGCTGACGCGTCACGGCCTTAAAATTGACATTTGTTCCTGCGAAAAAACATTTTCTGAAGCGTCTTGAAGCGATCTTTCGAGTGACGTCAAGAAACTCCGGATCCAACCAGTGGTTTCTTCAGGAAATCATTTTTAGTGCAATTTTTGTTAAAAAGTAAGAAGGGGGGACCCTTGGATAAAATTTCGGGTTTTTGTCAAAAAATAAAAATCCCCAATTTTAATCAAAACCGACTAATTGACACACGAGGAACACAGATCTTCAATCCGCGTTCAAATTGGATTCTTCGTTCGGCCGCTACAGCCGTTCAAAGTGTGAAAAAATCGACTTTTTTCAAAAAAATTCATGGTGACCGGCTAACTTTTTTGCAATTTTCTCTGGATAAAATTTTTTAACGGCAATCGTTTTATCTCGTTCTTCTGATGAAAAAAAAGGTAAAACACAAGCGTCTACGATGATTATTAAGAAAGTTGATTTTTTCGATTTTTTTCCATTTTCGAGTTTTTTTGCTGACGCGTCACGGCCTTAAAATTGACATTTGTTCCTGCGAAAAAACATTTTCTGAAGCGTCTTGAAGCGATCTTTCGAGTGACGTCAAGAAACTCCGGATCCAACCAGTGGTTTCTTCAGGAAATCATTTTTAGTGCAATTTTTGTTAAAAAGTAAGAAGGGGGGACCCTTGGATAAAATTTCGGGTTTTTGTCAAAAATTAAAAATCCCCAATCAAATCCGACTAATTGACACACGAGGAACACAGATCTTCAATCCGCGTTCAAATTGGATTCTTCGTTCGGCCGCTACAGCCGTTCAAAGTGTGAAAAAATCGACTTTTTTCAAAAAATTTCATGGTGACTGGCTAACTTTTTTGCAATTTTCTCTGGATGAAATTTTTTAACTGCAATCGTTTTATCTCGTTCTTCTGATGAAAAAAAAGGTATACTTCAATGGTCTACGATGATTATTAAGAAAGTTGATTTTTTCGATTTATTCCATTTTCGAGTTTTTTTGCTGACGCGTCACGGCCTTAAAATTGACATTTGTTCCTGCGAAAAAACATTTTCTGAAGCGTCTTGAAGCGATCTTTCGAGTGACGTCAAGAAACTCCGGATCCAACCAGTGGTTTCTTCAGGAAATCATTTTTAGTGCAATTTTTGTTAAAAAGTAAGAAGGGGGGACCCTTGGATAAAATTTCGGGTTTTTGTCAAAAATTAAAAATCCCCAATCAAATCCGACTAATTGACACACGAGGAACACAGATCTTCAATCCGCGTTCAAATTGGATTCTTCGTTCGGCCGCTACAGCCGTTCAAAGTGTGAAAAAATCGACTTTTTTCAAAAAATTTCATGGTGACTGGCTAACTTTTTTGCAATTTTCTCTGGATGAAATTTTTTAACTGCAATCGTTTTATCTCGTTCTTCTGATGAAAAAAAAGGTATACTTCAATGGTCTACGATGATTATTAAGAAAGTTGATTTTTTCGATTTTCTCCATTTTCGAGTTTTTTTGCTGACGCGTCACGGCCTTAAAATTGACATTTGTTCCTGCGAAAAAACATTTTCTGAAGCGTCTTGAAGCGATCTTTCGAGTGACGTCAAGAAACTCCGGATCCAACCAGTGGTTTCTTCAGGAAATCATTTTTAGTGCAATTTTTGTAAAAAAGTAAGAAGGGGGGACCCTTGGATAAAATTTCGGGTTTTTGTCAAAAATTCAAAATCCCCAATTTTAATCAAATCCGACTAACTGACACACGAGGAACACAGATCTTCAATCCGCGTTCAAATTGGATTCTTCGTTCGGCCGCTACAGCCGTTCAAAGTGTGAAAAAATCGACTTTTTTCAAAAAATTTCATGGTGACTGGCTAACTTTTTTGCAATTTTCTCTGGATGAAATTTTTTAACGGCAATCGTTTTATCTCGTTCTTCTGATGAAAAAAAAGGTAAAACACAAGCGTCTACGATGATTATTAAGAAAGTTGATTTTTTCGATTTTCTCAATTTTCGAGTTTTTTTGCTGACGCGTCACGGCCTTAAAATTGACATTTGTTCCTGCGAAAAAACATTTTCTGAAGCGTCTTGAAGCGATCTTTCGAGTGACGTCAAGAAACTCCGGATCCAACCAGTGGTTTCTTCAGGAAATCATTTTTAGTGCAATTTTTGTTAAAAAGTAAGAAGGGGGGACCCTTGGATAAAATTTCGGGTTTTTGTCAAAAATTCAAAATCCCCAATTTTAATCAAATCCGACTAACTGACACACGAGGAACACTGATCTTCAATCCGCGTTCAAATTGGATTCTTCGTTCGGCCGCTACAGCCGTTCAAAGTGTGAAAAAATCGACTTTTTTCAAAAAATTTCATGGTGACTGGCTAACTTTTTTGCAATTTTCTCTGGATGAAATTTTTTAACGGCAATCGTTTTATCTCGTTCTTCTGATGAAAAAAAAGGTATACTTCAATGGTCTACGATGATTATTAAGAAAGTTGATTTTTTCGATTTATTCCATTTTCGAGTTTTTTTGCTGACGCGTCACGGCCTTAAAATTGACATTTGTTCCTGCGAAAAAACATTTTCTGAAGCGTCTTGAAGCGATCTTTCGAGTGACGTCAAGAAACTCCGGATCCAACCAGTGGTTTCTTCAGGAAATCATTTTTAGTGCAATTTTTGTTAAAAAGTAAGAAGGGGGGACCCTTGGATAAAATTTCGGGTTTTTGTCAAAAAATAAAAATCCCCAATTATAATCAAATCCGACTAATTGACACACGAGGAACACAGATCTTCAATCCGCGTTCAAATTGGATTCTTCGTTCGGCCGCTACAGCCGTTCAAAGTGTGAAAAAATCGACTTTTTTCAAAAAATTTCACGGTGACTGGCTAACTTTTTTGCAATTTTCTCTGGATAAAATTTTTTAACGCCAATCGTTTTATCTCGTTCTTCTGATGAAAAAACAGGTAAAACACAAGCGTCTACGATGATTATTAAGAAAGTTGATTTTTTCGATTTTTTCCATTTTCGAGTTTTTTTGCTGACGCGTCACGGCCTTAAAATTGACATTTGTTCCTGCGAAAAAACATTTTCTGAAGCGTCTTGAAGCGATCTTTCGAGTGACGTCAAGAAACTCCGGATCCAACCAGTGGTTTCTTCAGGAAATCATTTTTAGTGCAATTTTTGTTAAAAAGTAAGAAGGGGGGACCCTTGGATAAAATTTCGGGTTTTTGTCAAAAAATAAAAATCCCCTATTATAATCAAATCCGACTAATTGACACACGAGGAACACAGATCTTCAATCCGCGTTCAAATTGGATTCTTCGTTCGGCCGCTACAGCCGTTCAAAGTGTGAAAAAATCGACTTTTTTCAAAAAATTTCACGGTGACTGGCTAACTTTTTTGCAATTTTCTCTGGATAAAATTTTTTAACGGCAATCGTTTTATCTCGTTCTTCTGATGAAAAAACAGGTAAAACACAAGCGTCTACGATGATTATTAAGAAAGTTGATTTTTTCGATTTTTTCCATTTTCGAGTTTTTTTGCTGACGCGTCACGGCCTTAAAATTGACATTTGTTCCTGCGAAAAAACATTTTCTGAAGCGTCTTGAAGCGATCTTTCGAGTGACGTCAAGAAACTCCGGATCCAACCAGTGGTTTCTTCAGGAAATCATTTTTAGTGCAATTTTTGTTAAAAAGTAAGAAGGGGGGACCCTTGGATAAAATTTCGGGTTTTTGTCAAAAATTAAAAATCCCCAATTTTAATCAAATCCGACTAACTGACACACGAGGAACACAGATCTTCAATCCGCGTTCAAATTGGATTCTTCGTTCGGCCGCTACAGCCGTTCAAAGTGTGAAAAAATCGACTTTTTTCAAAAAATTTCATGGTGACCGGCTAACTTTTTTGCAATTTTCTCTGGATAAAATTTTTTAACGGCAATCGTTTTATCTCGTTCTTCTGATGAAAAAAAAGGTAAAACACAAGCGTCTACGATGATTATTAAGAAAGTTGATTTTTTCGATTTTTTCCATTTTCGAGTTTTTTTGCTGACGCGTCACGGCCTTAAAATTGACATTTGTTCCTGCGAAAAAACATTTTCTGAAGCGTCTTGAAGCGATCTTTCGAGTGACGTCAAGAAACTCCGGATCCAACCAGTGGTTTCTTCAGGAAATCATTTTTAGTGCAATTTTTGTTAAAAAGTAAGAAGGGGGGACCCTTGGATAAAATTTCGGGTTTTTGTCAAAAAATAAAAATCCCCTATTATAATCAAATCCGACTAATTGACACACGAGGAACACAGATCTTCAATCCGCGTTCAAATTGGATTCTTCGTTCGGCCGCTACAGCCGTTCAAAGTGTGAAAAAATCGACTTTTTTCAAAAAATTTCACGGTGACTGGCTAACTTTTTTGCAATTTTCTCTGGATAAAATTTTTTAACGGCAATCGTTTTATCTCGTTCTTCTGATGAAAAAACAGGTAAAACACAAGCGTCTACGATGATTATTAAGAAAGTTGATTTTTTCGATTTTTTCCATTTTCGAGTTTTTTTGCTGACGCGTCACGGCCTTAAAATTGACATTTGTTCCTGCGAAAAAACATTTTCTGAAGCGTCTTGAAGCGATCTTTCGAGTGACGTCAAGAAACTCCGGATCCAACCAGTGGTTTCTTCAGGAAATCATTTTTAGTGCAATTTTTGTTAAAAAGTAAGAAGGGGGGACCCTTGGATAAAATTCCGGGTTTTTGTCAAAAAATAAAAATCCCCAATTTTAATCAAATCCGACTAATTGACACACGAGGAACACAGATCTTCAATCCGCGTTCAAATTGGATTCTTCGTTCGGCCGCTACAGCCGTTCAAAGTGTGAAAAAATCGACTTTTTTCAAAAAATTTCACGGTGACTGGCTAACTTTTTTGCAATTTTCTCTGGATAAAATTTTTTAACGGCAATCGTTTTATCTCGTTCTTCTGATGAAAAAACAGGTAAAACACAAGCGTCTACGATGATTATTAAGAAAGTTGATTTTTTCGATTTTTTCCATTTTCGAGTTTTTTTGCTGACGCGTCACGGCCTTAAAATTGACATTTGTTCCTGCGAAAAAACATTTTCTGAAGCGTCTTGAAGCGATCTTTGGAGTGACGTCAAGAAACTTCGGATCCAACCAGTGGTTTCTTCAGGAAATCATTTTTAGTGCAATTTTTGTTAAAAAGTAAGAAGGGGGGACCCTTGGATAAAATTTCGGGTTTTTGTCAAAAAATAAAAATCCCCAATTTTAATCAAATCCGACTAATTGACACACGAGGAACACAGATCTTCAATCCGCGTTCAAGTTGGATTCTTCGTTCGGCCGCTACAGCCGTTCAAAGTGTGAAAAAATCGACTTTTTTCAAAAAATTTCATGGTGACTGGCTAACTTTTTTGCAATTTTCTCTGGATAAAATTTTTTAACGGCAATCGTTTTATCTCGTTCTTCTGATGAAAAAAAAGGTAAAACACAAGCGTCTACGATGATTATTAAGAAAGTTGATTTTTTCGATTTTTTCCATTTTCGAGTTTTTATGCTGACGCGTCACGGCCTTAAAATTGACATTTGTTCCTGCGAAAAAACATTTTCTGAAGCGTCTTGAAGCGATCTTTCGAGTGACGTCAAGAAACTCCGGATCCAACCAGTGGTTTCTTCAGGAAATCATTTTTAGTGCAATTTTTGTTAAAAAGTAAGAAGGGACCCTTGGATAGAATTTCGGGTTTTTGTCAAAAATTAAAAATCCCCAATTTTAATCAAATCCGCGTTCAAATTGGATTCTTCGTTCGGCCGCTACAGCCGTTCAAAGTGTGAAAAAATCGACTTTTTTCAAAAAATTTCACGGTGACTGGCTAACTTTTTTGCAATTTTCTCTGGATGAAATTTGTTAACGGCAATCGTTGTATCTCATTCTTCTGATGAAAAAAAAGGTATACTTCAATGGTCTACGATGATTATTAAGAAAGTTGATTTTTTCGATTTATTCCATTTTCGAGTTTTTTTGCTGACGCGTCACGGCCTTAAAATTGACATTTGTTCCTGCGAAAAAACATTTTCTGAAGCGTCTTGAAGCGATCTTTCGAGTGACGTCAAGAAACTCCGGATCCAACCAGTGGTTTCTTCAGGAAATCATTTTTAGTGCAATTTTTGTTAAAAAGTAAGAAGGGGGGACCCTTGGATAAAATTTCGGGTTTTTGTCAAAAATTAAAAATCCCCAATTTTAATCAAATCCGACTAACTGACACACGAGGAACACAGATCTTCAATCCGCGTTCAAATTGGATTCTTCGTTCGGCCGCTACAGCCGTTCAAATTGTGAAAAAATCGACTTTTTTCAAAAAATTTCATGGTGACTGGCTAACTTTTTTGCAATTTTCTCTGGATGAAATTTTTTAACTGCAATCGTTTTATCTCGTTCTTCTGATGAAAAAAAAGGTATACTTCAATGGTCTACGATGATTATTAAGAAAGTTGATTTTTTCGATTTTTTCCATTTTCGAGTTTTTTTGCTGACGCGTCACGGCCTTAAAATTGACATTTGTTCCTGCGAAAAAACATTTTCTGAAGCGTCTTGAAGCGATCTTTCGAGTGACGTCAAGAAACTCCGGATCCAACCAGTGGTTTCTTCAGGAAATCATTTTTAGTGCAATTTTTGTTAAAAAGTAAGAAGGGGGGACCCTTGGATAAAATTCCGGGTTTTTGTCAAAAAATAAAAATCCCCAATTTTAATCAAATCCGACTAATTGACACACGAGGAACACAGATCTTCAATCCGCGTTCAAATTGGATTCTTCGTTCGGCCGCTACAGCCGTTCAAAGTGTGAAAAAATCGACTTTTTTCAAAAAATTTCACGGTGACTGGCTAACTTTTTTGCAATTTTCTCTGGATGAAATTTTTTAACTGCAATCGTTTTATCTCGTTCTTCTGATGAAAAAACAGGTAAAACACAAGCGTCTACGATGATTATTAAGAAAGTTGATTTTTTCGATTTTTTCCATTTTCGAGTTTTTTTGCTGACGCGTCACGGCCTTAAAATTGACATTTGTTCCTGCGAAAAAACATTTTCTGAAGCGTCTTGAAGCGATCTTTGGAGTGACGTCAAGAAACTTCGGATCCAACCAGTGGTTTCTTCAGGAAATCATTTTTAGTGCAATTTTTGTTAAAAAGTAAGAAGGGGGGACCCTTGGATAAAATTTCGGGTTTTTGTCAAAAAATAAAAATCCCCAATTTTAATCAAATCCGACTAATTGACACACGAGGAACACAGATCTTCAATCCGCGTTCAAGTTGGATTCTTCGTTCGGCCGCTACAGCCGTTCAAAGTGTGAAAAAATCGAGTTTTTTCAAAAAATTTCATGGTGACTGGCTAACTTTTTTGCAATTTTCTCTGGATAAAATTTTTTAACGGCAATCGTTTTATCTCGTTCTTCTGATGAAAAAAAAGGTAAAACACAAGCGTCTACGATGATTATTAAGAAAGTTGATTTTTTCGATTTTTTCCATTTTCGAGTTTTTATGCTGACGCGTCACGGCCTTAAAATTGACATTTGTTCCTGCGAAAAAACATTTTCTGAAGCGTCTTGAAGCGATCTTTCGAGTGACGTCAAGAAACTCCGGATCCAACCAGTGGTTTCTTCAGGAAATCATTTTTAGTGCAATTTTTGTTAAAAAGGATAAAATTTCGGGTTTTTGTCTACGATGATTATTAAGAAAGTTGATTTTTTCGATTTTTTCCATTTTCGAGTTTTTTTGCTGACGCGTCACGGCCTTAAAATTGACATTTGTTCCTGCGAAAAAACATTTTCTGAAGCGTCTTGAAGCGATCTTTCGAGTGACGTCAAGAAACTCCGGATCCAACCAGTGGTTTCTTCAGGAAATCATTTTTAGTGCAATTTTTGTTAAAAAGTAAGAAGGGGGGACCCTTGGATAAAATTCCGGGTTTTTGTCAAAAAATAAAAATCCCCAATTTTAATCAAATCCGACTAATTGACACACGAGGAACACAGATCTTCAATCCGCGTTCAAATTGGATTCTTCGTTCGGCCGCTACAGCCGTTCAAAGTGTGAAAAAATCGACTTTTTTCAAAAAATTTCACGGTGACTGGCTAACTTTTTTGCAATTTTCTCTGGATGAAATTTTTTAACGGCAATCGTTTTATCTCGTTCTTCTGATGAAAAAACAGGTAAAACACAAGCGTCTACGATGATTATTAAGAAAGTTGATTTTTTCGATTTTTTCCATTTTCGAGTTTTTTTGCTGACGCGTCACGGCCTTAAAATTGACATTTGTTCCTGCGAAAAAACATTTTCTGAAGCGTCTTGAAGCGATCTTTGGAGTGACGTCAAGAAACTTCGGATCCAACCAGTGGTTTCTTCAGGAAATCATTTTTAGTGCAATTTTTGTTAAAAAGTAAGAAGGGGGGACCCTTGGATAAAATTTCGGGTTTTTGTCAAAAAATAAAAATCCCCAATTTTAATCAAATCCGACTAATTGACACACGAGGAACACAGATCTTCAATCCGCGTTCAAGTTGGATTCTTCGTTCGGCCGCTACAGCCGTTCAAAGTGTGAAAAAATCGAGTTTTTTCAAA
Organism: Ocypus olens; assembly: GCA_910593695.2. Lineage (NCBI taxonomy): Eukaryota > Metazoa > Arthropoda > Insecta > Coleoptera > Staphylinidae > Ocypus > Ocypus olens. The sequence goes on from OU343049.1 coordinate 155,742, forward strand.
AAATTTCATGGTGACTGGCTAACTTTTTTGCAATTTTCTCTGGATAAAATTTTTTAACGGCAATCGTTTTATCTCGTTCTTCTGATGAAAAAAAAGGTAAAACACAAGCGTCTACGATGATTATTAAGAAAGTTGATTTTTTCGATTTTTTCCATTTTCGAGTTTTTATGCTGACGCGTCACGGCCTTAAAATTGACATTTGTTCCTGCGAAAAAACATTTTCTGAAGCGTCTTGAAGCGATCTTTCGAGTGACGTCAAGAAACTCCGGATCCAACCAGTGGTTTCTTCAGGAAATCATTTTTAGTGCAATTTTTGTTAAAAAGGATAAAATTTCGGGTTTTTGTCAAAAATTAAAAATCCCCAATTTTAATCAAATCCGACTAACTGACACACGAGGAACACAGATCTTCAATCCGCGTTCAAATTGGATTCTTCGTTCGGCCGCTACAGCCGTTCAAAGTGTGAAAAAATCGACTTTTTTCAAAAAATTTCATGGTGACTGGCTAACTTTTTTGCAATTTTCTCTGGATGAAATTTTTTAACTGCAATCGTTTTATCTCGTTCATCTAATGAAAAAAAAGGTAAAACACAAGCGTCTACGATGATTATTAAGAAAGTTGATTTTTTCGATTTTTTCCATTTTCGAGTTTTTTTGCTGACGCGTCACGGGTTTCACTAGCCAGGGAAGTAGTTGTTATAGTCTTAGTAAGACTTAATTTTTTGCTTGCAGATTAACGAACAGTTTGAATATTCATATATTCAGGCTATATTTCGTTATATTAAATGTATTTAATGCTTCTGCGTGAGGTTCTTAAATTTATTTAAGATTACTTACTTGCTTTATTACTAGAAGTCTACAGAGTGTGCTTTTACAATTTGAAGATAATCTACTAAGGGATTTTCCAGGAAATTAAGAACATCTATAGAACGGGCTTGTAAAATTTGAAGAAAATCCACTAAGTTATTTTCTAGGAAATTAAGAAAATCTAGGAGAATGCATGATTTTGCATTTTTACTTTCTCCGTTACGAAGTACGAGAAAGTATTGTGATCGTTTGGAAAATGTTCGACCTCAGAATTGAAGCGGATATGTTGAAATGTGATTATTTTGAAACCTAAGGTACTTTGAAAATATTTAAACCAAAGCAAATTTAAATTCAGTTAATTGAACGCACAAATAAGCTACTTTTATTAAGCATTCAAAATCGAGGAATCTATCCTTAAATGAAAAAAGAGCATCTATTTTATATGGTGGGTGTTCATTCAGAAATACCAAAGCTTCGTCTTTTAGCTCAGATGTTTTAAAACGTCTCCTTTTGAAAGCCATCTTGAATTACAATACAAAAGGAGGTGTTTATGATCACTTCCCATTTCCTTGCATATTTCGGTAAAAGGTCTGCTATACGAAAAACTACTGCCGGGGGGTTTGGGAAACGCTGCCCTAAACCAACGCTCAGCAACCTATGGCACGTGTGCCACTAGGGAATCATTATTAGAGTATAATTTGTCATTTTTATCTTCCATAATTAGATTAGAAGTGAAACAAGGAGCAAGAAAACGACAATGCTTAACCTGTGTGTGTAAATAATATATTTTCAATACAACCATTATACACAGTAATACCTGAATACCTAACAAAAATGAAAAGATTAAATATTGACCATTTTAATAATAAAAAAAAAAGAAAACTTGTTGAACAGCAGCTGTGATCTACAATTAAAACAAATCATTTATTAACAATAACTGTAGAAGAACGGGTGTAATAATTAAAAGATGTCACCACTGCAATGGCATAATATTTCTGATGATTCAGTAGTTCTACGAAACTGGCCGAAACTAATAAATCATTCGAAGAAATAGATATAAAAATATTATATAAATATATAATTAAAAACTGAGCTAGGCGCCTGCAGCCTGCTACATGAAATCATCGAATTCATTGTAATCATCAACGGCATACGCAGAGTATTGCTGAAAACAAACACATAAATACGATTGAAACATAATCGATTGACGAGTAACTTACATTGCTGTCTTGCTCCATTTTCAATTTAACCTTTCCCTTGCCTTTATTCTTTTTCGTCTTATCGCCTTTCTCTATTTTCTGTTTTTCCAAGTATAAATTATCTATTGTAGTCTTGATTTTTTTTATATCAAATGACGTCACTGAAATTAAAATTGCTGCACCATTGTATTTTAAAGTGAGGATTTTACTCACAAGTAACGCAAATACTTCTGATGAGGTTTTCCGAGAATTCGGGATATTCGGTGCTTTTGGCTAGCGGTTGTATTTTCTTCATCAGAGTATTGGCGAATTCATCAAATTCTTCCTTGGTCGTCGGGCACATGGTGTCCAAACCCAACTCCGCCTGGTTATCCCCAAATGTAGTTTCCAATGCCAACTTTAAGTCGGATTCCTTTTGCCTCCGCAGCCTCTCCTCCTGGGACATGTCTTCTTCTTCTTCCGCTTCCTCTCTCAATCGTTTTTCAATCTCCTCTCGTTTCTGCCTCTAAAAGTGTCAACAGTGTAAATTTCACATTTGAATTATCCCTTTTATAATTGAATGGTTTACTTCTTTTTCCGCAATTTTCTCTGCTAGGGACTTCTTTTTTGGTTTGGCTTGGACGGCAACTTTCTCATCGGATTTATCCGACTTATCTTTCTCTTCATCTTCATCCTCCCAGGATTCCTGAAAGAGGGATTCATTTGTTCACCATCTAACTATGACAGTTTTTTTTGTTTATTTTAAAAGAATTTAATTTTATTATTGCTATTAAAAAAAAATAGTTTCCAACATATGGATAAGTGGTGTATTCCAATTTATTTTCATAAAAGTTAAACACACTAAATTCTCTACTATTAATACCCAAGACAAACCCAAGACAATGTTGATATTTAACTTCGCATATTCTGTCCATGAATTTATGTCTCTGTAAACCAATTATCTCTATATATCCATGTTATGTAATTAATATTTATTGTAACCATTTTAATATTGACGAATGTATCTATACTATGTATGGCAAACACATAATAAAAGTATTGTATATATTGATTGTGCAAAAACTGCAACTCAAAAAAGTGATAAAAAGTAGGAGTAACAATTTTGCTTTAACTAAAATACAGGAGTCAGAAATTTAGACCAAAATAGAAAATTCGGAGTATAAAATAAAATAAAAAATGCAGATTAAAAAATCTAAATTTTTTGTAATTTGCATGTACACTTCTGTGCAATAAAATTAAGCACAAGTCTTATGAGTATTTTTTACAATATTCTAGTTGTATAATACGGGTCTGCTACATTTTCAATAAATGATAAAACACTATAACTTGAAAATAACACCTTTATTAAAAAGACTAAAACCCATCTTCTATTTTAGTTATAATTCAAATTTTTGCATTGTTGTTGTCCAAATGACGCGGCATTTTGACATTAAGGAAATTGACAAGTTTACATATTTTCGTAAGTCCGCTTTAAACTATAACATATTTGGTGTGCTTAATTTTATCGCACAGAGATGTTCATCCACAAATTATGGTTGTATTGATTAAATAAACTAAACTAAACTAATTTTAACAAATAAATCGAAAATTTGGGTCAAAATTTAAAAAAAAACAGGACAAAAATTTAGACCAAAAAAATGTAAAATACCAGTCAAAAAACTAAAATACACGCATAAAAATGAAAAACCAACAATCGTGGCCAAAATATCGAAAATTTAGGACAAACATCGAAAACTCGAGTTTAAAAATAAAAAAATGCAAACCAAATAAATCGAAAATTATGGCCAAAATATATTATATTAAGTATCAAGGACGGCAAGTGCGTTATAACGGTGGAGGATTATAGTGTGGGGACCGACGCGTTAGCAGAGGTCCCCATATTCACCCGAGACCGGTAGCACTAACGCCCAAGATGCTTATACTATTTTTTGCCCAATCGGTTGGTTAATTAATTAATTAAAATATTTTTTAAATGACACTCCGAAAATGTGAATTCTCTCAAGTCGGCGAATCCGCTCTAGTGTGCCATTATTTTTTATTTTTAAAAATTTAAGTTGGCACTCATGTTAGGAATTGGCATACAAAACGTCGGATCAAGTCACAATTATTCTGTGGGCACAATGGTTTACAGCAACCAGCAAAAACGTTACTAGTTGAAAGTTATTTCCAAGATGGGACTAAAGTGGACGGAAATTGTGTGTATTCATTCGACACCTTCGAGTGAGTTTCAGGAAGAATTTCCTAACGTTCCCATTATTTATGATGAATTTAAAAATACCTTAGCATGATCTGTTATGTCTCCGTAAACCAGGAAGTGGTAGACCAGTCAAACGTACTCAGGATGCTATTAATCAGGGTTCGGAAAATATCCGATATTTATATAAATATCAATATATCGGATATAAAGTTGTTTTGGTTTAGTGTTTCTGCAAAAATGCATAAAAGTTGTACGAGCCACGTAAATTTCATACAATTCTCACATTAATTGATGCTGCCCATTTCCCGGTTACATTTTTTCATCAGAGGGCCCCTCAACTTTTACCGCTGTTTTTAGTCTGACACCGATTAATAATTATATGTGCAACGTAAAATATTGTAGAAAATCAGAGTTGAGCGGAATGAAAAGGGAGGTTATGACACATGTGCCAAGAATATGTGCATTCACACAAGGGCATTTTAAAGTATGGAAATAGTGCGCACAGGACCAGTATACTATAAATACAATTGCGATTTACCTTAATGTCGTCGTCTTCGTCCTCGCCCTCCCATTTATTGGCAACAGCCGTCGGCGGCAGCTTAATATCCTTCGGCTCGAAATCGTCGTCATCTGCGTGCAAAAACGGAAAAATTGTAACACCGTTCGGAAACGGCGGGCGGCGATTTACGTACCCCACGATTCCATATTGAGAGGGAAAAAACGGGGCCTCGTTTTCTAGAAAAGGCAACCCAAATATTCACGTGTACTCGTGAGCTTTCCGAATGAAATCTGCGGCCGACAGTCGGCACCAGATGACGCTGGCTTGTTCTGCCGTCCGGCGATTACTGATTGCGGTGATTGCACCTTGTACCGGATTCGCCCCTACGCGAGATATCAATCCGATTTCTTTCTCCTGATGTGCTTGATCGATTTCTGCGGAAAATTATCCAATTGGGCCACTAAATCACACGAAATTGAATACTCGCCACTTCGCACATCCATAATTAAACTGACAGCCTGCGGATTGTTTCTTTTACACCGTTGCCTACTTTCCTCGAATCATTTTCACTTTTTAAATGATCCTTTCGTAATTTTTAGTTAATGAAATTATTGTAAATCTTTGTAATATGAAAATTAATTATGATAACGTCAAACCGGATAGGAAGTTGGATGAATGGCAGGAAAACTTTGAATTGGGGGGTTCACCCAAGAGGTCGGTATACGTGGCGTAAAATTTACGCGAACGATGGCAAGTTATACAAATATAATGATTACCGCAAAAATTCATGCTTGGATAAGAAAAAATGGTAATTGGTTAGTTACTTGGTTAGCGGAGGTGAATACATTGAAAATATAATATTTATACTATATTTTTATTAACATTAACGTACGAATGGAAGTAATTATCTTTGACCACTAACGCCAAGTTCATGTGTGTCTCAAAGTACGGTGGCGCGGCAAAATTGGAACTGCTTGAAGTATGTTACTAAATTGGTAGCCATTTTGTGTCTAAGGCCCGGTTGCACCGTTTTAAGTTAAGGGACCCATAAGATAAGGGAGTGCTAAGTTAAGGAAGTGTTAAGTGCCGGTTCGCTTGCACCGTGACTCTTGCAGCGTTCCTTAACCAGGGAATGACAAAGGGAGTAACGGTCATAGATAATGCATGAAATCTAGGGAAATTTAATATTTCCTAAATATATTTTAGGGGAGACTTGGGGGAATTTTCTTTGAAATGGTTTAGTTCATTCCATGCATAGAAAAGACACCGAGTTTATGGATATTTTTTACTCCAAGCATTTATGTGTGCATGATTCATGAACGACGAGTTGTTCCTATCAAAAATGTATATAATTATTTTATGTGTAGGAGTAGACAATGTGAATTTACAGGTCTGAATTAAATTCTAATTGATGTCCAATTAATGAAAGTTAATGCAATGTTGTTTGCTTAGATAAGCGGAATCTCCGTTAAAAATTAAAGTCATCCATATCATAGAAGTAACTTGTTCTGTTATATATTCTACGTGGAATTCCGAGCGCAATGATTTCTACCAATATCACGATCGTAGTCAAAATCATTCTTTATAAAACGTGAGGTTACGTTGAATAACGTGTGTGAAATTGCCTATTTTATAATGTGTACTTCATGCGTTTCTTAGCACGCACTTAAAATTTTAGCCGCCACCTCTCAACGGCTTAAAATTAAGGAATCCGTAACCTCCAAATTGCGACTCGAAGTAACGGTGCAAACCAAATCGCCATTTTTAAGAAATCCTTAGTATAGACCACAGAGCATTAAGGATAAAGAGGGACAGTTCAATGTTAACTTTTGGAAACGCCATCAGCGCCGTCTGCGAGTCATCTGGCCAAACACATCGAGCCAGCGGGAAATTTAAAATTGCGACTTTACAATTCATTTTTGCAAGTGTTTCGAACTTTTTGGTTCTCATCAGTGCGACGCATCCAAATAAAATCGGAAATCGCAGACACTTGCTTTATAAAGAGCTTAGACTTAATCAAACGCAAAAAGTAAAGCTCTAAATGATGTTGAGGGGGATTCGCTTGGTTTTTTTTCTAAACGAATTCTTTTTGGGGCAGATGTTAAATTATGAAGTAAGTTACATTCTTGAAGGGGCCGTTTTAAAAAAGATTTTGCAGAAATTGTACTGGAAAAGTACTACAAGAAGGTACATTAAAAATTGTCGGAATTGCATTCCAATTTAAATATTTTCTACAGGAATTAATAAATACTTAAAAAGTGGCCCTCACAAATGTGCATAACTTTTGAAAGTGGAATTTTTTTAGAGTAATACATTCTATGGAATTGACCCATTCATCTATGCGATTAGGACACTTTATTTTCAATATTTGGATCACGGGTATAAACGTTACTGCAATAAGGTGCCTTAAGAGTACTTAATTTACACATTGCACACTCTTTTAGGTTTAAGAATATTAACTTAAATTTGAATTATAAATACCTGGCCGAATAACAATTTAATAATGGTGGGTTTATACGACGTTTAACGTTTAAGGATTAACGTTTAACGTTTAAGGGAAAGATGCCGTTCACACGAAAATTAAGAATTAAGAATTTTAGATAATGCGCTTGCGCGTCGATGTTGCCAGATCTTTTATCACAAATTTTAGGAAAATACTGTTTTGCAACTATTTCTTCTAATGAATATAAAAAAACAATAAAAGTATTGTTTACAATATTCAATTCTTCATCAAAATTCCGTCAAATTACTTAAATCGCATGTTTTAACAAATGATTTAGAATGAATATGTAAATCTGGCATCATTGTACTTATCAGCTCTGTTTGTGGAAACGATTAATTTGCCACAATTTATGTACACTGATTGAATGTTTCAATATGGATAGATGCCACAAAGTCATCAAAACTGTCCATTTTTAATCTTTGGTTGTTTACAAACACAAGCCATGAACATAACCTCCTATGTTTGACGATTTTAAGGGACAAGTAGAAAGTAGCCTACCCTTAAACATAAACGTTAAAATCCTTAAAACTTCGTATGAATGCATAAGCACTTACGTTAGTTCTACTTTGCTTAAACACTAATCCTTAAACGTTAAACGTCGTATAAACCCAGCAAAATAGTTTACGGCGTCTCTTACTTACCGGTTATTTCATAGGCGCACGCGATTTGGCAAGCATTGCAATTACGCAGGTTAATTGAAAGAAAATATGTTTTTAATGAATTTATTTCATACGTTTTAGCAAATGTGGAAATGGATATTAATACAACATTAAAAAATACTTATTCTAATACAATAATATAAATGAAATATGAAATAACTAATATCAAAACATAACAAATTTGTGACATTAATTTTATTTAAACGAATAGTATAAAATAATAATACATAAAAATAAATTAATCATTCATTATCGTCAAATTCTTCACAATTATCAGTGCTATCGTCACTTGAATCTCCTACATGTATGATAAACTCTAGAATATTCTCGATTATTTTCTCTTTCTTCCAATTATTCAATATGACAGCGTCCTTGTGTTTAATATATTGTTTGCTTTTAGATAAAGTTATAATATCAATTAGGTAAAACTACTAGAAAGAGAGAGATTTTGGATTTGTTTCAACGGGCCCATAGACTCACTTAAAACGAATTGAAAATAGCTTTTTCGAATATTTCGAAGCTTATGTGATACTTTTCTTCTTTTCAGAAAATGATGTGAAAATGCAAAATTGCAGAATTCCAAATCATTGCAGCGGTATTAATTTCACTCCTCGGCTATACTATGAAGCACAGTATGGGTTTTCGCCATATTTTTCTATAAATTAGAAAGGTTACACAGAAACTATTAGCTTTGTATGTGATCGAAAAAACGCTTCTGTAAAATTGAGGAAATTTCGAGTTTCTTTTATTCTTACCCTCGCTTGGATTCTCGCAGTTTTTTAAGACCGCGAAGAGCTTAGCGCAATCCCCCTTCAGCATTTCTTCATCTAAAAGTGATGGTAATTTGTGTCAAAAATGTTTCACTTTTCATGTAAAATGATTAACTGAATTGTGTGGTGTGATATTGGTACGTTACATTCAGTAGATAACGGGCCGAAAATGGCACCAAACTTGTGCTGGGTATTTATCCGTAGTTAAAAATAAAATAACTATTTCCTCGAAAATCGCGGGATGAGAGGAATCGATTCTTACACTATCAACAGTACAAATAACTGGCTAAAAACACAAAAACTGAGGTGAAACGCGTAAAAACGGCGAGACACAAGGATCGATTAGAGATCAGCTGATCATAAGAACGGCCATTACAGTTTTAAGCAGTTTGGGCCTATAAAAACGGCGCCCGTTTGGCCAATCACAATAACGTATTTTGGCGGCAATAATTTGATTTAGTCCGCCTGGTTATTAAATAAGGTATAGCAGATGCAAAAACAGGTGTTAAATAAAATCACAATTTGTAAATTCAAGCTATATTAATATATTAATGGTTATAACGCAAATATATCTTCAGAAAAAAAGCTAAAATTATTAATTATTTTTATCCCATAACCCTTTTAGTGTGTACCTAATTATTTTCCATTATCTAAAAGGTCTCTGATCACCAATGAGACGTCTCCGTCGTATTTCTTCAAGAGAGAAACTAACAGCTCTTCGTTCTTGAATCCAATATCCAAAAGTTGCTCTAAACCTTGAACAATATTGGATTCTGAAATTGAACGATTATATGTATTCTGAGCAAAAAAAAAAACACTTTTGATAACTTACTAGGTTGTTGTACTGGAGCCGAAGGAGCGGGTTCTGTTGGAGCCTGCGGTAGTACGAAGGTCCAATCGTTTTCTCGAGATTTTGCTTCTGGTTCGGTCTCCATTGGTACATTGGGATACATTTGCTCGTTGTTAGGTGTCACAAATCCAGATGAACTTTGTGGAGTTGTGTTGGGTTGCGATGTAATGTTTTGAGCGCAAGGGGCTGCGGCCGGATTGTCTACGACTGGTCCCGGGGTTTGATTTTGCGTGTTATTGGCTGCGGCCGGATTGGCTGCATCTGGTCCCTGGGTTTGATTTTGGGTGTTATTAGTTGCAGGTTCAGTCGCGTTTCTGTTGCCATTTGATGGGTTAGTAATATTATCAAATGTTGAGAGAAGTGAGCTTGAAAGTTTCCTAAAACATTGAAAATATTTAGAACATGGTTCTTTTGGAAGTAATTTTTAAACATTTACAAATTAGTGGTGAGGTACCGAATATAAATTCATGATTTAAAATTACAAAAGCAACACCATCAGAGAAATAAAATCAGAACCCTTACGATAGTGATTTGACAAATCTGAATTGTAATTGGCGAAGAAACTGGTTGTTTTAATTAGAGGTTTGTTTACTATTTGTAATTTACGAAACCAGACATTGTAGACAGCTTTTTCAAAGATGAATACTACAAGTTAATTGTTTGTTCTTAAGTAAGCCACTGGTAGCTCGCCGTGTGACGTTCGAAAAAAATGGTGATGTGGCCATCATGTTACTTTCTCCGACTTGATGGTATCATAGCCATTTATAGTTACGTTTTCATGGTTTGTTTTTAATTGAAATCATATTTTAAATGCAAATCGACCGTTGTGTAAACTTGGATGAAACTGACGTTTAAAACGTCAAAATTATGAAAGATGGAAAAATTATACATCAAATTCAAAAACTTAGTTTACTCAATAACTAAAGGGATTTCGAAAAAAACTTATTTGTTATAAGTTGTTCATTTTAGCATTCTCTACAATTATTATTAACATAAATTTGCTGTAACTATTATCGTTTTATAATTATAAATAAAAATTTTAAAAATTATAATAAATTTTTTTCTCGAATAAACATGATTTTATGAAAAATATTTTCAAGCAAAAGATGTTAATTTCATTGTTGTCTTCAATGTTTGTTTAAATGTTTTTGTGGTATTTTTCATATTTAAGAAAATATTGTCAAAAAACAAAAAACAGTTTAGGTAAACACCCACTTCCGGTGTACGAAATTTTACCAAAGGCTTTTCAGTTCTTCAGATTATCAAATAAGACGTGTGTTCAAAGTTTAATATTAATTGCTCTATTACTTTTTGAGATACAGCGCACACAGCCAGACATACACACACACACAGACACAAAATTTTTTTTACAGAAATTATTGAAATGGCATCTAGGGACCCCAAAACGGATATTTCCGTAAAAAAAATTTTTGGAAAAAAAATCACGATCACAATACTTTCTCGTACTTCGTAACGGAGAAAGTAAAAAGGTGATGGATTGATAATTTTTTGGAGTATTTTTAATCCGAATGTAAACTCTATTTTATAATTTGGGGTGCATTTAAAGAGATGTGGAGAAATGATAAATATTTCTTATTTGATTAAATTATTGGTTATGTCAAAACTTACTCGAAATTCAAAAGTAAAGGAATATCTCCAAATGCGCATTCTCTCTTGCCCTTATCGTGTCTACCCCTGCCGTTCCTGCCAAACGTAGAGAAGGAATGGTTTCCCCTATTTTGTCTGTCAGCTTTGAAAATTTCTCTAGCGGCGTGCATTTGAGTCCTGTGAATGGAACGCGATAAGCAAACCATTAGTTTCGGTATGCAGTTGGGCAGTGCTGGCTGCGGAGAGCGCAGCATAATATGGTCAGAGTGATGGCCCTTTTGTTCACAGTTAGCACACAAGTCATAATCGGGACATTGCAAGCATTTGTAACGAGAATGTGTGATCGTCTTATCGCAACCGTCGCAGACGACAGTCGTCGGTACATCAACCTGCACCTCGCACATCAAATCGGGTGTATTTCCACTAATGTTTACATGCAGAGCCTTTACAGGTCCGGTCATATCAGTAATAGCCGTTATCAATTCTTCGTCGCTCATAATTGTAATTGCATCGTCATCGGAATCTAAAATGTAGTGTCGTTAGTAAGCGAATAGAATACGATCAATGATATGCTACCCATCCAGCTAATATTGTAAGGTTCATCACGCAGTGTTGGGAAAACTGTCTCAAGTTTTTCCTTCAGGTAAACGAAGCTCGCGCTTACGATAGCATCTATTCCAATTCGACGGCAATCAATTTTGCTACCGTTCTTGTAGAGGAACACCTTGAAGTTAACACTTCCTTGATTCATTTTGATATGCTAAAAAAATATTACACATTACACCCAATTGCACAATATTTAGTGCGAATGAGCAAAGTTGTCAAATCGCCTCAGAAAACACAACATGCATGTAATGTTGTCGTAAATTATTAATTATAAAACAAGTTTTTTTTTTAATGTACAGAATATGATCCGAGTATGGAATAATTCACGCCTTGGCCGGTTTACCTACAACTGCAACATCCTCATGAGCACTTTCCTTTCTTCATTTACAAAATTACATAAAATTTCATAGTTTTCCTGTATATTAATTAAGGTACCGATAAACTGTGGTCATTCACGGATGCGATGGACATCAAAGAGGCGATGAAAGTGTTTATGCCAATTATACAAATAAACAAATGAGGCCATATGGTTTACATCAATATTGTTGTTGTGTAACCTTTTGAATAAATAAACAGGACGACGCCGCAACTACCGGATTTTAAAAATAATAATTTATCTTATTCAGTCTACGGAATATAGGAATAATTAATTGTGAAAGTTTGCAAACAAAGGCAATGCAATAACTAGCGTATAGGTTATAAAAATTTAAAAAGATACTTACGTTTTAGTTTGAGTGTTACTCAGCAGTGTAAATCAAATATGAAAACAAACCGTGGCACTTCCTTACTTATACAAACCAGCGAAAACTGCACAATAATGTTTCCACTAGACCCACCAACGTAATATGCAACTTTTATGGGGACTTTGGAGCCTCCAGTCGACTTTATGTTGGCAACACCAGTAATCTCTCTTAGTCACTGTGTCCCTCTACGATCATTCTAGAAAATAAATTGGCTTGCAAAATATTTCATCATCCTTTATTAATTTCGCTATTTCGCTGGGAAACGTGCAGCATAGCGTAATTAACCTGCAGAGTCGGAATTATTTGTTCTAGAGTTTCACCGGCTCATCTGGAGTTCAATAAACCGGCGAAGGCTACATCTGCTCGCCACTTTCTATAGCCGGACGATGCATTCTTATCAATAAATTGTTAATTATGTCTGAGTCACCATGTTTACTCATTTGCTATCTTTTTGTGTGAGCTGATTAATATATATTTGCAAGAAAATAATGCATTAGTTGACATTGAGCGTACACGGATGTAAAATTTGTTATTAATAAACGGCACGTGCAGATTTTGAATTTAATCAGGAGAATTCAACTTAATTAACCTAATTAAAACTTAATATATATTTATTGATTGGCAGATGTAATTTTGCATTTTTTAAATTTTAAATGTAGAATGTTGGCATGTACATGTTTGGTTTTTAAAAAATTGTTCCGCGGGAAGTTTGAAAGTAAATTTATTCTGTTTTTACGACAAATAAATAAATGTGTATACTTGCTGTAGTGTACCTGGCCGGTGGTACATACAAATATTTATTGTAGGGTGGTAGACTTGGGGTATTCAATACTCTGCTCTCCATGTAAACTAAACTTTATTCTTCGCAGGCTGGCAACACACTGCCCGTGGCTCGCAAACTGCGCAATGTTCTTCTGCGTTTTTGTAGCCACAAAAACTTATGCACAAAAATAATTCCACTCTTAAATACATTACACTTGCCTAAGCCTTGCAACTGGAAAATAGAAACTACAGACCTATTCATGAGTAAGGGCGGTTTACGAACTAAGGTCGGAACATTCAAATAATATTGGTATCCTTTTCTACTACCTGATAACCGAGCGGATATTCCCAAGACGTACGATTTCGTCGGCCGTATCTAGAAAACACACACGTGGCCTGCGTAGCTCGGTCTTAGACCGAGCGGTAGAAGGAGAAAGAAATAGTTTACGGCGTCTCTTTCTTACCGGTTATTTCATAGGCGCGTGCGATTTAGCCTATGCTATGGTGGAAAATTGCAACGGGCACTACTTGATTCAAAAATCATATCGAATCACACCATGTTTTTGGGAATAGAAAAGCCTATTCGCTATGATTTTTCATATGATTACCGATAATGTCATTGAACTACATTATCGACGGAGTAGAGAACCGACTTGAATCGCAACAATTAATCCTAAATTTGAAATGCCCCGTTCACAATCTCGTGCCGAAAGCCTTCTTTTCCTATTATTTTTTTCTACTAGACATAATTATTTTCTGCATAATATTACTGAAAGACACATTGGAATGGCACTCAAACGTGATTATTCCTTGATCATTGCTTATGTATTCCCACTTTACTCACAGCATAAACTACAAAGAGTAAACATAACTTAACTGTTCATCATCGTGCCACGCGCAGAAATCACACGTCTTCACAAAACGTTCTCATACAGTGTAAACTCAATATCGTAAAAATCATAAGGTAAGCCGTCTGTGTGATTTTATACGTGACAAAATCATATGACAAGTCATATGATAAATCATACAATATAAAGGCACATTAACGAATAGGTGCTATTCTATTCCCAAAAACATGCTGTGATTCGATATGATTTTGCTTATGACTTTCCTTATGCCTAGTTCTGTATTATAAATCATACAGTGTGAACATAAAATTTGAGGCTATGCCAAAATCATATGATAAAGTCAGTGACGGTTCGCGGGGTTTTTTCTTGTTCGGCGGAGGAACCAGAGGTGGTAATACAGATAGGTAGGGTCAGTTGCAGAGACCGCACCTATCTGTATTACCACCTCTTGTTCCTCGGCCGTACCAGAAAAAAACCCGCGAACCGTCACTGGATAAAGTCATGACTCAGGGCCGATCCTACCAGAGGGCTAGAGACGTCCGAAATCTATAAAATTTAGTCCCCGAAATAGCGGCCGGTCGCCTGGACCCCTGTCTAAAGGGTATCCAATTTCTAACCGGGTAATGATTTTGCTAAATAAGCGAAAGAAGTGTCGCAAAGCATCTGAAGTTCGTATAAGAAAAAAACCGCGGATGTCCAATTATGAGTCATGCGATAAAAGTGTTATAGATCGTAGGGAAAATTTTAGAATTGACTTTTATTTTGAAATATTGGACGCTATTAATTTTATATCTGAACGTTCTGAACTCTTAGAAAATTTCTGCTCCTTGTTTAAATTGTTGCTAGTATTTCATTCTGCAGAATCCGAATATCTAAGAAAATGTTATATGGATTTAGATATTAAATTACAGGTAATCGAAAACGGGAAATTGACAAATGATTTAGATGGAATGGGACTCCTAAAAGAATTATCTTTTAGAGAACTATTTTCTAATAATTTCTCAATTTTCCCAATTGAAACCATTAGAAATGTTAAATAATTTAATTAGTCAAGAGAGTTCCTTTTTTTCCAAATTTCAGTATTAAGTCTAAGAATATTTTTAACAATACCGACAACTGTGGCTTCCAGCGAAAGGAGTATTTCTAAATTGAAATTAATAAAATGAATCGATCATGGAAAAACTGCAACAGGTTTCCCTTACTCACAGCATTGACCTCATTTGATAGGGTTCAAACTTCTTATGGACAACTAGAACAGTCCTTACTCCAATTCTTGACTAGGAAGTTGCAGACTTCAGCTGATGAGATGAATTGGCTGTCTGATTACTTATCCTGGACTGTGTAAGCACGGAGAATAGATTCCTCTTGATTCGGTGGACATTGTGCGTTCAGTTGAAAAAAACTCGAATGGCTTGTCACTCCATTGTCACCGCTGCATCTCGATAACTCACAATCAGTATATGTTTCAGTTGAGCTAACAGTAAAGAGTATCATATTTGTGTCGGGTTCCGGTTTACTAAGCTTTGGAGGACAACCATCCGCAATTAGTTTCCTGTACATTTTAACCATGTGATTGGGCTTCCTGCAGTACTTGCATATCAGTTTTTTTCTTTTTCTTCGCATCGACTGAACTTCATTGCTGTGATGACTTCAGATGATTGCAGGTGAGAGTTTCCTGCTTGGTGGATCCAGCTCCCTTGGTACGTAAGGCCCTTTTATACGGACATAGTTGATTGATTAAGCTATCAACCGTTCTATCACTTTTTGCCCTCAGCAAACGAAAAATTTTCCTCCGGCAATGTATTCAGAATTGTACAATGCAAAAATACATCTGGCAGTCTCGGATTACTTGCAGATTCTTTAGTCATTTCTTCTTTCAATTTAGACCAAACATATTTCAAATTTGAAATATGTGTATACGCTCTGATATGATATTTTTCTGCTTTAAAACTTTAAAAAATATTACTTATCTTAATTTAATTTTTGTTAATTAATGTCTCAAATAATGTTACATTTCCCTGTAATTGAATATATGTCTGTTGAGAAATAAATAGTTAATATTATTATAACACAGGATTTTTAAATTTTTCGAATTAAAAAATAAAGGCCCCCCGCCCCAAGAAATGTTTTATTGCAGGTGAGGGAGCGGGCGGCCAATGGTCTAGGATCGGCCCTGCTGAGTCGTGATAAAGCATACAATGTAAAGCCACCTTTAATCGCTTCAATATTGTGATACCGTGAAATGTATTAACACCATGGCGATATATTGGCGATTATCTATGCCACCGACGCGGTAATAATACTCATTCATGCAAGGGTGTTAATTTTTAACAAAAAATGCTGCCAACCTAACGAAAACAAAATTATTTAATATATAATTAATATTTAATAATAGTTTTTTATTATACGAATGTGGAATGTACGTAATCAGTGCTGCAAGAAAAAGTTTGCCGAAAAGAAGATGAATATATTGCGAATGAAGATTTTAATAAATCTTATTTTTATACTTTTTACTACTTTAATTTATATGTATAACTTTGGGTTTTTTTATTAAATATTTTGGGAAAATTAAAAATTACTCCTGGCAACACATTACGTACGAAACTATGAATACACCTTTTGTGTTCTGTGCTTTTCCCTAGAATATTCTAGAAAGTTAGTGCATGTTGGTATTACTGAATTTTCGTGCGCTGTCAAAGTGTCACTTTGCGAACGTCGGTGTTTGTGTTTATAATTGCCCCATATTGAGTAAACTTACGATACGTTGTGTAAAAAGCAGTCGACATGGCCGTCGGGGGCACGAAAGTGGTCCAAGTGACGAATATCGCCCCTCAAGCTACGAAAGATCAAATGCAGACGCTCTTCGGTTATCTAGGTAAGATAGAAGACATCCGACTCTATCCAACAATAAGGGATGTATCTTGCCCTGTTCAATCAAGGATTTGTTATATAAAATTCATTGAGACGACCACCGTGGGAATTGCCCAACACATGACGAACACGGTTTTTATAGATCGCGCCTTGATCGTAATTCCCGTGCAAAGTGGAGATATTCCAGATGAGTACTATGCACTAGAGATGACCAAGAACGGAACGATCGTGCCAGGTTTGTGCCCTACAGAACCAAAACTGCCACCTAACGTGGTTAATTCAATAAGTGGTAACGGAATGGACCAGGTTATTGTAACAACCGATCCACAACTCGATGTAAATGGATTACCTTGTTACCCCCCATTACCAGCTAATTATGACAGTTGTAAGATAGAGGAAATTCGCAGGACGGTGTTAATTGGAAATGTTGATTCGGCTGCCGCAAGTATTCAAGAATTGATTGAATTTTTCAGTCTGGCCGGTGAGGTTAAGTATCTCCGCACCTGCAACCGAACATCGGATGGCTCCAGTTATTATCTGGTCGAGTTTAGTGACCAACCCAGCGTTTTAGAAGCCCTTAAGCTAGACGGAAAAGTATTTAAAAATAAAGTGCTGGCAGTTAGTCACGCAACACAGGCAATCGTCAAACCGCAGGCAAAAAGTAATGAGGCGGCCCAAAGGGAAATTGAGGAGGCAATGTCACGTGTTAAGGAAGCGCAGAGCATGATTTCGGCAGCAATCGATCCGGTTATAGGGATGTTATCTAAAGACAAACGGGGAGGCAGGCGTTCGCGGTCTCGTTCCAGGGGACGGAGGAGGAGATCGAGATCAAGATCACGTTCACGCCGATCGCGTTCCCGCGACAGGAGGCGGCGTTCCAGATCGAGATCTCGGGAAAGGAGGAGGAGATCAAGGTCTAGATCGCGTTCGAGAAGGTCCAGATCGCGCAGGTCACTGTCGAGAAGATCCAGGTCCAAATCGCACACCTCGAAATCATCGAGGAAGGAACGCAGGAGGTCGAAGGGACGTTCTCGGGATAAATCCAGGGAGCGACGTTCGCGCGACCGCGAGAGGTCCAGAGAGAGGTCGACGAGGCGCGACGTGGAGAAAGAGAGGAGATCGCGCGACAAGGATCGGGAGAAGGAATCGCGCGGGAAGTCCAAGGATAAGGATCGCGTTCGCGAAGCCAGGGAAAAGAGGAGCGAACGAAGGGAGGTGAGCGCGGACAAGGAGGAGAAACTGAGCGTCGAGAAGAAGCGTTCGAGGTCGATTTCACGCGGAAAATTCCGTTCGAGGTCGAGGGAAAGGGAGCGCAAGCCGGCGGCGGCGGCGGGCCGAGAAAAGCAGCGGCGTTCGCGGTCGAGAGAGCGCAGACGGAGGAGTCCTTCGAGGGAGCGGCGCAGACGTTCGCGTTCCAGGAGCAGGGAGAGGGTGAAGCGGGAGAAACGCGACAAGAAAGACAAGGAGAGGTCGAGGTCGCGTTCCAAGGTGCCGAGGAATTACGACGAGGAGGAGAAGGGTTTCGATTCGGAAAAGGAGAGGAACCAGCAGGAGTCGGAAATGGCGGAGAAGGATTCTTCGGAAAAGTCTGATAATATGGATATATCGAATTCACCCTAGATTAAGTTTACTTATTGTATTGTAATCTGTATGTGTAACACATGAGAAAAAATTAAATTAAATCTAACGCCTGTTGTTTGTGTATTTAAGCTTGTTTTTAAATTTCTTGGGTTTTATACCGAAGGCCTGCAGTCGGGCATCTGATAATTCTGTAATATTATCGGTTTGTTTGGTATTTTTCCTCCTGACAAATTTATTCTTCTTCTTGTTATCTTCACGTTTCGCAACTTCTAATGGCAACCTTTTTCTTTTTAATTCGTTCAGTTTGGATTTTTCCATAACCTCACTTTTGTCACGTGCATCGGCTTCATTATCATTATCAGTGTTATTTGTACTACTCTCTGCATGTTTGTTTTTCTCGGTATTTTCAACATCACTTCTTTCTTGTTTCTTTTTATTATCAATATTTAATTGACTTGTAGTTGCTTCAATGCTGTCATCAGTAGATATTTTACGTTTATTTTTTTTATTATTCTTGTGGCTGTCCGTATTCATTTGACTTGTTTTATTTAATGTAGAACCGCTGGTGGAAGCATCATTAGAGTTGTCGATGGTTTCATTTGCATATAAACTGGGCAAGATTTTCCTCTTGAGTGCTTCATTTTGTGCCTTTTTGGCAAACGCTATTTGATCATACTTTTCAACATGATCGGGCCGATGTTGTATTGCTTTTTTTAAAGAACACCACCTGTTCAATTCCCGATCATTTGCTCGCAATATCTACAAGAGAAATTGTAAATTTTAATAATCCTTCCAAAGTAAAGCATATAATCCATTCACATCAACTTTTAGTAAGCAAGGCCGTGTTGGGGTGACATTTTTGTTGGCAAGATTTAGCGGTGCACCAAGTAATTTTGTTTTGATAATTGTTTCACTTTAACAAAAACAGATTGTTTATTAATCTTGTATTTCATCTTTGTTTATGTAAGCAAAAATGTTAAGAATAAGCTTGTCAAACTTCATTTTGTTGTTTGTCTTAATTTCCTGCTTCAAGCATAAAAAACAAATATGGTTTACTTTACTAAAAGTTGATCATGAATGTATTTCTTCTTTCCCGTCAACGGATATACTGTGTGTCTCACGAAAAAGGCTCCAAGCTCTAGAGACACACGGTATAGTGTCAAAGAAAACCCAATCGGTTTGCAGTTGTTGATGGTAGAGTAATCAATTCATCAAAGTTATTATTACTACTTACTTCATCAATAGTTAATCCAAAACTGTTGGGAACAACTTTCCTATATTTAAACCGACATGGGATGTCTCCTATGATATCTTCACAGTCCAATTTGTAGTACTGGTCCAAATACTCTTCATAGGTCTTGTCGTTGGGATCAAATGCCGGCTTGGGCTCGCTGAGAGCGGCCGCGAACTTTGATTTCTTTTTTCGCTTTCTTTTGCCCTTCGAATTTTCAATTAGCTCTTCTTGTGTCGTTCGGGAATCGTACTCGCAATCCATCTACAAACAGAAATTTATGCGAAACAGTTTAGGTCGAGTTATTTAATGAAAAATATTACATTGAAGTCGTCATCTTCGCAGTGTGTGCCTCCAATATTTTCACCTTCCGGATTGTTTGGAGACTTTTCATCAGGATTGTATTTATCCCATCTTTCTAGAAAGTGATTTATTCCTCAGAACAGAATTGCTGATGAAAACATTTAGGATACAAAAAAACTTAAAATTATTGTTTATGTTTTTAAATTCTGACCAAATACTTAATTAAAAAACATGTTTTCATAGATTATTCAGGATTAATGTGTAATTATGGTATCACTGTGCTAATCACAGGGGGGGTTAATTGAATAGGGAGAATTGGAAACGCGACTTCCACGCCATCTCACAGTCATCTGGCCCAACTAACGCAATGCAACGCTGCCAAATCCATGTACAAATCTTTGTAACCAAGCAATATGGTCATATTTTTGTTGGTTAAATTTATTTTAGGTATTTAAGAACATCAGAATATCTGGTAATATTCAAAGTCCACTATTGTTAATTGTTTGTTTAAGTCTATTTGATAAATTTTAAAGCAAAATAGACTTTTGAATAATTTCACAAATGAGATATGACAACATCTATTTCCCATGAAATTTCCGGCCTTTTTATACATAACCTCATTAACGTCACGAGTAGAATTGTTATTCGGCCAGGTATTTATAATTCAAATTCAAGTTAATATTCTTAAACCTGAAAGAGTGTGCACAGGGTAAATTAAGTACTCTTAAGGCACCTTATTGCAGTAACGTTTATACCCGCGATTCAAATAATAAAAATAAAGCTTTCTTTTCATTTCCAAAGTGTCCTAATCGCAGAGATGAATGGATTAATTCCATTGAATGTATTACTCCACTTTCAAAAGTTATGCACATTTGTGAGGACCACTTTTTAAGTATTTATTAATTCCTGTAGAAAATATTTAAATTGGAATGCAATTCCGACAATTTTTAATATACCTTCTTGTAGTACTTCTTCCAGTACAGTTCCTGCAAAATCTTTTATTTTTAAACGGCCCCTTCAAGAATGCAGCTCACTTCATGATTTAACATCTGCCCCAAAAAGAATTCGTTTGGAAAAAATTTCAAGCGAATCCCCATTTAGGCTTTACTTTTTGCGTTTGATTAAGTCTAAGCTCTTTATAAAGCAAGTGTCTGCGATTTCCGCTTTTATTTGGATGCGTCGCACTGATGAGAACCAAAAAGTTTGAAACACTTGCAAAAATGAATTGTAAAGTCGCAATTTTAAATTTCCCGCTGGCTCGATGTGTTTGGCCAGATGACTCGCAGACGGCGCTGATGGCGTTTCCAAAAGTTAACATTGAACTGTCCCTCTTTATCCTTAATGCTCTGTGGCTAATCAGCAGATAAATATACGTTTTGAGGTTAACCAAGACCATTTTTGCAAAATTTGCATATTTTGTAATTTCAAGAGTTTATGAAATAAAAATGCAGAATATCAGAAAAAACTATTTTATACCATCAAGTTGAAGAAAATTACATGATGGCAACATCAAAATTTTTTGTTTTAATTGAATTCACAAATGTGACACAATTGTATTCTCATTGCTAGGCTGCTTGTTATACTAGGTTTTTTTATTGGCCGAGATTTGGGATTTATTTTTCTTAGATTCTTTGAGTGCCCCTACTGTTTGTCATGTGACATTGATATATGAATGCCATGTTGCAATTGATTAATTATTTGACAGAAAAGTGGTAATAAAATGTCAAAAGTAATATCTGATATTAAGCACATGGCAACGATGTGGAAAACATAACCTCAAATTTATTTTAAAGGTAAAAGTCAGAATTAAAAACAGAGTGCCCAACCAAATATCAAACATTATAAAAAATCACCAGATCTGGTTGGTCAATAAAAAAAAAAGAGTATACCTTAATGGGTATTATTACACGCTACACTTTATATAATTGTGACATGTTTGAAATGATTGAGCATAACTGGTGGTTTAAAAATTAGATAAAGTGCAACACGTAATTACGTTTGAATCAATTTACAGCCCTAACCAATTTCTAGTTCTTCATCCAAGTCTGGAAATTCAGGTTTGTGATCGTCCTCTTCTCCTTGATAGAAATCATCGTCAAACAGGGCCTTCATTCTTTTGTCGTGAGCTTCCGGATCGAAATCATCATCCAAATCTTGATTTTCGAAAGCCACTTCCGTGTTGCCCGTGATTTCTCTCAATTTCTTAATCTTCTCCTCGATCTCTTGCTTCTTGAGCTCTTTCAGTTGCCTCAACTCCTCCATCTTCTGCTGCTTCTCTTTCACCTTTCTTTCCTTTAATTCCTGCCTTTTCACCTTCCTCCTGTCATCCGTTTTCCTCAACGAGTTCTCCATTGTGCGTGGATACCGTTTAAGCTAAATAAGAAATCGATTTATATTTTTGTCCCAATCGAGGAATTCAACAACAAAAAGTCATTTATGTTACAGGAACAGGACAAAAAAACCTTGGTAGGTTTATGTCTACAATACAATTTACATAATAATGCTTTAAGTTCATGGTATAGTATACTCTGTTCCATTTTTATTTTTAACTAAGAAGGCTGTGGTTTCATTTCATGAAGTTTTACACATGAACACCAATAAAACTGATCTGACAGTTAAAAATTATTAAATGTCAGATGTTGATAGCAACAATGCTCAATGTCATAAAATATAACCTCTTTTTTTAATTATAATCAATTTTTTCAAGTCTAGTGACTTTTTACATTGGCTAACAAAACTGTCACCCCAACAGAGCCAACTTAGTCAAAAATAAAAACGGAACAGGGTTTACTTAAAGTAAACTCACATATTCTTGATTGGGTTCCTCAAATCTATAGTTGAATTTATGTTCAAACTCTTCCTGTTTCTCCACGGCGAGTTCATCTTCCGATAAATTCTCATCGGAATCGTGGACTACTTCCTCGTACGTGGGAACGTAATTCTCATCTTCGTTATCCAAAAACCTGCAAAGTGCGGTTAAGAACAAGGGGGAACAATTTTAACTTTGAATAAAGCTCACTTTTTATTTAATATGTAATCCCTCAGAAATTTCTCTCCTTCTTCGAGTTTCGGGTCGCTCCAGTAATCCTTTAAAGGTTTCAAATCTTTCTCCGCGGACTCATCGTCGAGTTTCTGTTTCTCTCCGAGCAACCACTTTTTGTAATCGGCCTCTTCCTCTTCTTTTTCCTCCTTCGATTTCTCCCTACTTTTAAACATTCCACCCCATCCATCCCCTTCTTCTTCTTCTTCTTCTTCACCACTTGTATTATTTAAGGCAGTTTTGAGGTTATCTTTTAGTTTTTGCAGCTCTTCCACGTGCGTCGGTGATCTAACATAATGGTTATTAATGCAATGAGTTTATATTGATGGATTTTCATACTGTAGAATTAGAGGTTGTTTATACAGGGTGTAGATGAACAAACTGGAACATAGGATTTTCAATTTCATTTTACAGGAAACATGTAAATATATCTTAAAAATGTGTACATTCAGTCATGCTATTATTTATTTTTTTGCATTTACAAAATCCCGAAAAATTAATAAAATAACAATGATAATTTTCATGAAATATAATAGTTGCCATGAAATTAAAAAAAAAATGATGCGCTGTCGATATGTTGGCTTCGGTCAAATAGATTGAATACTTCATAACTGTTTACAAGTTTTTTCATTCAAGAAAAAGTGCAAATTGTGCAATGGTGGCAGTTTTAGTGAAGTGCGGGATATGTTTGCCATCAAGTTCTGCATGGATTCATGCTATTATTTTTATTTTCATTCATAATAACCAAACAGATCAACTGTGCACCATTTTTTTTAATTCCATGGCAACCATTATTTGCATGAAAATCATCATTTTTATTTTATTATTTTTTCGGGTTTTATGAATGCAAAAAAATTAATAATGCAGTAGATACGTACAGCTGCTTGTGTATATATTGGGATCCTGAATAAAAGATATTCTGCACGTAATTATCCGGTTCCCGCAGCAAAAGAGTTAATACATGCGCATGAAGATTTTACGTTAATTAAGTACAATTCAGTAATTTTTAATATTCAACTAATATTTTACTATTCATTATAACCATCACTCCATCTTAATAATGAAATCTAATCAATTTTGCATAATGCGTATTCACAGTCAATTTTCATTAAAGCAAGCCATAATATTTTTTTTTCTACGTCCGTTTTAAAATGTACAGTTTTTTTCATTAATTTGGGTTCATAAAATATGTGATTCCTGAACCCTTCAAGTAGCGTGAAAAAAAGTGCCATAACGGTTCATTTTTTCACTCTTTTGCGTGAAAAAAAGTGCCGTAGCGGTTCATTTTTTAACGCTACTATAAAATTGTTTGCGCAAAGTGTGTCATGAACGCTTCGCAATACGCAGCGAGTTCCGCCGATAAATATCAAACATTCGTTTCCGATCAAGAAAACTTGATGATTATTTTTATTTTCTTTATTTAAAAGAAGTATTATTACCTTTAAAAATTGATTTAGGTTTTATCAAATTTATAAATTTATTTAAAGTTACGGACGTAGAAAAATTTTTGTATGAAACTCGAGAGTAAAGCAACTTTTTTTCACTTGTAGGAATTGCCGCACTCGCCTTCGGCTTGTGCGGCAATCTTTCCTACTCGTGAAAAAAAGTATTACTTTACTCACTTGTTGCATAAATAACTATTATTATGCATGAAACAGAAAATTGACAAATGTCAAGTTGAAGTTTTATGTAAGAATAAAATTGAACATCAATCAGAAATAACTTAATTTTTTGTAGAAAAATTTCCAACAATTATTTCCTTTTAAAGTTGATTGTGAATGGATTATACATGATGACATTAATGTTTACCGGGGCCTTGGATTTTCTTCCTGATCACTAACATCACTCAACTCTGCACCCTTTTCCAAAAGCAATTTTCTCTCATAATCCATTATATACATTGGTTTTTCTTTATCCTTTTTCTTTTTTTCCGTTGGACTGACAATAGTTGAATCATTGAAAAATTTAAAATTGTCATTATATATTTTAGGATCCTTTTTCTTTAAGCTGGCCAATGTATTGAAGAAATCTTTTTCCACTTGCTCAGTAATTTCAATACCTTTCTCATCGTCCTCGGAACTGCTTGAATCATTTGAGTTGTCGTCTTCGAACGATTCGCCATATTTCGTTTGAACTGGTAATAGAAAGTGCAATGAGTCTTGGACATAATTAGGCAAGGCTGCGAGTGGTGGCTTTTCACTCCGAAATTATGTGAATTTGCTAAAATAGGGCTTTAAAAGTTTGACAGTCTTACGTTTATTAAGCACTTCTTTTTTCCTCCAATGGTTGTAATTCTTGGCGTACTCATTGTCGCACTTAAACTCCGATTCGGGATCAGAGTCGCCACCAAATAAATTGGACATAATTGGCAGTGATTAATGAACTAAAATGTATGTTTTTCTTGGTTTTAGGTTATGCACGTGGATAGACTATCAAGGTCATGACACCCATGCTGGTAACTTTGAAACAATTCAGGAATATTGTTTTCAATTATTTATAAACAATATTGTTGCCGTTAGGTTGGCAGTATTTTTGGTTAAAAATTATCACCCGTACATCAACGAGTATTATTATCGAGTCGGTGGCATAGATAATAGCCTTCAACAAAGCAATATATCGCCATGGTGTTAATAAATTTCATAGCATTACAATATTGAAGCGATTAAAACACAACAACTACACTGCCAAATCGCGAGCTCATAGACTCACATTTCATAGACACAAAATGGCTTCCAACTTAGTAACATACTTCAAGCACTTACAGTCTTGCCGCGCCACCGTTGCTAGGAGACACACATGAATTAGCGTTAGCAGTCCATATTTATATAGTCAAAGATTTGAATAAATACCTTTAAATGAATATCGATATTGAAATGATTATAACACAAGCATAATCACTCACAACAAAGAAAGTTTGAAAATCGGCAGAAATTTTAAAAGTAGAAATCTAAAATAAGTATTGGCGCCATCTAGGGAGCTTTTCCAATACTAATTTTACAATATAAACAAGTCCGAGTAGACCGACACTTTTATTTACGCTTCTATGAATTCAAATCTAACCTCAAAATAAATAAATTTTCAAACACAATAATGACTTCAACAAGCGCTTACGCTTTATTATTAACCCGCAGAACAATACCGTTCACATTTCAATTTTCCTTCCCCAGGAATAATTATGCGAAAAAAGAGGGAGGCAGTAAGTACATGTGTTAATAAACCAACCACAAAACATTAATCTAATCATTCGAGGTGTGAGCATGGTCGGCGGAGCACTGAAAAAGAAAAAGTTGGGCAAGCTGGGTCCGATGATGGAGAAGAAAGTTCTGCCTGTGGAAACGGACCCTAACAAGCTAATCAATTTTGTTTGCGGTTCGAATATTTATAAATCTGGTGCAGACGTTTCCATTAAACCGGATAACGATTACCCCGAATGGCTGTGGACCCTACGCACTGGTCCCGTACCCCCGCTAGAGGAACTGGATCATGAATCTAAAGAGTATTTCTTGAGGATCAGAAAGTTGGCGATGAAACGGAATAATAAATTGTCACAATTGAAAAAGTTTTAATTAAGAGGAATTGTAGTTTTAATAAAAAAAAAAGTTATTTACACCTTTATTTTTATAAATAATATTAATAACGCTTGTTTCAGTTCATGTACCTATTAGTATATACCGCGTACTGTGTATACAACGTTTATGCATTAGTGAAGACAATAAGGATAAAAATGGCAAAAGAAATGTTTTGATCGTTTCACGATTCTCACCATTTTTTCCCATAGTGCTTTTTTTACTCAGGAAAAAAATGCATTCAAAAAATGTTGGGACTCAGAAAGATTTGAAAAAATTCATGACCATTGACGTGAAGTAATTATTTTTCCCAGAATTTTTACTTTCTCCGTTACGAAGTATGAGAAAGTATTGTGATCGTGATTTTTTTTTCAAAAAAATTTTGACGGAAATATCTGTTTTGGGGTCACTAGTTGCCATTTCAATATTACATCTGGTGCATCAAATCACTAGTGTTATCAGTCTTTAATTACCTGCAACCTCTTCTCTAATTTAACTCAACACAAATCCCTTCAGAAGCCTCCTCTATGTGAACATTTTACAGTATATCAGTTTGTTGCACTTATACCTTTCAACATTAATTAAAATCAATGCGAACAGAACAATCAAATACAAAGGTTGCAAGAAGCTTGGAAAACATGACAACTCCAAATTGTTAAATAATTTCATATATACAGTTCAAATCATTATTTACAAAACACAGGATACAGTTTTATAATTACATAATTACCTAGTATTTATTCCACAAAACATTAACTTATTTAATTACATAATTATTTTGTTGAAGTGCGAGTGCGTTTGTTCCATGAAAAATTAACCCCGTACGACTTGGGCCTCATTGGCTTTACAGTTCCCTCCTGCACGAACCATTGCCAGCCATTCTTCTCACAGTAGGCTATAGCATCTTCCTTAGTCAAGAATTGGACCTTCATATTTGACATCGGATCACCACTGGAAGCCCATCCCATAAGAGGATTCTCCCAACGTTCGCGGTTATCAAACTCCATCTCCCAACCAGCGATATTATCCGTGCCGCTCTGCATACAGTTTTTGACCGGTTCATAAATCCTTACCTTGCGTTCTTTAATGTGTTCCTCTGGGATGCCGCTGATCGGCGAAATATCATCCTGCAAACAGAGATGTAAACATGTGAAAACGTAGCGATCAATACGTACGGCTTCCGTGATGGTTATGTAACCCTGCAACTTTTTCCGTTGATCCGCCTCTTCGGGCTTCAGAAGTGCTAAATCACTTTTAATTTCTTGGGGTTCGTTTTGAATGTCCTTTCTGCTTGCGAGTTTGGCGGGATACGTTGTGAGACTGGCCGATGACCTAAAGGTTATGTTTATAAAATGGAACGATTTCAAGTTGGGTTACGTGTGTACCATTTTATATTCGCGTTTCGTGCCAGCAATCTGCTTCGAATCAACAATGAAGACATATTTACGGGAATATTTTATTATAAACTTGCACTGACAAAGATGTCAAATTTGACAACTCTTGACAGTTGACAGTGCTGCCAACGGTACGTTTGAATGGAGAAGAACCCTGCGCACGAATAGAAACCGGTTTAAGACCTACAATAGGGAGTGGCAGTGTCTCATTGATTACAAAAGTTGAGCTTTTAGGCTGATAGAGTGTATAACAGTTTGGATAGACAACTACAATCGAAATATTATGATGAGCATTTCGTAGTAATAAAGATCAAAATCCAGATGTCGCTTTCCATAGAATATGGGCATAGATGAGAAACTAAATTGGAACGCGTGCTATGACAAATGGTCGATAACACTTTTCATAGAAACACTACCATAACAGTGGGCGCATTCATCAGACAAAATAGTTGGAAACGTGTTGGAACAGTTAACATATTTTCTGATGAACGCACTCATTGGCGTGGTTGCTTCCGAGTGTCATGCTGCTATTTATTGTACGTTGATTTGCCATGATACGTCTTTTGTTTTTATTAAAATCATTTCTTTTAGGGCCGGTTGCATAAAACTGAAATGAACCAGAGTTCATATGAACCAAGATCGAAAAGTGAACTATGAAGAAAATCAATATCGTTGCATAAATAGAAATAAAGCCGAGTTCCGTAGATCGTTGATTTGTGTAAGTTGGTCAACCTGAAAACGGCGAATGGCGCCAATGTACTGAAAACATTTTAGGTTATTGGTGTTGTTTAAGTTCGTAAAGTGCTCTGAATTTTATAGGTAAGTCTCGTTATTATATTTGCATGCCATTTTGCATAATTCACTGCTTTTTATGTATTTGCGAGATTTACATTAGTAATTTCAGTAGCGTAAATAACTTCTGTCTGTTTGACAATAATAGTGGTGCTTGCAATCATATCGCAAATTATGTTTGTTTGTGACTTTATTTACTTGTATTATTATTCTGTATTTGTATGTTGATGCATACATAATTAGATCGCGCTTACAATTTAGCAGCTATGTTTGCTTTGTATAAATACCTTGCAGTTTTAGATGATATAGCTAGCGAAATTTGCTGCAATACATTACTCACAGTCTCTTTTGAGAGTCGAAACCTTTTTATAAATTCTCTACTATTCCATTTTACAAAATGATTAACCCGCTCTCTGAACAATCTTGGGATTTTTGGTCGCAAGGTTAATTCCACCAACCCTGCAAAGTCCTTTCGCGTACATATTTCATTTTTAATAAAAATCACAATCGGAGGCGACGTATACGTATTTAAAATAGGTTATGTATGTGATGAACTATAGTTCCATCAGCTTGAACGGTCTCAATCGACCGTTCCGATTGAGTGGCCGTTTGATCTTAATTAAAAATTACCACATTGACCAACGTAATTTTTATGCTGAACTGAAAATCAACGTTGAACAATGGTTCAAAAGTTTTATGCAACCGGCCCTTAGAATTCACCAGCTAGCAACTTGTATGATAGTGGTTTATATAAATTGTTTCGTTTTTAATTAAATCATTTCATATAATATAATAAAATTTAAATTTTTGTTTAATAAAGTTGAGCGTCTTGAAATGCATTATCGCTAATTATTTTAGTTACTATTAATAAACCTCGATGGCGTCTCTGACATATTTGAAATGCTCAATTGATTTTTAGACGGTATGAACGAAACCAAGGGGGCGGGCGTCACTAAAAAGTTGTAGCATAGAATTTTTCAAATTCTGTTTTAGTTGCCACGGGTGAAACGTAGGCGGTGCCACTGGCACACATTGTTCTCTTTAAATGCTCAACGACAGATTTTTTATTGGTACGAACGGAATCTAGAGGGCGCCACTGAATAAAGTTGTAGCATAGGATTTTTAAAATATAATTTAAACGCGCTAAGTAGAGTTAAATTGAATAGAGAAGTTGGATTCGGAGTTTCTATAAGTCACTGCAAAGATCTCGCTAAGGAAAAAAAGTACGTGCGCGGGAACAAATGTCAATTTCAAGAGTGTGACGCGCTCGCAAAGAAAACTTGAAAATGATAAAAATCGAAAAAATCAACTTTTTTAATAATCACCCTGAATCGTTAAAATGCACCTTTTCTTCATCAGAATAACGAGACAAACCAGAAAAGAATAGTATATTATTAAACGTGTGAGAAAGTTGGCCATTGCCACTCGAGTTTAATGTTATACTTTTTCGCATCATATTAAATAATTACCTAAAGATTTTTCTGTTTGTACTAAATTATAACGAATAATTTTTCTATTTGGAAATTGCGGCAGTTCGCTGACAAAAAACGAATCGTAACCATAGTAACAAAGTAACAACTAAACTGTTGGGCAATGAAATCGCTATCATTTGATTGGACGTCACCTGTGGAGAAAATGATTCGAACGAATAATGGACAACTTTCTCAATCAAAAACGATTTAACAACGTTTATATTATTTAATAAGATGCGAAAAAAGACTATGACTGGCACTAGCATCGAGCTAAAGGAGGAGAGGTTTTAGTTGGTAGGCGAAGAAGATCTCTCCTCGCATCAAAAAGAAACATGTGGTTCGATTAATATTTCTTTAAAAAACAGATGTAAACAGACACTTTATTTAATAAATGTTGAAGATAATAGAGAATTGTACATTTTAAAAAAATTAAAAGAAATATTTTTCTGTCTCTACTTATGAAATGATAATAGCTACTTTAAATTTACATAAAAGAAAATTGTCGAAGATGCAAACACAATAACTTGCTCGGAATGCGTTTTTCGAAATACCACTAGTTTTTGAAAAGAAATCCTTCCTTTTTTTATGTTTTTCTGAAAATATTCGAAATAAAAACACATACAATACATTTGCAAAGATAGTTCGATTGAAATAAAATCTAAAAACTGTTCAATATAGGTTTATTGAAATTTAAAAGCTATAACCTCTATACTCTAAAATCATCTAAACTTAATAATAAAATAACAATTTATGTTTTTATTAAATATTGAATGAAGGCAATCTAGGTAAAATCGTCCAACTAACAACATACGTACGTAATGGCTAACAAAACATGTAACGAAAAATATATATATGTATATAACCTTTATGTACATTATTAAAATATTTTGGCATTAAATATCATTAAAATTCTGCCGCACACAATAATAAAATCACAACGATATTTCATATAATATATATATTTTTATCTCCGTAACAAGGTGAATGCCTTTAAAAATTATCGAATATCACAAAAAAGTATTTCTGGGGAAGGTATTGAACACGCTAACAAATGAAAATGTTTTCTAGCATTGACGATCTCGTTTTCGTAAGTAAATAAGCGAATCAATCACTAGTAGTGTACAATATTTACAATGGTTTCAGTGTGTCAAGTAATAACAAACTTTATTATAACTACAATATATTCCAATGCACTCTAGCTGGCCCCTGTATCTCTCTGTTTTGATATTAATTTCTTTTTTTTTTTTTTTTTTTAAATTGCATGCATGCATATTGTAAAATGATAAAGCGTCGTCGGTTTCTGGATAATCTGGATAGGGAAGATCGACAAGCGCCCTTAGTCTAATAAAATTTGATGTAAAAAAACGATGTATAATCGTTAAGCGAATTCCTGTAATCTGCATAATTTATTATCGCATCATCGTCGGCAATTGTTATCTAATGCCAACTTATACTATAATTGTAGGCCCTTTCATTTGTTTTTTTTTTGTTTATATAATATTGTCAATATTTTTAAGCTAGAAATGATTTTTTTCCTCCGCAATTAGCTTTGATCATTTAAATTAAGACTACGACGGCGTAAAAATATCACACTTTACATACAGCAATTTATTTACAATTATCGTGCGATATTTCCAGGCCGGTTATCCATTCATGTTTTTTTTTTCTTTTAGTATATAGTTAGTGTACATCAAAGCCTGCTCACTTCACACTAATGGAATTAATTTATTTAAAATAGTGAAATCTGCAAATTGAGTTAGCTATGATATGTTTGATTTTCATTTGTTTTTTTTTTTGGGTTTTCATGTGATATCTTAATTTTTGATTGATTGGTGTGAAGTGGGCCGTCGCTTTGCTAATTAATTAATTTTAATCACCGCTAACTAATTTGATATCTATTGATTGTACGATTTCCAGAGATATAATACCTTAAACCTATCTCTTAATAATTGACTTAGAATGAGATTGAACGTTTATAACGGTTAAATAAACAATTGTCCTACCAACATATTAAAACAGTATTTATTTACAATGCGTCTCTTTTTTATTTTTTATTTAATTAGAATTAATTCACTTTACCATGATTCAAGTAACGTATCAACAAATTGTCTCGAATGAAAATAACGCCTAGGCAATTCCTAAGTTAAGAGTTGTGTCGATGTCTTCTTCTTGTTCCTTCGTCCACTAATAATTATTTATTGCAAATATGTACGTGCGTTATTTACATGTAGTAAGATTTGGATCAGCTATCGCGCGACCTCTCGTTTCTGCTATTATGCGAGTCCGGTATCATAATTTGAAAGTCGGAAACACTCTCCGATCTCTGTCGCACTATGGGTATCATATCCTCGTCCTCGTCTTGGTTGTACTCTTCGCTCTCTCTGTGCACGAGCACTTGCACAACCGTGGCCTCGCTCTGCTGCCTGTGCAGCGGGGGTCTGGTCCCACCGGCGGGGGATTCTGGGGAGGCTTCCGTTACTAAAATGCTAACATCAGTGCCATGCTTTGGGTCAACAATGTCTACGTTGTGTGCACCTGCTTTGTTCTTCACGGAGCGTTTTCGCCTGATGATGCTGCCGCGTTTCGGTTTGGGGTCGTCCGCCGTGGCGGGGTGGAGGGATTGCGCGGTGCCGCTAGTCTTCATGCCTCCGCGCTTGGGCGGCACCGGCGGCGAGGCGGCGTCGTCCGTCGTCTCAACCGCGTCCTGGTGGCGGAGCAAGAAAGGGAAGTTGTACATGCTGCGTCGTCTGGGTTGATGGGATGGTGGTATGGATGAGTTTGGTGTGCTAGCGTCTGGGGTCGCCCCACTTATCTTGATGCTTACATCGGCGGATTCGCGCGACAAATCCAACTCCTCAGGGTCCATGTTGGCCGCGCTCGACAGCAGGAGAAGCGGCAGGTTCAGCCACGGACCACCCAACTCACTTAGGTCGCTCGCGTCTGAGGCCCGTGAGGACTTGCGAGAGGAGGCGCGACTCCCTCGATGAACATGCAAGAATGCCGAGAGGCGACCCTTCCAATCACCTGGTGACGACGTTTGCGTCTGTTCGTCCTCCAACTCCTCTTCCAGTTCTATTTCTCTCTTACGCCTATAACAATAACACAACACATTACAAATTACGAAATTAAATACTGGATATCTTAGAAATAAACCTATGGTATATAATCCAGGTACGAATACTCAGTGTTATGTGTGATTTTGTGACTCGGTCTTATCTGAGCGTTATCCGCCGATTGACCCAAATTAGTGACCCCTCAGGCGTGATCCGCCAGTTGACCTCAGTCAGAGACACATGCCCTGGCATGGCACTGGGGCTCAACTCTGGATGCTAATCGATTAGGGACGTTACCGCGAGCGCTTTTCCAGTGGACGTCTGTGCCTCCCAATCAGCCTATCCACCCAAACGGTCCAGAAAGTAGTTTCCAAAGTCGGTCAGAAGGTCACCTTAGCACGTGGGAGTCGTTTACTAATACCTGTGTCTCTCTGTTACAAAACCTAACTGATACCTCTACCTGAGCTACGCCGGTAACACCCATGTTTGATCCCAAATTACCTTCACAGCAACAAGGACCGCAACGTTAAAATTAAAGAAATAAAAAATTAACAAAAGATATTTCCGACTTAACATCTCATTCTTCGTCGATCCAACATACTTCTTCCATTTGTGTAAGCATTCTTGGAACCCACCTGGCACAGATCTTTGCATTCTGTAAGCGTATACCGACAATGTCACAATATCACAGACAATATATGGGGAAACATGTGAAAAATCTTTATGCAGTTCATTAATAGTGAAGCGCCTGTTTTGCCGTATGTGTGCAACAACAGTAGCTTTTAGTTCCTCCGCTCACTATTAGACGGCTTATCATGGATGATTGTTCCGTAACCATTATGTAAACGAGACCACTTTTGGACTCTCCCATCATTCATCACATCTTACTCATATGCTTCAAAGAGTTGGCAACGGATTTTGATAGGACGAGTATTTTTTAAATTTTGCATTTAAAATAAGCACTTTGCAATCGGCGGGATTAGTAATGGACATAACAAATTTTAAATTAATACAATAAAACGAAATGTAGCCTGAATATATGAATATACAACCTGTTCGTTAATCTGCAAGCAAAAATGAAGTCTTACTAAGGCTATAAGAACAAATAACTTATTGAAACAACTACTTCCCCGGCGAGTGCCACGCCGGATATTGAATGATACAAAAGAAATTTGCATGTTATTACTAGTACTACTAGATAATCTTAAATTGCCATAAAATGTCGTCTACCCCATTTAAAGACTAGAGACTGACCGATAACATAGTTGAATGTTTAGAGAAGCCATTTGTCAGTATAAAAACTTACCCTCGTATATCCTATGCCCCGCATAGACGAACTGCTACACGCCGCTAAAATCACCAAATACATGGCCACACTCTTTAAAGAGAGCGACCGTGACAAAACCAGTTTTATCACGCCATTCGGAACATACCGTTTCCACGTCTTCCATTTGGACTATGGAACACCTCCACCACCTTCCAGCGGCTGATGGACGGAATGTGCTGCAGAATCGGAATAACAATCCTAACAGTCCAAGTAAGGGGACGTCATTATCTAGAGCAGGTCCTGGATAAATTGCAGACAAGCGGTCTACGACTCAACCCGAGAAAATGCCACTTCGCGTGCCCACGAATCAAATACCTGGGGCACATTCTCACCACCGAAGGCATCAGCACCGATCTCAAGAAAGTATACGAAATACTACACATCGGTATGCTGGGCAACCCATCCCAGGTGCAATCATTTCTACAGATGTGTAGATGAGTTCTCTGAAATCGCACGTCTTCTAAGTCAGCTCAGGAAGAAAGCACAGCCTTGGAGACGGACGAAATTCGAGCAGACAGCGTTTGACCAGTAAAAAACAGAACTCACTACAGCCCCGCTTTTTCGCCAAGTCGACCACTCGCCGCCGTTCACGCTAATGACAGACGCCAGCGCGTACGCCATAGGCGCCGTGTTATGCCAGGGACGACCGGATGAATAGAAACCAGTCGGCTACTCTCCAGAGCAGAAAGGAACTATTTCACCACAGAAAGGGAGGCTCTCGTCATAGTGTGGACCCTCCGGAAATATCGAGGAAACTTTGCTAGTCGCTTGGCCCGCTGGGCACTACAGCTGCAGCCATACTATCTACACTCTCGGGAAAGCGAACGTCATCGCCGATTCACTGTACCGCCTACCCACAAGATATCGCGTTGATCGTCATCGATGTACCCACAAAAAACACCCCACGAGCGCAGAGAAAGACCGCCTCGAGGAAACCCCGCCATGCGGTCCGAGAATACCTGACATCACGCTCGTCTGCTACTCTGCTCGCCAATTCTGGGGCAGATATTTTGGACCTGAAAAGGCACGGTGGATGGAAATCTGCCACAGTAGCAGAGGGCTATGTAGCAGAATCCATTAGTAATAAGCTGGATGTTGCGAATAAGATTCTTTATAATAAAAGCAAGGATATTGGTAAATGCGAAACTAGTATTACTCAAGTGGAAATTGAATCATCTCCAAAAGTTACCATCGAAGATAATTCTGCTTCCACATCTGTTGTGCAGGGAACATTCCTCTCATTCACCAATAAAGAAAATACTTTATTGGAAAACGAGCATGTTGTAATAAAAAATTGCTCTTTCTCAAATTGTACCGTGTCGTTTAATTTTCGTTGATATTAAATCACGAGAAATGTTAAATTGATTAAATTTTGAATAAAAATTGAAAGTTACGTTTCTATTATTTTATTATTTTCCTAGGTCCTTAGTAAAAAATTAAGTTCCGTCGTCAAGGACAACAAACACCACGAATGTTATCAGCCATTTACGGTACCTGTAACTATGGATGCAATGCTTATTTACGTTGTCGGTAGCGGAAAAACGTATTTTGTAAGAGATATGAGTGTGTTTAGAGAATTTCGTAGATTTGCGGGGTGACTTTGACAGATTTAGTCTAATAATAATACCGACAATGAAAGCGACGGCAGTGAAATGTTTTCCCTCAAAGATTCTGACGACAGTATAGGTATTCACTGGTCGGAAGATGATGGTTTTGACACTGCAGTTCTTTTGCCCCTTATAACTCAACATAGCTTGAAACCAGATAACTTTGTGGTCATTAATTTTGAAGGCAAACGCAATCCTGGCCGCATAACAGAGAAAACTACCGATGGTTTCAAAGTCAGCGCCATGGAGAGGAGCGGTGGACGACGGCACCGGATACCAATTTGTAAGAAACTTTATAAGAAACTTTGAAGACGTAAAATTTTTTTTTTAAATAAAAATTCATTGTAAAAACAAAAACCTACCTTTAAATTAAATTTATGTGGAGTTACTTTGTATTATTTTCTGTTTCCAAAACGTCTCTGAAATGTTCCACGTCCCTAGGACTTCAGGGGAACGTCCCTGGAACTTTTTGTTCTGACAGATATGGATTTAATACTGTCCCAAAGCCACCCCACATTGCGGGGTAACTTCTTGACGGATATAAATATAAATATTTTTGTTATTATTAAGGTCACCGACATAAATAAACACACCGTTTTATAGAGAAAGAATGTGGCTACTAAAATAAATATTTGATAGTCGATTTTGATCTAGAAGTTTCTGTTGAGGCCCTGTCACAAAGTCGCCCCCGCTTATGGTACTTAAAAAAGATCAGAAAATATTGTAAAATACGGCTTGTAACATTTGGGATTCAAATTTTTATAGTCACCTATGCGTTCTATGGCAACCCAGCAACCGAGAAAACAATGTCGAATTTTGTTTGTTTGTGTCAATCCAGTGAAACTTTCTGCGGGCATGGGTGCAAACGAAGCTGCGAATATTGCGTGTTAGAACCTGTTACCGACAAAATCGAAAAAGGTATGTACCCTGTTACGACTCTTTTAAGCAGTGATTATGTAAAAAGTATGCCGATGCTATAGGTATAGACGAAAATGTGTTGCTCGCCTATAGTTTGGAGCGTTACGTTTCTGTTTATTATTTTCCGTAAGTAAAACTTAAGTTCCGTCGCCAAGGATAACAAATAACCACGAATCTTATCAGCCACTTACGGTACCTGTAACCATGGATGCAATGCTTATTAACGTCGTCAGTAGCGGAGAAAAGGTTTTTATTATAACATAGCAAGAAGATACTTACTTTACATACCCCCTGAACGCCTTCTGAAGAACGCGAGCAGCTTTGTCCTGCCTCTTCCAAATTCGAGTGGAAGAGACAATTTCCAGTTCCTTTCTAGTCGGGAACTGCTTTTTGAACTTTATGTCCATCTGATCTTGCAACTGCAAACATCAAACAACACCCATCAGCACGGTGACCCTTTTGAACAGCGACAAACACGAAACCCACCTGTCTGAAATTGTCCGTCTCCTCCACATGCCCCAGCACATGTTTAACGAGCGAGTGCAAAATATCCAGACAGTGGATTTTATTCCCCCTGGCTATAGGCAAGTTGAAACTGACCAAAGCGACAGTGTTCGGCTTCGATATGCCTAAAGGCGGGTCTAAAGAGGCTATGAAATCAGACAATTGAGAGAATCGTATAAATTGTGTGGCGTGCGGATCGTACCTGCAAAACACAAGAAACGATTTAATCAATTTGCAAAGGATTCCAGATGCAGCTTATATAAAACGGTGTCGTGTTTTTTTTTGTGTATTTCAGGTGGTTGTATGTGTGTGTGTGTGTTTGTGGTTTCGGTTCAATATAATTTTTTTTAAACGTTTTGCGTGAGATTTCATTTGCGTGCATAGTTTATGTATGTTATCTTACCGTACCCTAAAAACAATGTTAACCTGTTGAAATTCAAATATCATATTATAAAATAGTTATTTCCAATTATTCTTGACACATGCATTTCGTAAAGCAACTAAATGAATAAATTCTAATTACTAAATAAGAATAAAAGAATTAATTTATGTAATTATATATATATTTTCAACACTATGCGAAATATTCTAAAAAGTCGAAGCGATAGTTGTTTTATGTTCGAAGTTGGTTTCTACTGAAGCTATGTGCAAGCTGTGTTCGTATATTTTATTCATGGTATACAGGTGTTTTCGTTTTGGTTTTATACTGATATACTGTTTGTTTATGATTTTTCGAGAAGGTGGGCATAAAGAATGCATCTACAAATGAAATCTTTTCTTTAATGCATCGATTCTTCGAGCTAAGAAAATATACTTTGGGATGATCAATCAATCAAATGTATTAAGCGGATTTGACTTACTTAACTTAGAAGTAATTCAAATGAAATAATGTGCCTGGCGCTGTTGATGATATTTAGAAACTAGAACAGTGTTTCTCAACCTTTTTGGACCAAATTAATAATGTCGAGTCGATGGAAATTGCCAAAATGCGAAATTTAAAAGTCACAAACACTTGTTTTTAATTTTTAAAAATTGCACTTTTTTATTCTTATTTTATATATTGGAATAAAACACTTTAACTTTTATATGTTAAAAAGTAGAGCATTCAGTGTGTTTTAAATGGTAAAAATATTCATGTCGAGACAATGGAGTAAAATATTGTTTGTGTCGATTTCAAAAATTTCAAGTACATAACAGATGTTTTTATATTTTTTTAAGCGTTGGAGAAAAGAGTGCATTTTTAGATAATTCCAAATTCTGTTTTCAGGGATTATTTCGAGTGGGCGATACCGTCCAAGTTTGAGAAACACTAAACTATATGGTGTCAAACATATTATTTCATATTCCGTAAATTTAATTCAAAATGCAACAAGAGTTCGAAAATAACATCTCATAAGAATTCATATTTTGAAATGAAGTTAATTCTTAACAGATGTTATCGATGAGGTTGTGTCACCGAGCTAAACTCTGTTCCATTTTTATTTTTAACCAAGTTGGCTCTGTTGGTGACAGTTTTGATGGCCAATGTAAAAAGTCACTAGATTTGAAAATATGGATTATAATTAAAAAAAGAGGTTATATTTTATGACAGTGGGAAATATTGCCATCAGCACACTTGAATAATTGAAGCAATAATAATAATAATAATAACAATTTTGTTAGACATCTGACATTTAATATTTTTTGGTGTTTATGTGTTAATTATAAAATGAAACCACAGCCTTCTTAGTTCAAAATAAAAATGGAACAGAGTATACTTATAGGAATTTTACTAACTAATCATTATCAACTACAAATGTTTAAAAATAACTATCTACAAATTATCAACAATAGTTCTACAGTAATGAGAATTATTTATAAAATGAATGTTTTCGTTTCTGTCCTTTTTTTATGTGCAGGGATGACTGATTTGATTGAAGGAAATGCTCCTTGTTGCGTAAAGAATATATAAACCCAACAGATATATAGTTTCTCGTATCGTTGTATTTACTTCAGTAAATTCATGTTTCAGAAAATAATTCATTTTGAAATTTTATTAGTATTGAATTTTGTTTAGACGAGACCACTCCTACATTTCAAACATTGAAACCAACGGCAACGCCAGGATTGCTTAGTTGACTTAACCCTCTAATGCATGATTTTTAATTTTTACTTTCTCCGTTACGGAATACGAGAAAGTATTGTGATCGTGATTTTTTTTTCAAAAAATTTTTTTTACGGAAATATTCGTCTGTGCGTGTGTGTGTCTGTGTGTGTGTCCGCTATGTGCGCTGTATCTCAAAAACTAATTGAGCAATTGATATGAAACTTTGAATATACGTCTTATTTAATAATCCGAAGAACTAAAAAGCTTTCGGTAAAATTTCGTACACCGGAAGTGGGTGTTTACTTAAACTGTTTTTTGTTTTTTGCCAATTTTTTCTTAAATATGAAAAATATCACAAAAACATTTAAACAAATATTGAAGACAACAAAGAAATGAGCTTATTTTGTTTGAAAATATTTTTCATAAAATCATTGTTATTCGAGAAAAAAATTTATTTATTTTTTTTTAATTTTTGGTTTATAATTATTGAACAATAATAGCTATAGCAAATTTGTGTGAATAATAATTGTAGGAAATGCCAAAATTAACAACTTATAAAGAATACGTTTTTTTTTTAATCCCTTTAGTTTTTGAGTAAACTGAGTTTTTACTTTTTCCATCTTTCATAATTTTGACGTTTTAAACGTCAATTTCATCCGAGTTTACACAACGCTCGATGTACATTTATGGTGTTATTCTAAACAAAAATGTTAGCGTTAACAGCAGTGTTATTTGCTAACATCTACAGATGTTATGAATATACTATTCTGTACACTGTCTGTCAACTAACATCGATGTAAATTAACATTTTCGATGTTAAACAACACTTGTCAAAACGGTCGACGTTACGAGATTGTTAATGGTGATATTTTGAGGTTATTTCGTAGTTTGTGTTTTTCGTCAACAAAAAACTCAAATGGATAGTAGTATTCCAATATTTATATGCATGCTTTATGAAACACTCATTTTATTTCTAAAAGTATCCTCAAAAACGTATTATTAATCATCTATTATAATATACATGAAGTTGGTCGCTCTGTAGACGTTGCACTGTTGCCAATTTGTGTACATCGGGCTGTTCAGAATACAGTTTATAATAGCGCCGTTCAATTTCACATAACATTGCAATGTTACTAACATCGCTGTTAATTACAGTTGTTCAGAATAACACCATTAAAATATGATTTCAATTAAAAATAAACCATGAAAACGTATATATAAATGGCTATGATACCATCAAGTCGGAGAAAGTAACATGATAATAGAAATAGCCCTGTAAATTCCACACTTTCATCGACAGATGCTCGACATTTTGACACACACATCCTTAATAACATATCTTTAGATCTGCTTAAAGAAAATTATCCGAACAAAACTGAAAGACAAATTTTGAAGACAAAATTGCACCTTTTCCAGAAATCGTCCTGTAAATTCCACAATTTTGTCGACAGATGCTTGAAATTTTGACAAATACATCTTAAATAATATATCTTTAGATATTTTTTTTTTAAATTATCCAAACTTTCAAATTTTGAAGACCGAAAATGCATTTTTTTCAGAAATCGTCCTGTAAATTCCAGATTTTTGTTGACGGATCTTTCAAATTTTGACAGATACATCCTAAATAACATATGTTTAAAACTGTTCAAGGAAAATTATCCGAATTTTGCTCTAACAAATCTGGAAGAAAAATTCTGAAGACAAAACTTGCACTTTTTCCAGAAATAGCCCTTTAAGTTCCACAATTTTGTCGACAGATGCTTGAAATTTTGACAAATACATCATATATAAAATATCTTTAGAACCGCTTAAATAAAGTTATCCAAACTT
The DNA here is from genome assembly GCA_910593695.2 of Ocypus olens. Taxonomy (NCBI): domain Eukaryota; kingdom Metazoa; phylum Arthropoda; class Insecta; order Coleoptera; family Staphylinidae; genus Ocypus; species Ocypus olens. The sequence continues at coordinate 197,367 of OU343049.1, forward strand.
TGCGGTGACAAAAATGGCAGCGTTTAAAGGCAAATTTTGAAGACCGAAAATTCACTTTTTCCAGAAATCGTCTTGTAAATTCCAGACGTTTGTTGACAGATGCTTGAAATGTTGACAGATACATTTAAAGTAACATATCTTTAAAACTGTAAAAAAAAAATTATCCGAACTTTGCTCTAACAAAACTGGAAAACAAATCTTGAAGACAAAAATTGCACTTTTTCCAGAAATCGCCCTATAAATTCTACAATTTTGTCGACAAATGCTTGAAATTTTGACAGAGACATCCTAAATAACATACCTTTAGATCTGCTTAAAAAATTTATCCGAACTTTACTCTAACAAAACTGGACGACTAATTTCGAATACAATTCCAGAAATCGCCCTGTAAATTCCACAATTTTGTAGACAGATGCTTGAAATTTTGACAGATACATTCCAAATAAAACATCTTTAGAATTATCGAAATAAAATTATCCAAAGTTTGCGGTGACAAAAATGGCAGCGCTTGAAGACAAATTTTGAAGACCGAAAATGCACTTTTTCCAGAAATCGTCCTGTAAATTCCAGATTTTTGTTGATAGACGCTTGAAATTGTGACAGATACATCTTAAATAATATATCTTTAAATATGTTTTAAAGAAAATCATCCGAACTTTCTTCTGACAAAAATGGCAGCACTAGAAGACAAATTTTGAAGACCGAAAATGCATTTTTTCCAGAAATCGTCCTGTAAATTCCAGATTTTTGTTGACAGATGTTTGAAATTTTGACAGATACATCCTAAATAACATATGTTTAAAACTCTTCAAAGAAAATTATTCGAATTTTGCTCTAACAAATCTGGAAGACAAATTTTGAAGACAAAAATTGCACCTTTTCCAGAAATCGCCCTTTAAATTCCACAATTTTGTCGGCAAATGCTTGAAATTTTAATAGATACATCCTAAATAATATATCTTTAGAATCGTCTAAAGAAAATTATCCGAACGTTTCTCTGACAAAAGTGGCAGCGCTTAAAGACAAATTTTTAAGACTGAAAATGCACTTTTTCCAGAAAACGTCCTGTAAGTTCCACAACCAGATGCTTAAAATTTTGACAGATACATCCTAAATAAAATATCTTTAGGATCGTCGAAATAAAATTATCCAAATTTTGCGGTGACAAAATAGGCAGCGTTTAAGGACAAATTTTGAAAACCGAAAATGCACTTTCTCCAGAAATATGATTTAAATTGAAAATAAACCATGAAAGCGTAAATATAAATGATACCATAAAGTCGGAGAAAGTAACATGATGCCCACATCACCATTTTTTTTATTAAATAATTAATCTTTGATAGAAAAATATGTGGACAAAACGGAAAAAAAAATAATTTGTCTCAAAATGAAAATGTTATTTAATAAAAATCTGTTTGTAACATTTCGGCTAAAATGATTCTTTTCATTTATCAATGATTTTTTTTAAATTTAAACATAAAATAAAGGTTTTTTTTATAGGTGTGAAATAAGCGACGATTAATAGAATTAAATGTTTTTATTTGTTTTCGTAAATCGGTTTAGGCAAATAAACCTGGTTTTATGTTTACCTTATTGGATTGTAGGATAGGGACCACCCACCACCCGCCGTTTCAATTTTCATTTAACCACAAACAATTGCTTATGTATTCGCTGTTGATTTATAACTCCCGCTTCAATTATATAAACGAAAAACAAAAATCAGAGTTTGTTGGTTAAGCAATTGTAAAAATTAAGGGCGGTGGGTGTTCCCTATCCTACCATCCAATCTGCGAAACATAAACAACGGTTGTGTAGATGTGAAGTAAGCGACGAATGAAAAAATTAAATGTTTTTCTTTGATTTCGTAAATTATTTTACATGAGTAAACCTTGTATTATGTACACCTGATTGGATTTACGATAGGGTACATCACCATCCACCATTTTAATTTTCATTTAATCACAAACACTGCTTATATATTCGTTGTTGATTTATAACTCTTGCTTCGATTATATAAACAAAAAAACAAACAAAAACAGAGTTTGTTGGTTAATTAATTTGGTGGAAATTAAGGGTGTGGTCCATAACCTACCATCCAATCTGCGAAACATAAACAAGAGTTTTGTAGATGTGAAGCTTACTTCACATCTACAAACGAAATGATGAAATATTTTAGTTTGTTTTTGTAAATTAGTTTACTTGCATAAATTTTGTTTTATGTGTACCTTATTGGATTGTAGGATAGAACCCACCCTATATTCAACACCGATAATGGCAATTCGTTAGTATATTTGGACTTGTAGTGATGAATGAAAATACATTTGCTTTGAATTATTTTACAAAGACAATTCTTGCAAGAAGTTTTGATTATAGTCTATTTGTAGTGTAGTGTATTGTATATCATTGTCGGTTTCATATATTCTTTACACAACATTTTTTAGTATATTTACTTTGCTCTACAATCTAATGGAAGAGATTTAGTTATTAAATCAGCGGACATGCAACGGCAGCCTTTAAGAGTTTTCTACATATTTTCAATTAATTCTCCAATCGTGATTATTCCAGTTAATACGTACAATGTAACCAATAAATTACCATGTAAGAAATAGTGTTAGATTAACTCGACCCCCACAGCCGCCACCAAAAATACTTACTTTGACCATCTGATGTAGAACATCTCGAGATCGTCTTCGACGATGCCGATCTCCTCCTCTTGATGGGCCTGATTGAAATTCTCCAAAATAATGGCAATGTACATGTTAATAACGATCATATAATTGATTATGATAAAACTAGTGAAATAGATGATGGAGAGTAGCGGGTAGCCGCAGTCCCCGTTCGATTGGCCGCGATACGAGGGGTCGCAATCCGGAGGTCCCAACATGAGGGACTCCAAGACGTCGTTCCAGCCGGCCGACGTTATCAGGCGGAAGAGGAGATGCATCGATCTTCCGAACGTCTGGAAGTTGACCATGTCGTCGAGGGCGCCCTGCTGTTTCACGTGCCCGAACAGAAACATTCCTATTATGGCGTATATGAAGGTGATCAGTGCTAGCAGCGCTCCGATGTTGAAGAGCGCGGGAAGAGAGACGATTAGTGCGAAGAGAAGCTTTCTTATTCCTTTCGCAGCCTAAAAATGGTCAATATAAGAATTCAATTCGTGTGTGTGTGTATGTGTATTATGCTGGGTGATTCAGAACTATGTTTCAGAAATGCGCACAAGACTTATAGCACATTCCTGATACAAGACCTGCAGGGTAATGTTGAATTTTGATATTTCGTACTTACTTTGATGAGTCTGAGTATCCTGCCGATCCTGAAAACGCGCACGACCCTGAGGAGCGTCGGAGAAACGGGGAAGTCGATCATGATATCCTCCATCAGGATACCGACAATGGAAGCCAATACAAGTAAAAAGTCGAAAACGTTCCACGGCACGGTGAAATAATGGTAACGCAGCCCGATAATCTTAACAATAGACTCTGAAAAAGGGCGACAAGAAGACATGCAGATGAATATTAGAGTTTCGTTTGAATGCGTGGTTGTTTTATACCTAGACCAAATACGGTTGTAAAAAAGGCATTGCTAACTTCTAGTATGAAGAAAACAGCGTGGGGTTGATTGTAATGCTCAATGCCCATGCTCAGCATATTGAGGAAAATCAAGACAAAGATGGCGATTTCAAATCGTCGAGAATTTGATAGATCATAGAACATAGCAAGGAAGGGGTTTAATGGTCTTTTGATCACCTTCTGCGGTTTCTTCCTCCCCAATTTCTTCATCGCCGTGTAATAATGCTTCTGACTTTCCGTTAAGAACATCTCTAGGACTCCACCTTCATACTAAAAACAAAACGAAAAAAAAAGCATTACAAGAGTTAATGTAAAATATATGATACGAGTGCGCGCACCTTTTTCTTAAGCATGTTAAAGTTGTCAATGATAACTCCGATGAATAAGTTAAGCGTAAAAAACGATCCGCAAACGATGAATATTACGAAATAAATATATGCGTACAAGTTTGCTTCTCTTTGAGGTTGTAAATTCACACCCCTTGCGTCCACGGCATCAGCCATGACTTCCATCCAGCCTTCGAACGTCGCCTACAAAAAATCAACAAACAACAAATTTACTATTTATTTTATGAGTGTACAGGGTGAGCAAAATTCGATGTTTCTACGGGGGATCTCGATAACTGTAATAGATGGAGAAACAGGGATGGCGCATCCTCGATCTCTTTCTTGGAGAAAAACTCAAATTTATGAATCACCAACTATAGGTTATATTAAAAAAAATACAACTTTATGTTATAACTTTCATATTATCGAAGATATCGGAATTCTGTTAAGTTGTTAAGTTTGTTTGATTTTTTTTTCAAAAAAGTGCCTCAATAACATAACTTTCATTATTGACAAATGATAAACAACTTAGATATTGCAATACATCTAAAATGAAAAAAATGACTTTTTGGCTGTAACTAAACAAAAGATGATAAATAAATTTAGTTTCCACCATTGAGTTTTTCTTAAAAAAAGAGATAGAGGATGCTTCATCTGTTTTCGTCTATTATAGTTATCGAGATTCTCTATAGAAACATCGAATTTTGCCCGCCCTGTACAATAAGTACCGTGAGATTAAAAAGTCGAAAATAGTTGGCGGCAAACTTTTTGAAAATAGGGATAAAAAATAATACCATGTTGGCTGTCTGAAATTCTCTAGTACAGTGCATTTTTAGGTTACTTGTTTTAAAAATAGTTTTCTGCTTATATCTGCCAATTTCGTCTATTTGTAAGACAAGTGCTGCCAACTAATTTAATCGAAAGCATAACTCTTTAGCAATTGTAATTAATTTTTGCATGATTTTATCTTTGCGTTTAATATTTTTTTCTCAATTTTTTGCTGAAGTACTGCACGATTTAAAAAAAAATATTTAAAAAATTGTAACTTTTTTCAAACTGGATGGATTTTTAAAATCCAAAATTTAATCGAAAGCATAACTCTTTAGCAATCGTAATTCATTTTTGCAAGATATTATCTTTGCGTTTAATATTTTTTTCTCAATTTTTTGCTGAAGTACTGCACGATTTAAAAAAAATTATTTAAAAAATTGTAACTTTTTTCAAACTGGATGGATTTTCAAAATCCAAAATTTAATCGAAAGCATAACTCTTTAGCAATTGTAATTAATTTTTGCATGATTTTATCTTTGCGTTTAATATTTTTTTCTCAATTTTTTGCTGAAGTACTGCACGATTTAAAAAAAATTATTTAAAAAATTGTAACTTTTTTCAAACTGGATGGATTTTTAAAATCCAAAATTTAATCGAAAGCATAACTCTTTAGCAATCGTAATTCATTTTTGCAAGATATTATCTTTGCGTTTAATATTTTTTTCTCAATTTTTTGCTGAAGTACTGCACGATTTAAAAAAAATTATTTAAAAAATTGTAACTTTTTTCAAACTGGATGGATTTTCAAAATCCAAAATTTAATCGAAAGCATAACTCTTTAGCAATTGTAATTAATTTTTGCATGATTTTATCTTTGCGTTTAATATTTTTTTCTCAATTTTTTGCTGAAGTACTGCACGATTTAAAAAAAAATATTTAAAAAATTGTAACTTTTTTCAAACTGGATGGATTTTTAAAATCCAAAATTTAATCGAAAGCATAACTCTTTAGCAATCGTAATTCATTTTTGCAAGATATTATCTTTGCGTTTAATATTTTTTTTCAATTTTTTGCTGAAGTATTGCACGATTTAAAAAAAATCATTTAAAAAAATTGTAACTTTTTTTATAGTAGATGGATTTTCAAAATCCAAAATTTAATCGAAAGCATAACTCTTTAGCAATTGTAATTAATTTTTGCAAGATTTTATTTTTGCGTTTGATATTTTTTTTCAATTTTTTGCTGAAGTACTGCATGATTTGAAAAAAAAAATAATTTAAAAAATTGTAACTTTTTTTATACTGAATGGATTTTCAAAATCCAAAATTTAGTCGAAAGCGTAACTCTTTAGCAATTGTAATTAATTTTTGCATGATTTTATCTTTGCGTTTAATATTTTTTTTCAATTTTTGGCTGAAGTACTGCACGATTAAAAAAAAAAATTAAAAAAAATTGTAACTTTTTTATACTGGATGGATTTTCAAAATCCAAAATTTAATCGAAAGCATAACTATTTAGCAATTATAATGATTTTTTTCAAAATTTGATCTTTGCGTTTAATATTTTTTTCAATTTTTTGCTGAAGTACTGCTCGATTAAAAAAAAATCATTTAAAAAATTGTAACTTTTTTCAAACTGGATGGATTTTCAAAATCCAAAATTTAATCGAAAGCATAACTCTTTAGCAATCGTAATTAATTTTTGCAAGATTTTATCTTTGCGTTTAATATTTTTTTCAATTCTTTTCTGAAGTACTGCACGATTTGAAAAAAATCATTTAAAAAATTGTAACTTTTTTTATACTGGATGGATTTTCAAAATCCAAAATTTAATCGAAAGCATAACTCTTTAGCAATTGTAATTAATTATTGCAAGATTTTATTTTTGCGTTTAATATTTTTTTTTTCAATTTTTTGCTGAAGTATTGCACGATTTGAAAAAAAAAATAATAAAATTTTTTTTTAACTTTTTTATACTGGATGGATTTTCAAAATCCAAAATTTAATCGAAAGCATAACTCTTTAGCAATTGTAATTAATTTTTGCAAGATTTTATCTTTGCGTTTAATATTTTTTTTTCAATTTTTTGCTGAAGTACTGCACAATTTGAAAAAAAAATGATTTAAAAAATTGTAACTTTTTTTATACTGGATGGATTTTCAAAATCCAAAATTTAATCGAAAGCATAACTCTTTAGCAATTGTAATTAATTTTTGCAAGATTTTATTTTTGCGTTTGATATTTTTTTTCAATTTTTTGCTGAAGTACTGCACCATTTGAAAAAAAAAAACATTTAAAAAATTGTAACTTTTTTCAAATTGGATGGATTTTCAAAATCCAAAATTTAATCGAAAGCATAACTCTTTAGCAATTGTAATTAATTTTTGCATGATTTTATCTTTGCGTTTAATATTTTTTAACTTACCACTTGAAACAGAGCGAGGTACGCAATGCCGACATGGTCAAACGAGATTTTTGAATTGACCCACGTAAAATTCTGCTCGTCACATTCCCATTTATTATTTACAATCTGCAAAACGAGAGCACACACACACATATAGATGCAAACAATTTTTAGAAAGATGGGCGTGTGTCACTTACTGAAACGGGTAGAATTTCACCGTCCTCGTCCAGGCATTTAAAAAACTTCCCACTAAAAAACTGCACCCCCATGATCGAAAAAATTAACCAGAACACTAAACACACTAAGAGGACGTTGAAGATGCTAGGGATGGCGTACATCAAGGCGTTAACCACGATCCGCATACCTTGCCATCTACTAATCGCCCTCAAGGGTCTAAGTGCGCGCAAGGTGCGCAGAGAACGTAACACTCGTAAATTTTCGTTCTCTTCTATCAATAAACTGAACAGTGAAACCTGAAAAAGTGAACGATAAAGAGTTAATTGTCTAGGCGTTAATACCATCAACTTACAAAAACTATGAGGAAGTCGAGGAGCGTCCAAAAGCTGGTAAAGTACATCGTGAAGCCGTGCGCGATCCATTTCAATACCATCTCGATCACGAAAATCATCGAGAATGCCAAATTCGTCCAATAGAGGACCGCTTTCAGCTGCGGATTATCATCTAGGTGGATGTCTTCGAAACATAACGTTACACTAGAGGCGAATATTAAAACTAGTATGAACCATTCGAAGGCCGGCGTATCGACGACCGATAATACCGCCGTTCGGCCTTCCGTCCATTTCAGGCCGATCTTTGTCTTTAGGCACTTATCCCAACATGCACATCTGAAATTGACAAATTCAAAATTGTTTGGTTCGAAATTTAAAGTATTTATTTAATTTATTTAATGCAACTGCAACTATTTAAAATTTTCATAAAGACGAAATTTAATTTTTTTAATGCATGTGTGAGGGATTTCAAATTTGAATATTTACTTTTGATAGCAATGCAAGGGAAAACAATCGGGCGGGTCTCTCGCTTTCTTGCTCCTTCCGAAATACGGAAAACTCCCCATTCCATCGATGTACTGTCCTTTGGAGTTCCTCCTGCCGCCAACTGTTAATTCATCAACGTAAGATACTAAAGCCTGCCAGGGTTTTTCCCCGCCAGCCTCACCGATTTTCTTGTCTTCGTCGTGGCCGCGCTGGGGACAGAGCGCCGATTCCTCGTCGTGTTCCGTGTCCCCCGACGTGCCCCTGTTGAAGTTTTTCAATTCCATACTCTCCACGCTCTCATCTAAAAAATTACGTTATTAAAATATTGTTGCTAAATATTGGCGTCAATTCAGCCTAAGATGACCTTTAAAACTTTCCGGGGAAATTAAAAAAATACATTCGAATTTGTTTTTTTTTTTTTAATAAAGACGTTTTACTCAACCGACTTAAAAGTAACAATCTTAGGTGCCACAACTTTAGATTTTTTCCTTACTTGCTAAGCTTTCTTTTAAAGTCCTCGACTAGATCACTTACTTTGTGTGGGCTTATAATAACACAAGGTATAATTTTTAGCATGTAAAATCCTGTGGCCCACGATAAAAAAAAACATACTGTATATAAACTGATATAAAAAATGCGATGGCGCCTCATGGCACGAGATCTCGAAAAAAATCAAAATAATATAACCCCAAACTTCATTTTAAAAAAGAGTAGACCTTTCAATTCGATCTAACTCACAACTATTTTTATGATTTTTTAAAATGTGAATGCGTAAAAATATCAATAGAGGGCTCTTATTTGACATCAATATGGAATACATTTTGCATACCTTTGACAACACACTCCATCAAACCGGATTGTAAAAAGTCTGTTAGAACAAAAATTATTCCAACTTTAACCACCGCTTAAATTTATAGCACTAATACACGCCTATAGTGGGGATTGTTAATTCAGTTTGATATGCTCACATTTTACACTAGAAGGCTGGACTGATGTCCCCAGTATCAGATTATGGGGTACTAACATAAAATTATAAAGTTCAGTTTTTCGACTTTTGTGTGTGTTTTTCCGCAAAATGTTTCAAAAACATAGACGTTTATCAAATGTGAATTATTACATTATAATGGTAGAAGACGAAAAGCATAGTATTTCTCATTATAATTTTATCAACAAGGAGTAAGTATATTTGTACTTTACGTTTAAGTTTAAAAACTACCAAAGGGAGAACCCCCTTTGGTAGTTTTTCAAATTTTCAATATTTTAATTTTATTTTAATAGCTAGTTGAAATTTGATTACTCCAATCGATTTGTCTCGTTCTTCTGATGAAAAAAAATTCTCTTTGATGATCAGGTTTGGTTATTAAAAAAGTTAAATTTTTTTTTCCATTTTAAAATTTTCTTTGCGAGCGCCTCACGCCGTTGATATTCTTTGGAAACTACTTTTTCTGAAGCGTCTTAATGAGATCTTTCGAATGACGTATAGAAATCCCGAATCGAACCGGTGGTTTGTTTAATAAATCAATTTGAATGCAATTTTTAATAATAATTTCCATCTTTCATAATTTTGACGTTTTAAACGTCAGTTTCATCCGAGTTTACGCAACGTTCGATGTACATTTAAAATATGATTTAAATTGAAAATAAACTATGAAAGTGTAAATATAAATGATGATACCATCGGAGAAAGTAACATGATGGCTACATCACCATTTTTTATGATATTTTGATATGATTTGCAGATGTGTATCTTTTTCATTTCTTTTCTTCCTTTATGAACAAAAAAAAAAAACTAATGCGTACATCTTACCTCTACTATTATTAGTCGTACCCAACCCGGAAGACATGTTTTGCAACAACTTGTTTTCCGGTTTGGGTTTCTTGTCTTGTGCGACCAGGGGCGTCTTCTCCACGACGTCGGTATCGTCCGAGTGGCCGTTGATGAGCGTCGAATATCGTTTCTTCGACGTCGTCGTCGTTACTTCCTCGTTCTCGTGTAGCGTCTCCTTTTGGACAAACAATAATCATTATTATATCACATATTAACCCAGAATTGTTTGAAAATTATCAAGATGTAATTTTTAAAGTGCAAATTACCTGATACTCAGGAGGATCATAACTGATTATGGAGATGGGTCTGTTCATGGCCTCCTGATAGCTTCGTTTATCCCGCGGAAAGGCGACCACCGTTTGCTGCAAAGCTTTCGTTGTCAAACCAACTGAAAAAGATAACAAAGTGTTCGTATTATTAATTATTATACTTTTGTATATTTATTAAAATAACAATGTGTTACCCGGCGCATCCACCAGAATTACCATACGTGTGTTTTGTCACGTTGTAATAATGATTTGTGAATTAATTTAAATTAAATTGATCATGGAATCAATGAATCTAAGTCGATTGTGTTATGTTAAACATAAACAATTTTTCATTAGTTAGGTTTTGACGTTAAACGTGAGCAGACGCTCGTTTACAAAATCTTTCTTTTGATTGAGCATAGGTTCATATCTCTTTGGCTGTGAGCCGCACTTCTTGAATCGCCGTGGGCCGATCTACGGTATCATTTGACATATCAATTAAATTTGGTTAACGAAACTATCAGACCTTATTTAATAAGTACCCTGTATGATTTTACTATTTTAGTTTTTTATTAATTTTTTAAACCAATGGTGCAAACCTGATTCTTTATATTTTTCTTTAGATGATATCACTAAACCGATTTCAATAAAATTTCAAGGGCCTGTTGGTAACGATAAAAGGCACCCAAATAAGAAATAAAATATACAGCATGTAATCTAAAAAGGTATGTCATCGTGACGTCACATTTTTATGGGAAAAAAAAATTCTTAAAATACATCTTAGAATACAAGTAAATTCTGTAAATTATAAAAATCCTAACTTAAATTAGGAACTGAATTATAAAAGACGGGAGATGTAAGACCCTGTATAAATTATTTAAACTGAAGTTATTTCATTTCTGAAATTATTTCGGTATGCAAATCGCGTACATTCGCCGTTGGTGGTGTTGGTTTTAATGAAATTTGTGTAATTTACCTTTGGCAAAGGCCTCCTCTTCGGCGTGCCTCTGCATAACTTCCCTGACAATCTGCTCGAGACGGGAATTATCCTCGTTTTGGTGGTGTTCCTGCAACCGCTGCTGCCTTTTCTTCCTTATCAGTTCCCGTATCCTATCAAAACTTTGCGCCAGCTTCGACTCGTCGCCCACTTCCTGTTTATTCCAAAATCAGACACTTATTATTCATTTCGGTTTTAGATGGAAATGCCTTCTCTTTTCTTCTTACTCCACCACCACACAGATATATATGCATAGAAAATGTAATCTTTATTTACGCGAATAAATTAAATGTAATACTTTGTAAAATATATAAAACCTTAAGAAATTTAACAAAGACGAAATATTGCTTGAATATGTGAATATTCAACCTGTTCGTGTCTTACTAAAACTATTTATTTAAAACCCTAAATTGCATAATTAATAGTTAATATTGCTATTATCGTCGTGTTTATTTATTATTTAATGACTAGTTGGAATATTACGATTTTCATTAATTATGGTAATAATAAATACATTATCGATGTAGATTAACGAACAGGTTGAATATTCATATATTCAGGCTACATTTCGTTTTCTTGTATTTATCATTATCGATGTATTCACTCATTTTGAATTAAATAAAGATTATTTACAAAAAGGGATTGCATGCTGAGCAGGAGAGGGCGTGAAAGGGCGTAAAGAAATTACGATGGGAAGGAGGATTACGGTGACCAGGATCATCCCTTTAGTCCCGGGGCGAGCGGAATCGATTTAAGATAATCCCATCGTTGGGGGGCGGATGTTCGGTTTCGTTCGATCCAGAGTTTTTGAAAAACTGCATTGTGCGATAGATAGAGATTTTACTGGATGAAGGGATAGTTTTATTTATGATTTCTTTGATTACGTATTACCATGCTTTAACGGTTCTGATCAAATTACATTTTCTATCCACTAGATCAATTACACTGAAATACAAACATTGCTTAACATTTATTGAATAGCAAAGACACAAAACATCGTTGCCAGTGAATGCATGCCAAAAACAGTTATTTGCAATTTAACAGCATTGACATATATCAGTCTGAGAAAGAGTTCCTTAACAATGGCTTAGACTTGTTTAAATTAAATTTTATACTATTATTTAAATAACAAATAATTGATTGATCAAATAAAATAGCTTAGTTATTTTAATATGTTGTAAAATGTATGAATCTCCAATTAGGAAAATTAGCCAATTGCCCAGGTACTTTTCTAAGCATTATTATACATATGTATAAGAGGTTAATATTATCATTTTATGTGCACACAATTTTAGCTAAAATATTCCTCAGTTTGTATAAAAATTTGTGCTATTTAATTAAGGATTGTGTTGCATGCAAAATTTGCGGTCATGCCATTCCGATCCGTCTTCCAGTATCATGTAATTGAATTATTGTCGATGATGACGTCATTTACGGAATTTGCGTCACACACATACAGCATGCAAAAAGTATACGTTACACGTTACGCCACAGAACACAAAAGGAGAGCAGTTTACACTGAACTTACCAGCCAGACACTATATAGTACCTTGCTTTGTCTTTAATGTTAACAAAACGCGAATCTTTACTATTATTTTAGAATTGTGGTAACTTTTTTGGTATTTTTTTTGTTCGTTCTGGGCTTGAAACACACACACAGACACACTACTTTTTTACATGAATGGAAATTTTTTATATTTGTTACGTAGGAAGCTTCTACTTCGTTATACATGTTTTTTTAGTATTCATAATTTTATTTTTAATACACAGGGCGTAGATAAACAAAACAAACATAGGATTTCCAATGTTAATTTCTTAATATTGGAATGTTATCTTCCCTGATCATTTTAGAGGAAACATGTAAATTTTTTTTGTGGAGTAAAAATTTCTACACGCAGTCATGCTATCATTTATTTTTTTGTATTTCTAGAAACCCGAAAAAATAATAAAATAAAAATGAAAATTTTCACGAAAATAAGGGTTGCCATGGAATTAAAAGAAAATGGTCCACGCAGAACATTTTACTTTGACACAATAAATACTCATGATCTTAATAAATATTTGCAATTATAACATTTTATATTAGTTATTAGATTTAGGTTATGATTATTTTTAAGTTTGTTTTGTATAAAAGGTGCTACTGTTAAATAAATAAATAAATAAATAAATAAATAAATAAATAAATAAATTTGATGCACAAGTTAATAACTTCATAAGAAATTCCATAAAACACATAATATTAAAAACTATTTTAGCAAAATTCTGCTCTATTTTCAAAATCGCGTTGTAAAAGTTTTTAGAGGCACTGATACAGGTACGAGTAAAAATGATTTTTCTTTACAGCCGTATAATTAATTTCTTAATTTCACACTTGTGGAAGCTTATGTTTGGACCTTCTACCACAGAAGCTAAAACCTCAAACTCATCATCCGTATCATTTATTGATAAATTGTTCTGCTCTGCATTTGATGTCGTATATTGCATATTTTAACAGCCAAAAATGGCATGTTTTACCAGTCAAAAATAGATAGCATATTTTAACTGTCAAAACTGACATATTTTACCAGTCAAATATGGCATATTTTAAGTTAAAAAAAAGACATTTCACCAGTCAAAAATAGCATATTTTAACAGTCAAAAATGGTCAAAACTGGCATAATTTAATAGTTAAAAGTGGCATATTCTACAGGTTAAAAGTGGCAGATCGTAAAAGTGAAAAAGGGATATATTTCACCTGTTAAAAATGGCATATTTATCCAGTCAAAAATGGCATGTTTTACCAAAGGGAATTGGCATATTTTACCAGGTAAAAATAGCATATTTTAACAGTTAAAAATGACATATTTTACATGTTAAAAAAGCAAATTTATCTGTCTAAAATGACAGTGTTCAAGTCAAAAATGGCATATTTTACCATTTAAAAGTAGCACATGAATAGAACACCAATTCATAAACAGAAAATATACGCATTAAAACATTGTTCTTATTCTTTTAATAACCAAACAATTAAATATAATCGATTATTTCATATCACATGATCGATTAATCGATTATTAAATAATCAAATGATCGGTTAATCAAATTATCGAATAATCGATTAATCAAATGATCGATTAATTGATTATTTTCGAGTAATAATCGACCAACCTATTAATCGATTGATAGATTTTTTATCGATTAATCGATTATTTTGCTCAACCCTAGTATCTATACTGAAAGAAAAAAACACTTTACAGAGTTTTTCTATTGCTTTTCACTATTTGTCAAATGGATTTCCTTATTTGGCATATGACTTTCTTATTTTTCAAATATATTTCACTATTTATCAAGCAGTTTCGCTTTACATCAAAACAATTTCCTTATATGTCAAATATATTTCCCTGTCAGTCATAATGGAAGAAAATAATTTACGACGCATGAAGTCGAAAATCAGTAATGAAGGTGAGAGGCCTGATAATAAGACAAATGAATACTGGCTTAAGCAGTGTACAAGTCAGCGTGCAGTTCCGTGTAAAAGATAATACGGTAGGAAAAATTTACTCTACCTACAAAAATTCTCGAGAAACAACAAAAAAACATACCGGAGTATTGTCTGAAGCACAGAAACAACTGTTGTGTGATTGGGTAAACGCAGATTGCACTTTGACTCTTGCAAATTTGAAAGCCAAAGCTTTGGAGGAATATCCGGATTTGCAGCTCTCAAAGAGTTTCACTTGAGCGTGTCCAGAAAATATTTGTTAAATTTCTATATTTTAAGATTCATGCCACCTACCCTAATGACACTATCACATATAACGATATGTTGGTAATGTTCAATTTAAAATCTCTGGCTTCAAGACGCAACATTTTGCTGGTAAAATGCTTATATCAAATAGTTCACTGCGGAGTAGATGATCCCAATTTGCCAGCGGTAGTTAATTTCAACATTCCCACCCAGATTTTGCAATAGATATGCGGTGACATTTATTTCCAATCGTAGCCATACAAACATATATTGTAACTCACCTATAAACA
Organism: Ocypus olens; assembly: GCA_910593695.2. Taxonomy (NCBI): domain Eukaryota; kingdom Metazoa; phylum Arthropoda; class Insecta; order Coleoptera; family Staphylinidae; genus Ocypus; species Ocypus olens. The sequence continues at coordinate 212,521 of OU343049.1, forward strand.
CTATGTTTCGGTTATACAACGGCATCCAAAATTCAGTGGATATCTTTAATTGTAGCTGGAGACAATATTCAGCGGATATATTAGAATTGCTATAAATTTAGTTTATTATTATTTACGATGTGTCTTCTACTATTGCTCTAATTGTACTTTAATTTGATGAAATTTAATTTTAATTTTGTTTTGTTATATATAAGTTGTTCTTGTTTTTAAATTAGTTCACAATCTGTATTTACTGTATATTATATAATTTTTCCCTGTAATTGGAATACTCTGTTGGGAAATAAATTTATTATTATTATTATTATTATTATTATTATGTATTTATATATGTATATTTGTTTTTTTTTTGTATTTATATTTTGTTTATTTTATGTAACTTTCCCTGTAATTGGAATTTTGTGTCTGTTGGGAGAATAAACGTATTATTATTATTATTATCTAAGGTACACAATCAAAAAATAAAATTTGAGTTTAGGTAAAAAATGAGTGAGTTACAGTTTTTTTTAATCTTCCATACCTCCCTGCAGGACCCTGTATAATTCGATTCTACACTTTTTCGTAATAAATTCTAGCATCATAACATTCTAGTGATTGGTTTCGATGATTTACAAATGCATAACTTTACTCAAATAAACTACTCTAAAAGTGCATAGAGGAGTAATAAATTTATAAAATATGTATAGTGAAATTATTTTCTATAAATTCAAAATGGTCAAATCATGCACACCGTCATGCTAAATTCAATATGATAACTCTATTTTCTATTTATAAGTGATTAATAATTCATTAATCATTACTGATAAAAATAAGTGTGTTTAATGGTGAAGAATTTTAATGTTTAGTAAATTTATAGTTAACTACTCAATGGAGAGGCAAGTTACTACTAAAGTGTCGAGTGGTAAGTTGTTCAAAACACTCCCCTTTATGAATACCTCCTTGCGGGTCTTCAGCTCTTCAGAGTTGAAGCTGTTGAGCAACAACGCCAAGAAGAGGTTGAGCACCATAAAGTTGCCCATTACCAGTGTCGGTAGAAAGATGGCGAGGCATATGCCTGGACCCTGAAAAGAAAAATCGTCATTAATATTAATCAAATTACTAAAATCGAGTTAAATGTAAGTTTAAGTGAATCTGGATAAGTATGAAATGAATTCTGCCATAAATTTTGTTGATTGGAATAAAACACTTTAACTTTTTTATACCACTATATTTTATTTATGTGACTAGTTTCGACCATTCACTGGTCATTTTCAAACATGAGTAAATTAAATTACGGCTTTACATTTCTTATATATTACAGGGCTTCAAACAGGGGCGAATACATTATGTCAACCTGGTCGTTAAGCACGGAAATTCTCGGATTAATTTTTGCTAAAGTTAAAGTGTTTTATTTCAATCTACAATCAAGATGTACCACGAAGTAAACGCCGCCAACATTAAACATAAATTTTGTTGTTTGACAGATAATAAAAATGTTACAGCAGTGAGAGTTTAAGTCAATTAGTACCTCTGTGAAGAGCTATGCCTCCGTGACAATTATGTGTTGCATATAATGCTGCCGTTATTTTAATTTCACAGCTGACAAATTGGAAATTCATCCAAACTCATGTGTACGATAAATTTTCCCATTGATAATTAAAATCAAATCAAATATTCTGAATCCCGTATATTTATGGCCGTTTTCACCAACCATTCCTAAAATATAAGCATTTCCTAAATAAAGATAGGAACTTCTTACAGTAAATTTGGTTTTCACCAGTCCTAAACACTTTCCTAAATGGTTTAGGCATTACTTATCGCTAGGTATCCGATTAACGGCAACCCAAGGATTAAGTATCTGTTTCTAACCTAAAATTTCTAGTCGGTTTATTTATGTTGGTCTGACAGCTGTCAGGCTTCTAAACCATGTCCAAAGGAATGCCCATTTAAACGTGACTAGACACCAACAACTGCAATAAAAACCCAGCTGTGTCCGCCCCCGCTAGACGTACACATTAAAGAGCGAGCAGCAGCGGCCGCCAGGCTACAAGTAACAAATATGTAGCTCGTAAACAATGGAAGAGACGAGCACTGAACATATTTTTAAAGAGGAAGATCGCAATTAAGATACCGGTGGACACAATCTCTCGAAAATAGATATTTAAAAGGAAACTCCAAGTAAGCCTAAAGCACGTAAACTCAAGCGAAGGTAGCAAACTTAATAACATCAAACGCATCGTTAACGAAAACAGGGGCCGGGATTGGTATATACTGTAAGAACCTATCCCTGAAAAAGACTGCTGCACTTGGTATATCAATGAGTACCCCCACTAAGGCGGAACTCGTGGGGATATTACATGCAGCCAGAGAAATTGGTGATAGAAATAGCAAAGGGAAAATTGTGCATATCATCAGCGATATTATTTATTTATTTATTTTCCTATTATTATTACAATGCAATTACAAGCTACAAAATCACATCAGCACTAACGTTGGAATGTTGCGCGGGCCTAGAGAGAGTGGCAAACGATAACTAGGTAACCTTGTGCTGGGTAAAAATGAACTGCCAAGAAGAGCCTCCAGACGCCCTACTTTCGGGCCGGAATCCAACTAGCCCGTCTCCGTCAGAATATCCTTATTAAAAGACACATCGACTGAACATCACGAAGTTCGATGAAATGACATGCCTGGCTGCAGGGTAGTAAAATATTTCATCTTGATGAACCCCAAGATTGTCAGATACCGCTTGCAACTGTCCAGGGGGAACTTACGAAAGATCGTGGGTCTTCTAACTGGGCACTGCAATCTAAGAAAGCAGAAACAGAATGAACCTCTGACCCAATCCCATCTATAGAGGGTGTGAAGCTGAAGAGAAGACCCCCGAACATGTACTCTTGAAGTATTCAGCCATCTCTACAATAAGACAATCATCAGACATCCATAAAGTCCCTCTTGGTGCAGTCCTGGCGTTTGCCAATGCCGTGGGTTGGCTGCACAGTACCGGGGAATACGGACTCAGATGGGAGGATGTATAAAGGGCCCATTGAGGCCTTCGTGCAATATTTATAAAGCGAAAGAGTGCGAGAAGTTGGCTGTTGTGAATAAAAAAATGTATCACTTGTCTAAATATTTTTTTGCAATTTTTGAAAATCCTGGTCGGGTTGCGTCCGCATCAACTTCAAAAATTCATATATTTTTTTTATTAATTTACGAATTTTAACGAAATAAGAATATTTTTAAAGCGAAAGAGTGCGGGAAGTTGGCTGTTGTTAATAAACAAATGTATCACTTGTCTAAATATTTTTTTGCAGTTTTTGAAAATCCTGGTCGGGTTGCGTCCGCATCAACTTCAAAAATTCATATCTTTTTTATTAATTAACAAATTTTAACGAAATTAGAATATTTTTAAAGCGAAAGAGTGCGAGAAGTTGGTTGTTGTTAATAAACAAATGTATCACTTGTCTAAATATTTTTTTGCAATTTTTGAAAATCTTGGTCGGGTTACGTCTGCATTAACTTCAAAAATTCATTTTTTTTTTGTTAATTAGTGTATTTGAATTGAATGTAAGAATTTAACTGGTATTATTAATAAAACGTATTACTAGTCTACATATTTTTGTTTCATTTTTGAACTTCAAGCTCACTTTAACGGACAATTAATACATCCCTGTGAAATTTAAAAATTCATAACTTCTTCAATAATTAACGCATTTGAACTAAATAACAAAATTATTAAAGCCAAACAATGTAAGAAGTGTACTGTTATTTATAAAAACATGTATCACCAGTTAAACATTTTTTTTTTTAATTTTTCAAATTCATGATCGCTTTAACGTGCAATGATTGCTTCAAAAATTCATAGCTTTTTAATAATTAACGGATTTGATTTAAATAACAAAATTATTAAATCTAATAAATGTAAGAAGTGTATTGTTACTGATAAAAACATGTATCGCCAGTTAAAATTTTTTTTTTGAATTTTTGAAATTCATGATCGCTTTAACGTGCAATTATTGCTTCAAGAATTCATAACTTTTTTAATAATCAACGGATTTGAACTAAATAACAAAATTATTAAAGCTAAAGAAGGAAAAAGTGTATTGTTATTAATAAAAACATGTATCGCCAGTTAAAATATTTTTTTCAGAATTTTGGAAATTCATGATGACTAACATGTAATTATTGCTTCAAAAATTCATAACTCTTTTAAAAACTAATGGATTTGAACTAAATAAGAAAATGATTAAAGCTAAAGAATGCACGAAGTGTATTGTTACTAATAAAGACATGTATCGCCCGTTAAATTTGTTTTTTTTTAATTTTTGAAATTCATGATCACTTTAACGAGGAATTATTGCTTCAAGAATTCATAACTTTTTTAATAATCAACGGATTTCAACTAAATAATCCAAATCAGATTACGTTGGTCTGTTACGCGGGGCCACACCAATTCTAATGGATTTTTTTTCGTATTATTGCACATTTGAATCTATTTGATTCAGATTCAGATGAAAAAGATGACCGACGTACCCGAATAATTAATTCATATTTAAATGCAAAATAAAGTTGTCCTACTTCTCAATGTTTCTGAAAAACTCCTGCTCGCGCACTTTCTGGCGTCATTAATTCAATTCTTTTTCTTTTCAATGTCTACCTTTAATTTGATTATGTCCTAGCTATAACTCTTCTTCGTTCTTCTTCGCGATTGATGGTGACGCTAGTTTAAAATAATAATTCCATAAATAAATCAATCATTGAAAATATTAACACGAGTAATTAAACAAGTGACGTTATGTTACTTCAATGAAGTAGTAAAAAATCACTTGTGCGAACTTCACTCTATTTAGCGAAGCACACACCCGCAGTTTCACCAATATGACAACTAAAATTTCCCTAAAAGAACAGTACTTTAGTAGGAATTGCTTATCAAGGAACCGATTGCAATGGTGAAACCGAAGTTGATCTAAAGTACTAGTTTAGGCATTTCTTAGCTTAGGTACTATCTAACAAAGTATTTGTTTAGGAATAGTTGATGAAAACGGGCATTAAAAAAACGGGTGAAAACGGGCGTAAAATGTAGCTCTATATCTTCTAACATAAAAGCCTTAATTTACCGACACCATAGAATTATTATTTTTGCAATATCGGCCTAATGCCAATAAATACTGTATCACAACTGAAATATGTTAATATTTACTGTGCCGTTGGCATAGTGACATCCACGAAGGGATTGCTGTAGCTATTTTGATAATTACACTTATTCTTAATTCAATAAATATATAACATACCTCTACTGCTTCAGCTCTCATACAATCCCAAAGCGGCTCGATCCATTCGCCGCACAGTATGCGAAAAATCATCATGAACGAATGAAAAAAGTCTGTAAAGTTCCATCTGAAATATTCAAACACACTTTTAGTACGTTTAATAAAAACAAGACAAAATGTTACTAAAACAATATGGAATAATTATTAATTATTAATTCAAACTACTGTGTTTTTAATAACGTTCAAATTAAAATGATATTTATGTTCAACTATACGAAAATATTGTTGTATACCGTACTAAGATTTAAATAAAATGAAATGTGTTCTTCTTTATATTGAAATGTGTTTATACAGGTACTTCCTTGGTATTTGATTATTTAATTCACTACCGGGGTTTCAGCTACGTGTCATCTTCAGGTGAAATAGTCTTATGGAGAGAGAGTGAGAGGGAGAGAGAGGGAGAGAGAGAGAGAGAGAGAGGGAGAGAGAGTGAAAGGGAGAGAGAGGGAGAGGGAGAGGGAGAGGGAGAGGGAGAGAGAGAAATAGAACGCTGATACCATAACTGAAGCTAGGCCAATGTTTCTAGTACAGGCGGAATAAAGCAATGCAAAGAACATACGAGGTCCGGCTCTTAAATAACGAGACTGCACGCGCAGAACGCTACCAGAACTATAGAGGGGGAAACGAACACATCGTTGGAAACCTTGACGTGTCTACTATTCCAGTGCGAAATAACGTTTTTGTGTGTTGAGTAGTATTTATGCTATTGCGTTTTGAAGCCAGCGTGTTTTTTTCTCACGTCGGATAAAATGTGTGACGAAAAACATGAGCAACGTTTCAATCTGAAATTTCTCATAAAATTGAAAAAAAAGCCAACTGATTGCTACAAATTGTTGAAGGAGGCTTACGGTGAGAATACTTTATCTCGTGCGCGTGTTTTCGAATGGTGTAAACGATTTTCTGAAGGCCGAGAGAGCACCGAAGATGACCAACGTCCAGGCCGACCTGTCGCTGTTTCAACTTCAGAAACCGTGGCAAAAATCAATCAAATTGTGCGTGCAGATCGTCGAACGAGCATTAGGATGATTGCTGAGACTGTAAACGCCGATAAAGAAAGAGTCAGAAGAATTTTACACCATGAATTGATCATGAAAAAAGTCTGTGCAAAGTTGGTACCGAAAAACTTGACCCCAGAACAAAAACGTGTCCGTCACCAGATCTGCTCAGATGTTCTTGAAAGGTTAGTGGAAGAGCCTGGATTATTGGAAAAGGTCATCACATGCGACGAAACTTGGATTTTTCAGTATGATGTTGAAACTAAGCGGCAATCAATGCATTGGAAAACTCCAGCATCTCCGAGAATGAAAAAAGCAAGGATGTCGAAATCGAAATTTAAAGCAATGCTCATCGTTTTCTTCGACATTAACGGCGTCGTGATGACTGAATGGGTTCCAGAGGGTCAAATTGTGAACCAAACTTATTATTTGCAAGTTCTGCCAACACTGCGAGAGCGAGTTCGTAGGAGACGGCCTCAGTTATGGAAAGACAAGTCGTGGATCTTGCATCAAGACAACGCACCTGCTCATAACGCGCTGTCTGTAAAGCGTTTTTTAGCCGATAAAAGCATCGCAGTGCTTGAACATGCTCCGTATTCGCCAGATTTAGCGCCCTGCGACTTTTACCTATTTCCCAAGATCAAGTCTGCCCTAAAAGGAACGCGTTTTGGGTCAATGGAGGAGGTGAAGCAAAAAACGACGGAGCTACTGAAAGCGCTCACAAAAGAAGACTTCCAGCACTGTTTCCAACAGTGGAAAAAACGAATGCTTCGGTGTGTGCAGAGGGAAGGGGAGTATATTGAAGGGGAACATTCGTTGGATCTGTAATTTTTATAACAAAGACCTTTTTTGTAACCAGTCTCGTTATTTAAGAGCCGGACCTCGTATAAAAGGAGTGATGCACTGCTTGACCGTATAACTAAGCTTTGCCTGATGGTTAATAGTTGAGGAGAGAGTTCTACATTTACACGTGCTAATACCGAATGGTAGGCTTGTCTGTAAATGAACGTGTTACGGAAAAACGATCGCTTCTATGATGCAACCAGCACCCCTGATTTTCGTCGTTGGTAAGATGAACCAGGAAAAGTTTGCAGCGACGTAACTTGAGTTTACGCGACGCAAGAAGTGTCATAGAAGAAAATTTACTGGCAGAATACAGAGGTAAGTCACGCTATATATAGTACAATCGCGCAGAGGTGACAGTGACTCATCGCTCCATGTTGCCTGAATTAAGTTTCTAGTAAACGTTTGTCCATAAAATAATACGATTCAGTCCGGGCGGGAAATTTAAAAATTCTCGAGCAAATATTTTCCTGACGAAACTTTGCGTGTGCATTTTTTGGCAATCGGTAAAGACAACTGGGAAGTGGTCATTACATTTAACTTTTTTTATTGATGAAATGGATACAATCAATTCTGCTCTTAACTAAATCGAAATCGGAGACGGTCACAAAACCTGAATTTTGAAGTTAGAATAGATAGAATGAGAAAAGACATACGTTGCACTTAGCCCTTGAATTTACATATCGACATACGTTTCGTATTTCATTTCATTTTTCTTGAGTATAGATATTTATCCAGACGCGATGATTAGATCGAAAAAGGCATGAGTCACTGTCACCTCTGCACGATTGTACTATAACTCAGAAAATAGAGAGCACAGTGAGGTTTCGTAGTCGAGCTTGAATGCGACTGTTGTAAACAAACGGTCCGACAGACCGTTTTACTCAACTTCAAGAATAACCGACCGCACTGCACAGGAAAGCTACCCGAAAAGCTGTTGGCCAAAAGATTGAGTCTGTTATTAAAACCAGGTAACCCGGACCATATCGGGGAAACGGCCCGGTACCATAAATAGTAGTCTACAATTATAAGTAGCCGAATAATAAAGTTCAATCCTACCGATGGAGCGATTCGGTTAATTTGGAAATTGTAATCTAATACTTTAACTTCCACACACTTTCTTATGACTGTAGATAAAACAGTTTCTTTGTTAATATCACAATTTATTTTTTGATGACTCGAGTTTCGATCATTTTTAAACTTAAAGACTAAACTCGAGTCACTAAAAAATAAAGTGTGATATTAACAAAGAAACTGTTTTATTTAAAATCCCAAAACGTATCACGAAGTTAACTCCTCAACCATCAATCACTTTCTTATGAATTTAGTCACTGCACGCCGCATGCCAAGTCCATTGACTCCATTAAACAATAAACTGCTTATCGATGATATTCATAAAAATCATTTTAATTTTAACGTATTCTAATTATATAGTACAAAAAAATGCGTTAGTCTACAAAAAAGCACTATATACTCTAAATAATCAGCAAGCCGTTAAAAATCTATATTCTTAAGCGCAAAAGATATTTGGCGGGCTCTAAGAATTAGGCAAATCTCTCAATAAACATATTCCAAAACTACGCCCTTCTAAGAATTTATCACCTTTAGCGTCCATTTCATAAGAGCAACAAAGTGTTGAAAAAAAGTACACAGAAAAAACACAGCGCGGCAGCATAGGCGCGCTTACTGTCGAATACCCACCTCGGCACAGGATCAGGATAAAACTTGTCCGCCGTGTAATCCTTGGAAAATAGCTGCATGCCTATAACAGCGAAAATATAGATAACAATAACCAAAACGAACGTTAGGTTTCCCAGCGCGCCGATCGTACTGATGATGATGCTGAGGAGGACCTTCATCGTGATCCAGCTCTGCGCCAATTTAAGCACTCGCAACTGAAACATTAGACGTGAATATGCTTGAATGTAATTTTTAAAAAATTATTTTGTACCAAGCGCAATCCTCTCAGTACGGAAAGGCCGTCGACCAATTCGAAAATGAGATCCAGCAGGCTAGCCGACACGATGATGAGATCGAAAATGTTCCAGCCGCACTGAAAAAACTCCTTGCTGAGCGCCATCAGCTTCAAGCAGCACTCCAGCGTGAATATGGAAGTAAACACCTGCAATGTTAAACACGCACACGCTAAAACAACAATTGAATTCAAACATCGGCGGTGCGCAAAGAAACGGAAAATTGTTGTGTATTCAACTATATCTAAGGTACCTCTTTATTTAACCTGTAAGTTCTGAGAAGAGTAATAGATACGTTAGAGGAGAGAAGTAAAGCGGCGTGTTTATCGCTTAAAATGAATGGTTAACCTTATTGCCAATGTCGAGGGCCCGCAGTATGTTCTCGCTCATGCCGTGATGCTCCATGGCCAGGAACATGGTGTTGAGTACTATACAGACCGTGATGGCTAATTCGAAGAGCGGGTCCCTCACCATTCCGTACAGCATCTGCTGGAACTGGAGCCAGCCCGTGTAATCCATGCAGCACTGTTCGCATCCTCGGCAGTTTCTGTCTGGAAGATCATCTGAAAATTAAAAAAAAGTATTTATCGGTGTTATTAGAGTATAATAGATTGAGGCAATAATATGGATAGATGAAATTTTTTAATTTCCCGCTTAAAATATGCTTTTGGGTTGGTACTATAACTTTAGTAGGTAGTTGGCGCTTTTTTTTAAACTTTAACTCGCCCCACAGTGAAAAAGCGGCAAAAAATCAAAAACGCATTGAATTTAGGTGAAAGTCTGCACTCGGGGTTTTTTGTGGTCGCTGATCACGAATCCGGAGTCAAAAATCTTAAAAACAAAATGACGGATACAAAACGGTGGATATATGTGGTAGAATGATGAAGGGTTCTCGAGGTTATTGTTTACGAATATGAAATCAACATTTACCAGCATTTTATTTGTGCGGGAAATGGCGTAAGACTATTAATGTGCATTATATACAGTTTATTCGTAAATACTCAAGAAAAATGTATACATATAAAGGAAAAAAAGCCATTTTATTTTCAGCAAAAACATCGTCAACACAAAATATAATTTCTAAGTTACAAATATTACTAAAATACAATTTCCTCGTCAGTGTCGTGAAATTCTGAATCATCTTCTGCTGATTGACTTGTTATTGAAGGTGGGATTAACAATTCTACAGCTTCCACAGATCAACTACGCATATTTTTTTGTGGCAATTTACGTATACTGGAAATGTACAGATCAGATGTTACCATGAGCCGATTCCAAACATCTTCCATTGTTTTAGATCTCGAACACTTCCGTGCTAAATTTGTTTTGATATTTTTGATGTCCTTGTTCTGAGCTTCTTGAGCATCTTCGGATAGTTGGCCGATTGGTAATAATGCATGAGCTATTATTTGTGGACCATGGATGAGAAGTTTGTGTACTGAGGTAGGCATATGATACCATGGGTAAAGTTCGACAAATAGTCGCGCAGTTTCGATCGCATGTTCTCGAAATTTGTCGGTATTAATCTCATGGCCACTAGAAATAGCCTGCAGAATAGCGTAGAAACGTGTGATTAATTCTTCGTTGACTCCCGTTATCAAAGAAGACACACTCGAATTTTCGAAAAAGCGCCGAGCAGTATTTCCGTCATTAGTGGTGCCATACCCAGGCTTCGGATAATCGACGATTAGTCCTAATTGCGTACGAAAGTCCTTTTGAACAACCCTCTTGCTATCTTCTACAATCCGCTTTTCTTCCTCAGTACGTGCTTGCCATTTTTTGATTTTTAATTTGTAGGCCAAAGCATTCGAAAAAGCGTATCCACCCATGTAATGTAGATAATCCGAACTTGAAATTCTCTTCGTCGACTCTTCTTTGTAGAAGAACATCAATGTCATTAAAATGTTTGGATGTAGATCCACATAAGTAGCAACGTTGAGCAGACTTCGTAGATGTCAATGCGTTACAAACTTTCCCATCGATCATTGTTAACATCATTTTAAATTCAACTGAGATTTCGTTCTGATTAATAATTGTTTCGCAATGAACAAGTGCCTGTATCTGGTCATTGATGTAGCGTTCTTCGTTAACTGTCGATTCCGTGTTTTCGTGCAGGAACTGTAATCTTAGTGGCCTACAGAATCGAGGAGACGAAGGCCTAGGGTTCTTCCAAATCACAATTTTGGCATTCGATTTACGATCGTCACATACGAGTTGTAATGGCACAACTGAAGTAAAGAACACATTTGAATCCGAAATACTGTCGTCTTCAAACCTTTGCTTATATACGCTTTGTCCGGAGCTTCCAAAAAAAGGACATCTTTTTAACATTTTCGTCAGCGATACTTGAAATAACTTCACGTTGAACTAACATAATACGGTGAACTGTATGGTCTAGTAAAGCCTGTAACTGAACTTCTGCTTTGCTCTCTGTAATAATAATAGCCGTTTGGGGCGGATAATACAGTTTGTTTGCTTCTGCCACTTTGAAGTAAGGAGGAACCATACGACAATGCTGTCCAATACTCAGTGATCTCAGTGCTTGGTAATCATTTTTTGACATTTTACGATCCACCAAATAGGAAAGGGCAGCATCTGCAGATAATGTAACTTCGGGTTTTGTTTCCAAAGATTTTCTGTACTTCGAAGCTCTCGTTGGACTCGTCAGTGTTGCATCCTTCACAACCTTCGCAGCATCCAGTTGTCCTGAGGTTCGAAGGCTCATTTGAGCGGCATATGCCAGCTCGTTCGTAGTCAACGTTGCACGGACTTCTTCAGGTTTTCTCCGTTTCGATCTTTCACTTAAAATCTCGAACTCCACAGAAGGACGACCACGTGTAACGGTGCCGGTCATTGCAGGTGCCTTCTGAGAAGGAGCAGGTACGGAAAAGCATACGTGCACATTGAGCCATTTTTTGTATTTCTCGTAAAACCTATTTTCATGCCTATTGACCGATTGCCATATTGTTCTCATTTTGTGGAATAGGTATGAAAAAGACTGCTTCATATCGTTCCGTATAAGCACCGAACGTCCACTCTGCTTGAAAATTTTAGCTGAAAGGTATTTCAATAAAGCGTTAGGGGTGTCCTTTAAATGCCCTTTCACCATAATGAAAACCTCCTTCCGCGTGTACAGTACAACGTTGTTACAAACCACGGGAAATTAAAAACGGGTTTGCATATGAAAACTTGAAATATTTAACGTAAACCATAATGAATGAAGTATCATCAAACTCATTGAATAAACGATTTTTTTCCTAAAATACATTAAAATTTAATCAAATCATAAATAACATTTCGCATAAACAATGTGAATCTAAAATAACTGTACTTCTTTGTTACGGACACCCTATATAGCTAAGATCGCGACCGCTCAATGTATGTTAAAACAGCCAAAACTACACTTTCGCGCAGGATCCCGCAGGCACTCCTTGGCGTTTTCGATTGTTGATAGACTCACCTAAAGCCCTTCACTTAGAAGTTTGGACAATAGTGACCAATTTCATACTTTTTGTCTATTTGAAAGTAGACGTCTCTAAAATCATATCGTTTTCGCGAGGGTACCGAACATGGCCGTATTTCAAACAGATAAACATTACTTTTCAATTTAACTAATATAAAAATATTTTCTACATACCTCCAGGAGTAGAATCCATTTTAAAGAATTGAAATCGATCAATTCACTATCCAGATATGGAATTTCAAAGATTGCTGTTTTTGCTTCGTATAATCGCTCGGCGTGTGCACTCTGAACGAAGGCTCACTTTGAACTAACGTATCGAGCCAGGAATAGAAGGGACTGCTTTAACCTTCGAGGTTTGAATGCACCAATAATTTCTCTACCCAACTGGTCAAAATACCCCGAATTGAATTTTCATGTTTCCGCTTATTGGCCGCTTTTACGCGGTTTCATCCCACTGTGCGCCCCCACCTTAAAAATGTTGAATTTTCCGCTTCTTTTATATTGAACTTTGGCTGGTAGTTGATATGCCCGTAAAAGTTTGGGTTTGAGCTAACACAACTTTTTGAATTGCCACTAACTTGAACTTAAAACTCTGCGACGTTTCCTTTCTAGGGTGAAACCGGTTGGAATCCCCAGAAATCGGATGCCTTTTCGGCAACACTGTAGACCTTCCAAGCTCCGCTGTGGCCATTTTATTCCTCCATATTTTGAATTTCCCGCCACTAAATCCCCTATATTTTGCCCGTTGCCGAATATTTTGTGTTGAAAATCCCCCAAATTTGAATTTCTCCCCCCTGAAATCCGCCAGATTTGAAATTTTTCACACCGAAATTCCCCAGATTTTGAGTTTTCCCGCCACTAAATTTTACCAGATTTTTAGGTTGACAACCATTTTGCGCGTACAGTGTTGCCATGTTTACTTCCGGGAATACTTCCTGTTCCCGTACCGGCTAATATCCTCTACTATTTTGTTTTTCTCAAGCGGTGCTGAAATAAGTTGACCATTCGTAAATTAGTAATTTATCTCCCGACAAACATTTTTTCTAAATATGTCTCTAGAAATGCGTGTTGTATCATCGAGTAGTAAATTGAACAAATTAACTGTTAAGTATGCGGAATATCCTCACGTCAACAAGCGCCGAAATACATGTGTCATGGCGTAGTGATTGCAAAAAATGATTATTTGTAAATTAAATCGCACAAATAAGAGTTCAACGACATATAATGTACAGCCTTAAAACATTATTATACAAATACAAGAAAACGAAATGTAGCCTGAATATATGAATATTCAACCTGTTCGTTACTCTGCAAGCAAAAAATTAAGTCTTACTAAGACTATTTGTTTATTATTATACAAATTTCTAAATAATACATTTTAGAACTAGATTTTATCCAAAACATCAATCATGTTAAAAGATTCAACTCTGATAGAATGACTCTTGTGATTGATATTTATTATCATTAAATATTCTTACAATTTGTCATAAATTACCATCAACGACCGTAAAGTCGCGGAGCAATTGAACCGCGAACGAAAACGCCTTCTTTGTATCTTTGTTCTCCGTAAACGAAAGACAAACTTTCCAGTTTAAAGTTTACGCGACAGACAAATTGAGGATTCGGAACTCTGAATAGTCAAAGACGGAAAATATTTTATAAACGTATTTTTGCTGTTGTTTAGTGAACGCGTCCCGAAAGCCTTTCGTATTTATTGAACGCGCAGTATGTTTAATGCAGAAAAAAAGGACATTTTTCATGCTCGAAAAAAAGACAATTCCGACGGATATGAGTATTGTGCGGAGGCGGTTATGATTAAATAGATCCATCAGCTGTCAAATAGATTCGGTCATTCATCAGTCAGGTCCTGAGCTATGGGTACTCGTACAAGTGGACATAATTTAAATGCAGATTACAGTTACCGAATTTTCACTTCTTTTCACATGGGTGAATAAATCTGCTGAGAACTTAATAACAATCTAATGGGAAGTATTTATAAACATACTCTCACCGTCTTATATTGGCATGTTGTATTCTTAATAGTAATGATTGACCTACAATTTCAATAAAACGTTGTCAAACAATATTTTTACATGTGAATGAGAGATATTATAAAATGCAACATTGCACTAGACATAACAAAAAAAATGGTGATGTGGCCATCATGTTACTTTCTCCGACTTTGATGGTATCATTTATATTTACGCTTTCATGGTTTATTTTCAATTTAAATCGTATTTTAAATGTACATCGAAAGTTTGTAGACTCGGATGAAACTGACGTTTAAAACGTCAAAATTATGAAAGACGGAAAAATTATACTTCAAATTCAAAAACTCAGTTTACTCAAAAACTAAAGATATATTGAAAAAAATTTATTCTTTATAAGTTGTTCATTTTAGCATTCTCTATAATTATTATTAACTTAAATTTGCTGTAACTATTATCGTTTTATAATTATGAATCAAAAATTAAAAAAAATATATAAATTTTGTTCTCGAATAAAAATGATTATATGAAAAATGTTTTCAAGCAAAAGATGTGCATTTAATTGTTGTCTTCAATGTTTGTTAAAATGTTTTTGTGATATTTTTTATATTTAAGAAAATATTTGCAAAAAACAAAAAACAGTTAAGGTAAACGCCCACTTCCGGTGTACGAAATTTTACCAAAAGCTTTTCAGTCCTTCAGATTATCAAATAAGACGTATGTTCAAAGTTTCATATCAATTACTCTATTACTTTTGATATACACCGCGCACACACACACATGCTAAATTGTTAGTAACTTTTTACTACCAACAAAAATGTCACCCTAACACAGCCTACTGTGACGAGAATAAAATGTGAGTATAGAAAGCAGAAAATTTACTTACCAATAACGACTATGTGGGAGAGGTAGTCAGGTGGCAGGGTGTACATATTGTGCTTGTTCTTCTTCTTCT
Organism: Ocypus olens; assembly: GCA_910593695.2. NCBI lineage: Eukaryota > Metazoa > Arthropoda > Insecta > Coleoptera > Staphylinidae > Ocypus > Ocypus olens. The sequence continues at coordinate 228,041 of OU343049.1, forward strand.
TCTTACAACTTCCAACCCCATTGCACTTTATCACTTTAATCTCCTTAGGACTAAGGCTTAGCGTGACTGGAGTTACTTCCACCCTCTGTAATGTTACAAACCACACACATATTATCCATACCTAACGTGTATTTTACAGGGTTTATACTCTTTTTTAAATCGTATAACATACAATTTAATGCTATTATACACATTATGCGAATTTGCTTAATTTTAAGTAAACAAAATAAACTTCTGAAATGAATTATAAATTAAAAAGAAACTCTGAAAGAACAAGAACCATTTTCCAGAGATTTTCAACTGAAACTTAATTAGATATCAATAATAATCAAGTTAGAAACGCCAAAGTGGCGGAATCTATTGCCTGAATGTTGTACTAAAACCAATCCGAGTGGCTTAACCACCTACAGATATAGTAATATGCCAACGGCAGCAAATATAACAATAATAATGTAAATATGAAATATTGTTCCCCTATCAGAACACCAACAGTTCGGTTTCGACCTTTTAATTCTCATCAGTGAAGGGGGAAACGGAAATTACTATTGTAATGATTTTATTCCAACCACCGTTACAGTTAACTAACTACACTGATGAGACGAAGGTCGAAACTGGTCAGTAGATGTAACATTATTATTGTTATACTTGCTGCCGTGGCATATTCCTTTACCTGTCGGTAGTTATGCCACTCAGATTTGGTTCAGTACAGCATTCAGGCAATAGATTCCGCCACTTTGACGTTTCTACCTTTAACGTTGTTTGGAATATTTATATTCCAATATAAATGTTAGTTTCCCCATCAACAACTAACTACACTGATGAGATCTGAAAGTTCGAAACCGGTATGTAGGTGTTCTGATGGTTAAACAATATTTAATGTGTAATAATAATGAAGTATAATGAGATTAAAATAAGGCACCTATTTTGTTTCGTTAATGTATTTGAGTGCTTCTCAATAAATAAAATGAAATTGATTAATAATGTGTGAGCCACAGAATTTTTTTTCTGAGTTCGCCATACTTGAGAGAGAGAGAGAGAGAGAGAGACATAACAGTCATGTCTGAGATTAATTCATTTTTTTAAATCTAAATCAATAGTCTCATGACGTAATAATATGCGACATACCTCATTTATTTCACACTCAATTTTGAAACAAAATTGTGTGGCTCACTCGATATAAAGCAAACAAACAAAAATTATAATGTGAAAATGTACTAACCCTTCTAACTGGAGGAATGTGTGATGTGACATCTTCTGAGGTGACATCACCGTCGTCATGGTCGTCGACGACGCCCGAGTCATCTAAAGAGGATTCCCTGTTATTTCCTTCACTATTGCTACTAGTTTGTCTACTATGCGGTCCTAATTTATTTGGGGCTGAAAATTATAATAATAAAACGCTACAATCACCCCTGAGTAAATCTTTGATCTAGAGAAAGGAATCAAATGCGTTTATTCCAAAGCAAATCATTTATGTATATACAAGGTGGGAACGGTCAATCACGTGCTTATTTTTCAAAATTTCGAAAAATATTTTTTGTACAAAAGTTATGTAAAATAGTGAGCTGCATGCCCTAAAAATATTTAAATTTATACAGGGTGTCTCGTAACAAAGTTACAGACCAAACTTATGTTTTTTTAAATGGAACACCCTGTATATTTTAGCATTTTTGGATTCCTTGTTACTTGGAGATTAACATGACCTAGGTTGTGGGGATTGAAACTGGGCCGTTTTCGTGTTATTCAGTTGTTTAAAAAGCGGAGCACAGTGCGCGAGAGAGAAAATACAAATGCGAATCTTGCTCAGCGAGGAAATGCTGCCGCATGTCGGTTCTTAGTTCGGTCGAAACCGGTCAGTCTCTGCTTAAAATAGAATTATTAGGCAATAAAATTTACACGCCTAGTTCCCTTCTAAGTGATCGAGTGACGGACTCCATATCTGTGATTTTTTTCATCTTCCAATTTTTGGTGCGTCATTTTGAAAAATTTGAATAACTGAAATTTTCACGTTATATTGATATTTTTTATATATTTATCAATTAAAGAGTAATTTTATTTAAAATTATTGGTAATATTTTGGTATTAATAATTTTATTTCAGTTTCGTGTAAATAATCCCATTTTTGCCTGTATGACCTTGAAACCCTCGAAAAATAAGATTTTATTTTTTTAACCACTAAAAATGATTATAATAGTCTGAAAAATTCACATTTTTTACCCAAATAAAAGGTTATTTAGGGTATTCATGTTTTAATTAGGTTTAACCATTTTTTTTCGCCCCGAACCGATGAAGTGACGGAAAATGTTATTTATTCATGTTTAGTGCGTCATCTTGAAAAATTTGAATAACCAATCTTTTTACGATATTTTGTATATATTTATCAACAATTGAGCAGCAAAATTTTATCAAATTAATAATAGAGTAACAGTATGTTTATGTTGAGTTTAGATTCTTTTTTCTAAATTTCAAATACCTTATATCTTTACCAGTGGCGGCTCGTGGAACATGTTGATGGTAGAACCACTTATATAATACCCCCCCCCCCCCCTTTTTTTTAAGAAACAAAGAACCGTTTATCTTCCTAGACCAATCGAATATTTTGGCCAAAAAATCAAAAATTTTGAACAAAAAAGATCTAAAATATCGGCCGAAAAAATAAAAAATCCTGGTTTAAAAATAAAAATGCAGACCAAAAAATTAAAAATACAAGCAAAAGAAAAATCATTTGCCATTTTCAGCACCAAATATAACTCTTTTTAGCTTAAAATAAGTTCCAACGAGAAATTCGAAAATAATAGCAAAAATTAAAATTAAAAAAAAATCGCACAATAAAATCAATAATTCAAGTTAAGAAAATCTAAAATATGGGATAAAAAAATAAAAAATTAAGACCTAAAATCTAAAATTCGTACCCAAATCTAAAATTCGTAGACCAAAAAATCAAGATTTTTAACAAACGAATCGAAAATTTAAGTCGTCTAAAATTGAAACCAAAACAATCGAAAATACAAAATATAGGCCAAAATAAGCTGAAAATGCAGACAAAACATCGAAAACTCGGGCGTATGCAGACAAAAAATCGAAAATTTCTATAAACCAATCAAATATTTTGGTCAAAATAATGAAAAATAAAAAGAATTGGAACAAAAAAATCGAAAATACAGAAATGTAAAATATGGGCCAAAGAATCAAGAATCCTGATCTAAAAATAAAAAACGCAGACAAAAAATTAAAAACTTAGGTAGAAGCAAAATAATTTGCCAAAAATAAGCTTCTGATCAGAAATTCGAAAATAATAGCAAAAAAAAAATCACGGAATGAAATCAATAATCCAAGTTAAAAAATCTAAAATATTGGATAAAAAACAGACTTTAAATCTAAAATATTCGATACAAAATTTAGACCAAATATCTAAGATTCTGGCATAAAAATAAAAATGGTGGACCAAGGAAAGAAAAATTTTAACAGGCAAATAAAGAAAATTTTAGGGCAAAAGATAAAAGAAAATCAAAATCTACAATGTTGGCCAAAAAGTCGAAAATTTAGACAAAATATCGAAAACTCGGACCTAAAGATAATAAACGCAGACTAAACGAAAAATCAAAAATGCGGAGCAAAAAACGAAAATTGTGACAATAAAATCGAGAAGTTAGTAAAGAAAAATTTAGGTCAAAAGATTAAAAAAATAATAATACAAATTTGTAATGTAGGCCAGAAAGTCGAAAATTTAGACATTGCATAGAAAATTCGGCCCTAAAGATAACAAATGCAGGCTAAAAAATCGAAAATTTCAACAAATAAAACTCGAAAATACCGGAAAAAATAAGAAAAAATCTCGCATATAAATCAATAATTCAGGTTATAGATATTTTAATCAAAATCAAATCCAAAATTTGGAACTAGAATTAAAATTTCGGCCCGAAAAATAAAAAATGCGGACCAAAGAATAAAAAATTTGAACAATTAAATCGAAAATTTAGGTCAAAATAAATAATATTTAGAATATTAAAAAAAATAAAAAGATAAAATATTTTATAATAATAATAATAATAATAATAATAATAATAATAATGTTTATTTACGGAAAAATCCATTTTATAAAAATAATAATAAAATTAAAGTAATATAATCATGAAAAAATATAACCTTAAAACTAATTTTAAGCTATCGGCGCACGTACATACAAATATATACACAAACTCTTAAATTTATTTACAATGTCTAATATTTTTTAGATGCGACATAAACTGCACATGAGTATTATGAAATAAATCGAAGTTTCGATGCAATTTTGACCAAAAATATCGAAAATAAAGGTCAAAAATTTAAAAATTCGTCTGGAAAAATAAAAAATGCGGACCAAACAGTCGAAAATTTTACCAATTAAATTTAGGCCAAAATAAATAATGTTTGGGCCTAATAATCAAACATTTAGACAAAAAGAATCGAATATACAGGTCAACAATCTAAAAAAATCTATTATAGTACAATACTTTGTATTGATTCTGGATTCTAATCCAAGAAAATTCTCCAATTTGAACCACGGTTTTGGATCTTAAACGCATAATTTATGACCTAAAATTAAAAATTTGAATTTTAATTTTGATAATTATATCTAAAATCCGAAATTTGAAATATTCAATCCAAGTTTTTGGCCCCTAAACGCAGAATTTGAGACTTAAAATTCAAAATTTGGATTCTAATACAAGAATTTCAATAAACATCTCGAGTTTGGACCATAGAATCCATGGTTTTTAAACGCAAACTTTGTGTTGAAAAATCCAAAGTTTGGATATTAATTTGATAATTATATGTAAAATCTCCAATTTGAAACTTTAAATCCAAGTTTCTGGTCCCTAAACGCAGAACTTGAGATCCAAAATCCAATATTTGGATTCAATTGATCAATTGCATTTAAAATCTGGCATTTGGAACATAAAATCCAAGTTTTTGACTCTTAAACGCAGAATTTGAGTCCTAAAATCAAAAATTTGGATTATAAACTAGGAATGTCATGTAAAATCTCAAATTTGGACCATAGAATTCATGGTTTTGGACCTTAAACACAAAATTTTTGCAATAAAATCCAAGAATTTGATTTGAAGGTTTTATTAGAATACAGGGTGTTCCATTTAAAAAATAAGCACAACTTTGATATTTTAGGGCGTTTGGATCACCTTGTATAATATGAAATTAATTTTAAAGAGTAACCATAATAAACCCCTATATATCCTAAAAGTCAAACTTTTTGAAAGCCACGTATTTTGGCCACACTATTCCGTGCCGTGTAGCTTGAATAACCCTATATATTTCAATCTATCCTAAATTTATTTCAATTGTTGATAAATTTATAAAAACATAAAATGACCTTGAAAAATTCATCTAATTTGGTATTTTGATTAATAATGTATGTGATTTTTTCAGATTTTTTTTAGTGGTTAAAAAAATAATATTTGAAAAATCTTATTTTGGGGCTTTTTGATATACGGCTTACGACTATTTTGGTTAAGGTCATAACTAATGATATTTTCATATTTATTTAAAAATCTGTGTCGGGTGTCATTTTGACCATCTTATCTCGGGATACCCTTTTATTACCTCATAAATGGATTTTAAGCAGGGACTGACTGGTTTCGACCGAACTAAGCACCGACATGCGGCAGCATTCCCTCCCGAGCGAGTTTGCATTTGTATTTTCTCTGACTGTACCTATATTTCAGAAAAAACTAGAGGACGTCATCTCTAGAAAAATGTAAAACCTAATTTTAAGAATGTACTAGATTTAAATTATTGGTTAGTCACTGCGACTAGTTAGTTATTATATTTAATAATACAAAAAATGAATAATTTGTTTATTTTTGAAGTCTTTGTAATATTCAAATTTCAGAAGACGGAATAGTATATTCTGTAACAAGGTTAGAATGGAAATTCGATGCGAGTGGAATATTTCGAGCGCGAGCCGTGAGGCGAGCGCGAGGAACCACGAGCATCAGAATTTCTATTCTTACCGAGTAGCAGACTATACTTTCTCCTCGACCAGATAAAATAGACTAATAAAATAATGAACACAAAGAACTTACGTTTTATTATCACGTTTGTGGTTATGTTTATAGTATTTTGACAATTGTGATATCCAAGGCTGATTGTTTTATTCGAAACGATGTGAGAATATTCATTCTATAGTGGTCGTGGAGAAAGTATCGTTTACCGAAATATAGAAAGATTCTTGTATCCAAATGTACACGAGTTTTGAGCCACGCACTGGTAATTTAGTAAGTTTCATGGATCATAACTTAACTTACCTAGGGTGTTACAGGGCTGTAACGTTTCGGGGCATTTGGGGTCCGAGAGCAGCACGTGCTTGGGCGCCGGCAGGGGCAGCGGAAGAACTTGCGGTCGCGGCGAACTGCTGCTGTGCCTCGGACTCGGACTGGGGCTGGGCGTCACCGATCTGCTCGACTTTTGCTTCGGCGACGACTTCGCGCTCGACTTGGTGCTCACCTCCTTCGAGTCCTCCTTCATGTCCTTGGTGGAGGGCGGATGCGAGTTCGGCGGACTTGTGATCGCGTTGCTCCTGCCCCGCTTCCTCCGTCTCGTCCGTTTCCTGGTGTACGACGACAACAGGACGCCCTTCCTCGCGTCGATTTTTTTTATTTTATGCTTGGACAGCTTTTTCACGTGGATATTCGTCGGATCGAAGCTGAACGTGGAGTCTTCTCGATGGTCTACTAACTCTTTTCTTCGTTCCTAAGAAAACACAACTTTTACAGTAAATAACTATTAAAAATCATTTAATAACATTACCCAATATTTAAGAGTTAAGTCTATTAAAATGTGTACGTGTAATGTAATAAATGAAATCACCGTCAATTTCGTTTATAAAATATCATACAATTTAAATAAAAGTGTAATAAATACATTTATCTAATGCTTTCTGCAACAAGTAAGGTTAACCCCAATTTGTTTATTATTTAAAAGTGTAATATAAACGTACTTCATTTGTGATTTCAGCCTCTTCTTCGTAACTTAGTGCTACCACAGCCAGCATCAAGTTGATAAGATAAAACGAACCGAAAAATACGACTACTGTAAAAAACGACACACTTATTGGTCCACACGCGGACAAAACCTGCAACACACAGAGAGAGAAAGAGAGAAGAAGTAGTGTAAATAGTTGTTGAAGAAGATGGCAAAATACCGACCATATTATAAACATTCTCCCAATAATCTAAAGTGATGAGCTGGAAGGTGGTGAGCATGGACCACAGGAAGTTGTCGAAGCTCGTGTACCCGTGGTTGGGATTCTCCCCGATGCAGATGCACACGTGGGTCAGGGGACAGTGCCTCGAGCCGGTCACGTTACCGCACAGCAGCGGCTCCTCGGTCTCGTTGTGCAGGATCCAGTGTTCCGGATTTGCCGTCCAACTATAAAAAAACAAAAATTTAATTTCATTCTTTCTTATAATTTTCATTGTTTTGCAACTTAAATGATTACGTATACATATAACGAGCGTACAAGAAAAATCGTCGACGAAGCTAAGGTCATGTCTGCCCACGCGTAAAGTACTAAAGTATGTTCATTAAAAAAAAACCTCAAGTGTGCCTTGATTTTTCATTAAAAAAAAATTAAGTTGGTTATGTTACTTGTGTCGTGTTCCCGCTGGTAAATTAATTTGCTGCGATAACCGACGCAAAGAAGACGTTGGTTCACCTTCGAAAATTCCTTGGGCTGTGTTAATAGCATCCTGAGTACGTACCACTTCCTGTTTTACGGAGACATAACAGATCATGATAAGGTATTTTTAAATTCATCATAAATAATGGGCACGTTAGGAAATTCTTCCTGAAACTCAGCCAAAGGTGCGTCGAATGAATACATCCAATTTCTGTCCACTTTAGTCCCATTTCGGAAATAACTTTCAACTAGAAACGTTTTTTGCTGGTTGCTGTAAACCATTGCGAACACGGAATAATTGTGACTTTTAGAACGATCTGACGTTTTGTATTCTAACAGTGCCAACTTTAAATTTTTAAAAATAAAAAATCATGGCACACTTGAGGTTTTTTTTAATGAACAAACGATACATGTCAGATATTAATAACCTCTAATTATAATATCTGATGTCACCCAGCATCAGTGGCGGCTCGTGGATGTTCGACATATGTGCCTTTGCCTTCCTCACGGCAATCCACGAGCCGCCGTTGGCCAGCATTTCACGTGTGTGATCTTAGTGCAGAGAAAACTCGAGATTTCCAATTTCCGATTTCGTCGATGTTTGTTGTACGTTCGATATAAATTGACTAACCAAATTCTGATTTAATTTAACTAAATTATGGATTACCACGTAAAAATAGTCGCAACGATCCTCTTCAGTTAATTGCTAATTTAATACGTATTTTTTTTATAATAATTTTTTTATTTTTTATAGTACAAGCATTTATAAATACCATTCACTTATGAAACCTGTTAGGTTGGCTTTTGGAGCACATCCAAAAACTTGTTGCCATCGGCAATAAATTCACCGATGCGGCCATTTACTGCTGGCACTCTTTTATATATACGTAATCATTAATAAGGAAAGACTTCATAACAGATAAAAAAAGGCAATTGATTTTCTAGGACTCACTTGTACCACTCCTCATACGACGCGTTATGGTCGTCCATCTTCAGCACGCATTTATTGCGTAGCTCGCCCTTGTACACTTGGAGGGCGAACAGGGCGAAGACCATCAGGCAGAATATCGTCAGCGTCATTACTTCCGCAAGTTGTTTAAAGGAATGCAGTAACGCGTTGATAATGGTCTTCAGACCTGTAAATAAATAAAAAAAACGATGTTACAATGTTTGATTAACTTTACAGGTTATGTATCAACATCTTTTAAGACTATATGGTAATTAAAAACAATAACGTTCACGGGTACAATTATCAGCTATAATGTCCCAAGGGCACTGATAATTTCGCGATAATTTTGACTAAACCCCGAAAGTGTGTTGCTTAGTAATTGCCCGACGCCGTCAGGCGGAGGGCAATTACTTAAAGCAACACACTTGAGGGAACTAGTCAAAATTATCTCGAATTTATCATTGCCCGAGGTACATTCGGTAAGATAAGTTCTTGAATTATGTACAAAACTTGAAAAGCTATTTATTAAAAGTACAATTTTCAATTCGTATTTTCTTACCTCACAAAAATGCTGGAACAGTTTCCATACGTATTTTTTACTTTTGACCGTGTTTTTTGGTGTTGTAATTAAATTATTAATTGCTTCATCGCATTCTGTCCCGAAGCGTGATTCAGACATGTTTATACGTTGACAGATCGATCGTAATTTTTTATTCAAGGGTATCTATGAATATGATATAAATCTGAACATCGACACCGACAGCGGGGGTCTTATCAGCCTAAGTTTAACAAATCGCCCTGACGCGCGGGGTCTTACCGTTTCTCAGTGACATTGACGTTCTAAGTTTCTGTAGCGTGCGGCGTTCGACAAAAATGGACGAATCTGATTGGTTGTTTACTTATGAAAGAACTTATCAACAGCAATATAACGAGTGCCTATGATTTTGCCGGCAATTATTAGAGGGAGGATCACGATTGCTTGTTGCGACGAAAATCGGCACGACTGCGAAGCAGGAGTGCCGATTTTCTAGAAGCAACAAGCAAGAGTGATCAGACGCTAATAATTGCCAAGGAAAAATCAGTCACGAGTTAGATTCGAGAAGACAATTGGCCGAACAGAAAGTTCACATTTCATAATTTGAAAAAATAAATTTAGTGACACCAAGTGTCAGACGTGTATTAATCTGCGCCACAATAATTGTAGTAAGAATGAGCTTACCAAGATTTTCAGAAATGCCTATGAATACCATCACTGATGAAACCACTAACACTTCAGCCGAAAATACAAACAGATCGAATTCAGGAGCAAACTGCTTAAAAGTCCGGCAACAACTGACGTTTTATATGTAATAGAACATGTACTAACGCGTTGCTAGGCAATACCAACATGAGGGATTATCTGATTAGATACCACCCAGGGTTAATTGCCATGCATAACATGCACCGTGGTCTGTTACGCATCGTAATTAGAATTTTATTGGATCATCTCATCAACATTATTCGATTTCATTGGTTAGTAAGTAAATGAGGGCAATTGTCATAGTTACTGCACTTTGTTACCGGCGTTGGCCGTCACGCCACAGCACATGTCAGCGACACCATAAAATTGAAAAACAGCGTCGCTAAGCAACGGCAGTCAATAAACAGTTATTTTGCAAGGCTTAGCTTGCACGTAGTTCAACGTAGCTTACGATCCGCATTTTCAAGTGCAATCGTCTTTTTCGCTGCTACACTTGCCCTGCCGCACACGTGGACTTCCTCGAGGGCGAGCAGCCTACACATCCCAGATCCTGCCCGTTGGACGTCTTCTCCGGGAAAGCCCTGTACCAGGTTACACCCCCCCCCCCCGCTCATTTGATTTTCTGTGACTTGTTTTTTTTTGATAAATTGTCAAAATCGTGACAATTAGTTCTATAAACACGGACTTGCTAATTGCGCCTCTCCTTGCCCATACTCATCTCTCTGTGACGCCGGCGCTCCACTATACCTCGCGTTACCCATCGTGTCTTTCCGGTAACATATTTGGCGCCCAACGTGAGGCCGAACTTTAATCGTGACCCAGCCGCTTTATGAGTCTCCCCGGTGCCACGACTTTTTGAGGTGTTTCCAATGGAGCACAATGAGAGTGCGCGCAACCGCGAGGGCTCGGAACAAGTGGTGGATGCGCCCAGAAGATCATCGCCCTTCACCCCGGCCCTGGCACCCCACCGTGATAAGGATACCATCGAGGGGACCTGATCTGTCTCATGCCCAACCAGTTTTTAACGGCGCTGTCAATGAGGATGTCATTAGTTTCCTATCAACGGCAGAGGACATCCTCTGTGATATACCAGAGATCTACTGGTCAAGGACCACCTTCGACTGGCTCCAAGGACCAGCTCGTGACTTGAAGTCGTAACCTGGTGGCGTTTTATTAGAGCTTGCTAACTCTTTGTTTCGTGGTGCCGCGAAGTCAATACGACGATCTCTGGCGCCATGTGACAGACCAACCTCCCGGAACCAACCAAGCGGACCATCAACCCCGAGTCATCCGAGAACAGGGAACCACCGCAACTGTCGCAGTGCTACTTCTGTCCAACAGGCATATTTTCTGGCGGAATTCTTGCAAAATTAGGTGGCTATCTGGCGGAAATATATGATCAGTTAGCAACGCTGGTTGGTAGACCGACGCCTATAATTTAAATAACAAATCGCCCGTAGTGATCAAAAGTTTGGCCACCCCTGCTCTACAGGAACCGAGAACCAGCTGCTCGATCTTCTCAGCCATGACCCTACCGGAGCACAGTGTGTAATATCAGCAATCTAGGTGGAAGAAAATCTGTATGAAAATATAAAACATTATTGTTTGTCTTTGGGGGACTATTTACTAATAAAATACAAAAATATATAATTTAACAAGTTTTTTAACATAATCAAACAAAATATCAACTTCTTACATAAACATATTAGTTTACAAAACCATAATTTTTATATTAACAAATAACGTTTAAAAATAAAGGTAACTTGAAAAGAGAAGATACATGTAAGGAAATGTAGTCACAAAAAAATGAGCAATGTTAACGTAGAATATAAAAAGCTATTCGGAATCACTACTTTCACAACTCTCATCCAATGCGTCTTCGGTCTCTGCCACTGATTGACTGACTTCGCTCTCTAATTCTAATAAATTTAACATGTCTTCATTTATTTCTTTGCGTTTAGTCTTCGTAGGTGCTCTTAAGTTTGCAATAAATGGGTCAGAAGTAATAAGTAGTCGGTTCAGCAAGTCTGTGTTTGTGTCTTTTCTTGTGAATAGTTCTCTGTACTGCCTATTGTTTTTGTTTCTCCCTTCTTGGGCTTCTTCCGAGAATTGCCCAATAGGCAGAATACATGCTACAATAATATCCCTTCCATGGAATAAAATTTTATGAAGGCTCACTGGCATCGGATACCATCCGTAGTGTTGGAGGTACAGGTCGCAAGTTTCTCTTGTGAAGCATTCAAATTTATTTAAATTAATATTTTTATCGCAATTTATACATTCCAAAATAACACCTAAACGTTTAATCAAGTTTAATTTTAATTTAACTCCTGTTATTTCGGCAGATTTTGCAGCATTTTTGAAAAATTTACGGGCAGTGTTGCCGTCATTTGTATTCCCAGTTTGTTGTTTAGGCATGTCAATTAGAAGATCTAATTCACGTTTGAACCTTTCCTGGACTTCTTTCTTTTTTCGGGAAATCTCCTTTTTATTTTCAATCCCTCTTGCTTGCCATGTCTTAATTCCTAAGCGGTATGAAATATGAAGAATGCACTCTAATAGTCTAATCCAGGCATCAAGAGGCGATATTCCGAAGGATAAGAATTCTCTTTTTACTGCTTTCTTAAATATAATACTAATTTTGTTCATTTCAGTGGGTTTTGCCCCACACAAGTAACAAGTCCGGGTGGATGAAATAGCATTACAGACTTTACCGTCCACCATGCAAAATATCATAATCGATGTTACGGCAATGTTCTGATCGTTAACAGTTACTTTGGTGGGAGTAAGTGTTTCTATTTGTTGTCTTATTTTATCAACCTGCAGTTATTAAATTAGTTGATTCTTTTACGAACAAAAATTTAATGGGCGGCAGTACCTAGTAGAAGATGGGGCAGGGCATTTCCATCTGCACTGCAGTCAATTTGTAAAGGAACCATACAAATACTAAATGGACTTTTATCAGTGAAATGTTCCTCGGAAAACTTCCGTTTGTACCGATTCTGTTCTGAACCATCACATCCCCATGATGTGAAAACTAGGATTTTGAGACAAACGCAAGTCCTCGATGACTTCTTTAATTTGACATAAGCGAGATACCGTATGATCAATGAGTGACTGCACAGATATTTCTGCTGATATTTCCGTTATAACAATGCCATGCGGATAACATAATTTAACTTTGTAATAGGGGGGATATAATTTGCAATGTAAGTTTTCGGCTTGCTCGCGTATTCGTATATATTGCCGAGTAGACAGATTGGTATCCACTATTAAAGCAAGCGCTTGTTCCGATGATAATGACGTTCGCTTTTGAAACAAGGAACTACGGGCCTTCTTAATAGTCGTGCCTCTATTCGGAGATGCAGCAGAAAGTTCTTTAATAATTGCTGCAGAATCTCGTTTTCCTTCTTTCCTTAATTGAATTTCTGTGGCAGTACTCAGCTCTTCGCAGGTTGACTTCAGAAGATGTTGTACTTTTAGTTTTTTGGTTTTAGAACTACAAGCACTGAAAAACTTTGTTGGCCGGCCACGTTTAATCGTGGAACTATTTCCTTTAGATGTACTCGGGACAGCTTTATATATATCGTCAGAAAATGTAATATTTTCTGAAGCCAATATGAATAATTATCCAGAAAGCGCTGTCGATGCTTTGCTACTTTTTTCCACTTGTTATATACATTTTGGCAAAAATTCCTAATTGTAGATTTTAAGGAGTTTAGAGTCACTTCAGAATTCACTATTTCTCCCATTTCTTGCAAAACATAAGCAATTAAAGCGTTAAATTTTGACTTTCGGGAAATTAATGGTGTCATTCTGTAAAAAATGAAATAAAAAAATTAAGCGGCACTTTTTAAATGCATTAAATACTTAAAGGTTTAAGCTTTAATATCCACATAGCCACAAGGCTGAATTATGTTAAATAATGAACTAAAATCTTAGATAAACGTAGGAAATAGTTTTCACGTTAAACGAAAAACACTCAACTTTTTAAAAAATATTTGCAAGTCAACGAAAGCTATTTTTGGGAAATCTAAAGTATTAATATAATGGGAAAACAATATACCTTATACTTTATAGTTGTCTAAAACTTTAATCGTAGCTGCGCGTGCTCACAGGCCTACCAAACTCGAGATACTGACATGCGGGCGTGAAGACAGCGCGTGTCTGGTGTAAGTGCGTACACGTTTCAACAGGTCTGACGCATTTAGAGGAAACCAAATCCATTTTTAAATGCAATAGGCATTCTATAATCGAGAAATGAACGAAATTAACACTTTGGGTGAAGTCAAAAAATTGTTTTTTTTTCACCTAGATTCCCGAAATTACACAATGTGCTGAGGTGAGCCTAAATTTGGGGAAATCCTTCCGCCTCACTTAAAACCCGGCGCAACCCGCACGAAAATTTAAACGTAAACTCCTTTCTCCTGTATCTAACCCGCGAAAGCCTTAGAAGAGTGCATCCGATTTTAAATGGAAAGACCACTGTAGTAAAAGAGTAATAAACATTTATAAAGTATACCTGTCAATTAATAGAAGAGTGCTCGCTTTCGAAGTTACATTTTATTAGATATATCAATTAATACCCAAAAATAAACAAAACGTTACTAACATAATACATTTAAAAGAGAGATATCGAACAAGAAAATGCCTAGGCCTGGCGATCAGGCGCAAGAACCTGTCGTTCCCGGCTTGTCGCCTGAAGAGCGTGAGGACCATCTTGATGCGATCCGGCCGAATCGGAGGGAATACTATAGATACAAGCACCACCAAGTACTAGAGCTAAGCCTATGAGTACATAAATCTATCAAGCGTAACATTCTGAAAACAATGGGCGCGTTCGTCAAAATTCTCAGGTGGCAACATGTTTATTTTCACTTACGCTGAATGTTGGTATATGAAAGCTACTTCGGCCATTCTGATTGCAGTGCTTTGTTTGTGTACTTTTAATATAATTTAAATTAAGCTATTTACACACAAGCATTGAAATACGTGCATTTTCTCAATTGATAAATTATATTTTAATCATAAGACTGGTAATATCCATGACTTCGACAACACCAACACTTAATTCCAACACCAATCGGTCTAATTCGGTCAAACGGTTGAAGAACTTGTTCACAATCAACAGTGTGTTCATCAGAAAATACCCCAACTGTTTTGTCTGATGAACGCACCCATTGATTACAAACTCTAATCAGATATAGATAGATATTATAATGCACTTCAGTATAACTAATATTACTGGCTAAATACAAGGGCGGCTGCCAGCTCAGTCAATAATACCACGTGCAGCCCTCATCCCAAAACGTAAATTCATCCCCCACGGGAGGAACACATGGCTATGATTGCCCGGAGAGTAATTCATGGTTGTTACATTAAATTAATATTCGGTTATGAGAGCAAACTGTAAGCAATTTCCTACTAAATAGGAACTTACGCCTGCAATGTAAACAGTTCATTGTTTGTTGTTCTGTTTATCATAAACTGGCCATGTTTACCTTTTGCACAGTTGAATGAAATGGTTAGATTATTTGTTCCGTATGATTACAACGAAATGAAATTGCAGAATCAATTAAAAGGCTAACGAGGTAATTATAAAACGTAAGTATCAACTCCGGTTTTGTATGTGTGTGTATGCGTAATTGACGGGGATTATTTTCTGTGTTCACAATGGATGCTAATTAACTTATTTAATCTGTGGGATTTATAATTATAATTGTAAATCCGTATCAGGATCTGAACGTGGTTGGATTTCATTTAATTTACGTTAATTAAATTAGGCTTGGTTGTGTACGGAGTGTTGTAATGTGCGTGTTTAATTGAAATAAAACAATAAGTTTGAAATTGTCAGAAATTTAATTGAAATATTCATGTTATGCAATATTAATTCTAATGATTTGAAAAATTCATTTTGAATAATTTCTCTGATTTGATTTTAGATATTTCGCAAGTTTATCGATTCCTTTTTTAAACTTATTTAATTAAATTTTTCATTTTGATAATCTCTGCTATTAATGTTAAGCCGTTTTTGCCCAACGATGTTTTTTCTTCAAATTTTCATATTTTTCTGTGTAGTTTCTTATCACAGAAGATTCAAACGACAAATGTGCGTTATCCTTTAGTGCACAGTGGTCTTAACGACCATAAATTCTGGGAAAACAAGCGACCGGGAAGGCTGGCGCACGTGAAAGTCTTCGAAAATAGATGTTTCACTGATGGAACAGTGGGCACAAGTGGGTTAATGTAAATTTGATGTAACTAACATTTAAGAATTGTAGACCAAAACTGTTGATGTGGCTATTTTGTAACCTTCTCCCTCATCAAAATGATTTTTTTACGAATTTTTCCCACTTATCACGCTCGATTCCACTTATATTCAAATTGCAAAACTATTGTTTGTAATAAATTGCCAAAGAAATTTCTTTAATCCAACAGGGTTTTGGAGATTAATACAAAATTGATTCTGAGGGTGGGGAAGTGAGCCTCTTCACACAATCACACAATCCAAGCAGTTGAACCACAAATACGGAGTTTATCAAAAGTAAATAAAAACCTGATAGAAATACATTTATTGAAAGAATATATAAATCTGTTAGGATTTTATTAAAGAATAGAACCCATCAAATGCCTTTAGATATTTAATTATAGTGCAACCTAGAAAGCAACGTTTTCAATTATATAAAACTCCTTTATTGACTGCATTGTAGTTCATAGTAAACACCTCTATCATAGAATCGAACCAACAATCGAATCAGTTCAATCAACGGTTTCCCAGATAAAAAAACCATAAGGAAAGGTTTGCTAGTGTTAATAAAGTAAATAGAAAACCATAGATTAATTCATTAGTAGGAACCTTGTTTCGGGATAGGAAAGGTGAAAGGTGAAAGGTATAAGTTGCACATACCCGGTAATATAGATATTGTTTTGAGGGCTCTCAACACCCTGAACGTCCTCAATCCAGCCAAATTGCCGACTTCCATGCCCATCGTCGCG
Organism: Ocypus olens; assembly: GCA_910593695.2. NCBI lineage: Eukaryota > Metazoa > Arthropoda > Insecta > Coleoptera > Staphylinidae > Ocypus > Ocypus olens. The sequence goes on from OU343049.1 coordinate 244,901, forward strand.
TATCCGCTCGTGATGACGACGAAATCCAACCAATTCCAAGGATTCCTCAAATAGGTGTACTTATTTAAAATGAAGCCCTTCGCCACGCTCTTTATTATCATCTCCGCTGTGTATATGGCTAAAAAAACAAACCTGAAACAAAAAATCGTGTTCTTAAAGTTATATTCGATTAACATGTGAAAAACATAAATTATTATACAATATTTTTTTCTTACTGAGATCTTTCGAATGACGTATAGAAATCCCGAATCGGACCGGTGGTTTTTTCAATAAATCAATTTGAATGCAATTTTTAATAATAATCTCCATCTTTCATAATTTTGACGTTTTAAACGTCAGTTTCACCCGAGTCTACGAAACGTTCGATGGATATTTAAAATATGATTTAAATTGAAAATAAACCATGAAAGCGTAAATATAAATGATACCATCAAGTCGGAGAAAGTAACATGATGGCCACATCACCATTTTTTAAGTTATCGAAATTATTGCGTATTTCCAAAATTTCACGCTTTGCTCTACTGGGATTTTGTCAAAATTCAGGGATGGGGTGTTTACAGATCTTTATAAAACCATAATCACAAATTAATTTTTAATAAATTAGTAAAATTTTAAGGCGACGGCAATCGTTTTTATATTTTTTTTGAAATCGTCGAAATTATTTTATTATTATTTTATTATTTTTCCAGAATTTCACGCTCGGTTCTAATAAGATTACCTGTTATTTTGTAAAGTAACATTAACTTTTATATCATATTCAATAATAAATCATCTCTTAGTAATAGTACTTGAAGAGTTACTGAACTCTTCAAGTATTCAATAACCTCTAAGTAACAGTAACCGATTCAATAATGAGTCAAAAATTCTTGCTAACTGTAGCACTTGAATTACAATCTGCGATTTACTTTGTTACGAACTTTTTTTGGATAAAAGTTACTGAAAAATAACCGTTTATCTCATCACGACTACCCGTGATCCTCATTTTCGTTTTCCTATTCCGGTCACCACATATTCAATTAAATATATCTAATTAATTTTGAAATTGTAAGAAATTCAAATAGATCATCTAGTGCGGTTTTAAAATTAGCTTGTTATATGTATAGCATAAAAATATTTTGTGATGTGTTTATAACTGAATGGACAACTGAATATTGGAGGAGAAATAGTAAGAGCAAGAGGAAACTCATTCTATTCTATAAATTTGGCGTTTGAATGAAGGACCCTAAATCATCGGGCATATAATGGCCTCAGCAACTCTAATGATAATTGCAGTTCAAAGAGCCATTAATTAGTTTATCCGCAATTGCAATTCCGCCGCAGATAACGTTTATGTTACAACTCGAATTTCCACACATAACTTTTCTTATCTGACAGTTTAAACTCGCAACTATCATAAAATACTCTAATTTAGCCTCAATGACCCTTTACATTGCAATAAATAATATTTGAATACGCATTATATAACTACAGGCAGTTACCTATTTGATAATCACTCCAAAATAAATAGTGATAAAATTTTAAATAAAAAAAATGGTGATGTCGCCATCATGTTACTTTCTCCGACTTTATATTTACGTTTTCGTGGGTTTATTTTCAATTGAAATCATATTTTAAATGTACATCGAGCGTTGCGTAAACTTGGATGAAACTGACGTTTAAAACGTCAAAATCATGAAAGATGGAAAAATTATACTTCAAATTCAAAAACTCAGTTTACTCAAAAACTAACGAGATTTCGAAAAAAACGTATTCTTTAGAAGTTGTTTATTTTGGCATTCTCTACAATTATTATTCACATAAATTTGCTATAACTATTATCGTTTCATAATTATAAACCAAAAATTTAAAAAAAATAATTTTTTTTTCTCAAATAGCAATGATTTTATGAAAAATATTTTCAAGCAAAAGATGTTCATTTTTTTATTGTATTCAATGTTTGTTTAAATATTTTTGTGATATTTTTCATATTTACGAAAATATTGGCAAAAAACAAAAAATAGTTAAGGTAAACACCCACTTCCGGTTTACGAAATTTTACCAAAAGCTTTTCAGTTCTTCAGATTATCAAATAAAACAGATGTTCAAAGTTTCATATCAATTGCTCTATTAGTTTTTGCGATACAGCGCAAGATTGGGTCTGTTAAAAATAATTTGTAAGAAGCTTGCACAATTGAGGTTCGTTCGGAATTTTCCTGTTTCTAAATAAAACAAAATTAGAATACTAGCAGTATTCAAATTGAACGTGATATTCACAACCAAACTAATTATTCTTAACGATGCTATCTACTCCCGTGTTCGTTTCGGTTCGAAGTTATCTGCCTTACTCATTTGCTACGAGCTTAATTTCATTTTTGTTGAGAGTTGACTTTTGACTAAATCGTGTGTCGTCGGTATCTAAATAAGGGACGTTACGGAGGGACCGGCGACGTATTATCGGATTTTAGTGACATTGCGTGTTTCCGGTGCTTCCTGCTGATACTCCACCTTCAAACTAAACGACTACACTGCTATACATGTCCTGCTCGTGAACATTCAGTTTATCTGCCTGTTTAAAGATGATCACATTGGAATTTATTGCCCATATCTCATGGCCCTTGACCAGTTTTTACGCGCCAATCATAAAAATGATACAATATTATTTGATGAAAAAAATAATAAAGAATGAAGTGAACCTATTTTATTTTGTATTATACGGCAAGTAAAGGTTTAATAACAATAATACAAATAACAACTGGAGGGCTTAGAAGTAAAACGGTTCAAGTGCACTTTTTATAGTTTTTATACTGGGTTCTCCATAATAGGCTACCCATTTTAATATTTGAATTAATTTTTTTTCAGTTAACAAAACAAACTTTTTATTATACTAAATTACAGCTAACTCTTTGGGATTTATGATAACATAAATATTTAGCTAATTTAATTCTAACTTTTAAAAATCACGTCTTCTAAATGACCTCCACCAACTTCAACACATTTTTCAATATTAGATAAAAAGTGGTTCATTACACGGCGTAGCAAACCTTTGTCTATTCCTTCAACTTCTTCACGAATTTTGACTTCGAGTTCCTCGATCGTACCTGGACGACTCGCAAACACTTTGGCTTTTAAATATCCCCACAGGAAAAAAATCGGGGGACCTCGAAGGCCAAGGCAAATTTCCGAATCGAGAAATGAGTCGTCGGCCATTAAACGTTTCTCGCAGAACCCGCATTGAGTTTCCGGCGGTATGAGCTGTTGCCCCATCTTGTTGGAATAGAAGGCATTGTTTAGTAATCCTCGTCTATTTAATTCTGGAATGAGGAATGTCTCTAGCATGTTTACGTAGCGCTCCGATGTTACTGTTACAGCGCGGTTATTTTCATCCTCAAAAAAAATATGGACCAATAATACCAAAAGATCCTACTCCACACCACACAACAACTTTTGGATTATGGAGGTTCTGTGTAAAGATTTCACGAGGATTTTCATTTGACCAGTATCTAAAATTCTGTTTATTAACCATGCCGTTCAAATAAAAATTTGCTTCGTCGCTCATTAAGAGACTGTGAATTGCTCCTTGATGTAAATTCAAAAATTCTTGACAAAATGCTAACCTTGCTTCTTTATCTTGATTTATAAATTGCTGTGCCATTTGGTATTTATAGGGATGAAATTTTAAATCTCTTTGAAGAATTCGATCTAAGCTTCCCTTTGACATTCCTAGGATAAGGGTTTGTCGATTAGCAGACCTTTTAGGACGCAATTCTAACTCGTTCAATATTTTCTGGTGTACGAACTGTTCTTCGACGTCCAGGCTTCTTCAAATTTTGTACAGAACCATTTTCACGCCAATGACGAACCCATAACTTAACAGTTTTACGATTTGGCTTGTGACCTCTATTGTTGTTATTAAACTGACGCCGGAATGCACGCCTAACTTCTTCTATCGAATTGCTTCTTATGTAAGTTTCTACACAAAACACACGTTGTTGGACTGAGTAATCCATGAAAGTTAAATAATTATGATGAAAACTAACAAACTTCTCGTAGAAAAATCACGTTCCATAAAATTATTAATATAAAACTTCTTTGTGACAAGTGCCTACTTGATCAATAATTAACTTAAATCCCAAAGACTACAGAACATAATCCCACGGAGATAAACTTATTTAGTTATCTCGTAGGGAATTAATAAATAAAATAAAATGGGTAGTCTATTATGGGGAACCCTGATTGATATTTTTCGAATGTTATTTCGAAACTTCCTTTAATAATGAAAATTCCAGGTGGTCGTGGTACTAGCCAGGAAAGTAGTTGTTTCGGTAGATAATTTGTTAACTGTAGTCTCTCAGAGACTCTTCAATTGTAGAAGACGAAAAGTATTGTATTTCTCATTTTATTATGGTTTGAAATGTTATTTTGCGACAGTTATTTCATAAAAATATGCTAAAGATACCTTTCAGTGCACTTAAACCCTTTTACTTCCAGGCTCCTCAATTGCGGAAATGGTGAAAATTGTTTACTTACTCTGCTTCTTCAATAGTTTCAGCCATGGCTAGGAAGACGCAATTGAGCAAAATGGTTGCCATGACCATGTAATCGAAGAATTGGTTTGTCGACAGGTATATACACATTTTCCTGTAACGGCTCCACGGACTGAACATGAAAAATGAACTCGTCGCGGTGAATCGATGGATGTAGTTCTTGCGAAACCTTTTCGACACCACGCAAAATGTCTGAAAAAAAAAAGAAATATAACATTAATTACTGTAAAATATGTAACAACAGAAATATTATTATAGGTGTTATTAAAATTGCAAAAATTATATTTTGTAATAAATGCACTGTTGTTACCAATATTTCATTATTTTGGTACAACCGAAAGTTCAAGTTTGATTGTAGTCGTTTTGTTTTCATGTAAAAGGGATACCAAAAATTGTTGCAGAAATGATCCTCATGTATATAAATACAGGGTGTATTTGAAATAACGAACAGGCATTTAACCCTTTGGCCTACTTTACTTACGTCCGAATGCAGCAGCAGAAACCAGTCCAACTGGCGTTGCCCAATTGTATGCGCACAAATTCATGATTTTTCATGGCACAACTGAAAACGTAAAATATGGACTTCAAAAAATTCTGTTTCGCAAGAAAATGCATTCATTGTGCAGCACTACTAACGCAAGCGCTGCGCCAGGAGTTGAGCTCGTACTCGATTTGATTGGCCCAAGCGGCTCGCCACGAGTTGAGCTCGTGTTCGATGTGATGGGCCCAAGCGGCGCGCCACGAGATACGCTCGTGGTCGTTGTATTTGGCCCGAACATTTAAACACGAGGAGCACTCGTGGTTGTAGGTCAAAGGGTTAAGGGCACATACACAAAATATTTGTAAACCCATTTCCGTCAAAATTTATTCGAAAAAAAAATTTAGATTTTTTCTAATTTTTCGAGGTTGCTTAAACATTTTGAGAACCGATGCTTTTCTCATTTAATTAGATCTGCATGGAATGTGTGTTTGTTTATTTAAAACGCGAGATACGATTTCTTGCCTCCGAAATTTGAAATGTTATCGCAACGTTTTTTTTTTGTAAAAGATAAACAGTCCTCAAGTTCATTGACGCTTAAAGAGCACTCAGATATTTCCTACGCGCTTGTTGAAATTCGATATCTTAAGACGATGCCGCTTGAAAATTAGGTCACATTACCACTGCCCCCAAACATGTTGCGTATTTTCACTCATTAACTTTAATAATTAATTGCGGGCTTTTTGTTACAGTTATAAACAAAATAATTGCGAATATTGTTTAAAAATAATATATTCTCTTTGTGGTTATGAGCCTGTTCGTTATTTCAAATACACCCTGTATATTAATAAACTTCTAAAAAAATTATATAAAGTATTCACTGCTTAATAATTCAGAACTAAAGTATCCAATTTTAATTTCCAAGCAATTATACTAGTATTACATAATAAAACTGAACAGAAATGATCTGTTCAAAAATAAATTATCTTTTATTATTTTTAATCTTTTTTTCAAGCCACTAATTTATTACAATTTCGCTCCTCGTCTATCTATTACCTCAAGGGACACCCTGTATATCATATCTTTATTGATAGTTTTATGATTTTACAATAGCGCTTGAATAAAATCCTGTCTACTGTAATCTGTCAAAACTTTCTATGTTTTCTCGGTCGTTTTATGTTTTTTTTTGGTTATATGATTTTTTAGTTGTATTAGTAGTATGAAATATTGTATTAATTTGTTAAATATTGAATACCTCCTCATTTATTTATTCCTTTGTAATTAGGCATTTTGCCTGTTAAGGAAATAAAGAATTATTATTATTATTATTAACACCTTTCTCACTTATCACTTGGTGAAATATTTTGAAAATAATAAAAGATTAGTAAAAAATGGTGATGTGGCCATCATGTTACTTTCTCCGACTTGATAGTAATATTTGTATTTACGCTATCATGGTTTATTTTCAATTTAAATCATATTTCTGGAAAAAGTGCATTTTCAAAATTTGTCCTTAAACGCTGCCTATTTTGTCACCGCAAAATTTGGATAATTTTATTTCGACGATCCTAAAGATATTTTATTTAGGATGCATCTGTCAAAATTTTAAGCATCTGTTTGTGAAACTTACAGGACGTTTTCTGGAAAAAGTGCATTTTCAGTCTTAAAAATTTGTCTTTAAGCGCTGCCACCTTTGTCAGAGAAAAGTTCGGATAATTTTCTTTAGACGATTCTAAAGATATATTATTTAGGATGTATCTATTAAAATTTCAACATTTGCCGACAAAATTGTGGAATTTAAAGGGCGATTTCTGGAAAAAGTGCAATTTTTGTCTTCAAAATTTGTCTTCCAGATTTGTTAGAGCCAAATTCGAATAATTTTCTTTGAACAGTTTTAAACATATGTTATTTAGGATGTATCTGTCAAAATTTTAAATATCTGTCAACAAAAATCTGGAATTTACAGGACGATTTCTGGAAAACATGCATTTTCGGTCTTCAAAATTTGTCTTCTAGTGCTGCCATTTTTGTCAGAAGAAAGTTCGGATGATTTTTTTAAAACATATCTAAAGATATATTATTTAAGATGTATCTGTCACAATTTCAAGCGTCTGTCAACAAAAGTCTGGAATTTACAGGACGATTTCTGGAAAAAGTGCATTTTCGGTCTTCAAAATTTGTCTTCAAGCGCTGCCATTTTTGTCACCGCAAACTTTAGATAATTTTATTTCGATAATTCTAAAGATGTTTTATTTGGAATGTATCTGCCAAAATTTCAAGCATCTGTCTACAAAATTGTGGAATTTACAGGGCGATTTCTGGAAAAAGTGCAATTATTGTATTCGAAATTAGTCTTCCAGTTTTGTTAGAGCAAAGTTCGGATAATTTTTTTAAACAGATCTAAAGGTATGTTATTTAGGATGTCTCTGTCAAAATTTCAAGCACTTGTCGACAAAATTGTAGAATTCATAGGGCGATTTCTGGAAAAAGTGCAATTTTTGTCTTCAAAATTTGTTTTCCAGTTTTGTTAGAGCAAAGTTCAGATAATTTTGTTTTACAGTTTTAAAGATATGTTACTTTGAATGTATTTGTCAACATTTCAAGCATCTGTCAACAAACTTCTGGAATTTACAAGACGATTTCTGGAAAAAGTGAATTTTCGGTCTTCAAAATTTGCCTTTAAACGCTGCCATTTTAGTCACCGCAAAGTTTGGATAATTTTATTTAGGCGGTTCTAAAGATATTTTATATATGATGTATTTGTCAAAATTTCAAGCATCTGCCGACAAAATTGTGAAACTTAAAGGGCCATTTCTGGAAAAAGTGCAAGTTTTGTCTTCAGAATTTGTCTTCCAGATTTGTTAGAGCAAAATTCGGATAATTTTCCTTGAACAGTTTTAAACATATGTTATTTAGGATGTATCTGTCAAAATTTGAAAGATCTGTCAACAAAAATGTGGAATGTACAGGACAATTTCTGAAAAAAATGCATTTTCGGTCTTCAAAATTTGTCTTCTGGTGCTGCCATTTTTGTTAGAAGAAAGTTTAGATAATTTTTTTTTAAATATCTAGAGATATATTATTCAAGATGTATTTGTCAAAATTTCAAGCATCTGTCGACAAAATTGTGGAATTTACAGGACGATTTCTGGAAAAGGTGCAATTTTGTCTTTCAGTTTTGTTCGGATAATTTACTTTAAGCAGATCTAAATATATGTTATTAAGGATGTGTGTGTCAAAATGTCGAGCATCTGTCGATGAAAGTGTGGAATTTACAGGGCTATTTCTATTATCATGTTACTTTCTCCGACTTGATGGTATCATAGCCATTTATATTTAAGTTTTAATGGTTTATTTTCAATTGAAATCATATTTTGAGCGTTGTGTAAACTCGGATGAAACTGACGTTTAAAACGTCAAAATTATGAAAGATGGAAAAATTATGATATTTATGAATTCGTGTTTTCACAAACAAATCGTAACCATAGGAACAACTAAACTCAGTCAAAAACTAAAGGGATTTCGAAAAAAACTTATTCTTTATAAGTTGTTCATTCATGTGTCTGTCTGTGCGCGCTGTGTCTCAAAAACTAATAAAGCAATTGATATGAAACTTTGAACATCAGTCTTATTTGATAATCCGAAGAACTGAAAAGCTTTTGGTAAAATTTCGTGCACCGGAAGTGGGTGTTTACCTTAACTGTTTTTTGTTTTTTGCCAATATTTTCTTAAATATGAGAAAAATCACAAAAACATTTAAGCAAGCATTAAAGACAACAAAGAAATGAACATCTTTTGCTTGAAAATATTTTTCATAAAATCATTGCTATTCGAGAAAAAAATTTATTAATTTTTTTTTAATTTTTGGTTTATAATTATGAAACGATAATAGTTACAGCAAATTTATTTCAATAATAATTGTAGATAGTGCCAAAATGAACAATTTCTAAGGAATAAGTTTTTTCCGAAATCTCTTCAGTTTTTGAGTAAACAGGGTTTTTGAATTTGAAATATAATTTTGACGTTTTAAACGTCAGTTTCATCCGAGTTTACACAACGCTCGATGTACATTTAAAATATAATTTTAATTGAAAATAAACCATGAAAGCGTAAAAATAAATGATACCATCAAGTCGGAGAAAGTAACATGATGGCCACATCACAATTTTTTATTAATATTTTCCGCCTCCATGCTTTAATATTTCCTGTTTATTAAATTTGTTTAATGTATCTGCAATTAGGAACTGTATCCATTTTCAATTGTTCGCACTTTGTTTAAATTTGAACAACATAAAATATATGATTTGTTCCGTCAGGTATGATAAATGTGTGTACGAGATAAGATTCCCGTGAATGGGAAAGAGTAGCGCGAGAAGAAAATTAGTTTTCAACTTGGTGAATGTGAAATTCTTTCATTGAAATTTTCCACCGATTGATTTTCCTACCGGTTTCATTCTTTATCGCCCTCTCTCTCTCTCTCTATCACGATTCCCTTAAACTTTCCACGTAACCAAATCAGAATCCGTTCCAATTCTACCTTCTAAATTCAATATTCAATATTCTTCAGTATTCAATTTCTCACTTTTCTCAAATAGTTAATTGTGTCTGCACTAAAAGTATCTTTACAATATTTACATAAAATATTGCAAAGATAGTAATGTGTAATAAACTTAAAACAAATACGAATAAGGTCGTTTTTTCAGTGATTAATCTGTAAGGAAAGGGTTTTACTAGTAAACATTAAATATTGTTTCCCCACCTACAGACCGGTTTCGACAGTGCAGATTACTATTGGAATATAAGTATTCCAAAGAAACGTTAACGATTACACGCCACTTTGGCGTTTCTATCTGATTTTACTAGTATTTTAATCAAAGGCTGAAAGACCTCTGGTAAATTGCCTGTTGAGGTCATTTGTAAAAGTGTCTCAATAAATGTATTATCTCTCGCTCTCTCTTTTTGTAACTCAATATATCACATGCAAAAAGAAATGTTCTACATTGAAATGAGCACCCAATGTAAATTTAATCTCGATTGAAACGCATGGGGTTTGTTGATTGTACCGGCCAAGGATATTTGAAACAGTGTGCAACAGAGCTTAAGACACATGAATATTTATCAGGTGTCCATGCCGAGACTGTTTTCATTTAACACCAGCTATTTGAAGTTGGTAAACATTACTTTAATTTATACATGCATACAAAGCTAGACAAACTGCCTATATACTATCCCATAAAATATGAAACGGCCGATTGTTCAACAAAATTGTAATTAGAAATAAAATATAAATTAATAAGTATTTTCTAATAAACATAAACAAATACCAAATATTATGAAAAGTAGTACGAATGTTAAAAATGGAAGTCTAAAACTTGACATTAAACGGTGCAGGTATTTTCTAATTGTGAAAAATGGTGATGTGGCCATCATGTTACTTTTTCCGATTTCATATTTATTTATATTTACGCTATCATGGGTTATTTTCTATTTAAATCATATTTCAAATGTACATCGAGCGTCTTGTAGAATCTGATGAAAGTGACGTTTAAAACGTCAAAATTGTGAAAGATGAAAATGACAAATTTCACTTCAAATTCTAATAGTCAGAAATCAAAGAGATATAGAAAAAAACTTATTGTTTAAAAGTGGTTCATTTTAGTATTTTTTACAATTATTAATCATTTAAATTTACTGTAACTATTATCGTTTCATAATTATAAAGCAACAATTAAAAACAAAATTAATATTTAGTTTTCCTCAATAAAAATGATTTTATAAAAAGTATTTTCAAACAAACCATGTGGATTTCTTTGTTGTCTTCAATATTTGTTTATATGTTTTTGTGGCATTTAAAAAAATATTGGAAAAAAACAAAAAACGGTTAAGGTAAACACAGTCTTCCAGCATACGGAATTTTACCAAAAGCTTTTTTATCCTTCGGAATGTGAAATAAGACTTATGTTGAAAGTTTCATGTGAATTGCTCTATTAGTTTTTGAGATACAGCCCTCAAAGACACACAGGCACACGGAACCACACGACACAGAGAGAATTTGAAGTATAATTTGTCATTTTCATGTTTCATAATTTTGACGTTTTAAACGTCAGTTTCATCCGAGTCAACGAAACTCATGTATCTACATTTAAAATATGATTTAAATTGAAAACAAACCATGAAAGCGTAAGTATAAATAACTATGATTCCATCAAATCGGAGAAAGTAATTAATTTTATTTAATGCTTCTGTAACAAGTAAGGGTATTCAATTTAAATCCAAAGATATCAAATAATTGATGAATGAGTAAATAGAGTATTAAACACTGCGCCACGTAAATTTGGATAATTAAGACACGGTTGTGCATGTATATGAAATGACATTAGGCAGCTAATTCGATTTGTAACTAATGGAGAATATGCCGGCTTTCCAGGGGAGTTGCTGTCAAAAGTTACAAGTTGAGGTTTCTACGTGGCGGCCATGCTTTAATCTGGAAACGTCAGCCGAATTAATTGCGTGGATCAGGTCGAACAACTTCGAGAACTTATTTTTACAGTCCTTCGGAGACGTTCGTGAATTCCTTTCAATACATCTTTGGGATTTATTCATAAAGATTAGTTCAAAGTAGTGAAACTTAATAACATTAAGCACCAATTACATAGATATTTTTTAGATTTAGAACGGTTGATTTAAATTGTTAATTGATGTGACTGACTCACAATATTACTACTTTCGTTTTTGAAATTAATCAATAGCATTTCAAAACTTAACACTACTATAGTCTATTTTTCGTAAGATTACAGTCAAGGAAAGATAGGACCAATTTGACATTGTTCAGTGATTGGTTGAAATTGTGGGAAAACTCACACCGGACACATTCTATTCTCCATCTTTATTTTGTCTAGTGATCTTTGTCATTTTGATAGTTGACATAAGTGTAACATTCTGTCTGTCTGCGTCCGTCATTATATCCGTTCACGTGTTGCTGTTTTGTGTTGTTTCGTGTTTTTTCTTATTGTTCTGTGTTATTTCTTGACTCTTATAATTGTACCATGTCCGATAAGGAGGTTCCGTCGACGAGTGCGACGAAGGTTATTAAAAACCCGCAGGGAAAATCTATTCGAAGTGGGCAGCGATTAATGGCCTACGACATTTATTTAAAATATAAATTCAGTTCAATGAAAACTGAAGCCCTAGGACTTGCCTCTGCAGACGTAGGAATTTCGAGAAAACCATGTTTCAAATTTTTTCTAAGATGGATAAGACGGGAATTCTGAAATCACACAATTTGTTTGGGAGAAAAGGGGCAGAGGTAAAAATAGTATGCTAATTGAAAAGAATGAAATTATTGATTGGAGAAGAAAGTATTTAACTAAAATAAAACAATTTAGACAAGAGGGACGCATCATCTATTATTTAGACGAGACTTGGGTGAATGCAGGCCATACAAGAAATAACATTTGGAAGGATACCAGTATATAGCACACGTCAGGAATTTGTGGAAAATTTATCTATAGGATTAAAAAGCCCCTCAGGAAAGGGTAGTCGTGTAATAATTTGCCACATCGGGAATAAAAATGGGTTTGTAGAAGGTGGGTTATTATTATTTTAATCTAAAAACACAGGCGACTACCACGATGAAATGAATTCAACACAATTCGAAGAATGGCTAATAAATATTTTGCCACATTTAGAGGATAATGCGGTTATTGTAATGGACAATGCACCATACCACTCCGCTAAATTTGAGAAGGTTCCAACAAGTGCTTGGACCAAAAATAATATAAAAACATATTTGCTGGAAAAAGGGGTCGAAATAGATGATGACATGTTAAAAATTGAATTGTTAATTGCTGCCAAAAAATATGTAAGTAACCATCCTTAGAATTGATGAAATTGTTAAAAACACAAACCGACAAATTTTACGATTGCCACCCTACCACTGCCAATTAAATCCCATCGAGCTTATATGGGCATAAGTAAAAGGGTATGTGGCAAAAAAAATTAAAACTTTTCAATTGCCAGATCTACAAAATCTTTTTCATGAAGGTTTGCGGCAAGTAACACCAGAAAAATGGGGTAAATGTGTTGAACACATAAAAAAGAAGAGATAGAATTGTACAAATTAGACAATATTGTTGAAGAAATGCAATTACAATTCAATGTGAACACCGGCTCATTTAATGAAGAAGATTTTTCTGATACAGAATGAAAAATTTTGTGTAATAAACATATATTTAAAATGTGTATTATTTTCATTAAATTCCAAAATTAAACATCACTAATTTTTTATTACCATTTCGTCATAGTACCCAGTACAGGAAGTATAACATACTTGAAAAACACTTTCATTAAATGAAATTTCAAAAGGTAAGTACGTTTTTGCTTTTATCATGGTAACACAACTCATATCACTGTAAATTAATTTGATATTCACACATGTGTATGACATGAACTTAGTGTTGCATTTTTTTAATCAAATTTATCAACTTCAAAACAAATAATTTTTTCTATATCCGTTATAAAATTCATAGTTTTTACATTATACATGTAATCCACTAGATTTGAATTTGGCACCAATATTTGTCACCAGATTCACATATTTTAATGGTGTAAATCAGTCTTCTAGTTACTGTAATCTTAAAAAAAATAGACTATAATATTGTTATTTATTTTATTTATTTATTTATTTTCACTTCATCCACCATATTACAACAAAATATGATATACAAATATAATATTGCGGTGGATGTGGGTGTCAAATTATTTTTTAAACTCCAATTAATACTTTGAATATTAATATATTTAAGCTATCTTTCGTTATTGCTATATTTATTTATTGCATCTGCAATAAGTAAAGGTTTGAATTTTCAACTAAAGATATTTGTATATTACTGAAGCGCTTTTCTTCAGATTCAGTTAACCGAATATTTTGTTGCTTATCAAGACGTTTAAAACTAAATGAAATTATTTTATTTTCCCTCATTACCGTTATTAACGAATTTAATTGAATTAATCATCAAGTCAGTGTATAATATAATAACTAGAATAACTTCAGAAAGGTGGAAAGTTCTGTAATTCTCAAATGAACACAATTAACTATTTAGTTTTTGTGCCCATTATCCTTGTCTCCCTAGCCACTTTATTTATTTATTCATTTACACTTTTTGTCGCGTTTTACGGAAATGTTCAACCGTTGAAATCCTTCTAGTCCTTTCTCGACATTATTACAATTTTAGAATTCATAGTTAAAATAAGAAAAACAAATTTATTCACACTGATAATAACGAATTAGAAATTAAAACATACAATTGACATTAACACTAACGCTCGTTGTTAAACTGTTTTTGATGTAACAATACGAGTAAGTGCATTACTTGCATTCATTATTTAGAGTAAAAAACTAAACATTTTATTAAAAATATTTTCAAACGAAAGATGTTTATTTCTTTTTTGTTTAAATGTTTTTTTTATCATTCATGTTTAAAAAAATATTGGAAAAATAATAAAAAAATGGTGATGTGGCCATCATGTTACTTTCTCCGACTTGATGGAATAATTTATATTTGTGCTTTCATGGCTTATTTTCGATTTTAATGTACATCGAGCGTTTTGCAGGATGAGATGACACTGACGTTTAAAACGTCAAAATTATGAAAGATGGAAATTATTATTAAAAATTGCATTCAAAATGATTTACTGAAAAAACCACAGGTCCGATTCGGGATTTCTATACGTCATTCGAAAGATCTCGTCAGGACGCTTCAGAAAAAGTTTTTGTCAAAGAACAAATGTCAATATCAACCGCGTAAGGCGCTCGCAAAGAAAATTTTAAAATGGAAAAAAACGATTGAACTTTTTTAATAACCATTCCTGATCATCAAAGAGCACTTTTTCTTCATCAGAAGAACGAGACAAATCGATAGGAGTAATAAAATCTCAGCTAGCTATTAAAATAAAAAAGTTGAAAATTGGAAAAACTACCAAAGGGGGGACCCTTTTCACTTTTGCTAAAAAATTGCATTCAAATTGATTTATTGAAAAAAACCACCGGTCCGATTCGGGATTTCTATACGTCATTCGAAAGATCTCATTAAGACGCTTCAGAAAAAGTACTCGCCAAAGAACAAATGTCAATATCAACCGCGTGACGCGCTCGCAAAGAAAATTTTAAAATGGAAAAAAATAATTGAACTTTTTTAATAAACATCCCTGATCATCAAAGAGCACTTTTTGTTCATCAGAAGAACGAGACAAATCGATTGGAGTAATCAAATTTCAGCTAGCTATTAAAATAAAAAAGTTGAAAATTTGAAAAACTACCAAAGGGGGGTCCCCACTCACTTTTGCTAAAAAATTGCATTAAAATCGATTTATTGAAAAGACCACCGGTCCGATTCGGGATTTGTATACGTCATTCGAAAGATTTCATTAAGACGCTTCAGAAAAAGTACGCGCCAAAGAACAAATGTCAAAATCAACCGCGTGAGGCGCTCGCAAAGAAAATTTGAAAATGCAAAAAACCGATTGAACTTTTTTAATAACCATCCCTGAAGGGAAAGTAAAACCAGAAAAATGATAAATCAATTTTCATGAAAACATTTCTGTATAAATAAATATAATCCACTTCAGAAATTAACTAATTCCCCCGAACAGCAAAATGGTCGTAAATTTGTGTCTTAGACAAGAAAAGCCCCGTCGGGTTGTGTCATTGTCGTCTTTGAATTCCCAGAGCAATGATAGGTTGAGGTTAGTACATAGTAAACATCCCCAAGAAATAGAGCTCCGGTGTATTAAAACTACACGCAGCAAACGATTCTCTCGAGGAAAAGTAACGAAACAATATAAATTAACAGGTGTAATTTTACAGTATACAACCACAAAAATATACAGGGTGTTTGCGAATTTCACCGACGAATGAATAGGGTGGGTTCGTTATTTTTACATGCAAAAATGGTGTTGTAACTTTCTCTAATTTGACTGTATAATAGTTATTTATGATGCAAGTGTTACCAGTGGTAGTGAAATGATCGTTAATCGAATCGATCTATTATTAAAGAGAGGGATGTATGAAATTGTGGGTCGACCGCAATTTGCCCGTTTTCCTTCCTGACATTGTTATGCGCAATTAAAATAAATTAGGAGGGCCGAGAGAGAGCGGACCTTTTTGCGGGCGGTCGGGATAAGTCCCCGTTCTTGCCGGCCCTTCGGTTACATTTTAATGGATTAAAATAGACCATGATGATGGTCTGATATAAAAGTGTCGCATAAAACCGGCACTTAACGTCTTCTCATCCTCCTGCACGGACACGATTAATGTGTTTACGTTGCGATCGATAACCATTAAAATATTTGTCCGGGATATTGAAGTGCTCAACAGTTTCTTTCTTTTATCTTTTGTAATCACTTCGGGTTTCGATCTGTTTGATATTGCTTAGGGTAATGGCTCATTAATTTAATTTTCGTTTTTGATGGGATGAACGATTAAATTTAATCAATTCTTGAAGTTATCAGGAGAACGTGGCCCAAGGGCCAAGACTATGTGTGTATATGTTAATATTTATATATAATTGCTCGTTTAATTACAAACATGTCGTGACTGAATGGCATACGCATAAGTCAAAAAAAAATCAGGACGAACGTCATTTTTTATTTCGCTTCAAAGTTGATCTGATAATTTTATGAATAGTCTCGTTAAAAAAAATTGCTTGGGTATAATCCCTCGAAAGATTTTCTTGAAACTTTGCCAATTTATTTAGGGGTATATCTTTTATAAATAACTGAGAAAAAGCGGAAATACGTTATTTTTAGTTTATGATTTATTTCGTTTTAAAGTTGATCTGACAATTTTTTTAACCGGCGCATTCACCAAAAGGGCGTCGCCAATTTGTATGCAGATTATTTGTGGAAGTAAATTTAATAAATACAATCTGTCCAAAAACCGTTCCCAATTTAATCACAGGCTTTAGTTTATATTTATTAAATATACTTACAGAAAGGCACATAAATAAAATGCATATGCTTTTGCGTTATTTTGGTGGAGGCACCAGGAAATCCATGACTGGAAATTCATGGTTAACTTCTTGTCGGTTGAAACACCAGCTTTATAAGGTGCATTTTGATTATTTTCAGGAAAGTTTAAAAAACGGTAAATGCTTCGTAAAATAACATCTTTTCAATCAATTATTTAATTAATTTAAATTTGGGTAATTCCACTAGTTTTCACCGATGCAAAAAAATTGAGGTTCTTGGATTTTTTTCAAACTTTGGGAGATGGATTGTAGTATCGAAAAACTAAGTTTTCTCAAATTTCAGCTTCCCAGATATTAAACTTACAATTTGAGGTGTGAATTAAGGTTTTTAAAGATCAGCATTTTCACGAAATCTTATAATTTCCAATTTTTAAACCTACGTAACTTTTTTCGTTTTAAAGATTTTGAGTTGAAATTTTGAGAGTGTACTTCGGAAATGTTTTTAAAGATTCTCTGGGAGTTTGATGTTGAAAAATTTAGAGGTAACAAAAATACAGCAGTTCAAAGTTCGTTATTTTGGGGAGAATAGCCGAAATACCAATTTTTAAACTTATATAACTTTTTTTTTTAATGCATATTTTCAGCTGAAATTTAATAGGTATACTCTATGAATGTTTCTGAAAAACTTCTAAAAGTTTGGTGCCAAAAAATTGAGATTAAATTTCAGCTGAAAATATGCATTAAAAAAAAGTTATAGAAGTTTAAAAATTGGTGTTTCGGGTATTTTCCACAAAATAACGAACTTGGAACCGCTGTATTTTTGTTACCTCTAAATTTTTCAACATCAAACTCCCAGAGAATCTTTAGAAACATTTCCGAAGTACACTCCCAAAATTTCAACTCAAAATCTTCAGAACGAAAAAAGTTACGTAGAAAATTATAAGATTTCGGGAAAATGCTGATCTTTCAAAAATCGCAATTCACATCTCAAATTGTAAGTTTAATATCTGGGAAGCTGAAATTTGAGAAAACTTAGTTTTTCGATACTACAATCCATCTCCCAAAGTTTGAAAAAAATCTAAGGACCTCGATTTGTTTGCATCGGTGAAAACTAGTGGAATTACCCATATACATTAATCAATTCATATCTCGTAAACGGCGATGAAAACAAACATTTTTCTAAATGACAATCCTATCGTAATTCAACACATTAAATGTTATTTGCAGAAAACTCGTTTCATCAATTATTTCAATAGCAATTTTAATGAAAAAAAATCGAAGGTGGCTACGAAAAACAATCGGTTGATATTTTGTGATTACAATTATTATTGCTATTTTTTATTACACCTCTGAATGGTTATTAAAATAACCTTTTGTTACCGGGCGCATCAACCAATATGTAATTATTAGATACGATAAAGATTTAAAATTGTGAAAAAAGTACTACTGCCTAATTTTTTATTATACAAATTCTACACTCAGATTGATTACTAATTCCCGCAATAAAATAACATCAAAATATTGATTTTGTATACGAGACTGTAATCTCAATAAAGAATCTGCATGGTATATTGCAAGGATGATTTCTAATTAACTGCAGACGACAAAGACATTATCTATTTGACAATGTGGCAACCTCAGTTTCCATTAACATTACACACTGTATGCAGCTATTGTCAAGATATTATACCCTACATACATGCATCTGTATTCTATTCAGAGAGATTAAATGGTTTTCCTATTCCATGTATATAATTGACTCAGTTTCTACTCGTATCGAATCTATTGATGATAATATGAATTGATATTCTCTTAGATATAAAATACCATCACGGTTAAAATTATTATCACCAAACAGAAATTATACAGATTCAATAAAACGATTGAATCTATTTAATGCATTCTGCAACAAGTAAGGTTGTTTCCAATTTATTTAGAAATTATACATGAAACAAAATTTTTAATAATAATAAACCATTTATTGACGACAAACATAATTTAATATAAATTCAGTATTCTATTTAAATGTAAAACGCATGCACCATTTCCTACGAGCTCATCTCAGCAACAAACGTATCTTTTTGAACTGAATTGAAGAATTTCAATTACTTGAAAAAATATTTGTCGAATCTCAAAACGTGATTTTTTGTACAAGTTGTAGATTGGAATAAAATGATTAATTTATTCATCGATAAATATTGACTATAAATAAAACGCTTCATATTATTTCAAATTGTAGGAAATAAAATCATTCTCCCAGCTGTCGAAACAAAATAAAAACCTCCCTTTATTAACAACACATCAACAACTTTATCTATATCTGGACTAGACGTAATAACACGAGTGTGTTATTTTGTTGGGACAAACAAGTTGTGCCAATAGTTTTTATAAGTTTCAAGGATAATGACTCCACATGTGTGTGTGTGTGTGTATGATGAAGACAGAAGAGATAAAAGATAAAGTAAAAATCGATGCGGGATTATTTTTATTTTTTCAACTCCCCTGGTATATGACTTTGAGCTTTCGGTTACGAAATATGTAGATTATTCAAACGTTTCGTATTTACGTGTATCAAGTTCATAATTCGTATCTAGGAAGTTTGTCCATAAATAATATAAGTTGTTTCAGTAATTGTGTAAACTTTTAATGAAATCAGACTTGCGTCTGAAAGGGAGGGTGTGCAGAATTGATTGCACGAAGTTGATATCTAAAGCAGATGCGCCACTAATATTTTATTCCTGAAATAACTTTATTCAAAATTTAACATATATCTTGATAAAAACATTTAATATTTATTCTAGCGAGATATTTGCAAAAAAACTTTACAACGATTTTAAATTAAAAACGAAGGTTTGCCATGAAATCATAATGGCCGACATTTAATTTTGTTCTAAAAAGTGACGGTCGCTGTCACGATTTACAACAAGCCGTGTATTCCACACAAGAAAAATTATTTATGATTAAATGGTGTTACTCAGGTACTATTATAAGAAGCGTAAGTGATTTGTTTAGTGTAGAATTTCCAAAAAAGGCAATCCCCAGCAAAAGTACTATTTAAGGAGTATTCAAAACAACGTGAGTAGACCGATACTAACAAATAATTAAAGGAGCCAATTTTAACACATTTCAAATTTAGAAAGTAAAGCAGTAATTATTCATTGAATAGTACTTTTGCTGGGTATTGCCCTCTCTGGAAATTCACCACTAAAAAACTCACCTACACTTCTTAAATAGTACCTGAGTACAGTAATTAAATTAATAGTTATTTCTTATAGCAGTATTGAATGTACGTAGTTAGTCCCGCAAAAAAAAGTTTAGTAAATTTCTTAAGGGACTAATGAGTAATTCCACATGAGTATAATACTGGGTTCCCCAAAATAGGCTACCCATTTTAATATTTGAATTATTTTTTTTTCAGTTAACAAAACAAACTTTTTATTATGCTAAATTACAGCTAACTCTTTGGGATTTATGATAACATAAATATTTGGCTAATTTATTTCTAACTTTTAAAAATCACGTCTTCTAAATGACCTCCACCAACTTCAACACATTTTTCAATATTAGATAAAAAGTGGTTCATTACACGGCGTAGTAAACCTTTGTCTATTCCTTCAACTTCTTCAGGAATTTTGACTTTGAGTTCTTCGATTGTACCTGGACGACTCGCAAACACTTTGGCTTTATATCCCCACAGGAAAAATCGGGGGACCTCGAAGGCCAAGGCAAATTTCCGAATCGAGAAATGAGTCGGCCATTAAACGTTTCTCGCAGAACCCGCATTGAGTTTCTGGCGGTATGAGCTGTTGCCCCACCTTGTTGTAATAGTAAGGCATTGTTTAGTAATCGTCGTCTATTTAATTCTGAAACGAGGAATGTCTCTAGCATGTTTACGTAGCTCTCAAATATTACTGTTACAGCGCGGTTATTTTCATCTTCAAAAAAGTATGGACCAATAATACCAAAAGATCCTACTCCACACCACACAACAACTTTTGGATTATGGTGGTTCTGTGTAAAGATTTCACGAGGATTTTCATTTGACCAGTATCTAAAATTCTGTTTATTAACCATGCCGTTCAAATAAAAATTTGCTTCGTCGCTCATTAAGAGACTGTGAATTGCTCCTTGATGTAAATTCAAAAATTCTTGACAAAATGCTAACCTTGCTTCTTTATCTTGATTTATAAGTTGCTGTACCATTTGGTATTTATAGGGATGAAATTTTAAATCTCTTTGAAGAATTCGATCTAAGCTTCCCTTTGATATTCCTAGGATAAGGGTTTGTCGATTAGCAGACCTTTTAGGACTTCTCGTAAACGCAATTCTAACTCGTTCAATATTTTCTGGTGTACGAACTGTTCTTCGACGTCCAGGCTTTTCTTCAAATTTTGTACAGAACGATTTTCACGCCAATGACGAACCGATAACTTAACAGTTTTACGATTTGGCGCGTGACCTCTATTGTTGTTATTAAACTGACGCCGGAATGCATGCCTAACTTCTTCTATCGAATTGCTTCTTATGTAAGTTTCTACATAAAACACACGTTGTTTGACTGAGTAATCCATGAAAGTTAAATAATTATGATGAAAACTAACAAACTTCTCGTAGAAAAATAACACAAAATTATGAATATAAAACTTATTTGTGACAGGTGCCTACTTGATCAATAATTAACTTAAATCCCGAAGACTACAGAACATAATCCCACAGAGATAAACTTAGTTATCTCGTAGGGAATTAATTAATAAAATAAAATGGGTAGTCTATTATGGGGAACCCTGTATAACATTTTATCCAAAATCATCTGTAATTGCATTAAATATTGAATTAATTAAAAAAAATTGAGAAGAAACTTTGACGTACGTGTTAATTTTAATTATTTCAAAAATCTAACAAAGGATCTATGTATTCCGTGAGTCTGGGTTACTCTCTCACTAGTGGGTAATGAACAACATTACTTGCTTTTTTTTTACTTAGGCATAAGCCATCCAGTCACGACAAGGTTATTATTTATGTATTCAATTTAGGATGAGTAAATCAACAAATGAATAATGTCAGACGTATACAAACAACTACTAACCCGAACGAATACTTCTAGAAACCGAAAAATCTTTCGCAAGGGCTGGGATTCGAACCCACACGCCACGCGGTGCAACCGGCACAAGCGCTCGCCTGTCATTACTTGCCTCAAATGACAACTAATTCGCTTATTACACACGATTTTGGATAAATACCTTTTCTTGTGTAGAATATACGGCCGGTTATAAATCGTAATGTGACATCTACCGTCACTTTTTAGAACAAAATGAAATATCCGCCATTATGATTTCATGGCAAACCTTTGTTTTTAATTCCAAATAGTTGAGAAGTTTTTTGCAAATATCTCGGTAAATAATCTGTCGAAACTATTGAGTAAGGTATCAAATCATTTAACTTAAAAAGTTTTAAAAATAATATACGAAGACCGATTTTGCCAAATAATTAGCGGAGCCAATATTAACACATTTAAAGTAAATCATCTGAATGGCACTGGATCATAAATTTAATTTGAGAAAAAGCATCTACATCGATTTTCGAGAAGCTCTTCTTGTGAACTTTCCGGGAAATGATTAATTGCCAATAATTAGACGGCGCCCATTATAAATCATACTAAGCCTATATAATAATTCATTATTAATTAATTAGCGGAACAATATTTTCCAACAAAAATGGAGTTTGACGCGAGAGAATTTTATTAAAGGCTGTAAATACTGGCTGCATTTTTTGCGATGCATTGTATGCTATAATTAACGACGCTTTCATTTTCCGACAGGGTGAATTCGCCGGATAATTCAAATATTTGAAAGCTTTAATTAAATGAAAACTTTATTAATAAATATATCATCCATAGATATTTTGTTTAGTAGAAATAAAAATATTGTATTTATTATTTGATTCGAAAGAATACTTAAAGAACTATTTTTACCGGTTCAGAATTTGTTGGGACAACTAGCTGGTAAAAATTGATTAAAAAAAATTAAAATCTCGACATTAAAAAAATAAGGTCGACAGCTTAGACATTAACACATTTTGAAAATCTATTGTAATTTTTTAAATGTATTGTCAGAATAAAGATCTTGTATACCGTGCATTTTACTTAAGTGTGGCCAAAGCAATTTACATGGTAACAATTGTACCCCATGGTAACTTTTGTTATTTTTCTCAATAAATCAAACCTGTTTCTACGAAATGTTCATTATTAGAAGGACATAAACATGTTAGAATTGTTTATTTTCGCTTTCAAAGTTGAAATTAATAACATAAATAACTAAGCCAAAAAATCAAATTTCTACTACTAAAAAAATATTTGAAAATTGTTACGGCATGCGCACAGAGCTTTTTTCTCTAATTATAACTGTGGCCATGGAAATTTACATGTTACCACATTTTAACATTAGCGAAGTTAGTTGCAACGTTTTTAAAACTTGCGTAAACATGTTTCGTTAGTGCTTTTTGATTTATTAAACTAATAAAACTAAAAAATAGGCAAACACAATGTAAACAAAAAATTATTTATTAAAAAAATTGTTCAAAATGTTTTCCTTCCATTGTTAAACAATAACCCAACCGACCGTAAAAATATCTTCGAGTGTTTTGCATTTCTCTCACTGTTAAGGAGTTGCAAGTTTCTGTTATTCTTATCCTTAACTCCTGAAGATTTTTGGGCTTATCTCGGACATAATCGTACACTTTATTGAATAAATGACCCCACAAAAAATAGAGAGGAGTAAGGTACGGGCTTAGGACAGGCTATATAAATAACCCACATCGGTATATCTAACTATTAGGAAAAGATTTATTCAGAAATATAATAACAACGGTGGCACTATGATCTGGTGCTCCATCTTGTTGGAAAATAATTTGCCCATTAGGTCTCAAATCATCTGGACTAGGGTCCATTTCTATTAGAAGCATAACCAAGTATTTGTTTTGATTCAGATTCCCGTCAATAAAGAATGACTTTACTTACAGATGTATATGCAAGTAAGTAATTATTTTTCGATCATATTCGAGTAATAAATAATTAAGTTTATTTAGTTTCTTACATTATCGAAAAAGTTGTGGCATTAAAAATTGGTTACATTTCGTTAAATCTTGCAGATAATTTCAGTCCATTACACCGAATCAATCAATCAATCAATCAATGTCTAGAAAAATGAATTCATTGGGGTATCAATATTGATTGACGTCACTCCCTGTTACAGGCAAGATGAGTATTATATAATGGGCGCTTCTCTCATCTATCAGCACTCAATTTGGCAACTGTTTAGCATACATTTAGCACCACCACAGTCTTTATTAAGACCACTTCATTTGATTGATATTTGTATATTTTACTGTATTCAATTAATTGAATAATAATAAAAGCGGATTAGGCTGCAAAACTTCCATCAATGGCTATTTTTAATTTGATTAATTAAAACACTTGGTTGTGTTTCATTGCTTTTATTTGTCTCTCCAAAGAGAGACAAATAAAAGCAGTGAACCAAAACCAAGTGTTTTAATTAATCAAATTATATAATTATGTTTCACCACGGGTTAATTGAGAAATTAATTAATCGGCTATTTTTAGCTCTTTTGTAAATTAAGTTTCAATACATTGTGTTACTACTAAGAGCGGTTACTTCATGATGCAACCATATATAATTAAAAATAAATCATTTCCTTATTATTTTCTCACGATTTAAAATATTATATTTGTCACTAATTTTTGTATTATGATGTCAGTTAGTATTACGCTGCTTTCTTTAGTAAACTGAGGGAATATTCCATCACGAAAATTTGCAAATGAATATTCATGTGGAGACGACACATGAATTCGGATTTCATTCCAAGACGCCTTTATAGCAGGTAGTTATCCCGGTTGGCTCCCATCCGATTCCAAACTTATTCCCATATTTCAACGTCTGGGTCTGCACGATTTACTAGGCATTCTCCGCATGGCTCGTCATCATTTATGATTTATGCGGTTTGATTTAACATTTTAACATACATTTCGATCATTCTGTCTACCCCTCAGTTTCAACAACTATTCGCACAAATTATATCAAACCCATTTCAAATTTACACGTCAACGAATCCATCAAATATATATGTAATTACTTATTTGCAGTAAAATTCACACAAACGCAAACTGTAAAGTGGGAGTACAATGCCTGCGACAAAACTGCAAAAACGTGACCAACAATGGACTTGGTCTATTTTTCAGTGTCAATCTAATCTTTCTTGCCTCTTTTCTCTTGATCTGGTCGTGGGCATTGTGTTTGCGCAACAGACCCTATCACAGCTCGCAGCTCAGAACAAACACGTCGATATAAAAGGGATAAGTACTTAACGATGTAATCCCATACGATGATTCTGGCTCTACATGACTTGCTACTAAAACGGAAAAAAAAAGAAGTAGTAAATTACACGTGACCTAGAAATACTTATTATGTATTTGTGAGTTATGTGAAGTTGCGTAATTAAATAATTAAACACAGGTATATTCCGTACTTCACTCAAATACTTCAATACTTCAATAGTTAACTATTGAAAATGAACACATCGTGTTCGAAATGTACATTTAGTGTCATAAATAAACGAGTGAAGTAAGGAATATAACTGTGTTTAATTATTTAACCTAGAAATACTATTAAACCGATCAGAAAGTCAAAAAATTATACTCCTATCATATTATTATTGTGATTAACAGGGCATTAATGTACAAGCCTTGTTTAATAATTCATAGGCCCTACTTTTCAGGATATATATTTTATAATTGTAATTGATTATCGAAACAAACTTTACAATCATGTTTGATAATTAAGAAATAATTATGTATCCTTAGTAAAGTCGTCTTTAAAACCAAATAAACATGATTCACTGTAAAAATAAATCAATAAATATAATGAATCTTGACAGCTTTAATTATGATGGTGACCGTTACTACGTGGTAATCCATAATAGCACTGAATGACACACTTACTATGTTTTAAAACCACAATTATTTGGTTCAGGGAATTCAGCCTTAATAGCTTTAAATCATGGATTTTATAAAGTGTCCACTTCACCCATCAAACTCATTACTTCTATCAGATTACTTTGTATAGAGTTATCTGTAATAGACACAGAATATTTAATATTTGCAACCGAATTCATTACAGGGTGTTGAATTGCAAAGCGGGCCATAGGGATTTACGTGTAAAATTTGAAATGTGTTAATATTGGCTCCCCTAATTATTTGACAGTATCGGGTTCCTGCATTATTTTTAAAGCTTTTTAAGCTGAATGTTTTGGTGCATTACTCAATAGTTTCTGCAGAGTATTTGCCGAGATATTTGCAAAAAACTATTTTGAATTAAAAACAAAGGTTTTACAGATTGTACACGAAAATTTTATATTCACGTATCAATAATTGTTAATAGTCCAGCTGCACATTTCACTATTACTCTGTGTTATGTAGATTTATATATTTATAGAGGAAGAGAGATAGAAACTTGTGTTGGAATCCGACAAGGCTATTTCGATTTAGTGGAACATCTTTCTGAGCCACCCTGCATGAATACAAGATAGGGACATGATGCCAGGAGTGAAACGTGTGCAATAAAGGGAACAAATATATTCGCAATGCATTTAATTTCGCAGATTAAAAACAGCAAACGAATACTCGATTTAATTTTAATGCAATTGTTGGAAAAACTGTGCACTTACAGTTAATAAGTATTTTATTTACTGTACCAGTTTCGGTTATATCGCATAACCATCAAGAGCAGTAAACTACAAAAAATATAGTTTGTATAAGCAGGCGCGCACCCAGGGGGATGGCTATCGATTTTTTCCATTTTCGAGTTTTTTTGCTGACGCGTCACGGCCTTAAAATTGACATTTGTTCTTGCGAAAGTACATTTTCTGAAGCGTCTTGAAGCGATCTTCCGACTGACGTCAAGAAACCCCGGATCCAACCAGTGGTTTCTACAGGAAATCATTTTCATAGAATATGAAATGAAATTTCGGGTTTTTGTCAAAAATAAAAAATTGCCAATTTTAGTTAAATCCGACTAATTGACACACCAGGAATACAGATTTGCAATCCGCGTTCAAATGGGATTCTTCGTTCGGCCGCTACAGCCGTTCAAAGTTTGAAAAAATCGACTTTTTTCAAAATTTCTCCATAAAGTTCGTGGTGACTTGATAACTTTTCTGCTATTTTCCCTGGATGAAATTTTTAACGCCAATCATTTTATCTCGTTCTTCTGATGAAAAAACAGGTATTACATAAGGGTCTACAATGATTTTTAAGAAAGTTGATTTTTTCGGTTTTTTCCATTTTCGAGTTTTTTTGCTGACGTGTCACGGGCTTCAAATTGACATTTGTTCCTGCGAAAGTATATTTTCTGAAGCGCTTGCAGCGTTCTTTCGAGTGACGTCAAGAAACCCCTGATCCAACCAGTGGTTTCTACAGGATATCAATTTCAATGCAATTTTTGTTAAAAAGTAAGAAGGGGGGACCCTTCGATAGAATTTCGGGTTTTTGTCAAAAATAAAAAATCGCCAATTTTAATCAAATCCGACTAACTGACACACGAGGAACACAGATCTTCAATCCGCGGTTTTGGAGCGAGCGGTTTTGGAGCGAGCGGTTTTGATTCGAGCGGTTTTGGAGCGAGCGGTTTTGACACACGAGGAACACAGATCTTCAATCCGCGTTCAAATTGGATTCTTCATTCGGCCGCTACAGCCGTTCAAAGTGTGAAAAAATCGACTTTTTTCAAAAAATTTCATGGTGACTGGCTAACTTTTTTGCAATTTTCTCTGGATGAAATTTTTTAACGGCAATCGTTTTATCTCGTACTTCTGATGAAAAAAAAGGTAAAACACAAGCGTCTACGATGATTATTAAGAAAGTAGATTTTTTCGATTTTTTCCATTTTCGAGTTTTTTTGCTGACGCGTCACGGCCTTAAAATTGACATTTGTTCCTGCGAAAAAACATTTTCTGAAGCGTCTTGAAGCGATCTTTCGAGCGACGTCAAGAAACTCCGGATCCAACCAGTGGTTTCTTCAGGAAATCATTTTTAGTGCAATTTTTGTTAAAAAGTAAGAAGGGGGGACCCTTGTATATAATTTCGGGTTTTTGTCAAAAATTAAAAATCCCCAATTTTAATCAAATCCGACTAACTGACACACGAGGAACACAGATCTTCAATCCGCGTTCAAATTGGATTCTTCGTTCGGCCGCTACAGCCGTTCAAAGTGTGAAAAAATCGACTTTTTTCAAAAAATTTCATGGTGACTGGCTAACTTTTTTGCAATTTTCTCTCGATGAAATTTTTTAACGGCAATCGTTTTATCTCGTTCTTCTGATGAAAAAAAGGTATACTTCAATGGTCTACGATGATTATTAAGAAAGTTGATTTTTTCGACTTTTTCCATTTTCGAGTTTTTTTGCTGACGCGTCACGGCCTTAACATTGACATTTGTTCCTGCGAAAAAAACATTTTCTGAAGCGTCTTGAAGCGATCTTTCGAGTGACGTCAAGAAACTCCGGATCCAACCAGTGGTTTCTTCAGGAAATCATTTTCAATGCAATTTTTGTTAAAAAGTAAGAAGGGGGGACCCTTGGATAAAATTTCGGGTTTTTGTCAAAAATTAAAAATCCCCAATTTTAATCAAATCCGACTAACTGACACACGAGGAACACAGATCTTCAATCCGCGTTCAAATTGGATTCTTCGTTCGGCCGCTGCAGCCGTTCAAAGAGTGAAAAAATCGACTTTTTTCAAAAAATTTCATGGTGACTGGCTAACTTTTTTGCAATTTTCTCTGGATGAAATTTTTTAACGGCAATCGTTTTATCTCGTTCTTATGATGAAAAAAAAGGTATACTTCAATGGTCTACGATGATTATTAAGAAAGTTGATTTTTTTGACTTTTTCCATTTTCGAGTTTTTTTGCTGAAGCGTCGCGGCCTTAAAATTGACATTTGTTCCTGCAAAAAACACTTTCTGAAGCGTCTTGAAGCGATCTTTCGAGTGACGTCAAGAAACTCCGGATCCAACCAGTGGTTTCTTCAGGAAATCATTTTTAGTGCAATTTTTGTTAAAAAGTAAGAAGGGGGGACCCTTGGATATAATTTCGGGTTTTTGTCAAAAATTAAAAATCCCCAATTTTAATCAAATCCGACTAACTGACACACGAGGAACACAGATCTTCAATCCGCGTTCAAATTGGATTCTTCGTTCGGCCGCTACAGCCGTTCAAAGAGTGAAAAAATCGACTTTTTTCAAAAAATTTCATGGTGACTGGCTAACTTTTTTGCAATTTTCTCTGGATAAAATTTTTTAACGGCAATCGTTTTATCACGTTCTTCTGATGAAAAAAAAGGTATAACATGAAGGTCTACGATGAAATTTAAGAAAGTTGATTTTTTCGATTTTTTCCATTTTCGAGTTTTTTTGCTGACGTGTCACGGCCTTAAAATTGACATTTGTTGCTGCGAAAAAACATTTTCTGAAGCGTCTTGAAGCGATCTTTCGAGTGACGTCAAGAAACTCCGGATCCAACCAGTGGTTTCTTCAGGAAATCATTTTTAGTGCAATTTTTGTTAAAAAGTAAGAAGGGGGGACCCTTGGATAAAATTTCGGGTTTTTGTCAAAAATTAAAAATCCCCAATTTTAATCAAATCCGACTAACTGACACACGAGGAACACAGATCTTCAATCCGCGTTCAAATTGGATTCTTCGTTCGGCAGCTACAGCCGTTCAAAGTGTGAAAAAATCGACTTTTTTCAAAAAATTTCATGGTGACTGGCTAACTTTTTTGCAATTTTCTCTGGATGAAATTTTTTAACTGCAATCGTTTTATCTCGTTCTTCTGATGAAAAAAAAGGTAAAACACAAGCGTCTACGATAATTATTAAGAAAGTTGATTTTTTCGATTTTTTCCATTTTCGAGTTTTTTTGCTGACGCGTCACGGCCTTAAAATTGACATTTGTTGCTGCGAAAAAACATTTTCTGAAGCGTCTTGAAGCGATCTTTCGAGTGACGTCAAGAAACCCCGGATCCAACCCGTGGTTTCGCCAGGAAATCATTTTTAGTGCAATTTTTGTTAAAAAGTAAGAAGGGGGGACCCTTGGATAAAATTTCGGGTTTTTGTCAAAAATTAAAAATCCCCAATTTTAATCAAATCCGACTAACTGACACACGAGGAACACAGATCTTCAATCCGCGTTCAAATTGGATTCTTCGTTCGGCCGCTACAGCCGTTCAAAGTGTGAAAAAATTGACTTTTTTCAAAAAATTTCATGGTGACTGGCTAACTTTTTTGCAATTTTCTCTGGATAAATTTTTTTAACGGCAATCGTTTTATCACGTTCTTCTGATGAAAAAAAAGGTATAACATGAAGGTCTACGATGAAATTTAAGAAAGTTGATTTTTTCGATTTTTTCCATTTTCGAGTTTTTTTGCTGACGTGTCACGGCCTTAAAATTGACATTTGTTCCTGCGAAAAAACATTTTCTGAAGCGTCTTGAAGCGATCTTTCGAGTGACGTCAAGAAACTCCGGATCCAACCAGTGGTTTCTTCAGGAAATCATTTTTAGTGCAATTTTTGTTAAAAAGTAAGAAGGGGGGACCCTTGGATAAAATTTCGGGTTTTTGTCAAAAATTAAAAATCCCCAATTTTAATCAAATCCGACTAACTGACACACGAGGAACACAGATCTTCAATCCGCGTTCAAATTGGATTCTTCGTTCGGCAGCTACAGCCGTTCAAAGTGTGAAAAAATCGACTTTTTTCAAAAAATTTCATGGTGACTGGCTAACTTTTTTGCAATTTTCTCTGGATGAAATTTTTTAACTGCAATCGTTTTATCTCGTTCTTCTGATGAAAAAAAAGGTAAAACACAAGCGTCTACGATAATTATTAAGAAAGTTGATTTTTTCGATTTTTTCCATTTTCGAGTTTTTTTGCTGACGCGTCACGGCCTTAAAATTGACATTTGTTGCTGCGAAAAAACATTTTCTGAAGCGTCTTGAAGCGATCTTTCGAGTGACGTCAAGAAACCCCGGATCCAACCAGTGGTTTCGCCAGGAAATCATTTTTAATGCAATTTTTGTTAAGAAGTAAGAAGGGGGGACCCTTGGATAAAATTTCGGGTTTTTGTCAAAAATTAAAAATCCCCAATTTTAATCAAATCCGACTAACTGACACACGAGGAACACAGATCTTCAATCCGCGTTCAAATTGGATTCTTCGTTCGGCAGCTACAGCCGTTCAAAGTGTGAAAAAATCGACTTTTTTCAAAAAATTTCATGGTGACTGGCTAACTTTTTTGCAATTTTCTCTGGATGAAATTTTTTAACTGCAATCGTTTTATCTCGTTCTTCTGATGAAAAAAAAGGTAAAACACAAGCGTCTACGATAATTATTAAGAAAGTTGATTTTTTCGATTTTTTCCATTTTCGAGTTTTTTTGCTGACGCGTCACGGCCTTAAAATTGACATTTGTTGCTGCGAAAAAACATTTTCTGAAGCGTCTTGAAGCGATCTTTCGAGTGACGTCAAGAAACCCCGGATCCAACCAGTGGTTTCGCCAGGAAATCATTTTTAGTGCAATTTTTGTTAAAAAGTAAGAAGGGGGGACCCTTGGATAAAATTTCGGGTTTTTGTCAAAAATTAAAAATCCCCAATTTTAATCAAATCCGACTAACTGACACACGAGGAACACAGATCTTCAATCCGCGTTCAAATTGGATTCTTCGTTCGGCAGCTACAGCCGTTCAAAGTGTGAAAAAATCGACTTTTTTCAAAAAATTTCATGGTGACTGGCTAACTTTTTTGCAATTTTCTCTGGATGAAATTTTTTAACTGCAATCGTTTTATCTCGTTCTTCTGATGAAAAAAAAGGTAAAACACAAGCGTCTACGATAATTATTAAGAAAGTTGATTTTTTCGATTTTTTCCATTTTCGAGTTTTTTTGCTGACGCGTCACGGCCTTAAAATTGACATTTGTTGCTGCGAAAAAACATTTTCTGAAGCGTCTTGAAGCGATCTTTCGAGTGACGTCAAGAAACCCCGGATCCAACCAGTGGTTTCGCCAGGAAATCATTTTTAATGCAATTTTTGTTAAGAAGTAAGAAGGGGGGACCCTTGGATAAAATTTCGGGTTTTTGTCAAAAATTAAAAATCCCCAATTTTAATCAAATCCGACTAACTGACACACGAGGAACACAGATCTTCAATCCGCGTTCAAATTGGATTCTTCGTTCGGCCGCTACAGCCGTTCAAAGTGTGAAAAAATTGACTTTTTTCAAAAAATTTCATGGTGACTGGCTAACTTTTTTGCAATTTTCTCTGGATAAAATTTTTTAACGGCAATCGTTTTATCACGTTCTTCTGATGAAAAAAAAGGTATAACATGAAGGTCTACGATGAAATTTAAGAAAGTTGATTTTTTCGATTTTTTCCATTTTCGAGTTTTTTTGCTGACGCGTCACGGCCTTAAAATTGACATTTGTTCGTGCAAAAAAAACATTTTCTGAAGCGTCTTGAAGCGATCTTTCGAGTGACGTCAAGAAACTCCGGATCCAACCAGTGGTTTCTTCAGGAAATCATTTTTAGTGCAATTTTTGTTAAAAAGTAAGAAGGGGGGACCCTTGGATAAAATTTCGGGTTTTTGTCAAAAATTAAAAATCCCCAATTTTAATCAAATCCGACTAACTGACACACGAGGAACACAGATCTTCAATCCGCGTTCAAATTGGATTCTTCGTTCGGCAGCTACAGCCGTTCAAAGTGTGAAAAAATCGACTTTTTTCAAAAAATTTCATGGTGACTGGCTAACTTTTTTGCAATTTTCTCTGGATGAAATTTTTTAACTGCAATCGTTTTATCTCGTTCTTCTGATGAAAAAAAAGGTAAAACACAAGCGTCTACGATAATTATTAAGAAAGTTGATTTTTTCGATTTTTTCCATTTTCGAGTTTTTTTGCTGACGCGTCACGGCCTTAAAATTGACATTTGTTGCTGCGAAAAAACATTTTCTGAAGCGTCTTGAAGCGATCTTTCGAGTGACGTCAAGAAACCCCGGATCCAACCAGTGGTTTCGCCAGGAAATCATTTTTAGTGCAATTTTTGTTAAAAAGTAAGAAGGGGGGACCCTTGGATAAAATTTCGGGTTTTTGTCAAAAATTAAAAATCCCCAATTTTAATCAAATCCGACTAACTGACACACGAGGAACGCAGATCTTCAATCCGCGTTCAAATTGGATTCTTCGTTCGGCCGCTACAGCCGTTCAAAGTGTGAAAAAATCGACTTTTTTCAAAAAATTTCATGGTGACTGGTTAACTTTTTTGCAATTTTCTCTGGATGAAATTTTTTAACGGCAATCGTTTTATCACGTTCTTCTGATGAAAAGAAAGGTATAACATGAAGGTCTACGATGAAATTTAAGAAAGTTGATTTTTTCGATTTTTTCCATTTTCGAGTTTTTTTGCTGACGTGTCACGGCCTTAAAATTGACATTTGTTGCTGCGAAAAAACATTTTCTGAAGCGTCTTGAAGCGATCTTTCGAGTGACGTCAAGAAACTCCGGATCCAACCAGTGGTTTCTTCAGGAAATCATTTTTAGTGCAATTTTTGTTAAAAAGTAAGAAGGGGGGACCCTTGGATAAAATTTCGGGTTTTTGTCAAAAATTAAAAATCCCCAATTTTAATCAAATCCGACTAACTGACACACGAGGAACACAGATCTTCAATCCGCGTTCAAATTGGATTCTTCGTTCGGCAGCTACAGCCGTTCAAAGTGTGAAAAAATCGACTTTTTTCAAAAAATTTCATGGTGACTGGCTAACTTTTTTGCAATTTTCTCTGGATAAAATTTTTTAACTGCAATCGTTTTATCTCGTTCTTCTGATGAAAAAAAAGGTAAAACACAAGCGTCTACGATAATTATTAAGAAAGTTGATTTTTTCGATTTTTTCCATTTTCGAGTTTTTTTGCTGAGGCGTCACGGCCTTAAAATTGACATTTGTTGCTGCGAAAAAACATTTTCTGAAGCGTCTTGAAGCGATCTTTCGAGTGACGTCAAGAAACCCCGGATCCAACCAGTGGTTTCGCCAGGAAATCATTTTTAGTGCAATTTTTGTTAAAAAGTAAGAAGGGGGGACCCTTGGATAAAATTTCGGGTTTTTGTCAAAAATTAAAAATCCCCAATTTTAATCAAATCCGACTAACTGACACACGAGGAACACAGATCTTCAATCCGCGTTCAAATTGGATTCTTCGTTCGGCAGCTACAGCCGTTCAAAGTGTGAAAAAATCGACTTTTTTCAAAAAATTTCATGGTGACTGGCTAACTTTTTTGCAATTTTCTCTGGATGAAATTTTTTAACTGCAATCGTTTTATCTCGTTCTTCTGATGAAAAAAAAGGTAAAACACAAGCGTCTACGATAATTATTAAGAAAGTTGATTTTTTCGATTTTTTCCATTTTCGAGTTTTTTTGCTGACGCGTCACGGCCTTAAAATTGACATTTGTTGCTGCGAAAAAACATTTTCTGAAGCGTCTTGAAGCGATCTTTCGAGTGACGTCAAGAAACCCCGGATCCAACCAGTGGTTTCGCCAGGAAATCATTTTTAGTGCAATTTTTGTTAAAAAGTAAGAAGGGGGGACCCTTGGATAAAATTTCGGGTTTTTGTCAAAAATTAAAAATCCCCAATTTTAATCAAATCCGACTAACTGACACACGAGGAACACAGATCTTCAATCCGCGTTCAAATTGGATTCTTCGTTCGGCCGCTACAGCCGTTCAAAGTGTGAAAAAATTGACTTTTTTCAAAAAATTTCATGGTGACTGGCTAACTTTTTTGCAATTTTCTCTGGATAAAATTTTTTAACGGCAATCGTTTTATCACGTTCTTCTGATGAAAAAAAAGGTATAACATGAAGGTCTACGATGAAATTTAAGAAAGTTGATTTTTTCGATTTTTTCCATTTTCGAGTTTTTTTTGCTGACGTGTCACGGCCTTAAAATTGACATTTGGTGCTGCGAAAAAACATTTTCTGAAGCGTCTTGAAGCGATCTTTCGAGTGACGTCAAGAAACTCCGGATCCAACCAGTGGTTTCTTCAGGAAATCATTTTTAGTGCAATTTTTGTTAAAAAGTAAGAAGGGGGGACCCTTGGATAAAATTTCGGGTTTTTGTCAAAAATTAAAAATCCCCAATTTTAATCAAATCCGACTAACTGACACACGAGGAACACAGATCTTCAATCCGCGTTCAAATTGGATTCTTCGTTCGGCCGCTACAGCCGTTCAAAGTGTGAAAAAATCGACTTTTTTCAAAAAATTTCATGGTGACTGGCTAACTTTTTTGCAATTTTCTCTGGATAAAATTTTTTAACGGCAATCGTTTTATCACGTTCTTCTGATGAAAAAAAAGGTATAACATGAAGGTCTACGATGAAATTTAAGAAAGTTGATTTTTTCGATTTTTTCCATTTTCGAGTTTTTTTGCTGACGTGTCACGGCCTTAAAATTGACATTTGTTGCTGCGAAAAAACATTTTCTGAAGCGTCTTGAAGCGATCTTTCGAGTGACGTCAAGAAACTCCGGATCCAACCAGTGGTTTCTTCAGGAAATCATTTTTAGTGCAATTTTTGTTAAAAAGTAAGAAGGGGGGACCCTTGGAAAAAATTTCGGGTTTTTGTCAAAAATTAAAAATCCCCAATTTTAATCAAATCCGACTAACTGACACACGAGGAACACAGATCTTCAATCCGCGTTCAAATTGGATTCTTCGTTCGGCAGCTACAGCCGTTCAAAGTGTGAAAAAATCGACTTTTTTCAAAAAATTTCATGGTGACTGGCTAACTTTTTTGCAATTTTCTCTGGATGAAATTTTTTAACTGCAATCGTTTTATCTCGTTCTTCTGATGAAAAAAAAGGTAAAACACAAGCGTCTACGATAATTATTAAGAAAGTTGATTTTTTCGATTTTTTCCATTTTCGAGTTTTTTTGCTGACGCGTCACGGCCTTAAAATTGACATTTGTTGCTGCGAAAAAACATTTTCTGAAGCGTCTTGAAGCGATCTTTCGAGTGACGTCAAGAAACCCCGGATCCAACCAGTGGTTTCGCCAGGAAATCATTTTTAGTGCAATTTTTGTTAAAAAGTAAGAAGGGGGGACCCTTGGATAAAATTTCGGGTTTTTGTCAAAAATTAAAAATCCCCAATTTTAATCAAATCCGACTAACTGACACACGAGGAACACAGATCTTCAATCCGCGTTCAAATTGGATTCTTCGTTCGGCCGCTACAGCCGTTCAAAGTGTGAAAAAATTGACTTTTTTCAAAAAATTTCATGGTGACTGGCTAACTTTTTTGCAATTTTCTCTGGATAAAATTTTTTAACGGCAATCGTTTTATCACGTTCTTCTGATGAAAAAAAAGGTATAACATGAAGGTCTACGATGAAATTTAAGAAAGTTGATTTTTTCGATTTTTTCCATTTTCGAGTTTTTTTGCTGACGTGTCACGGCCTTAAAATTGACATTTGTTGCTGCGAAAAAACATTTTCTGAAGCGTCTTGAAGCGATCTTTCGAGTGACGTCAAGAAACTCCGGATCCAACCAGTGGTTTCTTCAGGAAATCATTTTTAGTGCAATTTTTGTTAAAAAGTAAGAAGGGGGGACCCTTGGATAAAATTTCGGGTTTTTGTCAAAAATTAAAAATCCCCAATTTTAATCAAATCCGACTAACTGACACACGAGGAACACAGATCTTCAATCCGCGTTCAAATTGGATTCTTCGTTCGGCCGCTACAGCCGTTCAAAGTGTGAAAAAATCGACTTTTTTCAAAAAATTTCATGGTGACTGGCTAACTTTTTTGCAATTTTCTCTGGATGAAATTTTTTAACTGCAATCGTTTTATCTCGTTCTTCTGATGAAAAAAAAGGTAAAACACAAGCGTCTACGATAATTATTAAGAAAGTTGATTTTTTCGATTTTTTCCATTTTCGAGTTTTTTTGCTGACGCGTCACGGCCTTAAAATTGACATTTGTTGCTGCGAAAAAACATTTTCTGAAGCGTCTTGAAGCGATCTTTCGAGTGACGTCAAGAAACCCCGGATCCAACCAGTGGTTTCGCCAGGAAATCATTTTTAATGCAATTTTTGTTAAAAAGTAAGAAGGGGGGACCCTTGGATAAAATTTCGGGTTTTTGTCAAAAATTAAAAATCCCCAATTTTAATCAAATCCGACTAACTAACACACGAGGAACACAGATCTTCAATCCGCGTTCAAATTGGATTCTTCGTTCGGCCGCTACAGCCGTTCAAAGTGTGAAAAAATTGACTTTTTTCAAAAAATTTCATGGTGACTGGCTAACTTTTTTGCAATTTTCTCTGGATAAAATTTTTTAACGGCAATCGTTTTATCACGTTCTTCTGATGAAAAAAAAGGTATAACATGAAGGTCTACGATGAAATTTAAGAAAGTTGATTTTTTCGATTTTTTCCATTTTCGAGTTTTTTTGCTGACGTGTCACGGCCTTAAAATTGACATTTGTTGCTGCGAAAAAACATTTTTTGAAGCGTCTTGAAGCGATCTTTCGAGTGACGTCAAGAAACTCCGGA
The DNA here is from genome assembly GCA_910593695.2 of Ocypus olens. Classification (NCBI taxonomy): domain Eukaryota; kingdom Metazoa; phylum Arthropoda; class Insecta; order Coleoptera; family Staphylinidae; genus Ocypus; species Ocypus olens. Next base: position 282,534 of record OU343049.1, read on the forward strand.
TCCAACCAGTGGTTTCTTCAGGAAATCATTTTTAGTGCAATTTTTGTTAAAAAGTAAGAAGGGGGGACCCTTGGATAAAATTTCGGGTTTTTGTCAAAAATTAAAAATCCCCAATTTTAATCAAATCCGACTAACTGACACACGAGGAACACAGATCTTCAATCCGCGTTCAAATTGGATTCTTCGTTCGGCCGCTACAGCCGTTCAAAGTGTGAAAAAATTGACTTTTTTCAAAAAATTTCATGGTGACTGGCTAACTTTTTTGCAATTTTCTCTGGATAAAATTTTTTAACGGCAATCGTTTTATCACGTTCTTCTGATGAAAAAAAAGGTATAACATGAAGGTCTACGATGAAATTTAAGAAAGTTGATTTTTTCGATTTTTTCCATTTTCGAGTTTTTTTGCTAACGTGTCACGGCCTTAAAATTGACATTTGTTGCTGCGAAAAAACATTTTCTGAAGCGTCTTGAAGCGATCTTTCGAGTGACGTCAAGAAACTCCGGATCCAACCAGTGGTTTCTTCAGGAAATCATTTTTAGTGCAATTTTTGTTAAAAAGTAAGAAGGGGGGACTTTTGGGTAAAATTTCATGTTTTTGTCAAAAATTAAAAATCCCCAATTTTAATCAAAACCGACTAACTGACACACGAGGAACACAGATCTTCAATCCGCGTTCAAATTGGATTCTTCGTTCGGCCGCTACAGCCGTTCAAAGTGTGAAAAAATTGACTTTTTTCAAAAAATTTCATGGTGACTGGCTAACTTTTTTGCAATTTTCTCTGGATGAAATTTTTTAACGGCAATCGTTTTATCACGTTCTTCTGATGAAAAGAAAGGTATAACATGAAGGTCTACGATGAAATTTAAGAAAGTTGATTTTTTCGATTTTTTCCATTTTCGAGTTTTTTTGCTGACGTGTCACGGCCTTAAAATTGACATTTGTTGCTGCGAAAAAACATTTTCTGAAACGTCTTGAAGCGATCTTTCGAGTGACGTCAAGAAACTCCGGATCCAACCAGTGGTTTCTTCAGGAAATCATTTTTAGTGCAATTTTTGTTAAAAAGTAAGAAGGGGGGACCCTTGGATAAAATTTCGGGTTTTTGTCAAAAATTAAAAATCCCCAATTTTAATCAAATCCGACTAACTGACACACGAGGAACACAGATCTTCAATCCGCGTTCAAATTGGATTCTTCGTTCGGCCGCTACAGCCGTTCAAAGTGTGAAAAAATCGACTTTTTTCAAAAAATTTCATGGTGACTGGCTAACTTTTTTGCAATTTTCTCTGGATGAAATTTTTTAACGGCAATCGTTTTATCTCGTTCTTCTGATGAAGAAAAAGGTAAAACACAAGCGTCTACGATGATTATTAAGAAAGTTGATTTTTTCGATTTTTTCCATTTTCGAGTTTTTTTGCTGACGCGTCACGGCCTTAAAATTGACATTTGTTGCTGCGAAAAAACATTTTCTAAAGCGTCTTGAAGCGATCTTTCGAGTGACGTCAAGAAACTCCGGATCCAACCAGTGGTTTCTTCAGGAAATCATTTTTAGTGCAATTTTTGTTAAAAAGTAAGAAGGGGGGACCCTTGGATAAAATTTCGGGTTTTTGTCAAAAATTAAAAATCCCCAATTTTAATCAAATCCGACTAACTGACACACGAGGAACACAGATCTTCAATCCGCGTTCAAATTGGATTCTTCGTTCGGCAGCTACAGCCGTTCAAAGTGTGAAAAAATCGACTTTTTTCAAAAAATTTCATGGTGACTGGCTAACTTTTTTGCAATTTTCTCTGGATAAAATTTTTTAACTGCAATCGTTTTATCTCGTTCTTCTGATGAAAAAAAAGGTAAAACACAAGCGTCTACGATAATTAATAAGAAAGTTGATTTTTTCGATTTTTTCCATTTTCGAGTTTTTTTGCTGACGCGTCACGGCCTTAAAATTGACATTTGTCGCTGCGAAAAAACATTTTCTGAAGCGTCTTGAAGCGATCTTTCGAGTGACGTCAAGAAACCCCGGATCCAACCAGTGGTTTCGCCAGGAAATCATTTTTAGTGCAATTTTTGTTAAAAAGTAAGAAGGGGGGACCCTTGGATAAAATTTCGGGTTTTTGTCAAAAATTAAAAATCCCCAATTTTAATCAAATCCGACTAACTGACACACGAGGAACACAGATCTTCAATCCGCGTTCAAATTGGATTCTTCGTTCGGCCGCTACAGCCGTTCAAAGTGTGAAAAAATCGACTTTTTTCAAAAAATTTCATGGTGACTGGCTAACTTTTTTGCAATTTTCTCTGGATAAAATTTTTTAACGGCAATCGTTTTATCACGTTCTTCTGATGAAAAAAAAGGTATAACATGAAGGTCTACGATGAAATTTAAGAAAGTTGATTTTTTCGATTTTTTCCATTTTCGAGTTTTTTTGCTGACGCGTCACGGCTTTAAAATTGACATTTGTTGCTGCAAAAAAACATTTTCTGAAGCGTCTTGAAGCGATCTTTCGAGTGACGTCAAGAAACTCCGGATCCAACCAGTGGTTTCTTCAGGAAATCATTTTTAGTGCAATTTTTGTTAAAAAGTAAGAAGGGGGGACCCTTGGATAAAATTTCGGGTTTTTGTCAAAAATTAAAAATCCCCAATTTTAATCAAATCCGACTAACTGACACACGAGGAACACAGATCTTCAATCCGCGTTCAAATTGGATTCTTCGTTCGGCCGCTACAGCCGTTCAAAGTGTGAAAAAATCGACTTTTTTCAAAAAATTTCATGGTGACTGGCTAACTTTTTTGCAATTTTCTCTGGATGAAATTTTTTAATGGCAATCGTTTTATCTCGTTCTTCTGATGAAGAAAAAGGTAAAACACAAGCGTCTACGATGATTATTAAGAAAGTTGATTTTTTCGATTTTTTCCATTTTCGAGTTTTTTTGCTGACGCGTCACGGCCTTAAAATTGACATTTGTTGCTGCGAAAAAACATTTTCTGAAGCGTCTTGAAGCGATCTTTCGAGTGACGTCAAGAAACTCCGGATCCAACCAGTGGTTTCTTCAGGAAATCATTTTTAGTGCAATTTTTGTTAAAAAGTAAGAAGGGGGGACTTTTGGGTAAAATTTCATGTTTTTGTCAAAAATTAAAAATCCCCAATTTTAATCAAAACCGACTAACTGACACACGAGGAACACAGATCTTCAATCCGCGTTCAAATTGGATTCTTCGTTCGGCCGCTACAGCCGTTCAAAGTGTGAAAAAATTGACTTTTTTCAAAAAATTTCATGGTGACTGGCTAACTTTTTTGCAATTTTCTCTGGATGAAATTTTTTAACGGCAATCGTTTTATCACGTTCTTCTGATGAAAAGAAAGGTATAACATGAAGGTCTACGATGAAATTTAAGAAAGTTGATTTTTTCGATTTTTTCCATTTTCGAGTTTTTTTGCTGACGTGTCACGGCCTTAAAATTGACATTTGTTGCTGCGAAAAAACATTTTCTGAAACGTCTTGAAGCGATCTTTCGAGTGACGTCAAGAAACTCCGGATCCAACCAGTGGTTTCTTCAGGAAATCATTTTTAGTGCAATTTTTGTTAAAAAGTAAGAAGGGGGGACCCTTGGATAAAATTTCGGGTTTTTGTCAAAAATTAAAAATCCCCAATTTTAATCAAATCCGACTAACTGACACACGAGGAACACAGATCTTCAATCCGCGTTCAAATTGGATTCTTCGTTCGGCCGCTACAGCCGTTCAAAGTGTGAAAAAATCGACTTTTTTCAAAAAATTTCATGGTGACTGGCTAACTTTTTTGCAATTTTCTCTGGATGAAATTTTTTAACGGCAATCGTTTTATCACGTTCTTCTGATGAAAAGAAAGGTATAACATGAAGGTCTACGATGAAATTTAAGAAAGTTGATTTTTTCGATTTTTTCCATTTTCGAGTTTTTTTGCTGACGTGTCACGGCCTTAAAATTGACATTTGTTGCTGCGAAAAAACATTTTCTGAAACGTCTTGAAGCGATCTTTCGAGTGACGTCAAGAAACTCCGGATCCAACCAGTGGTTTCTTCAGGAAATCATTTTTAGTGCAATTTTTGTTAAAAAGTAAGAAGGGGGGACCCTTGGATAAAATTTCGGGTTTTTGTCAAAAATTAAAAATCCCCAATTTTAATCAAATCCGACTAACTGACACACGAGGAACACAGATCTTCAATCCGCGTTCAAATTGGATTCTTCGTTCGGCCGCTACAGCCGTTCAAAGTGTGAAAAAATCGACTTTTTTCAAAAAATTTCATGGTGACTGGCTAACTTTTTTGCAATTTTCTCTGGATAAAATTTTTTAACGGCAATCGTTTTATCACGTTCTTCTGATGAAAAAAAAGGTAAAACACAAGCGTCTACGATGATTATTAAGAAAGTTGATTTTTTCGATTTTTTCCATTTTCGAGTTTTCTTGCTGACGCGTCACGGCCTTAAAATTGACATTTGTTGCTGCGAAAAAACATTTTCTGAAGCGTCTTGAAGCGATCTTTCGAGTGACGTCAAGAAACTCCGGATCCAACCAGTGGTTTCTTCAGGAAATCATTTTTAGTGCAATTTTTGTTAAAAAGTAAGAAGGGGGGACCCTTGGATAAAATTTCGGGTTTTTGTCAAAAATTAAAAATCCCCAATTTTAATCAAATCCGACTAAATGACACACGAGGAACACAGATCTTCAATCCGCGTTCAAATTGGATTCTTCGTTCGGCCGCTACAGCCGTTCAAAGTGTGAAAAAATCGACTTTTTTCAAAAAATTTCATGGTGACTGGCTAACTTTTTTGCAATTTTCTCTGGATAAAATTTTTTAACGGCAATCGTTTTATCACGTTCTTCTGATGAAAAAAAAGGTATAACATGAAGGTCTACGATGAAATTTAAGAAAGTTGATTTTTTCGATTTTTTCCATTTTCGAGTTTTTTTGCTGACGCGTCACGGCTTTAAAATTGACATTTGTTGCTGCGAAAAAACATTTTCTGAAGCGTCTTGAAGCGATCTTTCGAGTGACGTCAAGAAACTCCGGATCCAACCAGTGGTTTCTTCAGGAAATCATTTTTAGTGCAATTTTTGTTAAAAAGTAAGAAGGGGGGACCCTTGGATAAAATTTCGGGTTTTTGTCAAAAATTAAAAATCCCCAATTTTAATCAAATCCGACTAACTGACACACGAGGAACACAGATCTTCAATCCGCGTTCAAATTGGATTCTTCGTTCGGCCGCTACAGCCGTTCAAAGTGTGAAAAAATCGACTTTTTTCAAAAAATTTCATGGTGACTGGCTAACTTTTTTGCAATTTTCTCTGGATGAAATTTTTTAACGGCAATCGTTTTATCTCGTTCTTCTGATGAAGAAAAAGGTAAAACACAAGCGTCTACGATGATTATTAAGAAAGTTGATTTTTTCGATTTTCTCCATTTTCGAGTTTTTTTGCTGACGCGTCACGGCCTTAAAATTGACATTTGTTGCTGCGAAAAAACATTTTCTAAAGCGTCTTGAAGCGATCTTTCGAGTGACGTCAAGAAACTCCGGATCCAACCAGTGGTTTCTTCAGGAAATCATTTTTAGTGCAATTTTTGTTAAAAAGTAAGAAGGGGGGACCGTTGGATAAAATTTCGGGTTTTTGTCAAAAATTAAAAATCCCCAATTTTAATCAAATCCGACTAACTGACACACGAGGAACACAGATCTTCAATCCGCGTTCAAATTGGATTCTTCGTTCGGCCGCTACAGCCGTTCAAAGTGTGAAAAAATCGACTTTTTTCAAAAAATTTCATGGTGACTGGCTAACTTTTTTGCAATTTTCTCTGGATGAAATTTTTTAACGGCAATCGTTTTATCTCGTTCTTCTGATGAAGAAAAAGGTAAAACACAAGCGTCTACGATGATTATTAAGAAAGTTGATTTTTTCGATTTTTTCCATTTTCGAGTTTTTTTGCTGACGCGTCACGGCCTTAAAATTGACATTTGTTCCTGCAAAAAAACATTTTCTGAAGCGTCTTGAAGCGATCTTTCGAGTGACTTCAAGAAACTCCGGATCCAACCAGTGGTTTCTTCAGGAAATCATTTTTAGTGCAATTTTTGTTAAAAAGTAAGAAGGGGGGACCCTTGGATAAAATTTCGGGTTTTTTTCAAAAATTAAAAATCCCCAATTTTAATCAAATCCGACTAACTGACACACGAGGAACACAGATCTTCAATCCGCGTTCAAATTGGATTCTTCGTTCGGCAGCTACAGCCGTTCAAAGTGTGAAAAAATCGACTTTTTTCAAAAAATTTCATGGTGACTGGCTAACTTTTTTGCAATTTTCTCTGGATGAAATTTTTTAACGGCAATCGTTTTATCTCGTTCTTCTGATGAAGAAAAAGGTAAAACACAAGCGTCTACGATGATTATTAAGAAAGTTGATTTTTTCGATTTTTTCCATTTTCGAGTTTTTTTGCTGACGCGTCACGGCCTTAAAATTGACATTTGTTCCTGCAAAAAAACATTTTCTGAAGCGTCTTGAAGCGATCTTTCGAGTGACGTCAAGAAACTCCGGATCCAACCAGTGGTTTCTTCAGGAAATCATTTTTAGTGCAATTTTTGTTAAAAAGTAAGAAGGGGGGACCCTTGGATAAAATTTCGGGTTTTTGTCAAAAATTAAAAATCCCCAATTTTAATCAAATCCGACTAACTGACACACGAGGAACACAGATCTTCAATCCGCGTTCAAATTGGATTCTTCGTTCGGCCGCTACAGCCGTTCAAAGTGTGAAAAAATCGACTTTTTTCAAAAAATTTCATGGTGACTGGCTAACTTTTTTGCAATTTTCTCTGGATGAAATTTTTTAACTGCAATCGTTTTATCTCGTTCTTCTGATGAAAAAAAAGGTAAAACACAAGCGTCTACGATAATTATTAAGAAAGTTGATTTTTTCGATTTTTTCCATTTTCGAGTTTTTTTGCTGACGCGTCACGGCCTTAAAATTGACATTTGTTGCTGCGAAAAAACATTTTCTGAAGCGTCTTGAAGCGATCTTTCGAGTGACGTCAAGAAACCCCGGATCCAACCAGTGGTTTCTTCAGGAAATCATTTTTAGTGCAATTTTTGTTAAAAAGTAAGAAGGGGGGACCCTTGGATAAAATTTCGGGTTTTTGTCAAAAATTAAAAATCCCCAATTTTAATCAAATCCGACTAACTGACACACGAGGAACACAGATCTTCAATCCGCGTTCAAATTGGATTCTTCGTTCGGCCGCTACAGCCGTTGAAAGTGTGAAAAAATCGACTTTTTTCAAAAAATTTCATGGTGACTGGCTAACTTTTTTGCAATTTTCTCTGGATAAAATTTTTTAACGGCAATCGTTTTATCACGTTCTTCTGATGAAAAAAAAGGTAAAACACAAGCGTCTACGATGATTATTAAGAAAGTTGATTTTTTCGATTTTTTCCATTTTCGAGTTTTTTTGCTGACGCGTCACGGCCTTAAAATTGACATTTGTTGCTGCGAAAAAACATTTTCTGAAGCGTCTTGAAGCGATCTTTCGAGTGACGTCAAGAAACTCCGGATCCAACCAGTGGTTTCTTCAGGAAATCATTTTTAGTGCAATTTTTGTTAAAAAGTAAGAAGGGGGGACCCTTGGATAAAATTTCGGGTTTTTGTCAAAAATTAAAAATCCCCAATTTTAATCAAATCCGACTAACTGACACACGAGGAACACAGATCTTCAATCCGCGTTCAAATTGGATTCTTCGTTCGGCAGCTACAGCCGTTCAAAGTGTGAAAAAATCGACTTTTTTCAAAAAATTTCATGGTGACTGGCTAACTTTTTTGCAATTTTCTCTGGATAAAATTTTTTAACTGCAATCGTTTTATCTCGTTCTTCTGATGAAAAAAAAGGTAAAACACAAGCGTCTACGATAATTATTAAGAAAGTTGATTTTTTCGATTTTTTCCATTTTCGAGTTTTTTTGCTGACGCGTCACGGCCTTAAAATTGACATTTGTCGCTGCGAAAAAACATTTTCTGAAGCGTCTTGAAGCGATCTTTCGAGTGACGTCAAGAAACCCCGGATCCAACCAGTGGTTTCGCCAGGAAATCATTTTTAGTGCAATTTTTGTTAAAAAGTAAGAAGGGGGGACCCTTGGATAAAATTTCGGGTTTTTGTCAAAAATTAAAAATCCCCAATTTTAATCAAATCCGACTAACTGACACACGAGGAACACAGATCTTCAATCCGCGTTCAAATTGGATTCTTCGTTCGGCCGCTGCAGCCGTTCAAAGAGTGAAAAAATCGACTTTTTTCAAAAAATTTCATGGTGACTGGCTAACTTTTTTGCAATTTTCTCTGGATGAAATTTTTTAACGGCAATCGTTTTATCTCGTTCTTCTGATGAAAAAAAAGGTATACTTCAATGGTCTACGATGATTATTAAGAAAGTTGATTTTTTTGACTTTTTCCATTTTCGAGTTTTTTTGCTGAAGCGTCGCGGCCTTAAAATTGACATTTGTTCCTGCAAAAAACACTTTCTGAAGCGTCTTGAAGCGATCTTTCGAGTGACGTCAAGAAACTCCGGATCCAACCAGTGGTGTCTTCAGGAAATCATTTTTAGTGCAATTTTTGTTAAAAAGTAAGAAGGGGGGGGGGGGACCCTTGGATATAATTTCGGGTTTTTGTCAAAAATTAAAAATCCCCAATTTTAATCAAATCCGACTAACTGACACACGAGGAACACAGATCTTCAATCCGCGTTCAAATTGGATTCTTCGTTCGGCAGCTACAGCCGTTCAAAGTGTGAAAAAATCGACTTTTTTCAAAAAATTTCATGGTGACTGGCTAACTTTTTTGCAATTTTCTCTGGATGAAATTTTTTAACTGCAATCGTTTTATCTCGTTCTTCTGATGAAAAAAAAGGTAAAACACAAGCGTCTACGATAATTATTAAGAAAGTTGATTTTTTCGATTTTTTCCATTTTCGAGTTTTTTTGCTGACGCGTCACGGCCTTAAAATTGACATTTGTTGCTGCGAAAAAACATTTTCTGAAGCGTCTTGAAGCGATCTTTCGAGTGACGTCAAGAAACCCCGGATCCAACCAGTGGTTTCGCCAGGAAATCATTTTTAGTGCAATTTTTGTTAAAAAGTAAGAAGGGGGGACCCTTGGATAAAATTTCGGGTTTTTGTCAAAAATTAAAAATCCCCAATTTTAATCAAATCCGACTAACTGACACACGAGGAACACAGATCTTCAATCCGCGTTCAAATTGGATTCTTCGTTCGGCCGCTACAGCCGTTCAAAGTGTGAAAAAATTGACTTTTTTCAAAAAATTTCATGGTGACTGGCTAACTTTTTTGCAATTTTCTCTGGATAAAATTTTTTAACGGCAATCGTTTTATCACGTTCTTCTGATGAAAAAAAAGGTATAACATGAAGGTCTACGATGAAATTTAAGAAAGTTGATTTTTTCGATTTTTTCCATTTTCGAGTTTTTTTGCTGACGTGTCACGGCCTTAAAATTGACATTTGGTGCTGCGAAAAAACATTTTCTGAAGCGTCTTGAAGCGATCTTTCGAGTGACGTCAAGAAACTCCGGATCCAACCAGTGGTTTCTTCAGGAAATCATTTTTAGTGCAATTTTTGTTAAAAAGTAAGAAGGGGGGACCCTTGGATAAAATTTCGGGTTTTTGTCAAAAATTAAAAATCCCCAATTTTAATCAAATCCGACTAACTGACACACGAGGAACACAGATCTTCAATCCGCGTTCAAATTGGATTCTTCGTTCGGCCGCTACAGCCGTTCAAAGTGTGAAAAAATCGACTTTTTTCAAAAAATTTCATGGTGACTGGCTAACTTTTTTGCAATTTTCTCTGGATAAATTTTTTTAACGGCAATCGTTTTATCACGTTCTTCTGATGAAAAAAAAGGTATAACATGAAGGTCTACGATGAAATTTAAGAAAGTTGATTTTTTCGATTTTTTCCATTTTCGAGTTTTTTTGCTGACGTGTCACGGCCTTAAAATTGACATTTGTTCCTGCGAAAAAACATTTTCTGAAGCGTCTTGAAGCGATCTTTCGAGTGACGTCAAGAAACTCCGGATCCAACCAGTGGTTTCTTCAGGAAATCATTTTTAGTGCAATTTTTGTTAAAAAGTAAGAAGGGGGGACCCTTGGATAAAATTTCGGGTTTTTGTCAAAAATTAAAAATCCCCAATTTTAATCAAATCCGACTAACTGACACACGAGGAACACAGATCTTCAATCCGCGTTCAAATTGGATTCTTCGTTCGGCCGCTACAGCCGTTCAAAGTGTGAAAAAATCGACTTTTTTCAAAAAATTTCATGGTGACTGGCTAACTTTTTTGCAATTTTCTCTGGATGAAATTTTTTAACGGCAATCGTTTTATCTCGTTCTTCTGATGAAGAAAAAGGTAAAACACAAGCGTCTACGATGATTATTAAGAAAGTTGATTTTTTCGATTTTTTCCATTTTCGAGTTTTTTTGCTGACGCGTCACGGCCTTAAAATTGACATTTGTTGCTGCGAAAAAACATTTTCTAAAGCGTCTTGAAGCGATCTTTCGAGTGACGTCAAGAAACTCCGGATCCAACCAGTGGTTTCTTCAGGAAATCATTTTTAGTGCAATTTTTGTTAAAAAGTAAGAAGGGGGGACCCTTGGATAAAATTTCGGGTTTTTGTCAAAAATTAAAAATCCCCAATTTTAATCAAATCCGACTAACTGACACACGAGGAACACAGATCTTCAATCCGCGTTCAAATTGGATTCTTCGTTCGGCCGCTACAGCCGTTCAAAGTGTGAAAAAATCGACTTTTTTCAAAAAATTTCATGGTGACTGGCTAACTTTTTTGCAATTTTCTCTGGATAAATTTTTTTAACGGCAATCGTTTTATCACGTTCTTCTGATGAAAAGAAAGGTATAACATGAAGGTCTACGATGAAATTTAAGAAAGTTGATTTTTTCGATTTTTTCCATTTTCGAGTTTTTTTGCTGACGTGTCACGGCCTTAAAATTGACATTTGTTGCTGCGAAAAAACATTTTCTGAAGCGTCTTGAAGCGATCTTTCGAGTGACGTCAAGAAACTCCGGATCCAACCAGTGGTTTCTTCAGGAAATCATTTTTAGTGCAATTTTTGTTAAAAAGTAAGAAGGGGGGACCCTTGGATAAAATTTCGGGTTTTTGTCAAAAATTAAAAATCCCCAATTTTAATCAAATCCGACTAACTGACACACGAGGAACACAGATCTTCAATCCGCGTTCAAATTGGATTCTTCGTTCGGCAGCTACAGCCGTTGAAAGTGTGAAAAAATCGACTTTTTTCAAAAAATTTCATGGTGACTGGCTAACTTTTTTGCAATTTTCTCTGGATAAAATTTTTTAACGGCAATCGTTTTATCACGTTCTTCTGATGAAAAAAAAGGTAAAACACAAGCGTCTACGATGATTATTAAGAAAGTTGATTTTTTCGATTTTTTCCATTTTCGAGTTTTTTTGCTGACGCGTCACGGCCTTAAAATTGACATTTGTTGCTGCGAAAAAACATTTTCTGAAGCGTCTTGAAGCGATCTTTCGAGTGACGTCAAGAAACTCCGGATCCAACCAGTGGTTTCTTCAGGAAATCATTTTTAGTGCAATTTTTGTTAAAAAGTAAGAAGGGGGGACTTTTGGGTAAAATTTCATGTTTTTGTCAAAAATTAAAAATCCCCAATTTTAATCAAAACCGACTAACTGACACACGAGGAACACAGATCTTCAATCCGCGTTCAAATTGGATTCTTCGTTCGGCCGCTACAGCCGTTCAAAGTGTGAAAAAATTGACTTTTTTCAAAAAATTTCATGGTGACTGGCTAACTTTTTTGCAATTTTCTCTGGATGAAATTTTTTAACGGCAATCGTTTTATCACGTTCTTCTGATGAAAAGAAAGGTATAACATGAAGGTCTACGATGAAATTTAAGAAAGTTGATTTTTTCGATTTTTTCCATTTTCGAGTTTTTTTGCTGACGTGTCACGGCCTTAAAATTGACATTTGTTGCTGCGAAAAAACATTTTCTGAAACGTCTTGAAGCGATCTTTCGAGTGACGTCAAGAAACTCCGGATCCAACCAGTGGTTTCTTCAGGAAATCATTTTTAGTGCAATTTTTGTTAAAAAGTAAGAAGGGGGGACCCTTGGATAAAATTTCGGGTTTTTGTCAAAAATTAAAAATCCCCAATTTTAATCAAATCCGACTAACTGACACACGAGGAACACAGATCTTCAATCCGCGTTCAAATTGGATTCTTCGTTCGGCCGCTACAGCCGTTCAAAGTGTGAAAAAATCGACTTTTTTCAAAAAATTTCATGGTGACTGGCTAACTTTTTTGCAATTTTCTCTGGATAAAATTTTTTAACGGCAATCATTTTATCACGTTCTTCTGATGAAAAAAAAGGTAAAACACAAGCGTCTACGATGATTATTAAGAAAGTTGATTTTTTCGATTTTTTCCATTTTCGAGTTTTTTTGCTGACGCGTCACGGCCTTAAAATTGACATTTGTTGCTGCGAAAAAACATTTTCTGAAGCGTCTTGAAGCGATCTTTCGAGTGACGTCAAGAAACTCCGGATCCAACCAGTGGTTTCTTCAGGAAATCATTTTTAGTGCAATTTTTGTTAAAAAGTAAGAAGGGGGGACCCTTGGATAAAATTTCGGGTTTTTGTCAAATATTAAAAATCCCCAATTTTAATCAAATCCGACTAACTGACACACGAGGAACACAGATCTTCAATCCGCGTTCAAATTGGATTCTTCGTTCGGCCGCTACAGCCGTTCAAAGTGTGAAAAAATCGACTTTTTTCAAAAAATTTCATGGTGACTGGCTAACTTTTTTGCAATTTTCTCTGGATGAAATTTTTTAATGGCAATCGTTTTATCTCGTTCTTCTGATGAAGAAAAAGGTAAAACACAAGCGTCTACGATGATTATTAAGAAAGTTGATTTTTTCGATTTTTTCCATTTTCGAGTTTTTTTGCTGACGCGTCACGGCCTTAAAATTGACATTTGTTGCTGCGAAAAAACATTTTCTGAAGCGTCTTGAAGCGATCTTTCGAGTGACGTCAAGAAACTCCGGATCCAACCAGTGGTTTCTTCAGGAAATCATTTTTAGTGCAATTTTTGTTAAAAAGTAAGAAGGGGGGACCCTTGGATAAAATTTCGGGTTTTTGTCAAAAATTAAAAATCCCCAATTTTAATCAAATCCGACTAAATGACACACGAGGAACACAGATCTTCAATCCGCGTTCAAATTGGATTCTTCGTTCGGCCGCTACAGCCGTTCAAAGTGTGAAAAAATCGACTTTTTTCAAAAAATTTCATGGTGACTGGCTAACTTTTTTGCAATTTTCTCTGGATAAAATTTTTTAACGGCAATCGTTTTATCACGTTCTTCTGATGAAAAAAAAGGTATAACATGAAGGTCTACGATGAAATTTAAGAAAGTTGATTTTTTCGATTTTTTCCATTTTCGAGTTTTTTTGCTGACGCGTCACGGCTTTAAAATTGCCATTTGTTGCTGCGAAAAAACATTTTCTGAAGCGTCTTGAAGCGATCTTTCGAGTGACGTCAAGAAACTCCGGATCCAACCAGTGGTTTCTTCAGGAAATCATTTTTAGTGCAATTTTTGTTAAAAAGTAAGAAGGGGGGACCCTTGGATAAAATTTCGGGTTTTTGTCAAAAATTAAAAATCCCCAATTTTAATCAAATCCGACTAACTGACACACGAGGAACACAGATCTTCAATCCGCGTTCAAATTGGATTCTTCGTTCGGCCGCTACAGCCGTTCAAAGTGTGAAAAAATCGACTTTTTTCAAAAAATTTCATGGTGACTGGCTAACTTTTTTGCAATTTTCTCTGGATGAAATTTTTTAACGGCAATCGTTTTATCTCGTTCTTCTGATGAAGAAAAAGGTAAAACACAAGCGTCTACGATGATTATTAAGAAAGTTGATTTTTTCGATTTTCTCCATTTTCGAGTTTTTTTGCTGACGCGTCACGGCCTTAAAATTGACATTTGTTGCTGCGAAAAAACATTTTCTAAAGCGTCTTGAAGCGATCTTTCGAGTGACGTCAAGAAACTCCGGATCCAACCAGTGGTTTCTTCAGGAAATCATTTTTAGTGCAATTTTTGTTAAAAAGTAAGAAGGGGGGACCGTTGGATAAAATTTCGGGTTTTTGTCAAAAATTAAAAATCCCCAATTTTAATCAAATCCGACTAACTGACACACGAGGAACACAGATCTTCAATCCGCGTTCAAATTGGATTCTTCGTTCGGCCGCTACAGCCGTTCAAAGTGTGAAAAAATCGACTTTTTTCAAAAAATTTCATGGTGACTGGCTAACTTTTTTGCAATTTTCTCTGGATGAAATTTTTTAATGGCAATCGTTTTATCTCGTTCTTCTGATGAAGAAAAAGGTAAAACACAAGCGTCTACGATGATTATTAAGAAAGTTGATTTTTTCGATTTTTTCCATTTTCGAGTTTTTTTGCTGACGCGTCACGGCCTTAAAATTGACATTTGTTGCTGCGAAAAAACATTTTCTGAAGCGTCTTGAAGCGATCTTTCGAGTGACGTCAAGAAACTCCGGATCCAACCAGTGGTTTCTTCAGGAAATCATTTTTAGTGCAATTTTTGTTAAAAAGTAAGAAGGGGGGACCCTTGGATAAAATTTCGGGTTTTTGTCAAAAATTAAAAATCCCCAATTTTAATCAAATCCGACTAAATGACACACGAGGAACACAGATCTTCAATCCGCGTTCAAATTGGATTCTTCGTTCGGCCGCTACAGCCGTTCAAAGTGTGAAAAAATTGACTTTTTTCAAAAAATTTCATGGTGACTGGCTAACTTTTTTGCAATTTTCTCTGGATGAAATTTTTTAACGGCAATCGTTTTATCACGTTCTTCTGATGAAAAGAAAGGTATAACATGAAGGTCTACGATGAAATTTAAGAAAGTTGATTTTTTCGATTTTTTCCATTTTCGAGTTTTTTTGCTGACGTGTCACGGCCTTAAAATTGACATTTGTTCAAGAAACGTCAAGAAACTCCGGATCCAACCAGTGGTTTCTTCAGGAAATCATTTTTAGTGCAATTTTTGTTAAAAAGTAAGAAGGGGGGACCCTTGGATAAAATTTCGGGTTTTTGTCAAAAATTAAAAATCCCCAATTTTAATCAAATCCGACTAACTGACACACGAGGAACACAGATCTTCAATCCGCGTTCAAATTGGATTCTTCGTTCGGCCGCTACAGCCGTTCAAAGTGTGAAAAAATCGACTTTTTTCAAAAAATTTCATGGTGACTGGCTAACTTTTTTGCAATTTTCTCTGGATAAAATTTTTTAACGGCAATCGTTTTATCACGTTCTTCTGATGGAAAAAAAGGTAAAACACAAGCGTCTACGATGATTATTAAGAAAGTTGATTTTTTCGATTTTTTCCATTTTCGAGTTTTTTTGCTGACGCGTCACGGCCTTAAAATTGACATTTGTTGCTGCGAAAAAACATTTTCTGAAGCGTCTTGAAGCGATCTTTCGAGTGACGTCAAGAAACTCCGGATCCAACCAGTGGTTTCTTCAGGAAATCATTTTTAGTGCAATTTTTGTTAAAAAGTAAGAAGGGGGGACTTTTGGGTAAAATTTCATGTTTTTGTCAAAAATTAAAAATCCCCAATTTTAATCAAAACCGACTAACTGACACACGAGGAACACAGATCTTCAATCCGCGTTCAAATTGGATTCTTCGTTCGGCCGCTACAGCCGTTCAAAGTGTGAAAAAATTGACTTTTTTCAAAAAATTTCATGGTGACTGGCTAACTTTTTTGCAATTTTCTCTGGATGAAATTTTTTAACGGCAATCGTTTTATCACGTTCTTCTGATGAAAAGAAAGGTATAACATGAAGGTCTACGATGAAATTTAAGAAAGTTGATTTTTTCGATTTTTTCCATTTTCGAGTTTTTTTGCTGACGTGTCACGGCCTTAAAATTGACATTTGTTGCTGCGAAAAAACATTTTCTGAAACGTCTTGAAGCGATCTTTCGAGTGACGTCAAGAAACTCCGGATCCAACCAGTGGTTTCTTCAGGAAATCATTTTTAGTGCAATTTTTGTTAAAAAGTAAGAAGGGGGGACCCTTGGATAAAATTTCGGGTTTTTGTCAAAAATTAAAAATCCCCAATTTTAATCAAATCCGACTAACTGACACACGAGGAACACAGATCTTCAATCCGCGTTCAAATTGGATTCTTCGTTCGGCCGCTACAGCCGTTCAAAGTGTGAAAAAATCGACTTTTTTCAAAAAATTTCATGGTGACTGGCTAACTTTTTTGCAATTTTCTCTGGATAAAATTTTTTAACGGCAATCATTTTATCACGTTCTTCTGATGAAAAAAAAGGTAAAACACAAGCGTCTACGATGATTATTAAGAAAGTTGATTTTTTCGATTTTTTCCATTTTCGAGTTTTTTTGCTGACGCGTCACGGCCTTAAAATTGACATTTGTTGCTGCGAAAAAACATTTTCTGAAGCGTCTTGAAGCGATCTTTCGAGTGACGTCAAGAAACTCCGGATCCAACCAGTGGTTTCTTCAGGAAATCATTTTTAGTGCAATTTTTGTTAAAAAGTAAGAAGGGGGGACCCTTGGATAAAATTTCGGGTTTTTGTCAAATATTAAAAATCCCCAATTTTAATCAAATCCGACTAACTGACACACGAGGAACACAGATCTTCAATCCGCGTTCAAATTGGATTCTTCGTTCGGCCGCTACAGCCGTTCAAAGTGTGAAAAAATCGACTTTTTTCAAAAAATTTCATGGTGACTGGCTAACTTTTTTGCAATTTTCTCTGGATGAAATTTTTTAATGGCAATCGTTTTATCTCGTTCTTCTGATGAAGAAAAAGGTAAAACACAAGCGTCTACGATGATTATTAAGAAAGTTGATTTTTTCGATTTTTTCCATTTTCGAGTTTTTTTGCTGACGCGTCACGGCCTTAAAATTGACATTTGTTGCTGCGAAAAAACATTTTCTGAAGCGTCTTGAAGCGATCTTTCGAGTGACGTCAAGAAACTCCGGATCCAACCAGTGGTTTCTTCAGGAAATCATTTTTAGTGCAATTTTTGTTAAAAAGTAAGAAGGGGGGACCCTTGGATAAAATTTCGGGTTTTTGTCAAAAATTAAAAATCCCCAATTTTAATCAAATCCGACTAAATGACACACGAGGAACACAGATCTTCAATCCGCGTTCAAATTGGATTCTTCGTTCGGCCGCTACAGCCGTTCAAAGTGTGAAAAAATCGACTTTTTTCAAAAAATTTCATGGTGACTGGCTAACTTTTTTGCAATTTTCTCTGGATAAAATTTTTTAACGGCAATCGTTTTATCACGTTCTTCTGATGAAAAAAAAGGTATAACATGAAGGTCTACGATGAAATTTAAGAAAGTTGATTTTTTCGATTTTTTCCATTTTCGAGTTTTTTTGCTGACGCGTCACGGCTTTAAAATTGACATTTGTTGCTGCGAAAAAACATTTTCTGAAGCGTCTTGAAGCGATCTTTCGAGTGACGTCAAGAAACTCCGGATCCAACCAGTGGTTTCTTCAGGAAATCATTTTTAGTGCAATTTTTGTTAAAAAGTAAGAAGGGGGGACCCTTGGATAAAATTTCGGGTTTTTGTCAAAAATTAAAAATCCCCAATTTTAATCAAATCCGACTAACTGACACACGAGGAACACAGATCTTCAATCCGCGTTCAAATTGGATTCTTCGTTCGGCCGCTACAGCCGTTCAAAGTGTGAAAAAATCGACTTTTTTCAAAAAATTTCATGGTGACTGGCTAACTTTTTTGCAATTTTCTCTGGATAAAATTTTTTAACGGCAATCATTTTATCACGTTCTTCTGATGAAAAAAAAGGTAAAACACAAGCGTCTACGATGATTATTAAGAAAGTTGATTTTTTCGATTTTTTCCATTTTCGAGTTTTTTTGCTGACGCGTCACGGCCTTAAAATTGACATTTGTTGCTGCGAAAAAACATTTTCTGAAGCGTCTTGAAGCGATCTTTCGAGTGACGTCAAGAAACTCCGGATCCAACCAGTGGTTTCTTCAGGAAATCATTTTTAGTGCAATTTTTGTTAAAAAGTAAGAAGGGGGGACCCTTGGATAAAATTTCGGGTTTTTGTCAAAAATTAAAAATCCCCAATTTTAATCAAATCCGACTAAATGACACACGAGGAACACAGATCTTCAATCCGCGTTCAAATTGGATTCTTCGTTCGGCCGCTACAGCCGTTCAAAGTGTGAAAAAATCGACTTTTTTCAAAAAATTTCATGGTGACTGGCTAACTTTTTTGCAATTTTCTCTGGATGAAATTTTTTAATGGCAATCGTTTTATCTCGTTCTTCTGATGAAGAAAAAGGTAAAACACAAGCGTCTACGATGATTATTAAGAAAGTTGATTTTTTCGATTTTTTCCATTTTCGAGTTTTTTTGCTGACGCGTCACGGCCTTAAAATTGACATTTGTTGCTGCGAAAAAACATTTTCTGAAGCGTCTTGAAGCGATCTTTCGAGTGACGTCAAGAAACTCCGGATCCAACCAGTGGTTTCTTCAGGAAATCATTTTTAGTGCAATTTTTGTTAAAAAGTAAGAAGGGGGGACCCTTGGATAAAATTTCGGGTTTTTGTCAAAAATTAAAAATCCCCAATTTTAATCAAATCCGACTAACTGACACACGAGGAACACAGATCTTCAATCCGCGTTCAAATTGGATTCTTCGTTCGGCCGCTACAGCCGTTCAAAGTGTGAAAAAATCGACTTTTTTCAAAAAATTTCATGGTGACTGGCTAACTTTTTTGCAATTTTCTCTGGATGAAATTTTTTAACGGCAATCGTTTTATCTCGTTCTTCTGATGAAAAAAAAGGTAAAACACAAACGTCTACGATGATTATTAAGAAAGTTGATTTTTTCGATTTTTTCCATTTTCGAGTTTTTTTGCTGACGTGTCACGGCCTTAAAATTGACATTTGTTGCTGCGAAAAAACATTTTCTGAAGCGTCTTGAAGCGATCTTTCGAGTGACGTCAAGAAACTCCGGATCCAACCAGTGGTTTCTTCAGGAAATCATTTTTAGTGCAATTTTTGTTAAAAAGTAAGAAGGGGGGACCCTTGGGTAAAATTTCGGGTTTTTGTCAAAAATTAAAAATCCCCAATTTTAATCAAAACCGACTAACTGACACACGAGGAACACAGATCTTCAATCCGCGTTCAAATTGGATTCTTCGTTCGGCCGCTACAGCCGTTCAAAGTGTGAAAAAATCGACTTTTTTCAAAAAATTTCATGGTGACTGGCTAACTTTTTTGCAATTTTCTCTGGATGAAATTTTTTAATGGCAATCGTTTTATCTCGTTCTTCTGATG
The DNA here is from genome assembly GCA_910593695.2 of Ocypus olens. Lineage (NCBI taxonomy): Eukaryota > Metazoa > Arthropoda > Insecta > Coleoptera > Staphylinidae > Ocypus > Ocypus olens. The sequence goes on from OU343049.1 coordinate 302,009, forward strand.
AAGAAAAAGGTAAAACACAAGCGTCTACGATGATTATTAAGAAAGTTGATTTTTTCGATTTTTTCCATTTTCGAGTTTTTTTGCTGACGCGTCACGGCCTTAAAATTGACATTTGTTGCTGCGAAAAAACATTTTCTGAAGCGTCTTGAAGCGATCTTTCGAGTGACGTCAAGAAACTCCGGATCCAACCAGTGGTTTCTTCAGGAAATCATTTTTAGTGCAATTTTTGTTAAAAAGTAAGAAGGGGGGACCCTTGGATAAAATTTCGGGTTTTTGTCAAAAATTAAAAATCCCCAATTTTAATCAAATCCGACTAACTGACACACGAGGAACACAGATCTTCAATCCGCGTTCAAATTGGATTCTTCGTTCGGCCGCTACAGCCGTTCAAAGTGTGAAAAAATCGACTTTTTTCAAAAAATTTCATGGTGACTGGCTAACTTTTTTGCAATTTTCTCTGGATGAAATTTTTTAACGGCAATCGTTTTATCTCGTTCTTCTGATGAAAAAAAAGGTAAAACACAAACGTCTACGATGATTATTAAGAAAGTTGATTTTTTCGATTTTTTCCATTTTCGAGTTTTTTTGCTGACGTGTCACGGCCTTAAAATTGACATTTGTTGCTGCGAAAAAACATTTTCTGAAGCGTCTTGAAGCGATCTTTCGAGTGACGTCAAGAAACTCCGGATCCAACCAGTGGTTTCTTCAGGAAATCATTTTTAGTGCAATTTTTGTTAAAAAGTAAGAAGGGGGGACCCTTGGGTAAAATTTCGGGTTTTTGTCAAAAATTAAAAATCCCCAATTTTAATCAAAACCGACTAACTGACACACGAGGAACACAGATCTTCAATCCGCGTTCAAATTGGATTCTTCGTTCGGCCGCTACAGCCGTTCAAAGTGTGAAAAAATCGACTTTTTTCAAAAAATTTCATGGTGACTGGCTAACTTTTTTGCAATTTTCTCTGGATGAAATTTTTTAATGGCAATCGTTTTATCTCGTTCTTCTGATGAAGAAAAAGGTAAAACACAAGCGTCTACGATGATTATTAAGAAAGTTGATTTTTTCGATTTTTTCCATTTTCGAGTTTTTTTGCTGACGCGTCACGGCCTTAAAATTGACATTTGTTGCTGCGAAAAAACATTTTCTGAAGCGTCTTGAAGCGATCTTTCGAGTGACGTCAAGAAACTCCGGATCCAACCAGTGGTTTCTTCAGGAAATCATTTTTAGTGCAATTTTTGTTAAAAAGTAAGAAGGGGGGACCCTTGGATAAAATTTCGGGTTTTTGTCAAAATGTAAAAATCCCCAATTTTAATCCAATCCGACTAACTGACACACGAGGAACACAGATCTTCAATCCGCGTTCAAATTGGATTCTTCGTTCGGCCGCTACAGCCGTTCAAAGTGTGAAAAAATCGACTTTTTTCAAAAAATTTCATGGTGACTGGCTAACTTTTTTGCAATTTTCTCTGGATGAAATTTTTTAACGGCAATCGTTTTATCTCGTTCTTCTGATGAAAAAAAAGGTAAAACACAAGCGTCTACGATGATTATTAAGAAAGTTGATTTTTTCGATTTTTTCCATTTTCGAGTTTTTTTGCTGACGTGTCACGGCCTTAAAATTGACATTTGTTGCTGCGAAAAAACATTTTCTGAAGCGTCTTGAAGCGATCTTTCGAGTGACGTCAAGAAACTCCGGATCCAACCAGTGGTTTCTTCAGGAAATCATTTTTAGTGCAATTTTTGTTAAAAAGTAAGAAGGGGGGACCCTTGGGTAAAATTTCGGGTTTTTGTCAAAAATTAAAAATCCCCAATTTTAATCAAAACCGACTAACTGACACACGAGGAACACAGATCTTCAATCCGCGTTCAAATTGGATTCTTCGTTCGGCCGCTACAGCCGTTCAAAGTGTGAAAAAATTGACTTTTTTCAAAAAATTTCATGGTGACTGGCTAACTTTTTTGCAATTTTCTCTGGATGAAATTTTTTAACGGCAATCGTTTTATCACGTTCTTCTGATGAAAAGAAAGGTATAACATGAAGGTCTACGATGAAATTTAAGAAAGTTGATTTTTTCGATTTTTTCCATTTTCGAGTTTTTTTGCTGACGTGTCACGGCCTTAAAATTGACATTTGTTGCTGCGAAAAAACATTTTCTGAATCGTCTTGAAGCGATATTTCGAGTGACGTCAAGAAACTCCGGATCCAACCAGTGGTTTCTTCAGGAAATCATTTTTAGTGCAATTTTTGTTAAAAAGTAAGAAGGGGGGACCCTTGGGTAAAATTTCGGGTTTTTGTCAAAAATTAAAAATCCCCAATTTTAATCAAAACCGACTAACTGACACACGAGGAACACAGATCTTCAATCCGCGTTCAAATTGGATTCTTCGTTCGGCCGCTACAGCCGTTCAAAGTGTGAAAAAATTGACTTTTTTCAAAAAATTTCATGGTGACTGGCTAACTTTTTTGCAATTTTCTCTGGATGAAATTTTTTAACGGCAATCGTTTTATCTCGTTCTTCTGATGAAGAAAAAGGTAAAACACAAGCGTCTACGATGATTATTAAGAAAGTTGATTTTTTCGATTTTTTCCATTTTCGAGTTTTTTTGCTGACGCGTCACGGCCTTAAAATTGACATTTGTTGCTGCGAAAAAACATTTTCTGAAGCGTCTTGAAGCGATCTTTCGAGTGACGTCAAGAAACTCCGGATCCAACCAGTGGTTTCGCCAGGAAATCATTTTTAGTGCAATTTTTGTTAAAAAGTAAGAAGGGGGGACCCTTGGATAAAATTTCGGGTTTTTGTCAAAAATTAAAAATCCCCAATTTTAATCAAATCCGACTAACTGACACACGAGGAACACAGATCTTCAATCCGCGTTCAAATTGGATTCTTCGTTCGGCCGCTACAGCCGTTCAAAGTGTGAAAAAATCGACTTTTTTCAAAAAATTTCATGGTGACTGGCTAACTTTTTTGCAATTTTCTCTGGATGAAATTTTTTAACGGCAATCGTTTTATCTCGTTCTTCTGATGAAGAAAAAGGTAAAACACAAGCGTCTACGATGATTATTAAGAAAGTTGATTTTTTCGATTTTTTCCATTTTCGAGTTTTTTTGCTGACGCGTCACGGCCTTAAAATTGACATTTGTTGCTGCGAAAAAACATTTTCTAAAGCGTCTTGAAGCGATCTTTCGAGTGACGTCAAGAAACTCCGGATCCAACCAGTGGTTTCTTCAGGAAATCATTTTTAGTGCAATTTTTGTTAAAAAGTAAGAAGGGGGGACCCTTGGATAAAATTTCGGGTTTTTGTCAAAAATTAAAAATCCCCAATTTTAATCAAATCCGACTAACTGACACACGAGGAACACAGATCTTCAATCCGCGTTCAAATTGGATTCTTCGTTCGGCCGCTACAGCCGTTCAAAGTGTGAAAAAATCGACTTTTTTCAAAAAATTTCATGGTGACTGGCTAACTTTTTTGCAATTTTCTCTGGATAAAATTTTTTAACGGCAATCGTTTTATCACGTTCTTCTGATGAAAAGAAAGGTATAACATGAAGGTCTACGATGAAATTTAAGAAAGTTGATTTTTTCGATTTTTTCCATTTTCGAGTTTTTTTGCTGACGTGTCACGGCCTTAAAATTGACATTTGTTGCTGCGAAAAAACATTTTCTGAAGCGTCTTGAAGCGATCTTTCGAGTGACGTCAAGAAACTCCGGATCCAACCAGTGGTTTCTTCAGGAAATCATTTTTAGTGCAATTTTTGTTAAAAAGTAAGAAGGGGGGACCCTTGGATAAAATTTCGGGTTTTTGTCAAAAATTAAAAATCCCCAATTTTAATCAAATCCGACTAACTGACACACGAGGAACACAGATCTTCAATCCGCGTTCAAATTGGATTCTTCGTTCGGCAGCTACAGCCGTTCAAAGTGTGAAAAAATCGACTTTTTTCAAAAAATTTCATGGTGACTGGCTAACTTTTTTGCAATTTTCTCTGGATGAAATTTTTTAACTGCAATCGTTTTATCTCGTTCTTCTGATGAAAAAAAAGGTAAAACACAAGCGTCTACGATAATTATTAAGAAAGTTGATTTTTTCGATTTTTTCCATTTTCGAGTTTTTTTGCTGACGCGTCACGGCCTTAAAATTGACATTTGTTGCTGCGAAAAAACATTTTCTGAAGCGTCTTGAAGCGATCTTTCGAGTGACGTCAAGAAACCCCGGATCCAACCAGTGGTTTCGCCAGGAAATCATTTTTAGTGCAATTTTTGTTAAAAAGTAAGAAGGGGGGACCCTTGGATAAAATATCGGGTTTTTGTCAAAAATTAAAAATCCCCAATTTTAATCAAATCCGACTAACTGACACACGAGGAACACAGATCTTCAATCCGCGTTCAAATTGGATTCTTCGTTCGGCCGCTACAGCCGTTCAAAGTGTGAAAAAATCGACTTTTTTCAAAAAATTTCATGGTGACTGGCTAACTTTTTTGCAATTTTCTCTGGATAAAATTTTTTAACGGCAATCGTTTTATCACGTTCTTCTGATGAAAAAAAAGGTATAACATGAAGGTCTACGATGAAATTTAAGAAAGTTGATTTTTTCGATTTTTTCCATTTTCGAGTTTTTTTGCTGACGCGTCACGGCTTTAAAATTGACATTTGTTGCTGCGAAAAAACATTTTCTGAAGCGTCTTGAAGCGATCTTTCGAGTGACGTCAAGAAACTCCGGATCCAACCAGTGGTTTCTTCAGGAAATCATTTTTAGTGCAATTTTTGTTAAAAAGTAAGAAGGGGGGACCCTTGGATAAAATTTCGGGTTTTTGTCAAAAATTAAAAATCCCCAATTTTAATCAAATCCGACTAAATGACACACGAGGAACACAGATCTTCAATCCGCGTTCAAATTGGATTCTTCGTTCGGCCGCTACAGACGTTCAAAGTGTGAAAAAATCGACTTTTTTCAAAAAATTTCATGGTGACTGGCTAACTTTTTTGCAATTTTCACTGGATGAAATTTTTTAACGGCAATCGTTTTATCTCGTTCTTCTGATGAAAAAAAAGGTAAAACACAAGCGTCTACGATGATTATTAAGAAAGTTGATTTTTTCGATTTTTTCCATTTTCGAGTTTTTTTGCTGACGTGTCACGGCCTTAAAATTGACATTTGTTGCTGCGAAAAAACATTTTCTGAAGCGTCTTGAAGCGATCTTTCGAGTGACGTCAAGAAACTATGGATCCAACCAGTGGTTTCTTCAGGAAATCATTTTTAGTGCAATTTTTGTTAAAAAGTAAGAAGGGGGGACCCTTGGGTAAAATTTCGGGTTTTTGTCAAAAATTAAAAATCCCCAATTTTAATCAAATCCGACTAACTGACACACGAGGAACACAGATCTTCAATCCGCGTTCAAATTGGATTCTTCGTTCGGCCGCTACAGCCGTTCAAAGTGTGAAAAAATTGACTTTTTTCAAAAAATTTCATGGTGACAGGCTAACTTTTTTGCAATTTTCTCTGGATGAAATTTTTTAACGGCAATCGTTTTATCTCGTTCTTCTGATGAAAAAAAAGGTAAAACACAAGCGTCTACGATGATTATTAAGAAAGTTGATTTTTTCGATTTTTTCCATTTTCGAGTTTTTTTGCTGACGCGTCACGGCCTTAAAATTGACATTTGTTGCTGCGAAAAAACATTTTCTGAAGCGTCTTGAAGCGATCTTTCGAGTGACGTCAAGAAACTCCGGATCCAACCAGTGGTTTCTTCAGGAAATCATTTTTAGTGCAATTTTTGTTAAAAAGTAAGAAGAGGGGACCCTTGGATAAAATTTCAGGTTTTTGTCAAAAATTAAAAATCCCCAATTTTAATCAAATCCGACTAACTGACACACGAGGAACACAGATCTTCAATCCGCGTTCAAATTGGATTCTTCGTTCGGCCGCTACAGCCGTTCAAAGTGTGAAAAAATCGACTTTTTTCAAAAAATTTCATGGTGACTGGCTAACTTTTTTGCAATTTTCTCTGGATGAAATTTTTTAACGGCAATCGTTTTATCTCGTTCTTCTGATGAAAAAAAAGGTATACTTCAATGGTCTACGATGATTATTAAGAAAGTTGATTTTTTCGATTTTTTCCATTTTCGAGTTTTTTTGCTGACGCGTCACGGCCTTAAAATTGACATTTGTTGCTGCGAAAAACATTTTCTGAAGCGTCTTGAAGCGATCTTTCGAGTGACGTCAAGAAACTCCGGATCCAACCAGTGGTTTCTTCAGGAAATCATTTTTAGTGCAATATTTGTTAAAAAGTAAGAAGGGGGGACCCTTGGATAAAATTCCAATATAGGTCTCACCAAAGTTACATACAGAGTATTTGTTGAGAAAGGAGCCGAAAATCTTTTAATAAACCCTAACTTTTTCATGCCCTTACATGCTATAATATTAAAATGACATTTAAACGAAAGTTTTACATCAAATGTCACACCTAGATTCTTAATTAATAATTTAATTTAATGCATAATTATTTGATAATGGCTAATTTCGCATGCAATAACGACAATAACGACACTTTTTCAATGTTGAAATCATTCATCAGGCACCGTCTTTAAATATTATCTGAATCTTTCTGAACCTTATAACAAATTAACATTCTGAATTGGCATAAATAACTTTAATATACCATCAAGTAACTTTTTTACGGGTGTACCCATTTTGCTTGATCACGCGTTTGGCAACAGTCGGTTGATTTTGTTTTTGGTCGCCTTTTATTGTCGCACTCGCATTCAGTTTTAGTTTTTGTTTAATTCGCTCGCCCACGTCCGTATTGTTTCCGAATGTTTATTAATTAATATTATTAAAGTAGGCCCAACCATTACTTTATATTTTTAATTAAATTTCATAAAAGTGTTAAGTTAAAAAATTATTTAAAGAAAAATTGTTTTATTACTCAATATTATTGACAAAGTCCTAATGATGACTTTTGATTTTTTTTAATTAACCATGTTTCGGTAGATCTCTTATTGAAAAATCCGGGTAAGTTAACAGCTTACTGTTATTACCATAGCGACACTGCGATTTGATTAATTTTGATTTTTTATTCATTTTCTGTAAATCGGTAGAGACTACTTAGAAATTTAGTAAATGCAAAATGGTGTAGGCGCCAGATTCGTGACTGAAATTTAAGGCTAACTTACAATCGGTCTAATTGAATGAAATTGAAAATTAATGTAACGTTAAGATTTTTAGTTGGACCCTGTTATAAGTAATTAAAGCGTTACATAATTTCCGAATTGCATTTTTGGAATAAGTTTAAAATTATATTTCATCAATTGGAATTCAATCGAACGTGAATTTACACATATAAATGTATCGATTACGTTGCTGTCGTTCGTGGTTATCGTTATTATTGCGGAGAATATGGGGAATGGCGGATAGAATGGATATTAGGCAGAGTTTGATAAGACGCGGTTTATTGCGCACCGAACTCGAATAACGGCTGAACTTTACACGTTAATGCTCATCTACATCGCATTTATTATACACAACGATACCTTCTGGCGGCTGCCCTTAAAATATTCCACCGAACCCAATTGCCCGTCCCGCTGTTAAAGCGGCCTAATTACGCCATAAACTATTAAAATTGCAACAAATATATCTATTCATTGTTCTATTAGTGTATACTAAACTAAACTGCTTAATATTCGTAAAATGTTATTGAATTCATTTAAATCACCACGACGCTAATTTACTAATTTAAATAATGCCTCGCATACAGAAGCGAAAGTGTGGCGAAAGAATTGTAGGGAACGCACAATAATTGTTCCACTCACACGGACAATTGTTCAACGACTAAACTATTTAGTTGAGTTGGATACATGTTACGATTCTCCACCAACTAAACTATTTAGTCGAGGAGAAATCGTATGGCGTGCTCACACAGTACGACGCCGACACAACTCAATTTATGCGGAGCGTGTAGACAGTTTAGTAGAGTATTACTTATTATTATTAATTTATGTAATGAAAATGTTGCTTAAATATTATTAAACATGCTCAAATAAGCTAAAATATGATTACATATGCTTGATGTAACTAAAATATGCACGAGAGGGCTTAGATCTGCAAAATATGAAAAATTTAATCATCACCATTTAATTGCATCTTACTAGATGCGGATAGATCCAAAGGGATATTGTCAGCATATCAATATTTAAGAATATGCATTTATATATCTTATCGCGGGCTTTTTACGATCGATGACCAACTAAACTATCGATCGTGTGCGCACTCCCATTGGAACTGTGGAACTATGCCAGTTGTACGATAGTAGAATGATTATTTAATCATAAGGGCTCACCAACTGCTTTTGACTAAAAAATCGGGGTTGACGATAGTTGGTGTGTGTACGCACTTGCATTTACGGTAAGACCTCGACTAAACTATCGCTCAACTAATAATTGGCAGTGTGCGGGTCCGCTTACAGTTGCGCTCGTTCCAGGAAAATATTGCTCGAAAAAAACTTTACTTCAGTAACGAGAGCACTGACCAATAACTGCGATGGTGTGCCAAGGTGATTATAATGCTCGAGGGTGGAAGGAGTATTTAAACCCATCTTATCTCGGTTTTCTTCAGGCATAAGAGCTGCTTAGCTCTGCTTAGAGAAAAGTCAATAAACATTTTGGATTGTCTTTGACCTGGTGCAACTTTCCAATAAACTATCTCGCACTTTTTCCCAATCTTTATCACGGTCCATTGATGGTAGTCGAAGTTCCTTCCATTGTTCATTGCCTTTTATACGCGGTGACATTCAAATGAGCTTTACATACATTTTAAACAACATGAAATAACCACTTAGAAAAAATATACACACGCTCCCAAAACACTACAAACTTTGTAAATTTCAATAAATAATCGGCGAACTTCAATATTATCAAAAACACGTTTGTTGATTAATTTGGTAATCTCTGCAATTATTATTAACATAAATTTGATGTAACTGTTATCGTTTCATAATTAGAAACCAAATACGAAAAATAAAAAATATTGCTTTTTTGAACAATGACATTACAAAAGATTTTTTTAAACAAAAGTTGTAAAATTTCTTAGTTGTCTTCATTTTTTTAATGTTTTTGTAATATTTGTAATATAAGAAAAAATGGAAAAAAACAAACCCAATTCCGGTTTTCTGTTTTTCAGTTCTTCGGATTGTTAAATAAGAAATATGTTTCCTGTTTTATGTTAATTGCCGAAAGTAGAACCCTAGTGTACAGAGTGGGCAAAATTCGATGTTTGTATAGGAGATCTCGATAACTATAAGAGATAGAGAAAAACGGATGGCGCATCCTCGATCTCTTTTTTCGAGAAAAACTCAATGGTAAGATAAGATAAGATAAGATAAGAGTTTATTAGTCTTGTGCATTGTAGTAACAATATGAGACACGTCAAAATAAAAAGTAGCTTACGTCAACTAACAATTAGATAAAATAAACTAAAATAAAATAACTTAAAAATAGCTTACCACAACTCAACGTTTGAAATCTGCTAATTTTTCAATAAATTCCTCCACATTATAAAACGCATTCTGGCTTAGGAATGATTTTAATTCCATTTTAAATTTATTCTCCGTTAATAGTGTTATTGTGTCCGGTAATTTATTATATAACACAATACCACTGCCTTGTGGTGATTTATCCCAAAAGACATGTATGTGTTTTTGTTGGACTAATTTCCCTTTATTGCGAGTTGGATACGTGTGCACGTCGCTGTGTTTTTCAAATTTTGTTCTGTTGGAGTGAATGAAACAGAGGATTTTTAGTATATATATACAAGGTAGTGTCAATATTTTATGCTCTATGAATTTATTTTTACAAGTGTCTTGGTAATTTAAATCAAACATTAATCTGATAATTCGCTTTTGTAATATAAACAATCTATTTAATTCACTCGATAAACCCCACAGAGTAATATTGTAGCTCAAGTGAGAGTATGCTACGGCATAGTAGATGTTTAAAATACTATCTAGATTGAATTGGTTTTTTAGTCGAGAGATCAAGAAATAAGCTTTATTAATTTTAGTACAAATATAGTCTATTTGTTTATGCCATTGTAGATATTGATCAATCATCACTCCCAAATATTTAGTAGCTGTAGCAGTTTTTATTATGTTATTATTGAATTCAAAAGTGGAGATAGGTTTTTTATTATGAATATTTGATAGGTGAACTATTTCTGTTTTTTCCTCATTAATAATTAAATTATTTTGTTGACACCATTTACTGAATTGTACAATAACGCTAAGTACCTTATTTTTAGCTTCATCCAATGACTCCCCATTTACTAACACCGCAGTATCATCTGCATACATAACAACCTCACCGTCTTTGATATATTTTGGTAAGTCATTTACGAAAAGAATGAATATCAGTGGACCCAGGTTACTACCTTGTGGTGTACCTACATTCATTGTGTATTCGTCTGACAACGCCTCTTTGTACTAGGTGAAAACTAGATTTATTTATCTTCTTTTGTTTTCGAGTTATAGCCAAAAAGTCAATTAATTCCATTTTCGATATATTGAAATATCTCAGTTGTTTGTCATTTGACAATAATGAAAGTTATATGTTGTTGAGGCACTTTTTTGAAAAGAATAAAATAAACTTAACATAATTCCGATATCTTCATTAATATGAAAGTTATAACATAAAGTTATGTTTTTTTTAAATACAACCTATTTTATTCGGTTATTTTTTTCTCTTTCCAACGATATACAGCATGTGGGGCTTGTATCTGTAATTTCATTAAAATCTATTAAAAATTAATATTGTTGAAACATTCAATATATTTTCTCACTTTCGTCTTAGTTGGCTTGAGTTAGTTATAGAACATTAATTGTTTTCTATCAAACAAACCAATTTTCGCTGTATCTCAAAAACTACTTCATCAATTAACATCAAACTTTGAACATAAGCCTTATTTGATAATCCGAAAAACTGAAAAGCTTTTGGTAAAATTTCGTATATCGGAAGTGGGTGTTTACCTTAACTGTTTTTTGTTTTTTGCCAATATTTTCTTAAATATAAAAAATATCACAAAAACATTTCAACAGATATTAAAGACAATAAAGAAATTCAATTATTTTGTTTGAAAACATTTTTCATAAAATCATTGTTATTCGAGAAAAAAAATTATTTTCTTTTTTTTCATTTTTGGTATACAATTATGAAACGCTAATAGTTACAGCAAATTTATGTTAATAATAACTGTAGAGAATGCCAAAATGAACAACTTCTAAAGAATAAGTTTTTTTTCGAAATCTCGTTAGTTTTTGAGTAAACCGAGTTTTTGAATTTGAAGTGTAATTTTTCCATCTTTCATGATTTTGACGTTTTAAACGTCAGTTTCATCCGAGTTCACACAACGCTCTATAATCATTTAAAATATGATTTCAATTGAAAATAAACCATGAAAGCGTAAATATAGATGATATCATCAAGTCGGAGAAAGTAACATGATGGCCACATCACCATTTTTTTGGTGCATTTTTGCGATAGTAATCGGTCTTCGTCTTTGAAGCGTGCCGATTGTGCAATGCAAAAATGCACTCAAAAAATGACATTTTCATATAATATTTAACGCATTAGGGATATTATTCAGAGTGGTGATAAAGTTTTGTACCAAATTCATAATTGCTCTATTACATGTTTTCAAAAAAATTGCTCGGACTGAGTGATTTTTGTTAATTACTGCGCCCTTTTTGGCGTACTGAAAAATATTGTGACGTCGCCAATAATTCAAATTATGTTTGACGTATGATGTCGTCGGTAATTTTTCAAAATTGAATTTGATTTTTTTCATTTGGCAACCTTGGCAAGCACTTAATTCTCTTTACAGTCACATTGTTTTTAAATACGTATCGTTTGATCTAAAAACTTTGTAGTGCTTGTGATTCTCTTTACAGCCATTTTTTTATGGAAAATATAAAAATGATCATAAAACTTGACACAAAATTCATAATTTGGATTATTTAATATCTAATTTTGAAAAAGTTGCGAAAGACAATCCATTTTTTTTTAAATTATTTTCACAACCTTACACAATAAAGCATTAATGAAAAGTAAGTCAACTCGAAATTGATTGACCTATTTAATATTTGACATGTTAAACACTTAAATTAAAAAAAATCATTACTTCTCCTAAAAACTAAGAATGGTGCATTTGACTGAACGAGAATAAATAAAGGTATAATATGAATATAATATGAATGATGATGGAATATAGCGATCGGCTAAGAAGTTATGAAGAATCATGCGATTTGTTCAATCAATAACACCCCGAACGAGTTCCAATTTCAAGATCCACAGTAACAGCTCTACAAAAGTTTCCAAATAAAAGAAAACGAATTCCATTTAGAAAAAATGCCGATGACGTAACACGTCAAACACTAGTGACGTCGCAATATTTTTTAGCACGCCAAAAAGTGTGCAATAATGAACGAGCAATTTTTTAAAAACAGTTAATAGTGCAACTGTGAATTTTGTGCGGAACTTTATCTTTAGTGTTTACTAATAATTGCTAATTATTTAAGAAAATAATTATAGTCAGTATTGCAATTATTTAAACTATTACATATACATTTCTCAATGGTGTTACAGGTAATCAGACCCAACACTCCTTCAGTCATAAATTTCCCTTTTTTGGTATTCTTGAAATTCGATTAGCACCCTATGGGGTGGGCCGCGGGAGGGCTTGCAGATGAATTCTTACGGTCCCAGCACCTGAGGCTGCGGCATCAGGTCTTGACAATAAAATACATCCGGGCGATTTTTCCCTCCGAGGTAAAAGGCGTGACGAAAACGTCAAAAAAATCAGATTTCGCTAATTTCCATGAGAATGACGTTTACACAATTCAATCAGGAAACATTATTACTTTTCAATCCGAAACATTTACTTACTACCCAAATATTAATAAAATTAAACAATACTGCCATTACCACATTATGTCCATGGGTACCACTGCCGCCGTAAACTATTAACATTTTATTACGAGCGGCGCGCCTTTTATGAAACTCAAGTTGATAAGAGTTCAACATAGTCACGCTCCTATGCGTCGTTATTCGAGTGTTATTCGTTTCGTCGCTTGATGGCAGATTATTATGGATCCCTAATTTCTAGAAACGCGATTGCACTTTTTCCATATATTATACATTTTAGAAAAAAAGATTACAGGAAAAATATATTCTAAGTAAAGGTAAAAACGGCAGTACAGAGTTATTTTTTTTAAATTTATTTATTTTTAATTTTATCTTTGTTATTAACAAAGAAAAAATATAGCTCTAGGATGCCCTCGGTATAATAATTTTAGAAATAACTGTAAAAACAGATTTGCATTTTATAAATTCGTAAGTGAAAAATCTGAGTTTTTCATATATGCATGGTATCCAGGACTCTTAAGCCTGCAAACCGGTTTCATAAATGAGAATATTTTGTACGACAGTTTTCACATTTTCAAATGTTCAAATCTATTTTGTAGTGCTAGTAAGATTGATTTGATACATTTTCAAATGATCAAATCATAAATCTAAAATCGGATAACTCGATTAATTGCTTGCGCTAAGAATGGATAAACCAATTGGCCTTAATCCCAAAGGAGAAGAGTGCGTTGTTGTTAATTACGACAGGGGCTAATTATATAATGATAGCCTTTCCACCTTCCTTCCTTCCTCGCCGGCTTCCGTCCATTATTGGGAGAGAAGCAAAAAATAAATAGAAATCCCCCACCTCTTGTAATGGGGACGCTCTTAGGCTTAGATGAGATTCGATCCTTTACGGCCCACTTCACACTAATGAAAACATCAATTCGCGTTTCTAAAATTGCCCCGGAAAACCCTCACAATACATTCTAATCATACAGAATCGAAACACAATACATACATGATTAATTTATTAGCATTAAATGAAAACATGAATCAATAAAAAAAAATTAAATTATATAAATATTCAACCTGTTCGCAATTCTGCACAAATATTTTTTTAAATTCATCTAATGCATCTGCAAAAAATTAAAAGTTTTTAATTTTAACAATGGAAATTATATCTTAATTGATTGATTTACTAAAAGTTAGCCTACATCATTTTTTGGGAATGTTTTGTTGTGATAATTCACTTAATATTTTTTCTATTTTGCGTCTAAAACGGAGTCACTAAGTCGTTAAGGGCTCGCTCAGTGCGGTAATGTCAATTTTTCAAGGTTGGCACCGTTGAAATTCAGAGCTGTCTACTTGTGCTATATTTTTTTGGGCGAGAGGTTATGTGTGGAAATCACAAACTAATTTCAAATTTGAATGTCAATTATTAGTGTTACCAAACACCATACAATTTTCTAAATATGTATGGGCGATTTTTACTTTCTCCGTTACGAAGTACGAGAAAGTATTATGATCGTGATTTTTTTTTCAAATTTTTTTTTTACGGAAATATCCGTTTTGGGGTCCCTAGATGCCATTTCAACAATTTCTGAAAAAAAAATGGTGATGTGGCCATCATGTTACTTTCTCCGACTTGATGGTATCATTTATATTTATGCTTTCATGGTTTATTTTCAATTTAAATCATATTTTAAATGTACATCGAGCGTTTTGCAGGTTGAGATGACACTGACGTTTAAAACGTCAAAATTATTAAAAATTGCATTCAAAATGATGTATTGAAAAAACCACCGGTCGGATTCGGGATTTCTATACGTCATTCGAAAGATCTCATTAAGACGCGTCAGAAAAAGTACTTGCCAAAGAACAAATGTCAATAACAACCGCGTGAGGCGCTCGCAAAGAAAATTTTAAAATGGAAAAAAATAATTGAACTTTTTTATTAACCATCCCTGATCATCAAAGAGCACTTTTTCTTCATCAGAAGAACGAGACAAATCGATTGGAGTAATCAAATGTTAGCTAACTATTAAAATAAAATAAAATGAAAATTTGAAAAACTACCAAAGGGGGGACCCTTCTCACTTTTGCTAAAAAATTGCATTCACCTTCCGATGGGCGTTACCCGGTTTTTCGTTTTTCTTCTTTTAGTGATTTATTTTTTTTAATTTATATTAGAGAGTTTAAACTTTCAGGGAAGGTGGAAGGGACAACGGGCTTTCATTGGGAATTTTTTTTTAATTTTTGGAACCACCCCTGGGCGCTATTTCTACCCCCCCGTTTTGGTACCCCATCAAAAAAATCAACCGATCGAACTGAAATTTTCAGGGTGTATACTTGGCAAAACTACAAGAAAAAAGTCCTTGATAGGTAATTTTCTTAAAAATACCCTTCATCCTCTTTTCGACCCTCAAAAGTCAAAATTTTTAAAAATTTCGGAAAAAAGAAACAAAAAACTCCCGGAAAAATTTCGAAGGCGGTAAAGTTGCCCCGCCGAGTGGCTTTCGAAAAAAAATATCGGTGACCTTGAGCCGCCCCTCCCCAACCAGTGGCGGGGCACATTTTGTTTTTTTTTGTCCGATCGAAAATTTGATTACACCGCGGGAATGCCCTTTTCAAATTCAATAGAAAATCCAAATAACATTTCTCGATCTGACCCCTCCTTCTAATTTTAAAAATTTATTATATTTGTCGGTAAATATTTTCGATCGTTTTAAAATGAATTTTTCTATTCCTTTTTAAATCACGAATCCAACGACGGATTATCATTGCGGTATTGCGTATACGTAAAACAAACTTGGATTTTTTTAAATCGCCCGATTATTAACGGAGATATGAATATTTGAATTATTGTCGTTTTTGAACGTTGAAAATTTTTCCCCGGAAAATCAATTGAGAAAAAAAAATATTTCCGGGAGGGTTAGAACAATGAAACTTTGGGAAATCATTGAGCGTTCAATTTGAAGCAGACCACCAAAGTTTGGTAACATTTCGGTCACCCTGTCAGCCGCAACGAGGGGGGGGGGGGGGGTTGCCAAAGACCGAAACAACCTCAATCAGCACCGCCCTAAATTTTGTTTACATGTCGAAACTTTTAGAATAGGCAGGGGGTGAGTCGAGCCGTCATCAGTTGTTCTTTCAAAACCTTCCAGACATTCCCCGCGCATTATTTGGCCCACCCCGGACATTTTTTCCTTTTTTTTTTTAATTCTTTCGAGGACGTATTTTTTTTCTATTTATATCAGAGAATTGAAACTTTTACGGAGGAGGGTTCGGGGTAAGACGAGCCTTCATCTGTATTTTTTTCCAAATTTTTAAAACACCCCCTACCCTTCCAGAGCGCGTCGCCCTGTTTTTCGTTTTTCTTCTTTAAGTGATTTATTTTTTTTGTTTTCAAATTGAAAAGCTGAAACTGTCAGGGATGCCAGAGGCTATAACCGGCTTGCATTGGGATTTTTTTCAACATTTTTGACCGTTTTCTCTACGATTTACGGTGATCCGTAATTTTTGAATTCGACATTCTCGAAATACCGCAGCAGGGGGTGGAAGGGAAACAATTGAATTCAACTCAAATGTCAGATTTTTCAATAACTATTGAAACTAAATCGAAAATATATACAAAATTTTTACATAAAGTGCATACTTTTTAAAATACTGATTTTCCCCAATTTCAAACTGCCTAAAACGATTTAAAAACATATTTTTTTTTTTACCCTCTTCTGCTCTCCCGATGGAGATGTTCTGTTTAGGCAATGTGGCAGCTATAACGGGGCACGGATTGAGTAAATTTGATCGCACCAAAGATCTTTCCTGTGGTCTTTAGGGCCTTCTTTAGAAACCTAGAAATTAGACGAAAAAAATTCGCACAGCCTTCCCTGCATATCCTCGATAATTTAAAACTACTCTATCCTCTTCCCAAGAAACCCCTCTACAACATTTATTCTAATTACTTTTTTGATTTTTCTAATCATTTGCGTGTTATGAAGTTTGAAGGCACCAAATTTTTCATTTTTCCTGAGTAATTTCATCGGAAATTTGAGTAAAAATCGCGTTACACGGATTTGGCTGAAATTTTTACCAAAGATACCTTTCGCCTTAAGGGGCACCGCGTGACAAGCATTTCAACCGGGGGTCCCCTTACGCTTCATTTTAACCCCCCGAGTTCGTTTTTTTTTTCTTTGAAGACGTATTTTTTTCTATGGGTCCGATTCGAAATTTCTATACGTCATTCGAAAGATCTTATTAAGACACTTCAGAACAAGTACTCTCAAAAGAACAAATGTCAATATCAACGCTCGCAAAGGAAATTTTAAAATGGAAAAAGACGATTGAACTTTTTTTAATAACCATCCCTGATCATCAAAGAGCACTTTTTCTTCATCAGAAGAACGAGACAAATCGATTGGAGTCATCAAATTTCAGCTAGATATTAAAATAAAAAATGGTGACGTGGCCAGTATGTTACTTTCTCCGACTTGATGGTATCATAGCTATTTATATTTACGATTTCATGGTTTATTTTCAATTGAAATCATATTTTAAATGTATATCGAGAGGATGACACTGACGTTTAAAACGTCAAAATTATAAAAGATGGAAAAATTATAACTAAGGGAATTTCGAAAAAAACTTATTCTTAAATACTTAAATACTCGAGAAATTGCAGTTGATAAATCGAGCAATAAATATAAACGTAGTTCTTAGTTTAAATTCCTCTAGAGATCCCCAAACAGTAATACAACCCTAAACCACCATTCGCGTGTACATGCATACACACACACACACACACACACACACACACATTTAACCCTATAAATTCAACACTTACGTGCGCACATAAAATATCGAGTTAGCTCGAAAACTTCGCAAACTATGACGAACGGGGGCGAATTTTCTCCATCTCTTTTCCCCATTTCTCTCTCTCTCTCTCCTGTGTGTTGACACAGATACAGTGTCCCATACATAATTAGAGTAAATGATGACGACGATTTTTCACCGTGGTCTCTCCCCTATTTATTATCCGAAGCCGAGTTTACAGTATTTACACATAAACTCTATATCTGCTTCTTTTTCTTGCTTTTTTTTCCATTTCGTATTCAGCTGTAATGTGAAATATAAAGTTGTGAGCAACAGCTGGCAGATTGCACGTTATAAATTCGCCATTTCGCTCAACTATATAATGGGATGATGTTGAAAGTTATAAGGGCTATTATGTGAAATTTTATGGAACTGTTTTTTTTTTATAAGCGGTTTGAATTTAATATTCAATTGTGTTAGCGTTAAAAATGCTTCTACATAAGCATTGAACATGACAAGACCATTTCGGTAAGTATTCACAGAGTTGATTCAATTTTAAAAACAAAACAAAATTTACGTATGGTAAATATAATTATATCATTTATAGGAAATTTCCGTTTGAAAATGACAAATGAATAGGTGAAACTATAGTTACAAATTATAAATATAGCAAAAAGTTATCCAAATTCCAACGATTACAAACGTGAGAAGGGCCCCCCCCTTTGATTTTCAAATTTTCAACTTTTTTAGTTTAATAGCTAGCTCAAATTTGATTACTCCAATCGATTTCTCTCGTTTTTCTGATGAAGAAAAAGTGTTTTTTGATGATCGGGGATGGTTATTAAGAAAGTTCAATTATTTTTTTCCATTTTAAAATTTTTATTGCGAGCGCCTCACGCGGTTGATATTGATATTTGTTCTTTGGCAAAAACTTTTTCTGCAGCGTCTTAATGAGATCTTTCGAATGACGTATAGAAATCCCGAATCGGACCGGTGGTTTTTTTAATAAATCAATTTGAATGCAATTTTTAAGCAAAAGTGAGAAGGGTCCCCTCTTTGGTAGTTTTTCAAATTTTCAACTTTTTACTAATAGAGCAATTGATATTAAACTTTAAACATACATCTTGTTTGATAATCTGAAGAACTGAGAAGCTTTTGGTAAAATTTCGTACACCGGAAGTGGGCGTTTACCTTAACTGTTTTTTGTTTTTTGCCAATATTTTCTTAAATATGAAAAATATCAGAAAAACATTTAAACAAACTGTGAAGACAACAAAGAAATGAACATCTTTTGCTTGAAAACATTTTTCATAAAATCATTTTTATTCGAGAAAAATATTTATTTTTATTTTTTCATTTTTGGTTTATAATTATATAACGATAATAGTTAGAGCAAATTTATGTTAATAATAATTGTAGAGAATGCTAAAATAAACAACTTATAAAGAATAAGTTTTTTTCGAAATACCTTTAATTTTTGAGTAAACTGAGTTTTTGAATTTGAAGTATAATTTTTCCATGTTTCATAATTTTGACGTTTTAAACGTCAGTTTCATCCGAGTTTACAAAACGTTCGATGTACATTTAAAACATGATTTAAATTGAAAATAAAGCATGAAAGCGTAAACACAAATATTACTATCAAGTCGGAGAAAGTAACATGATGGCCACATCACCATTTTTTTATTTTAATAGCTAGCTGAAATCTGATTACACCAATCGATTTGTCTCGTTCTTCTGATGAAGAAAAAGTGTTCTTTGATGATCAGGGATGGTTATTAAAAAAGTTCAATTATTTTTTTCTATTTTAAAATTTTCTTTGCGAGCGCCTCACGCGGTTGATATTGACATTTGTTCTTTGGCGAGTACTTTTTCTGAGATCTTTCGAATGACGTATAGAAATCCCGAATCGGACCGGTGGTTTTTTCAATAAATCAATTTGAACCTAACCCAACCTAACCCAACCTAACCTAACCTAACCTAACCAAACCTAACCCAACCTAACCTAACCTAACCTAACCTATCATAACCTAACCTAACCTAACCTAAATTTAAGCACTGTTTTAAATATTGAATTTAATAATTTTTGATAAAATGTGCATTCAAGATATTTTTATCACGAATTTGGTAAAAACCAACATAAGTTTGATCTATAGCGCAAATATTTACTTGTCAATGAGCAGTGACATAACTTCACATCAAGAGAGCTTAAGCTTAAACACTGGTTGTTGATGAAACCAATTGAACACTTAGCGTAATTCGATATCGTGCAGCATTGCTGTTTGCACCTTTTATGTTGGTATTGAACTTTATTGAACGGTTGGTACACCCGCAAAACCTTTCATATTCAATTTCTAATTTATTTAAAGTTCAATGGTATCTTTCAACTGAAATTTCTTCAAGTATTAATTTCGTCTAACCAAAATTTCGGAAAATATAAATTTCTTCACTCCAAAGTTTGTTCAAGGATATATTTCTTCACAACTAAGTTTCTGTAAGTATGTATTTCTTCACACCAAAATTTCTTGACAAAGAAATTTCTTTTTCTTTAAACCGAAATTTCTTCAAGTATAAATTTTGTCAAACAGAAATTTCGGCAAGTATAAATTTCTTCACTCCAAAATATTTTCAAGGATATATTTCTTCACACCTAAATTTCTTTACGTATAACTGTCTTTAAACCAAAGTTTCCGTAAGTATATATTTATCCACACCAAAATTTCTGCAAGTATGTATTTCTTCACACCAAAATATCTGCAAGTATAAACTTCTTCACACCAAAATTCCTTCAAGGCTAACTTTCTTTAAACCAAAATTTCTTCAAGTACAAAGTTCGTCAAACGAAAATTTCGGCAAGTATAAATTTCATCACACCAAAACCTTTTCAATGATGTATTTTTTCACACCTGTCTAACTGTCTTGAATCAATATTTTTGCAAGTATATATTTCTTCACACCAAAATATCTTCGAGTTTAAATTTCTTCACACCAAAATTTCTCCAAGCCGAATTTTCTTTAAACCAAAATTTCTTCAAGTATAAATTTCGTCAAACCAAAATTTCAGCAAGTATAAATTTCTTCAATGCAAAATATTTTCACGAACTTATTTCTTTACACCTAAATTTCTTTAGTTATAACTCTCTTTTAAACAAAAATTTCTGCAAGTGTATATTTCTTCACGCCATAATTTCTTCAAGCCTAACTTTTTTTAAACCAAAATTTCGTCAAATATAAATTTCGTCACATCAAAACTTTTTAAGGATATCTTTCCTCACACCTAAATTTCTTCAAGTATAACTGTATTTAAACCAAAAAAAAATTTAAGTATATATTTATCACAACAAAATTTCTTCACACCAAAATTTCTTCAAGCCGAATTTTCTTTAAATCAAAATTTCTTAAGTATAAATTTCGCCAAACCAAAATTTCGGGAAGTATAAATTTCTTCAATCCAATATGTTTTCAAGGATATATTTCTTTATACCTATATTTCTTTAGGTTTCGAATGACGTATAGAAATCCCGAATCGGACCTGTGGTTTTTTCAAGAAATCAATTTGAATGCAATTTTTTAGCAAAAGTGAGAAGGGTCCCCCATTAGGTAGTTTTTCAAATTTTCAACTTTTTACTTTCTCCGTTACGAAGTACGAGAAAGTATTGTGATCGGGTTTTTTTTTCAAATTTTTTTTTTTATGGAAATATCGGTTTTGGGGTCCCTAGATGCAATTTCAACAATTTCTGGAAAAAAAATGTTTGTGTCTGTGTGTGTCTGTGTGTGTGTGTGTGTGTGTGTGTGTGTGTGTGTGTGTCTGTCTGTCTGTGCGCGCTGTATCTCAAAAACTAATAGAGCAATTGATACGAAACTGTAAACATCCATCTTATTTGATAATCTGAAGAACTGAAAAGCTTTTGGTAAAAGTTCGTACACCGGAAGTGGGCGTTTACCTTAACTGTTTTTTGTTTTTTGCCAATATTTTCTTAAATATGAAAAATATCAGAAAAACATTTAAACAAACTATGAAGACAACAAAGAAATGAACATCTTTTGCTTGAAAACCTTTTTAATAAAATCATTTTTATTCGAGAAAAGAATTTATTATTTTTTTTTAATTTTTGGTTTATAATCATATAACGATAATAGTTACAGCAAATTTATGTTAATAATAATTGTAGAGAATGCTAAAATAAACAACTTATAAAAAATATTAAAAGTTTTTTTCTAGATCCCTTTAGTTTTTGAGTAAACTGAGTTTTTAAATTTGAAGTATAATTTTTCCATCTTTCATAATTTTGACGTTTTAAACGTCAGTTTCATCCGAGTCCACGAAACGCTCGTTGTACATTTAAAATATGATTTAAATTGAAAATAAACCATGAAAGCGTGAATATAAATGATACCATCAAGTCGGAGAAAGTAACATGATGGCCACATCACCATTTTTTATAATAAAAATATTTAAAATTTTTTGATATTTTGATAAAGTGATCAAATAACAGCTTCATCTATTGACTGATTAAATCGATCGCCCAGTTTGTATGGCAAATGAAATATCTCTGAGTAAAGTTGAATGTAAACACCATAAACGCTGCAATGTAAATTTTGATTTCGGAAAATTATTCCAGCTGAATCTATTTACCCTCGGATATAACGAACGGCGGTGCGCTCCGGGCGTTCACTTGCCAGTCTTTGGCGCTCATGAAGAGGCTATGAATCACAAACAGGCCCTCTGAATAGTTTGAAACTCCATGCCCTGTTTATGGATAACTTAACGCAAATGCAAACGCAGTTTCGGTGGCTTTTTAATAATAAAACATGGTTGCGACCGTTACTACATAGCTATGCATAATCTAACGAAATTTAAAATATTTACGTATTGGTAATTCATAAGGTGTGAGCCACAGAATTTTGTTGCTGAGTTGGCCATGCCCGAGAGAGAGAAACATAACAGTCATGTCTGAGATTATTCATTTTTACTTTCTCCGTTGCGAAGGACGGAGAAAACTTTCAACAATTTCTGGAAAAAAAAATGTGTCTGTGTTGTGTGTGTCTGTGTGTGTGCGCTGTATCTCAAAAACTAATAGAGCAATTGAAACGAAACTTTGAACATACGTCTTATTTGACAATCCGAAGAACTGAAAAGCTTTTGGTAAAATTTCGTACACCGGAAGTGGGTGTTTACCTGAACTGTTTTTTTGTTTTTTGCCAATATTTTCTTAAATATGAAAAATATCACAAAAACATTTAAACAAACATCAAAGACAACAAAGAAATGAACATCTTTTGTTTGAAAATATTTTTCATAAAATCATTGCTATTCGAGAAAAAAATTTATTAATATTTTTTCAATTTTTGGTTTATAATTATGAAACGATAATAGTTACAGCAAATTTATATCGATAATAATTATAGAGAATGCCAAAATGAACAACTTATAAAGAATAAGTTTTTTTCAAAATCTCGTTAGTTTTCGAGTAAACCGAGTTTTTGAGTTTGAAGTATAATTTTTCCATCTTTCATAATTTTGACGTTTTAAACGTCAGTTTCATCCGAGTTTACACAACGCTCTATGTACATTTAAAATATGATTTAAATTGAAAATAAACCCATGAAAACGTAAATATAAAGTCGGAGAAAGTAACATGATGGCCACATCACCATTTTTTTTAATGAACTAATCTAGTCTCATGACGTAATAATATGCGATATACCTCATTTATCTCACAGCTAACTCTGAAACAGATTTTTTTGGCTCACACGATATTGTTAAAAATAGCAATATTGTGGAGATTAATACAATATAGTATAAAGTAAATTAAATGTTTAATGCGTTGGTTGGAATATGTTTCTCTTTTCTCCAAACAAATCTTTGTGTGTTTGTGTGTTGGTGGCGGAGAGATTTATGGAGGGCAGCACATACTACTACTCAGAGAAATGGATTTAAAATTTAACGCGCGCCCCCCTTTTAGACTTCAAGACGCATAAATCTAGCGCAAAACACGCCACAGATTACACAACAGATTTAAACGTAAACAACGCTCTGCGCTCTAATTTCGCATTTCGCTAATCTCAACCCCCAGACAGGATGATTGATTTCATAGCGGAAACCACCGCCGTTTATGCTCATTTAAATACGAAAACTCAATTGCTTTAAATGTGCTTACATAATGCTAGACTCAAATGTGGTTTTCGTTTTTACAATTCATTCATCGCCTTTTGTTCTAAAGGAAGGATAATTGATGGGATAGTAAATTGGCTTGTCGAGCTTGGTTATTAAGTCGCGATTTAATTAATATTTGACCGAAAACGGGATGAACATTGGATATCCATGGACTCGAACGGATATAGTCTGGCCGCGCTATGAAGGCATCTGAGGTGCTATCTGTAGACTTTTAAGAACCACTGATTTATAAATAGAAGTCGATATTGCACTAATAGGTAGCAAAAACGTTTAAACATATGTGTAGTGTAAAGTAACTTCGGACGAGGGCGGCCCTTCCGACCCTTTGATAATCACCTCAGACGCCTTCATAGCGTGGCTAGAGTATATTTTTCATTAGAAAAACGATCGCCCAGCTATGAATAGGACGTGTACCATAAGGGCTCTAAGTCCGGATTTCCAACGGTTCATTGTTGCTGAGACAAACGAATTTATTTATAGAAAGTATGAGGTGTCTTTAAACGGTTGAAGGGTGAAATAGGGATAACCCACCACCCTCCGGTTCTATTTAAATTTAACCAGCAAACTCTCATTGTTGGTGACTTTGAAATTATTAAATTTCTACTGATTTGGTTAAGAAATTAGTTTAAGCAAACAGTATTTTCTAGGTTAAGTTTAAGTGGAAACGAAGGGTGGTGGGTGGTCCCTATTCGATTCTCCAATTCTTAGAACATAATTGAGGGTTTCACAATTGTAAATTATAACAGATAAAATGTTACTACTAATCCGGCGCGATTGGAAAGTGAAACAGAAAACTAAAACGTGCTCGAAATGGTGGACGAGAGTGTTATTGATAATCGCTATTTAGTCGGACAATTACACGAGTTTGATCCGCGAAGTGCAGATTGGGGAATTTACAAAAGACGTTTAAATAATTACTTTTTGGCAAATTCCATAACTTCAGTGTATAAGAAACGAGCGATTTTGTTAAACGCGCTCACAGAAGAAGGTTATTAATTAATTTACGATCTATCAGTGCCGGAAATGCCAGAGGATCGCACATTTGATCATCTAATTCAAAATTTAGATGAACATTTCGAAACCAGTGTCTCTGCGTTTGTGGCAAGGTACAAATTCTACAATGCAACAAAAAGGGAGAATGAAACGGCGAAAGAATGGGCAGCCCGAATTCGCAGTCTCGCCGTTCATTGCAAATTTGAAAACGCGAAGATAGAAGAAGCGATGAGGGACCGTTTTGTAATTGGTTTTAATAAGGGTTCAGTTCAAGATCGACTGTTCGAGGAACAATTACATATTACATTCAGTCAATGTGTGGAAATTGCAACAACCAAGATGGCAGCAAAATTTAACACGGACATCAACTTTAGTGCAGCGGACATCAAATCAGAGTTGGTTTGTCATCACGTGGCCCACCATCGACCAATGGAGACGCAGCGATGTGACGTCACCAGTCCAAGAAGGCTTCAACATCCGAAAAATTCCGAAAAGGTAAATCAGGTGAGTGACAAGTAGTGTAGTGTTTGCGGTCGAAAAAATCACAACTCAAATAAGTGTTATTTCCGCGAACACACTTGCCACAAATGCAATCGGAAAGGACATTTGGCTACGGTATACTCCGTTTCGAACAGGCGTACACCGGTGGCTCATCATAATTTTATGGATAATATGTCTTTATTTACAATCGGTAACAAAAATAATAAACCATTAACACTTGACGTTGAAATCGAAAATGTACAACTTACTTGTCAAGTGGATACAGGTTCAAGTATTACCGCAATTAATAAAAATGTTTATAATTTACATTTTAGTAATTTTAAATTAAATCCACCGGATAAGGCGTTGTATTGTTATAATGGAAATAAAATATTGCCTTTAGGAATATGTACATTAAACTTTGTGTACCGCAATAATCAATTTCCATTAAATGTGTATATAATTAAAAATGGAGGTCAACCATTACTAGGTAGAGATTTTTTGAAATTGAACAAATTAGGTATTGCGCCAATTAATTGTTTTAAAAATACCAATGTTAGCAATATTGCAATGTTTAAAGATTTATTTGAACCAGGACTCGGTACATTTAACAAGAGATCTATTTCTCTAGAATTGGAAAATAAGAATGCTCCAAAATGTTTTCGCCCCAGGCCATTGCCATTCGCTCTTAACCTCTTCACGCCCAGGTTTGCCACATGTGGCAACAAGCGAAAAATGAAAACAAAAACATTGTACAAAAAAAATTACTTCTTTAGTGCTATCTATGGAATATTTTTTCATAAATGGAAAAATTTGTGACAGTGAAATCATATTTCGTAGAAAAAGTTTACAACAACAAAGAAGTAATTTTTAATCAAACCTGGGATTAAATCAAAGCAGCATGAGCGCGAAGTGGTTAAAGGATTAGTGGAGACAGAGTTAAATCGTTTGCAAAATTTAAGGATAATTATTCCAGTTGATTTTAGCAAGTGGGGAACACTCATACTTCCAGTGTTGAAAAAGGATGGTTCCGTAAGAATTTGCGGAGATTTTAAAGTAACCATAAATCCAATTTTAAAGGTTGATAAATATCCTTTACCTCGAATTGAGGAATTATTTACTAATGCAAGGAGGGGAAGAATTTAGCACAGGTATATCAGCAAGTTTGCTTAGATAATGAATCTAGAGAATTTGTAACAATATCTACGCATAAAGGGTTATTTCAGTATACGAGAATGCCATTTGGAATTTCTTGTGCTCCGAGTAAATTTAAAAAAATTATGGATTCTTTATTGCAAGGGATAGATGGTGTTACATGCTTTCTGGATGATATCCTGATTACGGGAAAAAATAAAATCGAACATTTAGAAAGATTAAAAGCTGTATTGCACAGATTTCAATCAGCTGGTTTAAAAATTTCATTAGAAAAATGTAGTTTTTTTCAGTCACAAGTAGCATATTTAGGCTATGTAATTGATAAAGTAGGATTGCACGTGTCTAAGGATAAAATTCAAGCTATAGTAGACGCACCTAAACCAAATAATATAACACAACTCAAATCATTTCTAGGTCTTGTGAATTATTTCGGGAAATTTATTAATAATTTGTCTACAATTTTATATCCGTTGTACAAATTACTTAAGAAAGACTTGAATGTTCAGTGGGATGAAAAATGTAAATATTCATTTACAAAAATTAAAAAATTATTGACTGAAACTGAAGTTTTAGTACACTATAATCCGGATTTGCAATTAAAATTAACCACGGATGCTAGAGCTTACGGAATGGGATCGGTGTTATCTCACGTTATGACTGAAAGACCAGTGGCGTACGCATCTAGAACGCTGATTGCAGCAGAAACACACTACTCACAAATTGAAAAAGAAGGATTATCGATAGTGTTTGGGTTAACAAAATTTCATCAATATGTATATGCAAGGAAATTCATTTTAGTAACGGATCATAAATCACTGTTAGCAATTTTTAGTCCAACAAAGGGAATACCCCAGTATACAGCTAATCGACTGAAACGTTGGGCTAATATATTATCAAATTTTCAGTATAAAATTGAATATGTGAAATCTGAAAATAATGTGGCAGATTGTTTATCACGTCTTCCGCTAGAAAACCAAGAGAATTATCCAAATGCTGATTTAGACTATGGACATTTTTTTAATATAGATGCAAGTTTTCCCATTAGTTTTGAAACTGTAGAAAAAAATAGTAAAATTAATCACGGTATTCTATTATTAATCAAATATATTAAAAAAGGATGGCCTAGTTTCAATAAAATTAAAATGAACTTAAAAGCGTATTATAAGTTGAGAAATGAATTAACTATTGAAAATAATTGCGTTATTTGAAAACATAAAATAATTATACCAGAAACATTGAGACCGAAATTATTAAATGAGCTACATGTGTCTCATTTGGGTATGGTAAAAATGAAGAGTTTGGCTCGATCCTATTTTTGGTGGCCAGGATTGACTAAACAAATCGAAAATTTGGTAAATTCATGCGAAAGTTGTCTCAAATTACGCACCAAAAATGGAATTGAGACCGTGGCCTCTTCCTGAAAAAAAATGGGAACTGGTGCATATAGATTTTATGGGACCTTATTTAAGTTGTTATTTTTTAATCATTTTGGATGCTTACTCAAAGTGGTTGGAAGTTTTCCCAATTATAAATCGAGTATTCGGTTTTCCAACTGAAAACAAGATCATTTATTTCTTCACATCTGTACTTTCACTAATCACCTAAATTCAGGTATAAAATCAGTCCAACCCTTCTATAATCTCCTCATTTGTTTACGACTCCTTCACGGTCACGGTCACCTTCACGTAAGTGTATTTTATTCTTTAACATTCAATTTAAATGCGAAGCTGCACTGATGAGAGATAAATCTCGAAACGCGTCTGCAGATGGCTATTTACTTAATTTTTACATAGTTTTGGGTTCAGTTTTATAATTTAAAGTTTTCAAATTCAATTTAGTTTCATTTTTCAAGTTAGTCCTGTGGGTAGAAATAAGGGATCTTAAACCAATGTTATTTCACTAGTAGTACTAGTAATAACATGCAAATTTCTTTTGTATCATTCAATATCCGGCGTGGCATCAGCCAGGGAAGTAGTTGTTTCAATAAGTTATTTGTTTGTAGTCTTAGTAAGACTTAATTTTGATTGCAGAGTTACGAACAGGTTGAATATTTATATATTCAGGCTATATTTCGTTTTTTTGAATTTATTATAATATATACTGATACAACTATCCAGATTTTAAGAACAACATTTGAGCGATTTGGATTACCAAAATTAATTGTATCAGACAATGGCAGACAATTGGTGTCTGAAGAATTCAAAATTTTTTTGAGATTGAATGGCATTCGTCAGGCAACAATTGCACCGTATCATCCACAGTCCAATGGTGCTGCGGAAAATTCCGTAAAAACGGTAAAAATGGCATTAAAACGTGCGTTGGGTGGAAATAAATCTATAAACATTAATCTAGCTTTAAACAATTTTCTTTTTGTCTACAGGAATACAGCCCACTGTACTACAGGTATTTCACCAGCAACTGTAATGCTTGGTAATGCAATAAGAACGCGATTAGATCTTTTAAAAGAAAAACTGGAACATAATATGACTTGTAAACAAGAAAAACAAAGGAAATTGTTTGATGGAACTAGAAAAGTTAATTTTGTAATTGATGAAGTAGTTTTAGTCAAAGATTATAGTAATAATGTAAAAAACCTGTGTGGAATAAAGCAATTATAATTAAGCAAATAGGTTCATGTATGTACTTAGTAAAATTGTTAAACTCAGTTTTGATTTGGAAGCGCCATATCAATCAATTGTTAAAATTGAAGGAAAACAATTGTAAATATCCTCTAATTGCGAATGATAATGGAAATAATTCCGGCATAAATAACGAAAAAAAAGGGGCGGTACACCGGAAATAGAGAGTGATAAAAGTGCGCCCGAATCGAAGTCACATCCTGAAAGTGAGGAAAGCGCTATAAGTGCGGCCGAATTAAATAGAAATTCTGAGAAAAAACATTGTACGACCTAAACGTGTTGTTAAACCACCTTCTAGACTTACGTACGATTTTTTTAAATAATTATGTATCAAATTTATTTAAAATTTTGGGAGGAAGATATTGTAGTATATTTATTTTAAATATTTAACGTTCGAACTTAGTTTTTATAGGCCAACGCCGATGTACGCAAATAGAATAAGAATCAGTATTGTTTTATCTGCTGTATGGACGAGGTGAATTATTGGAATAAACATAGTTAAGTTATTCCCGAGTTTTATTGTCTTAAATTAGTCGATACACCACAAAAGGTAAAATAGAGCCCAATCACCAATCTCCGTTTCATTTTAATGTAACCTACAAACTCTTTTTTGTGTTGATTTTGAAACTTGTACAACTGATTGGGTTAGAAGTTTATTTTCACTTAAGTTCAAATTAAAACTAACGTTTAGAACCTCACAGTTTATTTTTCTATTTATTATTGTAATGTTTCTGGTTACTTTTAATTAAATTATAATCAAATTTAAATCAAAATTTAGGTAAATATAATAATGCCTTACTTGATTATCATTCATGACATTAGATGTTGGAAAGTATTTATTTTATTATCTTTAAATTATAAATGCTACACAGTCAATTATATTAGTAATTCTAAATAGTTCGTAAATGTTTGTAATTCTATCTGTGCACATATTTCACAGAATACTTGCAGTTAAATGAGGTTCAAATGCTAATGTACTCATTCCGAACTAAACCCATTCACTATTAGTGGCTCCCATGGGATGGTTTAGCATTCTTCGCGGACGATTAACATTTAGGGAAGTGCACAAGATTATAGAAATAGCACCTTACTTTGTCATATCCTCTTTCCGCGAAAATTTTAATTATGATAAATTATTTATGGCATTTCTATCAATAGTGTAGCAAGCTATATTAATAAAACTAATAATACGAATTAATTGATTTCTACTTTTATAGGCAGTAAATTTGAAAATAGATCTGGACATAAAACATTAATTATATTTGAAGGAATGACAATAGTTATTAACTGACTGGCAACTTTTTTGCTATTTAAGATAGCTGGAATTTTTGAATGCCAATCGATTTATGAAAAAAGGTACAACTTAATGGTCTACGATTTTTTCGGATTTCATAATATTTGCATTTATAAGTAGAAATGATTAAATAAGCTATATAAATCAAACGAATCGAGATTTCTGTCCCTGGCCCCGAGCAATGGATTGTTTTATGAGGCACATATGCGAGACGACGGGCGTCGTAAAATATGTAGAGGGTAATATATTTTTTTACTATTTATTGTAACTTCCCTGCGGCCACCGATACTGCCGGGGAAACATATAAAAAGTTACGTAGAAGATGCCTCCGCCGCCCTCCAGAGAGCGACGCAACGCAGGAGAGATCAGATTTGCAACGCCGACTCCGAATATCCGACCAACAACCGCATGCAATATTCATTCTCAGAAAACGTCCAGAACTCAATTCGCAATTTAATTATTGCCTCTCGTTGCACCAATACGACGCGATGCATGCATGCGATCCGTGAATTATAAATTCATTACCCGACAACGCTACACAGCGATAACACGACCGCATTCATCAATATTAATCGAGTCTTGCCTGTGGTATTACACAGAGAGAGGGAGAGAGAGACCAAATATCAAAGCTGGCAATTTATTAAATTCCGAGTGAAATATTTACAGTTTAGATTTGACGAATTCATTATGTATTATTGGTTAAATTGAGTAAATACAATCGAAACGTCTTTGATGCACCGACTATAAAATTTCGGCCACTGATTTTCCCGGCGCAGCTACCAATTAATGTGCGGTGATTTTTTATATACAACCATCTTTATTCAAAGTAAAAACACATACAGTTTGTATTTATACAGGATTCCCCATAATAGACTACCCATTTTATTTTATTAATTAATTCCCTACGAAATAACTAAATAAGTTTATCTCTGTGGAATTATGTTCTGTAGTCTTTGGGATTTAAGTTAATTATTGATCAAGTAGGCACCTGTCACAAATAAGTTTTATATTAATAATTTTGTGGAACGTTATTTTTCTACGAGAAGTTTGTTAGTTTTCATCATAATTATTTAACTTTCATGGATTACTCAGTCCAACAACGTGTGTTTTGCGTAGAAATTTACATAAGAAGCAATTCGATAGAAGAAGTTAGGCGTGCATTCCGGCGTCAGTTTAATAACAACAATAGAGGTCACGCGCCAAATCGTAAAACTGTTAAGTTATGGGTTCGTCATTGGCGTGAAAATGGTTCTGTACAAAATTTGAAGAAGAACAGTTCGTACACCAGAAAATATTGAACGAGTTAGAATTGCGTTTACGAGAAGTCCTAAAAAGTCTGCTAATCGACAAACCTTTATCCTAGGAATATCAAAGGGAAGCTTAGATCGAATTCTTCAAAGAGATTTAAACTTTCATCCCTATAAATACCAAATGGCACAGCAACTTATAAATCAAGATCAAGAAGCAAGGTTAGCATTTTGTCAAGAATTTTTGAATTTACATCAAGGAGTAATTCACAGTCCCTTAATGAGCGACGAAGCAATTTTTTATTTGAACGGCATGGTTAATAAACAGAATTTTAGATACTGGTCAAATGAAAATCCCCGTGAAATCTTTACACAGAACCTCCATAATCCAAAAGTTGTTGTGTGGTGTGGAGTAGGATCTTTTGGTATTATTGGTCCATATTTTTTTGAGGATGAAAATAACCGCGCTGTAACAGTAACATCCGAGCGCTACGTAAACATGCTAGAGATATTCCTCATTCCAGAATTAAATAGACGAGGATTACTAAACAAAGCCTTACTATTCCAACAAGATGGGGCAACAGCTCATACCGCCAGAAACTCATTGCGGGTTCTGCGAGAAACGTTTAATGGCCGACGACTCATTTCTCGATTCGGAAATTTGCCTTGGCCTTCGAGGTCCCCCGACTTTTTTCCTGTGGGGATATTTAAAAGCCAAAGTGTTTGCGAGTCGTCCAGGTACGATCGAGGAACTCGAAGTCAAAATTCGTGAAGAAGTTGAAGGAATAGACAAAGGTTTGCTACGCCGTGTAATGAACCACTTTTTATCTAATATTGAAAAATGTGTTGAAGTTGGTGGAGGAGGTCATTTAGAAGACGTGATTTTTAAAAGTTAGAATTGAATTAGCCAAATATTTATGTTATCATAAATCCCAAAGAGTTAGCTGTAATTTAGTATAATAAAAAGTTTGTTTTGTTAACTGAAAAAAAATTAATTCAAATATTAAAATGGGTAGCCTATTATGGGGAACCCGGTACAATAATACAACAATTTACATATCGATACTTATTGCTGTAAAAGACCAATAGTATTTCGGCCCGATTTTTTAAATTTAATTTATATAGTACCAAATAAATTTAAGGCAACCTCACTTGTTGCAGAAGCATTAAATATTATATAGTACCTTTCTAGAAGTATACTTAACAAATAGAAACTATTAAAAAACGGTGAAAATGTTGGGAAGTTTTTTTTTTTAATACCGAGAGATAAAATGTATCCCCAAGATGAATACTAATTCCATCGCTATTTTACATTTATAACAAGCGAATTAGTGCCCTCGATGCGCTGACTACATTAACAATTAAAATCCTTTCGCGTAATTATTATAAACAAGCCAACACCGTTTCATCG
Source organism: Ocypus olens (assembly GCA_910593695.2). Lineage (NCBI taxonomy): Eukaryota > Metazoa > Arthropoda > Insecta > Coleoptera > Staphylinidae > Ocypus > Ocypus olens. The sequence continues at coordinate 335,113 of OU343049.1, forward strand.
CGGTATTTTCATAAGATGCGGTGAATTATAAATTCTAAATAGGAAACTTTGAATGGAGGTTTTTTTTTGTTTTGCTTTTGAAAGAAAATCTTCTTAGAGGTGGATTTTTAATAAGTCCGCATCTACATAAGTGATTTATAGCTTCCAGCAACAGCACTTCCTTCCTACGATCGTCTCGAGAATAAATTATATTTTACAAAGTTAAACTTGATGCTCTCTTTTTATTTATATTATGAGGATAATGTTTTTAATTTATGCAAAATGGAAAGGACGTTCGGGATTTGTAATAAAACTTGCTTGATGTTAGCGAGAAACTTGCGTAAAATATTTTAACACAGAATGTTTCTTTTTATTACAAATAATTTATTTGTACATTTTATTGATTGGTAAAACATCATTTAATTAATTTATTTGTATATAAATATGGATTACCATTACTAGTCACGATCGCCACCATCGTGACGATAAAACATTTTAATATGGAGTTACAAAGAGTGAGTAATTTGTTGCAAAAAATCCTATTTTCAAGCATTGAAACTAGGGCCACAATTTTTATCAGTACATAGTTTGGATAATTGTAAATTTAAATCATATACATAAACCATCTGAAATAAATGCGAAATTATTAGATACATTTTTGAATCAATTTAATTTAGCATAATTTTCAATACTGATTCCTTCATTTAATTTAAGCAGTTTCCTCATAATATAGCGATTTATATTTAATCCTCATCGAATGATCTAGTTATTCTAGTTTTATAATTCAGTATTCTTTAGTGGTGGAGTAGATTCAAATTATAATATTTACAAATCAAATACAATAAAATACAATAAAACTTAAGCTATGTAATATTACACATTTATATGTAAAAATGCAAACTGCAAGACTAATTTTATAATAGTCGCAGCCGTCGCTTTGGAGACAACTAAAATGAGCCCGTTTATGAATTGATCTTCTGGTGCATCCGCCGGGAATTTTAAAGTTACGTCGTGCGCTCGCCTTGAAGGCATTAGATCCTACGAGAATATTTTTATTGTCGTAAATATAATACCAGTTGTTCTCTAAGTGTAAATAAAAATATTTTGTCAAAATATGCTGAAATAAATTTAGAATTTACTAAAACCACTATTTTTTGTCATATCCAAAATTTGGTTGGTTCTAAAACGTATCTTTACATTAGAGATTTATTTATCAAAATTTTAATACATTTATGAACTAGCAACACACTTAAAAAATACAGATATTAACATGTTGCTAAAAAAACTGCAAATATGTATTAATTGACACCCTAGAAAAACAATTAACATTCCAGAAGTGGAAACAAAATGACAACGTTCACAACTTCAAATTTAGAAAAGAAAATTGCATTCGAAGATTAAAAAAATTGTAGAAACATTTCCTTATCTGGAATTCGTTTAAAAAATACAAAATCCATTTAGGATAAATCTATATTTGACATTATAGAAAAACACTTACCACAAGTGGAAACAAAATGACAACTCCCAAAACTTTAAATTTAGGAAGAAAAATTGCATTTGACAATTGAAAGAAAAATTGTAGAAACATTACCTTAGCTGGAATTAGCTTAAAAAATACAAAATCTATTCAGGATAAAACTATATTTGATTTCTTTGAAGAAGACATACCACAAGTGGACCCAAAACACTCAAAACTTGAAATTTTGGAAAGAAAATTGCCTTCGGGAATTAAAAAAACTGTATAAAAAAATTTAAATGTATCTGTTACTGCAGCTGCCAAAGAAATAATCATATAATGCAATATTTCTCTCCAGTGGAAACAAAGTGGCGTCGATTGAAAATCAAAATTATTAATTCAAAATTGTTCAAAATTAGTTTTCTAGCGGAAGAAAAATGTATCTGTCATTGCAGCTGGTTTTACCTATCAATATTGCCTAAGATATGATCAGCATTTAATATTCTGTAAAAATTATTAAAAAATCTCCAGTGGAAACAAAATGGCGTTGGTTGAAATTTAAAATTATTAATTCAAAATTGCACAAAATGGTTTTTAATAATAATAATAATAATATTTATTTCCTTAACAGGCCGAAGCCTAATTACAAAGGAAAAATACAAAGTAAAGAGGATGATTCTATATAAAAATAAAAGTGAAAATAAAAATAAAAAATAAATATAATACTATCAACAAACTTATAATACCTAAGTAATAAGTTATACGAAATGAACAAATAAACTTATAACAAACACGATTTTAAATTATTAACAAATTTATTTTTATTATTACAAAATATGTCCACTCCGTATTGAACTTCATGATACCGTTTTATCATAACAAGTAATGGCGAAAAAGAATGATGGGTAGTTCGTGGTGTGTTGTACATAAATGTTAAATGATTATGACTGGTAAGGCGTGGAATTGAGAAATTAATGAGGTTTAAAAAATGAGTATTATCACTATGGTGATGGATGATTTTGTAAAGTTCATATATAAGTACATATCTATGCCTGTTATAAATTGATAACAAATTAAATTCTGAAAGAAGTGAGTCGTAAGAAATATTATTATCTGGATAAGTCCTTTTCTATATGAAGAAAACTGTATCTGTCGTTGTAGCTGGCTCTTATTGTCAGAATTGCCTAAGAAATGATCAGTATTTAATATTCTGCAAAATCCATAAAGAAATCTCCAGTGGAAATTGAAAGTCAAAATTATTAATTCAAAATTGTTCAAACTTGTTTTTTTAGCTGAAGAAAAATATATCTGGTATTGCAGCTGGCTCCAACTATCAAAATTGTGTAAAAAGTGATAAGTCTTTAATATTTTGCAAAAATCATTAAAACATCTCCAGTAGAAACAAAATGCCGTCGATTAAAGTCAAAATTATTGTTTCAAAATTGCTCAAAATTGGTTTTCTGGCTGAAGAAAAATGTATGTTAATTCCAGCTGGCTCTTACTATCAAAGTCGCCTAAGAAATGATCATGTTTTAATAATCTGCAAGAATTATAAAAAACAATCTTTGGTGGAAACAAAATGGCGTCGTCGGTTAAAAGTCAAAATTATAAATTTAAAATTGCACAAAATTGTTTTTTTAGCTAAAAAAATTTATCTGTCATAGCAGCTTCCTGTAACCATCGAAATCGCCTAAGAAATGATCAATATTCTGCAAAAATCTTAAAGAAATCTTCAGAGAACACAAAACGGCGTTGAATGAAATTAAAAATTACTTATTCAAGATTAAATTAAATGGGTTTACAGATGAAAAAAAAAATGTATCTGTCATTGCAGCTGGCTCTAACTGCCAAAAATTCCGAAAAATGATCAGTCTTTTACATTCTGCAAAAATCGTTAAAAATCTCCAGTGAAAACAAAATGGTGTCGGTTGAAAATCAAAATTATCAATTAAAAATGGTAATGTGGCCATCATGTTACTTTCTTCGACTTGATGGCATCATTTATATTTACGCTTTCATGGTTTATTTTTAATTTAAATGCACATCGAGCGTTTTGCAGGATGAGATGACACTGACGTTTAAAACGTCAAAATTATGGATGGAAATTATTATTAAAAATTGCATTCAAAATGATTTACTGAAAAGACCACCGGTCCGATTCGGGATTTCATTCGAAAGATCTCATTAAGACGCTTCAGAAAAAGTACCCGCAAAAGAACAAATGTTAATATCAACCGCGTGAGGCGCTCGCAAAGAAAATTTAAAAATGGAAAAAACCGATGAACTTTTTTTATAACCATCCCGGATCATCAAAGAGCATTTTTTCTCAGTAATCAAATTTCAGCTAGCTGATAAAATAAAAAATGGTGATGTGGCCATCATGTTACTTTCTCCGGCTTGATGGTATCATTTATATTTACGCTTTTATGATTTATTTTCAATTGAAATCATATTTTAAATGCATATCGAGCGTTGCATAAACTCGGATGAAACTGATGTTTGAAACGTCAAAATTATGAAACAGAAAAATTATACTTCAAATTCAAAAATTCGGTTTACTCAAAAACTAACGAGATTTCGAAAAAAACTTATTCTTTAGAAGTTGTTCATTTTGGCATTCTCTACAATTATTAATCAAATAAATTTTCTGTAACTATTATCGTTTCATAATTATAAACCAAAAATTAAAAAAAAAATGGTGATGTAGCCATCATGTTACTTTCTCCGACTTGATAGTAATATTTGTATTTACGCTATCATGGTTTATTTTCAATTTAAATCATATTTCTGGAAAAAGTGCATTTTCGGTTTTCAAAATTTGTCCTTAAACGCTGCCTATTTTGTCACCGCAAAATTTGGATAATTTTATTTCGACGATCCTAAAGATATTTTATTTAGGATGTATCTGTCAAAATTTTAAGCATCTGTTTGTGGAACTTACAGGACGTTTTCTGGAAAAAGTGCATTTTCAGTCTTAAAAATTTGTCTTTAAGCGCTGCCACTTTTGTCAGAGAAAAGTTCGGATAATTTTCTTTAGACGATTGTAAAGATATATTATTTAGGATGTATCTATTAAAATTTCAAGCATTTTCCGACAAAATTGTGGAATTTAAAGGGCGATTTCTGGAAAAAGTGCAATTTTTGTCTTCAAAAATTGTCTTCCAGATTTGTTAGAGCAAAATTCGAATAATTTTCTTTGAAAAGTTTTAAACATATGTTATTTAGGATGTATCTGTCAAAATTTCAAACATCTGTCAACAAAAATCTGGAATTTACAGGACGATTTCTGTAAAAAATGCATTTTTAGTCTTCAAAATTTGTCTACTAGTGCTGCCATTTTTGTCAGAAGAAAGTTCGGATGATTTTTTAAAAACATATTTAAAGATATATTATTTAAGATGTATCTGTCACAATTTCAAGTGTCTGTCAACAAAAGTCTGGAATTTACAGGACGATTTCTGGAAAAAGTGCATTTTCGGTCTTCAAAATTTGTCTTCTGGTGCTGCCATTTTTGTCACCGCAAACTTTGGATAATTTTATTTCGATAATTCTAAAGATGTTTTATTTGAAATGTATCTGTCAAAATTCCAAGCATCTGTCTACAAAATTGTGGAATTTACAGAGCGATATCTGGAAAAAGTGCAATTATTGTATTCGAAATTAGTCTTCCAGTTTTGTTAGAGCAAAGTTCAGATAATTTTTTTAAGCAGATCTAAAGGTATGTTATTTCGAGCATTTGTCGACAAAATTGTAGAATTTATAGGTCGATTTCTGGAAAAAGTGCAATTTTTGTCTTCAAAATTTGTTTTCCAGTTTTTTTAGAGCAAAGTTCGGATAATTTTTTTTTACAGTTTTAAAGATATGTTACTTTGAATGTATCTGTCAACATTTCAAGCATCTGTCAACAAACGTTTGGAATTTACAAGACGATTTCTGGAAAATGTTAATTTTCGGTCCTCAAAATTTGCCTTTAAACGATGCCATTTTAGTCACCGCGAAGTTTGGATAATTTTATTTAGGCGGTTCTAAAGATATTTTATATATGATGTATTTGTCAAAATTTCAAGCATCTGTCGACAAAATTGTGGAACTTAAAGGGCAATTTCTGGAAAAAGTGCAAGTTTTGTCTTCAGAATTTGTCTTTCAGATTTGTTAGAGCAAAATTCGGATCATTTTCTTTTAACAGTTTTAAACATATGTTATTTAGGATGTATCTGTCAAAATTTGAAAGATCTGTCTACGAAAATCTGGAATTTACAGGACGATTTCTGAAAAAAAATGCATTTTCGGTCTTCAAAATTTGTCTTCTGGTGCTGCCATTTTTGTTAAAAGAAAGTTCGGATGATTTTTTAAAACATATTTAAAGATATATTATTTAAGATGTATTTGTCAAAATTTCAAGAATCTATCTACAAAATTGTGGAATTTACAGGACGATTTCTGGAAAAAGTGCAATTTTGTCTTCAAAATTTGTCTTTCAGGTTTGTTCGGATAATTTTCTTTAAGCATATCTAAAGATATGTTATTAAGGATGTGTCTGTCAAAATGTTGAGCATCTGTCGATGAAAGTGTGGAATTTACAAATTTACAGGGCTATTTCTGTTACCATGTTACTTTCTCCGACTTGATGGTATCATAGCCATTTATATTTACGTTTTCATGGTTTATTTTCAATTAAAATCATATTTTAAATGTACATCGAGCGTTGCGTAAACTCTGATGAAACTGACGTTTAAAACGTCAAAATTATGAAGCGGATAAATTATACTTCAAATGTAAACAGTTGGTTTACTCAAAAACTAACAATATTTCGAAAAAAACTTATTCTTTAGAAGTTGTTCATTTTTGCATTCTCTACAATTATTATTAACATAAATTTGCTGTAACTATTATCGTTTTATAATTATAAACCAAAAATTAAAAAAAAAATAATAAATTTTTTTCTCAAATAAAAATGATTTTATGAAAAATCTTTTCAAGCAAAAGATGTTCATTTCTTTGTTGTCTTCAAAGTTTGTTTAAATGTTTTTGTGATATTTTTATTATTTAAGAAAATATTGGCAAAAAACAAAAAATAGTTAAGGTAAACGCCCACTTCCGGTGTACAAAATTTTACCAAAAGCTTTTCAGTTCTTCAGATTATTAAATAAGACGGATGTTCAAAGTTTCATATCAATTAGTCTATTAGTTTTTGAGATACAGCGCGCACAGACAGACACACACACACAGAAACAAATATTTTTTTTCCAGAAATTGTTAAAATGGTATCTAGGGACCCCAAAACGGATATTTCCGTAAAAAAATGTTTTGAAAAAAAAATCACGATCACAATACTTTCTCGTACTTAGTTTTTGAGTAAACCGAGTTTTTGAATTTGAAGTATAATTTTTCCATCTTTCATAATTTTGACGTTTTAAACGTCAGTTTTATCCAAGTCTACGAAAAGTTCGATGTACATTTAAAATATGATTCAAATTGAAAATAAACTATAAAAATGTAAATATAAATGGCTATGATACCATCAAGTCGGAGAAAGTAACATGATGGCCACATCACCATTTTTTTTTCCAGAAATTGTTGAAATGGCCCGAAAACGGATATTTCCGTAAGTTCAAAAAAAAATCACGATCACAATACTTTCTCGTACTTCGTAACGGAGAAAGTAAAAATGTTGATGCGTACAACATAAAATGTTCAAAATGAATGAAGAATGAGCGAGCAAAACACAATACCGCGAAGAGATGGCGTCGGCCTTAAAAACAACACCGCACTCACAGCCTGCATGACGCCGCGAGTGTGCATGCACCGGTGTAAACATCACGTGATCGCCCGATCGCCTTTTGGCAACGATGGGTGCGTGTTGATCGTAACCTCGAAACGCTCAGTGGACTCCTAGAGTCAACCAAAATGCTCGCGCCTTATTTTTCCGTGCAAATATCATACAATTTCTACCAGTGTTAATCGAATCGGTGTGTGAATATAGTGAGGAGGCCATCAACTCAGACAGTCAGTGCAAGCAATTTTTTCCTGGAAGCAAAACATGGATAATGGAAAAAAGGTTAGTGTTTTATAATTATCGCACCATCCGACAATAACCGTTTGCTTTACTATCCGGAGTTAAATTATTAAGACGAAGAGTTCACTCGATTTACATTTATACTCATTATTTCGTGTGTCCAGTTTACGATTTATATTGTTTTATTTTAATATTGTCTTATTGAATTAAATAAAACGGAGCACATTTAAAACACAAACATTCACTTGCAGGTTGTGTTTTAAATGTGCTTCGTTTTACACGGCTAATTTATTGGTATATTAAGCATATTTTTTATGCAGTTTCTCCTCATCTGCTCCCGTATTACATATGGAACGGACTGGATTTACTGATCTCTTGATAATTATAACTTAATTATTGATACTCTTGCATAAGAACCATTTTCGTATAGTTAATTGCTCCCCTTACACATTCGATTGGATTCTTTATTTTATTAAATTAAAAAGTTATTTTTTCGTGAAGAAAGGAACATAAAATTCGCATTTTTGTGTGAGTACATCGTTTTATAAGTAGATTGTAGTTGTTGGTTTATCAACAAAAAAAAAACACAGTACATTCGGTTTTGCTCCTTAATGGGGCCCCTCGCGAGCGTCGTTTGTTGATGACTCATACCCGCGAGAGGTGTATTTCACAATGTTGCATCGAGTGCGCGTCTTGACTTGCATCTCTCGATTAAAATCATGCACGGTGCAAACAAACTTTAATTTTGTTAGTGAATTATGTGATAAATGTCTAACCATTAATGCTGGTGGTGTAGTTAGTGAAAATGTGCAAATTCGGAGAAGTAAGATGTTGAGGGACGACAAACAAACTACGCATTAAAGATGGAGAGGATACTTAGAGGTCGGTGGATATTATTTATATAATTAAATGCTTTTTCTACTATCAGCCCTCAAGTCCACACTTTGGCAAACTTAATTAAGACAAAATTAAGAATATCAAGAAATTTAAACCAAAATGTTTTATAAATAAAAGCTGAATGATAGTGGAAAAATCACTTAATTAATTACTGCCCTTATCTGCGTATTATAATTACTAATGAGGTTGAATAAAATTACATGAAATGCATAATAAAAAAGACACACACACAATTTAAAATAATTACCTTATACAGGGTGTCCTAAACAGAGTAGGATTGCATGGGTATCTTTCTTATTCTTAAAGCTAGAGATCTGATTAAATGGGCAATGTTGTGCAGTTTTCTATGCTGATTCAGATTATGTTGAGAAATTTTCAAAATTCCGAGCAGTTTAGAAAATATTTAAAAAAAAACTGAAAATCGCGATTTTCAAAAAAATCAAATATCTCAATAATTATTAAAGATGCGAAAAAAAGTTTTAAATAAAAGTTACTTGGTTTAATTAGGCAAACATAGAAATCAAGTCCAAATAAAATTGAAGATGGCGGTTTCCGAGATATTAATACCAACTTTCTTATTTCAAATGGCCGCCATATATGATTTTTACACGCATAAATAGACTTTTTTTTCTCTTTTCAACAATGTACAACAATCTATGTCAAAATAAAAAATAATGGAAATATTAATTGTTTAAATTTTAATTTTAATCTTTTAAATTATTTTTAAAGCAAATGTAACAAAACAAAAAGAGGTAATACAACCAAGTAGTAAAATAACAATAAATTATAAAAAATGCTCAAAATGTTGAGCGTTATTGGCCAAACACAATTGACAGCGTTTTACAACACTGCCAGTTACTTTTCGCAATGTGTTGCGATTAATGCCTTTTATTGCCTCTGTCACTGCTTCGCGAAGTTCATCTACATTGTTATAATTGAAGTTACTTCCATAAACTTTGTTTTTTAAAGTGCCCCACAAATAAAAGTCAAGAGGCGTCAAGTCTGCAGATCTGGTTGGCCACTGTACAGGTGTATTAGTCGCTATTACTTTATTATTAAAACGTCCATTTAGATAAGTAATAACATCTCTGGCATTGTGTGCTGGTGCGCCATCTTGCTAGTACCATATTTGCATATTTTGGGCCAAAGGTAAATCATCCAATAAATCTTCTAAGGTTGTTTGAAGAATTTCTAAATAACGTTGTGCAGTTAGAGTTCCATCAAAAATTATAGGACCAAGTAAACGATTTCCCATAATGCCACAAAAAACACTAAAGCCGAACCGTAATTGGTTTCGCCGTGGAATAACTATGTGTGGATTTTCTTGAGCCCAATAGTGCTCGTTATGACGATTAAATAATCCACAATTAGAAAAGTAAGATTCGTCAGTCCATAAAATTGTGGTTATAAAATCACCATTTTCCGTAATTTTGTTGATTAACCACCTGCAAAATGTTAATCTACGGATGTTATCATTTGGTTGTAAAGTCTGAGATAGGTGCAATTTATAAGGGTGAAACTTGTGCTTTTTAAAAATTGTTGATGCTCTAGACTTAGATACGTTAACTTAATTTTCTATCTGCCGACATGAAATATTCGGATTAGCTGCCACACAAGCCAATGTTAATTCTTCATCAACAACGATCATATTTCTATTTCTCTTAGGTTTTTTTAAACTTCCATACAATTGCATATTTTGATCCAATCTTTTAAATACCTTAATGTCCGGCTGCCTTCTTTCAGGAAAGTTTGCTTGTTATGTTTATGCTGCAAGATGGGGGTTTTTGTAACACCTGATGTAATTACAAAACATATCGTATTGTTCAGATATTGAATAATTCGCCATTTCAAGTAATTAATATTTTTTTAATTTATCGATATTACAACAACTTAAGACAATACACATGTATGAATGATTAATACAACTGATAAACTAATGTAAGATGACAGTTAGTCGTTATAACAAATTTTGTTTTATTTTTATTTATGCCTACTTGTTTTAAACTTACAACAATTAATATTTCCATTATTTTTTATTTTAACATAGGTTGTTGTACATCGTTGAAAAGAGAAAAAAAAGTCTATTTATGCGTGTAAAAATCAAATATGGCGACCATTTGAAATAAGAAAGTTGGTATTAATATCTCGGAAACCGCCATCTTGAATTTTATTTTGACTTGATTTCTATGTTTGCCTAATTAAACCAAGTAACTTGTATTTAAAACTTTCTTTTTTTCGCATCTTTAATAATTATTGAGATATATTATTTTTTTTGAAAATCGCGATTTTCAGTTTTTTTTAAATATTTTCTAAACTGCTCGGAATTTTGAAAATTTCTCAACATAATCTGAGTCAGCATAGAAAACTGCACAACATTGCCCATTTAACCAGATCTCTAGCTTTAAGAATAAGAAAGATACCCATGCAATCCTACTCTATTTAGGACACTCTGTATGGAACACATGACATTTTAAAAGTGTATTAAAACAATTCAATATAAGCTTACGATAATATCAATTACAGAGTGACCAGATAAAAAAATATATTAAATTAATTAATTAATTTGCAAAGTGCAATATTTGCAATATTTCTGATTTATGTGGTTCCTCCCTACCTATGTAACCCACGTTTATTTTCAAGTAATTGAAGGGTAGGATAGGACCCACCCACCACCCTTCGTATAAATTTTAGCTCAAACTACAAACCCTGTTTCGTAATTATTTTTAAAATTCCGCACCACAGAAAGATTTATTTAAAAAAAAATATCCAATCAAACAGCGTTTTATGGGTTAAGTTAAAATGGATACGGGGGTGGTGGGTGGTCCCTATCCTATAATCCAACTAGTTGAACATCACCCAGGGTTTTTGCAAATGAATTAATTTGCAAAATACAAAATCACAAATTCAATTTTTCTGGATTATGTGCAGTGCACGACTTCCCCCTAAATTAACACTAAAAACCACCCAAATTTGACAAAAACCTTCTAAAATTTTGGTTTTACTTTAAAAGATTGGGAAACAGAAATGGGGTTAGTTTTCAATCCACTTCCAAAAAAACGACAATTTTATTTTCTAAAAATATAAAAAAGGTAAGATGGCAAAGATAAAATACAAAAGCCTATTAACTCAAAAAAAAACACTCATCTCGAAATCTCTTGAATGTTAAAACCAGGGGCGGCTCGTTATCAAGAAACCATGTCTGTGTGTGTGTGTGTCTATGTGCGCTGTATCTCAAAAACTAATAGAGCAATTGATATGAAACTTTGAACATCCGTCTTATTTGATAATTCGAAGAACTGAAATTTTTTTGGTAAAATTTCGTACACCGGAAGTGGGTGTTTACCTTAACTATTTTTTGTTTTTTGCCAATATTTTCTTAAATATGAAGAATATAACAAAAAACATTTAAACAAACTTTGAAGACAACAAAAAAATGCACATCTTCTACTTGAAAATATTTTTCATAAAATCATTGCTATTCGAGAAAAAAGTTTATTGATTTTTTAAAATTTTTGGTTTATAATTATGAAACGATAATAGTTACAGCAAATTTATGTTAATAATAATTGTAAAGAATGCCAAAATGAACAACATCTAAAGAATAAGTTTTTTTCGAAATCTCATTAGTTTTTGAGTAAACCGAGTTTTTGAATTTGAAGTATAATTTTTCCATGTTTCATAATTTTGACGTTTTAAACGTCAGTTTCATCCGAGTTTACGCAACGCTCGATGTACATTTGAAATATTATTTTAATAAACCACGAAAACGTAAATATAAATGGTTACGATACCATCAAGTCGGAGAAAGTAACATGATGGCCACATCACTATTTTTACTTTCTCCGTTACGAAGTACGAGAAAGTATTGTGATCGTGATTTTATTTTCAAAAATTTTTTTTACGGAAATTACCGTTTTGGGGTCCATTTCAACAATTTCTGGTAAAAAAAAAATTTGTGTCTGTGTGTGTGTGTGTGTGTGTGTCTGTGTGCGCTGTATCTCAAAAACGAATAGAGCAATTGATATGAAACTTTGAACATACGTTTTATTTAATAATCCGAAGAACTGAAAAGCTTTTGGTAAAATTTCGTGCACCGGAAGTGGGTGTTTACCTTAACTGTTTTTTGTTTTTTGCCAATATTTTCTTGAATATAAAAAAATATCACAAAAACATTTAAACAAACATCGAAGACAACAAAGAAATGAATAGCTTTTGCTTGAAAATATTTTTCATAAAATCATTGTTATTCGAGAAAAACATTTATCATTTTTTTAAAATTTTTGGTTTATAATTATGAAACGATAATAGTTACAGTAAATTTATGTGAATAATAATTGTAGAGAATACTAAAATGAACAACTTCTAAAGAATAAGTTTTTTTCGAAATCCCATTAGTTATTGAGTAAACTAAGTTTTTGAATTTGAAGTATAATTTTTCCAGCTTTCATGATTTTGACGTTTTAAACGTCAGTTTCATCCGAGTTTACACAACGCTCGATATAGATTTAAAATATGATTTCAATTGAAAATAAACCCATGAAAACGTAAATATAAAGTCAGAGAAAGTAACATGATGGCCACATCACCATTTTTTATATATGTAGTCGGAACAGCTTCGGTTCTAGATTTCAGACGGAAAATATTTATAAATCCCAAGGAGATTGCCGTCGCAACATCTTGGCAATTACATTTAGAGGACTGTAACACTGAATCTGGACGTAATCCAGAGACCCACTTTTTTCCATATTTATGTCTTTCATATATTTACACGAGAATGCGGGGTAGTCTCACAGTCTGCACATGTTCCTTGTGTACAATCCAACACAATTACCATTTTCAACTCGAAACGAAAAGACGTTTTGTAATTAGATTTATTTTAAAAAGCGTAAACACGATAGTGGAGATAGAATTAAATAATGTGTACATTATAATATTTTCGTGAACAAACATTATTACTAATCAAAGACATACTTATTTACCAGTAAATTAATAACAGTGTTTGCGGTGTTTCGGATTTAAATCTGAATGAAACATAGTGTAATACTTTTTAATAAAACAGTTGGCAAAAGCCTCAGGGTGAGCCCAATTAAAAATTCACAACTTTCGTTAAGTACATTCAAGCGCAACGATAATACTAATTAATGGATGAGAGAAGTTTTTCGCAATTTTGTTCGTTTTGGATGCGGACTGCAGTGCAGAGTGCAGAGACAACAGAAGTCGTGCCCGGAACCCGCGTCGCATTAAAATTCATCCGGGAAAGCCTTTTTCAACAGGTGACGTGAAAATTGTCCACCCGTTCATAATTTATGGATTCCGGGAATAAAAAGAGCGAAAGTTTTAATTGGAGGGCTTACCTTTCAACTACTCATAATCCATACTTGATAGTTACGATTATTTGTTAATTGTCGAATGAGTTCATTACTTTATTGATTTAATTGCGGATTTTTTTGAAGTAGTAGTATTACTCGAATATTTTGCAGATTTAAAGTAATACGGCTAATTATTTGAGGTTAAGTTTTTTAACTCAATTTTTTTCACTAATTCGATAAGGTTTTTTTCTAAATAGGATATTTAATTGGAACGCGGTTTATGGAGCATGAATGGTATTAGAAACAATAATGTAAGCTTCTAAACTATTATGTCACGCCCGATTGTTAAAATTTCTTTCAAATGAAGTAGGACAACCACTAACAACATCCAAGATCACAGAATATTTTCGTATATGAAACTTAACCATATGACATGGGACTCGAAACCACTACCATTCTTTACCGTCAGTTTACTCAAAAACATTTTTTAAAATTTTGTTTACTATTCACGTTTCAACAATATAAACAAAATTATTTATTTTTTTGACTTTCGCAGGTGCCCTTCAGTCGTATCAGTTAATGTATTTGTACTTGTCTAATATAATGAGTGATGAAATATCAACAGGGATACATTCATGGATAAAGGTTGTCTATGAGGGCTGTCATGACAAAAAAACAAAATTTTTAAAGTCATAATTTACGTTAGGAATTAAATGAATACGGTTTACATAAGTTACAACAGTATAAACCAAATTACAAAATTCACAGTTTCCGTTAAAAATTCAATGAATACGGCTTAGTAATTTTAAAAGTGCATGATGCGAGAAGACTGAATAAATTTGCTTTAAATGATTTAATTAACTTTGTTTATCATCCTGCCCTACTTTTGAGAACGTCCTGTATAATATCGTATTGATTTATTCAATTAATTTCGTCGTGGGTAATTGAAGGTAATTTTGACGTTGGCGTAATTTCTTCGAGTCGATAGAATGTGGATGTAAAATTAGGGCAAAACATTGCGCACCGATGGGAACAATAGAAATGTGACCTTAATATCTACAAAGCTGTGCCCTCTCCTTCCCTTCCGCCCTCTTTCGCTCCCTTAGTCACACTACTAAGCTGACGTTCGTATTTATCGCCCTTGTAAATTACCGCGCGTTACGCCAAGCCACTCCACGATAAATGAACGCAAATTCCTCATGAGAAAATACGTTAGACAAAAAAAATACTTAAAATAAATAACAAAATAAGTAATACTAATTATATGTTATTTTATTGTATTAATTAAAATGCTTGTTTATAATAAAATTAAACAAAAATTCAATACTTAACCCTTAACAAAGGAGCGCATGTTTCTAGAAGAATGACTAGTAGTTTTATGACTCGAACGAGAAAAAGTGCATAATTAACCCTTAGCTAACGAGCTAGTTTACAATAGTCACAACCATCGGTTTGCAGACAACTAAAATGAGCTAATTTGTGAATTGATATTTTGGTGGATGCGCCGGTCTCTTACTAATAACACTTTTATTAACGCGATCCACTTTGCACATTTAAAAATCAATCAAAATATAAAATTGCGACAATTTTGTGATTATAAATAAAAATTAAATAACCAAAATTCATGTAGAAAAAATTTAAAAAAAACAATAAATTATGCTAGACATAAACAATACAAACACCGCAAAAAGTTGTAATTATCTACGTTTGGCTATAAACAAATTTCGAAAGATCTATCCGACATAAACTTAGATTGAAAGTCTGAAATTTTATTCGAAAACAATTTAAAATTGGTATTTCGCCTCGGCTTGTATCACCTCAAATGTTAATACATCCTTACGTTCTTTGTTGCTTAAATAACTATTATATAATAAGAGATTGTATTAAATATCTTAGGTTGAGTTTTCATTCATATTTATATTTCGTCTTTATTAATAGTTATTTAACCAACAAGTGTGTTAATGATAGCGATTCATGATCGAGACATTTTCATTAATTGTTGAGATCATTAATCGCCAATTAACACACGAATTGGTTACAAGATTTTTCCGTTGATCGTAACTTAGATCAACATTAGAAATTAGATTAGAGAAAATCCAAACAAAACAAACAAATAAATTTGCTATTAAGCCCTTTGCAGCAATATCGGCAAAACATGCGAATAGCGCAGATTCCGAATGACGTCTTACCTGTTACTCCTCGCACCAGGAAATAAATTCTACCTAAGTTTTTTCGTAAAAATGTTTACTCTTTTCCGGAAGCAAATTTAATGTTGCATTACTTGCAATGGCTAGTACTTTTGGCGGTGTTAATTTAAACTCGACACTATCCGTAGAAGCAGACATTCAATCGATACACGCGTTTTATAAATTGACGTTTCACACTTTGACATTATTGTATAACAAAATCGAAGGCGGTTCACCGCTAATTTGTTTCTAACGCAGAGAATTGATATACATTTGCATTT
The DNA here is from genome assembly GCA_910593695.2 of Ocypus olens. NCBI lineage: Eukaryota > Metazoa > Arthropoda > Insecta > Coleoptera > Staphylinidae > Ocypus > Ocypus olens. Next base: position 351,237 of record OU343049.1, read on the forward strand.
ACATGTGAAACAAATTAAAGATCGTTTTCTCGCTATTATCAGTTACATTTCCAGTAATTATGAGTAATTAGCCACTCATGAATTAGCTATTTAATGCTTAACTAGAAATCGTTCTTTTTTTTAGGAAATATGATTAATAGGAATTCGAGTTAGGGAATCGAGGATGATAGGGAATTGGCTTAGCCAGCTAGAGCATTCAGCCACAACCGATGTATAGTATTTAATAATTCATTTAAGTGAAATGAGGATAAAGACTAAGTATATCCAGGGACCCGCACGGCCATTTTTCGTGTTAAAAAAGTAAAAAAAGTGACCGCCCGGACGGAACTCGAACCCGCACCAGCGGGGTCGGAGGCCGAACCTCTACCCACTAGACCAGCGCGGCCCTAGAAATCGTTCATTAATGAAAAATCGTTCATTAATAGGGGTCATTAATGAACGATTTTTGATACATTTGGGTACATTAAAGTTAGCCGTTAACCAACGAGCAACGGAAAATAAATTTATTATTTGATGCTTTATTTCGTCTTCATTAAATTTCAAAGTCCACTTAATCTCCGATAGTGGAACAGTTAACATGTGACAGTTGGTTGTTACTGTAAAAGAATATTAAAAACTATAAATGAAAATGAAAATAATGTTTTTGCTTTTAAAGATAAAGCACTTCATCCTCGATAATGGATCCATAATGTTGGATTAAAGTTATATCTGGAACGTTCTCGAGTCCAATTAAAATCATGAACGGCAGCTTTGATGCGAAATTCAGCTGGAAGGTGATGACGCCGAATAATTCGATTATGATGTAACTGGATTCGCCAGAATGAAGCTAAAACCGCCCCCGGGTGCTCCCCCAACTAACGGCTTGTTTCAACATTGTTCACGTTTGTGTCAATAAATGAATTTGCTTTGGTGGTAAATATAATTTTGTAAATACATTTCTCTGCGAATGTGATCGTTCTTTTTTTTTTGTATCGGTATTACATGTATTCTCAGTAGATTGTATTTTTGAATATTTACTCGTTGAACTTTATTTTATATATCTTACTGAACTTCTTGGTTCGCCATTAGTTACATATACCGTGTGTTCGTTATTGTTTGATAGCTGTTTGAATTTCCCGCTCATAAAAAAACTTTTAATGTTGGTACTTACCAGTGACAGGACTATTAGGGAATTTATTTATTTTAAACTATAACAGATGTTCAAAGTGTTGCCCATTTTGATCCAAACACAAATTTACCCGGCGTTTCATGTTGTTGAAGACATTTTGTAGAATTTCAGGTGTAACATTGCGCACCGCTTCTGTTATTGTATTGCGCAGTTGTTAAGTAAAGTGTGGAGTCGATCAGTATACACTTTATTTTTTAAATATCCGAACATAAAATAGTCAAATCTGGTGAGCGAGGTGGGCCATAGATCTTTGCTAATTAACCTATCTCCGAAGAACTGCCGCAGGTGATTTAACGTTGTATTTGCAGTATGCGCAGTAGCTCCATCCTGCTGAAAGTATCCTTGCTGCAATTCATCATCATGAAGTTCGATAAAAGGATTCAAGAGTAATTCCCGATAGCGAGCTGCGGTAATATTGTCATTAAAAAAAATAGGGCCATTGATTCTCCTTCGGGACATTGCCAGCCATACACCAACCTTCTGAGGATGTAACGGAACCTCAACAAATATATGGGGGTTTTCAGCAGCCCACACTCTATGGTTTTGCGAGTTCACATGGCCGCTAAGGTGAAACCAAGCTTCGTCACTGTAGAACGTTAAATCTAACAAATCGTCATCATTCAGGAACTCGTTAAACCAATTGCAATACTGCATTCGGCGAGGATAATCAGGCGGCAGCAACTGTTGAGTTGCAGTTACCTTGTACGGATGTAAATGTGAATTTTTTTTGCAAGCCTTCTGACATGTACCAAGCGATAAATTTGTCTGAGCAGAAAAACATCGGAGCGATTTCTTCTAGTCTTTGTTGAATATCTTCAACGACTGCTTCCGTAAGAACAGTAGGTCGGCCTGTAGATTTCCTTTCCGGTTTAACGGAATCTGGTAACAATACGGCGAACATGTTGCACAAAGTAATTGTGACCAAACTCAACATCATGAAATTGTTCCTCGCAATTTTGATAGGAATAATTCCAACTCCCTTCTGCGTTGCGTGTCCCTGTTCGAAAATATGCTTCAAGGATAAACCTGTTGTGGCGATCTTCGAACGGCATTCTTAACCTAAAATCACATTTCACAATTAAGATTTGCATGTGTTAATGTGGTTATTTTTTAACTTACCAATAAAATATCTGCAGTAAGATGAGATGTTATAAAACGTAAATGTAAAACTAAATATCTATAAAGCACACGCACACACCATCGCACTGACAGTTAATGATCGATTTGACACTCTCGCAGGCAAGGTACCAACATTGCAATATGAAAAACAACGCGCCAAATTCAAATGCCCATCAAACAATGTTGAACGCAGGGTAATAAATCATAATAGCTGCAAACTCTGTAAGTTCTTACGGCTCGTTCACACGGAACCGAATCGGTTGTTTTACCGATTCGGGTATTTTGCCGTCTTCTGTAGTGTATTTCAATATCGTGTTCACGCGATACCGTATACGGTCGACGGCAGTATCATGTGAACACGCATATTGAAAAATATGCGCCACTACAGAAGACGGCAAAATAACCGAATCGTATTTTTAAAAAAGAAAATCGACCTGTTCGAGGATATCGTCCCAACATATTTTATTGCGGTTTTACTGAATTTATTCCATACTTTAGGCGCGCATTGTATATTGCTGGGTGATTTTAATTCACACAATATATTATGGGAATTTTTAGTTAGTGATATGAGTCAGATTTTCTTGATCACTGAAGGAATTCCCGTCAATACAATGCAAAGGGCAACACTTCCTGCGAATCTTGTGTGTTCTCAGTATTTCGCAACACACACAAATTGAGTAACGTCGACAAGTTAGAAACAGTGAGGATATCACGTGACCAAACCCCATTTCAATCGTCACTTTACCGAAGATGTAAAGACGGAATTATTACAGAGAACCGCTAAATGCGAATTGGATATCCATATCAAGCATATTCGCGGTATTCCAACTATTGTGAAGAAAACTTCGGAAAACTAATTATTCACGGAAGAACTCCCACACTACTTGAATTCTACTAATAAAACAATCGTGGATTACGTTCTAAGACCCATCTATTTTATACTAATTGCTGCTGCTCTACATATGACATAATAATTTTAAGTTGAACGACAATATAAATAGCTTCGAGTTATTATAACAACCCCAGTGAGGTTCGTCAAGATATAAAAAAATGGTGATGTGGCCATCATGTTACTTTCTCCGACTTGATGGTATCATTTATATTTACGTTTTCATGGTTTATTTTCAATTGAAATCATATTTTCAATGTACATCGAGCGTTGCGTAAACTCGGATGAAACTGACGTTTAAAACGTCAAAACTATGAAAGATTATACTTCAAATTCAAAAACTCTGAGATAAATTCATTTTTTTAAATCTAAATTAGTCTCATGACGTAATAATATGCGACACACTTCATTTATCCCATAGCCAACTCTGAAACAAAATTTTGTGGCTCACACGATAAAACATATCATTTATTATAATGTACTATGCTGTACAGGTGAAGGCAAAACAATTAAATGTGGAATATTTTCAAAAATACCACCGCCAACTTCAATGCATTTACTGTCTAGTTTGTGGATCGCACGTGTGGCTCTTTGCAGTGCTCTTTGGTCATTTCTTATATCAGCGGCAGAATTGACGATGCGGTCTAATAATTACTCTCTTTTTTTCCTTGTTAAACTTTTGTAGCATAAACTAAAGATTTCAGCCACCCCCAAAGGCACTAATCGAGAGGATTGAGGTCCGGAAACCTCGGCGGCCAATTTTGTGGACCTCCTCGGCCGATCCAGCGGCGAGGAAATTGGTTATCTGAGTAATTTCGTACAATATTACTAAAATGGGCAGGGGCCCCGACATGCTGAAAGTATATACACACATCGGAAAAGTCTAGTGATATTTTTATAAAACCTTAAATTGAACTGTATATTGTTTATATTATACATTGCCAGAATACTCAAGGCACTATTTTTGGAACACCTGAAAAAGAAACAAAAACAAACAAACAAAACAAACAGAGAAAACTCTAGTCGTTCTACGATGCTTTGATTATTCAAGGAAAGGCAACATTTGAGTTTAGAAGTGTTGAATCGAGCGGCAGGCCTTCTTCAAGCTGGCATAAAACAAATCGAAGTGGCTGAGCGGATAGGTGTTTCAAAGTGTTATCAGTCGGTTATGGCGGTGTTTTAGGGAAACAATAAGTCCGGCCGACCAACATCCAGGACGTGGACGTTCTACAACACCAGCTCAGGACAGATATCTGGTTTTAACAGCTAGAAGATATCCTACTATCACGGCAACTGAATTGTTTACCGAGTTACAGAGGGCAGATAACGTAATCGTTGGCAAAGATACTGTAAGAAATCGTCTTCATGAAGCCAATCTTCATTCCAGACGGCCTGTCAGAAATCCACCTCTGTCTAGAGGCAATCGCGGAGCAAGATTAGACTGGTGTCGAAATTTTCATAATTGGGACGAACATGACTGGGCGAACGTGTTGTTTACTGACGAGTCTAGATTTGGATTTCATCCATATTCTCGTCGGATAAGAGTGTGGAGGCGATCCGGAAACGAGGAACGTTTGAGGCAGGTCCAGGAGGCATACACTTACAGAGGTGGTACTGTAATGGTATGGGGCGGAATAATTCTGGGCGGTAGAACGGAGCTCATTTTCCCAAATGGTTTTCTGAGAGCTCAGCATTATTTGGACAATATTCTTCTACCTATTGTGCGTCCATTTGCCGGTGCTGTTGGTTGCATGATAATGCTCGACCGCACGTCGCACGTATTGTGACGAACTGGTTGACCGACGAGACAATACAAGTATTGCCATGGCCACCACAATCTCCGGACCTAAATCCCATTGAGCATGTGTGGGACATGCTTAAAAAAAGAATCAATCCGCATATGGTCAACATTCATAATGCCTTTAGATTCAGGGAGCTTCTGACCGCAGAATGGGCACGTTTACCCCAAGAAGATATTGACAACGTTATTTTGTCTATGAACAATAGATGCAGACCCGTGATTAACCAACGTGAGATCATACTCTGTATTAAAATGCTTCCTCGAGAATTGTTCGTATAGTTAAAAAGTTATATATTGTTAATTTTGTTATTTCTTGGAAATGATTACGTCTTAAAAACAAATGTTTACCTTATTTTGTAACATTGACATTAAAGATTAGTAATTATCTATATATTTACGTATAAATATATTTAGAAATAAATAATTTAACCAAAATACCTACACGTAGAAAAATATCCATAGACTTTTCCGATGTGTGTATTTTGTCGTATATCAAAGGTACATCATCCAGTAAGGTCTGTTAAACGATTTTGCAAAAATTGATAAATAGCCGCTGTCAAACGATCATCTAACACAATCGGGCCTAGGAGTTGATGGTTGATCATTCCGCACCATACATTAATACTAAACCGATGCTGAAATTTACTTTCAGCCGTGGCATGGGGATTCCCATCTGACCATCATGTTCATTATGATGATTGTTAATTCCATTGCGTGTGAATTGTGTTTCATCCGTAAACAAAATGTAACGATACAGCCTACGATTTTGATTTACCCAATTGCAAAATTACAGCCTTAGGGCAAAGTCATCATTCTGAAGATTTTGGACTCGCTGAATATGGAATTCCTGCGAAGAGTCGTCCATACTGATGTCTAATTAATTTCATTGCCAGCTACAATGCGCCTTGAACCTGGACTACGTTGTGCAACATCACGAATCTCGCACGTCAAGACCATTTTCTCGTTCCGATGCAGTGACAGTTCGCGGGGTTTTTTCTGGTACGGCCGAGGAACAAGAGGTGGTAATACATATAGGTGCGTTCTCTGCAACTGACCCTACCTATCTGTATTACCTCTTCTTGTTTCTCGGCCGTACCAGAAAAAACCCCGCGAACCGTCACTGTTCCGATGTGACATGCAGGTTTAGCGGGAACTGACAAAAATTGAATGAAATATCTTCTGTTAGGATAGCGGTGTTGGTATTCAGCAACGGCCCATAAAAGAAAATCATATAGGCATATTCTTGATGTGTAAATATAGCTGGCATTGTGGAAGTGTGTACCACTAACAGCTACAAAAAAACAGCCACAAAAGAAAACACATGTCAATTATTCTAACAATAACAACTTACTACTAATAATTAATATCTCAGTAACGGTTAAGAATCGGACACATGTTTATATGACCTTTTATGTTTATTTTGATCTCCTGAACACATTCCTCGAGTATTGCCGTTTCCTCACCAATCACCCTGTATAATATTTTCACAATTGATTTTGTAATAATTCCAAGTAAACATTGCATAAATATTCAAAGAAAATATAAACAATATGCAGGTTTGAAGTAATACAAAAGCAATTGTTATTAAAGGTAGAAACGCCAAAGTGGCGGAATCTATTGCCTGAATGCTGTACTAAACTGTAGGTGCTCTGATGGGGGAGCAATTTTTAATTTGCTATTAACTTACTCAATAGTTATAATATAATCCCACTGTATTTGGGACACCCTGTATAATATGCGAGGCTGACCTAAAGCAGCAAGTGCTGCACGCAGCAAATTATATTGTGCGTGTGTATATGATTCGTAATTAATTCACTATGTATTTGTAAATATTTTAATAAATTGTTGTTTTATCGCGTCGAGTATTCCCCGAGCGACCGCAAATAACAATTTTATAAATGAATACAGCTCTGTTACGGCCTGAATTTATATTGCTATACAAATAAACTAGCAAAATGGCGAGGGGTAATAACGAATGCAAAACCAAAACATTTTCAAACGGGATTTTCACACCTGCGTTTTATAAACACCCGCGTTTTACACAGAATGGCTTAAAACTGAAAATTATTTTTGTAAAGTATGTTCATTAAAAAGTGTGCAATGATTTTTTAGTTTTTAAAATTCAAGTTGGTAACACATATTGAGGTTATGTTACATCCTATTGATAAATTCATTTGCTGTGACAAATGACGTAGAGAAGTCGTATGTTCATCTTCAAAAATTTCTTGGGCTGTATTAATAGCATCCTGAGTACGTTTAACTGATCTGCCACTTCCTGGTTGACGGAGAATACTACCCGTTTCACGAAATAATACAACAGATCGTGATAAGGTATTTTTCAATTCGCAATAAATAATGAGAACGTTAGGAAATTCTTCCTGAAACTCTGCTAAAGGTGCGTCGAATGAATACACTCAATTTCCGTCCACTTTAACCCCATTTCGGAAATAACTTTCAATTATAGAAACGTTTTTTGCTGGTTGCTGTAAACTATTGTGAGCACGGAATAATTGCAACTTATAGAAAGATCTGATGTTTTGTTTTTCAATTCCTAATAGCGCCTACAGACGATGTGGCGAATGATGGCCAACGTTGGCGTTCGTGCATTTGCCGCATCGTGTGTAGTAGACTCCGCGAATCACGAATGTGCACACATGTTGGCGTTCGTGGACGTTCGCTTAGGAGGCGGTAAATCTTTCACGGATCAAAGAGGTACACCAACGTTGGCTTATGCGCGCATATTAATTCGAGTTTCCCTACACACGACTTGTTTAAACTTGTATATATTCCTTTGAATTATTTGTTGAAGGTTAGTATAATTTGTTAGAATTAAATTATATTAAAGTAATTATTTTTATATATTTATTTAGATATCAAATATACAATTAAATTTAACATTATGGAGACTGCGGCAGAAAATATGTTGTACAAATGATTTTGTCGAAGAATTTTTAAACATATACCAAAAACATCCGGAAATTTGGGATCCTAGAAACAAGGATAAAAAAAATGGAAATATTGTGGCAGATAGGTGGAATTCAATAAAAGATGAATTAAGAGTGAAAATTCCAGTAAATAATTTAAAGAAAAAGAAGGGATGTTTGATGTCCACTTATAGAAGTTTGAAGAGAAAACTGACAAGTTCCATGAAGCCTGGAGCTGGAAAAGAGCAAATTTATAAGCCTTCGTGGTTTGCATTTGAAACCATGCACAAATTTTTGAAAACAACAGGTGATATTAATTACGGCCGATCAAAGTCTGAAAAATCAATTATTTTTTTAATTTTTCTAAAATGTTCATGGTGACTAGCTAATTTTTTTGCTATTGAAGATAGGCAATCAATTTCTCTCCTTCTTCTGATGAAAAAGAAGGTATACTTCAGCGGTCTACGATGATTATTAAAAAAAGTTGATTTTTTCGATTTTTTCAATTTTTGAGTTTTCTTTGCTGACGCGTCACGGCCTTCAAATTGACGTTTGTTCTTGCGAAAGTACATTTTCTAAAGCGTCTTGAAGGATCTTTCCAGTGATGTGTAGAAACCCGGAATCGAACCAGTGGTTTCTTCGGAAAATTATTTCAAAGCTAATTTTTGAGCAAAAGTAAGAAGGGGGGACCCTTAGGTGGATATTCAGGTTTTCGTCAAAAATTAAAAATCACCAATTTTAACTGAATCCTACTAATTGACGTACGAGGAGCTCAGATTTGCAAACCGCGTTCGTTTAGCAGCTACGGCCGATCAAAGTCTGAAAAATCATTTTTTTTAAATTGTCTAAAATGTTCATGGTGACTAGCTATTTTTTTTGCTATTGAAGATGGCTGAAATTTTTTAACGGCAATCAATTTCTCTCATCTTTCTGATGAAAAAAAAGGTATATTATTAAGAAAGTTGCATTTTTTTCACAAAATTTTAAATACAGAGGTGATAACTTTTGTACATACTTTACTACTACATAATAAGTTATTACAAAATATTTATTATTCATTAACTACATTTTAAGTAACACGGGAAATAATGTCTTTAAGAATACAAATCCTGCCATTTAACTTTGCCAGTTGTCATAAAATATTTTGCAAATTCTTCTCTAACAGCCTGAGCTTCAGCTGTAGCTTTTCTGCCAGTTTGCCGCAATGAGACAAGAGATTATTATATCACTTACATCTTGGCGCCATGTCCCTTCCTTCTTTTTCAAAATCAATTGCTCCATGCGGACAATGTATCAATCGCGATGTCCTACTTTTTCTTAAAAAATCATGCAACACCACACAAGTAAAGATTACAGTAGCTACATTTTCGGGTTGCAATGCTATTGGGGTCCTTAAAATTCGAAAAACCATCGCCAAAATGCCAAAAGCATTTTCTACTATTCGGCGGGCTCTGCTCACACGATAATTGTAAATTCGTTTGATGGACCCTTTTTTATGTGAACCTGGGTTCGGTTTCATTATTTTGTCACACAGAAAAAATGCATCGTCTGGTTCAGCGCTGTCCAACTTCTCTTAGCCAGCGGGCCATTTTTTCTTTAGCAAATATTTCGCGGGCCGAAAAGGATAGGTAAATAATGTCCATATAAATATTTGTTGTGGCAACTCTAATTATATTTTCAAGAGTGGAGTCTTTCAAGCTGTTTCTAAATTTTGATTTTATATATTTCATGTCAGAGAATGCACGCTCGCAGATATATGTACTTCCGAACATAGAAATGATTTGAAGTCCAAAATTTCTCATTTTTGGATATTTTTCTTTGTCCAAATGTTTGAACACTTGTATTCCAGTTGCTCCATTAGATGCAATGAATGGGTCAGTCAAAATTTTATGTACAGTTTACTATAACTCGCGGGCCGTAAAAAAAAGCTTCGCGGGTCGGATGCGGCCCGCGAGCCGCCAGTTGGACAGCGCTGGTCTGGTTGATTCGGTGGATGATGTAGATCGTTCTTCTTAATTTTTTTAAATAATTTTGTATTTCTGAAAACACCTCCATCACTAATTCGCCCCTGACACCCTACATCAGCAAACATGAAGCAATAATCAACATCTACTAAAGCCATCAATACTATGCTGAAAGTATTTTTATAATTATAAAATTCGGTGCCACTGTTATAGGGCGCCTGTATAAGTACATGTTTCCCATCTAGCGCCCCTATGCAGTGAGGAAAATTCCACTGATAATCAAATCTTTCGGCTACATTTTCCCATTTCTGGCGACTATTTGGAAGCTGAAACAAAATTAGGCGTTAAACAATTTTGTTTTCTAGGATGATGATACAAATACAAACAATATGGACGACGAGCCAGAAGCACATGAGGAAAATTGTGAAAAAATCATCAATGATAAATGATGTAACTGCTTTACCATAAAAAGTATTTATTAATTTTAGAATTCATTGGTGAATCACAAATGAAAACTGCTCAGTCTCCAAGAGTGCCAAAAGGAAAATGTATGAAAAAAAGAAAATTATCTAGCCCAGTTGATATTATTATTACAAAAAATAATGAGACAGGCAGCGGATGCGCTGGAAGAATGAAAAAATCGCCCCAAACAGCAAGAAAGCAAAGATGAATGCTCTATATTCGGGGAATTAATAGCTACTAAACTAAGAGCATTTAGTATGCGATCACAAAAAATATTAATGAATCAAATAAATAATCTGGTTTTCAACTCCGAAATGACAGAAATTGATGTTTCAAAACTATAGTAACACGCCAATGCCAAATACATTCCACTCTGCTTCCGAAGCCGCTTCATCTAAACAATCAGTTTTAACTTCTTCCGCTAATTCCCATTTTTCAACCCCTTAACCTTTACCTACCTTTCCCCATAAGTCCCATCCGGAAACTTTGTCCTGTGATATCCCTTTACAAAATAAAGATTGTACTACATTACAACTTTCCCCATCATTGACATATTTCTCTCAGGCACCTCAAGACATACTGAACCCAGAATCACAAGAAATAACAAATTCTAACCATTATTCAAATAAATTGTAACAAAGTTTTGTATTGTTTTTTCGAAAATATTTTAATTTTGTAATTTTTTGTTGGTTTTTATTATACGAATGAGAATAATAATATAAAGTTTATTTTGTATATGATTGCTATTACCTACCTGTACTCTATCTTTCAGAAAACCAATCAAAGCTTGACATACTTTTGGTACAATAGACGATATCAACTAAGGTGAAAATTTAAATAAAAAAGAGAGGCTTTGATAACTATCTCCTGTTGCCAAAAATTTTAAAGTAACAGCCACTCGTTCTTGGGCTGGAATAGCTTTCCTCATATTTGTATCTGTTTTTGATATTTTGGCTCCAATGTTATTTAATAAATATTCTAAATCAACAGCAGACATCCTACAAAAATTTTCAAATTTTCCAGACGGTTCCATCCTTAAATCTGCAAGTAGATCAGTACCATCACATCTAAAACAACAGTTCCAATTAGAAAAATTCAATATAACGATATAACTTAAATTTACCTTCATCGGCTTTTATTAAGGGATAACATCCACCATCTTCTGTTCCTTTTTTTTTTTCAAATTACTGCTCCGCTGACTTAATAAGTAAGCACAAGATGTAAGTAACAAAGTACTCGTAGCTATAATTTTCTCGTCATTGCTCATTGTAAATTTGAAATTTTTAAATTAAAAAACTATTAATGAAGTATTAATGTACACTGCATTTGTGGTGGGCTTGGCGCACAGGTTCGCCTATTCCAGAGAATACGCCAGTATCAAATGTTGGACGCATCGTGTGTAGTATACATTCGTCAAACGGTCTACGGTTTACAAATGTTGGCCCAAACCTACAAACATCACGAACGCCAACGGTTGCTGCGTTCGCCACATCGTCTGTAAGCGCCTTAACACGTGTGCCAACTTTAATTTTTAAAAATAAGAAATCATAGCACACTTGAGGTTTCTTTTTAATGAACATATGATATCAGTAGAAGCAAAATGATTTTTATTAAAGCTATCGACGTATCGGTCTTTCTGCCCCTTTTATATCAGAGAAAGAGTGACAATACATTTATTGAGACACGTTTACAAATAACCTCAACAGGCAATTGACAAAAGATGTTTCAGTATCATTTTTCGCAAAAACTAAATTGGAGATTGCGATTTTTTATAAGAATATGTTTCCATCTATAATAATGCGGTTGGCAACCATATCATAGCATTAAATGTGTTTTATGTTTAAGTTACAATAAAAAATTGTCGCATTGAAATATAAAAAAAAAATGATTCCTTTACGTTTCATTGAAAATATTCAGCAGCATTAAATTATTGAAGGGGAGGCGGCACAATAAATATAATTCCGTCCGCGGTTTTCCCTGCCGCGAAAGCCGCTTATCTTTCGATCCCTCCGGCTTCACTTTTCCATCTGTGAATATTTTAGAAGTTGCCGGAATTCCGACAGAAATGCCGAAGAGACATCCAAGATTCATACTAGTCCGGACGATTATCATCTCCTCCCGAGAAACTTTCAGATTTTACGGTAATTACGGTCTCAAAGGATGGATTAGGCCCTAACCCGAAATTAGATTCAGGTTGTTTCTTAAATCCGCATTATGTATTCTTTTTCAGTGTGAAATTTATTTTTCTTTTTCAATGGGATTATATCGAAATTTTTCACCGCTCCGGAGAGATAATTTTGAGGGTAATAAATACGCAACTTCAGGTAACAATGGATGGCATAGAATATTGGCAACGGCGATACGGGAGTTGATTTATTCTTCTGGGGTTTTATGATTGGGTAGAATTTCAATTAGAGACCTTACCTCTAGAGATGTGTTTGTGTTCGATGATTGCAAACATTTTTTTTAATGTACCTCAATGAAAAAAGGATAATGCAATCAATAATAACCGATAATGTTGGTGAAATCTTTGTGTGTTTTTGAAATATTCATAATTTCATCAAAATCTTAAAATATCCTCTTACTGGATTTGAAGATAACCACACGAGAACAAACCTTGTAGTATTATTGGAATTGCTTACTTTACCATTGTTTAAAAAACAATGTAAAATCAATTGCAATAGACATGAAAGTTTTAAAATTTCCTCAAAATAGTTCCTGCTTCATAATTTAACTTATACACTTTACTCCTTGAAAGTCCACGTAGTCAATATTCGTTTGAAATTATCCCAACAAAGCGTTACTACGTACTGAATAATTTATCAGAAATAAATAAATAATGGGGGATTGTAATCAATGAGTATATTTGCATAATTTACGATTGTCCCAAGGTAGCGAACGGTTTGCCGGCTTTGGAAACGATTCTCTCCCGACAATTTTTCGCAGAGGGCAAACAAATCGTAATTATAATGATTAATTGAAGGCTCGAAAAAGACACAGAGGGAATGAGGGGGGGTGAAGAGGGTTGTGTTCCCATCCGAGGGACATTTGTTGCTCCCGGCGTTCTCATAATTGGGTCAGAACAGACGGTGTGTACATTATTTATTAGGTTCAAGGGTGCGTGGTAATTTCATTTAATCAATATTACAGCTATATTAATGTCGTCTTTTCGTGGGAATTTTTATTCGATATACACAATGAAACTTTATATTTATGGTATAAAAAATCAATAAATTTGAAATTTCTACACGATCTTCTATACTGCAACAACAACAAAGTACGTTGGATTTTTGAGAAATATTCAAAAAAAAAATTACTATCACAATTTTTGTATCAGATTTCACCAAAAAAATGATACTTTCTTTTAAAAATAGCCGTCATTTTGCAACAAATGAATATTTTTGTAACTTCAATCTATACAGAATATATAAAATTGTCTTTCTTTGCTTTAACCTAAACCATCTCGGAGATATTGTGTAGGCAAAATGGCGTTTCTGTACTTAAATCATTGTTGGGCATTAATTAATAACAAAGTAATTTAATTACGTAATTAAATTAGAAAATAATTAAATTACAAAGCAATTCAATTACAATGTAATTGCATTTATTTAATTACAAAGTAATTCAATTGATTCATTACGTTTATCGTGTATACTCTCAGCTACCGTCGCTATATTTTTACTTTCTCCGTTACGAAGTACGAGAAAGTATTGTGATCGTGATTTTTTTTCAATTTTTTTTTACGGAAATATCCGTTTTGGGGTCCCTAGATGCCATTTCAACAATTTCTGGAAACATTTTTTTATGTCTGTGTGTGTGTGTCTGGCTGTGTGCACTGTATCTCAAAAACTAACGGAGCAATTGATATGAAACTTTGAACATACGTCTTATTTGATAATCCGAAGAACTGAAAAGCTTTTGGTAAAATTTCGTACACCGAAAGTGGGTGTTTACCTTAACTATTTTTTTGTTTTTTGCCAATATTTTCTTAAATATGAAAAATATCACAAAAACATTTAAACAAACATTGAAGCCAACAAAGAAATAAACATCTTTTGCTTGAAAATATTTTTCATAAAATCATTTTTATCGGAGAAAATTTTTTTTTTCTTTTTTTTTAATTTTTGGTTTATAATTATAAAACAATAATAGTTACAGCAAATTTATGTTAATAATAATTGTAGAGAATGTTAAATTTAACAACTTATAAAGAATAATATTTTTTTCGAAATCCCTTTAGTTTTTGAGTAAACTGAGTTTTTACTTTTTCCATCTTTCATAATTTCGACCTTTTAAACGTCAGTTTCATCTGAGTTTACACAATGCTCGATGTACATTTAAAATATGATTTCAATTAAAAATAAACCATGAAAACATAAATATAAATGGCTATGATACCATCAAGTCGGAGAAAGTAACATGATAATAGAAATCTGTAAATTCCACACTTTCATCGATAGATGCTCGACATTTTGACACACACATCCTTAATAACATATCTTTAGATCTGCTCAAAGAAAATTATCCGAACAAAACTGAAAGACAAAATTGCACCTTTTCCAGAAATCGTCCTGTAAATTCCACAATTTTGTCGACAGATGCTTGAAATTTTGACAAATACATCTTAAATAATATATCTTAAGATATTAAAAAAAAAAATTATTCAAACTTTCTTCTAACAAAAATGACAGCACCAGAAGACAAATTTTGAAGACCGAAAATGCATTTTTTTTCAGAAATCGTCCTGTAAATTCCAGATTTTTGTGGACAGATCTTTCAAATTTTGACAGATACATCCTGAATAACATATGTTTAAAACTGTTCAAGAAAAATTATCCGAATTTTGTTCTAACAAATCTCGAAGACAAATTCTGAAGACAAAACTTGCACTTTTTCCAGAAATGGCCCTTTAAGTTCCACAATTTCGTCGACAGATGCTTGAAATTTTGACAAATACATCATAAATAAAATATCTTTAGAACCGCCTAAATAAAATTATCCAAATTTTGCGGTGACAAAAATGGCAGCGTTTAAAGGCAAATTTTGAAGATCGAAAATTCACTTTTTCCAGAAATTGTCTTGTAAATTCCAGACGTTTATTGACAGATGCTTGAAATATTGACAGATACATTCAAAGTAACATATCTTTAAAACTGTAAAAAAAAAATTATCCGAACTTTGCTCTAACAAAACTGGAAAACAAATTTCGAATACAATAATTGCACTTTTTCCAGAAATAGTAAATTCCACAATTTTGTAGACAGATCCTTGAAATTTTGACAGATACATTCCAAATAAGACATCTTTAGGATTATGGAAATAAAATTATTCAAAGTTTGCGGTGACAAAAATGGCAGCGCTTGAAGACAAATTTTGAAGACCGAAAATGCACTTTTTCCAGAAATCGTTCTGTAAATTCCAGAATTTTGTTGACAGACGCTTGAAATTGTGACAGATATATCTTAAATAATATATCTTTAGATATGTTTTGAAAAAATCACCCGAACTGTCTTCTGACAAAAATGGCAGCACTAGAAGACAAATTTTGAAGACCGAAAATGCATTTTTTCCAGAAATAGTCGTGTAAATTCCAGATTTTTGTTGACAGATGTTTGAAATTTTGACAGATACATCCTAAATAACATATGTTTAAAACTGTTCAAAGAAAATTATTCGAATTTTGCTCTAACAAATTTGGAAGACATATTTTGAAGACAATAATTGCACTTTTTCCAGAAATCGCCCTTTAAATTTCACAATTTTGTCGGCAAATGCTTGAAATTTCAATAGATACATCCTAAATAATATATCTTTAGAATCGTCTAAAGAAAATTATCCGAACTTTTCTCTGACAAAAGTGGCAGCGCTTAAAGACAAATTTTTAAGACTGAAAATGCACTTTTTCCAGAAAACGTCCTGTAAGTTCCACAAACAGATGCTTTAAATTTTGACAGATACATCCTAAATAAAATAGCTTTAGGATCGTCGAAATAAAATTATCCAAATTTTGCGGTGACAAAATAGGCAGCGTTTAAGGACAAATTTTGAAAACCGAAAATGCACTTTTTTCAGAAATATGATTTAAATTGAAAATAAACCATGATTGCGTAAGTACGAATATTACTATTAAGTCTGAGAAAGTAACATGATGGCCACATCACCATTTTTTCACTACGTGCTGGATGTGATCTATTTGATCACGTATTATCCAATAATGAAAATTGGGTTTCAAATTTTTTGATTGTGCGTTCAGTATGCCGATTATGTGGATCATACGTTGCTCTAAGCGCACGAAACACATTTCTCACAGAGCGCTGATTTTCGTAATACAACTGAATAATTTGTAGACGTTGTGCTGGGCTTTCCATGATGAAATGTCAAACAATGCTAAACAAAAATACAATGACAATTTGACTCGCACACGCTTGATCTGTTTTAATATCCCTACTACAAAAAGTACCTCTACATGAATCACCCATCAGAACATTTTATATTTTTTCCAAGCTGTTTGGCATTATCGGCTGGAAAATTGCGTCATTTTATTTGAATTTCATTTCCTTTCCAGCACGACTCGATGCCTTTCAATTTATAACATCATATGTTATATTGCATACCTCGGCTTTTATCTCTTTCACATGTTTTACCTCACTGCTTTTTCACGAAATATTTTCGTATACTCTTAGCCTATTATAATTTAATATGAGTCATTTACTTTGCTGACTAAAGCATAATTAATATTAATTTTGTGCATTAAAAGTTAGATCGCTGGGAGGACATTTTATTACTATTTTTTTTATCAATCTTAGAAAAGTATGATAGAGATAATGCAACAAAAAGTTTTAAAGTAATTAACCAACACACGCATTATATTTCTTCCGTGGTTATCAGACAATATATCAAATATGTGCCATTACTTTAGGTTATTTAATTTTTAATATAATTATTGTTACACAAACCGCATACTGCCGTAATTGACTGATCGAGATTTTAGTAACAACTGTGTAGTTTTTGTAGCCGTGAGTTACGTTTAAATTAATTGTAATCGTTGTTCGTACAACATAAAACCAACAAAATTAAATGGGCCAGAGAGGTTAGGCACTGTCTACGATGTCGCAGTATTCAAGTTCCAAATTGGGCGGTAGATTTTTTTTAAAGAAAATTTACGGATTCATGGATGTTTAGTCTTTTTCCTGAATGAATTTAACAGTATATTGTTACACAAGTTTAATAAGAAGGTATATTGTGGCACAAGTGGGAATCCGTAAATTAATAGTTATTTAAGCAACAAGGAACGTAAGGATGTATTAACATTTGAGGTAGGCGAATACGAGGCGAGGCGGAGCCGAGGCTCGTCGCCTGCCGAAAATGTTAATTGTCATTACGTTCCGTGTTGCTTATGAATTTTTTTCCGCTACCGGAAATATAATACTTCATCAGAAAATATTCTAAAATACGGCTTGTAACGTTTGGGATTCAAATTTTTATAGTCACCTATGCGTCCTATGGCAACCAGGCAACTGAGAAAACAATGTCGAATTTTGTTTGTTTGTGTCAATCCAGTGACAGTTTTTGCGGGCATGGATGCAAACGTAGCAGCGAATATTGCGTGTTAGAACCTGTTACCGACAAAATCGAAAAAGGTATGTGTCCTGTTACGATTCTTTTAAGTAGTGGTTATGTAAAAATAATGCCGATGCTATAGGTATAGATGAAAATGTGTTGCTCGCCTATATGTTGGAGCGTTACGTTTCTGTTTATTATTTTCCGTAAGTAAAAATTAAGTTTCGTCGTCAAGGACAACAAACACCACGAATGTTATCAGCCACTTATTGTACCTGTAACTATGGATGCAATGCGTATTTACGTTGTCGGTAAAAATAACTCCTAGGTTGAATTTTCATTCATATTTATATTTCGTCTTTATTAAATGTATTTAAGTATGAGTTTTCAATTTTACTAATTTTATGAAACTATTTCTCAATTCGAAACGAAAATTACCAGCCTTGGATGTATTGTATAGTATTAGGGCGACGATTATTGGACGTGGACGAAAATAGCTGGGCATTGAACTGGCATTAAGAAAACCTGAAGGCGAAATAAAACGGAAAATGGGACGCAATTTACGTAATATCCTTATTTCGTACATACACGCACGCCAAAATATACCGAGGCCGGATTTTCGGTGGTTGCTTTAAACTACTGGCAAGCTATAAATTTACCCTTCCGGGTGTGTACACAGTGATTATATTAAATCATGTATTTTTCTAAAATATATCCAATCCGAAATTATATTTATTTTTAAAATTAATAAATACCACAAACACGCAACTTCATACACCAACCAATTGCATGAAAATAAGTCCTTAAACTCAACCATCCTGTAACATCTATGAATTTATTTATTTATTTATTCATTATCAACAGACTTATTACAGAGAAATTACAAGAGTAACTTAACACAAAAATAAGATTGGATAGACATAAGATTAGATAACTATAGACAGAGTAATAAATTATGTTACAAATATAGAATTCTTTACATTATTAAAGTATACAAGATTTCAGATCAGTTATCTCATCTTATAATCATTTTATGACGTACAATATCCAATGAGAAACTTTCGACAGGCTAAATGACCTCTGGTGAAAGAATGTTTGTATATAGATTTATAATTGGTTTCGCCAAGTGATCAATTAAAAACAAGTAAATAGTAAACAATTTTAGTTTTAACGCGCATGAATAACTAAAATCATTCGCCGATAGTTAGTTAATTCCATTATCGGTAGTAATATACCTAGATCGAGGTTAATTATCAAAAAATCGTTTTTTGAGTACCTTGTTAGCTAGTTATTTAACGAGACAATAACATTTGTTGTCTGGTTATTAACCGAGAGCTTCAGCTCGAGGTTAATAACCAGTTGACAACAAATGTTATGTCGAGATGAATTACTAAAAGGTAAAAGGTACGAAAAAAATGTGTTTTTGATAATTCATCCAAGCTCGCAGTATATTTGGGTAGATAATTTATCGAATGAAATAATAATAAGGATAAGAAAAAGTTATGGTTTATTACAAGCTGAATAGTTTGGTTTGCTACAAAAATAATTGTAAAAATTAAAACCTAATGACAGTGACGTAACGTCATGAACATCATGTTTTTATAACCTTAAAAGCTACTCACCTAATTATCGTTTTTCTGTTATCGATTATGACAATGCAAAACATTGTTGTAATGTCAAGCTACCCCATTAATTATCGATTTTCTGTTATCGCATCTATTATTATGTGGTAAATTATCATTTGAATTTATTGTACAATTTGTAATCTACACTTAGTAAATATAATTGCCAACACATTTTTTGAATGTAAGATAAAAAATCATTGCAACGTAAATTCTTGTAATTTTAAATGAAATTTCATCGTAAGTTTTGCGGTGTGACCAGAAATCGTAAAACGCAGGATGCACTCGAATTACGAACGTGTTTTCACGTTTCGGCACGGAATGCAACGCGCGAAAAAATGGCGAAAAGCGCGGGGGGGGGTTATCAATTTTCTGGTGGATGTTCGTGCCTCCCGCAGCGCACACTTGACATTAATGGTCTGAAAATAGCGGCGGGTCCACATGCTAATAAAATCCACTGAATTATTCGCATGCACACGTTTTTACCCTCATTACCCGTTCATTTACTCAATTACTCAAACCGACTCACGACTTTATAAATTACGCTCGAAATGCACGACTTGATTGCCCACCGGCGCCTCCACCGTAAATAGAAGATGATGACTTAATCGTTCGCTAATAAGTGATGATGTTTAAGATTCAGTCTAATTCAATACGTGTGAATTATCAATATTTATAACAATGCGTTATTATTGCTGATGCTAGTTGACTTACACAGGTATACATTTTTTTTATGATTACAGTGGATATGACTATGTAAATATATTTTTCAACTTTGGTTTAACAATCGACCTTTTGTTATATCAAAAATAGTTTAATAATGAGATTTTTTATTTTACAGATTTTGCTCATTATTAAACTATTTGTGGTTACATTTTAGTTGTTGCGACATACCTGAAAACAAAAGAAAAACACGTATATTAGTTTGAAAGAAAAAATTCTTGTTGAAGGTTAAAATGTATCCAACCCAGAGATTATATGTTGTAAAGTTTGAGACAGGGCGGAATTCCCCCGTTTAAGATCAAAAACCCTTTTGAAATCAATGCTACTCTCCAGAGCCCACGAACACGCCCACGAAAACCGCTGCCCCGGGGGCGGTCACGTACACTTAAAATATTGTCTAGGCCAAAATCCACTTATCATGAGAAGCTGCCGTCTCTTGAATTTTAATTTTCTCATTCTGCGGTACCCAACCATTTTGCTTTATTTATTACATACACTCGCATCGTTTTGATAAATGTAATTTCATCATATGTAAATCCATCCATTTAATTTTTACTGCACGCACGAGTGCAATTATTATATCGTGTAATTCTAATAAATATGGACGTTTATTTAAGTATCCAATTTCTTACAGCTATTTAAATTCTGTAGAAAAATAAATTAATAAAAATATATACTCATTTTCTGAATTAAAGTAAGTATTGAAGAGAATGATTGCGATCGTTAATACTTGGTAATCTATAATTAAACAAAATTTAAAAATCAGTAGTATTACTCAAAACAGATTCTACTTTATAATTTTATAAAATCCCAAGCATTCCACCCCTAAATTTACAAATAATCAACCGAAATCTTCACTTATGTTAATTCGGATGTTCCACATTTTCAGAGGTAATAAAAAAATACAAAAACAACTGATGCAATAATGAAAATTTCCAAATTAACTCAAAAGATACTCTATTTTATGATTCTAAAAAAAAAATCTAAACATTCCACCTCTAAATTTCCAAACGATCAACCCAAATCTTCGCTTATGTTGATTCGGAAGTTCTACATTTTCAGTTGCAATTAAAAAAAATATAAAAACAAATGATGCAATAATAAAAATTTTCAAATGTACTCAAAACAGATTCTACTTTATCATTCCACAAAAATCCCAAACATATCACCCTTAAATTTCCAATCAACTCAACTCTTCGCTTATATTGATTTGCATACATATCCACATGCATAATCGTGCACGGTTAAAAGAAAATATAAAAAAAATATAATGTGAGAGAACCGAAGTTATATAAATCTGTAGAAAGAAATCACCATTATCAAAAAGTAATTGCTCTTATCGTCAGAAAAAATAATCAGATTTTTAAAATCTTACACCTATATCCGTTTTTAATAATAAAGATACAACGATACAATTTGGGAACGCTAGCCTAGGTTTTATTATTCTTAATTAAAAATTATCCTTACAAAGAAAAATGTCGCAAATTAAAAACTCTTCATTAAATAGCAATTAATAACCAAATTAGATTAACCCTCCTAGTTGATTAATGATACCGTTTAATTAAACCTGATAGCTTTTCAATCCTTATTTCAGATTTCTGAAATAATCTCAATTATTATTCAAGATCGTCAATCATGAAACATTCAATAAATTCTACTGAGTCATCCAAGGACCGCGGATATAAATTATAGTTCATAATCAGCTCTTGTAAATATAAATATTTATTATAACAATGATAGATGGCGCTGCCGATATTCTAGATACAATTTTAAAATAGTATTTATTTTTTAATACAGACATTATAAATAGTTAGAGTGCAAAAATTTAATGATAATTAAAAAATATGCATTAATCAAATTATTGTGCGATTTACTTAATAATTTATCACAACCTAAAATCTTAAAGTTAATTTAAATTTAGTGGAAATATTATTATTTAATGATTGCATATCATTGTAATCGCGGTGGCGCATCGATTTCCTCAATAATCCCCATCTCAGGTCGCAATTCCGTCCATTGTTCGGCCACGTGGAAAATTCATGTAAATCCCACTCGACTGACAGCTATTGTTGCTTCGGTCCCATTCAGGGCTAAAGACATGCAACGAGGACGTCATCCCCATTCACGATGCCCTTTTTAAACTGACACTATATCCGTCCTCGTTCACGCCCTTCCCTTCAAATAAATAATTACTGACCCACTAAATAGCAATGTTAAAACTACATTTAATTAAACTAGAATAATTTATCGTATTATATCGTGCGAGTCACAAAATTTTGTTTCAGAGTTGGCTGTGAGATAAATGAGGTTTGTCATAAGATTAAAAAAAAAGAATTCATCTCAGGCATGACTGCTATGTTTCTCTCTCTCAGGCATTGCCAACTCTAAAACAAAATTCTGTGGCTCACAACAATAAGCATTGCTTAGTTTCTAAACCATAGACTAAATTATAGATATACCATATCAATGAAATGTAAATTTAACTGAGTTTTGTGATATATCGTGAAATGTAAATTAAAACAAAATCGTGTGATAGTAGTGAAAAAAGTGATTTATTTTCTATTTCTTAAAAATAAATTTAAAGCGAAATTAATACGTTGTAGCAGTTAACTGCTTGCATTTATAAAGAATGAGTTATTTTCATAAGCCCACTAGTTATATCGATAAAAAGTAATCATGTTACTTTCTCCGATTTAATAGAACCATTTATATTCAGACTTTCATGGTTTATTTTCAATTGAAATCATATTTTAAATGTACATCGAGAGTTTTGTAGAGTCTAATGAAAGTGACGTTTAAAACGTCAAAGTTATGAAAGAAGAAAATTACAAATTTTACATCAAATTCTAATAGTCAGTTAACTCAAAAACCAAAAAGATTTCGAAAAAAAAACGTATTCTTTATAAGTTGTTCATTTTAGCATTCTCTATAATTATTATTCATATAAGTTTGCTGTACCACTATCGTTTTATAATTATAAACCGAAAAAATGAAAAAAATATGAATCCATTTTTCCCGAATAAAAATGATTTTATGACACAAAAAAAAATTCCCAAAGACACCAAAATGGATTTTTCCGTTAAAAATTTTTTGTACGATCACAATACGTTCTCGTACTGAAAATTATCACAAAAATCCATTTTACACAATTAAGTTGAAGAATGTTACATGATGACTACATCAACATTTTTACTTTCTCCGTTACGAAGTACGAGAAAGTATTGTGATCGTGATTTTTTTTTCAAAAAATTTTTTTACGGAAATATTCGTTTTGGGGTCCCTAGATGCCAATTCAACAATTTCTGGAAAAAAAATTTTTGTGTCTGTGCGCGCTGTATCTCAAAAACTAATAGAGCAATTGATATGAAACTCTGAACATCAGTCTTATTTTATAATTCGAAGAACTGAAAAGCTTTTGGTAAAATTTCGTACACCGGAAGTGGGCGTTTACCTTAACTGTTTTTTGTTTTTTGCCAATATTTTCTTAAATATGAAAAATATCACAAAAACATTTTAACAAACTTTGAAGACAATAAAGAGATGAACATCTTTTGCTTAAAAACATTTTTCATAAAATCATTTTTATACCAGAAAAAAATTTATTATTTTTTTTTAGTTTTTGATTTATAATTATAAAACGATAATAGTTATAGCAAATTTATGTTAATAATAATTGTAGAGAATGCTAAAATGAACAACTTGTAAAGAATATTTTTTTTTCGAAATCCCTTTAGTTTTTGAGTAAACTGAGTTTTTGAATTTGAAGTATAATTTTTCCATCTTTCATAATTTTGACGTTTTAGACGTCAGTTTCATCCACTCGATGTACATTGAAAATATGATTTAAATTGAAAATAAACCATGAAAGTGTAAATATAAATGATACCATCAAGTCGGAGAAAGTAACATGATGGCCACATCACCATTTTTTTGTTTAATTAACAAGTTAACTTAATTCGCGTTATTAGAAGAAATCGAAATCTTCGATTGAATAATAGTTTTCACGTTGAATGTGTAGGATCAATATTAAATAAGCGGGTTTTGGAATGTACCCCATAAATCGAATTTATGGCGCATTCTGGTAATAATATGTAATAAGGGAATATCAGCCCAAATCCCATTACGGTAAGTACCACGAGCGGAATTTATGGGCAAAGACTTAATTAGAGGCGTATTTACATTGAGGCAGTTCTTGCAGTAAATAAACGTGAATTACTCGAAGCAGCCAAAAATTAATCTACAGCAGCGAAAAAGGAATACAACTGTAAAATTACTTGTAACTCGCAATCAGTTTAATGTCTTCAAAAAACATCGGTTTGGAACTAAAATATCCGTTATGATGTCATCATTTTTGGAAAATGTCTACGCACGTTCTATATCAAGACCAATGCAGTTTTTGAAATGAAATTTAATATATTTAAAAAACATTTTAACAAATATTAAAGGTAACGAAGGATTTGATATCTTTTGTTAGTTTTTCATGAATTCCTTGATTATCGAAAAAATCAATTCAAAAATAAAAATTCATAATTTTTGGTGTAGAATTAAAAAAAAAGATACATATTTGCATTCACGATACTTGTAGATAATATGAATAAAATTTTAGAATTTTTTTAATCACGAGGTGCACATTTCACTCACTCAAATTCCAGTTCAGAGTGCTGTCATTTTGTTTGCAACCAAGATGCGCCAATAATCTTTTTAAAGATATATTATTTCTAAGCAAATTTGGAAATTTTGAAGCAAATTCCGCGGCGATATTTTTTTTTAATTTTTTTAATCACGTGGTGCACATTTCACTCACTCAAATTCGAGTTCAGAGTGCTGTCATTTAGTTTGCAAGCAAGGTGGGTCAATTATCTTTTAGTTTATCAAAAATATATTATTTGGCAATTATAAAGCAAATTCCGTAGGCGATAATGTTGTTAAACATTTTGAAATCACGTGGTGCACATTTCTGTCACATAAATTCAAGGTAATAGTACTGTTATTTTGTTTACAAGTAAGGTTCCTCGATTATTTTTCGATATGTAAATATTATGTAATTTCTGAGTAGATTTGGAAAATTTTAAGATAATTCCAAGTGCGATGATATTTTTAGAATTTTTTTAATCGCGTGGTGCACATTTCACTCACTCAAATTCAAGTTCAGAGTGATGGCATTTTGTTTCCAGACGGATTGCGTCGATTATTTTCATATTGGCCAACAAGAAATATTTTTGGAAATCCCACTATATTCTGAAAAAAAAATCGATAAATATGAAATTTACTGTTAAAATCCCTTTTATTCCATCACATCGAAGAAAATTATACGATAAAATAATAATTTCTAAACACATATGAAAAACGAAAATTGCATGTTTAAAATAATTTCACAAAACTTTGATTAGGGTGGGGCGGCATTTTTTGTTCGCCTGAAGTGGCGTAAACCCTAGCACCGACGCTGCCTACTGTTATGTATTAGGTTCTTTAATAATATAATAAGGAATATACAGGCAAATAATAAAATCGAACTTGATTCTATTTTAAAATTGTACATTCCATGCTGGAAAACTCCAGACACTTCTGCAACAAGTAAGGTTGCTTCTAATTTGTTCAAGACACCAAGTTTTAAATAAATTTTGCTCGTTTTCCGACGGTTTGAAAAAAAAAATTATAAAAACAATTTCTAATATAATTTAGAATTGTTGGCCGGTTTCACAACGAGAACCAAATTTAGCAAATTTTAATATAATATTTATAATAAGCACATCTTGATATATTTTGATAATCAGTTTTAATCCTACGGGATTAGTAAACCGCGTTGTTAATTTCCTCAGCTGAGGCCAAAGCCGAGTAAAAGGGGTGAGAGAATTATTTACACTTTCATAATTTCTCCGGTATATTTAAACAGACGAAGCGCGGGCGTACGAGTATTATTATTACACAAGTGAATGTTTTCCCTCGCTACTTCGTGCGAATTTCGTTCGTGCATTTAATAATTCCGAGACGAGAAATTTCTAATGGATGGAATATTCGGTCAAAGGTATTTGCACTTAATGCCTGCTTCACTCAAAGTCTTATAATGGATTAATTCATACGAGTTAAAGTTAAGCGATTCATATTTTATACACTGTTTTACTGCGAATGCTTTATGAAATTTTAAACGTTCAGTTTTAATTAGTTCCACTTTGTAAATCCATCTCTTCGATGTATTTCGATCCATCGAGTACATAATTGCTAGTGAGAGCATCAAGTAAAACTTTATTATTATAAACCAAAGTATAAATGGGTAGTATTCACGGAACTTTTCAATAAAATGCACTTTTTATTTTTTATTTTTACGACTATAATATCGATCCTTACAGGATCATTATCAAGCAAACAGTCAAGTTTTTTTTTTATCAAACAGACAACTTTTTACTTTCTCCGTTACAAAGTACGAGAAAGTATGGTGATCGTGATTTTTTTTTCAAATATTTTTTTTACGGAAATATCCGTTTTGGGGTCCCTAGATGCCATTTCAACAATTTCTGGAAACATTTTTTTGTGTCTGTGTATGTGTCTGTCTGTGTGGGCTGTATTTCAAAAACTAATAGAGCAATTGATATAAACATACGTCTTATTTGATAATCCGAAGAACTGAAAAGCTTTTGGTAAAATTTCGTACACCGGAAGTGGGTGTTTACCTTAACTGATTTTTGTTTCTTGCCAATATTTTTTTAAATATGAAAAATATCACAAAAACATTTAAACAAACTTTAAAGACAACAAAGAAATGAACATCTTTTGCTTAAAAGTATTTTTCATATAATCATTTTTATCCGAGAATTTGTTTTTTCTTTTTTTTAATTTTTAGTTTATAATTATAAAACAATAATAGTTACAGCAAATTTATGTTAATATTAATTGTAGAGAATGTTAAAATGAATAACTTATAAAGAATAAGTTTTTTTCGAAATCCCTTTAGTTTTTGAGTAAACTGAGTTTTTACTTTTTCCATCTTTTATAATTTTGACGTTTTAAACGTCAGTTGCATCTGAGTTTACACAACGCTCGATGTACATTTAAAATATGATTTCAATTAAAAATAAACCATGAAAACGTATATATAAATGGCTATAATACCATCAAGTCGGAGAAAGTAATATGATAAAAGAAATAGCCCTGTAAATTCCACACTTTCATCGACAGATGCTCGACATTTTGACACACACATCCTTAATAACATATCTTTAGATCTGCTCAAACAAAATTATCCGAACAAAATTGAAATACAAATTTTGAAGACAAAATTGCACCTTTTCCAGAAATCGTCCTGTAAATTCCACAATTTTGTCGACAGATGCTTGAAATTTTGACAAATACATCTTAAATAATATATTTTTAGATATTTTTTAAAAAATTATCCAAACTTTCTTCTAACAAAAATGGCAGTACCAGAAGACAAATTTTGAAGACCGAAAATGCATTTTTTTTCAGAAATCGTCCTGTAAATTCCAGATTTTTGTTGACAGATCTTTCAAATTTTGACAGATACATCCTAAATAACATGTGTTTAAAACTGTTCAAGGAAAATTATCCGAATTTTGCTCTAACAAATCTGGAAGACAAATTCTGAAGACAAAAATTGCACTTTTTCCAGAAATCGCCCTATAAATTCCACAATTTTGTCGACAGATGCTTGAAATTTTGACAAATACATCATATATAAAATATCTTTAGAACCGCCTAAATAAAATTATTCAAACTTTGCGGTGTCAAAAATGGCAGCGTTAAAAGGCAAATTTTGAAGACCGAAAATTAACTTTTTCCAGAAATCGTCTTGTAAATTCCAGACGATTGTTGACAGATGCTTGAAATGTTGACAGATACATTCAAAGTAACATATCTTTAAAACTGTAAAAAAAAAAATTATCCGAACTTTGCTCTAACAAAACTGGAAAACAAATTTTGAAGACAAAAATTGCACTCTTTCCAGAAATCGCCCTATAAATTCTACAATTTTATCGACAAATGCTTGAAATTTTGACAGAGACATCCGTAATAACACACCTTTAGATCTGCTTAAAAAATTTATCCAAACTTTGCTCCAACAAAACTGGAAGACTAATTTCGAATACAATAATTGCACTTTTTCCAGAAATCGCCCTGTAAATTCCACAATTTTGTAGACAGATGCTTGAAATTTTGACAGATACATTCCAAATAAAACATCTTTAGAATTATCGAAATAAAATTATCAAAAGTTTGCGGTGACAAAAATGGCAGCGCTTGAAGACAAATTTTGAAGACAGAAAATGCATTTTTTCCAGAAATCGTCCTGTAAATTCCAGACTTTTGTTGATAGATGCTTGAAATTGTGACAGATACATCTTAAATAATATATCTTTGGTTATGTTTAAAAAAAATCATCCGAACTTTCTTCTGACAAAAATGGCAGCACTAGAAGACAAATTTTGAAGACCGAAAATGCATTTTTTTCCAGAAATCTTCCTGTAAATTCCAGATTTTTGTTGACAGATGTTTTAAATTTTGACAGATACATCCTAAATAACATATGTTTAAAACTGTTCAAAGAACATTATTGGAATTTTGCTCTAACAAATCTGGAAGACAAATTTTGAAGACAAAAATTGCACTTTTTCCAGAAATCGCCCTTTAAATTCCACAATTTTGTCGGCAAATGCTTGAAATTTTAATAGATACATCCTAAATAATATATCTTTAGAATCGTCTAAAGAAAATTATCCGAACTTTTCTCTGACAAAAGTGGCAGCGCTTAAAGACCCATTTTTAAGACTGAAAATGCACTTTTTCCAGAAAACGTCCTGTAAGTTCCACAAACAGATGCTTAAAATTTTGACAGATACATCCTAAATAAAATATCTTTAGGATCGTCGAAACAAAATTATCCAAATTTTGCGGTCATAAAATAGGCAGCGTTTAGGGACAAATTTTGAAAAGTGAAAATGCACTTTTTCCAGAAATATGATTTAAATTGAAAATAAACCATGATGCGTAAATACAAATACTACTATCAAGTCGGAGAAAGTAACATGATGGCCATATCACCATTTTTTTTTATTGAAAAGTTCTTGAATCAAAATGTATCACAAAGTAATGGCTTCCACCGTTAACCATAAGGTAGTATTCACGTTTGTAACAAAAACAATTGTTAGATCTAAAATAGCGCCATCTTGCTGAAACGGCGACTGTAGTGTTAATAATAATAATAATAATAATAATATTTATTTCTCAACAGATATCAAGATCCATTAACAGGGTAATATAATAGCAATTGAAGTTACAAATGAAATAAAATTAAATTAAATACAGATGCATATATAAGTGAAACATTGCATTACGCATTATAATAATTACAGAACTTTATGGTATCAGTGAAGATACATTATTTTTAAAAAATATAAAGCTAGGGTGAAAAATATCCGCCTGGTGTAGAACTTCATGGTAACATTTATACATTTTAAAAAGGGGCGAGTGATAGTGATGAATTGAATGAGGTACTACAAATGAAAATGTGTCAGGGTTGCGTGAACTTAGTCTAGGAACATGAAATTTAAGTCTTTCAGTAAACATTTGATTATCAACTCTGCCATTGACAAGCTTATATAAATTGTGTTACCCGTTGACAATTCAGTTATTTAATTTTAATTTTATTTCTTTATGGTAATTACCTTGTGCACAACAAAAATATAGTTATTTTAGACAGCATACATGAAAGTTAAAATAAATTAAGTCAAAAGAAAAACTAAATAAGACCAAATTAAGACTGAATAAATTGACTAAATTAAAATAAATTTCAGACAAATTGAGACAATTCAGTTATAAAATTCTCTGCGAATTCTTGTATTTTTATCATTTTAAATGAAACAATCAACTTTTCTTTTAAAGATTAACAATACAAAATACGTATGAAATGTTTGTACGGTAAGTAAATAGATAGATTTACATTTGAACGAGTTAATATATAGTTCTGAGGGAACTATATTAAAACAACGTTTCGAAATTTCTGGTTTGCGTGACTGTAAATGGCCGTTTGCACGCACACAACACACACAAACGTGTGCTGACGTCGTCGTATTCGCTCGATAATACGAATACCACAAATGAACGAACGACCCAACACACTCAAAACTTGACGTTTCAAGGTAAACTCCTTTTTGATAATCGGCCCACCGCACCGATGAATTGTTTATGTATAAATAAATATAAATCCTGCCATTTTTCAAGGATGGACTGATTCGATGTATTATGGAAACAGGTAATAAAATGAGGGAGTTATCGAATTCTTTAGTATTCCCCGCGTGCACACACTGGCTGTCGTCATTTGGGGATTTCGACTCTTCGTCTCATGGTGTTTTGCGATCGTGAAGAGTGACGGCCGGATCAACCGCGCACCCTGCAGACTTTATTTCTACGTTTCGTCACTGAATAAATACAAATATTTACGAAAATCCCTCGTTGCTTGTTGACAATGAAAATTGAATTGCATATTTCTTTTCTGTCCTCCGATATTAATAGAAATGGTATCCCCAGAATAGATAATAACAATGATAATGTATTTATTCCTGAGAGATTTAGCATTACAAAGGAAACTTCTCAAAAAAGAAAAACTACATAAATAAAATATATGTATGAAATTAGCCATAAATTTCAGTCACGAATCCAACGCGCGGCGCTTCCACCATATTTTCGAGAGAAGATGGCGGCGCTACTGCCGAGTCTCTCTTAAATAAAAATGAAACTAAAAATGAAAATAGTGAAACCAAAGTGAAATCGAACTGTTACTAGTGTAAAAATACAGTTTTGCAGATTGAAACTTGCGATTTCTGCCAAAAAACTTTCCATCAATCTTGCCTTAATATCCATGTGGGCACTTGCAAACATAAAGATAAGGCCAGAATAAGCTGCACGGACTATGATGAAACCAGGGTGGATGAAATCAATCCATTATACAGCCAGGAAGTGATCAACCCCTCCAATATGATGCAAACAAACACACCGGTGAGTCATCTTACAGAAATGCTCAGTTTGAAAGACGAAATAATCGCGGAACTACGAAATAAACACAATACAATACTCAAGAAGCACGTATCACTACTCGAATCAACTAACAATTATCTAAATAACACCATAAACAAATCCAATAAAATTCGCAATAATCAAAACGTAAACAACATTATAACCAACAATACTCCAGCCAAAATTCCACAGGCGCAACGTGCTCAAAATTTATTGCTCGATGGCCCCGTAACACAAAATAGCGCCATGAAGAAAATACCAACAAAAACCGACCACAAGAATAAAGAACAAAACTCAACCGCAAACAAAACGGAGAATAATGAAACGACGCATCATCAAATTATGGATGAGATAATCCATTTGAATTCCGACGAGGATATCGACAATAAAATCGAAAATAAATACAAATCGACTGTCAACGTAGGCAACGAAATTACCACCGATGGAAACACGAGAGACAATCAATCTATCGTCAAGAGGAAAAATCCGATACAACGAAAATCGATCATGGGCAACGGTCTCCAAGGGGCGGAACGATTAAAATGGTACTTCCTAGGGCGAGCGACTAAGACATCGACTACAGAAATCGTGAAGTATTACATCCAGGAGAACATATGTGGCGAGGATCTTCTGCATATTGAAGAAATTCCAATCAAACTTCAATCCCAAAAAGCGTATAAAATCGGCATTCTACCCGAACATTCAACCAAAATGGAAAACGCTGCATCATGGCCAAAGAATATTAAAATATCCCAGTATTCTTTCTTAGCAGAGAAGAAACGAATTCACCGAGGGAAGGAAAATGCTCAAATACAAAACTAATAAATTCCTCAACCATAAATATCTATTTTCTAAATATTCAGTATAAGAAACAAAATAAACCAATTAGAAGCATTCCTTTTAAATAAAAACAACTTCAATATTTTATGTTTCAGTGAGCACTGGCTGACAGAACAGGAAGCGCCACTTTTTCGTTTAAACAATTATGTATTTGCATCGAATTTTGCCCGCACATATTATCAACATGGAGTTACGCAGTTTATTAAAAATAATATGAATTTCAAAAACTTGACAGATGTAAATTCTTTATTAATCGAAAAACAATGTGAAATATCAGCAATACTCATTCCATCCTGTAAACTGACTGTGTGTCCACTCTCAAAGTCGAACCTAGTAAATTAACATGTGTATTCAATTCTTAACCTTTTGACAATTATTTATAAGCTAACAATATATAAATATTAAGTAATAAGGGCTTCATATGATTTTTATTAAAAACAGCAGTAAGGAAAAACAAATTAAAGTAAATATTCAAATAAACCCCCATTTTGAGCTAAGCAATACCCTAGTCTGTTGTAAAAACTGTTTCGTACATTAACTAACTGTTAGTAATTAACGCACATTCAGTAAATATTGCTTCTCTCAGAGAATTAATATCTGGGTGGTGTCTTTTGTAAATTTTGCTTTTAACGTGTCCCCACAAGAAGAAGTCGCAAGGTAACAAATCTGGAGATCTGGCTGGCCAATTTATAGTACCAGCTCTACCAATCCAATGATTTGGAAATGAACTATTTAAAAATAATTTAACATCTAAACCAAAATGGGCAGGGTAGCCGTCTTGTTGGAACCAAATCTCCTGATTTTCTCTTGCAACTTCTTCCATTGCAGGTCCTACCTTTGTGACTAAAAGATCTAAATAAGTTTCTGAATTTAAGTTTCCTTTAATTTCAAATGGACCGATAGTATTATGATTAAAAATCCCAGCCCAGATATTAAGTTTTTGAGGATACTGAGTTCTGGTTGAAATATTTAACCTAGGGTTTTCCTGAGCCCAATGCCGTGTGTTTTGAACATTGGGTTCATTATTCAGGGTGAAAGTACACTCGTTTGTGAAGCAAATCGACGATAGAAAGTGTCCATCATTGTTAGCGCGCTCTTGCATTTCATAACAAAATGTACTCCTGCTTTCTTCGTCAACATGAACATGGCGGTTTATAGAGATGATATTTACATTTCTTTAATATCTTCCATACCCGCGACTTACATAAACCGCTTTCAAGAGAAATTTGTCTCAGGCTGTATGTTGGGTCTGCAATTATCATCGACAAAAAAAGCTCTTCTGTGCGGTTAACTGTTTGCCGATTTCCTGTGATATGATTGTAATTTTAGAACTCTTCAATAATAATAATAGTAATAATCAAAATAATAATAATAATACCCACCACCCCTACTTTCTGATTCTAGCGAAATATTAGCGAGTCTTTCAAATTTTTGTATAGTACTTGCAGATGGTATAGGTCTCGTATTAAACTTAACGGCAAACAAATCTCGAACTCTACGTAAACCACTATAATAGGTGTTTACCATAAAAACTCTTTCTTCGTTAGTATATTTATTCATTTTCTCGTAAATAAACCGTAACATAATATTAAACGTCAAAATGCGATAGCATTTTAAAAGCAAAGCAACTCATATTTTAAAAACTATCAAATTTTAAATTAGTATTTTACGATAAAAAAATATTTTTTAAAATCTTGTTTATAGTGTCGTTGGATGCGCAATAATTTTCACTTTTTTGATACCATTAGCTCTTCTGTAAGATAAGATGGCGAGCAGGAATCCACAAAAACGTCTAATACCATGTTAAAACCCTATGTTCGCGTTTGAGAACGAACACACGGTATAGATCCCCCGATGGGGATTTTAATATGTTTCTCAAAATTCTAGGTATCTTACTAGACAGCCTTCATGTAAACAAGCATGCAATAGTTGGAGGTGACTTTAATGTATTATTCAATACCAATGATGGCCGATCTGCTCGATTGCGTGAACTCTGCTACTTATGGACTCTATGGTAAAGTTAGTTTTTCAACTCGTAACCAGAATTGCATAGATAATGTTTTTTCTAGCATGCATATTAATGATATTTCAACATGTCTATCCGACCACATCATTTCCTGAAAAAATACTTAAGTCAATAACAAATAGTTCTATTAAGTGGCTCAACAATGATTTACGCCTTATGCGAGATAATCTGAATTTAATAAAAGAGGCCAAAACCCCAGAACTAAAAATACATTGCTCAAATTATAAGCGCAAGTATGAAACTGCTCTAAAACATGCCAGAGTTACTGCAACCGGGAAATTCATCAAGAATGCAAGTAACAGCATAAAAGCTATGTGGTCAATAATAAATCCCCGTCATCTTAACCCAACCTATGATACTAACTGTGATATTTGAGGAGTTGAACTGCAAAACTCAACAAATCTACTTTTATAATTTGTTCAGAAACCGCGAAAAGCGTTTAGGAAGTCTATTTGTTGCTTAAAAAAAATTAATGTTTAGCCGCATTTTTAAATATGATTTGTTGCGTTTTGAAAGGTAATTCACACATATTGGGATTTATCTATGTTTGGACAGTAAGAATCGATACCAAGCTCATTTTGGCCCAAAATTGGATTGGTTGAGTTTTGCAGTTCAACTCTTCATTTCTACTAATGAGTTTAACGAATATTTTATGAATGTTGCAAATAACTTCTTAGAAAATCTCCAACCAGGGAAACCAGTCAATACCATGCTCGATGTGCCAAACTGCTCTAACTACTTCACTTTCAGAGAAGTTTCTTTCGTTGAAGTCAGAGATGTAATAAACAACTTAAAAAAATCAGACTGCCGCGATATATACGGGCTCACACCTACCCTTATTAAGATGGTCGTTGACGTTATCGTTATTCCACTTACCAAGCTTATTAATACTTGTATTCGTAACGGTGTATTTCCTAAGTATTTAAAGAGAGCTCGAGTCACGCCCATTCATAAAAAGGGTAGTAAAGGTGTTAAAAGCAATCACAGGCCTATCGCAATCTTACTTGAAAAATTAATGTTGATTCAAATGTTAGAGTTTTTAGAGTCCAACAATCTGTTAAATAAAGCGCAGTTTGGTTTTCGTGCAGGAAGGTCAACGACGGGCGCAATTACTGCTCTTGTTGACAAAATAATTCAGGGATATGAAACCGGAATGCACGTAACTACCTCATTCCTGGACCTCAGCAGAGCGTTCGACTGCGTTGATCATGATGTCCTTGCACGGAAACTCTATTTCTACAACTTTCACCCAAAAAGCTGTCTCTTATTTGTTCATACTTGCACGAGTTCAAACAGCAAGTCATCATGCAACATACATTATCAGACGAAGCCTACTCACAACATGGGGTCCCTCAAGGATCCATACTCGGGCCATTATTGTTCTTGTTATATATCAACGACTTGCCGTATATAACTCAAGATGGCACTTGCATACTGTTTGCTGACGATACAGTCCTGATCAACAAATCGCTCATGGTTTCTGCTGCTAAGGCCGAAAACCTTAATTATCAAATTAAAAGTAAAGAATGGTGCGACGCAAACAAATTAACACTAAACGCAGACAAAACAATTGACATCATATTCTCTCTTAAACAAATAAATCTAACGCAAGAAGCCAAACATGTGAAATACCTAGGCATATGGCTTGACTATAAATTAACTTGGAATGTACAGTCATGCTCACATAAATCTAGTACAAGCAATTTAGATCTAGTTACCCAATTATCTAAAATTGTTTATTGTACAACGGACTTTTTATTAAGTACAAAATAAAAGAAATAAAGGCAACTACCATTTGCGTCAATTACAGCCCTCGGCATCGACAATATAAGATTTCGAAAGTAGTCTGGCTGTTCTATTAAAGTTTCCCATGTTTCTTCAATTATTACGTTTTCTAAAGGGTTCATGTCTGCGCTTTTGGAAACCCACTGCAACCAAAACTTCTACATTATTTTATTGAAACCAGTCGGTAACTATGTGTGCTGTATGAATAGGGGAATAATCATGTTGAAAAATTAAATTATTTTTGGGATATACTTGTTGCACAGACGGTAACATCACATTATCTAAAATATTAACATGGTTTATTGAATTAAACCTTCCTTCAATTTTCCAACACATTCCAGTATTATGATAACTGATCCACCCCCATATGTTCATTGAAAATCTCCCTTGCCTATCACTATTATTTAAATATCGTTCTTCATATCTTGTGTTTGGTGGTCTGTAAACGCAAATCGCCCTATTATTTGTCGATTGAAAGGTTTTTTCATCAGAAAAGACCACATTTTGCCAAAAATCTGGTTCATAATTAATATGATTTAAGGCATACAGTAATCTCGCCTGCTTCTTTTCTTCACACAATTTAATTTTTTTCGCTGCAACCCGGCATCTTAATTCGCTTTCTTTTATTTTTCGATTTGCCGTTTGCCGGGAACCCGGAAAATGCGTTTCTAGAACAGCTTTTCTCGCAGACTCGAATGGATGTACTCTCAAATATTCCACTAAATTGTTATCTTGCTCCTGCGTGGTAATCCTTACAAAGCCAGTCCCCCGTTTCCGATCCACACTTCCTTCATTTTCCCACCTTTTCTTTACGTTCAATACCGTGGATTTGCATCACTTCTGCCACTTTCCCGATGGTGTACCGTTCTTCCAGCTTGGCTACAATGCGCATTTTTTCGATATTATTAAGTTTTCTTGCCATACTACGTATATTTTTGAAATAATTTGAAAATGCTACCTGACGTATTGACAAATGTCAATTTGACTGAATCAGTATGAATCTAGACACCTTGTCTACAGAGGTGGGTACAAACTACACGAATCTAATATGTTTGTACTAGATTTATGTGAGCATGACTGTACATGGGAAAGAAATGTCACACAAAATATGCCGTTCTATATTCCTTCTTCGGCAACTTCGCTACTCGCTTCCAAACTTTGCACTGAGAAGTGCTTTCTTTGCCACATTCCAGTCGCTTCTGACATATGGTATACTTGCATGGGGTCATTCCTCAATAATGACCAAATTGATTTGCCTTCAGCGAAGAGCAGTTCGGGTCATAGAAGGACTTAAATATCAATTTACCAAACTTGACATACTGACACTACTCTCAGATGTTGGAATGCCTTATGCATGTGCGAAAAAAACATACATTAAATGAAATACATGGTGATGTACACAGCTACTTTACAAGAGGGAATAAAAATATCCATCTCTCTTTCTCACGACTTACAAAATCCATGAATGGGACCAATTATTATGGACCAAGAGCTTTTAATATGCTACCTCAATCTGTTAAGACCTTGGATGCTAAAAAATTTAAAAATAAAATAAAATCGTATTTTATCAAGAATGCGTTCTATAGCATTGTTTGTCGAGCAACTTCTCAAGCATTGAATAACCGCATTGGTATCTGAATATTATACGTTTCGCATGCACTACCTAGCTCCAATATATCATCCAATAAGCCGTACACTGTCAAATATGTCTGTTATCTGATACCATTTTATAAATACTGTACATACATTGATTTTAATATGTTCGTACCGTACCAAATGTATTCATCGTAAACATCAAATTCAACCCTTTATTTATTGCTCTAGTTCAAATAACTTTCTCATTAATTTTAACATATTTGAAACACGACCCCTTACTACTGAATTTACATTCTTCGTGTATACTTATATGTAATTCATACTTAAGCTATGTTTGTATGCATCCGTTTATAATATTCCACATTTTTGTGACTTGTGTAAACAGATTTGTCAAACACAAATCAAGTATATTATTATTATTTGCATTTACTGAATTTTTAAGTACTGAAAATAAATACAAATTCATAATTATAGTACCTGAGCAAAACCATTTAATTATAAATAATTTTTCTCGTGTATAATACACGGCTTGTTGTAAGTTGTAATGCGACATCAAACGTCACTTTTTAGAACAAAATAAAATATCCGCCATTACGATTTCATGGCAAACCTTTGTTTTTAATTCAAAATAATTGTAAAGTTTTTTGCAATTATCTGGTTAAATACTATTGAGTAAGGTACTAAATCATTCAGCTTAAAAAGCTTTAAAAATAATATCAAAAAACCGATGCTCTCAAATAATTAGTGGAGCCAATATTAACACATTTCAAGTTTTACATGTAAATCCCTATGGCCCGCTTTGCAATTTAACACCCTGTATATTTTAGTATTCCTCAGTTTAATGCTCTTGGCTTTCATCATTTCCTTTATTTTCTCTCTTGACTCGATTTCCGCTATTATTATCTCAGTTCCTTCTTCTTTTTACATTTTACTGTCTTTGATTACTTTTACTTCTATTTGTAGGTTTCCCTCCAGAGCTTCTCCACTCCTGCCTTTATGTTCTCTTCCCTTTTATCACGATATTATTTCCTCTCTTATCTTTCTATTTTCTAATTTCTCGTACCTCTTTTCCATGTGCAGTTTCTCGTGCTCCCATCTATTTTCTTTCTCCTCTATCTCCCAACTTGTTTCTTTTATTTCTTCTTTTAATTCTTCTGTACAACATTTTGCATGAATATTTTTCCTTTTATAGCTTTAAAATGGTCTACCCCATTTAAAGACCGATAACATACTCGAATGTTTAGAGAAGCAATTTGTCAATAAAAAAAACTTCGGGGAAGACTATGTGCGGATAGGATTCACAAACGGTTCTTAGTTTAAAAATGACACAGTTTTTCAAATGGGTTACATTTATCCATTTATTTATAATATATTTATTTATTTTTTATTTATTTATTAACTTTACATATCCTGTTACTATAATATGTGTAAAACAATATATAATTAAAGTTAATCACCCAACAAATTTAGGACACAGGATTTGCAAGCGGAGTTCACAGTGTGTTCTTCCACTCAGACCTATTATTTTCTTCCACATGATAGTGTTCCCGATCAGCTTCAGATTCTTACCATTTAGGCATCATTTTGGCCATTCCTGGCTTATTTATAGCCATTTAATATGGAACTATTTTATTGCGAGATTTTATGTCAGCATGACAGAGAAAAAAAAACTTATTTCTGTAGATGTATTCAGTAGTGATATAAAATTTAAATTTAAATTTTTAAGTTCGTAAAATCACTCGACTACATACTTACTCAATTTCGTGGTATTGATTACTCCCCAGAAAAAGGAAAGGCAATGAACAAATAATGAGCCTGCGGAACATTCTATCGTCCGCCACCGTGGGATACATAAAGAAAAAGGTCCGATTTATGCCCCGGAGTAAAATCCCTGCACCGGAATAAAAAACAGAGGGTTTAATTTAATTTTTACTTTTTAATCCAACCGCCGTGAAATTCCCAACAACAACAACAACAAAAAAAAACAAAGAGTCCGCCTCTAAAACAGGAACATATTGTCACCAGAATTGTACGAGACAGAAGTGGAAAAGGACGAATCAATAGCGACCAGATTGGGAGGAGAAATTACACGAAGGGAAAAGTTGCAGCGTATACGGAATGTGTAAGTGAATGCTAAACGCCAAATGGGGGTTATTGTTATTGATTTATGGGGGGTTTTTGAGGTGAAGGTGAGAGAGAGAGAGAGAAAGAGTAGGAGTTGTGGAGTACATTCATTTATTATGAGCCGCTGCTGTGTTCTTTAAACCAACAATTCGCAATGCGGATTCATTTATTTTTAACACCCAGTTCCGATTAAATAGTCGACATGGAAAGTTAAGCTAATAATTGATTTTTACCTTTCATCCTACGAACAACGAGATTGTGATTTCTTTTGAATTCGAAGTTTCTGCACTCTGGGTATTAATTCAGACCAAACGATTGCTCTTTTGAATTTTAATGTATTAAAATCACAGGTGACGTTGAAACACAATTTCTTGACATAACTTATTTTGTAATTATAATTATGATTATTATTTATTACTATACTTCTAAATCTTTATGTAACCTTGTGTTACCCCGCGCATGCACCAGTATGATTACACATATAATATACTCATACATTCAAAATTGTAGTATTTTGATAGTTTTAGTATTTTTAAGAAGCAAATTATCTGTTGTGTAAGCAAATATTCGTCATGGCAATAGCCAGTAAAGTAGATATTTTGATAAATTATTTATTTATTTATTTATTATAATAAAACACTTTCAACTTTGTTTTGTATAACTTATATATTTATTTTTGTGACTCGAGTTTCGGTAATACAATTACCATTTTCAAACAAGAAGTTTTCTTGTTTGAAAATGGTAATTGTCAAAAATACATATATAAGTTATACAAAACAAAGTTGAAAGTCTTTTATAATAATATTTAAAATGTATAACGAAGTAGAAGCCTCCAACATAAACAATATTTATTTATTGTAAACAATAATTTGTCGTTTAAATTATGATGAATTCTTCAATTCAGTTTAAATGCGTGTACAAATTCTGTGCCTGTGTAAAATTTGAATGCTCTTAATGAATAGTAAATGCAACATTCATTTATTTAACTGCAAAAAAAAAACTTTAAATTGCCATCCACAAAAAAATGGAATAATTTGTAAAATCGGGAAAATGAAAGGAAAGATAATTAAACTCGATTTTTCATCTGAGCCAGTTCCTCCAACGCAGTAATAACGTCTTAATTGAGGCATTAATATTCTGGCCTGATTAAAACTAAAACAGGACGTGATGAAATTAATTCCGGGGAAATTACTTTCATGTGCATTTTAATGGAATTACAGATGAAATTTTGAGTATAAGTTCTTTTATGGTTGATATCTGGAATGAATGTAATATGTGACTTTAAATTAAATTTATAAAATTTTAATTGAGAATAAAACGATATAACAGGCAGGGGCGGCTCGTTATATAGAGCCAAGGAGCCATGGTACTACCTGTAGAGTCAAGCTCAGCAAGAATTTTTAAATAATTCTTAAAACACTTTTTCGCCAGTTACTTTGGTCTCTAGGCAGATAAATCGTTCTTTCTTTCTTCAAAAATGGAGGGGGTGAGGTATATTGTTTAAGTGGCTCTACCAACAACATATTCCACGAGCCACCACTGGTTATAACTGTTCGTTGTTAAATATGCATTTTTTAATTGCGTTCAAAATTGATCATTTTCTAAAATAAATAAAAAATAGTAGAAATTGTTTAAAAATTCTGAAATAATTCCATACAACTCCTAAATTATTATATTTTGAGAATATAATCAACTTCTTAAATTCCAATAATTTTTTTAATGGGTTATAACTGTTCGTAGTTAAACATGCATTTTTTAATTGCGTTCGAAATTGAGCATTTTCTAAAATAAATAAAAAATAGTAGAAATTGTTTAAAAATTCTGAAATAATTCCATACAACTCCTAAATTATTATATTTTGAGAATATAATCAACTTCCTAAATTCCAATAATTTTTTAATAGGTTATAACTGTTCTTGGTTAAACGTGCATTTTTTAATTGTGTTCAAAATTGACTATTTTCTAAAATATATAAAAAATTCTGAAATAATTGTATGCAATTATATTTTAAGAATATAACCAGGGACGGTTTGTTATATAGAGCCACGGAGCCAAGGAACCACCTGTACAGTCAAGCTCAGCAAGAATTTTTAATTAATTCTTAAAACACTTTTTCGCCAGTTATTTATCTAGAACATAAATCGTTCTTACTTTCTTTAAAAAGGGGGGGGGGTATATTGTATAAGTGGCTCTACCATCAACATCTTCCACGAGCCGCCACTGATAACAGGGATGTTGCTGGATCACGACTCGAGTTA
This sequence comes from Ocypus olens, assembly GCA_910593695.2. Classification (NCBI taxonomy): domain Eukaryota; kingdom Metazoa; phylum Arthropoda; class Insecta; order Coleoptera; family Staphylinidae; genus Ocypus; species Ocypus olens. Next base: position 393,123 of record OU343049.1, read on the forward strand.
AGACAAATTACCGTAATTATCAAGTAAACTGTCTTTATTTTTGTAATACGGAGCCGTTTCATGCCCGACTACTTGATTTATAATTGAATTAATAATTTATTCCATTGTGTAAAAATTAAATAAAACCATTGTATTGATTTCCCCACTGACACACTTTTGCGGAAACGATACAAGTTTCAAATTTCTTCCCTATTTATCAATTGCAGTAAGTGGTGAGCGAGATATTCCAGCGGGATGATACACATCTGCTCCTCTATTCCATTATTCCATCATTGAATCCATGAATTCGATCAAGTTTCACGCTTTTAGTGGCCAACATCGAGACCACCGATTTTATCCAATTTATTATACCGCATGTCCCACGTACCGACGGTGAAATCCCAAATGCACATCTCGACGTCATCATTTTTTATCGGCGATAATTTAACTCATGTATAAAAAGGTATATTTAAGACGGCGGACAAAAAACTGTGCAAGTAGATAAAAATTTAACAGCTAACTTCAGTTGAACAGGGTCAGTTCTGAATAACTCTGCGGTGAAATAAAATTTAAATTCGTTTCGTTTTTCGCTTGAAAATTTTTTCAAGATTATCATTTCGATCCATGCACCAGTTAAGTAAATATTATCACCAATTATATTATTTGAAATTAAAGCAGCTGACAGTACTGCATTTTGTACTTCGGCCTAGTGTCCGTGAGATGTCGCAATCGTACGGTTAGCGCTGATACGAATGAATTGTAGAATTGCATTTAATATCCATCTTGTTCTATCATGTTTTAATTGTTTGTTATAAACATTTATATGTTAGTGTATTTGGCGTCTTCACTTTTATGTGTGTCGGAAATAAATGCACCGGTTATTATTAAACGATCATCTGTTCTTTAACGCGAACCTTCTTATTGGTCTCGTTGCTCGCAATCAACGCAAGCATCAATGAAGCGCACACGCCTATCCGTCCTTTTTCTTGGCTCTACTTGTATAAACGTTGTATATTCTAGTATAAGTATATGGGTAGAGTATATAACAGATTTAACTGTACGTCCAGGCGTAATCAGGAGGCATTTCATCACTAAAAATGTTTTACTAAATGTGCAACGAGAACTCAATAAAACGGATGCTGTTGGTAATTCTGCAAAATTAGGCCTTGTAAAGACTAAAAACAAATAAAAGTAAGGATTTTCTATTTTAATTTAATTTGGAAAAAAACAATTTGGTATACTACTATAAGAGAAAAATTAATAACAAAATATCTTTTATCCAAAATCGGGTGTAATAGGCGAATTACTGCGGCCATTTAAGGGATGTGATGTTTTTCATTACTCCCTAGTGAGAGAATAAGTCGGACTCTCGGAATACATAGATCTTTCGTAGGATTTTTGAAATATTTCAAATTGACCACGTACGTCAAAATTTTATAAACATTATTTCAATATTTAATGCAATTACAGACGATTTTGAATAAAATATTATATTATACTCATGTGGAATTACTCATTAGTCCCTTTTTCTTGCGGGACTAATTACGTACATTCCACATTCGTATAATAAATAACCATTAAAGCAATGTGTTAAATGTTTAAAATGGACCGTTGAATGTTAAATTATCAGTTAGACATATTTATAATTTAGATTTATATTAGCGTTAGCGGCCTGTGAAAGAAAACCCTTCCTTGACAATTTCCAGAATTAAAAAAAATAATTTCTAACCGGGGCATTTCCGCTGTACCTCTGGGGTGCAATAAAGTAAAATAAATTTTAGGCACTGCGGCGCTCGTAAAAGTTCGCAAGCTTCTCATTAAAATATGCAAACATGCGTTGCCCATACGCCCACACACCGCCCATTACTCACCAACATTTCATATAAATCTCGAAAACTTCATAAATTTGTTTCATTTACAAATCATTTAGTCGATTTATTGATTAGAGACTCGACAAATGTGTGCGCGCCTAAAGTATGGAATAAATTCAGTAAAACCGAAATAAAATATCTTGAGAAATAATCCTCGAACATATCGATTTTCATTGATAAAAATACTCATTTTTGCATGACCGTTGATTTTCAGTCATCATTTCTTTTTGTGTAATGACGTCATCCATTATTTTTCCTGTTTTTGTTCTTGATTTTGAGAGTTTTTTTTTTCATTATGGAACCAACAGTATAAAATTGTTGCCATCTTACATAAGTCTATTCAGCACTATATCTCATTTAATAACCAGGCGGACTAAATCAAATTATAGCCGCGAAAATACGTTGTTGTGATTGGCTAATCGGGCGTCGTTTTTACACAGGCCTAAATTGTTTAAAACAGTAATGGCCGTTGTTATGATCAGCTGATCTCTAACCGATTCTTGTTTCCCACCGTTTCCACGCGTTTAACCTCAGTTTTTGTGTTTTTAGCCAGTTATTTGTACTGTTGATAGTGTAAGAATCGATTCCTCTCATCCCGCGATTTTCGTGGAAATAGTTATTTTATTTTGAACTACGGATAAATACCCAGCACAAGTTTGGTGTCATTTTCGGCCCCCAGGAAACGGAAATCACTGGATTTTATTATTAGCTTTATTAGTGCTTTTGATCACAGAAATAATGTACACATGTCACGTTGAAATTACAATCTTAAAAATATTACAATACACAAATTACATTAACATTTACGATAACATTACAATATCACAGTCAGTTGTAGAATAAAATTATAAATAAATAATAGTATATTATTAAACGAGTGGAAAAGTTGACCATTGCCACGAGGGTGAACTTTGCAACACGAGCCGTAGGCGAGTATTGCAATTCACCCGAGTGGCAATGGCCAACTTGTTCACGAGTTAATACTATACGTTTTCGCATCATTTTAAATAATTACCTAAATAGTTTTCTGTTTGTATTAAATTATAACGAATAATTTTTCTATTTGGAAATTGCGGCAATTCGCTGACAAAAAGAACGAATCGTAACCATAGTAACAACTAAACTGTTGGGCAATGAAACCGCCATCATTTGATTGGACGTCACCTATTGAATAATGAAATTGCTATCATTTCATTGCACATCACCTGTGGAGAAAATGATTCGGCCGAATAATGGACAACTTTCTCAATCAAAAACGATTTAACAACGTTTATATTATTTAATAAGATGCGAAAAATAGATAAAATACATAAGTTATACATAGAAGTTAGACATAGAAGTTACCAGGGGCGGCTCGTTGTATAGAGCCAAGGAGCCGTGGCACTACCTCTAATTTCAAACAAAACAAGATTTTTTAATCAACACTTTTTTGTCAGTATTTTGCGTAAGTGGCTCTACCATCAACATGTTCCACGAGCCGCCACGGTTCTTAGTGACTTGACAACATTTTTGCAATTTTTTGTAGATGAAATTCTGGACTTTTATCAGGAATTTTTTCAGACTTTTCTATTCCAAGTTTTATTGGGGCGGTTTTGGAAACTTTATCCAGGATCTTTTTTTGAGAATTTTGTTTTTCAAGACAATTTTTTTCAGGACCATTTGTTAGGGGATTTTTCAGAACTTTTTTCGGGTCCTTTATAGGGTTTTTTTTTCCGGACTCTTTTTCCAGGACTTTTTTATTCTAAGGCTTTTTCAGTATTTTTTGAGAACTTTATCCAGAACTGTCCAGTTTTTTGTCCAGAACTGTTTTAAGGCCTTTTTACAGTACACTTTTTTTTCGTTTCCAGAACTTCATCCACGATTTTTTTAAGACTCTTTTTAGAACTTTTTTCAAATCTTTTATAGGGATTTTTTTTTTCGCGACGTTATTCGGGATTTTTTCAGGCCCGTTTTTAGAACTTCTTTTCAAGACTTTTTTCAGGTCTTTTTCAGGACTTCTCAGAAGATTTTTTAGGCCTTTCAGAACTCTTTTCAGGACATTTTAAGTACTTTTTGGAATTTTTTTTTTCATGCTTTCTTTGGGTCTCTTTCAAGATTTTATTTTCAAGGCTATTGTCAACACTTTTCTCAGTACTTTATATTCAGGACTGTATTTTCAGGACTTTTTGAAGACTTTTTTCAGGACTTTTGTAAGGCTTTTTTCTGGCCTTTTTTAGAACTTTTTTTTAGATTTTTTTTCAGGACATTTTCACGACTGTTTTCGCGACGTTTTTCGGGATTTTTTCAGGCCCGTTTTTAGAACTTCTTTTCGGGACTTTTTCATGTCTTTTTCGGGACTTCTCAGAAGATTTTTTCAAGATTTTTTTAGGCCTCTCAGAACTTTTTTCAGAACATTTTGAGTACTTTTTGGAAATTATAAAAAAAAAAATCGAAACTTCTTTTTCAGGACTTTCTTTAGATCTTTTATTCGAGATTTTTTAAGACTTTTTTCAGCACTTTATATTCAGGACTTTTCAAGACTTTTTTAGGACTTTTGTAAGGCTTTTACTCTTTTTCAGGCTTTTTTGAGAACTTTTTTCGAGGAAAATTTTCTGGATTTTTTTTCGGGAATATTTTCATCAGGTCTATTTTTCGGGCTGTTCTTTAAAACATTTTTCAAGTCTTTTTTTAGGACCTTATTTTAGGACATTTTTTTGTCGGCACACTATTTTTAAGACTCTTTTCCAGGACTATACAGCGTGTTTTAGAGCTCTGGGAAAGGTCAATCACGTGCTTATTTGTCAAAATTTTGAAAAATGTGTGCAGAATAGTGAGCTGCATGCCCTAAAAATATTTAAAATTATACAGGGTGTCTCATAACAAAGTTGCAGACCAAACTTATGTTTTTTTTTTAATAGAACACCCTGTATATTTTAGCATTTTTGGATTCCTCGTTACTTGGAGATTAAAATGACCAATGTTTTTTACGGAAATATCCGTTTTAGGGTCTCTGCCATTTCAACAATTTCTGGAAAAAACATTGTGTTTGTGTGTGTGTGTGTCTATGCGCGCTGTATCTCAAAATATTTATTATTACATGCAATTAATTACATGTATTTTTTTAAATATACCTACTACTTCAATCCACTTTATATGTAAATAAATATATGTACAACTTGAGTTTTTCAATACGCCCCTAAATTCTTAAGAGGGTCTCATACTTACTTTAATTATTATTTTAATATTATATACTACATCATTGAGTATATGATCAAGAAAGTATGCCTAGAATTAATTTATGTGTTGGTATAAATGTTGAATGAATGTTATGGACAAAAGAAATTGAAATGGTTACTTTTCTGGTTACTTTTTATAGTGTAAACGTGACTTTCGCGTTTAGTCCGCCTGGTTATTAAATGAGGTCCAATAAATATTATTATTAAGACATTTTTCGAGTAAAAATGTGTATTTTTATCAAAGAAAATCGACCTTTTTTCCAAAAATATTTTATTTCGGTTTTACTGAATTTATTCCATACTTTAGGGGCGCACTGTATATTCAATTTTGTATTTTGCTGAAACTTGTACACTTATGGTTTGATATAAGAAAGGATTCATGTTTCTGTAGTAATTCTATAGCTGGAAGAGTGGTTTTCGTTACAATTAATATAATTTACTTCATTAACATTTTATATTTTTAAATATTTTGCATGTATGTACATTTCATACACCTTGGGATATTTGAACAAAAAACTTGTATGCTTGATACACTGCAGTATTTTTCTTCACAGACGATTGGCTTCAATAATTGCAGTTGAATTCATGAATTAAAATGATTATTTTTTGACGATTCTAAAAACCAATAGAAACTTTAAATTTCGGCCATGTGTGTGCACAGCATTATTTAACTGAGAAGAATCACTTGTGATTCTTTCCGGAAATAATCTCATGTAGAAATTATTTAACAATTGATTGACAAAAATTGTTCAGCCGGTCCATAGTCTATTGCAATGCTGAAAATCGAGACGCCGAGAAAAAAAAAACAACGAGCCCGCGGCTTAACGAGAAAAATAAACAACACCGATTTGATGACTCGCCATATTATCTCGCCGTGTGTACGCTCAAAAAACGATTCTGTTTACCCGTTGGCCCCAACCCCATCACTTCCACGATTTTTCTACCAAGCGATACCACCAGTGGATCATAGATTAGTATCATAGATCAGTGCTTCAATTGCAATTTAAGCTAAGTACTTTTTTCGCATCGTGTTTAGTTCCGTCTTGACGTTTGTAGCTTACACAAACAATATGTGTGAAATAAATGGATTCGGTACGATTCCGATTGAAATTGATCATTGATTTCAAAAAATAATCAAAACAAATACAACTCGAGGGTTCGAAAAATTAGAAAATAATTTGACAGATTTCTCTCAATCGAAAAATCTGTCAAATTATTTTCAATTTATTCTCACCCTCTTGTTATATTACTACTGAAAATTTCTATTTAAATTTCAAAATTATCTAAAAACAATACTTTCCCGCATCGTCTAAAATGATATAGTACGTTTTTATCACACCCTTGTCAAAATAAGCGAACGCTCACCATAGCAATATACATTTTATGGGGCACACAGAAGCACCAATATTCCATCCCTTGCCGAATATATATTTTTGCGAAAAACTAAAGTAACATTTTATATCAGCGTTTCATGCCGTATCTACGCCTATCCCGTTTCACATTCATGAGATGGACGGGGAAATAAATTCTTAAATATAAAATGCATTAGCAAAGGGACGGAGGGGGATGGAAAGGGGATAATGGTGTGCTCATATTACAACACCGTCGAAACCATCTGTTCCGCCCGCCGCTCCCCGCAAGTCTTTAAGAAATTGTCCCTCAAAATATTTGATTCGATCTTGAAAGGGTTAATTTTGATGGAAATGTCGAAACTTCCAATGTATTACTGGTACGTACAGGGGTGATATCAGGGCTATTTCGTTTTATTATTAGTGATGAAATGCCGCTTTCTTTCACAGCTTGTGCGAATATGGTATTTTATGATAAAATATTTCCACAGTATAAAGGATGCGAAAGAACAATACTGTTCCTGGCAGGGGTGCAAAATATACCGTAAAATTGATTTTTTAATGTAATTAAGTGATTAATATCAAAAATCTTGCAATATTTCTTATTGCAATTACTTTGTATAATTACGTGTTGAAAAAGTATGTTTTCAAAACATCAGAAAAACATTCAGTTATAATATTGATTTCAGAAAATTTAGAAGCTTATACACAAGCCGCAAAATTTATATGAAAATATTTGAGGGCAATAAATCACTGACGGTAGAAAAAGTCAAGGAAAAATGATCGCATATGTTGGGGTCCATCTCCTACATCGGTCCCTTTAAGCCATCCCTTTGTGTCGGCAAAGCGATATTTCTTTTCAAGGCCCGATTTACATACGATTCCTTCTGTGGACCGCTTCCAACCGACAATGGAAGAATTATGATCTAAATCATACAATAATAAGTACACGAATATTATCAACAAAAGAATATGTTTATCATGTAAACAGGTTAAGGCTAAGTGAAGAAAATCGCCCAAAGTTTCAAGGGAATTGCATGTACACAGTTGTAGAACGGGGGAACATAAAGTCTATATGCATATTTAATTCTGGATGATTTATAAATGCAGTTTGCTGGGTTAGTGTTGCTGTATTATTTATGTAATTAGTGAGAATTATGTCTGCATAATGTTGGTGCGAGGCCTAGAAATGAAATTTGTTTCATGTTTTGGGCGCGTTCCCGGTTATTGTACATACAATACACCGTTAAATGGATACAATATGCACAGCTGGAATTTTCCACAATTGCAGACCGTATTTCTAATCACTTTAAAGCACGGTATGTGTATATAAATGGGAAATTTCAAATTAAATAACGAAACAAAAATGTATATTGGTAATTCCACTGGTTTTCACCGATGCAAAAAAATCGAGGTCCTTGGATTTTTGTCAAACTTTGGGAGATTGATTGCAATATCGAAAAACTAAGTTTTCTCAAATTTCAACTTCCCAGATATTAAACTTAAAATTTGAGGTGTGAATTACGATTTTTGGAAGATCAGCATTTTCCCGAAATCTTATAATTTCCTACGTAACTTTTTTCGTTCTGAAGATTTTGAGTTAAAATTTTGAGAGTGTACTTCGGAAATGTTTCTAAAGATTCTCTGGGAGTTTTATGTTGAAAAATTTAAAGGTAACAAAAATACAGCGGTTCAAAGTTCGTTATTTTGGGAAAAATAGCCGGAATACAAATTTTTAAACTTACATAACTTTTTTTTGAATGCATATTTTCAGTTGAAATTCAATACTATATACTCTATGAATGTTTCTGAAAAACTTCTGAAAGTTTGGTGCCAAAAATTTGAGAGACACTCGAAATACAATGGTTCAAATATACGTTTTTTTATCGAAAATCGCTAAAACTGACATGTTCAAAACCACATAACTTTTTTCTACCTGAATATTTTGAACTGAAATTTGGAGAAACTACTCTTAAAATGTTCCGAAAGAACCCCTGAAATTTTTGTGCCAGGGAATTATGGGATACCGGAGATACAGTGGTTCAAAGATTAGCAATTTGCTAAAAACGATCATTGCTTAAAATTCCCATGATTAAGCCTACGCAACATTTTTCTATCTAAATATTTTGATCTGAAATTTAGAGGATATATTTCTCTAGTGTTCCCAAGGAATCCCTGAAAGTTTGGTACCTGGGGTTTTAGAGGCGGTAAAGATGGAGCAACAAGAATATCGATTGATTTTTTGTGAAAATAACGTTTCAACATACAATCATCTTTAATAAATTTATGGATGTTTTTTTATTGTTTTCAAATCAATTATACTCGTATATTTAAGGTTACACTCTTTCTCTCATCATCCATAGAAGTAATTTGTATATCTAATGTATTATTTCCTGTTGGTATAAAACAATGGTGTTTCCTGGTTTGTGGTATGGTCTTGACATCAGATAATCTTTGACTCAGTGCTTTTTGGCAACGTTTAATATCCTCATCTGTTACCCAGAGTGATCTATAAATTAATTATTTCTTTATAAAAAGAACATACTTTAAAAAAATGTTTCTACTCACTGAATAATTTTCAGCTCTTTTGATAAATATACATACATTTCCAGTGGTGTAGTAATTTGATTTTCGGGAGGAGACCTTAGGCAATGGCGCATAATGATCATTTTTACAGTTCCGCCAATACTCGTGACTCGTTGCGAAAAAGTTATATGATTTTACATTAATTCCAAAATCATTTTCATGGCAGCATATATTGACTAAATGATTCCTTGAGACAAATGAGTGATAACATTTTTAATTCAGTCAAAATCGGGTCAGAAATAAAATTTTGATATTAAAAAAGCAAACGTACTTATTTTTATATTGAGTTGGTGCTCCATCGGAGAAATATATAATTTCTCTGATCCACGGATATTCATTCTTTAAAACATTTGTAATTTTTTTCTAAAAAAGCATAAACAGTGTAAACAAAGTGATCTTTGGTATCACTTATAATACAGTAGTTCATGCTCTGTAATTCATTGGAGTTTGTCTTCTTGTAATATATGACGAATGGATGAACTGTTGCTTACGCGTTGTTGTAATAAAATGCTTGGACTGAATTCTGAATGATGAATGAGTAGTTTTCCGAAAAATCCATGACTATAATACATGTATCGAAGGTTAAATTTCAAAAAAAAACTTTTCTGTGAATCAGCTATAAAATGATGAATACTCAAATTCCATATTTCAGTTACCAATGTCTTTTTTAAATCTTCCAACTTTTCTGTGATACTACTAAGACACGCTCTACTACCCTCATTGATCCAGCATTTATAAGTGATATTTTCTTTTTCATAAGTACAGCTATCATCAATTTTTTTTTTATGATCTCTTGCCCGCGACATTCACTACATCTATGTAGCATACATTTAATATTATTAGTGCTACAGAACGCGATTTCAAGAAGGTCCCTGTATTTGAAATCCTTATTCCAAGAAGATAGCTTTAATTTTATATTTTGTTCTTCGCAAACACAAATTGTGTGGCTTCCAGGATCTCCAGCTACAAACCGAAGTAGAAAAAAAATGGTTATTAAATTTTTATGGATTATTAAATATATTCGATTCTAATATATGCAGGAAGCGCAAACAATTTTAGATAAAGTTGCTTTTACTATTTTTTTAATACAGCTGCAACGAGTGAGGGTTTTCTTCTTTAAATATTCTTATCTTGTAGTTTATTTGTGTACACAAAATTAAATTCTACATAGTACCAATAAATATGAAAATTTCGGTGGAATGATGATGAGATTTCTGCGGAGAGTGGAACGAACGCTGTTGCAGTTTCGGCGACCCGAATAACAAATCATTTTAATTAGTGCGGATAAGCCCAGCCGTACTTCCGGCCCTTCCGGAACCTAATGGATCCGCAACGTGTCCCTTTTTCCGGTTTAACGAGCCTCTCGTTTTCCAATATTTCCCATATCCACACACACACACCTGCTCATTCCATACGCCATCAATTTATGTCCAGTTAAACATTAATGATAAATGTACCACAAGGGATAATTGACTTCCTGCTTTTTCACATATGTAATTCATAATAAATCTTAGTTTTAATCGAAAATGTTATAATTAGTTATTTTTACCGTTATATTTAATAAAGTTTTGACATCTGTGCCTAGTCATTATCTAATGGAGATAGGCAAAATCTTTTTCTGGCGGGAAATTTTAAATCGCTCCCAGACATTTTTGATTACCCTGCACCATTATTCTTAATATATTTCCCATGGGTACTCGCTTTTCTGCATTTTCCTAATCATCATTACACAATTGCAAGTGTACACTACACACACGTGCATAAATATGAATAAATTTGAATAGACGCGAACCACCCCGAGCAGATAAAGTGCGCTCATTAAGCACGTACAGTCAACACACTCTGTTTCACATCGCGTCGCCGAAATGTTAAGGGTGGAGCCGCACAAAACGGGTTATTAAATTTATACATTAAAGTAACCCACCTTATTACAACGTCAAGTAAAACTAATTTCTGATGAGTACCAACTTTAAATTAAGCTGCCTTTTGTCTTAATTATTATATATGTAAAACCTAATTATTTTTGTATAATAGATATTTGAATTACGGAAAATTTCAAAAGAAGGTTGGTACTCATAGCGATGATCATTTTTGATGTAGTGCAGCTATAAATAAATCAGTGGAACTATAAAAATAGAATATTAGTTTATTTAATTATTAGTGTTGGTACCGGTACGTTTACACAGGTGTGTTGTGTGTCTGCTGTGTGCGCTGTATCTCAAAAACTAATAGACCAATTGATATGAAACTTTCAACATACGTCTTATTTGATAATCCGAAGAACTGAAAAGCTTTTGGTAAAATTTCGTACACCGGAAGTGGGCATTTACCTTAATTGTTTTTTGTTTTTTGCCAATATTTTCTTAAATATGAAAAATATCACAAAAACATTTAAACAAACATTGAAGACAACAAAAAAATGAACATCTTTTGCTTGAAAATATTTTTGATAAAATCATTGCTATTCGAGAAAGAAATTTATTAATTTTTTTTAAATTTTTGGTTTATAATTATGAAACGTTAATAGTTACAGCAAATTTATAATAATAATAATTGTAGAGAATGCCAAAATGAACAACTTATAAAGAATAAGTTTTTTTCGAAATCTCATTAGTTTTTGAGTAAACTGAGTTTTTTAATTTGAAGTATAATTTTTCCATCTTTCTAAATTTTGACGTTTTAAACGTCAGTTTCATCCGATTCTACAAAACGCTCGATGGACATTTAAAATATGATTTAAATTGAAAATAAACTATAAAAGCGTAAATATAAATGAGACCATCAGGTCGGAGAAAGTAACATGATGGCCACATCACCATTTTTTTCTTAATTGTTGCGAACATGAATATATTCACGATACTTTTCATCTTGATTGAAATCATTATTATTATTACTATGTCGAAGATGTTGGTTTGTACTGCATTGCGGATATAGGACATTTCATTTAGGGAAAACAGCGCTGAGAAAGATGAATACTTTTATAAATGGAATAACGAAAATATTATTTTATTACAGGCATTTCGTAATGTATATACAAATATCTTCAGACACTTGTGAAGTGATCATGTCACGGGAGTGTTTCATGAAGTATTTCGTGCAGCGAAAAGTTATAATTGAATTTGTGGGTCTGACATATACGAATATTCCAAGTTATTTGTAGAAAATTCTTGAGTAAAACTTTTTAAATTTGTTTAGAATATTAATAATTCATCCTTAATAGTTATTTAACCAACAAGTGTGTTAATGATGGCGATTAATGATTTAATTGTTGAGATCATTAATCGCCAATGAACACACGAGTTGGTTACAAGATTTTTCCATTGATCGTAACTTAGATCAACATTAGAAATTAGATTAGAGAAAATCCAAACAAAACAAACAAATAAACTTGCTATTAAGCCCTTTGCAGCAATATCGGCAAAACATGCAAATAGCGCAGATTCCGAATGACGTCTTACCTGTTACTCCTCGCACCAGGAAATAAATTCTACTTAAGTTTTTTTCGTAAAAATGTGTACTCTTTTCCAGAAGCATTATTGCATTATTTGCAATGGCTAGTACTTTTGGCGGTGTTAATTTAAACTCGACACTATCCGTAGAAGCAGACATTCAATCGATACACGCGTTTTATAAATTTGACATTTCACACTTTGACATTATTGTATAACAAAATCGAAGGCGGTTCACCGCTAATTTGTCTCTAACGCAGAGAATTGATATACATTTGCATTTACATGTGAAACAAATTATAGATCGGTTTCTCGCTATTATCAGTTACATTTCCAGTAATTATGAGTAATTAGCCACTCATGAATTAGCTATTTAATGCTCAACTAGAAATCGTTCTTTTTTTTTAGGAAATATGATTGATAGGAATTCGAGTTATGATGGGGAATTGGCTTAGCCAGCTAGGGTATTCAGCCACAACCGATGTATAGTATTTAATAATGCATTTAAGTGAAATGAGGACAAAGACTAAATATATCCAGGGACTCGCACGGCCATTTTTCGTGTTAAAAAAGTAAAAAAAGTGACCGCCCGGACGGGACTCGAACCCGCACCAGCGGGGTCTAGAGGCCGGACCTCTACCCACTAGACCACCGCGGCCCAAGAAATCGTTCATTAATGAAAAATCGTTTATTAATGAAAAATCGTTCATTAATAGGGGTAATTAATGAACGATTTTTTATACGTTTGGGTACATTAAAGTTAGTCGTTAACCAACGAGCAACGGAAAAATATTTAAATTGCTGATTATATTGAATTATATTTTATCCTTTAAATAATTAATAACTTTTTAATGTTGTTTATACTGAAGACTTCTACTTCGTTATACATTTTATATAATAAATAAAACACTATGGTTTTTATAATAAGACACTTTTACTTTGTTGGTATAACACAAATTTTATTTATTGTTGACTGTTGTTTCGGCAACTCAATAAATAAAATTTGTGTTATACCAACAAAATAAAAGTGTCTTATTATATTTACAACATGTATAACGAAGTAGAAGCGTTCTCCATAAACAACACTATTGTTTTGTTTGTACTTTTCAAAAGTTATACAAAAACAAAGCAATCATGTTTTATTTATTATGATAACTTTTAAGTTTCTAATATATTCTTGTGTGTAGATAATTTATCATGCAAGAAAAATCCTTCAATTTCACTTTAGGAATCAGGGTATAGGCTCGTCGGTATTTGAATGTTAAACAATTCCCTAGTGAGACCCCGTTTCATCGTCTTGTGGCACGTTGGCGGCAACAGGGTGCAGTCTACAAGTTGGCAAAGACAAAAAATATTGGAATCGTAAAGGAATAGTATTGAATAAAAAATATCGAAACATCAAACTGAAGACGTACTACTCAGTTTGGGATACCCCGAAGGCCCCTTCAAAGAATTCCAGGAAATGAATTGCACATGCGTAACTGGTAAAGGCACTGAAATCAATCCAATGATTCCAAATCGCGAGTTATTATTTACAAACTTTGAATTCACATTTAAAAATGGTGATGTGGCCATCATGTTACTTTCTCCGATGGTATCATCATTTATTTTTATACTTTCATGGTTTATTTTCTATTTAAATCATATTTTAAATGTACATCGAGCGTTTTGTAGACTCGCATGAAACTGACGTTTAAAACGTCAAAATTATGAAAGATGGAAAAATTATACTTCAAATTCAAAAACTCAGTTTACTCAAAAACTAAAGGGATTTCGAAAAAAACTTATAATTTATAAGTTGTTCATTTTAGCATTCTCTACAATTATTATTAACATAAATTTGCTGTAACTATTATCGTTTTATAATTATAAACAAAAAATAAAAAAAATAAAATACATTTTTTTCTCGAATAAAAATGATTTTATGAAAAATGTTTTCAAGCAAAAGATATGCATTTCTTTGTTGTCTTCAAAGTTTGTTTAAATATTTTTGTGATATTTTTCATATTTAAGAAAATATTGGAAAAAAACAAAAAACAGTTAAGGTAAACACCCACTTCCGGTGTACGAAATTTTACTAAAAGCTTTTCAGTTCTTCAGATTATCAAATAAGATGGATGTTCAAAGTTTTATATGAATTGCTCTGTTAATTTTTAAGATACAGCGCACACAGACACAATATTTTTACTTTCTCCGTTACGAAGTACGAGAAAGTATTGTGATCGTGATTTTTTTTTCAATTTTTTTTTTTTACAGAAATATCCGTTTTGGGGTACCCAGATGCCATTTCAACAGTTTCTGGAAAAAAATTTTGGGTCTGTGTGTGTGTGTGTGTGTGTGTGTGTGTGTGTCTGTGTGTGTGTGTGTGTGTGTGTGTGTGTCTGTGCGCGCGGTATCTCAAAAACTAATAGATTTTTTAATTACGTAACAGCTGCACGTGTCGTTAGATTTTGATGATTTAAACGTAAAAATGTAGCAAATTTAATACGTTTTAAAAAATCGTCTTAAAATTCCATCTTAAAACAACGCAAATTGCCCAAAAAACGCAAATTTTCAAGTTAAAACAATTTTTTTTAATTACGTAACCGCTGCACGTGTCGTTAGATTTTGATAATTTAAATGTGAAAATGTAGCGAATTTAACACATTTTGAAAAATAATTGTAAAATTTCCACTTTAAATCAACGCAAGTTGCCAAAATCTCAATTTTTTTAAATCAAAACAAAAAATCGTATTTTTTTATAAAATACGTAACTTCGTAAGCGTTCAAATCGGTAATTGGGTGGACTGTTTTCATGTTTTTTTTCAGAATTTTTCATCAACTCTTTTGTTAGTAAAAAAGTGTTAAAAAAAGTGTAAAAAAATCGATTAAAAACTTTTGGAATTTTTTTATTGTTTAAATGACATTGGAAAAATGGGTCAAATATATAATTGGGTAGACTACTTTCACGATTTTTTTCAGAATTTTTCGTCAACTCGTTCGTCGGTAAAAAAAATAATTAAAAAAAAACCGATTTAAAAACTTTTGGAATTTTTCTAGTAACTAAATGACCTTGAATGACTTTGGGAAAAATTGGTCAAATGGGTGTGTGGGTGGACTATTTTCATGAATTTTTTCAGAATTTTTTATACACTCGTTCGTCAGTGTAAAAAAAATCGATGTAAAAAGTTATGTTTAAAAAATCGATTCAAAATCTTTCGAAATTTTTTCAGTGTTGAAATAACCTTCAATGACCTTGAAAAAAATTGGTCAATTTTTTTTCATATTTTTATTTCAAAATTTTTCATCCACTCGTTCATCAGTAAAAAAATAATGTTTATAAAACCGAACTAAAAACTTTTGGATTTTTTTTATTATTGTCGGTCCATATAACCTTGAATTACTTTGGAAAAAACTGGCCAAATAGAGCAATTGACATGAAATTTTGAACATAAGTCTTATTTGATAATCCGAAGAACTAAAAAGCTTTCGGTAAAATTTCGTACACCGGAAATGGGCTTTTTGTTTTTTCCAATATTTTTTTAAATATGAAAAATATTACAAAAACAAAGGCAGAAAGACCTTCGGTCGATAGCCCAGACAGACTAACAACCTCATTTTGTATATTTCGAATTACTCTACTTTTGTTAATTTATGTTTTTATTGTCTGAATAAAGATTGTCTCTCTCTATTACAAAAACATTTAAACAAATATTGAAGGCAACAAAAAAATTAACATGTTTTGTTTGAAAATATTTTTCGTAAAATCGTTGCCATTCGAGAAAAAAAAAATTATTTTTTTTTATTTTTGGTTTATAATTCTGAAACGATAATAGTTACAGCAAATTTATGTTAATAATAGCTGTAGAAATGAACGATTTATAAAGAATAAGTTTCTTTAAAAATCGCTTTGGTTTTTGAGTAAACTGACCATTTTTATCTTTAATAATTTTTTCTTCCGATTTTACAAAACGCTCGTTGTACATTTAAAATATGATTTTAATTGAAAGCGTAAATGTAAATGACTATAATACCATCAAGTCGGAGAAAGTAACATGATGGCCACATCACCATTTTTTTTTCCAGAAATTATTGAAATTGCATCCGGGGACCCAGAAACGGATATTTCCGTAAAAAAATTTTTTGGAAAAAAATCACGATCACAATACTTTCTCGTACTTCGTAACGGAGAAAGTAAAAAGATTATAATTTTATTAAGAATGTATTCTACAGCTTACAAGACTAAGTGCAAAGCTATTTATAATATACTTTGATCGATGGATCTTTGCGTACTCGTCATAGATAATCAAACCTAGTTTCGGCAATATTGTTATGCGTTAACTCCCTCTGCGATAAATTAAATTACACGTGTAATAATGTGTTTCGCATGTCGAACAAGGCAAGGACGGTCATTGTTAGTTTTCGATAATGATGCACACCCGAAGATCCGTTGATCAAACTATACTATTATCTAATCTTAACTAATAATAACTCGCGAATCGCTTATGCAGTTCGCATTCATGAGTTAACCAGAGGGCAAAATTATTTATTTTCTTCATTAGCTGATTAAGATCTCACCATCATCAATGAGTGAATGTTAAATAAAGGAAGTGGTATCAATTCTACGTGCTCTTCTGAAAAATGAAATGGAACCTTTCGCAAGTTCTTTTACACGGAGATTTTATTACACGTATACTGTGAGAGTTTTACGAACTATTTAAACACGTGAGAATTCCGTCTCGGAAGTATTTAATGAAGTATTTCGTGCCAGCCAAAAGTTATAATTGAATTTGTTTCTCTGAGATGGACACATATTACAAGTTTTAGTTATTTGCAGAAACAAAATTTTACAATTTTCTGCAATTTCAATAAATGTACTCATTTTAAAATACATAAACCACATTTTTTTTCGTGCAGACACAACTTGAGTTAAAAAAGTTTAAATAAAATAATGTAAACATCTTTATGTATGTACGAAAATGATAACTTTGTACGTTTCTTTTTAGACGAAAATGACGTACATTTCGTACTAATCTCATATTTGATAAAGTAAATTGGACCCTTATGTCACTGTCAGAAATGACAGATTTTAATTTTGGTTAGAACACCTGATAAATACAATGCAAATTACTAATGAAAGAAAAGATCAACTATTACATTAAAAATATATGGACTTGTAAATAATGTATTGTAATGAGATTTTCAGCATTTACGTTATTGAGGGTGTCCTTTTCAATGAAAATTTTTTCAATATTATTCGACTTCCGGTCAACACTATGCTATATTTTTATTGCAAAATTTGAATTACACATAAAATTCTGTGAAAAAATCATTAAATAACATAACCTCAAAGTTTAACAAATAAAAGTCGGAAGACTAAACATATATAAACCTGACCTGTTTCGGCCTTAAAAAACCGTTCAGCACTTTTTTCTTAAATATTCCATACTTTCATCCCACACGACACGAAAAAAAAACGCAAGCATTAATCAATCCTCGCCACCATCAAACACGGAACGAAATTGTTCCGCAGTAATTTTAAGAAAATTACGATTTCCTCGTTTCGCACAACGGGAGACGCTTTTATATATATAATAAAGTTTATATTGGGCTGTCCCGACCGAATGATTGATGATTATCTGCAAAATAGGAAAATCGGAGGATTTTCCCCCTTTCCGTCCTTTCCACTCACTCTTTCTCTCTCTCCCGCCTTAAAGTACGTGCGCCGCAATTAGGGCACGTTCCTTCCCTTCGACCCTCCTCCACTTGTTGAAACTCAGACTCGAGATCTGTTATTTGAAAAGGTGCCAAGTGCCCACGAAAATTTCTATTGAAAAGAAAAACCCGGACATATTGTTCCTCTCCTCAACTGAGTACACTTCGAATATAATACTCTGGCATTGTAGTCGGTTC
The DNA here is from genome assembly GCA_910593695.2 of Ocypus olens. Lineage (NCBI taxonomy): Eukaryota > Metazoa > Arthropoda > Insecta > Coleoptera > Staphylinidae > Ocypus > Ocypus olens. Next base: position 411,464 of record OU343049.1, read on the forward strand.
CAATAATAATGATATTAAAGGAGATATGACTCCAGATTGCAAATTTCAACCCTATTATTAGTAAATAATGAGGCGTAGTATCAGTGGCGACTCGTGGAACGTATTGATGGTAGAGCCACATATACGATTTATCTTCCTAGAAAATACGCAACTACTTGAAATTCTGCTAAAATCGAAGTAAATCACAACGGATTGTCATTTAAAATTACTTATCAATATCAGGTCTTTATTATTTAAGCAAAACATCTAAATATTCTGAAGATGGCTTTTGAGTTAATCAGCTAAAAACTCAAAAATATTATTTTTTGGGACAAATATTGGGAAAAAGTCAAATTTCGGCTGGAATTAAAACAAATCACAACGGACTGTCACTCAACATTACCTACTAATATCAGAACTTTAATATTTATGCAAAATATCAAAACATTCTGAAGACGGTTTTTAAGTTATTCAACAGAAAAGTCAGAAATGTCAATTTTTTTGTAATCAATATTGAGAAAATTCACTTAAAATCGAAGCAAATCGGAATAAACTCTTACTCAAAATCACTCATCGACATCAGGGCTATAATATTCACTCAAAATATCAAAACATTCTGCAGATGGTTTTTGAGTTATTCAACAGAAAAGTCGGAAATATCAATTTTTTCTAATTAATTTTAAGAAAATTCGCTTAAAATTAAAGCAAATTATAATTAACTGTCACTCAAAATCACTTACCAACATCAGAGCTATAATATCCATTCAAAATATCAAAACATTCTGCAGATGGTTTTTGAGTTATTCAACAGAAAAGTCAGAAATGTCAATTTTTGTAATCAATTTTGAGAAAATTCGCTTAAAATCGAAGCAAATGGCAATTAACTGTGACTCAAAATCACTCATCGATATCAGGGCTATAATATTCACTCAAAATATTAAAACATTCTGCAGATGGTTTTTGAGTTAATCAACGGAAAAGTCGAAAAGGTCAACTTTTTGTAACACATTTTGAAAAAATTTGCTTAAAATCGAAACAAATCGCAATTAACTGTTACTCAAAATTACTCATCGACATCGGGGCTATAATATTCACTCAAAATATTAAAACATTCTGCAGATGGTTTTTGAGTTAATCGACGGAAAAGTCGAAAATGTCAACTTTTTGTAACACATTTTGAAAAAATTTGCTTAAAATCGAAACAAATCGGTTACTCAAAATAGCTCATCAATATCAGGGCTATAATATCCATGCAGAAGATGAAAACATTCTGCAGATTTATTTTTTATATTAAATCTTAAGAAAAAGTGAAAATTCGTTTAAAAACAAAACAAATCACAACGGCCCATTACTCAACATTATCTACTAATATCAAAACTTTAATAATTATGCAAAATATCAAAACATTCTGGAGATTGTTTTTGAGTTATTTCACTAAAACCGCGAAAATATCAATTTTGTAACAAATATTGGGAAAAATTTCCATTCAAATCAAAGCAAATCACAATAAACTGTTACCTAAAAAAATTTATCAATATTAGGGCTTTAAAATTTATGTAGAAGATCAAAATATTCTGCAGATTGATTTTGAGTTATTCAACTAGAAACCGGAAAATGTTATTTTTTTGTTATAAATCTTAAAAAAAATATAAGAATTTTGTTTAAAATCAAAGCAAATCACAATGAACTGTCACTCAAAATCACTTATATATAATCAAGGCTTCAATATTTACGCAAAATATTGAAGCATTCTGCAGATGGTTTTTGAGTTATTCAACAGAAAATTTTTTGGAACGAATATTTGGAAAAGCTAAAATAAATAAAAAGCTAAGATTCTAATATTCAAACAAAAGATCAAAACATTCTGAAGTTGGTTTTAGAGTTATTCAACAGAAAACTTTTTTTGTAACACATATTCAAGAAAAGTGAAATTTCGGTTAAAATCAAAGGAAATCATAACTGACTGTTACTCAAAATCACTTATCAATCATTTTCTTTTTCGGACGGAGCAGATGTTTTGGAAATATTTTATCGTAATCGTATTGCTGAAGGCCGTACCTAACATCAGTGTCAAAAATTCTTGCTAGTTCCATGCCTCCTTGGCTCTATATAACGAGCCGCCCCTGCGTAGTATAACTTTATCTACGACTCGTAGATAATATATTTGATATGTACACTTCTATGCAATAAAATTAAGCACTAATTTTATGAGTATTTTTTTACAATATTCTAGTTGTGTAATTCGGGTCAATAAATGATAAAACACCATAACTTGAAAATAACACCTTTATTAAAAATCCAAAGACTAAGACTAAAAACATCTTTTATTTTAGTTATAATTCGAATTTTTTAATTTGAAATGACGCGGCATTTTAACATTAAGGAAATTGACAAATTTACAAATTTTCGTAACCAGGAAGTTCGCTTTAAACTATAACATATTTGGTGTGCTTAATTTTATTGCACAGAAGTGTAACATAATTTACTTCATGATTAATTAATTTCTCACGTAACCCGTAAAACATTTTTGTATTATATTGATTGATTAAAATACTTATAGTGGATTTCACGAAGGTGGTAATAAATATAACACCGCCATACATTGACATGACACTGGTATTATATTTTCGGCTTTGTAAACGATCTTTTAAATGGTAAACCGAATACACAATTTGGGGTTAGGAACTGCGATTACATTTCACATATTTTAATAGATATTTACTCTGTCATAATGATGATTATTAAAAAAGTTGATTTCTTTTCATTTTCAAGTTTTCTTTGCGAGCGCCTTTCGCGCTTGAAATTGATTTCTTCTTTTCTGATCCGTCTTAATGAAATATTTCTAATGACCTATCTAACCAGTGGTTTCTTCAGGAAATCATTTCAAATGCTATTTTTGTGAAAAAGTACCCTTGGATGGGATTTAAAATTTCCAACTTTTCTATTATTTTAGCTGGCTGAAATTTTTTAACTCCAATCGGTTTATTAACAAATTCTTATCTATTTTGATGTATTTTTATGACACTCCCGGAATTCTATTCGTGTCTATTGCCATAAGTTCTAAAGCATATTATCATTTTGCTAGCAATTCCTCAAGATTATTACAGATTCTTGCATAATTCACACCCTACATCGCATCAAACGTTCTTGCGGTTCCACCGAAACTTTGTACGATAATATTAAGCACTTGCTGTTGCTACTATCAACCCTTACCTAATATTCTAGTCTTAAAAAATACTATTTATTTGCTTGTTGCACCTTGTATACAGCATGAATTGATTAAAGAATATTTTCTTTGAATGCGTTATTAATGCTCCTTACATTTATTATTTTGAAGGATATAGACCATTCTATATCCTTTAAACTTGAATTTAAGATTTATGTTAGTTACATGTTAATTATGTCACACAATACCTCAAAATATAATTCATTGCCTTTAAATAACGCAACCTAATCCAAAATTGACAGTACATTATTATTAGCAATGCAATCTCTTTTTTTTTAAGTCATAAATTACATCATGTGCCAATCATTCATGATGTTTTGTTCAAACGTTAATATCAGTATCACAGGCAATGTGATGAATTGAAGTATTGGACAATAAATCTATAACTGTAGTGATAGATATACCTGTACTTGTATTAATGATTAAATCCAGAAAAACTATCGCTTTCATTAGGAATGCTGTTTAATTGATACATATTTAGGAAGGTCTAAATTTCGAAAATCAACTCATCTGAAAAATGAAAATACCAGTTTTAAAGCAAACCTAACCTTAACTGACCTTATATTGTAGATTCTGCAGAGCATAATTGGGTTACATACCTGAAACAAAAATAGAAATTATTTATTAGACACGTGAGTTTTTATTTTATTTTTCTATAGATGAAATTTTTTAACGCCAATCGATTTGGTTTATTCTTATGTTGAAGAAAAAGGTATTACATAAGGGTCTACGATGATTATTAAAAGAGTTGATTTTTTCGATTTTTTCCATTTTCGACTTTTCTCTGCTGACGCATCACGGGCTTCAAATTGATATTTGTTGTTGCGAAAGTACATTTTCTGAAGCCTCTTGAAGCGATCTCTCGAGTGACGTCAAGAAACCCCGGATCCAACCAGTGGTTTCTTCAGGAAATCATTTTTAATGCAATTTTTGTTAAAAAGTAAGAAGGGGGGACCCTTGGATAGAATTTCGGGTTTTCGTCAAAAATAAAAAATCGCCAATTTTAATCAAATCCGACTAATTGACACACGAGGAACACATATTTGCAATCCGCGTTCAAATTGGATTCTTCGTTCGGCCGCTACAGCTGTTCAAAGTCTGAAAAATCGATTTTTTTTTAAATTTTCATGGTGACTAGTTAACTTTTTTGCAATTTTCTCTGGATAAATTTTTTTAACGCCAATCGATGTATCTCGTTCTTCCGATGATAGAAATCATATGAAGACTTTGATGGCACATAATTCAGCTACCTTATAGGGAAATAAATGTTTCTTTAAAAATACTGCTTCTCTAATAGTTGTAAGTAAAACTAGCAAAAAATAATAAATTCTACTCAGAATAAATTTATTCTCTCTCTCTTCTTCTATCACTGATTTCAACCTATCGATAGCACTATAAAATCTCAACTCGTCGCTGAAACACCAAATATTTAAATTTCAAATGCAGAGAGAACTGCGTTTGCACGTGTGTGTATTGCGGAATCGTTTGCATATCAAGGACCGATTTCGTACACATTCCTGCATACAAAAATTTATACGTTTTGTTTCGGTCCCGAAACTTTAAACAAAACATTTTCCTTTTCAAATAAATACGCCCAGTTTATATTATTATCGTGCGGAATGGCATTACTACACGAAAACAACACACGTAGCAGGGAAATCGAAGCAAATAATGAAGGCGAGGTTATCCGTTTTAAAGCTGGGATCCATATGGAAAAGGACAAGTATATCGCATGTATATAGTCGTATATAATATGTTATAAATATTCAGCGATATTTAGATATAAATAATTTGTTATAATTAAGATATTGGATGGTTTTTATTGGTTGTTCATGAGAAGAATTTAACAATGCGTTCTGTTGGTGTTTTTCTTGTCAATCTTATGTCGATGTAATACGTTTTATTTAAAAGTTGGTAATGAATCATAGAAACAGAAAGGGTTAATACATATAAAATTGTTTTAGACGAACATATGAACGAAAGCGTAAAATTAATTTTAAATAGCAAGCATTAAAAACGAATCATAATCCCAACAGCGCCATTATTTTCCAATTAACGCACCATTAATCACGATATGATAATAATCCTTCCGCACGTTTCATCATTCGTCCCTCTTTCATAAATATTAATGCGCCACATTTGGATCACGCGCGCGGTTCACAATTTTTTCCTTTGACGTTTGGCAGGGGAGGCGGAAATCGAGAATGGGAAAAAGAGTGCCGAAATCCGGAAGGTAAATTCACGGCGACGCGACGTGAAATTGACGCGAGGCGTTCGTTGCCGACTGAAATAATAATAATAATATATCATTTAATGTGTCAAAAGTGGCGTTCGTGATGTATAAATGGAATGTCTGCAGTTGAAAAGCGTTGGCGATTTTTCACTGCTTATATCGGAGTTTGCGTTCACTTCTAATATTTGGACACCATCAATCTGGGTCGGATTAAAGCGGTTTTTGAGACATTTTCTACACAAATTAAAAAAAAAATTGCAATTATTAACGTAAATTCTCTAAAACTTGCATTCAAATGACTTGATATTTGTACCATATTTAATATTGATAATTGCTTGACAATAAAAAATAAGACTTAATTTTGCAGAGTCACAAACAGGTTGAATATTCATATGTTTAGGCTATTTTCGTCTTTATTAAATTTATTAAAGACATTTTGTTGATCCATATTTACTAAATGTCATAATCAATCCAAAGGTAGAGCGATACCAAAATGTCATGACCCTCTCTTTAAATTTAAGATGTTCACCGCGCAATGTGACATCAGATTTTGAGATGGCTTTAGATTGGACCGTAAATTTCTAAATTAAAATCAAATCGGCTGACAGTTGTGGACCACGCAAAAGCGTAAACCTTGTTACGCCCGACCCTCTAATAATCGTTTTATCCCTCAGTCTTGGTTAATTACCAAAACGCATTAATTCGTAACATTATAACCGGAAATAATTGCGTACAAGCGATGAAAGTGTTGATTAAGGCGCAATAAAATCGTCCGGCTTGCATTAATCTCAATTTGTTGTTAGGGAAGAGGGCGGCGGGATGGAGGGGGTGTCCATTCATAATTTATGATTTAACAAATGGAGGGTAAAATGGAAAAGCGACAATCACCTCCCGGTTTATTAATTCACACGCGGTATTTTTTAAATTCTGGACTGGGGATTGGTGGTGGTGGTGGTGAGCTTGTGGTGCTAACGAGATAATAATTGTGAATTTTTCCCACCCCAAATTCGCAATTTCGTTTTTCAATTTACTCCTGCTTTAATGTAGCGAAAAATCTCTTTGCGCATTAATGTGTCTCGGCAAAAACTTTTAATTAAGCTGAAAAGAAAAACAACTTGACAAATTAGATTTTGTAATGAGTGGTTGCGACCGTTACAGCATTTTAATCCATAATTCAATTACGTTTAGTAATGCAGAAAATTCGTTTTATCAATTATTTCAATATCCATTTGAATGCATAAATATCCAAAGTGGCCTTGAAAAACGATTTGTTAACATAACATATTTTGTAATTACAATTGTTATTATTATTTATTACTATAGTTTCGAACAGTTATTAAAATAACCATGTGTACCCGGCGCATTCACCAGAATAACTATGCAGGGCCAGAATTTTCCCTCCCGTCTTTGCCTTTTATAGCTGAGTTACGAATTAAGTTAGGGATCTAATATTTTGGATACTTTATTTGCATCCTAGGACATATTTCAGGAAAATATGTTTGATTATACAGAGTGTCCCAAAAAAGTGTGACGTCATAGATAGATAGATAGATATTTATTTCCCAACAGACATATATTACAGGGAAATGTAACATTTCTTAAGACATTAATTAACAAAAATTAAATGATCATGATCATATATCTTTTTAGATTATAAGCTGTATATTTTATTACTTATTTGGGTGCCCTTTATCGTTAGCTACATGCTCCTAAAATTCTATTAAAATCGGTTCGGTGATATCAGCAAAAAAAAAAAAATAAAAATTAGAAAAATCATGTTTGTACCATTGTAAAAAAAATAATGCCGCGCTACTAAAATTATAAATAAGGTCAGTCACGTTAACCAATTTTGATTGATATTAATTATACAGGGTGTCCAAAATTCAGTGTAAAACTTTTCAAACTTTAAAGCACTTTATTTTTCTTATTGTTAATTGGAGCCACTGTATATTTTTATTATTATTAGTTATTGCATGTAGAATTGATAAAATAAACAATTCATTTTCTTTTATGTCAATCATTTATTCGTTTACTGTTTATTTCTCAATTCATAAACTTTGTTAAAGCAACGCAACACAATTTTAATAAACATATACAGGGTGTATTTGAAATAACGAACAGGCTCGTAACCATAAAGAGATTATATTATTTTTAAACAATATTCGCAATTATTTTGTTTATAACTGTAACAAAAAGCCCGCAATTAATTATTAAAGTTAATGAGTGAAAATGTGTGGGGGCAGTGGTAATGTGACCTAATTTTTAAACATCGGCTTTAGATATCGAATTACAACAAGCGCGTAGGAAATATCTAAGTTCGGCTCTTTAAGCGTCAATGAACTTGAGGACTGTTTATCTTTTACAAACAAAAACGTTACGATAACACTTCAAATTTCGGAGGCAAGAAATCGTATCTCGCGTTTGAAATAAACAAACACACATTCCATGCAGACCTAATTAAATGAGAAAAGCATCGGTTCTCAAAATGTTTAAAAGACCTCGAAAAATTCCAATTTTTTTTTTCGAATCAATTTTGACGGAATTAGGTTTACAAATATTTTGTGTGTGTGCCCTTAAATGCCTGTTCGTTATTTCAAATACACCCTGTATATTACATAATATGATCACAAAATCCAGTAGTTTTTCACGTAATAATAATCACGAATAAGTTTTGAGTAATTTTGGAATGTTTATTGACGACGACAATTGCTTTTACATTTTATAGAGACCATTAAAATTATTAAAATTTTTCATAACCTCGCTCACCGTTGAAATAAAACCATCTCAAAATTTAATGTTGGAGTGTATTCAACTTTTCACGAAATCATTATCTCTATTGAATTTTGAGCAATTTTGAAAAGTTTCAAATTCAAAATTATAACAAATTTTCACAATTTTTGGCCATATGAAATTATGGCAAATTCTGATTATGACGTACATGTAGTTTTTTACATAGTAATATTCTCGAATAATTTTTGAGTCATTTTGAAAAGTTTCTGATCGACGATAATTATTTTAAACATGTTTTAAACAATTAAAATAATTTTGCGTGTTGTTGAAATATAAGTATATCAGAAATTGATGTTGGTTCTATCCAGCTTTTTACGAAATCGTAATCACGAATGAATTTTGTGTAATTTTCCAAAGTTTTAAATCGATAGCAATTGTTTTTATATTTATTTCAAGCCACCAAAATTATCACAATCTTTCACGATGTGTCCTTGTAATTACACTGAAGATAGTGTGTAGGTAATTTTCACGTAATAATATTTTCAGATGATTTTTGAGTAATTTTGGAAAGTTTCAAATTCCCTAGCAATAGTTTTTTATATTTATTTCAAGCCACCAAGAATTATTACATTCTTTTTACGAATCTTCACTCTGATTACATGAAATTATGAAAAAAATGATGATTGTGTATACAGCTTTCACGTAATAATAATCTTGAATAATTTTTGAATTTTTGAGTAATTTTGGAAAGTTTCCAATTAATAGCAATTGTTTTTGTATTTATTTCAAGCCCCCAAAATTATCACATTTTTTTACGGTATTTCGCTCTGATTACATGAAATTATGACAAAATCTGATAATTATTCTCACGTAATAATAATCTGGAATGATTTCTGAGTAATTTAGGAAAGTTTCAAATTGATGGCAATTGTTTTTGTATTTATTTGAAGCCACCAAAATAATTACAGTTTTTACGATTTTTCTCTTTGATTTGATAAAATTATGACAAAATCTGATGATGCTGTGTATGTCATTTTTCATGTAGTAATAATTTTTGTATAATTTTGGAAAGTTTCAAATTAATAGCAATTGTTTTTGTATTGTTTTTTCCGAGTAGAAATCGCCGATATTTTGAGTGCTAATTCGTTCTACTTCTAATAAACTTTATTATTTAAAAAAAAAGTTTTGTATTAAATAATAAATAAAAATCATTATCTTTCCAACTTGCAATTATTATATGGATTGTAAATAGGTTTAAAAGCAATTCTTGTGTTCCCGATATTAAATAGATAAAATTAAAGTCCCAAGGCATTCACTTTAAGAAACGTAATAAGTGCAAAACTCAATTTACGTTCGTGATTACCGAACTGTTGGGCAATTTATCGCATTCGTAACAATAAAGTAAAAATTGGTAATAATTTTTAATCTTAAAACAAACAAAACGAAGGAATTTATTTCACTGAGAATTGTTTATTGCGATTCTGATATATTAAGTAGAGAAAGCAAGATTTGTACTGAATTTCTTTAGATGTACCTAAATTTCAATCATCGTGACAGGTTACGCCGTCCTGCTGAAACCACATGTCTCCCAGATTATTATTATTATTCAAATTTGGCCGCGAAAAATTTGGTCAAAATTTTACGATATCGAAGACTATTTGCAGCTTCTCCAGCATGGTTTTCAATGATGTTTACAACTGATCATAATTCACAGAAATTTGAGTCTAACATTTTCTTTGCCTTAAATACGACAATTTTGTCTGTATTTTATCCAAGAATTAAAAAAAAAAATCAAATATTTCAATTTGATATACATTTTCTAAGGTTATAGACCTTTTGTGTACTAAAATAAAATGTATAAAAAAATTAAACATACCATTACAGTAAATGGAATAACATTAATAAGCATAAATAAAGCTGCGAGAGAATAATGAAAGAGTTGATAATTACTATGATAAAAAATATTTATCGCAGGTCGTTTTTCCTCTCCCTCCCTCTCTCTCTCTCTATCACTCTTTTCGCCCGGTTATAATAATCTTTTGATATAAAATTGTATGACATAGAGCAGAGGGCAGAGGGCCGAGGGTGAGGGCTGCATTGCGGCGGCTGAAAGATTGCGTGTTGATACTGAAAAATGATTGCGCCCATGCGCCACGCCATACACGACACACACACAGTTCTACTACTCTTTTCGTATCACCTCATTCACGACCTTTATTCAACCATGTTTAAATTAGCCCGATTTCAAAATATTCATAGGAAAATTTGTATATTTATATATTATTTTGTTAACTGGATATGTAAAGTTATGAGATATACTACTGTTTTCAAACTGTTCTTAGATAAAGATGTTTCTGTATGCAATCTTCATAATTAACATAGGTATACTCTGGCCGCGCTATGAAGGCGTCTGAAATGATTAACGAAGGGTCGGAAGAGCCGCCCTCATCAGAAGTGATTGATTATTTTGTTACTTTACACTCACAGATGTTTACACTTTATTTGCCAGCTATTGATGCTTCTATTTATAAATCAGAGGTTCTTGAAAGGTTACAAATAACTTTGGCTCAAGTTAATCACCCCTCATATGCCATCATAGCGTGGCCAGACTTTATCTAAATAATATTGTATACGTACTTAAAGATGAATAATAATTCGTTTATTAACGGTAAACGCCTTTTTATATAAATGATATAATATTAATAGAATAATATAATAATTTGATAGCTTTTGGGAATCCAATAATTTAGAAATACCGTAATAGATTCATATGAGATTTATTACGCCGGGTCGGAATTGGAGCAAGTAATAAATTTCTGGGGCTCCAACTGCGTAAATTATCCGAACAGATTCTATCTATCTGCAGTTCGGTAGTTAATAAACAAACGTAATCGATTTACAAGAAACTTTCTCCAACTGCTAACATAAATTCACTGTGCTTTAATAAATTGATTACCAACTAATTTCTCTCGAAATTATTTACAAATTGATATTTATGTTCGTGGTTGTAATTAACAATTAACCCAGTTGCTTAACTTAAGAATATCCCGAAGCCGAGAACTGATTGTATTTAATTGGGTAAAATAAAATCATAAGGCAGAAAGACCTTTTGGTCTATTTGGTGTAGTTTTAACGAAAATCTTTGATAATTTTACAAACTTTATTAAATCGCAATAAATCTAAACGAAAGTTACATTACGAATACCTCCAACTTCACGGCTTAAAGCCACCACCAAAGTTTTCCACTAAAACTTGTAATTTATTTACCACCACGGTCGGAAGTAAATAGTAAATCTTCTTATATGATGGTTATAAATAAAGTGATGGCAGATGTTTCGTCCTCGTGCACTTGATAAATAATAGAGGGAAGAAATGTGCGATGACCCTTTTCAGTTCGACACGCGTTGTTTGTATAAAGTCACGGTGATTACGTTTGCAACGCGTCAATTAACATTGACGTTTATACAATGTGTACACGCAACAAAGATTCGATATAAAATCTGTCATCCCGAATGATTGGATTACGAAAACAAGTATTTTTCCTCATTTAACGAAGAGCAGCACGATTTATATTTGTGTTAAAATTTAATCTGTGGTCAATAGATCAAGAGGATATGAGTTTGAAAGGACGGAGATAAAATGGGACGTGCGATTATCATGCATTCATTTTAAACTTTATAATATTTAGAATTTCTGTTATATTTGTAGACACTGTGACAATTACTTCACCACGAAGAGGTGTTGTACATGATAAGATACATAACAAATCAAATCACAACAATGCTAGCTGAACATGCCATCAGGCAGATGAAGTAATGCAGCGCCTCTACAAATATAAGTGAAGTTTATGATATGCCAAAAGAAATATACACACGTCCAAAAAAAAAAATATATATATAAATATAGGAGAATTTTTAACGACCGTACATGTGAATAACTGTAGATAAGTGAAGTTTATGATAAAGTTTTATCAAGTAATCCAATGTACAGGGTGTTGAATTGCAAAGCGGGCTAAAGGGATTTACGTGTAAAATTTAAAATGTGTTAATATTGTCTCCCCTAATTATTTGACAGTATCGGTCTTATTACATTATTTTTAAACCTTTTTAAGCTGAATTATTTGGTACCTTACTCAATAGTTTCTGCTGAGTATTTATCGAGATATTTGCAAAAAACTTTACAACTACATTTTGAATTTAAAACAAAGGTTTGCCATGAAATCATAATGGCCGACATTTCATTTTGTTGTTGTTTGAAAAAAGTGACAGTTGCTGTCACATTACGATTTACAACCGGCCGTGTATTCTACACAAGAAAAAGTATTTATAATTAAATGGTTTGACTCGGGTACTATTGAAGAAGTTCATGTGATTTGTTTAGTGTAGAATATCTAAACAAGGGAATACCCAGCAAATATGCTATTCAACAAGTATTAAAAATAATGTAAGTAGACCGATGCTATAAAACAATTAAGGGAGCCAACACAATTTCAAATTTAGAAAGTAAATTAGTAATTATTCATTGAGCAATATTTTATGTTCTCCGGAAATTCTACTCTAAGCAAATTACGTACACTTCTTAAATAGTTTTTCGAGCATGTGCTTCCAATGACCCCTGGGACCTTATGGGTTAAAATACCTTTCCCTGTGTAGAATCCACCTTCACGTCAGAGGCCTGCATGGGCCGGCCAGGTCGTATTTTTCAAACTCCGGGCCGGGCCGGGTCAGGCTTTCTGATGGATAATTTAACCCGGGCCGGGCCGGGCCGGGCTTGGATAAATTTAATTTTATTATATTTTGAAAAGCAACAACAAAGTGAATTGAAAAAAAAATGTTATTAACACGAATTCAATGTATTTTAAGAATTTTAAGGAATACATGGGTCCAGTAATTTTATTTATTTAATTCAACATTTTTCCGGGACGGGCCGGGCCGTGCCGGGCTTTGAATATTCAGCTCCGGGCCGGGCCGGGTTTTAAATTTTCACTGTCGGGCCGGGCTTTCGAAAACACGCTTCTGCAGGGCTCTACTTCACCTCACAGCAAACGTCACTTTTTAGAACAAAATATCCGCCATTATGATTTCATGGCAAACCTTTGTTTTTAATTCAAAATAATTGTAAAGTTTTTTGCAAGTATTTCGGTAAATACTATTGAGTAAGGTATCAAATCACTCAGCTTAAAAAGCTTTAAAACTAATGTAAGAAGACTGATGCTGTCAAATAATCAGGGGAGCCAATATAATAATAATAATAATAATAATAATAACTTTATTTGTGCCAAAAGAAATATACACACGTCCAAAAAAAAATATATATATAAATATAGGAGAATTTTTAACGACCGTATATGTGAATAACTGTAGATAAAGTGCTAACGAGATTCTCGGTCAGATGATGATAAAAATTTGCAAATGTGTGAGGCGAAAGACAGAGACAGCTGTTTCATCTTTGTTAAGAGTCATCAGTCTGCCATATTCAATTCTACACTATAAATATTACTTCCGAAAAATTTGCAGATGTGTGTTGGGTTGAATATGGCAGACTGATGATTCTTAACAAAGATGAAACAGCTGTCTCTGTCTTTCGCCTCACACATTTGCAAATTTTTATCATCATCTGACCGAGAATCTCGTTAGCACTTTATCTACAGTTATATAAATATATACATACAAACAAATATTTAAAAACTAGAATGGATCTTCAAGATATTCTTTAAAAGTATAATAAGCTTTCTTACTGAGTAATATTTTTAAGTTCTTCTTGAAAGCTTGAAAATCAAGAGATTTCAACTCCATTGGGAGTTTATTATAAAATAATGGACCAAAATAATTCGCCCCATTTCGTGATCTATATATTCGGGTATAGAGTACTAGTACATCATATGATATGAGTGTTTTTCAAACTCAGCGAAATAATTTTGAAAATTCTTTTTTACAATTGAATATGTACATGGCAGGAGCAGTTAATATGCAACAACTTCTAAATTTATGACTAACATCACATTTGAAATCTAATTTGAACATGATTCTGATGCATCTGCGTTGTCGTTTAAGCACTCGATTGATGTGTGTTGTGTGATCCTAAGATAGAAGGACATAATTAATATAATAGTGAATGGTAAGCTGTTAATACAGTTTCCATAGAATAACACTTGACTAAATTTTTTATTAGAAATATATTCTTGGAGATTTTTCCACAGATTTTGTTAACAGTTCTGCCCACGTCAAACCGGGATCAAACATAACTCCAAGGAACTGTATTGCCTCTGCTGTATTAACGGTATCTAAGTTCTTTAATGAAAAATACATTTGGGCTGTTTTGTCTTCATTAAGTGTCAAGAAATTTGCAGAGAACCACTCTTTTATTCTAGCACTGGAATTTTCTAATGACTGAGTCAGTAACTGTAAATTGTTATTGCTTAAACTACAAGTAGTGTCATCTGCATATAAAGTGAAATTAATTGTATGATCACAAGTTACAGTGTCATTAATAAAAATAAGAAATAACAATGATCCGAGGACAGACCCTTGCGGAACACCATTGCTTATTAAAGTAGGATAGGAAAAGGATCCATTCCATTTAGATATTTGTGTTCTATTAATTAAATAACTCTAGTAATTTAATTGATTATTTTTTAATGCCGTAATAAGATAATTTATTTAACAATATATCGTATGACACGCAGTCAAATGCCTTGGATACTGGAAGAATAATTGTTGTTTTCAAAGGGATCAACAATGAACAGTATTAGATTATTAATAACATCGCTAGTGGATGCATTTGATCTAAAACCAAATTGGCAATTATTGAAAAGATTGTTTGATTCGAAAAAATCCTGCAATTGATTTTTTAGAATGATCTCAATAATCTTGCCAATGAAGGCTATAATACAAATGGGTCTGAAGTTACCTGGATTATTAGCATCCCCTTTCTTAAATAACGGAATAACTTTAGATATTTTCAGAGACGACGGGAAGGTACTTTCATTTATGAAATCAGTTAGCGGATGTAATATAATATTAAAAACAGTTATTATTATTTTTTTATTAATATCGTAAATATCTCTACTATTTTTATTTTTCATTTTAGTAATAACATCCCAGACATAATTATAACTCACTTCAGAAAATTGAAAAGTGATATTATCATGCAAATGTAAGTATTCGAGGTATTTTTTATTATTACTATTTTTGTTTATTGGCGAATTTATTAGAATGGAAGAAATTGAAACAAAATAGTTATTAAAATCATTGGAAGTTATCGTCGAAGAGAGTAACGAAGATTTATTTCTATTTTGATTTATTACATCCCACATTGTTTTGGGGCGATTACATGCATTTGTTATTGGAGTGTTTTTTTTTTAATTTATGGTGAATTTATAGGATTTCTTGAACTCATTTCGAATTTTTTTATTATTACTGGTTGGGAACTTATTACACCAATTGTTAAGAAATATTAGATGTTCTCTCATGCTCTTTAATTCATTATCGAACCAATTTGGAGTGAAAGTGTTATTATTCTGAAATAACTTGGATTTCATTGGGAAGGCTAAATTAATAGCACTTATCTTATTTTATCAATACATTTTTGACACTTAGTATTTAGATCAGTTTCCCAAGATTGAGCATACATAATGTTATAAAATTGAAATAATCCATAAGTTGTTATTGGTCGATACTGGGCCATGTTGTTGAAATTTGGCGGATTTATAAATTTAATTTCAACAGCAATTCCATAATGGTCAGAGAGATGAGGGTCAAGAACTGCACAGTTAATGTCATCAAACTCCATATTAGTCAATATATTATCAATGCATCTAGAACCGCGAGTATTATCTGATACGAGGGCGTTAACACCGTTACATATATAGACATCTGCGAAATTTAAATGAATTAAATTTTTATTGTAAAAATTAATATTGAAATCGCCAGATATAATCATTTTTGTTTTATTAATATTAAATAAACTTTCCATTGTACACAAGAAGTTATTTAAGTTAGAAGTTGGTGCTCTATAAACTGTAATAACAATAATATTAGGGTCTAAAATCTGAATTTCTGATAATTCACAATCAGACATTTTGACTATATCTTCCCTATTTAAACAAGGAATAGAGTTGTGTGCATAAATAGCTGTTCCTCCATGTAACATATTAGATCTACAAAAAAAGGAAACACATTTGTAATTTACAATCTGAACATATTTTATATTATCGGAATTCAGCTAGTGTTCGGTAAAACAGAGAAAATGATATTTATAATCTTTTTCGGCTGCTAAAAATGATTCAATTTCCCCAATTTTATTGTTTAGTGATTGGATATTAATGTAAAACATACTGATTAGATTATATGTATCATTTTTTTTTGTTTATTTTGTTTATGTCGAAGTTAAAATGCTGATATTCATTTCTATTGGTTTTCTTCTTCAGCAACCAAGGGAAAAAAATATTGACGCATACCCCTGTCGGCCAAAGAGAGGGATCTTTTAAAGATGGAATTTTATCTACTGGAGCTGATATTTTATATGAGCTGTATTCATCGGGATATTTAGATATCAATTTTTCGATATAAATATGTGTAAAATGATTTATTTGTAGGTGTTCTTCAATATTGTTTATTGTTACAGCTGGATCCACCCTGCTCACGTGTATGTGTCCCATTTTAGATACACCTTTAAATGTGGAATTTTCTTTATTTCCGTGGATTGTATCCGACTTATTCTTCCTGTAATTTCTTCGTTTCGTTACCAATTTGATACCGGGTTCCAATTCGACGACTCCTTCGCTGCTTCCATTTGATACTTGCAAGACGTTTACCGTTGAATCGATTTCCTTGTTTGCTTTCGTCACCACATGCGAATATGTTTTTGGGGCCGGAGTGGCTTGCGAGATATCTGCGCTGTCTTAAGATGTACTCAGTGCTGCTGAACATACAGATTCAGGTGCCCTCGGTTGTTTAATGGAGGAACTTACAGTCTTTCCTTTCGTGTGAATTACAAAATCCTGTTTGGTTACTGAGATGTGTGTTTTGTTTACGTTTGAGGTTATAATTTGGTTTTCAATATTTTTAACCATATTAAATAACATGTTCAATTTATTGTTAATTCCGAGTTATTTTCAGAGCAGTTGTTACAATCTAGGTAAGACTGTCGCTTTTTTGGGAACTCAGTAATACATGAATCACATACCCATTTGTAATTTTTGTTTTCTGGATTACCGGACTCCGATCTCTTAAAAACACATGATATATGATAATTCACATCACAGACGAAACAGGCAATACTTTCGTCGTTTAAAATAAGTTGCACTTTACACGAATTGCAAAGATAAACATTTTCAACACCTTTACTTGGCGTCATCTTGAATATTGAAATATAAACACATTTCAAATTCTTCATGTAAATCCGTTTGCAATTCAACCCCCTGTATGTATCCATTTGTTTCATGACCCCAGATTTTGAAGTTTATCATAAAGTCTTACGAAGTAATCCATTTCTTGCACAAGTTCAGATGTACGCGTCCTTTTAATCTGCCACCATATCAAAACCATTTTTTTCTAATGAACACAGTGGTTGTGACTAATACTACGTACACTATCATATTTATATTACTTGAAATAAAACAACTTTTTAATGTTTTAAAGAAAGAATATAGTGGTATACAGTATTGTTTGAAGTGGTAGTAACATTTTTCTAAAGACTCTATTAGAAGCTTGTATGAATTTTTTATTAATGAAAGTAAAAAAAATCGTTATTTTAACGTGCATAAAATTAGCTCCACAATTTTAGCAGAAAAATAATGATTTAATTTGTATGTACTCACTAACTACAGCTAATAAACGATGTCATGATTCGATTTGAAATTTCCATATTCACGATGAACGTTCGCGGCATTCCAGAAATATCTGGGGATCCGCGCATCGCGCACACCCCATTTTCAATTTGCAATTTGGCCCATCAACACAAAACACAAATTGGGGGCTTATCAGTTATCGTTAATTCCCACACCACCATCTACCTTCTAAATCCATCCGACTGACGCAACGAGAATTAATTCCGACAGTTTGATTGGCATCGATCTGTTGGTGTACACACGCGAGTGTCTTAACGTACACAAACAATTTCCATGCGGAAACTTCTGATAAGAGATGATGATCATTAAAGGTGAACGTTATATACTTGTCCAAACTAAACGTTAGTTATAGTGCACTTCAATTTATTAAAAATTTTCAAACTTAATGATTTTGGTTTGATTTAGATACTTCAGTTTAAGTGTGCACTATTTCTTTAACTTTAAAATAAAAAAATGGTGATGTAGCCATCATGTAACTTTCTCCGACCAGATGGTATCATTTATATTTACATTTTCGTGGGTTTATTTTCATTTGAAATCATATTTTAAATGTACATCGAGCGGATGAAACTGACGTTTAAAACGTCAAAATTATGAAAGATGGAAAAATTATACTTCAAATTCAAAAACTCAGTTTACTCAAAAATCAAAAGGATTTCGAAAAAAACTTACAATTTTTTCTATGTAACCTACCCTAACCTTGTTTGTTATTATTATGATAATGATTCGGAAAATTGATTGTAAAATAATAAAACAATAATAGATATACAGCAGTAAAAAAACATACAAAATTCTATTTCACATCATTTAAGATAACATTTATAAAACAAAATGATCGTACGCGAATAAACATTTAATTGGCAGTGCCAGGAAAACGTAACGCAATTCCATCCTTTAAATTGCCCGGTTTACAGCAGGTAAAACCCTCTTCTTCCACCCTTTATAATACGCAAAATTCCCATTTCCTAATTTTATTTCACGCCCACCTGCCCCACACAGTTCAACAATGATCCTCTCTCTCTCTCCTGTATCACCGAGGGGGAGGCGGAAAAGCGGACAAAAAGAATAACACAAAGGAGTCTGTATAACTTGTAGTTGTGAGGCCTGATTAATGCACCCTAATTTGTAAGGTAAATAAAAGTTTCGCGTAATTAAAACGATATTCCTCGGGTAATTTCGCGGATGAACGATTGCGTGCGCGATTGGATTAAATTGGCCAACTTTTAACAAACGACTTTTGCTCTCCTTTTTGAACAAAAATGAAAGACGCTTTTGATTAATGTTTGCTTTAGCGAATACCTTTGAACTCGAAGGGCTCGTTAGTGAATTCTACGCACGGAACAATTATCGACACCTTTTTTTTTTCAAGGAAAATACAACTCGCAAATAAATTGAGTTATCATTGTTCAATTCAATTCAATATAATTTATTGGCGTTCTAACAAAAGTTTTACGCAAGTCATTTGATTGTAGGCAGGATCTTGTATTTTACCTCCTGTCTTCTATAGCTCAGTTAGTAATTAAGTTAGAATTATGATATTTAGCAGACTTTACTTGTATCCTAGGGATAAATATTTTTGATCATAGGGTGTCTTTTAGATTACATGCTGTGTATTTTGTTACTTATTTGGGTGCCTTTTATATTTACCTACATACTCCTACTACTGTTTTAAATAATCAGTTCCGGGCATTTGCCTAGATTTTACAATTGTTTTTTTGTCAATTTGGCCATGGTAATTTTCTAAAGTTGGCTTGTTAAAACAGTTTAAAAAGACGTGCACATATCACGAAAACAGCTGATTTTTAGAGCAGTTTTAACTTAAACAAATTGGCAATAACCTTACTTGTTGCAGAAAGCATTAGATAAATACTTAATTTTTGCTTGCAGATTAACGAACAGGTTGAATATTCATATATTCAGGCTACATTTCGTTTTCTTGTATTTATCAGTTTTAACTTTATTTTCTTATAAACATAACGATACTTGCCCATAGCCAGTTCGTCGACCATGTTTGGTTTTAGTATTGTGGTTTTAAGCAAGTTTAAACTTTTAATGTATAATTCGTTTATTTGCAAAAAATGTTATCTGTTTATCTTTAAAATACGTCAAAACGAAAGATACCATACATAACCATAGTGAAATTGCGCCTACTTCCGGTTACATCCGGAAGTCGAAACTACCACCATTAAATTATTTAGGTGGGCTTATGGCATGCAATTTTGTTTTTTGAAGCTCTATGACGTAATACATTTGAGAAAATGGTTATTTGAAACATTAATTTTTATTTAATTACGTATATCATTTAGAAATAAAATGTTCAAACAAATGTTGTTTCTTTTTAAAATACCTATCCAACGATACCCCACTTGACCTAGATTCCCATTTGAAATTCTAAAGTTGAGTGTAGTTACGCCTACTTCCGGTAATCACCTGAAGTCAAAACTACCTCCATGTTTTAGAGAGGTAAA
The DNA here is from genome assembly GCA_910593695.2 of Ocypus olens. Classification (NCBI taxonomy): domain Eukaryota; kingdom Metazoa; phylum Arthropoda; class Insecta; order Coleoptera; family Staphylinidae; genus Ocypus; species Ocypus olens. Next base: position 431,950 of record OU343049.1, read on the forward strand.
AAAATATTCATGTCAAAGTACGAAAACTCACAAAACCTGAAATATTTCAAGATCAACATCAACGCGTTTTTGATTTTGAAAACTTGCTTAACTTCCGAACGCGTAATTTTATTTTGAAAATTTAAATGCTAAAATGTATCGAATTTAGTGTGCTTTAAAAAAGTATTAGAAAATAATCGTATCCAATCAATGAAATTTGCTAAAATCCGTGTTTTCCAAGTTGAAAGAAAAAAAAATCGCGTTTTGGATTTTTAAACATTACCGTATGTTTTGATTATGTTATTTTGTATGTTAAAAAGTAGAGAATTTACGATGTTTTAAGTGGTATTAAATATATTCACGTAGAGACAATGAAAATTGCTAACATAAAACTTTCCAACCTCAAAATCAACAAGATCACGTTTTTGATTTAAAAAAATTGCTTCACTTGTAAACGCGGTATTTGATTTTGATGATTTAAATGCTGAAATGTAGCGAATTTAGAGACTGTAGCTCCTAATGTGTCGCTACAACAATTAAATAAAATCTTCTCTTATGTTGTTCTCTGGTTTCATTATGTGGTTTTTCAAAATGGTGATGTGGCCATCATGTTACTTTCTCAGACTTGATGGTATCATTTATATTTACGCTTCCATGGTTTAATTTCAATTTAAATCATATTTAAAGTGTGCATTGAACGTTTCATAGACTCGGATAAAACTGACGTTTAAAACGTCAAAATTATGAAAGATGGAAAAATGTACTTCAAATTCAAAAACACAGTTTACTCAAAAACGAAAGAGATTTCGAAAAAAACTTATTCTTCATAGATTGTTCATTTTGGCATTCTCTGCAATTATTATTAATATAAATTTGCTGTAACTATTAGCGTTTCATAATTGTATACCAAAAATAAAAAAAAAATTAATAAATTTTTTTCTCGAATAACAATGATTTTATGAAAAATGTTTTCAAACAAAATAATCGCATTTCTTTATTGTCTTCAATATTTGTTTAAATGTTTTTGTGATATTTTTCATATTTAAAAAAATATTTTCAAAAAACAAAAAACAGTTAAGGTAAACACCCACTTCCGGTATACAGAATTTTACCAAAAGCTTTTCAGTTCTTCGGATTATCAAATAAAACTTATGTTCAAAGTTTTATATCAATTGGTCTATTAGTTTTTGAGATACAGCGCGCACAGACAGACACACACACACACACAGACACAAATTTTTTTTTTCCAGAAATTGTTGAAATGGCATCTAGGGACCCCAAAACGGATATTTCCGTAAAAAAAAATTTTGAAAAAAAAATCACGATCACAATACTTTCTCGTACTTCGTAACGGAGAAAGTAAAAAGGTATTTACGAATTTATACATAAACTTCTGATTTGGCCGAAAAAATTATATATTCTGTTTATTTATTTCCTTGACTTCTCGTTCCTCGATCCTATTTCTTAATGATCCGCCTTCGTGGTGACGCTACAAGACGATCATGTCGAGTCAATGAACATTGCCAAAATTTCCAAATTCAAAATCAACAAACAATAGTTTTTAATTTTTAAAAATTACTGAGGTATTAAACACATTTTTGATTATAAAAAAAAGATTTATATGTTAAAAAGAGGAGCATTCAGTGTGTTTTAAATGGTACTAAAAATATTCATAACGAGACAATGGAAATTGCCAAAATCTGAAATTTTTCAAGTTTTAATCAACAAAATTAAGTTTTTTTATTTTGATTAATTTTTTAATTTACAAACGCGTTACTTGATTTTTAAAATGCAGTAATTTTTTTTTTTGGCAATCTTTAATAACATTTGTTTCTAATTTCGAGAGACATAATCTTAAGTCACATTAATCATTTTTTTCAAGCGATTTCAGCCTAATCTCTGTAGGTTGCTATTCAAAATGCATTCGTTCTCACAAAATAAAAAATGGTGATGTGGCCATCATGTTACTTTCTCCGACTTGATAGTAATATTTGTATTTACGCTATCATGGTTTATTTTCAATTTAAATCATATTTCTGGAAAAAGTGCATTTTCGGTCTTCAAAATTTGTCTTCAAGCGTTGCCATTTTTGTCATCGCAAACTTTGGATAATTTTATTTCGATAATTCTAAAGATGTTTTATTTGAAATGTATCTGTCAAAATTTCAAGCATCTGTCTACAAAATTGTGGAATTTACAGGGCGATTTCTGGAAAAAGTGCAATTATTGTATTCGAAATTACTCTTTCAGTTTTGTTAGAGCAAAGTTCGGATAATTTTTTTAAGCAGATCTAAAGGTATGTTATTTAGGATGTCTCTGTCAAAATTTGAAGCATTTATGGACAAAATTGTAGAATTTATAGGGCGATTTCTGTAAAAAGTGCATTTTTTGTCTTCAAAATTTGTTTTCCAGTTTTGTTAGAGCAAAGTTCGGATAATTTTTTTTGCAGTTTTAAAGATATGTTACTTTGAATGTATCTGTCAACATTTCAAGCATCTGTCAACAAACGTCTGGAATTTACAAGACGATTTCTGGAAAAAGTGAATTTTCGGTCTTCAAAATTTGCCTTTAAACGCTGCCATTTTTGTCACCGCAAAGTTTGGATAATTTTATTTAGGCGGTTCTAAAGATATTTTATATATGATGTATTTGTCAAAATTTCAAGCATCTGTCGACAAAATTGTGGAACTTAAAGGGCCATTTCTGGAAAAAGTGCAATTTTTGTCTTCAAAATTTGTCTTCCAGATTTGTTAGAGCAAAATTCGGATAATTTTCCTTGAACAGTTTTAAACATATGTTATTTAGGATGTATCTGTCAAAATTTGAAAGATCTGTCAACAAAAATCTGGAATTTACAGGACGATTTCTGAAAAAAATGCATTTTCGTTTTTCAAAATTTGTGTTCTGGTGCTGCCATTTTTGTTAGAAGAAAGTTTGGATAATTTTTTTAAAAATATCTAAAAATATATTATTTAAGATGTATTTGTCCAAATTTCAAGCATCTGTCGACAAAATTGTGGAATTTACAGGACGATTTCTGGAAAAAGTGCAATTTTATCTTCAAAATTTGTCTTTCAGTTTTGTTCGGATAATTTTCATTAAGCAGATCTAAAGATATGTTATTAAGGATGTGTGTGTCAAAATGTCGAACATCTGTCGATGAAAGTGTGGAATTTACAGGGCTATTTCTATTATCATGTTACTTTCTCCGACTTGATGGTATCATAGCCATTTATATTTACGTTTTCATGGTTTATTTTCAATTGAAATCATACTTTAAATGTACATCTAGTGTTGCATAAACTCGGATAAAACTGACGTTTGAAACGTCAAAATTATGAAAGATGAAAAAAGTAAAAACTCAGTTTACGCAAAAACTAAAGGGATTTCGAAAAAAAACTTATTCTTTATAAGTTGTTCATTTTAATATTCTCTACAATTAATATTAACATAAATTTGCTGTAACTATTATTGTTTTATAATTATAAACCAAAAATTAAAAAAATAAATAAATACATTTTTTTCTCGGATAAAAATAATTTTATGAAAAATATTTTCAAGCGAAAGATGTTAATGTCATTACTTAAAAACAATTTTCGACTAAAAATCGACTATCATGCAAAAATGTGTATTTTTATAAAAGAAAATCGATGTGTTTGAGGATTTTTTCCAAAAATATTTTATTTAGATTTTACTGACCATATTCCATACTTTAGGCGCGCAATATTTATTTAATAAATGTGACACAATACAGTAAGAAAAAGATCAAAGAGTACCAAAAATATTGAAATAGTCAATAAAGAAACAAGTATTCATTAAAAGACTTTAACATAAAATAAAATAAATATATTGAAATGATTATTATTTGCAAGCAAATAATTTTCGAATTTTCTTGGTATTAAACTGAATTAAAAGTGTGAACATGGCTCCGACAGGGATCGAATTTGCAACCTCCAGTTCGATCCCTGCTAGAGACATATCATCTATATGTTTCGTTTGCATTCAATTTAATTTTATGAAAATCCTTCAATAAATACTTGATGTTCTGATTTATTTATACTACAATGCAATTAAAATATGATTAAGCATTCTCGTCATTGGTTCTTGAATGTTGGATAGAAATACCACAATATTGTTAGTTTTTCCTCGTATTATATATTACAACGTAACATTTGATTTAATTCTAGAATTTTTTCTTCCCGCGATGTCATTATGAATATAATTATATTTTGGATTATTAACTTTAGATAACTAAACTTAAATCAGTGTTACTCTGTAACTAATCATTCAACTCAAAGATTACGAATGAAAATCAAGTATATTTTTAAATGTTGAATTATTTTGAACAAATCAGCTTAACTTAAGAGATAAATTATAATACGTCAATGAAAATATAGAAAAGCTCTAAAAAATTAGCGTTTACACTTCAGACAGATGGTAGAAGTGAGTTCTCCATAATTGCCTTCACAAAACTGTCAAAAGTCGAATGTTTAGTTATCTAGGGTTAATGCTAGGATCTTGACGTATTATTTTATTTTATAATTTTCAATATTTTCTGAATAAAATCCAATATTTATTAAAAAATACAAGAAAAACAGGAATTATACGCGAAGCAGAACTATATATTCGATCTGTGTATAAAAATGTGTGTTGTGACCCAGTTCCTAAAATATATTTCAATTACATAGAGAGGGGGGAATATATAAATGTTGTATGTATACGGACGTAGTGTGTGTTGCGTTTGTGCAATGTAGTTATTATTAAATCGATATATAAGTAAAAAAAAAACGCCGTCACGAATATTTCAATATATTATTCATGTTTCGGCCACATTCGATAATATAACATACGTTCCTTCGTCCCCAGTGTATAAAATTCGACTCCTACACTCGGAGTCCCGTAACAAAACTAATATCTACAGATTTGTTTCTATTCCATGCTTTTCAATTATACATACGTATCGGAAGCAATATCAAGACGAATAATAATAATTATTATAAACTATCTATGAATCCATCTCATCTTTTCATGATCATTCATAATCAGGACGTTTAAAAGATTATGACAAACTATCATAGATAGTCGATAGCTAGTTAATGACAAAATTTTTGAATATGTCTTAAAATGTATAAATTACTGTTAATAAAGAAATTTGTGTATAATAATTATAACCAAACTATATTTCAAAGACATGTTAACAAACCAAACAATGTTATTGGGAACATAAATGAATTATAATTATGAATATTAAAGTAATTTTTTGCAATAATTCGTTACATACACAACATGATCATCAATCAATTTTTTTGATCATTAATCTTAAAATAGTTTAAACAAGTTCTCCACTTGCTCGCTCATATACTTTTCGGTATATTCTCGTTTTCCGCTCCGGCAATCTTGTTGTTTTATAATTAATTATCCTAAGCCTCGAGTAACGTTAGACTTGCTGAAGCCTCTCTCTCTCCTGAAAGCTTCCAGTGGTGTACGTGTGTACATGGAAAGCGTGCATGTAGTTTAGCTGTAGTGTTTGTGTTCCAATTTTAAACCGCTTACAACTACAACTAGTACAACAGCTACACGCCCAAATTGGGAACGCCAACTTGAGACAGACAATACGGAGACAAGATGCACAATTTACATTTACATGTAAAACCTGTTCATCTAATAATTTCTTTAATAAAATAAATTAATTTATTAATTCGATCTTAAGAAAAGAAATTCACATGTGTACTTTTTGTCCAGAATTTAGTAGTTATTCCTATATTTATTTTTCACGCCAATGCATTTAATTGCTAAATTTAACGAATTTTCTTACGAGCAATTATAGCTATTTATATAACAAGTCCACAATATAGCACTTTCTTGGACGAGACGTTTTATGACCGAGCGAGCGAAGCGAGAGAGGCTAATAATGGAGGCGAGTCCATACGATCGACTGCTTTTAGCATTTTTGGAATATTTTTTAAATACAAACTGAAGCAATGTATTTATATATATTTTAATCATAGTGTGCATTTGCTGCCACACTAATGTATGTCATTCATTGTAACTTTCATAGAAAATGGATGATTAGGTTAAACAATCTAACTCGCACAATAAACGTCCAAACCTTGCAAACTTCTTCAGGAGTAAATGTAATGAATAATAGTAAGTACTATCGCTATAAACCACTATCATAGTTGATCTCTCTTTTGCATGAGTAATTTGCATTGTATTTATTATGTGTTCTAACCAAAATTAAAATCTGTCAGTTCTGACAGTGACATAAGGGTCCAATTTACTTTATCAAATATGAGACTATATAGTACGAAATGTACGTCATTTTGGTCTAAAAAGAAACCGACAAAGTTACTATTTTCGTACAGGTGAACATAAACAGTTTTACGGATGTAAATTTGATTCAAACGGGCAGAAAATTGCGCCCAGATTAAACAATTCAGATTTACAACGCATAACTTTCTATTACGCAATAAAGGAATTGCGTACAACATCTCTTACTTTAATGTACATACTTCTTCGTAACGTTAGAACGAAATTTTGTATATTTTACCGAACCTAACTTTTCCCCACACATCAAACTTTTCTCGTAAAACGCGTTTATAATGAACCCCCGGCCGCTGAGTGTTCATTGTTCGGTCAAAAGTTTACCAACAACGGTCAATGTACTAATTACACCCTTTTATCCTTCATTGTTATGTTTTTTTATGGATCGATAAAAGGATTAAAATTAAATATTCAATAACACTGGAAACACTACTATACGTTTCGTGTAAATAGTTTAAGATGTATATTTTAAATCTACTATTTATTCGCCAAACGAAGTCACAATTGTGTTGAATTTTATTTTTTCATTTTGTAATTTTATTGTCAACACAAAATAAACAAAAAAGTCGTTTCCCAAGCAAATGCAATGATTAAATTAAGTGTTAAAGCTGTCATCCATCGATTTCTTGACAATTTGATATTCTCAAACATTTTGAATATTTTCTGAGCTAATTTTGCGTATTTCAACTCTTATTCAATATTAAATCTTTAAATTTACGGTCTTGTTCATTGTTCTGTCTTAATTATTGTAGATCTAATTATTGTTATCATGCGCCTCTTAACAGAATTATGCGAAATATTAATAATTTAAATTCAGGTAAGTTAAAAATAGATATATTTTCGACTACATATACAAAATTTAAATCTGATGTAAAATCACTCGTTCATCATTATAATTGAACTATATTGTTTGTAAATATTTAATTTATCTTTATTTAGAACATTTAATTTATGTTAAATTATTGTAAAAGGTGTTAACCGTCAATAAATGTATTATTATTATTATTATTATTATTAAAGGTTGTTGAAATGAGGCACTTGGTTGGTTTCACAATGTTTTACTATATAAAATGAAAAATGTTTTACCACGTGATAAACGAGAACCAAATTCAACAAATTTTATTCAATGTTCTAGTTCCATCAATTTTTTTGGTGTGTTGACGTAGACCTTCGACGCCATAAAAAATAATCAAGGTGTGTAAGATCTGTTGATATTTCCATCGGTCCTTGCTACCAATCCACTTATTCGTGAAGCAATTGTAAAAAAAGTGCATGGTGCGGGGATGCGCCGTCTTGCTGAAACCATATTGTGTTATTTGGAAGGTCAAGATCATTGTTGTTTGGAAAAAATGCTTGAAACGCTGGAACGAGGTTATTTTGCAAAAATTCAAAATATAAGATTCTCACCTTCAATTGTAATTTACTCGAAAAATGTCTTATGTAAGATGGCAATATTCTTATACGGTCAATTCGAAAATGAAAAGATCTCTCAAAATCAAGAAGAAAAATAGAGGGTTGTCATTAAAAAAATAATAGATGACATCATTATTCAAATGATCGACTTTTACGTGTATTTTTATCGGAGGTTAAATTTGGCCGGATAAATTTTATTTGTTTGCACGAGTCATTGAATCGACACAAATTTCAAGAATGAATTGAGATGGAAAAATCCGCGAGCGGTTTAGCGCGAGTGGATTTTGCCTAATCTCAATTCATTCAAGAAATTTGCGATGAAATGACGAGTACTTAAAATAAAATTTATCCTGCTGAAATTATAAGCGCGAGTGGTATTTGTTGAGATAATTTAACGAATAAGAACTATAAATTAGCAATTAATATTAATTAAAACTACAATGGGTGAAAGAGCATTGTTTATTTATAATGGAATTGGATAAAGCACCAGTCGTCAAAATCGTGTGTGGGTAAAATGAAAATGGTTGAGTGCCGCGGGAATAGCGAAATTCGCACCTGCGCGTTTGGGAGTGGTACAAACACTGAGATCTAGCTGTTAAAATGAAATTTTTAATTATTGCTTTGTATAAGTAAATATTATTACTTACATTTAGTATACATTTCTGGCGTTTCTTATATTATATTATAGGTTATAATTTTCACACACACACACACACATACACTACAAGCGACACAAGTTAGGAGACCAATAACGGTTGATCGTTTAATCGCCGGTGCACTTATTTCCGACACACACGCCAAGTGCACAAATATAAAAATGTTTATTTCATACTATTAGAACATGATAGAACAAGATGGATATTAAATACAATCCAATTCTGCATTTTACGGATTGTTGCAGCGCTACCGTACACTTGCGACATCTCACGACACTAGGCCGAAGTACGAAATACTATGTCGGGCTTTAATTGCAAATGTACGTAACTAAATGTGTATTATTGGTGAATGGACAATGCTTACTCAACTTATACATCGATCGGAATGAAAATCCTGAAATAATTTTTACGTGGAAGCGTGTCCGAAACGAATTTCAATTATATTTCACCGCAGAGGTATTAAGAACTGACACGAACTGCCAGAGTACAACTGAAGTGAGCTGTTTACTAAAATTGTTAATATAGAGATCGTTGTCATGGTGAAGGTAAATAAATTTTTAACCGTTTGCAAATTTTTTTTGTCCGCCGTGTTTTAAATGCACCTTTTTATACACGAGTTGAATTATCAAAAAAAATCAACCTGTTTCCAAAAATATTTTATTTCCGTTTTACCGAATTGATTCCATACTTTAGGTGCGCACTGTATAATTAAATTACACTCTGTATCCATCAATTTTGTAATCCACTTCGGATGGTATATTGTGCGGTGCAATAAAGAAGGAATCCATTTGTTACAAACAGGACGTGCTCTCCTCTTGTACGGTCGGACGTCGAGCATCTGCTGCGAGCTTTTACTGTCACGAGCAGATACACGATGCCGAGAGACAGTTACACGATCTGACCGTTAGGAAATTAATTGAAAGCTCGGAGAATCGTGAGCTTTCCGCGCTGCGCCGGCATGCGAATCTGGAATCTGGAAGAGCGAGAGCGTCCCTTAAATCCGAAGATGAGGATTATCTTGAATTTCCTCTTTGCCGCACTAGAAGGAACGACGTTACACGGTCGCTAAACACCGAAAGATGATTTTCATGTGCGGCTACATGCTACATTTAGTCCGAGGATTATAAACCATGAACACATCCTAAACGTACACACGCTCACACTTAACGTAATATAGGTGTGCGAGTGTGTTTATGTTCCTGTGTGAATGTATGTGTGTGTGTGGTGGAATACCTAGGATTATGCAGATTCAACGTTCGCAGACTATCATGAATTATACCTAACTAATCCATCCGGCGAGGATTTACTTTTTGGTCCCCACGACATATATAATTATCTGATTTTAATACCCAAGAATTTAAGTCTTGATGCATGCAATAATTTATGATCGGTGTATAAAAATCTATGATAATATCGTTCATCTACTTTGGTTTAACAATCGACCTTTTGTTATATCAAAAATAGTTTAATAATGAGATATTTTATTTTACAGTTTTGCTCATTATTTACCTATTTGTGGTAACATTTTAGTTGCTGCAATTGGCAGTACTTAAACGTGACATATGTCGACATCAAAATGTAAAATTGCCGTTAATTCATAGGATAATTGGAACCGTCCAATGCGTTACACACTGAATATGTTCGAATGCATATTGGGGAGTTCGCCACCAGTACCACTAAAGTTGAAGAAAACGGAGGCGTCATATTGTTCACTTTTTATCCGCGTGGAAAATGTAGGAACTCGGTGACAATGGCCGGACGCATGAATTCACTCGGCTCTCGGTGACGACGTTTAGGCAACACAACATACACAGAGGAAAGCTTGTAATTTATTATATGTATTATCACTTTGTTTGCAAAACGAATATCACGGAAGAAACAGCGAGAGTATAATGCATGGTTCATTCGCGGCGAAAAAGAGCCGCTTGAGTCGGTGTGTTAATTCGGTGTGGATTTTTAATTAGCGTCGATCGATGCCTGACACGAGGAACGAGAAACAGATGTAAACATAACCTTAAATTTCGATTATCATTTAGGCGTTGCATTATTTTATAAGCTTAAATTGGTTACAACTTACGTGAAAATGGTTTGTTTATCGCACCCTTGGCAACCTCCCTTATTTCTAGAGGTGTGTAAGTAATATTCTTGATTTAATATGTTTTAAAATTAACTATTGAAATCGCCGTAGAAATACGTACGTCAAATATTAAATTCGTTCGAAAGGATCAAATGTTTTTAGTGCTGCCAAATGTTAAAAGATAAAACTCACAAGGTTTAAGTATATATTTTATTTTAGAAATAATTCCTTAACTAAAACCAAAGTAGAAAAAATAGTATATTATACTTGTTTAATAAGAGGCATTGTGGGGCACTCGTTACATTGGAGCACTCCTCTTTTCGCGAGTAGTCCTCTAATCCCACTCGTGCCACAATATACCCTCTTATTAAACTTGTATAATAATGTACTATAATTTAATTTTAGTAATTATACTGTAATGCGAATATTGTGTGAATATTGTAAATAATTAATAATAATCTTACAAAGACGACAGCAGTTCCTAAAATTATCTCCATGTCATAGTTACATTTTTTTTTAATTAACAGTTAAATTATTTAGGATAAGTTTCATTGAATACTCTACATGTTTGAGCAACAATTCTGTCGCAGTTGCCATGTATAAAGAATAAATTTATAATGTGTTGATTTGTGTAATAATTCATTTCGTTAATTTTGATTTCTCTAATACTTTATTCTAAATGGTTTTAATTTTAACGTTAATTTGACAGTTTGCATCACAATAGCGACAAAACAAAAGCATGCCACATGCTTACTAAAGTGCACTTGTGCCCTGAGAAATTTTACCCTCCAGAAATGCGACGAAAAATTCAAAATAATTCAAAAATACTTACTTTAGGACAGGCATGTCAAACTCGTTTACCACCAAGGGCCACATCAAGTATTACACACAAGCCGCGGGCCGCATTACCAACAAAAAAAAAACTACAATTGAAACCAAACAGATATTTTATTAACATAGTAATTACAAACAAAATAATGTATAAGTATAAAAAAACCTGTCTTTTCAAAGTAATAATAATTAAATAAAACTGCATAAATATATCATATCATTTTTTTGAAGAAACTTCGCTACGTTTATCATGAACCAAATCGTCAAAATTTGGTAGAATTTGTTGAGCTGTAGCTATTTTTAAAATGGATTGCACGTGCTGGTTTGTTAATTTTGATCTTTCCGCCGATTTATTATTTTACAAAGTTGAAAATAGTTGTTCCATATATTTTTATTTCAATATGGAACTGAATTTCGATTAATTCCAGTTGTAAATTATCATCAACAGTTTTAACATCAATTGATAGAGAAGTAAATAGGTGAAACTGATTTTTGCATTTATTTAAATCCAAAAATCTTTTTTCGAATTAATTTTCTAATAATTTAATTTGTTTGGCATATTCTGAATATTCTGAAAATGTCAATTTTGGTAATTTTTGTAATAATAGGTCTCAAATATAGGTATTATTGACTTCAGTTATTTCCTTAAATTCCCGGCTATATCATCAATTCTGCTTGCAACGGTGTTTCGAGTTAAGCTAATATTTTTGATTTTTTTAAATGGATCTGGACACAAAATTTCTGCAGTTTTAATAATGCATTCGTAAATACATTCCCCTTCATTTATATATGAAATTTATTACTTTATGACACTTATAACAAAATATGATGTCTTGGGAAAATTTGTTGATTAAATGAAAAATAAAATGTTCACTTTGTATGGAAATATTTTTTTAAATATTTGATACCAACCTTGCCGGGCCGCAGATAACTTGTAGTCGGGCCGCATGCGGCCCGCGGGCCGCGTGTTTGACATGCCTGCTTTAGGAGTATGTTTATTCAATACTTTTTACTTTCTCCGCAACGAAGTACGAGAAAGTATTGCGATCGTGATTTTTTTTACAAATTTTTTTTTACGAAAATATCCGTTTTGGTGTCCCTAGAGGCCATTTCAACAATTTCTGGAAAAAAAATGTGTCTGTGTGTGTGTTTGTGTGTGTGTGTCTGTCTGTGCGCGCTGTATCTCAAAAACTAATACAGCAATTGATATGAAACTTTGAACATAAGTCTTATTTGATAATCCGAAGAACTGAAAAGCTTTTGGTAAAATTTCGTACACCGGAAGTGGGCGTTTACCTTAACTGTTTTTTGTTTTTTGCCAATATTTTCGTAAATATGAAAAACATCACAAAAACATCTAAGCAAACTTTGAAGACAACAAAGAAATGAACATCTTTTGCTTGAAAACATTTTCCATAAAATCATTTTTATTCGAGAAAAAAATGTAAAAATTATAAAACGATAATAATTTCAGCAAATTTATGTTAATAATAATTGTATAGAATGCTAAAATGAACAACTTATAAGAAATAAGTTTTCTTCGAAATCCCTTTAGTTTTTGAGTAAACTGAGTTTTTACTTTTTCCATCTTTCATAATTTTGACGTTTTAAACGTCAGTTTCACCCGAGTTTACACAACGCTCGATGTACGTTTAAAATATGATTTCAATTAAAAATAAACCATGAAAGCGTAAATATAGATGATATCATCAAGTCGGAGAAAGTAACATGATGGCCACATCACCATTTTTTCCAGAAATTGTTGAAATGGCATTTCTAAAATGAACAGCTTATAAAGAACAAGTTTATTATATCCACACCTTGCGACAAATTTGCTGATTTTTCTCTGACTTTTCAAGAAGGTATTATAGGATATCAAATAATAATCAATTTTGATTGTCTTTTTCCCGTATTTTTAACAGCTAGAAAATTTTTCTCCAGACTAGATAAGCGTTTGTTTCAAGTGGAATTATTTCAAAATCTAGCAGTAGGTTGTTATCAGATTTTTATGAAACGAATTTTGCGTAAATTTTGAAATTTTTAATTTTTCCATTTTGTCATACGTTTGGTTTAAAAGTAAATAAATCGAAATCTAGTGAAGGGTTATTGCCAGATTTTTAAAAGAAAATCGAAATATAATCAATTTTAAATAAATTTGCAAAATTTTGAGTTTATTGCAATTGTTTTTCCATATTTTTAACAGTTTGGAAATTTTTCGCCCAGATTAGATACGCGTTTGGTTTAAGTTGAATTATTTCCAAATTTTGTAGTACATTGTTTCCAGATTTCTATGAAACAACGAAGAATATTCAATTTTGAGTAAATTTTGAAAATTTTTACTTTATTGCAATTATTTTTTTATTGTTTTTTACAGCTTGAAATTGTATCGGTCCAAAATTGTCAAATTTTCGGTTTATGTGTAAATAACTCGCAATATAGTGAAGGGTTGTTGCCAGATTTTTATAGAATATCGAAGAATAATCAATTTTAAATAAATCTGCAAAATTTTGAGTTTGTTGCATTTGTTTTTCCATGTCTCTAGCAGCTTGAAAATGTTTCGCCCGAATAAGATACGCGTTTGGTTCAAGTAGAATTATTTCAAAATCTAACTGTCGATTGTTTCAAGATTTTTATGAAACAATTTTGAGTAAATTGGGAAATTTTTTACTCTATTTAAATTACTGGTTGTTGAAATTAGGCACTTGGTAGGTTTCACAAATTTTATACTTTTTATTCCGACTAGTTTCGATTGTTACATCATTATCTAGGAATATGATGTAACAATCGAAACTAGTCGGAATAAAAAGTATAAAATTTGTGAAACCTACCAAGTGCCTAATTTCAACAACCAGTAATATTAAAAATGTTTCACCACGTGATAAACGAGAACCAAATTCAACAAACTATTTAAATTGTTTTTTTTAAGAGCTTCAAATTGTTTCGGTCCAGAATTGTCACACGTTCTGTTTAATTATAAGTAAATCAAAATATAGTGAAGGTTTGCTATCATATTTTTATAGAATATCAAAATATGATCAATTTTGAGTAAATTTGTAATATTTATACTTTGTTACAATTTTTTTAAAATATTTTAAACCACTTTTAAAAAGTTTGAAACAGAATGACTCACGTTTGGTTAAAGTGCGATTATCTAGAAGTCTAAAGCAGAAATGCTTTCAGATTTTTATAAAATCGTAAATGACAATTAATTTTGAGTATACTTGATTCTTTTAAATTTATTTGAATTGTTTTTCAATTTTTTTTGACCGCTTCTAAATTAAAAAGTAAATATTTCAAAATGTAGTGAAAAGTTGGTACTAGATTTTTATGGAATTTCGAAGAATAATCAATTTCGACGAAATTTGTAATTTTTAGTTTTTGTAAATTTTTCAAAATATTTTAAACAACTTTTAAATATGTAAAAAAATTAATTAATGAAAATATCACAAAAACATTTTAACAAATATTGAAGACAACAAAAAAATTAACATATTTTGTTTGAAAATATTTTTCATAAAATCATTGCTATTCGAGAAAGAAAATTTTTATTTTTTCATTTTTGGTTTATAATTATGAAACGATAATAGTTAAAGCAAATTTGTGTTAATAATAATTGTAGATAATGCCAAAATTAACAACTTATGAAGAATAATTTTTTTAAATCTTTTTCGGTTTTTGAGTCTTTTTTGTGTCCGTGTGCGCTGTATCTCAAAAACGAATACAGAAATTGTTAGGAAACTTTGAACATAAGTCTTATTTGATAATCCGAAAAAGTGGAAAGCTTTTGGTAAAATTTCATACACCGGAAGTGGGTGTTTACCTTAACCGTTTTTTGTTTTTTCTTAATAATTTTTTTAAATATGAAAAATATCACAAAAACTTTTAAATAAAAATTGAAGACAACAAAGAAATAAACATCTTTTGTTCGAAAATATTTTTCATAAAATCATTGTTATTCGAGAAAAAAATTTTTTTTTTTTTTTTCATTTTTGGTTTATAATCACGAAACGATAATATGCCAAAATGAACAACTTACAAAGAATTTTTTTTTTAATTCTTTTTGGTTTTTGAGTTATTTGGTTTTGTGTCTGCGGATCTGTGTGCGCTGTATCTCAAAAAATAATGCAGCAATTGATATGAAACTTTGAACATACGTCTTATTTGATAATCTGAAGAACCGAAAAGCTTTTGGTAAAATTTCGTACACCGGAAGTGGGTGTTTACCTTAACTGTTTTTTGTTTTTTTGCCAATATTTTCTTGAATATTAAAAATGTATCAAAAACATGTAAACAAACTTTGAAGACAACAAAGAAATGAACATCTCTAGCTTGAAAATATTTTTCATAAAATCATTGCTATTCGAGAAAAAAAATTATAATTTTTTTTTCAATTTTTGGTTTATAATTATGAAACGATAATAGTTACAGCAAATTTGTGTGAATAATAATTATAGAGAATACCAAAATGAACAACTTCTAAAGAATAAGTTTTTTTCGCAATCTCGTTAGTTTTTGAGTAAACCGAGTTTTTGTATTTGAAGTATAATTTTTCCATCCGAGTTTATGAAACGCTCGATGTACATTTAAAATATGATTTCAAAAAACCATGAAAACGTAAATATAAATGGCTATGAAGTCGGAGAAAGTAACATGATGGCCACATCACCATTTTTTAGCTTAACGTCATAATTCCGGAACCACGTGGTTTTAGAAGATAGGCATGGTGGGTAATTTAGTGTTGGATTATCAAGTGTCTTGTGTGTGAAAATCAGGCCGATATCGTTGGGGGCATCCTATCCATATGAAAACCGGTATAAATGAAAATCTTTCTGTCCGAGGAATATTTTAGTAAACAATTCTTAATTGTTTAACGAATTTATTCCGTACTTTATACAATATCCTAATTAGTAGAATTCTTTGTATATATTTTTGTAAAGCATAACAGTATATTGACTATTACATTCTGTACCATCTGTAAAAGTGCTATCGAACTGATGGTCAGTCATTCGTTACTTGTGTTGAGAGATATTAAACTGAATTGAAAAATACATTTAATCAAATTAAACCAATTTTATTTAATCACTTACCAACTGTCCAACTTCATAACTGATAAATTAAAATCTATTTTTTTACAATCAGCACACTAAAACACTTTAACACTCACTCTCCGGAAGATAAACTGTCTGACTTTCAATGAAAACAGGTGTTTTGCTTCTTTGTCTATCTTGTGTGCAGATTTAAATAAATTCGGAGCTGCGTACATAAGCACTGATAACAGGTGAAGAAAGAATGTGTTTTTTTGCGATTCTCCGCCGGACGTGAATTGTCCCCGGGGCAACAGTCAGATGATAAGGCTGTTAGCACCTGACGAAATTTTCTAGTTCCGTGCGCGAGTTCGGTGTTAAACGAGCTTAATAATGTGGTGGAGTGTTGTTTTTGGATTATCATTTTTCAAGTCAAAGGATGGATAAGGGACATTTGTCGTCTTATGGATATTATTTGATGAAGGTAAGTGCACAGAGCTGAGTAATTGGAAATATTCTAACAGTTAATAATCGAACAACAGTTTACTCAAAAACCAAAGAGATTTCGAAAAAAACTTATTGTTTATAAGTTCGTTTTGGCATTTTCTACAATTATTATTAACCCGTTTTTGCCCAACGATGTTTTTTCTTCAAATTTTCATATTTTTCTGTGTAGTTTCTTATCACAGAAGATTCAAACGACAAATGTGCGTCATCCCTTAGTGTACATAAATTCTCTGAAAACAAGCGACACGGAATGCTGGCGCACGTGAAAGTCTTCGAAAATAGATGTTCCATTGATGGAACAGTGGGCACAAATGGGTTAATATAAATTTGCTGTAACTATAATCGTTTCGTAATTATAAACCAAAAATAAAAAAAGAAAAAAAATTAACAATGACTATATGAAAAATATTTTCAAACAAAAGATTTTCAATTTCAATTTTTTTTTGTTGTCTTCAATATTTTTTTAAATGTTTTTGTGATTGGGTTGGCACCTTTTGTTAGCAAAAAACTGAATTGAATTTTACATCATCAGCGTCATTAAAAATTTTACCAAATAAGGAGTTCTGCATGGACCGAAATAAATGATAATCTGAAGGCCCCTGGGTCAGGGCTATACGGTGGATGTGACAACACAAGTTGAAATTTTAAAAGGTGTCTTTTAACACCTTTGATAGAAACAGAGTTAAGAAGATAACCTGAAAAAGTGAGCGTTTGATCCAAAAAGGTTGAGAAACACTGATTTAGAATAGTCGATTTATTTAGTGCCAAAATTATTTAACTTAATATTTTTAGCAATAAACCTAATTTTAATATATGAATCCCATTTATAATTAGATAGGTACATATTCAACAAATTTAATCTTGCGTAATTACAGAGATAAACTGCCGTAAAAGTAAGCCACGTTAAATTACGCATGCTAATTAAAATGTATACGCGGTTTTAATATTAAATAAAAGTAGCTCCAACTAAAATTACCGTTGGCTGGCTGCTAATGTTCCCCGCTTCTGTTTTCTTTTTTTATATATAACACTCCGGCAATGAAAATTGTGATGAACGACACACAAACCGCTTTCGGAATTAAATTAAATTCCACGCTGTACATGTTATTCCGTGACCAGAAATCACCCCAAATTTTAAATCGAACATTTCATAATTGTGCCACCGCCACCACCACCACGCACAAAATCCATAATGTAATTCAACTGATTGTGAATATTAACAGCTTAAAATGCGACAACGTATAGTGTTGATTGTGCTTTATACCGATACAGGAGAATAAACCCGCATCCAATTTATTCGTTAAATAATCATTAGTGAAATCCTCAAACTTCAAAAAATGTGTCAAAATCATTAAAATAAAATTAATTATTTATTAATCGTTTTGACCAATCAATGTTACTATTTTTTTATAGAACACTAAATTAGAACCAATTTTAAATAATTTTTGTAATGGACAAGTGCGCCTGGCATTATTTTGGCATAATTCACAATCTATTGTTTTTACCGCAAATAATGCGATTTATTAATTTTGCGCTTAAATTTATCGAAAATTTACCAAAGAATATTATGATCAAAGTATAATCAGTTTTAAATAATTTTTGTTATGGGCAAATCTGCGCTTGCCAATATTTTGGCAAAATTCACAATCTTTTGTTTTCGCTGCAAATAATGCGTTGTATTAACTTTGCGCTTAATTTTCTCGAACATTTATCAAAGAATGTTTTATTTTTTTTAAGAACATAAAAATTCAATCAATTTTTAATCATTTTTGTAATGGACAAATCTGCACTTGTCATAGTTTTGACAAAATTACAAATATTTTGTTCTCGCTGCAAAACATGCAATTTCTCATCTCAACACTCAAATTTCTTAAAAATGGACCAATCGATGTTTCTATTTTTACTTTCTCCGTTACGAAGTACGAGAAAGTATTGTGATCGTGATTTTTTTCAAACATTTTTTTTACGGAAATATCCGTTTTGAGGTCCCTAGATGCTATTTCAACAATTTCTGGAAAAAAAATATTTGTGTCTGTGTGTGTGTGTGTGTGTGTGTGTGTCTGTTGTGTGCGGTGTATCTCAAAAAATAATAAAGCAATTGATATGAAACTTTGAAAATAAGTCTTATTTGATAATCCGAAGAACTGAAAACCTTTTGGTAAAATTTCGTACACCGAAAGTGGGTGTTTACCTTCACTGTTTTTTATTTTTTGCCAATATTTTCTTAAATATGAAAAATATCACAAAAACATTTAAACAAAGAAATTAACATCTTTTGCTTGAAAATATTTTCATTAAAATAATTTGTATCCGAGAAATTTTTTTTATTTTTTTTAAATTTTTGGTTTATAATTATAAAACAATAATAGTTACAGCAAATTTATGTTAATAATAATTGTAGGAAATGCCAAAATGAACAACTTATAAAGAATAAGTTTTTTTCGAAATCCCTTTAGTTTTTGAGTAAACTCAGTTTTTACTTTTTCCATTTTTCATAATTTTGACGTTTTAAACGTCAGTTTCATCCGAGTTTACACAACGCTCGATGTACATTTAAAATATGATTTCAATTGAAAATATACCATGAAAACGTAAATATAAATGGCTATGATACTATCAAGTCGGAGAAAGTAACATGATAATAGAAATAGCCCTGTAAATTCCACACTTTCATCGACAGATGCTCGACATTTTGACACACACATCCTAAGATAAAATTGCACCTTTTCCAGAAATCGTCCTGTAAATTCCACAATTTTGTCGACAGATGCTTGAAATTTTGACAAATACATCTTAAATAATATATCTTTAGATATTTTTAAAAAAATTATCCAAACTTTCTTCTAACAAAAATGGCAGCACCAGAAGACAAATTTTGAAGACCAAAAATGCATTTTTTTCAGAAATCGTCCTGTAAATTCCAGATTTTTGTTGACAGATCTTTCAAATTTTGACAGATACATCTTAAATAATATATGTTTAAAACTGTTCAAGGAAAATTATCCGAATGTTACTCTAACAAATCTGGAAGACAAATTCTGAAGACAAAACTTGCACTTTTTCCAGAAATGGCCCTTTAAGTTCCACAATTTTGTCGACAGATGTTTGAAATTTTGACAAATACATCACATATAAAATATCTTTAGAACCGCCTAAATAAAATTATCCTAACTTTGCGGTGACAAAAATGGCAGCGTTTAAAGGCAAATTTTGAAGACCGAAAATTCACATTTTCCAGAAATCGTCTTGTAAATTGCAGACGTTTGTTGACAGATGCTTGAAATGTTGACAGATACATTCAAAGTAACATATCTTTAAAACTGTAAAAAAAATTATCCGAACTTTGCTCTAACAAAACTGGAAAACAAATTTTGAAGACAAAAATTGCACTTTTTCCAGAAATCGCCCTATAAATTCTACAATTCAATGCTTGAAATTTTGACAGAGACATCCTAAATAACATACCTTTAGATCTGCTTAAAAAAATTATCGGAACTTTGCTCTAACAAAACTGGAAGACTAATTTCGAATACAATAATTGCACTTTTTCCAGAAATCGCCCTGTAAATTCCACAATTTTGTCGACAGATGCTTGAAATTTTGACAGATACATTTCACATAAAACTTCTTTAGAATTATCGAAATAAAATTATCCAAAGTTTGCGATGACAAAAATGGCAACGCTTGAAGACACATTTTAAAGACCGAAAATGCACTTTTTCCAGAAATCGTCCTGTAAATTCCAGACTTTTGTTGACAGGCGCTTGAAATTGTGACAGATACATCTTAAATAATATATCTTTAGATATGTTTTAAAAAAATCATCCGAACTTTCTTCTGACAAAAATGGCAGCACTAGAAGACAAATTTTGAAAACCGAAAATGCATTTTTTTCCAAAAATCGTCCTGTAAATTCCAGATTTTTGTTGACAGATGTTTGAAATTTTGACAGATACATCGTAAATAACATATGTTTAAAACTGTTCAAAGAAAAGTATTCGAATTTTGCTCTAACAAATCTAGAAGACAAATTTTGAAGACAAAAATTGCACTTTTTCCAGAAATCGCCCTTTAAATTCCACAATTTTGTCGGCAAATGCTTGAAATTTTAATAGATACATCCTAAATAATATATCTTTAGAATCGTCTAAAGAAAATTATCCGAACTTTTCTCTGACAAAAGTGGCAGCGCTTAAAGACAAATTTTTAAGACTGAAAATGCACTTTTTCCAGAAAACGTCCTGTAATTTGCACAAACAGATGCTTAAAATTTTGACAGATACATGCTAAATAAAATATCTTTAGGATCATCGAAATAAAATTATCCAAATTTTGCGGTGACAAAATAGGCTGCGTTTAAGGACAAATTTTGAAAACCGAAAATGCACTTTTTCCAGAAATATGATTTAAATTGAAAATAAACCATGAAAGCGTAAATATAAATGATACCATCAAGTCGGAGAAAGTAACATGATGGCCACATCACCATTTTTTTAAAGAATATGAAATTACAATCAATTTTTAATCATTTTTGTAATGGACAAATCTGCACTTGTCATAGTTTTGACAACATTCCAAATATTTTATTCTCGCTGTAAAACATGCAATTTCTCATCTCAGCACTCAAATTTCTTAAAAATGGACCAATCGATGTTTAAAGAACATCAAATTACAATGAATTTTGAATCACTTTTGTAGTGGGAAAGTCTGCACTTGTAATAGTTTTGATAAAATTCACAATCTTTTGTTCTTGCTGCAAAAAAATGCCTTTCCTTAACTTAGCGCTTACATTTTTCGAAAATTTATGAAAGAATCTTTTTTTTCAAAAAAGATCAAAATCCAATAAATTTTGTATAATTTTTGTAATTGCCAAGTCTTCACTTGACATACTTTTGCCAAAATTTATAATATTTTATTCGCGCAGCAAAAAAATGCTGTTTCTCAACTTGGCGCTCAAACTCAAAAATTCAATTTGAAATCATTTTTTAAGTGGGCAAGTCTGCACTTTTAATAATTTTGGCAAAATTCATAATCTTTTGTTTTCGCTGCAAAAAAATACTTTTTTCTTTACTTTGCGCTTAAATTTCTCGGAAATTTACCAAATAATGTTTTTATTTTTTCAAAGAGTATTAAAACACAATCAGTTTTGAATGATTTTTGTAATGGACAAATCTGCACTTGTTATAGTTTTGGCAAAATTCCAAATATTTTATTCTCGCTGCAAAAATGTAATTTCTCATCTTAGCGCTCAAATTTCTCAACAATCGATCAATCGATGTTTCTAATTTTCTATAAAACATTAAATCACAATCAATGTCAAATCATTTTATAGTGGGCAAGTCTGCAATTGTAATAATTTTGGCAAAATTTATAATCTTTTGTTTCCGCTGTAAAAAATGGCTTTTCTCAAATGTGCGTTTAAATTTCTCGAAAATTTACCAAAAAATGTTTTGATTTCGTCAACCAACATCAAAATCTAATCAATTTTGAATAATTTTTGCAAGTCAGCACCTGCCTCAGTTTATTAAAAAAATAATGATGGTTCGAAATAAACATAATCTTTACAAGACATTCATTTCGGCATTCTCAATTATTCACAATTCACAATTATGGTCCAAATATGACGCAGATTTTCAATTTTATTTTTTCGAAATACAATCTGTTTATGAAAAATACTTTTAAACAAAATATTTTAATTTCTTTATCTTCAAAATTTGTTAAAATATTTTTCATATTCAAAAAATTATCGGAAAACAATTTTATATTTTTTATAAGAGACTTTTCACACTTATTCAAATTAATTTTGAGTAATTTTGAAAAGCTTCAAGTCGATGTCTATTGTTTTTACATTGTTTCGTGTCACTAAAATTATTACAAATTGTTAACACAATCTAATAAACCAGTATGATAATACTGTATTTTTCTACCGCAATAAAAATATTTATACTTTCGGAATTTATTTCCAAAGTAAGTGATATTTGAAATGTACATTTGTACAGCGTTTTGCTGGATCATATGATTTTGACGTTTAAAACGTTAAAATTATAAAAGATGAAAAATAAATTATAATGTAATTATGTAATCATCGTTTCCGTCAGTTTACTCATTTGGAGAAAAAAGTATTCTTTATAAATTATTTATTTCGGCATTATCAATAATTATTAATAACATACATTTGATTAACTATTATTGTTTTATAATAATAAATCAAAAATTACTAACATTTTCAACTATTTTTTTTAAAGCAATGATTTTATGAAAAATATTTAAGAACAATGTTTATGTCTTTGGTATCTTTAATTTTTATTTAAATGTGTCTGTAATATTTTTCATATTTTAAAAATTATAGGAAACAACAAAAAAACCGTTAGGGTAAAGACCCACTCCCGGTCTACGAACCACACACACACCAACACATTTTTTTTCCAGAAATTGTCGAAACCGTTTCTTGGGACTCAGAACGGATAATCGGATATTCAAATTTTTTTCACGATCACAATACTTCCTCGTACTTCGTAACGGAGAAAGTAAAAACTACAATTATTTTGAATTAAAAAGAAAGGTTTGCCATGAAATCATGATGGCGGATTTCATTTTGCTGTAAAAAGTGACAGTCGCTGTCACATTACGATTTACAACCATTCGTGTTTACTCAGGTTGTTTAAGTGTATGTGATTTGTTTAGTGTTGAATTTCCCGAGGAGATAATACCCAGCAAAAGTACCCTTCAATGAGTATTAAAACTAGTGTAAGTAGATCGATATTATAAAATACTTAAGGGAGCCAATTGTAACACATTTCAAATTTAGAAAATAAAGTAGTAATTATTCATTAAACCATTTAATATTTTCTGGAGCTTTCTTGTTCAGAAAATGCTTCATCTAAAGCGTTCGTGAGAGTATGTTGGAGATTAATATCACAAGTATCTAACCAAGCCTAGTTATATGTAGTCAAGATGTTATAAAATACAATTGATTCACTTGATGTTATTGTTCCTACCATTTTGTTATTGCATGTAGCTTTATGTCATGACAAACACCCACACCTACAATAATATACCTTTTCATTTAAAACGCTGACGCGTTGAAGCAGGAATCATCGCTAATTACTCTCTTTCTCTCACCATTCGATCTCCACATTTGTGGCAGCAACATGGCCAATTGAGGTAGGGGGTCATGAGAAGCAACAGTAAATTCCGAAATATGCCATTGCAAACCGAAACAAAGCACTGACATCTTCACCTAGACAACGCACAAACTTCCCCATAAGTTTTCAGTCGTTCAAAATTTCCAGTCATGCTAAAAAAAGTCCCGCGGCACTTGGCGAAGCTCTACGGTCTCACACTAGACGGTCAGAATCCCTGCATTCTCGATTGCCAGCCGTGGTGCGGTTTCTACGAAATCTGTCCACCGCCGGAACCGCTGAAACCGAAGCCCCCTAAAAGAATATGTCCACCCCTGCCTCCCAAGCCGGGATGTTACGTGCACAGGCCGCAGCCTAAGAACTTTCAGATATTGCACTACCCCTGTCTGTATTGCCCGCCGAAGTGTTGCGATCGGCCCTGCTGTCGGCACACCACCGATACCTGTTGCAGGTACGACGATCCTTGCAAGGCACAGTGCTTCAAACATCCGCCAGGTATGAAGCCATCCGGTAGATATCCGCCGAATGTTTTCAGGGGCTACATGTATTGTAATTAAAATTATCCGTCAGATGTAATGTCATTCTGTTAATTTTAATAAACATAACTTGAGGTTGTATTTAATGTGTGAATTTAAGCGCGTTAGTAGTATTCGCAATGGGTCGCTTACGATTGGTGAAAACAGTTCGGTAATTCATCAATTACAAACTGTGTGTACATCTGGTTGTTCAGAATACAGTTTTTAACAGCGCTGTTCAATTTCACATAACATTGCAATGTTAATAACAGTTGTTCAGAATAACACCATTAGTTTAAACATTTTACATCATACCCTAATGTTTCAGCTGTCATGGTTAATAGATGAATCGCATCTCGATCAGTTGCTTTACACTCATCAAGAACGGCTACGATATTTTTTGTTACTATATGGTTCCGATGGTTCCGAAAGCTTTTGCGACCGTCCGCCTTTCTCTTCTAACTGAGAAGAGATGCGAAGCAGTTGACAAATCGCTGCTTGAATTCGTAAGTTTGTTACGGTTGGGCGGTAATTGATATGGTTTTGGAAACCAATTGTAAAAATTTGGTGAAAATTCTTATGGAATTAACCACGCGTAACTATCAGCTAGCTCAGCCCACGACGTTCACCTTGGGTTGTCTTAAAACCGCATAACAAAATAAATAAGAAAAAAGATGTTACTTTCAATGGTGAGGATGCTTTCCTCATCCAGTTTTAATATACAAAAAAAATGAAATGTACAATATTTACACGCGAAATAAAAGAATAAACATATACAAAAAAAACAAATAGATTAAATTAACAAAAAAAAAAGTAACAATAAAAGAAAATCCTACATAAAATAAGTACAACAAAAAAAGAGTAATTAACCTACTTGGGGTTTGTCACGGTTACCGCACGATGGGGACGTGGTGATTGGTTGCACGGTGCGTGGCCAAAACTCGTGGTGAAGGTTGATTGTTTAAACACACTCGACTGTTGAATTGCATCTGTTCGACGTTCACTGTAGACTTTTGCGACTTTAACTGTTGAATCTCGACTGTAGACTGTTAACTGTTGAATCTCGACTGTAGACCGTTAACTGTTTTTTGTTTTGGGGTGCCACAGTTTAAATAAAACAATCCCCTACCCTCAGTACCTGGGGTTGTCGCGTTGCCAACGAGGTCCCTGATTGGTCCCCGTGAAACTGTGTTTCACGGTTCTGCACCGCGAGGGCACTAGGGGTACCTGTTTAGGCTGTTGAATTCATTTGTCCATGATAAATAATTTGTTGTCTTGTGTTATTGATAATTGTTAATTGTCCCTATGTTGTGCGGGAACCGTGACGTCCTAATTTACACAATATACAAAAAAAAATAAATAAAAAAAAATGAAATGTGAACTGATTGTTCAATGGTGTTGTATTGCTTGACAATACATGTTCCCTCATGTGGCCATGTGTGATGAGAAGAAAGAAAACATAAACAATTTGAAAAATAACAATTTAACAAAAAAAAACATACGGGAAAAGAAAATAAATCTTTATGAGTTTTCGAACTTTCCAGGATTAACATAATTGGTACCGATGTACCTGATCTATTGTTCGCTCAAAGCGGGTGCCCTTTTGTGAACGGCACGTTTGCTTAATCCTGGAAAGTTCTACAATCTGTTTTACAACAGCTTACACATTTTATGATGCCAGATGAGGTACTATGAATAGAATAATCCATGTTTATACAAACTTAACGCATTTGGAAAGAATTGATGAAGCGGCGAATTTACGATGTGTAATAAAATATGCAAATGAGTTTCGCGGAGAAATGTAGAAAAAAGATAAGGGCTCGTTGTTCCGATTGTTTAATGAAAGAATTATAATATTACTACTATCGCGCGAGTTATGATGTAGCGTAAATTAGCTGATTTAGCAAAGAACGGCGGTCACGATAGAGCGCCGGTAACAATCGGCCCCGTAAAATGAGTGAAGTTTGCTTTGAAACATATGAGAAATAAAGAAAAAGAGAGATATGAGACATACGACAAATATATCCAAATGACAAGAAAATTAGATATTTGTTGGGGTGTCCGCAACTTGGAGATCTGCTCTCTGTTTCAGTGTGAGTCTTTGAGACCCGTTTGGACTGTGTTCAGCCATATTTATGGTTGACTTTTTCTGCGGTGTGGTCTTCTGTTGAAGACATAGCTTGCTCACGAGTAGCATGTGGGTGCTAGCAGTTTGAAATCGCTGCCATTGTCTTTCGTGATCTGGTGGGCATCCTCTTCTGGAGAATGCTAGGTGTGTGAATGGGCGCCACAATGGGGATCTAGCTGCCCGTTGTCAGCTCACTGGATGGCTGCTTGTTCCCACGCTGTATTTTTGTTCGGGACGTTTGCCTTTGATTATATCCAGCTGTTGTAATGTGGTGTGGCCACATATCAGCGTACGACGTATACTCGATGGTACCCCTACGCCGTGGGGTGAAGCAACTGATAATCTTGAACGAATGTGTCGAATGTTTGGTGTGATGATGCAGAATTCAGATTGGCATATTCTTGTTGGAGTTGGCCTGCTAGCGAACAGCAGGATCGGTGGTGTTATTATTTACAAGTCCTATTCTTTCGCGGGGAGCTGGCTGCGGAACCAACCAATATAAACGCGCACTTTGATGGAGCTAGGCACTATGGGTGTCTCTAACATTAACTAAGCACTAAGGAGTGTCTTTAGTATGGCGCACGCGAAAAGAATTAACGAAAAACAAAATAACACATCGCGCGAAGCAGCAGCGGTGCAGTGTAACTGTCTTCGTACAGTCTGTTGTAATATATTACACATAGTTGCACTGTTGTTGCTTCCTACTGGTTGTCATCTGTAATAGTGGGTTGTGTCGGTGGTAGAGGTGCGGCTTGTTGACGTTCTTGATGTGGTGAGGGCCGTATGTCGTCTTGATGGACGCGTACAATCTTTCCATTGCGTTCTACATCATATACGCGGCCAGAAAAGATATTCCTTACAACATACGGTCCGATCCATTTGGCTGCAAAAGCGTGTGGCACATTTGCAGGTGGATGGTAGCGAATTACCACTTCTTGTCCGGGTATATATTGTGGTGGTTCTGTGGGACGGTCGTAACGTCGAACGTATCGCTCTTGACGTTCTTGAATCTGCCGTAGGCGTTCTTCCCTTTGATCTGCGGTTATTCGAGGGGGTTCTTGCGCTAAATTTCTGTCGCCGGGGCGCGGGAGATCATAACCAAGTAATGCACGTCCAGGGGTAAATCCTGTAGCTGCATTAGCACGTGTGCGTAGTTCGAACAGGATCTTTGGAATGTGTTGGGTCCACTGCGTCTCTGGTTGGTCTTGCATGCGGATCCTGAGGCACTTCTTTAGTTCCTGATTTCTACGTTCGGTGGGGTTTGCTTGGGGGTGATATACCGGTGTATAAAATGTATTAATTCCCCATCTACGGCAAGTGTTTTTCCACTTATTGCTGGTGAATTGTGGGCCGTTATCCGATATGATTATATTCGGATAGCCAAAACGTAGAAAAACTTGCTCTTCCATTATTTTTAATATTCCCGCGGCTCGTGCTTGTCCCATAATGAATGCTTCTGTCCATTTAGTAAAAAGGTCTGTGATGACTAATACATGTTTCCTTCTGGTGGCCGCGCCGGGCAACGGGCCAACGAGGTCGACTGCGATTGTACTGAAGGGGGCAGTTGGTATCCTCGCCTTGAGAGGTGCGTGCTTCTGCGGTTTTCCTCTTTTTGTGGCAACACAGATTAGGCATCCTCTGACGTAGTGTTTCACTTCCGTGGGCAATTCGGGCCACCAGTATTTTGTGTTTATTGACCGGAGAGTCTCATCACGTCCGGGATGGATGGAGTTGTCGTGTAATTCGTGCATTACACGAAGACGAGCCTCTTGAGGAACGAAGAGAGTCCGTTCTCTGTCGCCTTGGGCGCGGTTATACAGATATCCATCCACCATTTCCAATAACCTGTCGTATTCCTGAAATTCCGGGTGTTGATTGTCTGTTAAAATTTGCAGTTGTCGTTGTGTTTCCTCGTCATGTTCCTGGGCGTCCATGATTACTTCTACGAGGGGAATTTCAATTACGTTAAGCGTGGGTGGCAAAATGTCTTCGAGGTCTCCGATCACAACTGCGGGTTGTCCATCAGGTTCTCTTGAGAGGAGGTCAGGCAGCTCGTTTTCCCGTCCAGGGCAATGTTCGATTTTAAAATCAAACGACTGCAGTAAGATGGCCCATTTCGTTAATTTCGACCGCGTATCCTTGAAGTTTGCCAACCAAGTAAGCGCTTTTGAATCGGTACGGGCGAGGAAATGGCGTCCTTCTAGTAATGGTCTGTATCTCTGTAGTGCCCAAATGAGTGCAAAACACTCTTGTTCGTTGATATGATAGCGTTTTTGCGTATCATTAAATTTTGCTGAGTCAAAACTTATAACACGACGTTCTCCATTTTCGCCGGTCTGGTACAAAACGGCCGCAATGCCTTGTTGAGAGGCATCCGTCTGTACGGTGAATGGAAGTCCAGAAATGGGTCGATGTAATTGTAATGGCTTATTAATCGCTTCTCGAAGTCGTTTCATTGCTTCCGTGGCATATGGTGTCCATTTGAAGGGTTTTGTTGTCGCAGTTAACTCATTCAAGGGGGCGACTATCTCAGCAAAGTGATCCACGTACTGTCGAATCCAGTTACACAAACCGAGGTATTTGCGTAACTGACGGCGTGTTTTCGGTACTGGGTATCCTTGAATTTGGACGATATGTTTTTCTAACGGTCGTGTCACATCAACGTCGACGAGGTGTCCTAGATATTCGAGTGTGCTCTTGCCAAAGGAACACTTTCCTTGGCCCAATCGTAAATTATATTGATCCAGCCGCTCGAGCACGAGGGCCAAGTGTCGGATATGGTCTTCTGGGGTTTGTGAGTACACAATAATATCATCCAGATAAACCATTGTATACTCATGGAGCATACCGGATAATATTTCTTGCGACATCATGCGCTGAAATGTGGCGGGCGCGTTCTTTAAACCGAAGGGCATGACACGAAACTGATAATGTCCTCCGTCTGCTGTGCTGAACGCTGTGTACTTCTTTGAGCTGTCTTCCATCGGAATCTGCCAATATCCACTTTTTAGATCTAAGGTCGAAAATATATGTGCATCGCCTAGATCTCGAAGGGCCTCTTGTATGATTGGCATTGGGGTTGGTTCTGAGACAGTGACCTCGTTCAGCCGTCTATAATCGATGCAAAACCGATTATCACCGTCTTTCTTCTGTACCATCACGATAGGCGACGAATACGGGCTTGTGGATGGCTCGATAATTCCCTGTGCTAGTAAATCGGCTACCTGACGGTCGATTTCCTGCTTCTTAGTAGGGTTTACTCGGTAAGGGCGTAGTCTGATAGGTTCTTCATGCACGAGCTGGATGCGATGTTCCGTACAATGCGGTCTGTCAGTGAATTGGTCGCGAGTTTCAAATGTTTTCGCAAACCGTTGAATGAGATCCGTGAAGTCCTTTTCATTCCTCCCGGTAAATCCATGGTCTAGTGAAATTGTAGTATCTGGTAGCGGCGGTGGCTGGTGTGCGGTCCAGTAAACGGTTTGTCGTAAGCCGGTACCGAGATGTACACATCCTTTACGACAGTCCACGACGGCGTCGTGTTTTTTAAAGAAACATAATCCTAAAATAACGTCGTACCGTAGTTCTGGCATCACCAATAATTCTTCGGAGTATCTAACGTTTCCCAGATTGAACTGCATTGTGGTAATGCCGGTGATGTCGGCGGTGGAATTTTTTCCAGCTAGATTCGTGGTCAGGTTGACGGGCTTCATGTTTGTGACGAGCTCGGGTCGGGTGAAATTCTGGGAGGCTCCTAGGTCCAATAGACACGTATACGTCCTGCTGTTAATAACAATAGGTAGGAGCGCCAGAGAGGCTGTGGATGTTTGTGTCACTGCAGAAAATGGTGTTTCTGCCGGGTTCGCTTCTGGTGGAGGCGTCGGGATGATGTCATCATTGACGAAGGCACGATTCGAGAGTATCGCGGCAGTCGCGGTGTTCGGGATCGCACTGTATGTTTTGTTAAGGGTCGCACTGTGTGAGTGTTTATGCAGGGACGCACTATGTAAGTGTTTATGTAGGGACGCACTAAAGTGTTCATTTATATTTAGAGGGCAATATGGGCTGTTCCTGTGTAAAAAGCGGTGTCGTTTCCTTGTAGTGGATCGTTGTACGGAAGACCTTACTGCGGGCGTTGTGGGCCTTCCGATGTCGCGTTTCCCGGCCGTTGTGGGCATTCGCTGTGCCAATGGTTTCCATTCTTGCAAATGCGACAAGGAGGCGGTGTGTTCCTCGGTCTCGTAGGTTGTTGTGGTGACTTTGGTCTTGTCGACTCGTGGTTTCGACCTTGTGCTGCTTGCTGTTGGCCGTTTGTGGCATTATGAGTGGGGCTGTAACGACCGTTGTTATTCCGGTTTTGGTCGGATGTATCTTCCGGTGTTCTTCGATTGTTCCGGTGTCGTGGAGATTGTGGGCGTTGGTCTTGCTTTTCGCGGTGATTATTTGCATTATAATAATTGTTCCGCCGGAATTTTGAATATTGTGGTTGCTCCAGGTGGTTGCGGGGGCGGTAGTCATTGTTCCTCGCTGCGTTGCGTTCATAATAATTATGCTCGTGGGTCTGAGGATTTTGCGGTGAATTATGAAAACGCGTGGGTCGTGAAGAATTCGTGGTGTGTGTGTGAGTCGGTTTACTGCTGATGGTCGGTTTAAATATTTGGTTTGTAGCTGAATACGTCGAACGGATCGCTTTGTGGATGAATTCTTCTACGGAATTTGGGCACACGACGAACTCCTTCTTCAGGCTGTCTGAAGCCAATCTCCACAAAATGAGCAATTTATATTCCTCTTCGTAATCCGCACCGTAACGACGAAATAGGTACTGCTTCCTGGTTGCGTATGGCCCTGCAGGCGTGTCACCTTGTGGTTTGGTTAGTAATTCGATGGTCTCGTCCAGTCGAATGATTAATGGGTCCACAGCATTGCAGAGTGCCTCCTTTGCCATTTCCCACGGCTCGTCCTCATAGAAGTAGAAACTATATTCCTTTGCAAGCTCCTTTTCCATGCGCGCTAGTGTCCGCCGATTTTTTTCGCGATCTGTTAGGTTTAGGGCGCGAAATTCCTCCTCTAGCATGTTCAGAAATGCTCGGGGATTACGTCTGTCAAACTTTTCGGGGATTGCCGTCTGCGGGGTAGTCCTCTGGATGTTCTGAATCAGCTGAAGAAAATGCTGGTCGCGTTGCTCTAGACGAGCGGCTTCTTGACTACGTCGGTGTTCTTCCTGTTCCCTATAGTATGCATCGCGATAATATTCATGATGTGGTGGGTGGTGGTGATAAGTCGTCGGTTCATGTCGTAACGGGCGTGTGTCGATTATGTGTTCTCGTGCCGGCCTTCTTGTAGGAGCTCGGATGAACGCTATTTCCTCCTGAGGTGGGTATGGCGAGTAGCGGCGATCTTCGGCGTAGATCATATCGCGGTGGGGTGCTTCGCGAAATTCGCGCTCCTCATGTCTATCTGCGCTGGTACGTGATGCGGGTCGAGATAAGATTTCTTGTACTGCGGGCGGGTGTGGCGGGTTGTGAACCATTACTTCCACCTCTTGGTGGTGAGTCATTCTCGTTCTAGGTTGTTGCGGTATATCGACGTGATCGCGGTGAATTGTTCTAGGCCTTACTTGTGACCGTGTGGTGTGGTTGTTCCCTGATTGTTGCGAAAGGGAAGTTCGCGGTAATGGCGTGGGCATAAAATCATGCATGAACATGGTCGAGTCTGAAAAGGTGCTGGGACTCGCGCTCCTTTCGTGCCACGATGATTGCGAATGCATTGTCTTATTTGCGAACTTGAAAAACTGAGGAAAGCGCAAACAAGTGTCTATTGTGTACAAGAACGACAGCGATTTGAATTAATTTAATTGACGGCCCCGTCTGAGACTGTATGAGCGAATAGTTGATTGATTTTTAACAAATTTTAAATTATAAAAAAAATAAAAGACCTATTGCTTCAAATTTGTTAATGTAAAGTTTAAATTATGACTGAAATTGAATATTTTGAAAGTTGAATGAATATCATGAGGAAAAAAAATCAAATTGATTGTAAAAATTAATTCAGTACCAAACTTGAAAGTAACAGATGGGCGTGGGTTGTTTGTTAAACAACCGGTGAATATATATTAGAAAAAAATTCTGTCGTGAAACTTAAAAGACCTTAAAAGTGTTTTGTTACCAGAAAAATACTCTTTCTGCAAGCGGAAAAAAATAAATTTAAAAATAACACTTCACTACACTGCACTTTTCTGAAATAAAACATACACAAATATGCACACAAAGAGTACTTTGACAAGGCGAAGGTCGTGGTTTTATTTTTTAAAAATAATTTAAAATTGAATTTGTGAGGATAAAAATTTTCCTTGAAATTGAGAAATAAATTTATCTAGGTAGCAATTAATTTACTACTACTGGGCCGTGAGTTTATAAACCACTAGTTGGGCGTCAATTGTTACGGTTGGGCGGTAATTGATATGGTTTTGGAAACCAATTGTAAAAATTTGGTGAAAATTCTTATGGAATTAACCACGCGTAACTATCAGCTAGCTCAGCCCACGACGTTCACCTTGGGTTGTCTTAAAACCGCATAACAAAATAAATAAGAAAAAAGATGTTACTTTCAATGGTGAGGATGCTTTCCTCATCCAGTTTTAATATACAAAAAAAATGAAATGTACAATATTTACACGCGAAATAAAAGAATAAACATATACAAAAAAAACAAATAGATTAAATTAACAAAAAAAAAAGTAACAATAAAAGAAAATCCTACATAAAATAAGTACAACAAAAAAAGAGTAATTAACCTACTTGGGGTTTGTCACGGTTACCGCACGATGGGGACGTGGTGATTGGTTGCACGGTGCGTGGCCAAAACTCGTGGTGAAGGTTGATTGTTTAAACACACTCGACTGTTGAATTGCATCTGTTCGACGTTCACTGTAGACTTTTGCGACTTTAACTGTTGAATCTCGACTGTAGACTGTTAACTGTTGAATCTCGACTGTAGACCGTTAACTGTTTTTTGTTTTGGGGTGCCACAGTTTAAATAAAACAATCCCCTACCCTCAGTACCTGGGGTTGTCGCGTTGCCAACGAGGTCCCTGATTGGTCCCCGTGAAACTGTGTTTCACGGTTCTGCACCGCGAGGGCACTAGGGGTACCTGTTTAGGCTGTTGAATTCATTTGTCCATGATAAATAATTTGTTGTCTTGTGTTATTGATAATTGTTAATTGTCCCTATGTTGTGCGGGAACCGTGACGTCCTAATTTACACAATATACAAAAAAAAATAAATAAAAAAAAATGAAATGTGAACTGATTGTTCAATGGTGTTGTATTGCTTGACAATACATGTTCCCTCATGTGGCCATGTGTGATGAGAAGAAAGAAAACATAAACAATTTGAAAAATAACAATTTAACAAAAAAAAACATACGGGAAAAGAAAATAAATCTTTATGAGTTTTCGAACTTTCCAGGATTAACATAATTGGTACCGATGTACCTGATCTATTGTTCGCTCAAAGCGGGTGCCCTTTTGTGAACGGCACGTTTGCTTAATCCTGGAAAGTTCTACAATCTGTTTTACAACAGCTTACACATTTTATGATGCCAGATGAGGTACTATGAATAGAATAATCCATGTTTATACAAACTTAACGCATTTGGAAAGAATTGATGAAGCGGCGAATTTACGATGTGTAATAAAATATGCAAATGAGTTTCGCGGAGAAATGTAGAAAAAAGATAAGGGCTCGTTGTTCCGATTGTTTAATGAAAGAATTATAATATTACTACTATCGCGCGAGTTATGATGTAGCGTAAATTAGCTGATTTAGCAAAGAACGGCGGTCACGATAGAGCGCCGGTAACAAGTTGAAGAGACTCGCCTGAACCAAATTCCAGTGGAAATATCCGTTTCGTGGCACTCGAGACGAAATGACCATTAAAAAATGGTGATGTGGCCATCATGTTACTTTCTCCAACTTGATGGTATCATTTCTATTTACGCTTTCATGGGTAATTTTCAATTTAAATCATATTTTAAATGTACATCGAGCGTTGTGTAAACTCGGATGAAACTGACGTTTAAAACGTCAAAATTATGAAAGATGGAAAAATTATACTTCAAATTCAAAAAACTCGGTTTACTCAAGAACTAAAGGGATTTCGAAAAAAACGTATTCCTTATAAGTTGTTCATTTTAGCATTCTCTACAATTATTATTAACATAAATTTGCTGTAACTATTATTGTTTTATAATTATAAACCAAAAATTAAAAAAATAATCTATTTTCTCGAATAAAAATGATTTTATGAAAAATGTTTTCAAGCAAAAGATGTTAATTTCTTTGTTGTCTTCAAAGTTTGTTGAAATGTTTTTGTGATATTTTTCATATTTAAGAAAATATTGGCAAAAAATGGTGATGTGCCCATCATGTTACTTTCTTCGATTTGATGGTATAATTGTTTTATATACATGGTTTATTTTTAACTATAATCATATTTTAAAGGTCCTAACAAACCTAATAAAAGTCCTGAAAGAGAAAATCCTGAAAATTATTTCTAAAAATAGTCCTAATTAAAAAGTCCTAAATAAACTAGTAAAAGTCCTGATAAAAAAGTCTTGATAAAAAGTCCTGAAAAAAAAGAGTCATGAGAAAAAAATGTCTTGCACAACAGTTCTGAAAAAGAGTCCTGATAATATATCCTAAATCTGTAAAAAAGATTACTGAAAATAAATCTTGAAACAGTTCCTAAGAAATTGTCTAAAAAAAAATATCTCAAAAAGAGTCTTGAAAAAGTCCTGAGAAACAGTCCTATAAAAAATCCTGCAAAAAGACCTGAAAAAAGTCTCAAAAAAATGTCCTAAATAAATGCCTGAAAGTAAATGTTTTTAAAATCAACTTGAAAAAGAAGTGCTAAGAAAATTCTGAAAAAGTCCTGATAAAAGAATCCTAAAAAAAAATCAAAAAGGTCGTGAAAGGAAATTCATTAAAAAGATATTTTGAAAAAAATGTCATGAAGAAATTCTGAAAAAGTTACCGAGAAAAAGTCTTAAAAACAAGAGTACTTAAGAAATTCCCCAAAAAAAATCCTGAAAAAGAATTCCTGTTAATACAATTAAAAATAGTCCTGGAGAAACAATGTTGGAAATAAAATCTTGAAGAAAGAGTCCAGATAATTCCTTTATGAATGATTTTGTAGAGGTTAAGAGTCAGCACTTGTTTTGAATTAAAAAAAAACTATTTTTCCATTTTTAAGCGCAGAAAATGGTAATTCTTAAATTTGACAGTGATTATTTGGAAAATGACGTGATTAATAAGTCTGGTTTTTTCTAAAATATGAAAGTGCGGTGTTTTACGAATAATTCTGTAAAAGTTGAGTCCGTACTTGTTTTAAATTTTGAAAAAACAACGATTTTTCGATTTTCGAGCGTAGAAAATGGTAAATTTTGAGTTTGTCAGTGATTATTTGGAAAACTGCGCGATTCATGGGAATGGATTTCTCTAAAATATGAAATCCTAGTGTTTTATCAATAATTCTGTAAAAGTTGAGTCCGTATTTGTTTCAAATTTTGAAAATTCAACGATTTTTAGATTTTCGAGTGCAGAAAATGCCCATTCTTGAGTTTGACGGTGATTATTTATAAAACTGCGCCATTAATGAGCTTCAATTTTGTAAAATATGAAAGTTCGGTATTTTACGAATAATTCTGTAAAAGTTGAGTCCGTACTTGTTTTAAATTTTGAAAAAACAACGATTTTTCGATTTTCGAGCGCAGAAAATGGTAAATTTTGAGTTTGTCAGTGATTATTTGGAAAACTGCGCGATTAATGAGCCTGGATTTTTCTCATATATGATAGCCTAGTATTTTATTAATGATTCTATAAAAATTAAGAGTAAGTACTTGTTTCAAATTTAAAAAAAAAACAACGAGTTTTCTATTTTTTAGCGTATAAAATGGTCATTCTTGAATTTGACAGTGATTATTTGGAAAATTCTGCGTTTAGGGGCCAAAAAGCTTAGATTGAATATTTCAAATTTCGGATTGTACATATAATTATCAAATTAAAATCCAAATTTATAATTTTTGGTCACAAATTATGCGTTTAAGATCCAAAACCGTGGTTCAAATTGGAGAATTTTCATGAAATTCTTCGATTAGAATTCAAAGTATTGTACTCAGCAAATAGATTTTTTTTAGATTGTTGACCTATATACTGATTTTTTTGTCTAAATTTTTGATTATTAGGCCCAAACATTATTTATTTTGGCCTAAATTTAATTGGTAAAATTTTCGGCTGTTTGGTCCGCATTTTTAATTTTTCCAGGTGACTTTTTAATTTTTAAATTTTTGACCCGTATTTTCGATATTTTTGGTCGAAATATTTTATCTTTGTATTTTAAATTTTTTTTAAATATTCTAAATATTCTGTATTTTGACCTAAATTTTTGATTTTGTTGTTCAAATTTTTGATTCTTTGGTCTCCATTTTTTATTTTTCGGGCCGAAATTTTAATTCTAGTTCCAAATTTTCGATTTGATTTTGATTAAAATATCTATAACCTGAATTACTGATTTATATGCGAGATTTATTTTTATTTTTTTCGGTATTTTCGAGTTTTATTTATTGAAATTTTCGATTTTTTAGCCTGCATTTGTTATCGTTAGGGGCGAATTTTCTATGCAATGTCTAAATTTTCGACTTTCTGGCCTACATTACAAATTTGTATTATTATTTTTTTAATCTTTTGACCTAAATTTTTCTTTACTAACTTCTGGATTTTATTGTTAAAATTTTCGATTATTTGGTCCGCATTTTTGATTTTTCGTTTAGTCTGCGTTTATTATCTTTAGGTCCGAGTTTTCGATGTTTTGTCTAAATTTTCGACTTTTTGGCCAACATTGGTGATTTTTATTTTCTTTTATCTTTTGCCCTAAAATTGTCTTTATTTGTCTTGTTAAAATTTTTCTTTCCTTGGTCCACCATTTTTATTTTTATGCCAGAATTTTAGATATTTGATAATTTTGTATCGAATATTTTAGATTTAAAGTCTGTTTTTTATCCAATATTTTAGATTTTTTAACTTGGATTATTGATTTCATTTCGTGATTTTTTTTAATTTTTTGGCTATTATTTTCGAATTTCTGATCAGAAACTTATTTTTGGCAAATTATTTTGCTTCTATCTAAGTTTTTAATTTTTTGTCTGCGTTTTTTATTTTTAGATCAGGATTCTTGATTCTTTGGCCCATATTTTACATTTCTGTATTTTCGATTTTTTTGTTCCAATTCTTTTTATTTTTCATTATTTTGACCAAAATATTCAATTGGTTTGTAGAAATTTTTGATTTTTCGTTTAGTCTGCGTTTATTATCTTTAGGTCCGAGTTTTCGATGTTTGTCTAAATTTTCACCTTTTTAGGCCATACTTTTTTGGCCTATATTTTGTATTTTCGATTGTTTTGGTTTGCATTTTTATTTTTAAACCAGGATTTTTTATTTTTTCGGCCGATATTTTAGATCTTAGGCGGTTTTGTTCAAAATTTTTGATTTTTTGGCCAAAAAAAATTCGATTGGTCTTGGAAGATAAATGGTGCTTTGTTTCTTCAAAAAAAGGGGGGGGGGGGTATTATATAAGTGGCTCTACCATCAACATGTTCCACGAGCCGCCACTGGTAAAGATATAAGGTATTTGAAATTTAAAAAAAAAGAATCTAAACTCAACATAAACATACTGTTACTCTATTATTAATTTGATAAAATTTTGCTGCTAAATTGTTGATAAATATATACAAAATATCGTAAAAAGATTAGTTATTCAAATTTTTCAAGATGACGCACCAAACATTGAAAGAACATTGACTAAATAAAATTTTCCGTCATTTGATCGGTTCGGGCCGAAAAAAAAAATGGTTAAACCTAATTAAAACATGAATACCCTAAATAACCTTTTATTTGGGTAAAAAATGTGAATTTTTCAGACTATTATAATAATTTTTAGTGGTTAAAAAAATAAAATCTTATTTTTCGAGGGTTTCAAGGTCATATCTTGGCAAAAATGGGATTATTTATACGAAACTGAAATAAAATTAATAAAACCAAAATATTAGCAATAATTTTAAATAAAATTACTCTTCAATTGATAAATATATAAAAAATATCAATATAATGTAAAAATTTTAGTTATTCAAATTTTTGAAGATGACGCACCAAAAATTGGAAGATGAAAAAAATCACAGATATGGAGTCCGTCACTCGATCAATTAGGGGCGAGAAGGGAACTAGGCTTGTAAATTTTATTACCTAATAATTCTATTTTAAGCAGGGACTGACCGGTTTCGACCGAACTAATCACCGACATGCGGCAGCATTCCCTAGCTGAGCAAGTTTCGCATTTGTATTTTCTCTGACTGTACTGTACCCTCGCAGCCCCATTTTAAAATAATATTCAAACTATTGATAAATCTTGAGTGTGAAGAACGTCTTTTATAACTTTTATAATCGCAGAATAGTATGATCGATGAGTGCCTGCAGGGATATTTCGGCTGTGGTGATTCCACAATTCTTTCGTCTTTTTAACTTTATAATATGGTGGGAACAATGTTTTATTAATGTATTGTACATGTTGACGGAAAATATGATATTGATATGTTGACAGTTTTGCATCAACCATCAACGCAAGCGCTTCATTAGCAGATAGTGTTGCTGGACGTTCGATAATATACTCGTACTTTCGGGCTTTTCTTTTTAGAGAACTAGAAGAAAGCTCTTTGACAATTGAAGAAGAATCCCTGCAACTTAATTTCAATGGCCATAAACAACTCTTCTTTGCTGGTTGATTCTATAAGGCCTTTTAATTGTAATATTTTGGCTTTATAATTACAATCTTTGAAAGGTTTTCTCGAACTACCTTGTGAAGTTTCAAAGATCTCTCAAAATCAAGAACAAAAATAGGGGGTTGCCATTTAAAAAAAAAATGATGCGGAGATGTATTTCTATTGAAACAAGAAATGTTTTATTAAAAAAATCATTATTTACCACCTAAAATTGCTAAAATATTACACCGTCCGGCTCCCCACCTCATGAATACTTCCATCAATCCTGTTTTGGGCGAAGATGCCCGATGAATAGTCTACAAGATCAACTGACTTAATACCCGCGGACTTCAGTAGACGAGAAATTGTTTGAGATTAGGTCTATTTCCAACAACGTTAAGGGTTAGATTAAGAGCTAGAAGGTCTTCATTAAAACATTATTCGAATCTTTCACTCTCAAAATTTTGAGAAACAAAACGAAGAAGCATGTGTTCAGAAAGTCTGGATCACCAATTCGAAAAAAACTTTAATTTTGTTAGCGTTCTGGTTCTTTTATTTTGTTGATGTTTGATTAATAAAATGTTCAGTGATATTAGGTAATTTCAAATGAAACATTATTCCACGTATTATACCATTATTTATAAGAAATAAAAATAAATTTACAAATGGTGGTATTAAACGTTAAAAGTGGGTAATTACCTAAAAATAGACTATCGTATAGTAACGGTTGCAACCATCATATTTATTTAAACAACTTTATATTCTTACCATTATTATTATGTTTCTTAATTATGAAAACCCATATATCCTTTTATTTTTTATATAAATACGAATTTGATGAATTGTAATTATGCAATGTATGTATAACATTGAATAACGTAGTAAATCAGTCGGATGGATTATTTATTCTGCAAATTTGAGTTGGCGCAAGTTAAATATTGGCCGGAAATAACCGTCCGTTCGACTTTACATGAATTTCTCCAATAATAATTGATCGACGACTCATCGCTCGGCCTTCGTGCGCCCTTCTTTCTCTTTATCGAGGCGGACGATGTAATGGAAAAGTTAGACACGCTCCATTTCATTCAGGATTTCGCTAATTGCTTGATGGCTCGCTATTTGATAACTTAATTTTATAAGCAATCTTCACGACCATTAATAAGAAGAATATTGTATTTATTTATTTATACCGTGTTTTCGATAAA
This sequence comes from Ocypus olens, assembly GCA_910593695.2. Lineage (NCBI taxonomy): Eukaryota > Metazoa > Arthropoda > Insecta > Coleoptera > Staphylinidae > Ocypus > Ocypus olens. The sequence goes on from OU343049.1 coordinate 472,557, forward strand.
AAAAAAACGCCCAACGTCATAACCTTATTATTTATTGACCAATATGAATGAACTAAAAACTATAAGTCAATGGTGGTTTAAATAACGAATGACATCAATATGGATTTTTTCAATAATAACTTTATTGTCAAATGATAGCCAACTGGCAGCATACAATGTTTTAATTTTTTTACATTCGACATAATTTTTCTGAATCCAGTAATGCCCAATATGTTATTTTTCGTTCAAGATTTTGGTCAAAAAAATTTATAGGTATTATTACAACTAGGGAAATATGAATAGTATATTTCCCGAGGTTGGCTAGTTAAAAAAATCAAAGTTACAAATAACTTAACAGTTGGTTTATTTTAGAAATTGTTTATTTATTCTGACTAGTTTTCTACTTATTCGTCCCTGTTTCATCAATGAGTTTTTCATTTAAATGTTTACCACAAACACTCTTTCATTATGTTTTTGAAACTATTGAATCTCTCGTCTGACTAAGAAATTATTTTCATCAAATAGTATTTTCCAGGTTGGGTTTAAGTGGAAATAAAGGGCGGTAGTAGGTGGGCCCTGTCCTACTCTCCAATCCTTAGAACACAAACTTTTAAAAATAATTCTACCATTCATTCCATAATGTAATTTATTTTTAGCGCAGAGACTCTAATTTATTACAGCAATATTGTACATTCATCCCATAATCTCGAAAACATATAAATTACGGAACGGAATTGAATATGTATCTCAAAGCAAATGAAAGACGAATTTCTTAAGCGATTCAATTTCAATGAGATTCATTTGCGCCTCCATCCTCCTCCTCCTCCCCCTCCGAATCCGAAGAAACGAGAGATGTATTATTAAATAACACGTCATTAATCCGACAATTTGAAAGGATTGCGATTCCTTTTTGAGAGATCAATCGAAATTTTCCAACGGAATATTTCCCCGCTCGCGTGTAACTAATCGTCTGTCGGGGATGTTTTCCACCAGAACGATGCACGAAATATATAGAAACCCAACCGTTCGACATTTTATCCCCTCGTATATTGTTAGAACGTGCATTCTACTGTTTCTTTAATAATTAAATTTTGTAAGTATATTCCATAACATACATTATTTTACTCTTACGTGAATTAATAATTATTTACTGAGAAGGTTGAATTATAAATAAAAACTTTGCTGGTTCCTTACGTTATTGTTATATCATTTATATTTACTATCAGTTTTAAAAATTAATAACTTTTGTCATAATGTAATTTTTTCACACACACAAACACACAGCCACACACACAGACACATTTTTTTTTTACTTTCTCCGTTACTAAGTACGAGAAAGTATTGTGATTGTGATTTTTTTTTTCAAATTTTTTTTTTACGGAAATATCCGTTTTGGGGTCCCTAGATACCATTTCAACAATTTCTGGAAAAAAAATTTTTGTGTCTGTGTGTGTGTGTGTGTGTGTGTGTGTGTGTGTGTCTGTCTGTGTGTGTGTGTGTGTGTGTGTCTGTCTGTGTGCGCTGTATCTCAAAAACTAATAGAACAATTGATATGAAACTTTGAACACACATCTTATTTGATAATCCGAAGAACTGAAAAGCTTTTGGTAAAATTTCGTACACCGGAAGTGGGTGTTTACCTTAACTGTTTTTTTGTTTTCTGCCAATATTTTCTTAAATATGAAAAATATCACAAAAACATTTAAACAAACATTGAAGAAAACAAAGAAATTAACATCTTTTGCTTGAAAATATTTTTCATAAAATCATTTTTATCCGAGAAAAAAAATTTATTTATTTTTTTAATTTTTGGTTTATAATTATAAAACAGTAATAATTACAGCAAATTTATGTTAATATTAATTGTAGAGAATGTTAAAATGAACAACTTATAAAGAATAAGTTTTTTTCGAAATCCCTTTAGTTTTTGAGTAAACTGAGTTTTTGAATTTGAAGTATAATTTTTCCATCTTTCATAATTTTGACGTTTTAAACGTCAGTTTCATCTGAGTTTACACAATGCTCGATGTACATTTAAAATATGATTTCAATTAAAAATAAACCAGGAAAACGTATATATAAATGGCTATGATACCATCAAGTCGGAGAAAGTAACATGATAATAGATATAGCCCTTCAAATTCCACACTTTCATCGACAGATGCTCGACATTTTGACACACACATCCTTAATAACATATCTTTAGATCTGCTTAAAGAAAATTATTAATTTAACAAAACTGAAAGACAAATTCTGAAGACAAAACTTGCACCTTTTCCAGAAATCGTCCTGTAAATTCCACAATTTTGTCGACAGATGTTTGAAATTTTGACAAATACATCATATATAAAATATCTTTAGAACCACCTAAATAAAATTATCCAAACTTTGCGGTGACAAAAATGGCAGTGTTTAAAGGAAAATTTTGAAGACCGAAAATTCACTTTTTCCAGAAATCGTCTTGTAAATTCCAGACGTTTGTTGACAGATGCTTGAAATGTTGACAGATACATTCAAAGTAACATATCTTTAAAACTGTAAAAAAAATTATCCGAACTTTGCTCTAACAAAACTGGAAAACAAATTTTGAATACAAAAATTGCACTTTTTTCAGAAATCGCTCTATAAATTCTACAATTTCGTCGACAGATGCTTGAAATTTTGACAGAGACATCCTAAATAACATACCTTTAGATCTGCTTAAAAAATTTATCCGAAATTTGCTCCAACAAAACTGGAAGACTAATTTCGAATACAATAATTGCACTTTTTCCAGAAATCGCTCTGTAAATTCCACAGATACTTGAAATTTTGACAGATACATTCCGAATAAAACATCTTTAGAATTATCGAAATAAAATTATCCAAACTTTGCGGTGACAAAAATGGCAGCGCTTGAAGACAAATTTTGAAGACCGAAAATGCATTTTTTTCAGAAATCGTCCTGTAAATTCCAGATTTTTGTTGACAGATGTTTAAAATTTTGACAGATACATCCTAAATAACATATGTTTAAAACTGTTCAAAGAAAATTATTCGAATTTTGCTCTAATAAATCTGGAAGACAAATTTTGAAAACAAAACATGCACTTTTTCCAGAAATCGCCCTTTAAATTCCACAATTTTGTCGGCAAATGCTTGAAACTTTGACAAATACATCCTAAATAATATATCTTTAGAATCGTATAAAGAAAATTATCCGATCTTTTTTCTGACAAAAGTGGCAGCGCTTAAAGACAAATTTTTAAGATTGAAAATGCACTTTTTCCAGAAAACGTCCTGTAAGTTCCACAAACAGATGCTTAAAATTTTGACAGAAACATCCTAAATAAAATATCTTTAGGATCGTCGAAATAAAATTATTCAAATTTTGCGGTGACAAAATAGGCAGCGTTTAAGGACAAATTTTGAAAACCGAAAATGCACTTTTTCCAGAAATATGATTTAAATTGAAAATAAATCATGATAGCATAAATAAAAATATTACTATCAAGTCGGAGAAAGTAACATGATGGCCACATCACCATTTTATTTTTCCAGAAATTGTTAAAATGGTATCTAGGGACCGCAAAACAGATATTTCCGTAAAAGAAAAATTTGAAAAAAAAATCACGATCACAATACTTTCCCTTACTTCGTAACGGAGAAAGTAAAAACTTTATGAAATTTTATATCATCGCAACCATTATTTTTGTGAAAATTATCATTTTTTAAATTATTTTTTCGGGTTTTATGAATGCAAAAAAATAAATAACAGCATGACTGCATGCAGAAATTATTATTCTACAAAAATTATTTTACATGTTTATTCTAAAATGATCAGAGAAGATGATATTTCAATACGAAGAAATTAACATTGAAAATCCTATGTTCCGTTTTGTTCATCTATACATCTTTATTACAGTAACTTTTAGTATTTCATTTATTTGTATTGTAGGTAAGTCACTGTCTGGGCTATCTATGATCACCAATATAGAAGATTTAATTATAATGTTATATAGTTTTCAACGTTTTGCGTATTTTTCAATTTAATTTATCTGAAACTTACTTAAATACATCTGATTAAAATTAACAATCAAGGACATTGAAACTTTTAATAACTTGTCAGAGCGTTTATATTTTTTCCTCCCCCAAACTTTACGATTCCATCTGTAGCGAACCGGAAATTTTAATTACGAATTTCGTAATGAACAACTCACACTAAATACAGAAGAATGCGAAAAAAAGAGAAGAGAACGCAAAAACAAAGGATGAAGTTGCTGTGCTCAAGACGAGGCACAACGCGAGTTAATTAGCAGAGGGTGGCGGGGGGATGGGGACGGAAGGGGTCACCCTCTCCCTCCCGCAATCCTTCGGGCGCGCACAACTCAATAACTAATTTAACTTACTAATCTTACGAGACGCTAACCAATTCCACTGCAGTCGGAATTATTCAAAGCGCAAATCTTTGTGTTAACTGCGAAATACACAGACCCGCTTGTATTATTTGTTGGGATGTTATCGGTCGGCTATCGCGCTTTAGATCCTCCGAGCATCAATAGGATCTCCCCGGCGCATCCACCAGTACGGTGCGGCGGATTTTTAATTTATTTATGCAGTGCCTTTGTGCAAATATATTTAATGAATGCAAACAGTCAAAAAATCTATAAAATGAGAAATATGATTATTCCTTAGCACATAAAGTTGATTCAAGACAGGGCAGAAAGACCGATGGTCGATAGACTAACACATTTTTAAAATCTATGTTCATTTTATAGTTTTGTAAATGTATTATCTGAATAAAGATCAATAATTTCTTTTTTTCCGTTGCTCGTTGGTTAACGGCTAACTTTAATGTACCCAAATGTATCAAAAATCGTTCATTAATTACCCCTATTAATGAACGATTTTTCATTAATAAACTATTTTTCATTAATGAACGATTTCTAGGGCCGCGGTTAGTGGGTAGAGTTCCGGCCTCTAGACCCTGCTGGTGCGTGTTCGAATCCCGTCCGGGCGGTCACTTCTTTTTTACTTTTTTAACACGAAAAATGGCCGTGCGGGTCCCTGGATATATTTAGACTTTATCCTCATTTCACTTAAATGAATATACATCGGTTGTGGCTGAATGCTCTAGCTGGCTAAGCCAATTCCCCATCATCCTCGATTCCCTAACTCGAATTCCAATCAATCATACTTCCTAAAAAAAAAGAACGATTTCTAGTTAAGCATTAAATAGCTAATTACTCATAATTACTGGAAATGTAATTGATAATAGCGAGAAAACGATCTATAATTTGTTTCACATGTAAATGCAAAAGTATATCAATTCTCTGCGTTAGAAACAAATTAGCGGTGAACCGCCTTCGATTTTGTTATACAATAATGTCAAAGTGTGAAACGTCAAATTTATAAAACGCGTGTATCGAGTGAATATCTGCTACTATGGATAGTGTCGAGTTTAAGTTAACACCGCCAAAAGTACTAGCCATTGCAAGTAATGCAACATTAAATTTGCTTCCGGAAAAGAGTAAACATTTTTACGAAAAAACTTACGTAGAATTTATTTCCTGGTGCGAGGAGTAACAGGTAAAACGTCATTCGGAATTTGCGCTATTAGCATGTTTTGCCGATATTGCTGCAAAGGGGCTAAATTGCAAGTTTATTTGTTTGTTTTGTTTGGATTTTCTCTAATCTAATTTCTAATGTTGATCTAACTTACGATCAACGGAAAAATCTTGTAACCAATTCGTATGTTAATTGGCGATTAATGATCTCAACAATTAACGTGAAAATGTCTCGATCATTAATCGCCATCATTAACACACTTGTTGGTTAAATAACTATTAATGCGTTTGCAAGAAGTGAAGTTGTCTCAAATTTATTTATGAAGTCAACTATATTATCTTTAGCTGCAAAACCATTATTTTCATTTGCAGTTTTTAACATGGTCTTTTAAACAAACTATTAACTGTCATTTTTTAACTGTTACTTGAATTGCCTAGTCAACTGTCACCTGTTAGCTATCAATTGTTAAATTGTAGCTTGAATAGCCTAATAATAGGCACAAAATAGAAAATAAAATAAATACATAAAGTTATGATCACCACAAAAAATATTTCTACTTAAATCAATTTTATGGTTGACGGTGGAAGCCATTACTTTGTGATACATTTTAGGAACTTCACTAATTTTAACAATAAAATGCATTTTTTTAAGTATCACACATATGTGTGACTTTATTATTTAATTAGTTTGAAAATGATTTTAGATTCAGAAACTTTTCAATAAAAAAAATGCCTGAATCTTAAATCAAAGCATTCATTTTCAAACTAACTAAATGATAAAGTACATTTCATCGCAGTGTAATTGTCGTTCAGCAAATTTTAATAATATGTTTGTGTACTTTATCATGTAGATCATTTAAAAATGAATATTTCTTCTGCAATATTTTTTTTATGTACACATAAACTCTTCATTTATATATTTTTATACACTTAACGTTTGTGTATTATGAGAGTAAATACTGTCGAATACTTTTAAAGCGATTTGTTTACAGAGCTATTTTTAGGAGGTTAACAGGGTCGAGTTTTGTTTTTTATATTCCGTATTTTCGAGACAATAAGATTATAAAGAACGAAAGCGAGAGAGAGGGAGGGAAAGCTTAAATCGGTTTAGTGTTGTAGTCGGTGAGTTTGCTTGAAGGCGGTCTCTCTTGTTTGCCACGTCGCAGTGTAAACACGTCGGAATATTTTATGGAGGCAGTTTCATTATATCTGCGCTAATAAAATATCCCACGAAAACAAACACATTCCCTCTTTTCATACAATTTCAAATGTTTCCAGCGATTGTGGTATTCTCCACAGGAAACGTCACTCTTTTGCTCAGGTTGTCTTTGTGGAACGCACAGCTCCACGCCAAAATTTGGACTCGTTGTGATCCGATAATTTATTTAGGATGTTTAACCCTTTAACGACCATGAGCTACTATAATGACTCGGATTAAATTTATTTCATCATGAATTTTATAGTCAAAATAATGAATAAGTGTGTTTTTCTATTTTTTATTGGCTCTTCTTATTTTGAGTTATTATATTATTCATAGAACACGTTGTTGGCGGATTGATAAGCTCAGCAATGCTCAGTTACCACGCCAGAAAAAAAAAACTCCTTGGTCGTTAAAGGGTTAACCCTTTATAATAATCTATTTATTGTATCTTCAAGTTCTTAAAAATATTTGATTTAAACATGTAAACCACAGTAGTTTTAGATGTTGTTAAAGAATGTTCAAATTCGATATTTTCAAGGTAATTTTTGCGTTGTTCCTATTTGTCACTAAAGCAGCACTTGATCCTAAAATTATTATTGACATACATGGAAGTAACGTGCATTGCATGAAACTGTCTATATATTGTATCTTCATATTATATTAAAACAAGTAAACTCCAGTTCAAGTATATGATGTTGCCTTTGTCTAAGAATGGGCAAATCATATTTTAGTTTTTGAAGGTAATTTCTGGGTTGTTCCATATGTTATTAAAGTAACACTGACTTCTAAAATTATTATTAATATAATAATAATAATAATAAACCACTTTATTTGCAAAAAAAGTAAAATAAAACGAAAACAGAATTGAAATATACAAATAAGAACATTAATTTTACTAATAATACAAAAACATAAATGGAAGTAACATATGGATGGAAGTAACTTGTATTACATATTACTGATATTAAATGTAGGAATGAATAATTTTAAAACCGCCAGTGTGTCCTTTCAGAGGAAAGTGCATGCGAACGAACGGAGACTTTTAATCATTAAATCGCTTGGGGATGAAAGCTGACTCAAAGAAACGGTAATACACTGGAAACATGAAGACAATGCACTCTCACTGCAGCGTTTCGCCTTGGGAAACGGTTTTATCACCAAATATTGTTTGAAATGGATGGGACAAATGGATTTAATAATCATACGGAATCTAAATTTGAAAAAACTCTGCTGTCGGCAATTTCCAAGAGCAATATTATTATGTACTATAACTAGGCCAATTCGCTCGTTAAAAAATAACTTGTTTATAACAGAATCATATACCAGCAAAGTTGATTAAAGTATTTTTAATAAAACCATGATTAGTTCTCTATTTTTAAAAATAATCGCAATTTGTAATTGACTATAAATGCTTGCCACTAGATTGCCACTTATGGATCTAATTCGGAATCTTATTATACAGGGTGTCTTGTTTCGAGTGTGCCAAACGAAAACAAGAAGTAGATAATGTTAGACTGAACGGAAAAGTTCAAATAAACATATGTCAGATTTTTTACCGTTATCGAGATAAATAATTATAATATAATATATGCAAGAAACGGCATTTATTGCAGAAAGAACAAATTTTGCTATTACAAGTGCAGACTTGCCCATTACAAAAATTATTCAAAATTGATTGTATTTTGAGGTTCTATATTAAAAAATATAAACTTCTGTTAATTAATTTTTGAGATATTTGAGCACAAAGATGAGAAATTGAATTGTTTACAAAATATATCATTTAAATTAAAAATCAACTAAGAAAGTACAAATATAAATAATACCATCAAATCGGAGAAAGTAATATGATAGCCACATCACCATTTTTCCCGTAACTTTAGAGGACTGTAACTTGGAGAGGAAGGGGTTTTGAACAAAAAATTATACGAGACTCCTTTTAATTTTTGCTGAAAAATCACCCTTTAAAATCTTTCGCATCAATGTTGAAACACTATGTATATTAAATTATGTTTGTACTTTTCTCTGTATAAGCATGGCTGCCGCGACAACAAATAGTGGCTGCAATGAAAATATTGAATTAGCTACAAAAAGTAGTGAAAATAAACGTAAGATGTGTGTGTGCGGATTCGTTGCAAAATCTGGGAGCACTTGCAGTATATTGCATTAAAAAAGTGAATGGAATCTGCTACGGACGCGACATTCCACCGGACTCGCAGACGCCGGGCACCCCAGTGGACGGTTACGAGGACCTGGATTTCAAAATGGAAGCTTACCTGCATCTTAAACAGTTACTATCCACGCTGACACAATCAAATACACTCCTGCACGAATAAATAACAGCGCTAAAGGCTGAGAATGAATCTCTACGCTTTGAGGTAAGGAGACCGGTTCCCGCCAACAACAAACCTCATGCCGTCGCCAGAACCACCGCAAACGTAGGCAACCCAACCAGACCCAGAGAACAGGATAACAACAAATCCCATGCCACTAACGTAGGCAACCCAACTAGACCGAGAGAACAGGATAAACAAGCACCTAAAGCGGCAGAATCTGAAAACATACCAGCGACGCCAAAATCGCCAACTCCTAATACCAACCCCTGGATACTCAAAGAGAAAAAGAAGCCACGCAGAATCACAGGCGAATCTGAAAACCCTAACTCAGTCCTAAAAAGAGTGGGAAAACGGGCTCACCTTCATCTTTATAGACTGCATCCGGCGACAGTGGAGGAAACAGTTAAAGATCACCTAAAATCGCATAATATAAATATATTGCAATGTGAAAAATTGTCATCAAGGCGCCCAGAGAAATACTCCTCCTTCAAGGTATCGGTCCCTTATGAAGAAAGACAACTCATTGAAGATCCAAAAATATGGTCTCTTGGTGCCGGCATAAGCCGTTTTTTATTCAGGCGGACACAAAACAATCACACAAAGAAAAAGGATACAGCAGCCCAGCAACTAGTAAAGTAAACGATATGTACGAGTTATTCTACATCAACATACAATGTTTACGAAATAAGGTTCAAGAACTTGAAGCTTATTTAGTAGACACAAATATTATTGCAATCGCCTTAAGCGAGCATTGGCTTGCCTCACTAGAAGCCAAAAATTTTACAATAAATAAATTTAGGGTCGGTAATCAATACAGCAGACTAAATCGAAAGCACGGCGGTGCGATGGTAGTGGTGAAGGAGAATGTTGAGTTCACTGATATGAAATATTTAAATCAATTATCAAAAGAGGTATCATGCGAAATTGCTGGCGTTACACTAAATCAAACAAACGAAATTATTATATCCATATACAGGTCGCCAAATGGTGATTTCTCAATCTTTCTTGAAACCATAACCGATATGTTAGGAAAATTGAATATCTCTAAAAATTGTGTATATGTATGTGGCGACTTTAATGTACATTTTGAATCGAACGATAGAAACACAAATGATCTATGTAATTTATTTGAGAGCTACGGTCTGCGAAAACTGACAACGCAAGCAACAAGTCGGGATTCATGCATTGATAACATATTTTCAAACAATATTAATGTTGTTGGAAAATTAAACGTAGTAGATGCCGGGTTATCAGACCACCGGGGTTTATTAATACAAATCTCATGTCTTCACTCGCATCAAATAAAAAACAAACTAATAAGGCCTATAACTGAAGCAGGCAAAATACATTTCTACAATATAATATTAAGCCATGATATGTCCCATCTAAACCGATTAGATGTCAATGCAGCATGCCAGTACCTAATTCATATGCTCATGAAGCTTTCCCAGAACGAAAGGTAAAAAGCCAATCTCCTTCAATAAAATGGTTCACACCTAGGCTACAGATAATGCGTGAACAGGTAAATCTGGCTAGAGAAGCTTATTTACAGTCGAAGACTCCTGCCTCAGCCCAAATTCATAAAAAACTAAAACAACAGTATAGACTCGACATTAAGGGCCACTTTTACAATCGTCGGATAAATGATGGTTAACTTATACCTTCTTTAACTAATCCCATCGTTTATCTCTCAGTTAACGCACGCTGCCTTTTACAAACGCTTAGATAGATTTTCTCCAGAAACGCCAACGTTGGCAGCATTGCGGATACATGCGGTTGCGTAGTTTATAGAATTGGCATTTTTTGTTTTGCTTGCGGAAAGGTAGAAAGTTGTGTTTGTAATCATTGATGCGACCCTTGACCCCCTCGAGCTTCTTTTCAATATTCCACCTAGAAATATGACAGAATGCATGTTTTTAGAAACTAGTGTGCCGCCCTCTAACGGCCCCTGTATGTAATCCCGATTGCAGATCGCTATAATGCCGGTATGGTGCGTGTGCTTGCTGTGCGCATTGCCCGAGATTTATCTGTTGCTCCAAGCACGGGATAAGATAACTGCGAATTATCTGCTTCTTAACCCTAACCCTGCTTTAACTAGGCATTGTAAAATCGTATTTTCGCATTTAATCCGGAGATAGAGTTAACCTTAATTTAACCGACTATTGTAAAAGCGGCCCTTAAACGGAAATAAAAAACGCAAACAGCCGATATATAACAACGGCATTAAACCCCAATAAAGCTACATGGTCACTTGTGAATTCCAAATGATCAGTTAAAAGATCGGCAAACACCCAGCCAAATATCACCGCAGATGAATTTTTAACAACCATTTTTCTTCAATAGCTAAATTGGTAATAAATAACTTACCAAATACTGACATCGATCCTATATCAATAATGGCAAAAACACGCTTCGCAAAACGTAGCTCTCAATATTTTATATTCTCAGAAGTATCTTGTGCTCACGTTAGAGAAACCATAATGAAACTAAAACCGAAGAGCACCACAGACATATACCAATTGCCAAACATCAACACAATAAAACTGATAATTGATTTAATTGTCGAGCCCATCACACGACTGGTAAATGAGTGTATCAGAGAGTCAATTTTTCCGGACCCATTAAAAATAGGTAAATGTGTTCCAATATTCAAAAAAGGAGATCGCAATGAATTAAATGACTACAGACCGATCTGCATCCTGCCTGTTATATCAAAAATCATTGAGGGTATTATGACAGAACAGCTGTCTACATACCTCGAACTCCACGGCTTGCTGTCAGATTCACAATTCGGATTCAGGAGAGGAATGTCGACAGTAAAGGCCATAAATAAATTTATCAATTTTACATTAGATGCCTTCGAAAATAACGAATTAGTTGCGTGCAATTTATTAGATTTAAGTAAGGCTTTTGACTGTGTTTCTCACGAAATACTTCTTAGAAAGCTTTACTATTATAATATATCTCCGAAAGCTAACAAACTGCTCCTATCTTATATATCAGGCAGGAAGCAGATCGTAGAAATAAATGGATGTCACTCGGAACAAGCTAACTTAGACTATGGTGTAGTGCAGGGATCTATTTTAGGCCCACTCCTTTTCTTAATATACGTGAAGGATCTCCCAAATAATCTTACTCTATCATTATCAGTCCAATATGCAGGTGATACCACTCTGGCCTGCAGCAATATATCATTAAAGGTAGCATCCTCTAAATTAAGTGCCGATATAAACATTATCACTGAATGGTTTAATGCAAATAAATTAAAATTGAATGATAACAAAACAGTCGAACTGGTTCTAACATTAAAACATATCCCTCTGAGAGGCACAAGTTCAGCGACATTTCTCGGACTACATATAGACCGGCAACTTACATGGGAATACCATGGGAAGGATCTCATCAAAATTGTCAAAAAATATATTCGTCTTAAGAAACATCGCTAGATCAGATCCGGAGGAGATACTTGTGAAAACATACTTTTCCTTTGTTCATAGCCATCTAACATACGGCATCATTCTCTGGGGGCACTCAGCCATTATGACAGATGCCTTCAGATTTCAGAGACGAGCTGTAAGAGTTGTAGCTAACCTAAACTACAGACAGGATTGCAGACAATATTTTAAATCTCTTAAAATCTCAACAGCGCCATGTGCATATATACTAGAATGCCTATTGCACATTCATCAACATATGAACCACTATAACACGAATGATCACTATTATGACCATGAAACAAGAAAAAAAAATGACTTACGTATCGGTTCTCACCGCTTAACTAAATCCAAAACGGGCACGAGATACTTGTGCATAATATGTTTTTAATATGTTACCCAGTGCTGTAAAAATTTTACCTCTTAAAAAGTTCAAAAAGAAATATCTAATCACGAATGCATTTTATAGTATTGATGAATTTCTCTGTACCAACCACCAAAATATTTGAAATCTGAAACCGTTTGCCTGTTCTTATCTATGTTATCTTTTCACTTACTGTATAAATGCAACTGCAATTAATTTTACAATGTCCACCTTCTAGCCAGTTTTATATGTATCGATAGGCGATGTCTTCAATCTTATTGTTAGAGTATAACTTTTAAGCTTTTTACAATATTTGAACATGTAACGTTGCCAATTTGTATATAATGTCATGTCCCCACTGTTATCTTGTAACCTTTAGGCATCTCACTATATTTTTAATATGCAATATTTTACTTTTTAACCCTTTTACATGCTCATTAATGCTTTAAACAATTGTATGTGTACACATTACACAATTTTATTAATTTTAGTCTAATGTTACATATTGTATACTGATGTGCTGCTTTACATACCATTTATGTCTGACCTGTGTAAAAACGAAAGTTTAATAGCACCAATAAATAAATGATGAATGATGATGTAATTAGGCTTAATGCCTATTGAGACATAAATAAATAACCGGTGTAACTCCTTAACTAAAACAGTTGTATCAAACGTTTGCACGGTGCTTATAGACAATTTATTTGTCTATCAAATTATGTCTATAGAATTACATTCTCAATTTTATCTTTTGAGTTATGGATGGTCCTGTACAGTGCATAAATTTGAAATTTTTATTTCAATCTGAAAACAAAATAAAAGTTAGACCCCGTGCAAGTTCACGAAAATAATTTAGAGTTTAAGGTTCAGGTTTGAATTTTATACTTTCGCTGCATCAATTGATAGTTGGTGGCACTTTTTCCCACCTTAAAACAACAGAAACTTTATCGCCGTAAAAATCTCCCAGATTGTGACTCATTTAAGTTGAAAATTCCCACCACCGAATTCCTTCAGATTTGTCTTCTGGTCAATCCAATCTAAATTAAATCAAATTAAATTGGTTGACAAATTAGAAGTAACCTTACTTGTTGCAGAAAGCATTAGATAAATTCAATAAAACGAAATGTAGCCTGAATATATGAATATTCAACCTGTTCGTTAATCTGCAAGCAAAAAATTAAGTCTTACTAAGACTATAAACAAATAACTTATTGAAACAACTACTTCCCTGGCTAGTGACACGCCGGATAAGTTATTTGTTTATAGTCTTAGCAAGGCTTAATTTTGCCTGCAGAGTTACGAACAGGTTGAATATTCATATGTTCAGGCTACATTTCGTTTTACTGAATGTATTAAATTGGTTGATTAGATTTGGATTGACCGAATTTGAACTCAGAAACACTTCCAGATTTTTAACAGTTGAATACTTCTACGCACATACTATTGGTATTTTCACTTCCTGGTTTTAGGGTCACATCCAGAAGTACTTTACCACACGGTCGAAATAATCCTCTTCATTATAACTTCTCCTGTTGAGAAATTCGGGGAAAGATCAAAATTACGTGACATGCTCTTGGTTCGTGTGGAATGGTGCCAAATCATTATTTAATTCGTACTCTAGCAGTAGCGATATTCTAATAATGAACGGGAGTACTGGGAAAAAGGGAAATATTACATTTCTCATTAATTACAGTGTCACTATCTGTTACATTGGTATATGTAATTAATTGATCACTTAAAGAGATCGTCAGAGTGCGATTTTACGGTAATAAGGGATGTGTGATCTAAAGGGATAGTGGTTCATATTACCATTCTAATGCATCCTGTCGCCATCATCTGTAAAAATTACATCTATGTATAATTTTGCAGTCCATGCTAATATTCTAAACCTACATAGTTGTTTTAACCATCAAACATTTATAAAATTCAGTCTAACAAAAAATAATTTCAATTGTTTATAGTACCTTAATTTGTATCATTTTTGTCAAATAAGTTTATCAGTCTTTTATTGTATTAGTGTTTTTTGAAAGTTATAATGAATTTTTCTAATAATAGTATTTTTTCACAAACGGGAGAGAAAATCTATTTCTCAGCCGTCGCAATCGTGAGAGAAACAACACTTATCCAAAATCGGGTGTAATAATCGAATTCCAGTGGTCATTTGAGGGATGTAATGTTGCTGATTACTTCCTATTGAGAGAATAAGTTTCTCTCACGGAATGCATAGATCCTTCATAGGATTTTTGAAATATTTCAAATTGACACCACGTACGCGTCGGTCGAACATCGTGCGGAGTAGCGTCATTGAATCGCGGCTAGTGTGTGCTGTGGCTCCGTCCTGTTGGAACCAGAAGTGGGCCATGTCATTTTCAGTCATTTCCGGAAACACAAAGTCACGCAGCATCGCTCTGTAGCGCGCGCCATTGATCGTAACGGCGTTGTCAGCCTCGTTCTCGAAAAAATACGGCCCGATGATCTTTATGGCCGATACGCCGCACCAAACGGTCACTTTTTGATCATGGAGAGGCTCCTCGAATATCTCACAAGGATTTTCGTCGACCCAAAAGCGGCAGTTGCCTATTAACCGCGCCATTCAATGTGAAATGAGCTTCATCGCTCATGATGATTTTGAACCAAAACTCACCATCACCATGGTGCATGTTTTCGACGAAATGAGCGTATGCAAGACGTCACGGCTTGTCTTCGGCAACAAACGTTGCGTAATTTGCACTTTGTAAGGGAAAAGATGCAAGTCGTCCCTCAAAATGCGCCGCAATGTCGTTGCACACAAGTCCAACTGCAATGTACGGCGTCGATACGATGTGTTTGGGTTTTCACAAACATCGGCTTCTACGGCAGCGATATTTTCATTTGAGCGTCTTCTGGGTTGCCATTGCCAATTGGTCGCACAACTGCCGGTGGCCATAAATTTTTGCATCAAATTGCGAATTGTTATGTGTGAAAGTCGTGTTTCACGCGGATATAAACGTTGCGTTTTGACAATGGAGGACCCTTTTTCAAAATGCAATTTGACGATTTCTGCTCGTTGTATCGGTGTTAGTTGATTCATGGCACAAAATAGACTGAAATGACGCGTCGAACAAACCACTATATATGTCAATACGTCAAAAAATCCCGGAACTATTCAAATTTCAAATGCTATCGCAACAGATGGCGCACCCGTTACATATATTCTACTATTATCTTACATCTACCATTTTCTTAAAGTACTTATAACTACACCGTCTGTAATTTTGTTTTGAATTTATTTGATAGTCTTAAAATTATGTTACTGACAAGTAATATTTTCTTTTTAACTATACTGTAAAATTATCGAAAATAAATGTATTATTATTAGTTATCCTGAGTAATACGTATTGTATGCTATATTTTTAACCAGTGACCTTTGATCCTTTTATGTATCGTAATAAAGCAGCAGCGATGGAAATAGTATTTCTGTTTGAATTTATGTGTGTATGGCTCTATAAGTGTAGTGTTGTATTAATAAATAATTCAAAGGTATGGCAGCTACAAAAGCAACATTCACGCCGTGTTTCGCTTTATTGATTGCCCTCGGGCAGCACTCACACACACACAAACACACACCCAGCAGACAGACAGGTATAATATCATATTTCACCCGTAAACATTTGTGTTTGTTTCATTCACATAATTACACGTGTGAGAATTTCTGTAACGAAATATCTTGCGCACTGGAGACAAAAAAGCAATATTTAGAAATTTTAAAAATCCGTTCACCACCACACTCTCAACTCTAAGTTATTTCTTCTACTCCCACCTCTAAAATATCATTAATCGCATATGTTTCCATGACGCTATGTGATTCTTTAAATACACCTTGTCAAACTGTGACTTGTACGTTTTAGTCATGGGCTGAAGTTAGCTCCAGATTTTTAATCGTTAAAATCAATTCAAACTCGAAATCAAGTTAGTTGTCACTTGTCAACAGTCTGTCAAAATAAAAAATAAATAAATGAAACAAGGAATATTTTCAACTTAAATCAAAGAAAATTAGGAAAATCGATGATTTCCTTTAGCAATTGCCATACTGTCTCTAGCGAAACTGTAGACGAATTTAATAACATTGTACTATTAGCATGTTCATTTCAGATAATAAAATAATTTTAAAATTTTACCAATTTAGTCGTAGAAAAAGTATAGTATCCAATTCATGTTATAAACTTGTCTAAACACTCGTTTTACTAAACACTTCCTCCGCTGAGCTCCGCTCGGTGCTAATAAACTCGTGACAAAAGTGCCGTTTGTAACACTTGTTGCATAATATTTTTTTCTGCTATAAGTTCCGAAAACTGGAAGAGATTAAAAAAAATTCACCATTAACTGTATACTTCAAACTCTTCCAATTACAGCAAAAAGGCGAATTCGAGTCGCAACTATTTTCCGGTTTTCAGCCGTAAGTTTTAAACCATTGAAGATATTTCAAAATTTCATTCGCCATCATATTATACTTTTCAAGTATTTTTCATTACTGCCAAAAAAACAAATTCGAGTTGCAAATGTTTTTCAGTTTTTCAGCTATAAGTTTTAAACCAATGAAGATATTTCAAAAATTCATTCGTCATCATACTCTACTTTTCAAGTATTTTTCATTACTACCAAAAAACGAATTCGGGTTGCATTTGTTTTTCAGTTTTTCTGCTATAAGTTTTAAACCATTGAAGATATTTCAAAAATTTATTCGCCATCATACTCTACTTTTCAAGTATTTTTCATTACTGCCAAAAAATGAATTCGGGTTGCATTTGTTTTTCAGTTTTTCTGCTATAAGTTTTAAACCATTGAAGATATTTCGAAAATTCATTCGTCATCATACTCTACTTTTCAAGTATTTTTCATTACTACCAAAAAACGAATTCGGGTTGCATTTGTTTTTCAGTTTTTCTGCTATAAGTTTTAAACCATTGAAGATATTTCAAAAATTTATTCGCCATCATACTCTACTTTTCAAGTATTTTTCATTACTGCCAAAAAATGAATTCGGGTTGCATTTGTTTTTCAGTTTTTCTGCTATAAGTTTTAAACCATTGAAGATATTTCGAAAATTTATTCGCCATCATACTCTACTTTTCAAGTATTTTTCATTACTGCCAAAAAATGAATTCGGGTTGCATTTGTTTTTCAGTTTTTCTGCTATAAGTTTTAAACCATTGAAGATATTTCGAAAATTCATTCGTCATCATACTCTACTTTTCAAGTATTTTTCATTACTACCAAAAAACGAATTCGGGTTGCATTTGTTTTTCAGTTTTTCTGCTATAAGTTTTAAACCATTGAAGATATTTCAAAAATTTATTCGCCATCATACTCTACTGTTCAAGTATTTTTCATTACTGCCAAAAAATGAATTCGGGTTGCATTTGTTTTTCAGTTTTTCAGCTATAAGTTTTAAACCATTGAAGATATTTTGAAAAATTATTCGCCATCATACTCTACTCTTCAAGTATTTTTCATTACTGCCAAAAAACAAATTCGGGTTGCATTTGTTTTTCAGTTTTTCAGCTATAAGTTTTAAACCATTGAAGATATTTTGAAAATTCATTCGTCATCATATTCTACTCTTCAAGTATTTTTCATTACTGCCAAAAAAATGAATTCGGGTTGCATTTGTTTTTCAGTTTTTCTGCTATAAGTTTTAAACCATTGAAGATATTTCAAAAATTTATTCGCCATCATACTCTACTTTTCAAGTATTTTTCATTACTGCCAAAAAATGAATTCGGGTTGCATTTGTTTTTCAGTTTTTCAGCTATAAGTTTTAAACTATTAAAGATATTTCGAAAATTCATTCGCCATCATACTCTACTCTTCAAGTATTTTTCATTACTGCCAAAAAACGAATTCGGGTTGCATTTGTTTTTCAGTTTATCAGCCATAAGTTTTAAATCATTGAAGATATTTCGAAAATTCATTCGTCATCATATTCTACTCTTCAAGTATTTTTCATTACTGCGAAAAAAACGAATTCGGGTTGCATTTGTTTTTCAGTTTTTCTGCTATAACTTTTAAACCATTGAAGATATTTCAAAATTTCATTCGCCATCATACTCTACTTTTCAAGTATTTTTCATTGCTGCTAAAAAGGCGAATTC
Organism: Ocypus olens; assembly: GCA_910593695.2. NCBI lineage: Eukaryota > Metazoa > Arthropoda > Insecta > Coleoptera > Staphylinidae > Ocypus > Ocypus olens. The sequence goes on from OU343049.1 coordinate 491,545, forward strand.
GGGTTGCATTTGTTTTTCAATTTTTCAGTTATAAGTTCCGAAAAATTGAAAAAATTTTAAAAATTCGTTTATCACTTACTGTAGTCTTTAAACTCTTACAATTACAACAAAAAGGCAAATTCGAGTTGCAATTGTTTTCCAGTTTTTAGCCATAGGTTTTAAACCATAGAAGCTATTCCAAAAATTCTTTCACCATCTTACTTTACTTTTCAAACCTTTTATTGATACCGTTAATACAAGTAAGTACAATTTACAAATTGTGAAGGAGCGAGCGCTGAAGCCCTAGAGGTGGCGCTGCTTCTCACTCATTATCAAAACATCAGTTTTTATATTCAAGAATAATACTCTATCTCCTCGCAATATCAGGTGGTGAAATATATGTGAACGTATATTTACCAAAGAGTGAGATTTATGTAGCATTAATAAAAATGGCCAACATCGATCCGTTCCTCGAGCAAAGGCGGTGTATTGGAGACGAAAGGCGATAAAATGTTTTTTGTTTGTTAAAGCGACCGGAATATCCTGTTAAAAATAGCCCTGCACTTCTAAAGCCCACGTGATTTATTACTCGAATCAATTTCCTCAAGATATATTCAATATAAACGAGAAGTTCAACAAGAGATAACGTACCAGATGTAATAAAATTACCAGTTACAGTTAAACATTTTTGAATTTGATATATTTGATAAATTAATTAAATAACTACAAAGTTAATAATATTAACTTTTTCATTCATTTAATAATTATCTAATAACATATGTACTAAAATTTTAATTAAAATAGATTGAGAGCAGCAGCAATATTCCATACCCAAAAAGTCTGTTGAATTAAAATTTTGTGTAGAAAAACATAGTATAGTACATTCGCGCAGAGGTGACAGTGACTCATGCTTTTTCGATCTAATAATCGCGCCTGGATAAATATCTATACTCGTTCGGATGCTTAAGAAAAACGAAATGAAATACGAAACGTATGTCGATGTGTAAATTCAAGGGCTAAGTGCAAAGTATGTCTTTTCTCAATCTATCTATTCTAACCTCAAAATTCAGGTTTTGACCATCTCCGATTTCGATTTAGCTAAGAGCAGAATTGATTGTATCCATTTCATTAATAAAAAGGTTAAATTTAATGACAAATTTCCAGTTGTCCGATTGCCGAAAAAAGCACTCGCAAAGTTTCGTCGGGAAAGTATTTCGCTCGAGAACTTTTAAATTTCCCGCCTAAACTGAATCTAATTATTTTACGGACATACGTTTACTAGAAACTAAATTCAGGCAACATGGAGCGATGAGTCACTGTCACCTCTGCGCGATTGTACTATAAAATAAATTCCGCTTTTAACTCCAAAAATATTGTCAGTAATTGTAATTTGATTCAATGTTTATGAGTAAGTAAATTTTTTGAAAGCTTTTAAGATCTTTCCTCTGAAACTGATTTTCGAGATTTCTCGCAGGAAAATTCGATTCTTATCGAAATCCCTAATACAATCAAATAATAAAATGCCGGGGTTGCCTCTCAAAGAGCCGAATTGAATTTAGCTTGCTTGTTGATAAAACCGGGAATACAATCGAATTAGGCTCCTTCTGGCATAAAATCGCGCATTCATCGGATGAAGTCCCATCGACCCTTTCTTTTGTGGTCTCGTCGCTCAAAACTTTAAAACTTTTGCAGATAACCGCACGAATCTCTCTCTCTCTCTTTCCCTCTCTTTCTCTTAATACCGATACGAACAAAGTACTTCTTGTCAGGTAATTATTACAGAAGGTACTTTAACAGTTGTTTGCGAATATTCAACTCGTCTAGTATCCTAGAACAAATTGAACTTATTCTCTAGTATTAATTAAAGTACTTAAAAATCATGGTGATAGTTGCAACCACGGGTGTGAAGCTGAGATACGAATATAGGCAACACGAAAGTATGTGGGCCATTCCAGGACAGTGGGGCGAGGGGGAATTTCAAATTTGCCGCTTTTGTAAAAATGGTTCCCTCGATGTTGCCAGATTTATTAAAGATCTTATTGTGGGGATTACCGTTTTTAATAATCTTAAAATTTCACTACAAAGTAATAATTAAAATTATGTTTTAAACATAATTAGACTCATTATCGCTTATATTTGTTATAATAACTCATGAAAGTATAATATTACTGTTTATTAAATATAATCATGTGCATTGTATATTTTATACTTCGATGTATATGCGGCAACGCTTAATGAGTCTCACCATTTTTATTAACTAACCTGAATAGTGCTGTGAGTGCTAGTAATTCATGTTTGAAGGTAAGTTATTATATATTCTATCTTTTAAACTCGTCACTTGTATTTATTAATTATGGAAACATCAAATGGCCGTATTTAATATTCTTGTAAATATCCAGAATGTCAAAATTCTTTCTTTTCCGATACCTATAACTAATGTCGACTACAAAAATAAACATTTTTATAAATTTCCCAAAAATGAAGAATATCTTAAAACATGGAAAACCATTTGTGATATTGAACAGTCTTCATTGTTTAAATTTTCATTCATGTGAAGATCATTTTATTCATAAACATTTTGTTAACCATTTCCTCAAAAAATTGAATTGCAATGCTGTTGCGACACCAAGAAGTAAGACAATATAACTACACTAATTTATTTTTTAACTATTTTAATGCCATGAATCCTGGATACGAGCAAACAACTGAACTGTTACGAAGCCTGAAAGAAATATCCTAAGAAGAACGAAGAGACCTGATGGAACATTGCACCTGGACAAGACCCTAATACCCGATTGTTGTGATATTTTTATATTTGATAATTTTGTTAATAATAATGTATATAATTATTCTGTTAAAGATATTTTTTCCATGTAGGCCTATTTTTATTTTTATTTTGTGAAATCCAATCTTTTTCTTTTACCAAAACCAGTAACTTCTTCATTTATATACTATCTAAAAGTATAATCAATTATGTGCTCAAAAAACATAATTGATAATATTTTTAGTGTTATTAAATTGAAATATATCGTGTAGACGAGTGTAACATTTTTAAATTTTGGCGGAAATCGTAGTAATTTGCCACCCCGGCACCAGGCGGCGCCAAAAATCGTGTTTCCGAAATTTAACATGCAGGTTTCATTTCTAAAGGTATGTGTTCTGTGGTTGCAACCATTACTACGTGGTAATTCATTATAGAAACACTGAATAAAACATTTACTATTTTTTTTACCACAATTTATTTGAAATACAAATATTGTAATTGAAAATGTTTCTTTGTAATTATCGATTAACAAAATTTTCTGTTTAAATGTTCAGCAGCATTTCGTAAACGTAAACTGCAGGAAACAAACACCATCAATCTTTTAATATCCTGCAGGGACAGGAAATTTGAAATAACTGAAACTTGTAGGTCAGAAGATATTTTCTTCATAATTCACGGAGGCGCCTGCGAACGATCGTTGACGGGTCCGGGATTCGGAATGAGAATCCCTTTGGGGGAAAGAGAACACGGCCGATGTAAAATGAAGGGTCTTTCTTTGTGCATTGTCTGTCGGTGGCTCCGAGGGGTGAGTGTGTGTGTGTGATTAAAATGGCCCCGAGCAATCACACAGTTTGCGTTTAATAAAAGATGCACTTTTATTCCAAGCCAGATCCACTTTATGTACTGGGCGAAACGGCCGAATTTGATTATTCCCGTACCTTTTTCTTCCGTTCGCCCTCGGGCTTTATCCCGCAGGATTTATCGCGCGGGGCCGAGGGCGCGCTCGCAAATGGGGAACGCGGAGGTGTGTATATAAATTGTGTTGTGTTTTATTTACGAATCTGCGTTTTCTCTCATTCAAATTGGAGATGTATTGGCTTTGTGCGGCTTAGGTGAATCAAATTCTTGATGTTGCTGTCAGATCGTATAAACCCCGCGATAAATTCTCGGTGGTATTTGCTTAGAAATTGTTTCGTAGCGTATTCTTTGTTCGTTTTTCTTTATAATTAAATTAAAAACAATATTCATTCCAGTACAATATATGTACAAGTGCTTGTATCTACAAAGGTTTATTATTTTTGAGTAATTTTTTACTGTCATAAAGTGATTTTCGGGCAAAATTGAAGAATTCTAGTAAAAGAAAGTGGATCTTTTGCAAAATTGTAAATTCCGGAAAAATTAGTCATAGCTTGTTGTTGAATTTGTCTTTTGTTTTACAGCTACGTGTGCCTAGAATATTTCCCAAAAATTTGATTATAATTCATCGAACCGTTTTTGGGAAACTTAAATAAATCTTGTCTTTTGTAAGACAGTTGGAAAACCGAATACTCGATTTAAATAATAAATAAAATAGAAACAACCTTACTTATTGCAGAAAGTATTAAATAAATTCGAGTATTCGGTTTTCCAACTGAAAACAAGATCATTTATTTCTTCACATCTGTACTTTCACTAATCACCTAAATTCAGGTATAAAATCAGTCCAACCCTTCTATAATCTCCTCATTTGTTTACGACTCCTTCACGGTCACGGTCACCTTCACGTAAGTGTATTTTATTCTTTAACATTCAATTTAAATGCGAAGCTGCACTGATGAGAGATAAATCTCGAAACGCGTCTGCAGATGGCTAGTTACTTAATTTTTACATATTTTTTTGGGTTCAGTTTTATAATTTAAAGTTTTCAAATTCAATTTAGTTTTATTTTTCAAGTTAGTCCTGTGGGTAGAAATAAGGGATCTTAAACCAATGTTATTATCTAGTAGTACTAGTAATAACGCAAATTTCTTTTGTATAATTCAATATCCGTGCCGAGTGGCACTAGCCAGGGAAGTAGTTGTTTCAATAAGTTATTTGTTTATAGTCTTAGTAAGACTTAATTTTTTCCTTGCAGAGTTACGAACAGGTTGAATATTTACATATTCAGGCTATATTTCGTTTTTGAATTTAAATAATTTTTCAGTAATTTCACAGTTTTCAAGAATGACGTTTAAACACGGGGGAGTTATGATCCTTTCAGATGGGTCATACACATGCAGTGATTTGAATCTTGCAAGACACTGTATTGAAAAAGACTGTGCTACATACATAATTTTAATTGCAATATTATTGTGGTGTATCGCTCCCCAGTAGGTGATTTTAAATCGTTCTTAACTGTATTGTCCGTAGTATTTAATGAGCTAGACGCCGTTCATACTAATATAATTTTAACCGGTGATTTCAACGTTAGATTTAATGGGGATGATCCTAATAAGTACGTATTAACTGACTTTTTAAACACTTTTGGCCTACAGAGTATATTTTCTACGCCCACAAAGAATGCTAATTGTCTAGATAATATATTTTCAAATATAAATACCGATACACAAACAATTAACTCGGAATTATCGGACCACCACGGAGTTGAAACAACCTTCACATTGGAGCAATTTATATCCAAAGAAGACACTAAAATAATTAGACCAGTTAAAGAAGAAGGGAAAACAATATTTTTTAATTTAATAGACCAGGTAAATTGGGATTTTTTTAAATCATAATATAAACATAAACGAAAAAACTGAAATTTTCAACAACATAATATCAACAGCATCCCATGTGGCGTTTGAAAATAAAATTGTAAAAGTTAAAACTAACACCAACAAACCACAGCTAAATTGGTTTAATACAAATTGAAAGGCTATGAGGTCGAACTTAACCTTGATGAACGCTGCCTGTAACCGCAATAAAGATGACCAGGAGCTACATAAAATAAGAGCAAATTATAAAATAAAATAAAATTTAGCTATAAAACAAAGCAAAATAGAATCATTTACTAAATATATGGTAGTCCATAACTATTCGTCAAAGCATTTATGGAACGTTCTAAAGCAAAAAAAAAACTAAATCGAGTGATGAACAATGCCACAAGACTGCGGATGATTTTAATACATATTTTATTAATGCACCAATTAGTATTCAGGATTAATTCCCAAAATCAAATGTTAATCCTATTGTTTTAATGTGTTGTGGCGTTCCTTCCGTAAATATGTTTTTTAATTTTCGTCATGTGACACAAAACGAAGTAAGAGAAGCGATCGGTAATCTAAAACCCAGCAAAAGTTTCGACATATATGGTATTAATGTTGAAATGATTAAAATTGTTAAAAATACACTGATCTCTCCACTATGCAAATTAATAAATTTATGTATTTCAAATAAAATTTTTCCAGATGCACTAAAAACTGCAAAAATAATACCTATTTTTAAGAAGGGCGATCCGAATGATCCATCGAACTACAGACCCATTAGTTTACTGCACATTTTGTCAAAAATATTTGAAAAACTATTAAAAAAACAACTGGTAGAATATCTTGAAAGTAATAAAATCTTAAACGACAGACAATTTGGCTTTAGACAGGGGTTATGTACCACAAATGCTATTTTAGATTTAGTGGACTGGATAACCGATTGCTTTGAGAAGGGTGAATATGCTACATCTTCCTTTCTAGATCTCTCCAAAGCATTCAACTGCATATCACATGAAATTTTAATTCGTAAGCTGTATGCTTACAATATACACCCTGACAGCTGCCAATTATTATCATCATATTTGTCCAACCGGAAACAGGCAGTCTGTCACAAAGGCAATCAATCAGGACTAAGGGTGAGCAATATTGGTGTTCCTCAAGGGTCAATACTTGCTCCAATATTATTTCTAATCTATGTGAACGATTTGCCCAAGTACCTGAATGAATCTAATGTACTCCTCTTTGCAGATGACACAACAATAAGCAATTCAAGCAAAGAACCACTTATTGTAGATAACATATAAAATACATCTTTGACAGCTGCTTTTGAATGGTTTCTGAGTAACAGATTATTTATGAATGAACAAAAAACTAATACCTTACACTTCTCATTGAGACCTAGTCTGGCTGTTCCTAGATCGGAGGCAGACCATACAAAATTTTTAGGAATTAATATAGACCGTGAACTTAAGTTCAACACGGCGAAACTTTGGCTAACAAATTAAGTAGCAATATATTACTGAGAAGTGTTTCAACAACAGTGCCAGGCGATGCTCTCCGTATAGCATACTGTGCGTTATTTCAATCACACATCATATACGGTTTAATTATCTGGGGGTATTCTGTAATTCGACACCGTATATTTGCCTTGCAGCGTAAGGCAATTCGAATTGTTGGCGGTATGGGATATAGAGCTGATTGTCGAGATGTATTCAGAAGACTACGATTATTAACACTTCCCTGTTTATATATCATGGAGTGTCTTAAATATTTAAAAAACAAGAGGAAGATCTACAGTCGTTCGACTCTCACCACGAGCATGACACTCGTAATAAAAGGGACATATATCAGAGAGTAAGACTATCAAAATCAAAAACTGGATCCACGTATTATGCGGTTTTATTTTACAAGTTGCCGGTTCATATCCGAACACTTCCTCTGAACAAATTTTTAGATGTTATTAAAAATTACTTCATTTCAAAGGCTTACTACAGCTTTGAGGACTACATTGCTGAGGGATTTGTATTGTAAGCATATGGCAGTGCTAGTGTCTTTTTAAATAGTTTATTGTGTTATATGGCATAGTTGTTTAAACCATTATTTTAATATTTATTCTTATTTATTTCATATTTTATTCATTTTAACTAATGTTTTATTGTTTATCTTGTTTATTTCATATTTTATTAATTTTAAATGATATTTTAGTATTTACTGTCTATTTTATCCATTTTAACTGATATTTTAGTATTTATTCTTATTTATTTCTATTGTATCCATTTTAACTTGTATTTTAAGTTTTATTATTTATTGCATGTGTATGTGTATATGTGTGCAGGTATATATGTATATTTGTATATAACCTCGCCTATTGAGTAAAACTTATGTAATCAATTTATTATTATTATTATTATGTAATTCATTGTCATCTATTCATATTGTAAATGTTTTACTTAATTTATCTAATTCTGACCTTTGTAAAATTATATATTCCCAACACAAATAAATTATTATTATTATTAAATAAATCTAGTGAAAAGTAGACATTTTGCAAAACATTGCTTTTAAATCTTTAATTTTTGAAACAAACTAGTGATTACATGTTTTTGGTTTTTTTTTTAATTATAAACCTACATTTGTCTAGAATGATCCTTGAACAATTTATTTAAATACAATAAGGGATTTCGGAAGAATTCTAGCCGAAATGGCTTTTGCAAAAAAGTGATTTATTAATATTCATCAGAGTTATTTTTTTTTACTTTCTGAAAAAGTAGTAATAACTTGTTACGGATTTTTTTAAATTTTAAAACTACAAATAATAATTCTTGAAAAATTTATTCAAATTTATTAAAGGATTTTCGGGTAAATTATTATGAATATAACATTCTTTATTATTATTATTATTTATTCAAATCCACCATATACAAATAGTTTAGTATACACATAAAATTGATCCAAAGTAGTGGATGTTATGATCATATTTTTTTATGTACAAGAACAAACTTAAAGAATATTTGAAATTCCATCTGAAGCAACTTAAAAAAAAAAACTGCAAATATTATTACCAATTTACTCAATATATCGGGTGTGTATAAATTGGCGGATAATCTACACGTGACGATATTCTTTCAAAAATTCTAAGCAGCTTATCTTAATTCTAGAATGTTGTACCATGCTTCCTGATCCTTCACGAGGTCCTTTAAGTTTGAACATCCAGTCGTTAAATATACGTTATTATTGGTTATTAATTTACAGAAAACCCTGCAATTTCGACAGTATGACTAGTTTGAAAATTATTTGTCAGTGTATGCTATGTTTCTATCTCAAACTTGTATTTTTAACATTTTGCTTATTTTCATTAAAAATACGTTCGGCAACATGACACCCGCATATGTCACTTTGACACAAATAATTCATTCAAACTTGCTAGTTCCATGTTCGTGCCAATTCTGCTTTTCTCATTATTATCAGTTTGTATTAGCGCCCGCGTTTCAGTGTATTTGTGTTTTTATGTTATTTTCGTTTTGTTTTGTTCTATTACAATGGATTTTACTATTTACTCATAATCTGTTTTACCTTGCATATACATCTGTAAATAAACCCCGCTCTATCTATCTATTACCTTCTACTCTGAACCATGAGATTATTGATGAACAGGGCAGCTCGTGATTGCCATGTTGCCAATTGTACATTTCTTTTAAATGGCTCCTGATGGCTTATGAGGCATGGTAGAACATTTTTTTATCGACTTTTTCTATTCAGAATTTTAGGCTTACATTTGCTTACATTTTTTTTTTCAAAATCAATTAGTAAAAATATAAATATAGCAAATAACCAGAATTAAGAATATTTGCTACTCCAAGAACTTCAATTAAGTTGTGTTAGCGACAAGGAAAGATAAAATCGTTCAGGAGTTCACTAATTCAGCATTACGATAAAACAGACAGCATTTATTGTGGGCATGATGGAGAAATGAAGCAGTTGAGCTAGTGGAAAGTTGGTGGATTGAGCGTTTTGGTATTTAGTCGGCCGCAGGGGGATACCTTCCGCCCGCCCTTAACTCCGCTAATGAAATTATATTTCCCTCGAGTTTCGCAGAAGACTGCCGAGGCGGTTACCACGACTAATATTTATAATTGCAATTAACACAGGTGCTAAATGTCTAACAAACACTCATTTATAAACGCTACATTTATCATTGTGAATTAAAACTAAATATATGTATCAATTCGTATCATATAAATAACTATTTTTTATTGTAAATTCTGTATAAGTTAGTTCCTTAATACAGTTATATAGGGTGGCCCATCTATCGGTTACTTTTTGAACTATCGATTATTTCGGCTTTGACAGCTCGAATGACTTTGCCAATGTGTCAAATATTTAGTAAAAGGTTTGCGGTTTACGAAATGGTTAAGTTTACGCTCGAGGAAAATTGGGAAATATTGAAAACTATTTTGTGTTTTCAATAAATAACTTTTTCGCGATTTCTAATTAATAATAGCTTGGGTAACGCGAATTAAAAAATCATTCATTAAATTAGCGTTCCCCTCAAACGAATTTTGTGTACATCATTAGTATTTCGTTGTTTAATTTATCAACTTAAACAATTACCGCTTCCACGTACTAGAACGAGCTGCAAGCCGAATAAACGCATAAAGGTGTAATTGTGGAACGGTTCGCAACAATGGAAACTAATATGAAATCGATATACTGTCGGGTGTGTGCGATGGTGTGTATGTAAAAGACGGCATTGTTTTAATTTCCATTGTACCAACTTTCCTCCCCGTCCGTGGCTTCGTATGATATACTGTGTGTTTATTCAACGCCGACTGCCGAAAAAATGGAGGATTTTTAAGCCAACGCGCTCCGTTTTTAATTTACATTCCTATAATGTATCTCGAAACTCCGGGGGACAATGCAGATTGTTTATTTTTGCAGCGCGTATGTTGTTTATGTGTTTATTATCATACGAATTCATGAAGTCAACACTGGAGATCAATATTCGGTTTAGTTATTCATACTGTCAAAATGGCATAACCATGCATCCAAATGAAGAAATTATTAATAAGATACTTAATCGATTTGGAACCATATATTATGTATGACTACATCCATTAATGTTAGGTTGATCACTGTGTAAATATTTTTGTTTTTTTTTTTGTTTCGGCGTTATGCCTGGTTTTGGTGCTATGACCATTAGTCATCATCAATTTATATAAATATTTTAAGTTATAAATTAAATGAACAAATTAATAATGAAAGACGTATACAAACAACCACGAACCCGAACGAATACTTCTTGAAACCGAAAAATCTTTCGCCCGGGCTGGGAATCGAACCGACACGGCCGTGGTGCAGCCATCACAAGCGCCCGCCTGTACACACTATACCAGTGATGGGGAAACTACGGCCCGCGGAAAGGTTTAATCCGGCCCGTTTAAGAGTGCCGTCGTGAGAATGTTTGAACGCGTTCTTACTTCGTAATGTGACGACCCGCATAAAAACTACCTGCGACGATATTCAAAACACAATAGTATTCTGGACAAATCCATCCGACCTAAACAGATGACTCATCTTCGCTCGAAACTTCCAGACACTCTCGCAGGTAGGTATCAATACAAGCGAGGCCGCCCGAAGATCAGTTAGTTAGCGACTTAGTCAGTCATCTGCAACGACCCGCTCGCGCTGTGACTCGAGTAATTGTTTGTGTAATCCCCCAAACTCCCAGTGCCTCAACAAACTCCCGCGTAAGAGCATTAATTAGCAGTAAGCTTTCGTCAATTGCGTTTCTGTGTGTTGTTCTCCGTAGTAGGTAACGTCTAAAATGGATGTTAAAAAAAGAAAAGTGAATTCAGAATGTCGAGTTTTTAAAGAAGAATGGACGTGGAAATATTTCTTTACTTTATTTAAAGAAAACCCTGTGTGCTTACTTTGCAATACAACTGTTGCAGTTTTAAAAGAATATAACATTCAACGCCATTTCAAGAGCAAACATGAAAACCACTCCTACTCATCGTTAAGTGAAGAGGTAAAAAAAATTAAATTGAAAGATTTAATTAAAAATGTATCAAGTGAACAACAATTATTTCAGAGAGCTAATCATTCTCAAAGATGCGCTACGAAAGCCAGTTATGTGTTGGCTTATAATATTGCTAAATCTAATAAAGCATTTTCAGATGGTGAATTTATAAAGCAGTGCATGATAGATGTGTGCGATATTATGTGCCCTGACAAGAAAAAGGATTTTCAGTCACTGTCTCTCTCAAGAAGAACAATCACCGAGAGAATTGAAAATATTGATAAAAATCTAATTTCACAACTGACTACAAAAACTCAAAAATTTATTTTTTATTCAATTACCATGGATGAAAGTACAGATATCAGCGATACTGCGCAGTTACTCATATTTGTAAGAGGAATCAACGCCCACTTTGAAATTACAGAAGAACTTGCAGGGCTGCAGTCAATGATATATTTTGTGAATTTAAAAATTGCATCGATAAACTTCGTTTACCTATTGACAAGCTATGTAATGTAACTACAGATGGTGCTCCTAATATGGTTGGAATCAATCAAGGATTTGTTGGGAAATTTAATTCTAAGTATCCGGTTTTTTTGCATTGCCTTATACATCAGGATGCTCTCTGTAAATTGGCTTTAGATATTGACCATATACTTAATATTGTTGTAAAACTAGTAAATATGATTCGTTCCAGAGGATTATTACATCGCCAGTTTCAACAGTTTTTGGAGTCCGTACATGCTGAGCATTCCGATATCCTGTATTATTCAAAAGTTCGTTGGTTAAGTGCTGGAAAAGTATTTGAAAGAATTTGGGATTTAAAAGACGATATTGTGAATTTTCTTCTTGATAAAGACATTTATAATCAATTTGACGTCTTAGAAAACGAAACGTGGCTTTCTGATTTCGCTTTTTTCACAGACCTCCTCGTACACATGAATAAACTTAATGTCAAATTGCAAGGAAAAAATCAGTTTCTTCGCGATATTTGGCAATACCTGAAAAGTTTCAAATTACAGTTATTATTATTTGCTAATCAGATCTCTAAATCTGATTTTTCTCATTTTCCAAGAATACAATCTTTAAAATTCACTATATCAAACAATAAGATTAAAAAATACGAAATTAATTTGAGAAAACTATCTACAGAATTTGAAAGGAGATTTCAGGACTTTAGAAAAATTAGTATTTTTGCGACCCCATTCAATGTTAATTACGAAGAAGTTGATGCAAAATTTCAACTTGAGTTAATAGAACTGAACTGTAATACTCTCCTGAAACAAACTTTTCATAGAGTACCATTACTAGAATTTTATAAAAATTTAAGTCCAGATAATTTCCCAAATCTAATTACTCATGCAATGAAGATAATGACAATGTTCGGCTCATCTTATATATGCGAACAAATATTTTCAACAATGAAGCTTAGGAAAACTTCTTTAAGAAACAGAATTACAGATGAGCACCTTTCATCAGTTTTAAGAATTTCTGCTTCGCAAATGGAACCGGACTATGATGAAATTTTGATGAAACAGTCTCAATTTCATTTTTCTCATGCACCATCAACCAGTAATGACACCAGAAAATAAAGTGATAATACTTCACATCAAGAACTACACTAAATTCATTTTATATTTTGTGCTTATAATTTTGTTACCTTTTGCTTTTTTACTATTAAAATAATAAGTGTATGTAATAATATATGTATACTAGCTGACCCGACAGACGTTGCCCTGTCTTAACTATGAATATTGAATTCGAATTGGTATAATTCATAAAAAGAAAATATTCAAAAACATAGAGTTTATTATTGTAATGCTCTATGATACACAACATTCGCTGCGCCGTCGTCGGTGCGTAGTCCTTTAAAATCAAGCAAGGTAAATGGTGACGAACGACGGCTCCGCTGCGCCGCGCCGTCGTCCGTGTGTGGCCCATTGAAATTAAGCAAATAAAGTGGTGACGATAATGGCCGAAAACGGTTTAGGCTCTAATTTTTGAAATTCATAATCGCTTTAACGTGCAATTATTGCTTCAAAAATTCATAACTTTTTTAATAATCAACGGATTTGAACTAAATAACAAAATCATTAAAGTTAAAGAATCTAAGAAGTGTATTGTTACTAATAAAAACATGTATCGCGAGTTGAAATATTTTTTTAGAATTTTTGAAATTCATAATCGCTTTAACGTGCAATTATTGCTTCAAAAATTCATAACTTTTTTAATAATCAACGGATTTGAACTAAATAACAAAATTATTAAAGTTAAAGAATGTAAGAAGTGTATTGTTACTAATAAAAACATGTATCGGCAGTTGAAATATTTTTTTTAGAATTTTTAAAATTCATGATCGCTTAAACGTGCAATTATTGCTTCAAAAATTCATAACTTTTTTAATAATCAACGGATTTGAACTAAATAACAAAATTATTAAAGTTAAAGAATGTAAGAAGTGTATTGTTACTAATAATTTTTTTTAGAATTTTTAAAATTCATGATCGCTTTAACGTGCAATTATTGTTTAAAAAATTCATAACTTTTTTAATAATCAACGGATTTGAACTAAATAACAAAATCATTAAAGTTAAAGAATGTAAGAAGCGTATTGTTACTAATAAAAACATGTATCGCGAGTTGAAATATTTTTTTAGAATTTTTGAAATTCATAATCGCTTTAACGTGCAATTATTGTTTCAAAAATTCATAACTTTTTTAATAATCAACGGATTTGAACTAAATTACAAAATCATTCAAGTTAAAGAATGTAAGAAGTGTATTGTTACTAATAAAAACATGTATCGGCAGTTGAAATATTTTTTTTAGAATTTTTAAAATTCATGATCGCTTAAACGTGCAATTATTGCTTCAAAAATTCATAACTTTTTTAATAATCAACGGATTTGAACTAAATAACAAAATCATTCAAGTTAAAGAATGTAAGAAGTGTATTGTTACTAATAAAAACATGTATCGGCAGTTGAAATATTTTTTTTAGAATTTTTAAAATTCATGATCGCTTTAACGTGCAATTATTGTTTCAAAAATTCATAACTTTTTTAATAATCAACGGATTTGAACTAAATTACAAAATCATTCAAGTTAAAGAATGTAAGAAGTGTATTGTTACTAATAAAAACATGTATCGGCAGTTGAAATATTTTTTTTAGAATTTTTAAAATTCATGATCGCTTTAACGTGCAATTATTGTTTCAAAAATTCATAACTTTTTTAATAATCAACGGATTTGAACTAAATTACAAAATCATTCAAGTTAAAGAATGTAAGAAGTGTATTGTTACTAATAAAAACATGTATCGGCAGTTGAAATATTTTTTTTAGAATTTTTAAAATTCATGATCGCTTTAACGTGCAATTATTGCTTCAAAAATTCATAACTTTTTTAATAATCAACGGATTTGAACTAAATAACAAAATTATTAAAGTTAAAGAATGTAAGAAGTGTATTGTTACTAATAATTTTTTTTAGAATTTTTAAAATTCATGATCGCTTTAACGTGCAATTATTGTTTCAAAAATTCATAACTTTTTTAATAATCAACGGATTTGAACTAAATAACAAAATTATTAAAGTTAAAGAATGTAAGAAGTGTATTGTTACTAATAAAAACATGTATCGCGAGTTGAAATATTTTTTTAGAATTTTTGAAATTCATAATCGCTTTAACGTGCAATTATTGCTTCAAAAATTCATAACTTTTTTAATAATCAACGGATTTGAACTAAATAACAAAATCATTAAAGTTAAAGAATGTAAGAAGCGTATTGTTACTAATAAAAAGATGTATCGCGAGTTGAAATATTTTTTTAGAATTTTTGAAATTCATAATCGCTTTAACGTGCAATTATTGTTTCAAAAATTCATAACTTTTTTAATAATCAACGGATTTGAACTAAATTACAAAATCATTCAAGTTAAAGAATGTAAGAAGTGTATTGTTACTAATAAAAACATGTATCGGCAGTTGAAATATTTTTTTTAGAATTTTTAAAATTCATGATCGCTTAAACGTGCAATTATTGTTTCAAAAATTCATAACTTTTTTAATAATCAACGGATTTGAACTAAATAACAAAATCATTAAAGTTAAAGAATGTAAGAAGCGTATTGTTACTAATAAAAACATGTATCGCGAGTTGAAATATTTTTTTAGAATTTTTAAAATTCATAATCGCTTTAACGTGCAATTATTGTTTCAAAAATTCATAACTTTTTTAATAATCAACGGATTTGAACTAAATTACAAAATCATTCAAGTTAAAGAATGTAAGAAGTGTATTGTTACTAATAAAAACATGTATCGCCAGTTGAAATATATTTTTTTAATTTTTGAAATTCATGATCGCTCTAACATGCAATTATTGCTTAAAAAAATCATAATTTTTTTTAATAATCAACGAATTTGAACTAAATGGCAAAATTATTAAAAAAATTCTTAACCGCGCACAGAATCTTCCGCAGAATATTTTAATTCGTAACACCACCGCGAGCGACATTCCAACCACCAAGAGATGGCGCGCGTATTATAAATGAATCGTTATCACCAATTTATGTATTTAAAGCCGACTTAATTGTTCATCGGATGCAAGTGTTGTAATTGAGCTCAGTGCAGCATTTGCTGTTAATATTTTGTTTGTATATTTTTTTATAATTTCAGCTACTTATTTATTTACATTTATCGATACGAATCTACAGGGTAAGCCCATTAAAACCCATTAATAACCGTCGGCGCAAACAATGGAAAAGGAATAACTGATCGAGCGGTCGATCGCCGAGAGTAGAAAATTATTAAAGTACTACAATCGCTATTAAAAAATAGGGGTTGGTGGTAGAAGGGTGAAAATTTAGGGTTGTATGTATTTTTTAATGCCGAATCATAAAAAAATAAAAATAAAAAATTTTGTCCAAAAAATAAAAATAAAAAATTTGCGGTGGACCACCCCTATCATTTAGGGGTAATAAAAATAGTTTACGTCCTATTCTCAGACCTGCTCAATATACACACAAAATTTCATAAGAATCGGTCAAGCCGTTTCGAAGGAGTTTTGTTACAACACTGTGACACGAAAATTTTATATATTAGATGTTTATAGAACACATAAATTAGTTAACGATTAAGCATTATTCTTTGGCCCGCTACGATTGTCTAGTTATTACAAATGGCCCGTCTTAAAAAAAGTTTCCCCACCACCGCACTATACCAACGGATCGCCCTGTGTAAATATTGCTGATTGTTTTACTGTATTATTCACTTGGTTACCATTATTTTCTGTTCGCTTATTATTTTCATGCTCTATCAATATATTGCTGTATATACGAGGACAATCCATAAAGTGACAGATGTTTTGAAATAAAAAATAAACAAAGTGAAAAAACTAATTTTTATTATATACATTTTAAAGGTAAACTCTTAGGCTATTTTTCGACGTAATCGCCATATAAATTAAGACATTTATCATAAATTCATAACGTTTTACAAGCTTTTCAATGCCCTCTTTGTAGAAATCTGCCGCCTGCGAGTTCAACCACTGGTTTACACCGTCAGTGTCAAAGCGTTGCGTACCAAGCCACGTCTTCATCATTGGGAACAGATGGTAGTCGCTCGGGGCCAAATCCGGTCTGTATGGCGGATGACTCAGAAATTTCCCATCCAAAATCACGCAAGAGGTCTTGAGTACGATTTCTGTGTGTTGACGGGCGTTGTCATGGAAAAACAAAATTTTATCTTTGAGTTTTCCCCGACTCTTGTTTTGTATCGCGGGGCTTAATTTTCGGAGTGTTTCGCAATACCTCTCTGAATTGATTGACCACGTTCAAGAAAATCAACGAAAATCAATCCCCGAGCATTCCAAAACACAGTAGCCATGATTTTTCTTGCTGACAGCGTCTGCAGACACTTCCTCGGTTTCTTGGGCGAGTGCGTGTGACCCCATTGCATCGATTGCCGTTTTGTTTCACAGGTCACGTGATGTACCCAAGTCTCAATCGATAACATGGTTTCCACTTTTGTCGTACTCTTCCAGAAATGTCAGTGCTGCAGCAAGTCTTTTATTTTTGTGGTCTTCCGTTAGGATTTTCGGAATCCACCTGGCACAAAATTTGTGGTATCCAAGTTTATCAACTACGATTTCATGAACTAAACTCCGTGAAATTTGGGGAAAATGTTCCGAGAGTTCACGGATTTTTTCATTAATTTTCACCAACAATTCATCAATCACAAGACTAGGCCTACCACCGCGATCCTCATCGTGAACATTGGTTCGGCCATTTTTAAAGTCAATGCACTACTGCCTCACTCGACTTTCACTCATTATTCCGTCGCCGTACACGGCGATCAATTTCAATCGGTTTGTAATTTTTCGCCAACAAAAACCTTATCACACCACGCACTTCACAACTGGCGGGATTTTCAATTGCAGCGCTCATTTTAAAACGCCACTGTATAAAAAGTACAATATGCACGATGCTCTAGTCACCACGGCTGGTTGCGTACTAGGTGTAGAAACATTCTGTAGCCAAGATGGTGGCGCCAGTGCCGCCAACTGCCGCGCCAGGCCTAAACGTCTGTCACTATCTGGATTGCCCTCGTATTTGTAGGCATATTGAAAATAAATTTTGTATTATTATTATTATTATTTACTCACCAAATTATTTTTTACATAATTTTAACCCTTACCTAAAGAGTTCTGCCGTATTCGCAACAACAAAAATTATTTCCATAAGGTCGTTAATTTGACGTTCCCGGCATAAGTGTTAACTTATATATATTTTATCATCTTTTGACAAATGTAAAGCTTTATGCTGTTAACATGAATGAAATAAATAAAAAAAATAAAATAAAATAAATAAATCCACCATAAGTACAAATCATAAATTAGCATATTTTGATTAGATGTAACGCGATAATTACCACTGTTACAAACTAATTCGTTAGATAAGGGTTAATATATTCATGTAGATCAATTTTATATTGTCAATATCTGTGTGAATTATTTACGCGTTAAAATCTCTCATATATTAAATTCGGCAATCTCCCAATACATTCCGCCCCTCTAAAAGCATATTATCTCCCCCCAAAAGCAATCTAATAAACCTTATTTATTAACAACACGAGAATTTATGTATTGTCCCCGACACCACTACACTTTGGGTCCACGGCGGCGGAAAATCCAAATAAGTTCCGCAATCTCTGCCGCTGATCCCCATTCGGGCCGAACAACCGATTTGCGGAATTTTCCGTAGGGATGGGCCTAGGGACACAATCCTGCACATAATTCTCGTTTCGATCATCCTCGCGTTCGATAATATTCGTCCCCTTAGGAACAATGGGAAACGGTCGACCGGCAATATGGATTATATACCGTCCACTGATCGAAAATGTCGACCCTCTGATATATAGTCGTCAAAATATAAGTAAATATTTTCTATTAAAACAAAAATTTTAGCATGGTTGATGGTGGAAGCCATTACTTTGTGGTACAACAGAAATTTCTAAAAGCGCTTTATTTTCGTAAACATGGTACTTACTTACCGCACGACTTCGATTATCCGTGTCTTTTGAACGAGTTTGGATATCAAAGTCTTGAAGCTCGTCGTATTATTTCCCATATTATGTTTATTTACAAACTACTAAATTGGCAAATATCAGATGAAGTATTGTTGTCTAAGCTTAATTTTAACGTACCGTCTACTAGCTCTCGCTCCAGACACTTATTCTATTTGCCAAATTGCAAAACTAATTACCGTTTGCGGTCGCCGATTTACTCAATGTGTTACTATGTAAATAAGTATTGCTGTGACCTTGATTTTTTTGGTGACACATTGGGTAAAATAATAAATACAGTTACAGTTAAACTCATGTAATATATTACATGTTTTCAACTTTTAGTTTATGTTATTGGTACATTTTATTTTTTTTCTCCTTTTTGTATATAAAATAGCATAGTTTAAGCATTTAGATAGACAGAACTCTTAATTTTTTTGCTCTTTTTTTTAAGAATCTATTAATTTTGTTGAATTTATGAAATTTTATGTTATTAAGAGCCCAATTATTATTTTTTTTTAATTCTTTGTTATATACGGTGTACATTGTTAATTTGTACTTTAAGTTTATTTTAATTTTAAGGTTATTTTAGTTTTAAGTTTATATCAATTTCAGGTTTATTTCAATTGTAAGTTTATTTTAATTTTATGTTTATTTAAATTTAAGTTTTACATTTCTCTGTAATTAGATTTTAAATCTGTTGAGAAATAAATATTATTATTATTATTATTATTTTAGCTTCAGAAACTTTTCAGTTAGTTTTAAGTTTAGATTTAAGTAATTATTTTGTAATGTGAATATTATATGTATAAAGAGAATTCCCGTAAATGAATTTAAAAAAAATGGTGATGTGGCCATCATGTTACTTTTTCCGACTTGATAGTAATATTTGTATTTACGCTATCATGGTTTATTTTCAATTTAAATCATATTTCTGAAAAAAGTGCATTTTCGGTTTTCAAAATTTGTCCTTAAACGGTGCCTATTTTGTCACCGCAAAATTTGGATAATTTTATTTCGACGATCCTAAAGGTATTTTATTTAGGATGTATCGGTCAAAATTTTAAGCATCTGTTTGTGGAACTTACAGGACGTTTTCTGGAAAGGTGCATTTTCAATCTTAAAAATTTGTCTTTAAGCGCTGCCACTTTTGTCAGAGAAAAGTTCGGATAATTTTCTTTACACGATTCTAAAGATATATTATTTATGATGTATCTATTAAAATTTCAAGCATTTGCCAACAAAATTGTGGAATTTAAAGGGCGATTTCTGGAAAAAGTGCAATTTTTGTCTTCAAAATTTAACTTCCAGATTTGTTAGAGCAAAATTCGAATAATTTTCTTTGAACAGTTTTAAACATATGTTATTTACGATGTATCTGTCAAAATTTCAAACATCTGTCAACAAAAATCTGGAATTTACAGGACGATTTCTGAAAAAAATGCATTTTCGGTCTTCAAAATTTGTCTTCTAGTGCTGCCATTTTTGTCAGAAGAAAGTTCGGATGATTTTTTTAAAACATATCTAAAGATATATTATTTAAGATGTATCTGTCACAATTTCAAGCGTCTGTCAACAAAAGTCTGGAATTTACAGGACGATTTCTGAAAAAAGTGCATTTTCGGTCTTCAAAATTTGTCTTCAAGAGCTGCCATTTTTGTCACCGCAAACTTTGGATAATTTTATTTCGATAATTCTAAAGATGTTTTATTTGGAATGTATCTGTCAAAATTTCAAACATCTGTCTACAAAATTGTGGAATTTACAGGGCGATTTCTGGAAAAAGTGCAATTATCGTATTCGAAATTAGTCTTCCAGTTTTGTTAGAGCAAAGTTCGGATAATTTTTTTAAGCAGATCTAAAGGTATGTTATTTAGGATGTCTCTGTCAAAATTTCAAGCGTTTGTCGACAAAATTGTAGAATTTATAGGGCGATTTCTGGAAAAAGTGCAATTTTTGTCTTCGAAATTTGTTTTCCAGTTTTGTTAGAGCAAAGTTCGGATAATTTTTTTTTACAGTTTTAAAGATATGTTACTTTGAATGTATTTGTCAACATTTCAAGCATCTGTCAACAAACGTCTGGAATTTACAAGACGATTTCTGGAAAAAGTGAATTTTCGGTCTTTAAAATTTGCCTTTAAACGCTGCCATTTTTGTCACCGCAAAGTTTGGATAAATTTTATTTCGATAATTCTAAAGATGTTTTATTTGGAATGTATCTGTCAAAATTTCAAGCATCTGTCGACAAAATTGTGGAACTAAATGGGCGATTTCTGGAAAAAAGTGCAAGTTTTGTCTACAGAATTTGTCTTCCAGATCTGTTACAGCAAAATTCGGATAATTTTCCTTGAACAGTTTTAAATATATGTTATTCAGGATATATCTGCCAAAATTTGAAAGATCTGTCAACAAAAATCTGGAATTTACAGGACGATTTCCGAGCATCTGTCGATGAAAGTGTGGAATTTACAGGGCTATTTCTATTATCATGTTACTTACTCCGACTTGATGGTATCATAGCCATTTATATATATACGTTTTCATGGTTTATTTTCAATTGAAATCATATTTTAAATGTACATCGAGCGTTGTGTAAACTCGGATGAAACTGACGTTTAAAACGTCAAAATTATGAAAGATGGAAAAAGTAAAAACTCAGTTTACTCAAAAACTAAAGGGATTTCGAAAAAAACTTATTCTTTATAAGTTGTTCATTTTAATATTCTCTACAATTAATATTAACATTAATTTGCTGTAACTATTATTGTTTTATAATTAAAACCAAAAATTAAAAAAAAAAAAATTTCTCGGATAAAAATGATTTTATGACAAATATTTTCAAGCAAAAGATGTTCATTTCTTTGTTGTCTTCAATGTTTGTTAAAATATTTTTGTGATATTTTTCATATTTAAGAAAATATTGGCAAAAAACAAAAATCAGTTAAGGTAAACACCCACTTCCAGTGTACGAAATTTTACCAAAAGCTTTTCAGTTCTTCAGATTATTAAATAAGACTGATGTTGAAAGTTTCATATCAATTGCTCTATTAGTTTTTGAGATACAGTGCACACACACACACACACAAAACATTTTCCAAAAATTGTTGAAATGGCATCTAGGGACCCCAAAACGAATATTTCCGTAAAAAAAAAATTTTGAAAAAAAAATCTCGATCACAATACTTTCTCGTACTTCGTAACGGAGAAATTAAAAAATGCACTTTGTCCGTATGAAACACGTTTTTTATTTTGCAACTATAGTTTCGACCCTTACAGTGTCATTATCAAACAGACAGTGAATTACAACTTAAAATTGTACACCTACAGACCGGTTTCGACCGTTCAGATCTCATCAGTGTAGTTGGTTGCTGATGGGGAAACGGAGATTACTATTGGAAAATAAGTATCCACCACCTAGATGTTTCTGCCTTTAAAATTCTATGTTTAAAAGTGTATAATATCAACAAAGTGCATTTTATTAATAATTTCTTGAAAAATTGTAGTCTTTGTAAGATTTATATATTACGAGAAATTTTATAAAATTAAGGTGTAACATAGTTTATCCAGAATGAAATAAGAGATTTTATTTATTATTTATTTAATACTTCGAATATCCATTACTGATTAAAATTCATATTTTTCCACTCACTTTCAGCTCCTCTCTCGATATTGTATAATCCATAAAAATATTTGTATCGTAAAACGTAGTAAAATTGAACAGTTTCGGTATAGAATTTACGACGATGCTTTCATCATCCATCCATCCGTCTATTTATTCAGCACTCGACCATCCTGTCCGCCGGATTCTTGGAAAAAGTTTTTAACTACTTAATCGTCGCTGTGTTAAACGAGGTAATAAGCCCACAATACTCTCGAAACGATAGATATTTCCAGAATTTTGTAATTTCACTGTAATGTGTGTAATAAAACGCGGTCGCAGGTTTTGCTCAATAAAAATATGGACCGATTCTAAAAGCGCAGTTAATGCAGCTTTAGGTTTACAGCGGAATCGGTTCGTTAATAGTGAATGAAGGAAAATATTACATTCAAAATTATTATAGCGTATCTGCCAGTTGACTTAGGCAATTTATTATAACTTTAGGAGATTAATTCCAAATAGTCTGTGTCTTTATAAATTACTAATAATCCGAAGAAATGATAAGCTTTTGGTAAAATTTCGTACACCGGAAGTGGGTGTTTACCTTAACCGTTTTTTTTGTTTTTTGCCAATATCTTCTTAGATATGAAAAATATCACAAAAATATTTAAACAAACATTGAAGACAACAAACAAATGCATATCTTTTGCTTGAAAATATTTTTCATAAAATCATTGCTATTCGAGAAAAAAGTTTATAATTATTTTTTTAATTTTTGGTTTATAATTGCGAAACGATAATAGTTACAGCAAATTTGTGTGAATAATAATTGCAGAGAATACCAAAATGAACAACTTCTAAAGAATAAGTTATTTTCGAAATCTCGTTAGTTCTTGAGTAAACCGATTTTTTTTTGAATTTGAAGTGTAATTTTTCCATCTTTCATGATTTTGACGTTTTAAACGTCAGTTTCATCCGAGTTTACGCAACGCTCGATGTTCATTTAAAATATGATTTCAATTGAAAATAAACCCATGAAAACGTAAATATAAAGTCGGAGAAAGTAACATGATGGCCACATCACCATTTTTTTATTCCTAACTTAGCCACTATTTTGTGGATGTACAGGTCGTGCTATTCTTTATCACTTGTAACAGACGATTTTGATTTTGAATAAATAGTATTTTTGATATACTGGGTAAATTTACATAAACTATATTCCATCTGACGTAAAAGAATTACTCGTGTGACTATAGGAAACACGTACACAATTGACGAATTTTACAATAAAATTCTTCACTATTTCAGTTCAATTTCGTTCGAATTCATACCGAAACTATTCGACTCCGATAGAATTTCCTCAAGTTGCAGTTATATAGAGGCAATTAGGAAACTCGATATGCTGATAAAATTTCATAGGGTCGCAAAATTTTATTGTAATGCATAAAAGAAACTGCACCACTATGCATTTATCGTGTATCAAGAATTAAATACAATTTGGCCAACTGTAAAGATTGATCAAGTTTCCAATTTCAAACAACTAACCCCTGCAAAATTGAATATACAGGGTGTAGAATTGGTTCACGCACCATAGGTATTTCCATGGTAAATTCTTAATGGTCAAATATTGTCTCCCCAATTTATTTTAGAGAAAAAGTGTAAATATGTTTCTTTTAGAGAAAAAAATACTCTACACAACCGTCTCCTTACTGATTTTTTTACTTACCATAGAAAGGAGAAATCGAGGAAATTAAAACGACTATTTTAGCAAAAATATGTGTTGCCTTGGAATTGTTGAAACAAAAATCCGAATGTGTCTTCTGTAAAATTGTCATTAACAATCACATTCATTTATTTGCGATATTTCTATGTTTAATTACAAGTTTTAATAATGATAATAATATTTTATTAATCCTTAATACTTATATTCCAATAGTCATTTCCGTTTCCCAATTAGCACAATCGAAACCGGTCTGTAGGTATTCTGATGGGGTAACAATATTTAATGTTTTAATAATAAACAAATTGGGATTAACCTTTTTAACCTTTTTTTTATTGAATGTTTTATTATTCCATGCATTTTACATTTTTAAGTTCATAGGGTGAGAAAAAGTTGTGCAACAATCTCCTATTATTTTCTTTAGAAATCGCTGTTATAATTGTTTAAATGATTAATCGACGACGAGAGGAAAATAACAATGCACGAGTTCGCTTAAAACTTTATAAATTCTCTAAAGACTAAATATCTTGAAAGTTCATAATTCATGTGGAAAAATCAAGTTTGACAGTGGCATGAATATGCATGCATTCAACTGATTTAATTAAAAATTAGTCTGCGATTAAAGCGGTTTGGATCGATATGCTTCCTTCTTGGAGTCATTACGTATACATTATAAGCAACCCTCCTTAATTATGCACAGGGTATTGATTAATGTGTAGTCTTATGATGAATTAATTCAGTTCTATAAAACAGCAAGTAAAATTAATTATGTAGAAAATACTTACTTTCAAAATTTTTATTTATTAGGTTTTAAATAATAACACTCATACTTGATATTTTTCGCGGGAAATTTAAAATTTTCTGATCACCCGTAATAACTACTGTTAGATTAATCAAAAATACCATTACGACTGTTATTGTGTAATGAAATTTCACTGTCGGTATGTTTGTTAAGTATAATACACTCGTCAGTGTTTCGGTAAAAATAAGTACTCGTATTTTAATCACGATGATGTGATATACAATATTGTGTGAATACATCCCTTGTATCTTAAGTATGTTAAGTGGCACTCGGTGGTGTGGGGATGGGGAAGAGAAGGGCTGTTTAATAATGTAAGTGTAGCATTAACCAGTTGAATACCGAAGAGTGGTATCGATTAGATATATCCGTGAAATGCAAATTGAGACCGCGATGAATATATAATGCGATCTGAATGGAACGCTCTGATCCGCTATGCAAATCGCAATCATCAATCACAATTAAAAAAGAAACCGTTTTGCTATAAATACCGCATTCGCAAATCCGCGCAAACACATAAATCTAAAAATATACGCCATATTTCACTAGTTATCCGTCATTAGAGCCCTCACACTTATCAAACGATGCATATTTTAACTATTTATGACCCACGAGTTTTTTTTTTCTAATTTACAAAAAGACAATTTTGTTTAAAAAGTAAATGAAATCATAAAGTTCATGGTGACTTGCTAACTTTTTTGCAATTTTCTCTGGATGAAATTTTTTAAAGGCAATCGTTTTATCTCGTTATTTTGATGAAAAAAAAGGTATTACATGAAGGGCTACGATGATTTTTAAGAAAGTTGATTTTTTCGATTTTTTCAATTTTCCAGTTTTTTTGCTGACGCGTCACGGCCTTAAAATTGACATTTGTTCCTGCGAAAGTACATTTTCTGAAGCGTCTTGAAGCGATCTTTCGAGTGACGTCAAGAAACCCCGGATCCAACCAGTGGTTTCGCCAGGAAATCATTTTTAATGCAATTTTTGTTAAAAAGTAAGAAGGGGGGACCCTTGGATAAAATTTCGGGTTTTTGTCAAAAATAAAAAATCGCTAATTTTAATCAAATCCGACTAATTGACACACGAGGAACACAGATTTGCAATCCGCGTTCAAATTGGATTTTTCGTTCGGCCGCTACAGCCGTTCAAAGTGTGAAAAAATCGACTTTTTTCAAAAAATTTCATGGTGACTGGCTAACTTTTTTGCAATTTTCTCTGAATGAAATTTTTTAACGGCACTCGTTTTATCTCGTTCTTCTGATGAAAAAAAAGGTAAAACACAAGCGTCTACGATGATTATTAAGAAAGTTGATTTTTTCGATTTTTTCAATTTTCCAGTTTTTTTGCTGACGCGTCACGGCCTTCAAATTGACATTTGTTCCTGCGAAAGTACATTTTCTGAAGCGTCTTGAAGCGATCTTTCGAGTGACGTCAAGAAACCCCGGATCCAACCAGTGGTTTCGCCAGGAAATCATTTTTAATGCAATTTTTGTTAAAAAGTAAGAAGGGGGGACCCTTGGATAAAATTTCAGGTTTTTGTCAAAAATAAAAAATCGCCAATTTTAATCAAATCCGACTAATTGACACACGAGGAACACAGATTTGCAATCCGCGTTCAAATTGGATTCTTCGTTCGGCCGCTACAGCCGTTCAAAGTGTGAAAAAATCGACTTTTTTCAAAAAATTTCATAGTGACTGGCTAACTTTTTTGCAATTTTCTCTGAATGAAATTTTTTAACGGCAATCGTTTTATCTCGTTCTTCTGATGAAAAAAAAGGTAAAACACAAGCGTCTACGATGATTATTAAGAAAGTTGATTTTTTCGATTTTTTCCATTTTCGAGTTTTTTTGCTGACGCGTCACGGCCTTAAAATTGACATTTGTTCCTGCGAAAGTACATTTTCTGAAGCGTCTTGAAGCGATCTTTCGAGTGACGTCAAGAAACCCCGGATCCAACCAGTGGTTTCGCCAGGAAATCAGTTTTAATGCAATTTTTGTTAAAAAGTAAGAAGGGGGGACCCTTGGATAAAATTTCGGGTTTTTGTCAAAAATAAAAAATCGCCAATTTTAATCAAATCCGACTAATTGACACACGAGGAACACAGATTTGCAATCCGCGTTCAAATTGGATTCTTCGTTCGGCCGCTACAGCCGTTCAAAGTGTGAAAAAATCGACTTTTTTCAAAAAATTTCATAGTGACTGGCTAACTTTTTTGCAATTTTCTCTGGATGAAATTTTTTAACGGCAATCGTTTTATCTCGTTCTTCTGATGAAAAAAAAGGTAAAACACAAGCGTCTACGATGATTATTAAGAAAGTTGATTTTTTCGATTTTTTCAATTTTCCAGTTTTTTTGCTGACGCGTCACGGCCTTAAAATTGACATTTGTTCCTGCGAAAGTACATTTTCTGAAGCGTCTTGAAGCGATCTTTCGAGTGACGTCAAGAAACCCCGGATCCAACCAGTGGTTTCGCCAGGAAATCATTTTTAATGCAATTTTTGTTAAAAAGTAAGAAGGGGGGACCCTTGGATAAAATTTCGGGTTTTTGTCAAAAATAAAAAATCGCCAATTTTAATCAAATCCGACTAATTGACACACGAGGAACACAGATTTGCAATCCGCGTTCAAATTGGATTTTTCGTTCGGCCACTACAGCCGTTCAAAGTGTGAAAAAATCGACTTTTTTCAAAAAATTTCATGGTGACTGGCTAACTTCTTTGCAATTTTCTCTGGATGAAATTTTTTAACGGCAATCGTTTTATCTCGTTCTTCTGATGAAAAAAAAGGTAAAACACAAGCGTCTACGATGATTATTAAGAAAGTTGATTTTTTCGATTTTTTCCATTTTCGAGTTTTTTTGCTGACGCGTCACGGCCTTAAAATTGACATTTGTTCCTGCGAAAAAACATTTTCTGAAGCGTCTTGAAGCGATCTTTCGAGTGACGTCAAGAAACCCCGGATCCAACCAGTGGTTTCGCCAGGAAATCAGTTTTAATGCAATTTTTGTTAAAAAGTAAGAAGGGGGGACCCTTGGATAAAATTTCGGGTTTTTGTCAAAAATAAAAAATCGCCAATTTTAATCAAATCCGACTAATTGACACACGAGGAACACAGATTTGCAATCCGCGTTCAAATTGGATTCTTCGTTCGGCCGCTACAGCCGTTCAAAGTGTGAAAAAATCGACTTTTTTCAAAAAATTTCATAGTGACTGGCTAACTTTTTTGCAATTTTCTCTGGATGAAATTTTTTAACGGCAATCGTTTTATCTCGTTCTTCTGATGAAAAAAAAGGTAAAACACAAGCGTCTACGATGATTATTAAGAAAGTTGATTTTTTCGATTTTTTCAATTTTCCAGTTTTTTTGCTGACGCGTCACGGCCTTAAAATTGACATTTGTTCCTGCGAAAGTACATTTTCTGAAGCGTCTTGAAGCGATCTTTCGAGTGACCTCAAGAAACCCCGGATCCAACCAGTGGTTTCGCCAGGAAATCATTTTTAATGGAATTTTTGTTAAAAAGTAAGAAGGGGGGACCCTTGGATAAAATTTCGGGTTTTTGTCAAAAATAAAAAATCGCCAATTTTAATCAAATCCGACTAATTGACACACGAGGAACACAGATTTGCAATCCGCGTTCAAATTGGATTTTTCGTTCGGCCGCTACAGCCGTTCAAAGTGTGAAAAAATCGACTTTTTCAAAAAATTTCATGGTGACTGGCTAACTTCTTTGCAATTTTCTCTGGATGAAATTTTTTAACGGCAATCGTTTTATCTCGTTCTTCTGATGAAAAAAAAGGTAAAACACAAGCGTCTACGATGATCATTAAGAAAGTTGATTTTTTCGATTTTTTCCATTTTCGAGTTTTTTTGCTGACGCGTCACGGCCTTAAAATTGACATTTGTTCCTGCGAAAGTACATTTTCTGAAGCGTCTTGAAGCGATCTTTCGAGTGACGTCAAGAAACCCCGGATCCAACCAGTGGTTTCGCCAGGAAATCAGTTTTAATGCAATTTTTGTTAAAAAGTAAGAAGGGGGGACCCTTGTATAAAATTTCGGGTTTTTGTCAAAAATAAAAAATCGCCAATTTTAATCAAATCCGACTAATTGACACACGAGGAACACAGATTTGCAATCCGCGTTCAAATTGGATTTTTCGTTCGGCCGCTACAGCCGTTCAAAGTGTGAAAAAATCGACTTTTTCAAAAAATTTCATGGTGACTGGCTAACTTCTTTGCAATTTTCTCTGGATGAAATTTTTTAACGGCAATCGTTTTATCTCGTTCTTCTGATGAAAAAAAAGGTAAAACACAAGCGTCTACGATGATTATTAAGAAAGTTGATTTTTTCGATTTTTTCCATTTTCGAGTTTTTTTGCTGACGCGTCACGGCCTTAAAATTGACATTTGTTCCTGCGAAAGTACATTTTCTGAAGCGTCTTGAAGCGATCTTTCGAGTGACGTCAAGAAACCCCGGATCCAACCAGTGGTTTCGCCAGGAAATCAGTTTTAATGCAATTTTTGTTAAAAAGTAAGAAGGGGGGACCCTTGGATAAAATTTCGGGTTTTTGTCAAAAAAAAAAAATCGCCAATTTTAATCAAATCCGACTAATTGACACACGAGGAACACAGATTTGCAATCCGCGTTCAAATTGGATTCTTCGTTCGGCCACTACAGCCGTTCAAAGTGTGAAAAAATCGACTTTTTTCAAAAAATTTCATGGTGACTGGCTAACTTTTTTGCAATTTTCTCTGGATGACATTTTTTAACGGCACTCGTTTTATCTCGTTCTTCTGATGAAAAAAAAGGTAAAACACAAGCGTCTACGATGATTATTAAGAAAGTTGATTTTTTCGATTTTTTCCATTTTCGAGTTTTTTTGCTGACGCGTCACGGCCTTAAAATTGACATTTGTTCCTACGAAAGTACATTTTCTGAAGCGTCTTGAAGCGATCTTTCGAGTGACGTCAAGAAACCCCGGATCCAACCAGTGGTTTCGCCAGGAAATCAGTTTTAATGCAATTTTTGTTAAAAAGTAAGAAGGGGGGACCCTTGGATAAAATTTCGGGTTTTTGTCAAAAATAAAAAATCGCCAATTTTAATCAAATCCGACTAATTGACACACGAGGAACACAGATTTGCAATCCGCGTTCAAATTGGATTCTTCGTTCGGCCACTACAGCCGTTCAAAGTGTGAAAAAATCGACTTTTTTCAAAAAATTTCATGGTGACTGGCTAACTTTTTTGCAATTTTCTCTGGATGACATTTTTTAACGGCACTCGTTTTATCTCGTTCTTCTGATGAAAAAAAAGGTAAAACACAAGCGTCTACGATGATTATTAAGAAAGTTGATTTTTTCGATTTTTTCCATTTTCGAGTTTTTTTGCTGACGCGTCACGGCCTTAAAATTGACATTTGTTCCTACGAAAGTACATTTTCTGAAGCGTCTTGAAGCGATCTTTCGAGTGACGTCAAGAAACCCCGGATCCAACCAGTGGTTTCGCCAGGAAATCAGTTTTAATGCAATTTTTGTTAAAAAGTAAGAAGGGGGGACCCTTGGATAAAATTTCGGGTTTTTGTCAAAAATAAAAAATCGCCAATTTTAATCAAATCCGACTAATTGACACACGAGGAACACAGATTTGCAATCCGCGTTCAAATTGGATTCTTCGTTCGGCCACTACAGCCGTTCAAAGTGTGAAAAAATCGACTTTTTTCAAAAAATTTCATGGTGACTGGCTAACTTCTTTGCAATTTTCTCTGGATGAAATTTTTTAACGGCAATCGTTTTATCTCGTTCTTCTGATGAAAAAAAAGGTAAAACACAAGCGTCTACGATGATTATTAAGAAAGTTGATTTTTTCGATTTTTTCCATTTTCGAGTTTTTTTGCTGACGCGTCACGGCCTTAAAATTGACATTTGTTCCTGCGAAAGTACATTTTCTGAAGCGTCTTGAAGCGATCTTTCGAGTGACGTCAAGAAACCCCGGATCCAACCAGTGGTTTCGCCAGGAAATCAGTTTTAATGCAATTTTTGTTAAAAAGTAAGAAGGGGGGACCCTTGTATAAAATTTCGGGTTTTTGTCAAAAATAAAAAATCGCCAATTTTAATCAAATCCGACTAATTGACACACGAGGAACACAGATTTGCAATCCGCGTTCAAATTGGATTTTTCGTTCGGCCGCTACAGCCGTTCAAAGTGTGAAAAAATCGACTTTTTCAAAAAATTTCATGGTGACTGGCTAACTTCTTTGCAATTTTCTCTGGATGAAATTTTTTAACGGCAATCGTTTTATCTCGTTCTTCTGATGAAAAAAAAGGTAAAACACAAGCGTCTACGATGATTATTAAGAAAGTTGATTTTTTCGATTTTTTCCATTTTCGAGTTTTTTTGCTGACGCGTCACGGCCTTAAAATTGACATTTGTTCCTACGAAAGTACATTTTCTGAAGCGTCTTGAAGCGATCTTTCGAGTGACGTCAAGAAACCCCGGATCCAACCAGTGGTTTCGCCAGGAAATCAGTTTTAATGCAATTTTTGTTAAAAAGTAAGAAGGGGGGACCCTTGTATAAAATTTCGGGTTTTTGTCAAAAATAAAAAATCGCCAATTTTAATCAAATCCGACTAATTGACACACGAGGAACACAGATTTGCAATCCGCGTTCAAATTGGATTCTTCGTTCGGCCACTACAGCCGTTCAAAGTGTGAAAAAATCGACTTTTTTCAAAAAATTTCATGGTGACTGGCTAACTTTTTTGCAATTTTCTCTGGATGACATTTTTTAACGGCACTCGTTTTATCTCGTTCTTCTGATGAAAAAAAAGGTAAAACACAAGCGTCTACGATGATTATTAAGAAAGTTGATTTTTTCGATTTTTTCCATTTTCGAGTTTTTTTGCTGACGCGTCACGGCCTTAAAATTGACATTTGTTCCTACGAAAGTACATTTTCTGAAGCGTCTTGAAGCGATCTTTCGAGTGACGTCAAGAAACCCCGGATCCAACCAGTGGTTTCGCCAGGAAATCAGTTTTAATGCAATTTTTGTTAAAAAGTAAGAAGGGGGGACCCTTGGATAAAATTTCGGGTTTTTGTCAAAAATAAAAAATCGCCAATTTTAATCAAATCCGACTAATTGACACACGAGGAACACAGATTTGCAATCCGCGTTCAAATTGGATTTTTCGTTCGGCCGCTACAGCCGTTCAAAGTGTGAAAAAATCGACTTTTTCAAAAAATTTCATGGTGACTGGCTAACTTCTTTGCAATTTTCTCTGGATGAAATTTTTTAACGGCAATCGTTTTATCTCGTTCTTCTGATGAAAAAAAAGGTAAAACACAAGCGTCTACGATGATTATTAAGAAAGTTGATTTTTTCGATTTTTTCCATTTTCGAGTTTTTTTGCTGACGCGTCACGGCCTTAAAATTGACATTTGTTCCTGCGAAAGTACATTTTCTGAAGCGTCTTGAAGCGATCTTTCGAGTGACGTCAAGAAACCCCGGATCCAACCAGTGGTTTCGCCAGGAAAACAGTTTTAATGCAATTTTTGTTAAAAAGTAAGAAGGGGGGACCCTTGGATAAAATTTCGGGTTTTTGTCAAAAATAAAAAATCGCCAATTTTAATCAAATCCGACTAATTGACACACGAGGAACACAGATTTGCAATCCGCGTTCAAATTGGATTTTTCGTTCGGCCACTACAGCCGTTCAAAGAGTGAAAAAATCGACTTTTTTCAAAAAATTTCATGGTGACTGGCTAACTTTTTTGCAATTTTCTCTGGATGAAATTTTTTAACGGCACTCGTTTTATCTCGTTCTTCTGATGAAAAAAAAGGTAAAACACAAGCGTCTACGATGATTATTAAGAAAGTTGATTTTTTCGATTTTTTCCATTTTCGAGTTTTTTTGCTGACGCGTCACGGCCTTAAAATTGACATTTGTTCCTGCGAAAGTACATTTTCTGAAGCGTCTTGAAGCGATCTTTCGAGTGACGTCAAGAAACCCCGGATCCAACCAGTGGTTTCGCCAGGAAATCATTTTTAATGCAATTTTTGTTAAAAAGTAAGAAGGGGGGACCCTTGGATAAAATTTCAGGTTTTTGTCAAAAATAAAAAATCGCCAATTTGAATCAAATCCGACTAATTGACACACGAGGAACACAGATTTGCAATCCGCGTTCAAATTGGATTCTTCGTTCGGCCGCTACAGCCGTTCAAAGTGTGAAAAAATCGACTTTTTTCAAAAAATTTCATAGTGACTGGCTAACTTTTTTGCAATTTTCTCTGGATGAAATTTTTTTACGGCAATCGTTTTATCTCGTTCTTCTGATGAAAAAAAAGGTAAAACACAAGCGTCTACGATGATTATTAAGAAAGTTGATTTTTTCGATTTTTTCAATTTTCCAGTTTTTTTGCTGACGCGTCACGGCCTTAAAATTGACATTTGTTCCTGCGAAAGTACATTTTCTGAAGCGTCTTGAAGCGATCTTTCGAGTGACGTCAAGAAACCCCGGATCCAACCAGTGGTTTCGCCAGGAAATCAGTTTTAATGCAATTTTTGTTAAAAAGTAAGAAGGGGGGACCCTTGGATAAAATTTCGGGTTTTTGTCAAAAATAAAAAATCGCCAATTTTAATCAAATCCGACTAATTGACACACGAGGAACACAGATTTGCAATCCGCGTTCAAATTGGATTTTTCGTTCGGCCACTACAGCCGTTCAAAGTGTGAAAAAATCGACTTTTTTCAAAAAATTTCATGGTGACTGGCTAACTTTTTTGCAATTTTCTCTGGATGAAATTTTTTAACGGCAATCGTTTTATCTCGTTCTTCTGATGAAAAAAAAGGTAAAACACAAGCGTCTACGATGATTATTAAGAAAGTTGATTTTTTCGATTTTTTCCATTTTCGAGTTTTTTTGCTGACGCGTCACGGCCTTAAAATTGACATTTGTTCCTGCGAAAGTACATTTTCTGAAGCGTCTTGAAGCGATCTTTCGAGTGACGTCAAGAAACCCCGGATCCAACCAGTGGTTTCGCCAGGAAATCAGTTTTAATGCAATTTTTGTTAAAAAGTAAGAAGGGGGGACCCTTGGATAAAATTTCGGGTTTTTGTCAAAAATAAAAAATCGCCAATTTTAATCAAATCCGACTAATTGACACACGAGGAACACAGATTTGCAATCCGCGTTCAAATTGGATTTTTCGTTCGGCCACTACAGCCGTTCAAAGTGTGAAAAAATCGACTTTTTTCAAAAAATTTCATGGTGACTGGCTAACTTTTTTGCAATTTTCTCTGGATGACATTTTTTAACGGCACTCGTTTTATCTCGTTCTTCTGATGAAAAAAAAGGTAAAACACAAGCGTCTACGATGATTATTAAGAAAGTTGATTTTTTCGATTTTTTCCATTTTCGAGTTTTTTTGCTGACGCGTCACGGCCTTAAAATTGACATTTGTTCCTGCGAAAGTACATTTTCTGAAGCGTCTTGAAGCGATCTTTCGAGTGACGTCAAGAAACCCCGGATCCAACCAGTGGTTTCGCCAGGAAAACAGTTTTAATGAAATTTTTGTTAAAAAGTAAGAAGGGGGGACCCTTGGATAAAATTTCAGGTTTTTGTCAAAAATAAAAAATCGCCAATTTTAATCAAATCCGACTAATTGACACACGAGGAACACAGATTTGCAATCCGCGTTCAAATTGGATTTTTCGTTCGGCCACTACAGCCGTTCAAAGTGTGAAAAAATCGACTTTTTTCAAAAAATTTCATGGTGACTGGCTAACTTTTTTGCAATTTTCTCTGGATGAAATTTTTTAACGGCAATCGTTTTATCTCGTTCTTGTGATGAAAAAAAAGGTAAAACACAAGCGTCTACGATGATTATTAAGAAAGTTGATTTTTTCGATTTTTTCCATTTTCGAGTTTTTTTGCTGACGCGTCACGGCCTTAAAATTGACATTTGTTCCTGCGAAAGTACATTTTCTGAAGCGTCTTGAAGCGATCTTTCGAGTGACGTCAAGAAACCCCGGATCCAACCAGTGGTTTCGCCAGGAAATCAGTTTTAATGCAATTTTTGTTAAAAAGTAAGAAGGGGGGACCCTTGGATAAAATTTCGGGTTTTTGTCAAAAATAAAAAATCGCCAATTTTAATCAAATCCGACTAATTGACACACGAGGAACACAGATTTGCAATCCGCGTTCAAATTGGATTTTTCGTTCGGCCACTACAGCCGTTCAAAGTGTGAAAAAATCGACTTTTTTCAAAAAATTTCATGGTGACTGGCTAACTTTTTTGCAATTTTCTCTGGATGACATTTTTTAACGGCACTCGTTTTATCTCGTTCTTCTGATGAAAAAAAAGGTAAAACACAAGCGTCTACGATGATTATTAAGAAAGTTGATTTTTTCGATTTTTTCCATTTTCGAGTTTTTTTGCTGACGCGTCACGGCCTTAAAATTGACATTTGTTCCTGCGAAAGTACATTTTCTGAAGCGTCTTGAAGCGATCTTTCGAGTGACGTCAAGAAACCCCGGATCCAACCAGTGGTTTCGCCAGGAAATCATTTTTAATGCAATTTTTGTTAAAAAGTAAGAAGGGGGGACCCTTGGATAAAATTTCAGGTTTTTGTCAAAAATAAAAAATCGCCAATTTTAATCAAATCCGACTAATTGACACACGAGGAACACAGATTTGCAATCCGCGTTCAAATTGGATTCTTCGTTCGGCCGCTACAGCCGTTCAAAGTGTGAAAAAATCGAC
The DNA here is from genome assembly GCA_910593695.2 of Ocypus olens. NCBI lineage: Eukaryota > Metazoa > Arthropoda > Insecta > Coleoptera > Staphylinidae > Ocypus > Ocypus olens. The sequence continues at coordinate 527,475 of OU343049.1, forward strand.
TTTTTTCAAAAAATTTCATGGTGACTGGCTAACTTTTTTGCAATTTTCTCTGGATGAAATTTTTTAACGGCAATCGTTTTATCTCGTTCTTCTGATGAAAAAAAAGGTAAAACACAAGCGTCTACGATGATTATTAAGAAAGTTGATTTTTTCGATTTTTTCCATTTTCGAGTTTTTTTGCTGACGCGTCACGGCCTTAAAATTGACATTTGTTCCTGCGAAAGTACATTTTCTGAAGCGTCTTGAAGCGATCTTTCGAGTGACGTCAAGAAACCCCGGATCCAACCAGTGGTTTCGCCAGGAAATCAGTTTTAATGCAATTTTTGTTAAAAAGTAAGAAGGGGGGACCCTTGGATAAAATTTCGGGTTTTTGTCAAAAATAAAAAATCGCCAATTTTAATCAAATCCGACTAATTGACACACGAGGAACACAGATTTGCAATCCGCGTTCAAATTGGATTCTTCGTTCGGCCGCTACAGCCGTTCAAAGTGTGAAAAAATCGACTTTTTTCAAAAAATTTCATAGTGACTGGCTAACTTTTTTGCAATTTTCTCTGGATGAAATTTTTTTACGGCAATCGTTTTATCTCGTTCTTCTGATGAAAAAAAAGGTAAAACACAAGCGTCTACGATGATTATTAAGAAAGTTGATTTTTTCGATTTTTTCCATTTTCGAGTTTTTTTGCTGACGCGTCACGGCCTTAAAATTGACATTTGTTCCTGCGAAAGTACATTTTCTGAAGCGTCTTGAAGCGATCTTTCGAGTGACGTCAAGAAACCCCGGATCCAACCAGTGGTTTCGCCAGGAAATCAGTTTTAATGCAATTTTTGTTAAAAAGTAAGAAGGGGGGACCCTTGGATAAAATTTCGGGTTTTTGTCAAAAATAAAAAATCGCCAATTTTAATCAAATCCGACTAATTGACACACGAGGAACACAGATTTGCAATCCGCGTTCAAATTGGATTTTTCGTTCGGCCACTACAGCCGTTCAAAGTGTGAAAAAATCGACTTTTTTCAAAAAAATTCATGGTGACTGGCTAACTTTTTTGCAATTTTCTCTGGATGACATTTTTTAACGGCACTCGTTTTATCTCGTTCTTCTGATGAAAAAAAAGGTAAAACACAAGCGTCTACGATGATTATTAAGAAAGTTGATTTTTTCGATTTTTTCCATTTTCGAGTTTTTTTTGCTGACGCGTCACGGCCTTAAAATTGACATTTGTTCCTGCGAAAGTACATTTTCTGAAGCGTCTTGAAGCGATCTTTCGAGTGACGTCAAGAAACCCCGGATCCAACCAGTGGTTTCGCCAGGAAAACAGTTTTAATGCAATTTTTGTTAAAAAGTAAGAAGGGGGGACCCTTGGATAAAATTTCGGGTTTTTGTCAAAAATAAAAAATCGCCAATTTTAATCAAATCCGACTAATTGACACACGAGGAACACAGATTTGCAATCCGCGTTCAAATTGGATTTTTCGTTCGGCCACTACAGCCGTTCAAAGTGTGAAAAAATCGACTTTTTTCAAAAAATTTCATGGTGACTGGCTAACTTTTTTGCAATTTTCTCTGGATGAAATTGAAAAAAAAGGTAAAACACAAGCGTCTACGATGATTATTAAGAAAGTTGATTTTTTCGATTTTTTCCATTTTCGAGTTTTTTTGCTGACGCGTCACGGCCTTAAAATTGACATTTGTTCCTGCGAAAGTACATTTTCTGAAGCGTCTTGAAGCGATCTTTCGAGTGACGTCAAGAAACCCCGGATCCAACCAGTGGTTTCGCCAGGAAATCATTTTTAATGCAATTTTTGTTAAAAAGTAAGAAGGGGGGACCCTTGGATAAAATTTCAGGTTTTTGTCAAAAATAAAAAAATCGCCAATTTTAATCAAATCCGACTAATTGACACACGAGGAACACAGATTTGCAATCCGCGTTCAAATTGGATTCTTCGTTCGGCCGCTACAGCCGTTCAAAGTGTGAAAAAATCGACTTTTTTCAAAAAATTTCATGGTGACTGGCTAACTTTTTTGCAATTTTCTCTGGATGAAATTTTTTAACGGCAATCGTTTTATCTCGTTCTTCTGATGAAAAAAAAGGTAAAACACAAGCGTCTACGATGATTATTAAGAAAGTTGATTTTTTCGATTTTTTCCATTTTCGAGTTTTTTTGCTGACGCGTCACGGCCTTAAAATTGACATTTGTTCCTGCGAAAGTACATTTTCTGAAGCGTCTTGAAGCGATCTTTCGAGTGACGTCAAGAAACCCCGGATCCAACCAGTGGTTTCGCCAGGAAATCAGTTTTAATGCAATTTTTGTTAAAAAGTAAGAAGGGGGGACCCTTGGATAAAATTTCGGGTTTTTGTCAAAAATAAAAAATCGCCAATTTTAATCAAATCCGACTAATTGACACACGAGGAACACAGATTTGCAATCCGCGTTCAAATTAGATTTTTCGTTCGGCCACTACAGCCGTTCAAAGTGTGAAAAAATCGACTTTTTTCAAAAAATTTCATGGTGACTGGCTAACTTTTTTGCAATTTTCTCTGGATGACATTTTTTAACGGCACTCGTTTTATCTCGTTCTTCTGATGAAAAAAAAGGTAAAACACAAGCGTCTACGATGATTATTAAGAAAGTTGATTTTTTCGATTTTTTCCATTTTCGAGTTTTTTTGCTGACGTGTCACGGCCTTAAAATTGACATTTGTTCCTGCGAAAGTACATTTTCTGAAGCGTCTTGAAGCGATCTTTCGAGTGACGTCAAGAAACCCCGGATCCAACCAGTGGTTTCGCCAGGAAATCATTTTTAATGCAATTTTTGTTAAAAAGTAAGAAGGGGGGACCCTTGGATAAAATTTCAGGTTTTTGTCAAAAATAAAAAATCGCCAATTTTAATCAAATCCGACTAATTGACACACGAGGAACACAGATTTGCAATCCGCGTTCAAATTGGATTCTTCGTTCGGCCGCTACAGCCGTTCAAAGTGTGAAAAAATCGACTTTTTTCAAAAAATTCCATGGTGACTGGCTAACTTTTTTGCAATTTTCTCTGGATGAAATTTTTTAACGGCAATCGTTTTATCTCGTTCTTCTGATGAAAAAAAAGGTAAAACACAAGCGTCTACGATGATTATTAAGAAAGTTGATTTTTTCGATTTTTTCCATTTTCGAGTTTTTTTGCTGACGCGTCACGGCCTTAAAATTGACATTTGTTCCTGCGAAAGTACATTTTCTGAAGCGTCTTGAAGCGATCTTTCGAGTGACGTCAAGAAACCCCGGATCCAACCAGTGGTTTCGCCAGAAAATCAGTTTTAATGCAATTTTTGTTAAAAAGTAAGAAGGGGGGACCCTTGGATAAAATTTCGGGTTTTTGTCAAAAATAAAAAATCGCCAATTTTAATCAAATCCGACTAATTGACACACGAGGAACACAGATTTGCAATCCGCGTTCAAATTGGATTCTTCGTTCGGCCGCTACAGCCGTTCAAAGTGTGAAAAAATCGACTTTTTTCAAAAAATTTCATAGTGACTGGCTAACTTTTTTGCAATTTTCTCTGGATGAAATTTTTTTACGGCAATCGTTTTATCTCGTTCTTCTGATGAAAAAAAAGGTAAAACACAAGCGTCTACGATGATTATTAAGAAAGTTGATTTTTTCGATTTTTTCCATTTTCGAGTTTTTTTGCTGACGCGTCACGGCCTTAAAATTGACATTTGTTCCTGCGAAAGTACATTTTCTGAAGCGTCTTGAAGCGATCTTTCGAGTGACGTCAAGAAACCCCGGATCCAACCAGTGGTTTCGCCAGGAAAACAGTTTTAATGCAATTTTTGTTAAAAAGTAAGAAGGGGGGACCCTTGGATAAAATTTCGGGTTTTTGTCAAAAATAAAAAATCGCCAATTTTAATCAAATCCGACTAATTGACACACGAGGAACACAGATTTGCAATCCGCGTTCAAATTGGATTTTTCGTTCGGCCACTACAGCCGTTCAAAGTGTGAAAAAATCGACTTTTTTCAAAAAAATTCATGGTGACTGGCTAACTTTTTTGCAATTTTCTCTGGATGACATTTTTTAACGGCACTCGTTTTATCTCGTTCTTCTGATGAAAAAAAAGGTAAAACACAAGCGTCTACGATGATTATTAAGAAAGTTGATTTTTTCGATTTTTTCCATTTTCGAGTTTTTTTTGCTGACGCGTCACGGCCTTAAAATTGACATTTGTTCCTGCGAAAGTACATTTTCTGAAGCGTCTTGAAGCGATCTTTCGAGTGACGTCAAGAAACCCCGGATCCAACCAGTGGTTTCGCCAGGAAAACAGTTTTAATGCAATTTTTGTTAAAAAGTAAGAAGGGGGGACCCTTGGATAAAATTTCGGGTTTTTGTCAAAAATAAAAAATCGCCAATTTTAATCAAATCCGACTAATTGACACACGAGGAACACAGATTTGCAATCCGCGTTCAAATTGGATTCTTCGTTCGGCCGCTACAGCCGTTCAAAGTGTGAAAAAATCGACTTTTTTCAAAAAATTTCATAGTGACTGGCTAACTTTTTTGCAATTTTCTCTGGATGAAATTTTTTAACGGCAATCGTTTTATCTCGTTCTTCTGATGAAAAAAAAGGTAAAACACAAGCGTCTACGATGATTATTAAGAAAGTTGATTTTTTCGATTTTTTCCATTTTCGAGTTTTTTTGCTGACGCGTCACGGCCTTAAAATTGACATTTGTTCCTGCGAAAGTACATTTTCTGAAGCGTCTTGAAGCGATCTTTCGAGTGACGTCAAGAAACCCCGGATCCAACCAGTGGTTTCGCCAGGAAATCAGTTTTAATGCAATTTTTGTTAAAAAGTAACAAGGGGGGACCCTTGGATAAAATTTCGGGTTTTTGTCAAAAATAAAAAATCGCCAATTTTAATCAAATCCGACTAATTGACACACGAGGAACACAGATTTGCAATCCGCGTTCAAATTGGATTTTTCGTTCGGCCACTACAGCCGTTCAAAGAGTGAAAAAATCGACTTTTTTCAAAAAATTTCATGGTGACTGGCTAACTTTTTTGCAATTTTCTCTGGATGAAATTTTTTAACGGCACTCGTTTTATCTCGTTCTTCTGATGAAAAAAAAGGTAAAACACAAGCGTCTACGATGATTATTAAGAAAGTTGATTTTTTCGATTTTTTCCATTTTCGAGTTTTTTTGCTGACGCGTCACGGCCTTAAAATTGACATTTGTTCCTGCGAAAGTACATTTTCTGAAGCGTCTTGAAGCGATCTTTCGAGTGACGTCAAGAAACCCCGGATCCAACCAGTGGTTTCGCCAGGAAATCATTTTTAATGCAATTTTTGTTAAAAAGTAAGAAGGGGGGACCCTTGGATAAAATTTCAGGTTTTTGTCAAAAATAAAAAATCGCCAATTTGAATCAAATCCGACTAATTGACACACGAGGAACACAGATTTGCAATCCGCGTTCAAATTGGATTCTTCGTTCGGCCGCTACAGCCGTTCAAAGTGTGAAAAAATCGAATTTTTTCAAAAAATTTCATGGTGACTGGCTAACTTTTTTGCAATTTTCTCTGGATGAAATTTTTTAACGGCACTCGTTTTATCTCGTTCTTCTGATGAAAAAAAAGGTAAAACACAAGCGTCTACGATGATTATTAAGAAAGTTGATTTTTTCGATTTTTTCCATTTTCGAGTTTTTTTGCTGACGCGTCACGGCCTTAAAATTGACATTTGTTCCTGCGAAAGTACATTTTCTGAAGCGTCTTGAAGCGATCTTTCGAGTGACGTCAAGAAACCCCGGATCCAACCAGTGGTTTCGCCAGGAAATCATTTTTAATGCAATTTTTGTTAAAAAGTAAGAAGGGGGGACCCTTGGATAAAATTTCAGGTTTTTGTCAAAAATAAAAAATCGCCAATTTGAATCAAATCCGACTAATTGACACACGAGGAACACAGATTTGCAATCCGCGTTCAAATTGGATTCTTCGTTCGGCCGCTACAGCCGTTCAAAGTGTGAAAAAATCGACTTTTTTCAAAAAATTTCATGGTGACTGGCTAACTTTTTTGCAATTTTCTCTGGATGAAATTTTTTAACGGCAATCGTTTTATCTCGTTCTTCTGATGAAAAAAAAGGTAAAACACAAGCGTCTACGATGATTATTAAGAAAGTTGATTTTTTCGATTTTTTCCATTTTCGAGTTTTTTTGCTGACGCGTCACGGCCTTAAAATTGACATTTGTTCCTGCGAAAGTACATTTTCTGAAGCGTCTTGAAGCGATCTTTCGAGTGACGTCAAGAAACCCCGGATCCAACCAGTGGTTTCGCCAGAAAATCAGTTTTAATGCAATTTTTGTTAAAAAGTAAGAAGGGGGGACCCTTGGATAAAATTTCGGGTTTTTGTCAAAAATAAAAAATCGCCAATTTGAATCAAATCCGACTAATTGACACACGAGGAACACAGATTTGCAATCCGCGTTCAAATTGGATTCTTCGTTCGGCCGCTACAGCCGTTCAAAGTGTGAAAAAATCGACTTTTTTCAAAAAATTTCATAGTGACTGGCTAACTTTTTTGCAATTTTCTCTGGATGAAATTTTTTAACGGCAATCGTTTTATCTCGTTCTTCTGATGAAAAAAAAGGTAAAACACAAGCGTCTACGATGATTATTAAGAAAGTTGATTTTTTCGATTTTTTCCATTTTCGAGTTTTTTTGCTGACGCGTCACGGCCTTAAAATTGACATTTGTTCCTGCGAAAGTACATTTTCTGAAGCGTCTTGAAGCGATCTTTCGAGTGACGTCAAGAAACCCCGGATCCAACCAGTGGTTTCGCCAGGAAATCAGTTTTAATGCAATTTTTGTTAAAAAGTAAGAAGGGGGGACCCTTGGATAAAATTTCGGGTTTTTGTCAAAAATAAAAAATCGCCAATTTTAATCAAATCCGACTAATTGACACACGAGGAACACAGATTTGCAATCCGCGTTCAAATTGGATTTTTCGTTCGGCCACTACAGCCGTTCAAAGTGTGAAAAAATCGACTTTTTTCAAAAAAATTCATGGTGACTGGCTAACTTTTTTGCAATTTTCTCTGGATGACATTTTTTAACGGCACTCGTTTTATCTCGTTCTTCTGATGAAAAAAAAGGTAAAACACAAGCGTCTACGATGATTATTAAGAAAGTTGATTTTTTCGATTTTTTCCATTTTCGAGTTTTTTTGCTGACGCGTCACGGCCTTAAAATTGACATTTGTTCCTGCGAAAGTACATTTTCTGAAGCGTCTTGAAGCGATCTTTCGAGTGACGTCAAGAAACCCCGGATCCAACCAGTGGTTTCGCCAGGAAATCAGTTTTAATGCAATTTTTGTTAAAAAGTAAGAAGGGGGGACCCTTGGATAAAATTTCGGGTTTTTGTCAAAAATAAAAAATCGCCAATTTTAATCAAATCCGACTAATTGACACACGAGGAACACAGATTTGCAATCCGCGTTCAAATTGGATTCTTCGTTCGGCCGCTACAGCCGTTCAAAGTGTGAAAAAATCGACTTTTTTCAAAAAATTTCATAGTGACTGGCTAACTTTTTTGCAATTTTCTCTGGATGAAATTTTTTTACGGCAATCGTTTTATCTCGTTCTTCTGATGAAAAAAAAGGTAAAACACAAGCGTCTACGATGATTATTAAGAAAGTTGATTTTTTCGATTTTTTCCATTTTCGAGTTTTTTTGCTGACGCGTCACGGCCTTAAAATTGACATTTGTTCCTGCGAAAGTACATTTTCTGAAGCGTCTTGAAGCGATCTTTCGAGTGACGTCAAGAAACCCCGGATCCAACCAGTGGTTTCGCCAGGAAACCATTTTTAATGCAATTTTTGTTAAAAAGTAAGAAGGGGGGACCCTTGGATAAAATTTCGGGTTTTTGTCAAAAATAAAAAATCGCCAATTTTAATCAAATCCGACTAATTGACACACGAGGAACACAGATTTGCAATCCGCGTTCAAATTGGATTCTTCGTTCGGCCGCTACAGCCGTTCAAAGTGTGAAAAAATCGACTTTTTTCAAAAAATTTCATAGTGACTGGCTAACTTTTTTGCAATTTTCTCTGGATGAAATTTTTTAACGGCAATCGTTTTATCTCGTTCTTCTGATGAAAAAAAAGGTAAAACACAAGCGTCTACGATGATTATTAAGAAAGTTGATTTTTTCGATTTTTTTCAATTTTCCAGTTTTTTTGTTGACGCGTCACGGCCTTAAAATTGACATTTGTTCCTGCGAAAGTACATTTTCTGAAGCGTCTTGAAGCGATCTTTCGAGTGACGTCAAGAAACCCCGGATCCAACCAGTGGTTTCGCCAGGAAATCAGTTTTAATGCAATTTTTGTTAAAAAGTAAGAAGGGGGGACCCTTGGATAAAATTTCGGGTTTTTGTCAAAAATAAAAAATCGCCAATTTTAATCAAATCCGACTAATTGACACACGAGGAACACAGATTTGCAATCCGCGTTCAAATTGGATTCTTCGTTCGGCCGCTACAGCCGTTCAAAGTGTGAAAAAATCGACTTTTTTCAAAAAATTTCATAGTGACTGGCTAACTTTTTTGCAATTTTCTCTGGATGAAATTTTTTAACGGCAATCGTTTTATCTCGTTCTTCTGATGAAAAAAAAGGTAAAACACAAGCGTCTACGATGATTATTAAGAAAGTTGATTTTTTCGATTTTTTTCAATTTTCCAGTTTTTTTGTTGACGCGTCACGGCCTTAAAATTGACATTTGTTCCTGCGAAAGTACATTTTCTGAAGCGTCTTGAAGCGATCTTTCGAGTGACGTCAAGAAACCCCGGATCCAACCAGTGGTTTCGCCAGGAAATCAGTTTTAATGCAATTTTTGTTAAAAAGTAACAAGGGGGGACCCTTGGATAAAATTTCGGGTTTTTGTCAAAAATAAAAAATCGCCAATTTTAATCAAATCCGACTAATTGACACACGAGGAACACAGATTTGCAATCCGCGTTCAAATTGGATTTTTCGTTCGGCCACTACAGCCGTTCAAATTGTGCAAAAATCGACTTTTTTCAAAAAATTTCATGGTGACTGGCTAACTTTTTTGCAATTTTCTCTGGATGAAATTTTTTAACGGCAATCGTTTTATCTCGTTCTTCTGATGAAAAAAAAGGTAAAACACAAGCGTCTACGATGATTATTAAGAAAGTTGATTTTTTCGATTTTTTCCATTTTCGAGTTTTTTTGCTGACGCGTCACGGCCCTAAAATTGACATTTGTTCCTGCGAAAGTACATTTTCTGAAGCATCTTGAAGCGATCTTTCGAGTGACGTCAAGAAACCCCGGATCCAACCAGTGGTTTCGCCAGGAAATCAGTTTTAATGCAATTTTTGTTAAAAAGTAAGAAGGGGGGACCCTTGGATAAAATTTCGGGTTTTTGTCAAAAATAAAAAATCGCCAATTTTAATCAAATCCGACTAATTGACACACGAGGAACACAGATTTGCAATCCGCGTTCAAATTGGATTCTTCGTTCGGCCGCTACAGCCGTTCAAAGTGTGAAAAAATCGACTTTTTTCAAAAAATTTCATAGTGACTGGCTAACTTTTTTGCAATTTTCTCTGGATGACATTTTTTAACGGCACTCGTTTTATCTCGTTCTTCTGATGAAAAAAAAGGTAAAACACAAGCGTCTACGATGATTATTAAGAAAGTTGATTTTTTCGATTTTTTCCATTTTCGAGTTTTTTTGCTGACGCGTCACGGCCTTAAAATTGACATTTGTTCCTGCGAAAGTACATTTTCTGAAGCGTCTTGAAGCGATCTTTCGAGTGACGTCAAGAAACCCCGGATCCAACCAGTGGTTTCGCCAGGAAATCAGTTTTAATGCAATTTTTGTTAAAAAGTAAGAAGGGGGGACCCTTGGATAAAATTTCGGGTTTTTGTCAAAAATAAAAAATCGCCAATTTTAATCAAATCCGACTAATTGACACACGAGGAACACAGATTTGCAATCCGCGTTCAAATTGGATTCTTCGTTCGGCCGCTACAGCCGTTCAAAGTGTGAAAAAATCGACTTTTTTCAAAAAATTTCATAGTGACTGGCTAACTTTTTTGCAATTTTCTCTGGATGAAATTTTTTTACGGCAATCGTTTTATCTCGTTCTTCTGATGAAAAAAAAGGTAAAACACAAGCGTCTACGATGATTATTAAGAAAGTTGATTTTTTCGATTTTTTCCATTTTCGAGTTTTTTTGCTGACGCGTCACGGCCTTAAAATTGACATTTGTTCCTGCGAAAGTACATTTTCTGAAGCGTCTTGAAGCGATCTTTCGAGTGACGTCAAGAAACCCCGGATCCAACCAGTGGTTTCGCCAGGAAATCAGTTTTAATGCAATTTTTGTTAAAAAGTAACAAGGGGGGACCCTTGGATAAAATTTCGGGTTTTTGTCAAAAATAAAAAATCGCCAATTTTAATCAAATCCGACTAATTGACACACGAGGAACACAGATTTGCAATCCGCGTTCAAATTGGATTTTTCGTTCGGCCACTACAGCCGTTCAAATTGTGAAAAAATCGACTTTTTTCAAAAAATTTCATGGTGACTGGCTAACTTTTTTGCAATTTTCTCTGGATGACATTTTTTAACGGCACTCGTTTTATCTCGTTCTTCTGATGAAAAAAAAGGTAAAACACAAGCGTCTACGATGATTATTAAGAAAGTTGATTTTTTCGATTTTTTCCATTTTCGAGTTTTTTTGCTGACGCGTCACGGCCTTAAAATTGACATTTGTTCCTGCGAAAGTACATTTTCTGAAGCGTCTTGAAGCGATCTTTCGAGTGACGTCAAGAAACCCCGGATCCAACCAGTGGTTTCGCCAGGAAACCATTTTTAATGCAATTTTTGTTAAAAAGTAAGAAGGGGGGACCCTTGGATAAAATTTCGGGTTTTTGTTAAAAATAAAAAAATCGCCAATTTTAATCAAATCCGACTAATTGACACACGAGGAACACAGATTTGCAATCCGCGTTCAAATTGGATTCTTCGTTCGGCCGCTACAGCCGTTCAAAGTGTGAAAAAATCGACTTTTTTAAAAAAATTTCATAGTGACTGGCTAACTTTTTTGCAATTTTCTCTGGATGAAATTTTTTAACGGCAATCGTTTTATCTCGTTCTTCTGATGAAAAAAAAGGTAAAACACAAGCGTCTACGATGATTATTAAGAAAGTTGATTTTTTCGATTTTTTCCATTTTCGAGTTTTTTTGCTGACGCGTCACGGCCTTAAAATTGACATTTGTTCCTGCGAAAGTACATTTTCTGAAGCGTCTTGAAGCGATCTTTCGAGTGACGTCAAGAAACCCCGGATCCAACCAGTGGTTTCGCCAGGAAATCAGTTTTAATGCAATTTTTGTTAAAAAGTAAGAAGGGGGGACCCTTGGATAAAATTTCGGGTTTTTGTCAAAAATAAAAAATCGCCAATTTTAATCAAATCCGACTAATTGACACACGAGGAACACAGATTTGCAATCCGCGTTCAAATTGGATTTTTCGTTCGGCCACTACAGCCGTTCAAAGTGTGAAAAAATCGACTTTTTTCAAAAAATTTCATGGTGACTGGCTAACTTTTTTGCAATTTTCTCTGGATGAAATTTTTTAACGGTACTCGTTTTATCTCGTTCTTGTGATGAAAAAAAAGGTAAAACACAAGCGTCTACGATGATTATTAAGAAAGTTGATTTTTTCGATTTTTTCAATTTTCCAGTTTTTTTGCTGACGCGTCACGGCCTTAAAATTGACATTTGTTTCTGCGAAAGTACATTTTCTGAAGCGTCTTGAAGCGATCTTTCGAGTGACGTCAAGAAACCCCGGATCCAACCAGTGGTTTCGCCAGGAAATCAGTTTTAATGCAATTTTTGTTAAAAAGTAAGAAGGGGGGACCCTTGGATAAAATTTCGGGTTTTTGTCAAAAATAAAAAATCGCCAATTTTAATCAAATCCGACTAATTGACACACGAGGAACACAGATTTGCAATCCGCGTTCAAATTGGATTCTTCGTTCGGCCGCTACAGCCGTTCAAAGTTTGCAAAAATCGACTTTTTTCAAAATTTCTGCATAAAGTTCTGTGTGGAGTTCCATTCGCAGTAACCGCGTTTCACACTATTTTTTGAAATGATTAGGACTCTACATGAATCCGCACTCTTACTTAAAATATCAAGATTACTTCTGAGAAGGTGTTATCTGCCTTTAGAATATGCTGCCTCGAATAAAATCTCTTTTACGATGGCAGTAAACACACACATTACCTAAGTTATACCTTTTAAATCCCGCACGTAATCCCACGATTTAGCCATTATGGATACATAAAGGAGAATACTTTACCTTCTGCGTAATAGTTTATACATAAATACCGTTCGTTCCAGCATAATTCTATATGATTAGCATGGTATACAATGATGCATTACTTAAACTATTAAATATTAGATTGATGAGGCTGTTACTTGGTAGAAGTCCATTGTAAATTTTATAATAAAACACGATTCTGTGTTTTGCAACAAATATAATAAGTAAGTTTTTAACTTTAACATTCTTGTTTTATTATAAAATTGTAAATATTAAAGATTTGGAATAAAACACTTTTTACTTTTAATTCCATATAAAAGCATGTGTAGTATAGTAGTATAGTACATCTTTGTTTATAATGAAAAGTTTACAAAATGTGAAACTGATACATATAACAAAGTAGAAGCTTCTTACATAACAAATATTAAAGATTTGTTATGTAGGAAGCATCTACTTCATTATACATGTTTTTATATGATCAATAAAATACTGTATGTGTTAAACAAAGTTAAAGAGTGGTTTATTGATCATATTAAAGATTTAATCGATTCTCATGCAGGAGGAAAATGCGTGTTTCATATTTGATACAAGTAGGTGGTGATATAGGCCTGGTTCAAGGATGGGAGAAACGAGGGCAGCAATTCTCCATTTTACAGCGAGTTCAATTTATAATAAAGGCGGCCCTTTGGTCCCGCACGTAACAAGCACTCAAATTGTTACTTTTACGTTCGGTAAATACGGCATTACACCCTTACACCTCGAATTTATACAGCCCCCCGTCGACTGCGAAGGTATCGCGCTCTCAAAACAATTTTTCTGCAGCATTGCAGGTTCATTATTCTTTCATTTACCCGCAAACCAGTACATTTATCCAAAAAAAAAATTATAACCTAATAATGATTATAAATTTATTTACAGTTTAATCAAATTTACAATCAACATAATCATTATGACCATTACATTTTAACCTAAATTAACAGACGGGCATGCAGATATACAGACACTCGGACGTACAGGACGGCACAGACGTACAGACACTCAGATGTAGAGGACATGCGTACTGACATTGGAAACTATAATATTTCATTGTTTTAATTGTATTTTTTCTGGAGTATGCGCATACAAATTAAAAACCTAATGGGCAATATACTCGGCGAAGTGATTTCATTAAGCCGGAGAGTGTGATGCAAAGATGTGAATCGAGAGTTAATAATCGTAAAGACGCAACAAATTGAAAATAAAATTCTGCAGGAGGGTTGGCTTCAGCAGCAGCAGCTGCATCAAATCATTAATTCCCCAATGCCCGATTTTACACTCTTCTTTCCTGTTCTACTACAATTCCGAACAATCCAGACGGTAATGATGAAAAATGTGAAGTATTGTAAAAATCAAATTGGACTATAAATAAAATTAACATGATTAGTTCAATTAAAATCTTCCGATAATACAGAAGATATTTAACAAATATTAATAATTTTAATTAAAATCTTAAAATTAAAGCAAAATCAGTGTGAAAGTTCAAGTCGATGGTAATCGTTTTTATATTTTTTAAAACGTTGAAATTATTGTTGTTTTTTTTTCACAATTTCACACTCTGTACGAATGTAATTATTTGAAATTTGGTAATGGTGTGTTTATAGTTTTTAATAAAATCATAATTCTGAATAAATTTTTAATAAATTTGTGAAATTTCCCGTCGATGGCAATCGTTTTTATATTTTTTTCTAGTCGTCGAAATTATTGTTTTTTTTTCTTCACAACTTCGCACTATTCGAATGGGATTATGTGAAATTTAGGAATGGGATGTTTACAATTTTTTTATAAATTCATAATATTGAATAAATTTGTAAAATTTCACGTCGATGACAATTACTAAGATATTTTTTTCGAGTTGTTGAAATTATTGTATTTTTCTACAATGCTACGCTGTATTTGAATAAGATTATGCCGAAGTTTAGGAATGGGATGCTTAGAGATTTCTATAGTAGTGTAATCCTGAATAAGTTCTAATACGATTTGTGTAATTTGAAGTCGATTACAATTGTTTTCATATTTTTTAGGGCGCTGAAATAATTGCAGTTTTTCGCAATTTCGCGCTCGGTTCGAATGGGATTATGTCAATATTAGGGATGGGGTGTAAAGCGTAATCCTGAATAAATTTTGAGTAGATTAGAGAAATTTCAAATCGATGGCAATTTTGTATTTTTTTTTAAGTTGCCGAAATTATTGTAATTTCTCACAATTCCACTCTCAGTTCGATTGGGATTATCTCGAAAGTTTGGGATGTGGTAATTTATTTAATTGCAAAATTACTCAAAAAACAGCATACGTTTGATTAAAAAAAATATATTACTGATCTGTGCATCACTTGCATCACGTATTGGGCAGGCCCTGGCTGCAGCCCTTGTTTTTAAAATAACCTTCAAATATCATAACTGGCTGCTGTTAATAGTTTGTTAAATGTATTTAGGCTACTTCTCGTCTTTGATGAAACAATTTTCTCGTCTTTGATGAAACAATTTTAAAATTTAAATTTAAATTTTATTGACAGCGAGATGAACACAATGATCACAAGATAAACACTAAATTTTAACATTATATATCAATGAAATGCAAAAGCTTCCAACATAAATATTCATGAACTATTATAGAAAACACGAAAAATAAACTGCGTACAGAATTAAGTTCATTAAATATTCAAATCGATTCACTTGCCTAAAGTGGATTTTATAGTTTCACAATTTGATTGAATAAAAACTTCATACCTGAATGTGTAATTTTTTCGGCTGGATGATATCAGCGGTTTAAATCATTTACCCTCCCATTTTTATGAATGATGTCGGGGTTGTATTCAGACGCGGGAGAAGTAATGGCGGCGGTTTAAAAATATCCATAAAAAGTTGCGGGAAACGCGAACTGCATGAAATATTGCCAAAAGTTTGTAATACAGATAATATTTCAAACGGAAAATATTTTTGTTGCCAAGCTGTGTGCTCGTGTGTGCATTCACCACTAACGTTGATTACTGGTGGTTTTGTGCAGTGCAGACGAGTTAATTATATAAGTAATGGTTGGAAATGACTCTTATTAGAAATAATTTAGCTTAAAAAATTATAAAAGGTAATTAATAATAAAGAACGTTAACTCCCATGTGACCAGCCCATGTGAAATATATTGTGCTTTCAATAATTCACCAAACATAAGGAACGCAGGAGACGGAGTCAGAGTGACTCGGAATCATGGGTCCCACTGCGGCTTAGCTGCGATGCTAATGTCTCGCTCATCGTTTAGCATTCTAAAAATCACGATACTCATTCTTCGTTCGCAAAGTCGTAGTAGTACTTCAACTCTTATTCACTCTTTATTTTTGCTTAACATGTATTCTATTTGATTTTAGTTAACCAATTTATTCCGAGTCACTTCAACAGCGTGTCCTGCGTTCCCTACATTCGGTGAATTATCGAAAGCACGGTATACAGGGGCGCACTTGTTCACATGATACAAATTTCACTTTTCACGTTCTACATTATTAAATGTTCTGTAATAACAATCCCCCCCCCGTACGATAACTAAATTCTAATCGATTAAATTTATTTTATTTTTAGTACGAATAATACAATCGATATTTTCATAGAAAATGATTACTCGTGTAAAACGACTATCGGACTAATCGCGTACATGTAACCGTTAGTGTAATGTGTGGAGTAATTATGCGTGTCTTTTTATAGTACGTCGCCGCGTCTCCATGGTAACAAATAATACGCAGTAATCGAGTCGTTGCAGGATTATATTATACGGCAGAAGTAACAGTGAATACGTGCGCTCGGTAAAGCCGCGGATTATGGATTGTAATTGTTGAAACGGCAGGGCGGCCTAATTACTATTTCACGGCCTGATTTTAATTAAATATTTCCCAGCCCGACTTGAAATATAACAATTTATTGATGTCGCGTAATTAATTCTGAAATTTAAATTAAAACACAGTTGATGCATTTAAATGTTACTTGAGTTTTTATGCAAATATTTTTTCCATTTATTTAACAACTTTCAAGAATAAAACTTGTATTGTTTAAGTATGAGTACTAAATAATTTTTTTACAATTTACGTTTTCTTCAGCTTTAGTTTGGAGCGTGGAATTTTGTAGTTTATCAATAGTTTTTTTACAGAATATTCAAAATAGGTTTATTACGGATGGGTTTAAAAAATTTCAAGCCAATTCTACAAGAGATTATTTTTTTATGATTTTTTTAATCGTCGAATGCAATTTTAGTTTTCTTCAGTTTAAATTTGGAGCGTGGAATTTTGTTTCAATCTGTAGTTTATCGATTGTTTTTTTACAGAATATTCAAAATAGGTTTATTACGGATGGGTTTAAAAAATTTCAAGCCAATTCTACAAGAGATTATTTTTTTATGATTTTTTTAATCGTCGAATGCAATTTTAGTTTTCTTCAGTTTTAGTTTGGAGCGTGGAATTTTGTTTCAATCTGTAGTTTATCAAATGTTTTTTTTACAGAATATTCAAAATAGGTTTATTACGGATGGGTTAAGAAATTTGGAAGCCAATTCTACAAGAGATTATTTTTTTATGATTTTTTTAATCGTCGAATGCAATTTTAGTTTTCTTCAATTTAAATTTGGAGCGTGGAATTTTGTTTCAATCTGTAGTTTATCAATTGTTTTTTTTTTACAGAATATTCAAAATAAGTTTATTACGGATGGATTTATAAAATTTTAAGCCAATTCTACAAGAGATTATTTTTTTATAATTTTTTTAATCTCGAATGCAATTTTAGTTTTCTTCAGTTTAAATTTGGAGCGTGGAATTTTGTTTCAATCTGTAGTTTATCGATTGTTTTTTTACAGAATATTCAAAATAGGTTTATTACGGATGGGTTTAAAAAATTTCAAGCCAATTCTACAAGAGATTATTTTTTTATGATTTTTTTAATCGTCGAATGCAATTTTAGTTTTCTTCAGTTTTAGTTTGGAGCGTGGAATTTTGTTTCAATCTGTAGTTTATCAAATGTTTTTTTTACAGAATATTCAAAATAGGTTTATTACGGATGGGTTAAGAAATTTGGAAGCCAATTCTACAAGAGATTATTTTTTTATGATTTTTTTAATCGTCGAATGCAATTTTAGTTTTCTTCAATTTAAATTTGGAGCGTGGAATTTTGTTTCAATCTGTAGTTTATCAATTGTTTTTTTTACAGAATATTCAAAATAGGTTTATTGCGGATGGGTTTAAAAAATTTTAAGCCAATTCTACAAGAGATTATTTTTTTATGATTTTTTTAATCGTCGAATGCAATTTTAGTTTTCTTCAGTTTTAGTTTTGAGCGTGGAATTTTGATTCAATCTGTAGTTTATTAATTGTTTTTTTTTTATAGAATATTCAAGATAGGTTTATTACGGATGGGTTTAAAAAATTTTAAGCCAATTCTACAAGAGATTATTTTTTTATGATTTTTTTAATCGTCGAATGCAATTTTCGTTTTCTTCAGTTTTAGTTTTAAGCGTGGAATTTTGATTCAATCTGTAGTTTATCAATTGTTTTTTTTTACAGAATATTCAAAACAGATTTATTAGGGATGGGTTAAGAAATTTTAAAGCCAATTCTACAAGAGATTATTTTTTTATGATTTTTTTAATCGTCGAATGCAATTTTAGTTTTCTTCAGTTTTAGTTTTGAGCGTGGAATTTTGATTCAATCTGTAGTTTATCAATTGTTTTTTTACAGAATATTCAAAACAGGTTTATTAGGGATGGGTTAAGAAATTTTAAAGCCAATTCTACAAGAGATTATTTTTTTATGATTTTTTTAATCGTCGAATGCAATTTTAGTTTTCTTCAGTTTTAGTTTTGAGCGTGGAATTTTGATTCAATCTGTAGTTTATTAATTGTTTTTTTTTTATAGAATATTCAAGATAGGTTTATTACGGATGGGTTTAAAAAATTTTAAGCCAATTCTACAAGAGATTATTTTTTTATGATTTTTTTAATCGTCGAATGCAATTTTCGTTTTCTTCAGTTTTAGTTTTAAGCGTGGAATTTTGATTCAATCTGTAGTTTATCAATTGTTTTTTTTTACAGAATATTCAAAACAGATTTATTAGGGATGGGTTAAGAAATTTTAAAGCCAATTCTACAAGAGATTATTTTTTTATGATTTTTTTAATCGTCGAATGCAATTTTAGTTTTCTTCAGTTTTAGTTTTGAGCGTGGAATTTTGATTCAATCTGTAGTTTATTAATTGTTTTTTTTTATAGAATATTCAAGATAGGTTTATTACGGATGGGTTAAGAAATTTTGAAGCCAATTCTACAAGAGATTATTTTTTTATGATTTTTTTAATCGTCGAATGCAATTTTAGTTTTCTTCAGTTTTAGTTTTGAGCGTGGAATTTTGATTCAATCTGTAGTTTATCAATTGTTTTTTTTTATAGAATATTCAAGATAGGTTTATTACGGATGGGTTAAGAAATTTTGAAGCCAATTCTACAAGAGATTATTTTTTTATGATTTTTTTAATCGTCGAATGCAATTTTCGTTTTCTTCAGTTTTAGTTTGGAGCGTGGAATTTTGATTCAATCTGTAGTTTATCAATTGTTTTTTTTTATAGAATATTCAAGATAGGTTTATTACGGATGGGTTAAGAAATTTTGAAGCCAATTCTACAAGAGATTATTTTTTTATGATTTTTTTAATCGTCGAATGCAATTTTCGTTTTCTTCAGTTTTAGTTTGGAGCGTGCAATTTTGTTTCAATCTTTCAAAAGAAAATAAATTTAATAAAAAAAAAATAAATACAAATTTGACATCTACTTAAACTAAAATGAAATAATTAAAAAATAAAATATAAAATTAGAAAACAAAATTCAATTCAAATATACCGAAGCTGATATAAAACAAAAAAAAATTAAACAAATAGTCCCTTATTAAAAAAAATTTTTTTAATTAATTTATATAATTTTCCTTTACTACACCATTCGCAATGTTGTATTATGTTTCTAGCTGTGGTTTGTCAAAAGTTATTTTTTTGGAATGTCAAAAATATAGTTATCCTATAAATTATATTGTATACAGCGACTAATTAAAGATAAATACAGAAAGTTACGTTCGAACTCAAAATTCCATTATATTTTTTTTATATTTTATATTTTAATATTGCAATAACTTTTTTTTTTATTTTAAAAGTAATAATGTATATTATTTTAGTTATTTATCAAAACTCTATTAAAAGCTGGTTCAATACCGGTTGTTGATGTGGCGGACGCAACATAGGAAATCGTATGTTAATTTTGAAGTGTTTAAATATTGGCTCCCCTATTTATTTTAGAGACAAAATGTATTGAACTTTTTTGTAGAGGGAAAAATTCTGGATTTATTAATGTTCACACTTAACAGTTTACATTTCTCTAAGTTTAAATAATCAGGAAAACGTAATGTAATTTTATAAAAATAATGACATGCCATGGAAATGAAACAACAATTGCGGATATTGAAATGGCATTATCGATATCGCTGTCATTTGTTTTCGAAATTATTTACACTACATAAGTAAAAATCCTCTTAATTAAGTATTGTGCAGGCCACAGTTAGAATATCAAGATATTTGCGATATGTTTTCTATCCAATGACAGCGATATCTTGTGCCATTTTGATATCCGCAATTGTTGTGTCAATTCCATGGCATGTCGTTATTTTTGGAAAATTACTTTTTCTAAATTATTTTAATTTGGCGAAATGTAAAGTGTTGAGTGTAAACATTAATAAATCCAGAATTTTTCCCTCTACAAAAAAGTTACAAACGTTTTATCTCTAAAATAATTAAGGGGGGGGGGGGGCAATATTTGAACACTTCAAAATTAACATGCGATTTCCTATGTTGCGTCCGCCAAGTCAACACCCTGTATAGGATTTTAATGGGCAATTGATGAATGTCTTCTAGCCCTATATTATTTTATTTAAACTGAATAAAATAAAGTTATACATTTTATAAATTAAATCCACCCCGACGGGAATAATTTATTTCATATCACATTATAAATTGCAACAATTGATTTTCAATCGCAGGTTGGGATGTAATCATTTATTTAGAAATGTTGCATGAACTGCCAGCAATTTATTAAAACGTTAAACACGCGCCAATGCGGGTTTTATTTAAACAACAAATCTAGAATACCAGAGTGCCATTAATTTTCGATTGATTGCAATCTACAATTAATTTCATATGTTGCCCAATATTTAGCACAATTGTTTCGGTAAATACGGTAATTCAATCAGATTTCAGCATAATTACGTTTTGCATTATTCAAAATATATTGTAATTAGAAAATATTGGGTTTAGTACAGCATTCGGCCAATAGATTCCGCCACTTTGATTTTTCTACCATTAACGGTGTTTGGAATATTTATATTCTGATAGTAATTTCCATTTCAGCAACTAACTATACTGATGTCAAAACTGGTGTTCTGATGAGGAAACAATGTTTAGTGTGTTAAAAATATTATCTTTAAAAGTGATTAATGTATCTTATGTAAAATTTAACTATTTACAATTTGTTTAAGTATTTAAATAAATTTATTGCATAATTTTGCGTTTTATAAATAACGTTATTTGTTATTCGCGCTTATGAGATGATATAAATATTGCAATAAAATATATCAACGACGAAGCGGAAATACCGCTTAACCGCCGTTTGGACCAAAATTGAGATTTTAATTAACATCAATCTTTTCCCAGAAAGCTATAAATTAGTTTTTCTGCCTCTCCTATTAAATTTGGTAAATGTGGTATTGCCGCTTCATCGACGACACACCTACCAATATACAGGGTGCCCGTTTTTCGAGCGGTACCATGGGGATTTCAGTTATCTTAAGAGATACAAGGTTGGTTAAATTAGGGAAAAGTTGTGTATTATAACGTTGATTAATAATCTGTTGAGAAATTTGAGTTACCTTTTTTTGTTTTAAAAAAATCGCGAAAAAATAAAAAAAATTAATTTTCATTTTTACTTTTTTTATTCGAAAACTATTACTATGGCGCATTTTACATTAACACATTGTTAGAGCCCTTTTTAATTGAGGATCTAAATATGTTATGAGATTTATTGTAACTTTTAAGATGGCGGAGAAACAATAGACAACTTTTGTTTTTCTTATGGCCGCCATATTGGATTTTTAAATTTTCTAATGCAAGATTTTTTTTCTGTTTACGATGATATATCACACATTATGTTTTTATTTTACATTTGAGCCGAAATTTTAAATTTATTATTTTTGTTAAGAGTGCCTTGTAAACAAAATCAACACTTTTGTTCAAAACAAAATGTGACAGTTCCATTTAAACTTCATTCTTGAAATTTACTTTACTGGTAACTTTATCGTAAAAATGAAATTTTCAAGTGAAGAATAACGCGATATATTTCAAAAAAATGTGCAAGTCTTAATGGAGGTGTATCTTCAGAAATATCCAAGAAATGTATCCCAATTGGATTACTTTTTATGGGGAACTTTGAAAAATAAGATTTATCAAAGCGTTCCAGCCAATATTAATGAACTGCGCAGAAGTATCGTTGATTCTATAAATAATATTAGAAGAAGAGATATTAGTAGGGCAATTTATAATTTAAGAAAAAGCGCAGAATTGTGTTTGGAAGTGGAATGTGAATGTGAATAAATTGAACACTTATTGTAGCATTATGTTTTCTAGTAGTTTTAAATGTTGTAATAAATTCCTGAGATTGTTTTTCGTTTACAAATTGTATTTTTTATGTACACCCAACCTTACCCAAACAGAAGAGTTGATAAATGAATGCATAAAAAAATGGCGGTTCAGTTAGGCCGTTCCTTTTCCGAGAGTGACTTAAATACAACCATTGTGGATTTAAATCAAGTTTGTGCTCTGTGTAACCTAAGTGTTGACCAAGAGCACTTTAAGTGCTATATATGTGATACGGTTTACCACCGGCTTTGTGCCAAATCCGAGGATAAGTTCGGCGTTCCTGCGTGTGCCCGCTGCGAGAAAAACGGGATACAAAAATGCTCGTTACAAGTAATGATTTCCATGAAGAAGGAAATTATGGAGTTGAGGGAACTCGTACATAGCCAAGGAAAGTATATTTCGAAACAAGACCTACAAATTAAGAATCTAACCTATGAAATAAAAACCATAACAAATATAAATAATAGTGCGCCTTCAAACCGCAATAAACGTGACGCTACAGTACGTACGCAGAATTTTACACCAGTAATAAATACTCAATCGAAATTAAGAACATCACCTACAGAGGGACCTGATCTAAATTTCTGTGCTGCAGTGGAAAAGACACGCGAAACTAAAAACGGCAAAGTGGATACACTGCAAAAACCAGAAAACGGAGTTCTAAATAAAAACAATAAACATACAGAGGATCGCACAAATGCCAATGAATCCAATGTTGTAAAAAACCCAAATTCAGATGAATGGACAGAAGTTAAAAAACGTAAACACACAAAATCCTACAAATTTACAGGAGCAGGAAATTCAGCCGGTCTACCAGTCGCAAACATACAGCCCCGTAAATGGATTTTTGTCTCTCGTTTACATAAAGATGTCAACCCAGACGCCGTACGAGAATTCCTAACATCGAACGCTGGAGATGCACCGTACGTTATTGAAAAATTGAAACCAAGGCAAGAAGATGCGAATTATTCTTCGTTTAAAATTGGAGTACCGGCGGAGGTTTCGGATGTCATTATCCACGAAAATTTCTGGCCAGATAAAACATTCATAAATAGATTCTTCTTTAAAAGACAACCTAGCAATCAAAATTTTCGCTCCAGTCCCCAAAGAATCCTGAACATGTAACTGGATTCAAAAAACGTCCTCTAAAGATTCTACATCAAAATATCCAAAGTATAAACAATTCTATCAACAATCTCGAAGCTCTTATGGAGGATATTAATGGTTGTAATATATTAGGTATCTCTGAACACTGGCAAACGACAGAAAAGCTGAATACCATAAAAATAAAAAACTTCCGTCTAGTATCAAGTTACTGCAGAGAAGAACGACAACATGGTGGTGTAGCGCTCTATAGTGATGGACATATTTCTGCCAAAGCATTAAACTTAACTACAACAACACGTGATCGCGTATTTGAATGCGCGGGTGCAGTGTTTAGTATTGACACAACGAAATTTATCGTGGTTGTCGTCTACAGACCCCCTTCAGGTGATATTACAACATTCTTTGAACTATTTGAAACTTTAACATTAAAATTGATAAATTGTGACACTGCATTTTTCATAATCGGTGATTTTAATATTAATTTTGTATCTATATGTAAAACGACTAACGACTTTAAGGATATTTTAGTTTCGTTCGATCTAAATTTTATCATAAATGAACACACACGCATCTCAGAAAATTCTGAATCATGTATTGACAACATTATAACCAATGTTAAAACAGGTATTGCAGCGTCTGTGATACATGCGGCTATTTCTGACCACTCTGCACAACTCCTCGAGTACACTGTTGATGTCAATCTAAAAAAAAAGTACCAAGAAGATCAGAATATTTTCCGACGAATGCATTTATAACTTTGTTACAGACATTAGTAATGAAAATTTCCAATACGTCTATACATCTGAAAATGTAAATGATAAATACTCAGCTTTCATAAATACATTCCTAATTTATTTTAATAAACATTTTCGACAAAAAAATCACATCACCAAAAAGCGTAAAATATATCAAACCCCTGAATTATTATATTATAAAAATCAAATGCTACTTTACCAAACCATATCAAGATATCAACCTGAATATACACCTATTTTTAAAGAAACTCAAAAGAAATACTCCTCACTACTAGCTCAAGAAAAAAATAAACAGATTGAGTCTCAAATAAATAAATCCAAAAACAAATCTCGCACTACATGGAATATTATATCAACTATGGTTACGTCAAAAAAGAAAGATGGACACAATTTACCATGCAGTAACGATTTTATTAAATTAGCAAACAATTTCAATAATTATTTCAATGAAATCTTAAATGAACTCCCCCAAAATATTAATATAAATAGCGTGAATAAAATACCACTAAATCCAATTTCATTATTTTTTGAACCTATAACTGAACAGGAGTTAATTAGCATACTAACAAATATGCAAAATACAAGGAGTGCAGGGTATGATGGAGTACCAGTGTGTGTCTTAAAACACTGCGCGGGTACTATATCTAAGTCCATGTGTGATGTATTAAATAAGTGTATGGAAGATGGTGTTTTTCCAGATCAACTAAAGCACGGAATTATCACACCGGTTTTCAAAAAAGGGGACAGTGATAATATTGAAGATTATCGTCCTATCACAATTTTAAGTACGTTTTCAAAGATCTCGGAATTAGTCATTTGTAAAAGAATTATTAAATTTTTCCTCAAATACAATCTATTTTCAAATAGTCAACATGGGTTCCTGAGTGGGCGAAATACCGAAACTGCATTGTTCGATCTTACTAATGCTATATTGCTTGCATTTGAGGAACGGGATGTCACCTGTGGAGTATTCCTCGACTTATCCAAGGCTTTTGATACTATCAATTTTTCTTTATTACTTCAGAAATTATACCAGTATGGTATACGCGGGGTTGCCCTAAATTTAATAAGCTCTTATCTACATGGTAGAAGCCATTCAACAAAATTAGTTGACACAGTTAATGGAACCGATGTGATCTCAGAGGCCTTGGACACGTCGAGGGGAATTCCACAGGGTAGTATTCTAGGCCCATTACTATTTATAATATTTATAAATGATCTTCCGTTTACCACGCCAAAAGACGTTTGTTTATTAAATTACGCAGACGATACAACTGTACTAATTAAAGGTGAAACTGTTCCAGACTTAGTTAAAAACGGTAGTTGCACCATATCATCTATAGAAAATTGGTTCAAACTCAACAGGCTAAAATTGAATACAGACAAGACCAATTGCATTTTTTTCAAAATTAACCAAAACTTAACAACACCGGAAAGCATCATCCTAAATAATAATTGCTACTCATTTATAAAATCAGCAAATTTCTTGGGAATCGTTATTGACGAAACTCTGAGTTTCTCTCCGCAAATAAATGTGGTGTGCACTAAAGTTAGTAAAGGCTGCTACGGTTTGCGGATACTAATCAATGCAAGTAACTACATGATTGCAAGACACTTTTACTATGCCAACATATATTCACACCTTAGATATGGCATTATTTTCTGGGGTGCAGGTGTTGACGCCAATAAGGTTTTGCTTGCACAAAAAAAGGCAATACGAATACTACACAAACTAAAATATCACGATAGTTGTCGGGGTGTATTTAAAGCGAACAACCTTTTAACCTGTTTTGGTATATATATTTACGAATGTACTAAGTTTGTCTGGAATCAAAAGGACAAATTTAGTGCAGCTTTATTTTCAAGTTCATACAATACCAGACATGGTCAACAGTTCACACTTCCTTTCCATAGACTACATAAATATGAAAAAGGTGCTTACTACACATGCATTAAAATAATTAATTATCTTCCCAAATCAATCAAACAGGTTGAAAGTCTATACGCCAGAAAGAGAGAACTGTTTAATTACTTGTGTACCTTAGAACCTTACTCAATGGACGAATATTACAATTACAGATAGAATCCTATAATAAGATTACCTAGTCAAATCATATCTTTTTTTTTTTTGATTATACGTATCGTTTACTGACTATTTTTTTTCATGTACATTATTTACCTGTAAATTTGTAGTGTCCATTGAAAAAATAAATACCTATTATTATTATTATATATATTATTATTATTATTATTATTATATTCGCTTGCTTGATTGTAAATGAATTAAATAATAAAATAAAATGCCACAGTTTGTTTTATAGGCTTTGTAATAATCATTGTTGTAGAAAAGTGTGCACTCTTTACAAAAATAATACATTTCAAAATTTGGCTCAATTGCAAAATTAAAACATAATGTGTGATATATCATCGTAAACAGAAAAAAATCTTGCATTAGAAAATGTAGAAATCCAATATGGCGGCCATAAGAAAAATAAAAGTTGTCTATTGTTTCTCCGCCATCTTGAAAGCTACAATAAATCTATTAACATATTTAGATCCTCCATTAAAAAGTGCTCTAATAATGTTTTAGTGTAAAATGTGCAATAGTAATAGTTTTCGAATAAATAAGTAAAAATGAAAATTGAATTTTTTTATTTTTTCGCGATTTTTTAAAACAAAAAGAGGTAACTCAAATTTTTCAACAGATTATTAATCAACGTTATAATACACAACTTTTCCTTAATTTAACCAACCTTGTATCTCTTAAGATAACTGAAATCCTCATGGTGCCGCTCGAAAAACTGGCACCCTGTATATTTATAAAAATATAGGTAACCATTTTAAAAGAAAAATATCGTTTATCATTAAAGTTTTTGTTGTATTATAGCATTCATTTTTAGACACTTAATTAATTTAATTTAATTTCAATGCGTTCAAGGCAAAACTTGTAACAAATTTGCATCATTTGTTTTGTTAAAAGTATGTAGTGTACTGGTAATAATTCCTCCCACGCAGTTAGTGAAATTGTTTTTAATTATAACTTTTGAGATAATGCGTAAAATTAAGAATAATTGTATTGTATGAAAGTAGCGGCTAAATGTGAAAATATAAATGTTAGGTCACGCTTAGTGGCCGTGTAAATTATTAACGTTAATCAGCATAAAATACAGGTTGACAATGTGTAATTGTACTGACATAGAAATGCTTTTATATTACAATTAGTATTTCACCGCAGCTTTTTTTTTTAGGGTCAACCCAAATTAAATCACATTCCATTAAGTATTTTTTTGACTGAAAATATCATTGCAAACATTGCATTTTTTAATTCATGTCTCACTTGTTGGTAAATTATTTACATGATTTATCTTTTAATAATCAATAATAAAATAATTAAATAAATACGGCAGGTGTTTGTTTGTTTTGTTTGGATTTTCTCTAATCTAATTTCTAATGTTGATCTAAGTTACGATCAAGGGAAAAATGTTGTAACCAATTCGTGTGTTAATTGGCGATTAATGAACAATTAACGTGAAAATGTCTCGATCATTAATCGCCATCATTAACACACTTGTTGGTTAAATAACTATTATTAGCTGATATGTGTTTCCCTAGAGCCATTACAACAATTTCTGGAAAGAAAATCATAATTTTGACGTTTTAAACGTCAGTGTCATCCTCTCGATGTACATTTAAAATATGATTTAAATAGAAAATAAACCATGAGAGTGTAAATATAAATGGTACTATTAAGTCGGAGAAAGTAACATGATGGCCACATCACCATTCTTTTTTTCGATGGCAACCCCGCATGTGCTGATATCATTCGAACGATGTTTGGATATTTATGAATGTTTTTGTTGGGGATCGTAGAATCGTCGTCCCTTTTTTCGTGCTTTTGTGCAGACTATATTAATCGGGATATAAATAGTTTATGTGGGATCGAAGAACCCATGATTCGGGAGGGTCGAGTTTTTTTGTCGCAAAGGTAATGGCTTGTTTGTTCGAAAGGATCAATAACCATTTTATTGATGTTTTTGTCGAATAAATTCGAATCGTATTTACGGCAGAACGGAATGAAACGGTTTACACGATATTCGATAATAAATGGATCTTTGAAATATGATAGGGAAATGTTTGCTCACGATTTGATATAAGAAGGAAGATAAAATGCACATTTTAAATGCAATGAAATGAATAAAAGATACAAAATAATAATGACGTAACCTTTCTCCGGTTTAAATGTAATTAAATGTATAAAAAGATACAGAATAATTGAGGCATTCGGTCGTAAAACATGGTATCTGACATTTTTTAGTAGAATGAGTTATTTATAACAATAAATTCCTTTTAATCAGTGAAGAAATTTGAATGGATTTTTTTTTATGTTATATACAATAATGTTGGTAACAAAATATGGTATGTAACAGCTGAATGCAAGTAAAACATGTGAACTAGCATAGATGGCGGCACGAAGAAAACCGTTTGTAGATGATCGTGACACACAAAGAAGTTTATTACAGCTAAGCAGTGACGCCGATGACAGTTCTTTATGCGATGATATAGATCAACATCCAGATTTTTATCCCGAATATGAGTGCAGCCGATCAGGGATGAAACTGGTTCTTAGAAAGGTGAAAAACTAATGCCTTATTTTCCTAACCTCTTTGGGTATAAAATATGGTATGTGTAGTACATAACATGTTCTTGAGCTCTGTAGCTCCCAATATGGCATGCGTTTTTTTTTAACTTTGAAGACAACAAAGAAATGAACATCTTTTGCTTGAAAATATTTTTCATAAAATCATTTTTATTCGAGAAAAAAATTATTATTTTTTTTCATTTTTGGTTTATAATTATGAAACGATAATAGTTTCAGCAAATTTATATTAATAATAATTGTAGAGAATGCTAAAATGAACAACTTATAAAGAATAAGTTTTTTTTTTAATCTCTCTAGTTTTCGAGTAAACCTAGTTTTTGAATTTGTATAAGTATAATTTTTCCATCTTTCATAATTTTGACGTTTTAAACGTCAGTTTCATCCGAGTTTACGCAACGCTCAAAATATGATTTAAATTGAAAATAAACCATGAAAGCGTAAATATAAATTATACTACCAAGTCGGAGAAAGTAACATGATGGCCACATCACCATTTTTTATAGAAATCTTTAAAATCGTCTCTAGGAACCAAAAAATTTAAGAATATTCACGATCACATTACTTTCTCGTACTTCGTAACTGCGAAAGTAAAAGAGAAATATTATCTAAGGGTAATGTAATAGACATTAATTCTACAAAAAAAAGTAATTTTAAATTAATAGAAATTGATTGTTCACCGCTTCTATTAATACCAGTAACTATCCTAAACTAATCCGCAGAATCGAACCCACGAGAGGATAACGCGACAACACCTTCATTTGGAAGGTGTAAAGTGATTACAGGTAATTCCCCGGTATTAATGGGCAATGGTGGAAAGAAGGGTTCATTTCCTGCCAGTTCCCAGCCAACGACCTCAAACGCAACCATCCCTAATCGTTCCACTGGCTGCACTGCACATACACACCACCTACAGCTACATCGATCCGAATCCACGCCGCCCCCTTCAACAAAAAAAAAACGCCACCCTCATTCCAAAACATAATTATACAAAAAAAGTCAGATAAAATTGGGTTTGGCGATTAATTACCTCGACGCCATCGATTTATCATCATTTTATGGCGCGATACTTTTTCCACCCCCCCTAAGATATTAATTGTATGTAATTAATCAATATATTATTATTAGTGGTACTGTTGGCCTTATTACTTTTTAATGATAGTCATTGGTGATAGAGGCTTTACTATTAAGTTAGAAGTCAGTTTGCAGTTTAAATATTTAACATTATCGACATAATTTGTACTGGATTGTCTGATGAATTTACGTTTATTTTTGTTTTAGTAGGACAAGGTTATGCAGGTGAGTCGAAGCGTCAACTATAATGCGCCAGATGTTAAATCCTTAAAACAAAAAACTTTTTAATCTATTAAATTATGTATATTTTCTAATTTACAGGTATATTTCTGTACACGATAATTGCAAGTTAATCATGTGCATTAATTTAATGTAAAATCTGATATGTTTGATATGTCAGTTGTTGGACTAATAACATATTCCGATCGAGTTAACATACGTTTGGCAAATTTCCATTGTAATGTAACGGAGCGAGCTTTTATATGGTAATTTCTCTTTATTACGTGCACCTTCTGGGAATTATCGTGACACAAGCACAGTAATTTCAAATTCACTTCAGATTAATGCAAAAATGCAGTACTCGACAAAGGTTAAGACTAGTTATAACGATCCTTATGTAAATTTCATGCAAGCGGTTATATTACATTTAAAATTTAAAATTATTATTCATTGAAGCAATGAAAACCGTGAAACCATCAAATTTAATTTTTTCCCTACGTAAGGCCTGTTATAATACTTCCGCTAACACAGTGCCCCCTTCCGGCCAGACAAATTGTTCTTAAATTTTCGATTAAATTTCTCTTCGCTTTTTCTTGACTTTATTTGCCCTAAAAATTCCTGACGGTTGTCTTTGTTTTATAAGACACTGGTACTTATGCAATTTATTTAAAATTCAAATCAAATCAAATCATATTTATTTACGTTGCTACTGTTTTAAATGTACATGTAACATTGTTAGTAGTTGTATACGTCAGCTTACATTAAATTACAAATAATCGAAGACAATCCCTATTCTAAAATATAAATAATCGAGAACAATCCCTACTCTAAAATATAATTGTTATATGTTTAAAAAACCTACGCACTAAACAGATTATACATTACACCATTTAAAATGATAAGTCAGTCACTAGTTTAAAATATAAATTAATTATTACATTTTAAAAATCCAATGGATTAATCCAATTACACATTAAAAGAGAATAAAATTGCATTAAAATCAATTAGCTAAAAATTCATTACAGGAATAATAACAGCCATCTATTACAAATTGCTTGAGTTTTTGTTTAAATGTTTTGAGCGTTGTTGGTTTTGATTTCATCCGGTAACTTCTTGTATACTATGATAATAATAATAATTTATTTATTTCCCAACAGATACATAGATCTAATAACAGCATGCATGAATAGTATTTTTTTTCATAGTATGCCGTATTGTGTGTTGGTATTCTAATTTTATTAGTATTTCGTGTATTGTGAGTATGGCTAATATTATTCTTTTCAAAATTGTTGAAATTTCGAAAAACAAATATTCCACATTTGTACAGAAATATACCATGTAGGGTGAGTATTTTATGTTTTTTAAAAGTATCGCGGCATGACTCTTTATTTGTTAGATCAAACATTAAACGTATGATCCGTTTTTGTGCTACAAAGACTCTTGATGTATTTGCTCTACCCCATATTACTATATTGTATGACAAGTATAGATAGGCTAATGCATAGTATACGCTTAACAATGATTTTAAGATCAGATTGTTTTTCAGTTTCAGAAGAGCGTAATAAGCGCTGTTTATTTTGGATATTTGATTGACTTGTTCTGTGTATGTTAAACGATCATCTATATGAATTCCTAGGAAAAAGGTGCTTTTTGTTGTACTTTGAATAAATTCGGTATTAAGTTTTCTATTATAAAATATTATTTTTACAGTTTTGCTCTCATTTAGCAACAAGTTATCTCATCATTAACTTTTTCGATTTTATCAAAAAGCTCCTTTTCTGTAGTTGCCGATACAATGACGGTGGTGTCGTCTGCAAAATTAATTACATGACCAACTGAAACAAACTGACTTAAATCATTAATAAATAATATAAATAATAGTGGGCCTAAGGTTGACCCTTATGCCACTCCTTTTGTCATGTTGTATATCTCGGACTGCTGGCTTTGGATTTGGACACGTATTTTCGTATCTGTTAAGAACGACGCAATAAGATCCAGCACTATCTCACGTAAGCCCATCGCGAACAATTTCTTTTGCACAAACTTAACGCTGACGGTATCAAAGGCTCGCGAAAAATAAAAAAATAATCCCGCCACATATTTTCCTTCGTCCACTTGTTTTGTCACTTCACTTACGAGTTCTACAGCTACAGTTTCTGTTGATTTACCCGCACGAAATCCATGTTGGCTATCAGAAATAATCTTCAACTTTTCTATAAATCCCCATATTTGTTTTGAAAGTTCTTTTTCGAATACTTTAGAGAATATGCTAAGGATTGCTACTGGTCTATAATTTTCCCTACTATTTTTTTGTCCCTTTTTATAAACGGGTACAACTTTTGCAACTTTAAGAGCATTTGGAAAATCCTTGAATCTTGGAGGCGTTCACTTCGTGGTACATTTTCAATTTCGATATAAAGAAAACACTTAACTTTTTTATACCACTTTTATTTTACTTTGAGTGACTAGTTTCAATTAAAATAAAAGTGGTATAAAAAAGTTAAGTGTTTTCTTTATATCGCATTTGGAAAAATTCCTGTTGAAAACGATAAATTTATTAAGTACGTCAACTGAGGGAAAATTATATTTGCGACGCTTTTTATTATGTGAGTTGGTATATCGTCGAGTCCCGTGCTTAATTTATTTGGAAGTGAATTTATAGTATTGATCACATATTCTTCTGTAGCGGGCTTTAATAAAAACATACTGCAGTTTATAATTTCTAAAGTAGTACAGCTGTTTGATAGGTTGTTTCCGTATTGTTCGGTTAGCTTTAGCTCCGTTATTGTTGAGTAATACTTTCCAAATATGTTTGCGATTTCTGCGGGTTCTTTAATATCTTCCCCATTTTCCAAAACAGAGACAACTCTTTCTTTGTGCGATTTGTTTAGTTCTGCATTTACAAGAGCCCATATTTTCTTTTGTTTATTGGCAGCGCTGTCTATTTGATTCTCAAAATAGTTTCGTTTTGTTGCACGAATTAATTTTTTATGTTCCTTTTTCTGGTTTTTATATATATTTTTCATGTCATCAGTTTTCAAATTCGTCGTTAACCAATATGTTTTTTTTGAGGTTTTGACTAGAATTCTTAATATTATCATTTACCCATTTATGTCTTGTTGAATTTAAATTTATTTGTTTTGTTGTACGACTTATATTGAAACAGTATAAAAATTTTTGGTAGAATGCATCAAAAGCTGAATTTATGTAATTTTTCTCAACATTATTCCAATTTACTTTTTTTTTTTTAAGGAAGGATGGTTGATGGGATTGCGGGTTAAGGAGAGTGAATGATATTAGGGAAATTGGCGTAAGCTACTTGGCTATTCTGCCACAACCGATTCTTTGTAATAAATTCATATATTGATATGAAAGGACAACCACTAGACATCCATGGACCCGTGCGGCCATTTTTCATTCAGAAAAAGTGACCGCCCGGATGGGATTCGAACCCACGACCACGAGGCCCAAAAGCAGGAGCGCTACCCACTAGGCCACCGCGGCCCCCCAATTTACTTTTGATTGGAGGAATTTAAGTTCATCAATGTTTACTATTTTTGTACTACTGTTACATTTTTGTTTTGTTTTGGACTATATTTATCAACTTTGATTGAAATTAATTGTCCCAAATGATCGGATAGGTTGTTGTGCAAATTTTTGCACGTGAATTTATCTTTCGGTATGTTCGTCAACATGTAGTCAATTTGTGTTTCGTTCGACACCTCTTGTCGAATGTTGAATTCGCGTCGGTACGTTTAATTTGTTTATTAATTTATATGTCGCCATTAGATCTGTTAAGAGTTTCTTGTTTTGAGAATTGTCCAAAAAATTTATATTCAAATCTCCACAAACAATAACGTATTTATTTTAATTTATCATTTTGTTTAGAATATCTGTTAGATTTCTTATGAAAACATTTATATTGCCATTTGGCGGGCGGTATATTGCAATTATTCGTACCTTTAGTTGGTTTTCTACAGTAACTTCGCATGTTGCACATTCGATATGGGATTCTACGGAGTATTTTTGCCACATTTTTGTAATTTATATGTCCATTTATTGTCAACTAGGATGGAAACTCCTCCATGTGCCTGATGTTTTCTAAGAAAAGTCCCGATTTGTTAATATTTTTCTAATTTTATAAATTGTGCATTATTTTGGTTTCAGTTAAGCATATTATATTCTATTTCTGCTATTGCTTCTAACTCATCCAGTTTATTAAAAGCACTGCATATGTTTTGATGCATTACTTTTAGGTGGCATTTAGTTAGATTTACCATTGGCTCGCTTGTTTTCTCCAATGTTTATGTGCCTCTATTTTCGAAAAAATCGAAAGGAACTTAATTTTATTCCTTCTGGCCATACTGCGGAATTGTTAATCTTCGATTTATTGCCCTCTGATATGCCTAACTTAAAACTTTTATATTTTGTCTGCAGAATTGGGTTATAACGTTCGATTTCTTGGATTCTGAAGCCTAAATTTCCAATTGATGTTTCTAACAAATTTTTAAAATCACTCGCTGTAAATTCACTTTTAAATTTTCCTACATACTTACTGCACGAGTTCACTTTAGAGAATGACAAAATTATTTTTGTTTGTTATCATACTTAGATTAGATGGGCAACAGGGGCGCACGGTCAATAAGAATATATCCCTCCTAAGAATGCGTTTTTGTACCCGTTTTCACTCAAAGAATGTGTATCTCTTATTTCCAGCGCTCTCGCACCCATGGAACCCGCCTGTGCCAAACGTTCTTTACTCGATCTGTAGACTTAAACAGTGCTTCAACAGAATCAACTAACTCCAAAAACTTAATACTTTATTATAAGGCAACGGCAGTGGCGGAGTGTGCGATACGCGTAAAGTCTGAAAACATCAGGGTGAAAAGTTCAGGGTGATTTGCCAACTTTTTTGCATTTTTATCTTGATGAAATTTTTTAACGCCAATTGATTTATCTCGTTCTTCTGATAAAAAAAAACAGTCCTACATCAATGTCTTCGATTATTAATAAAAAAATGATTTTTTCGATTTTTTCCATTTTCGAGTATTTTTGCTGACGCGTCACGGGCTTAAAATTGACATTTGTTCTTGCGCAAGTACATCTTTTCAGTGATACCCGGAAACCCGGAATCGAACCATTGGTTTCTTCGGGAAATCATTTCAAAGCCAATTTTATAACAAAAGTAAGAAGGGGATAGAATTTCACGTTTTCGTCAAAAATTAAAAATCGCCCGTTTTAATGGAATCCGACTAACTTGCACTCAAGAAGCACAAATTTGAAATCCGCGTTTGATTTAGATTCTTCCTTTAGCCGCTACGGCCGTTCAATGTCTGAAAAAATCGACTTTATTCAAAATTTTATCATTATCATTTTATTTCGCAAGTAAAACTGCACTTCTTAACTCATTTAACCTTTTCTTAATCTCTCATAGTTTTTAAGATCGAAAAAACCTCACGCTGTAGACTTGATAAATCTGAAATAAATGAAACAATGTTTTTTTTTTTTTTAGAAACTATCTGTGATGACGGAAGAACAAAACATAATATTATGTAGTTGTATAATATATTTGAACTGCAAATAAATTTAGAGTTAGTTGAATTAACTGAATGCGGATGCATAATTACTTGCAAATCGAAGCTCCATTAGCCCTTTGCACCGTAAAATAATTTCGATTATTCGGAACGCCATTAAAAGGTTTTGGTCCATTAGCACGCTCAATACGCATCGACAAAATATAAGCAGAACAAAGTCGACGCCATATCAAACCCTTTTACTTTGATTGCTAGCTGTCGACTGATTGATTACACTCAACGGCGAAGCTCAAATAATCACCAAAATATAACCTGTTGTGTTTTGAAACATAAAGAGAGAGAGAGGGAGAGAGAGAGAGGGAGAGAGAGAGAGAGAGAGAGAGAGATAGGTAGTGTGCATATATGCTAAACAGTGATTCCCAAAGTGGGCGCCACCGCCCCCTAGTGGGTGCTGCAGCGATTCAGGAGGGCGCTGATGGCCACAGGTGCATTTGGAGGCGATGAATAACTGTAAGAGGGCAGTGATAACATAAAAGAAAGAAGAGAAGATTTAGTGAAACGTGGGTTCATTGCGGTAACCAATTTATTAACAAAAAAAAAACAATTCCAAATAGTCTATCTTGGTGATCCTATTAATTGCTTTAAAATTAAAAAAAAAATTCCAGGGGGCGCTAAGTAATATTTTTTTCTGGAAAGGGGGCGGTAGGACAAAACAGTTTGGAAACCACTGTGCTAGAGCAATAGGGAAAGTTAGAAAGAGAGGTAGATGGTGTGTGTGTGTGTGAACAATGGAGGTATTAATTTATTTTTTAATTGACCAATAAATTGAAACTCGATTGAATTTTCCGTACCGCAAGCATACAACACACAAAAAGAGGGAAATTCAATAGTGCAGTAAATTGCATCGAATCCACCGGTGCAGAAAATCTATAAATATTGCATGTGGCACTTTGCCGGCTATAGACAATTTAACTTTCAATTCAATCCGATGAACTGGATGAAAGTAAAAGTAACGATTTCTATACTTTTGTTCAAATTAACCACAAATTTACCGCCAAAAACTCTAATCATTTTATTTTTAATTTAATCAATTTTATTAAACTTAAGTACACACTCAAATGTAAAACTTAAGTTATTGAAACCTAATTATCTCAGTTTGCATTAATGAATGCGTTGTATAATTTTGATGACATTGCAATTTTTAGGTTTATAATATATAACTAAAATAAGCTGTAAATAAATTTAATAAAACTAAATATATTATTATTATTTAATGCTTCTGCAACAACTGAGGTTTCCTTAAATTTATTTAAAATAAGCTGATTTATGAATTAATATTATGGTGGATGCGCCAGGAATTTAACATTTATGTCATGCGCTCACCTTCGAACATATTTTCATTGTCGCGAATGTAGCAGCATTCGTTAGGTAGTCGTGACAATTGCCTGAAAAGAAGTATAGACTCCGATAAATAATGTATTTATTTGTTGTAGCCTCAGTAATATTCATGTAGATTAGATAAAGTATCTCAAACCGTTTCTTTCTTAATATCACAAGTTGTATTACATGCAGTGTTGCCACACGTTCGAAAACGAATTACCGTACCCGCGTACCTATTAATAAATTACCGTACAAACATGTTAAATCTGATAATTTATTAGGGTATGGACTACGAGAAATACACACTTGTAATGATGTAAACTTACGATTTCAGAGGTGAAGCGAAGGTTTTCTAATTTTTTTTTTTATAAAAAACGTTTTTTCCCCTTTTATAATCTCGTTCTATTGGATTATTTCAGGGAATTTCACATTTTTCTACGAATTTGTTACATAAATCGACGCTAGATGGTCCTATCTGCTACTATGTATAATGTTAACTATCGGGGCGAGATAGATTTTAATACTTCCTATAGGCAGTGTTGCCAGGTCAGCTGAAAATCCGCTAGATCTGGCGGATTTTGAACCCGCATTGCGGAGTAATTTTCGTTTTAGCGGCTGGCGGAGAAAACTAGCGTAATTCAATTTAAATTTGAACTTTATTTTCGAAACGTATATTTTACAAAAGAAAAAGCACTAACATTAATTTAAAAAAATTAATCCATTTTCGAAAAATAAAGGTTGATGTTCTGTGAATATTCTAAAATATTTGAGGAACTCTTATCATATCAGACCTCATATTCTTTTCGATTTTGGTTTTGTTTAAATATTTAACTTAAAACATTAATTTTCAAAAATTCATAACTAACACAAATATTGACTTATTGAAGTTTCAAAAATCAAGATTAATTTTAAAGGTAAATGTATTATGATTGCATCCGAGTTTTTTATGGAATTCAATCATAGCGATATGATTTTTTTTTCTAGTTTTTCCTTGTTTAAAAATTCGTTTACATTCGTGATACATTTTCAAAAATTGAAGCTAGTTTTAAAGGAAGATACATTTGTTATTTATCCATGTTACAGTTTTCCTTCTGAACGCATCTTCTGCATATTTCTACACCTTGTAAGTTTAAGTTTTTTTTATATCTGTTATGACTCATATTTTTTTTATATATTGTAACCACTTATTTATATTATGTATATTGACCTGTATCAACCCATTGTTATTGGCACATTAAATAAATTAAATTAAATAAATGTTTTGTGAATATATAAAAAAAAATGATTTTTTGTCTTCGAGAACTTTAAATATTAATTTTCAAAAATTGACACATTTTCAAAAGTCCAAGTTGATTCTAAAGGCAGATGTTTTGTAAATATACTTACTAAAATTTTTGAGAAATTCTATATCAGTTTTTTTTTGTTCGACAACTTAAAACTTAATTTTCAAAAATTATCAACTTATGGAAAAAGTGACGCATTTTTAAAAATTACAGTAAGTTTTAAAGGGAGATGTTTTGTAAGTGTATTAAAACAATGATTTTTTATTCAAGTCTTCGACAACTTTAAATATTAGTTTTCAAAAATTCATA
Source organism: Ocypus olens (assembly GCA_910593695.2). Taxonomy (NCBI): domain Eukaryota; kingdom Metazoa; phylum Arthropoda; class Insecta; order Coleoptera; family Staphylinidae; genus Ocypus; species Ocypus olens. The sequence continues at coordinate 565,858 of OU343049.1, forward strand.
ACACGTATTTTTAAAACTCAATTTTAAAGGTAAATATATTATGATTGCATTAAAGGTTTTAAGAAATTCAGTATTTTATCATATCAGTATTTTTTCTATTTTTTGACCATTTTTAACTGCCAAAAATGACAATTTCAACTGCCACAAAGCCAATTTTCAAGTGTCGGTAACGACCATTTTTAAATGCCAAAAATGCCAATAATGCCAATTTTTAAGTGCCAAAAATGCCAATTTTTAACTGCCAAAAATGACAATTTCAACTGCCGAAAAGGCCAATTTTCAAGTGTCGGCAACGACCATTTTTAAATGCCAAAAATTACCATTTTTAAGTGCCAAAAATGCCAATTTTTAACTGCCAAAAATGACAATTTCAACTGCCGAAAAGGCCAATTTTCAAGTGTCGGCAACGACCATTTTTAAATGCCAAAAATTACCATTTTTAAGTGCCAAAAATGCCAATTTTTAACTGCCAAAAATGACAATTTCAACAGCCAAAAAGGCCAATTTTCAAGTGTCGGCAACGACCATTTTTAAATGCCAAAAATGACCATTTTTAAGTGCCAAATATGCCAATTTTTAACTGCCAAAAATGACAATTTCAACAGCCAAAAAGGCCAATTTTCAAGTGTCGGCAACGACCATTTTTAAATGCCAAAAATTACCATTTTTAAGTGCCAAAAATGCCAATTTTTAACTGCCAAAAATGACAATTCCAACTGCCAAAAAGGCCAATTTTCAAGTGTCGGTAACGACCATTTTAAGCTGCCAAGAATGACAATTTTCAACTGCAAAACAAGCCAATTTTCATGTACCGGCAACTACCATTTTTAACTGGCAAGTATGACAATTTTGAACTGCCAAAAATGACAATTTCAACTGCCAAAAAGGACAATTTAAAACCCAAAAATGAACACATAGCATCGGACTTTTTAAAGAATTGAATTCAATCATATCGATGTTATTTTATTTTTCTATTTTTTCTTTGTTCAAATATTTCGACCAATTTTCAAAAATTCTTAACTCACGCAGAAATTGGCAGAGTTAGTTAGTTTTAAAGGTAAATGTTTTGTAAAGATATCAAAATTTTTGAGGAATTAATATTATATCAGTAATTATTTTTTAGACAAAATATTAATTTTCAAAAATTCATAACTCGCGCAAAAATCGACTCAATTTTAAAAATCAAGATTAATTTTAAAGGTAAATGTATTATGATTTCATCAGGGTTTTTAAGGAATTTAATCATATCGATATGTTTTTCTTTTCTATTTTTTCCTTGTAAAAATTTTGACAAAATTCATTTAAAAAAATTTATAACTCAAAAATCAAAATTGATGTTAAATCTTGTGGATATATTAAAAATGGTTTATAACAATTTTATTTTAATAATATTTTATATCCGTTATAACTTATAAGACTAAAAGTTAGTGCTTATAAGTGTTTTTGGCAGCTTTATTTAATTTTTCAGTATTCATATCTTTAATTGCCCGTTTGGTAAAAAAATCGAAGATTGTGGTACTAGAGGTGAACAAAGAAGGTGCAACATTTGGCATCTACTTCAACCACAGAAGTACTTAATTTCGCGATGCAAACGAGCTTAAGGAAAATTGAAAAATGATATGGAGCGACTGTTTTTCAAGAAGAAATTTTTTTAGCCTCTTCAGGGCGCGCTAATAATATATAAAAACCGTATAAACGTACAGAATTTCGGATACAAAAACCGGTAAGACCAGAAGAAGCACTAGCCTTAATAATCAATAGAAATACTTATTGCTAACACGCTTCTGTAAAATTGTCGTCAACTACTTCTTCCACTTTTGCTTTATTTGCGATGTTTCTATCTTAAGAATAAATTAAATGCCACGGCAGCATGCAATAAACGAAAAATTACAAACATTCTTGTAAATTGCACAACTTACTGTTAAAATGCCATCAGTTTAAATGATAATAAAGCAACATTTAACCTTTTAAAGTTCGCATTGCACGTAGTGGAAATAAATTTAAAGGATACGTAATAAAATCCGTATGCAATCTTATAAAATGTATAATATTTCATTTGGGTTATTTCAAACAGGAGATAGATTGAGGAGTAAATTAAGTTATTCTTTTCATGCCGTACACGGTTTATTTAGCAATTTCAAAAACATCTCCGCATATATACAGAATTTAAAAGTTTAACCTTTTTTATGGGCATTTTGCGCTGAATTTACGGCCCCTACGCCTCTTTTATAATGTATGTGACCTAGCCATATATATTCTATTTCCTTATTTATATTCCTTGCGGAGGAATGCGAATCTGTACTAAAGCAAGTATTACTAAAACCGCAATGAACCAAACATATACATCGATTTGCAAAAGTATTAATTGGTTTCGACTTCGCGGTCTTTGAATGACTTTAAAAGGCAATTAAAATTGAAAACCCTCACTTGTTGTGAAAGCATTAAATAAAGACGAAAGGTAGCCTGAATATATGAATATTCAACCTGTTCGTAACTTTACAAAGCAAAATTAAGTCTTACTAACACTATAAACAATAAGTTATATAAAACGGAATATGGGATTTTCAATGTTAATTCCTTTATACTGGAATATTATCTTCCCTGATCATTTTAGAGGAAACACGTAAATAAATGTTTTATAGAGTAAAAATTTCTGCATGCAGTCATGCTATTATTTATTTTTTTGCATTCATAAAAACCCTAAAAAATGATAAAATAAAAATGATCATTTTCACGTAAATAATGATTGCCATGAAATTAAACAAAAACGGTGCTCTGTCGATTTATTGGCTTCTGTCAAATTTATTGAATACTTCATAACTTTTTACAGTTTTTTTCATTAAAAATGTATTCTAATCAAGTAAACGTGCAAATTGTAAAGTGGTGCTATGCTGGTAGCAGTTTTCGTGAAGTGCGGGTAATCATGTTGTAATATTTCTTAGTGGCACTGGTATTTGTACGAGTGAAAACGATGCTGCTTTAAATACCTCTGGGCAGTCGTACAGTGAATTCCACACTTGTCAGCAATTTGTCTTAAGCTTATGTTTGGATATTCTACTACAGAAGCTAAGACCGTAAACTCATTTATTGGTAAATTATTCTGCTCTGCATTTGATGTCCTCTTAGAATTCCGTAATATTGAGCCAGTCGTTTCCAATTTATGAACTAACCTTTGGATCGTTGCAATGGAGGGAGTTGGTCTATCGCGATAGTTGACCCCATCCCGCACGAAAACTGCTATAGTTTGATCAATGGATCTTTGCGTGTGCGTCATTAACGAAAACCGAGTTTTCTCGCCTTGGACGACATACGTATACACATGATTGCGCCTAATTCAACTTATCGTAGAGAGAGAGAGTAAACGCATAAAAATGTCGGAGCTAGGTTCAGCTATCTATGACGTGCACGCAAAGATCCATTTATCAAAGTATACCAGCATAGCACCACTTCACAATTTGCACTTTTTCTTGAATAGAATACATTTTTCATAAAAAAACTTGTAAACAGTTATGAAGTGTTCGATACATTTGACAGAAGCCAACAAATCAACAGCGCACCATTTTTGTTTAATTTCATGGCAACCACTATTTTCGTGAAAATGATCATTTTTATTTTATCATTTTTTAGAGTTTTTATGAATGCAAAAAAATAAATAATAGCATGACTGCATGCAGAAATTTTTACTCTATAAAACATTTATTTACGTGTTTCCAATATAAAGAAATTAATAGTATTTCTATTTTTTTTTTCAGTTGTGGTATGTTAATTTTGTTTAAGAAATCTCAAAAATTTAAATATTCTGAAGTAAGCAGTAAAGCAGAGATATTTTTTTACAATATTTCTAATCGCCGAATGTAATTTTCTTGTCTGTAATTTAAGTTTTGAGTGTTGTCAATTTGTTTCTAGCTGTAATAAAAATAAATTCATGTTAGTTGAATTTTCATATTTTGAAGCTAATTTCAGTACCGATCCACAATTTTGACAATTTTTTTATTGCTGTATGCATTTTTTCTTCTTGCGTTCAGGTTTTGATTTCTGCTATGATATGTTATTTTTTTTAAACGGATGTCAAAATTCGGTTCATACTATATGTATTCTGAAATTTTGAAGCCAATTCCAGTAGCGATGATATTTTTTACTTATTTCTTTTTTAATTGTTAAATGTAATTTTCTTCTCTATAGTATTAGTTTACCTTGATTATTTGACTTCTTTCTGTTTCCAATTTAGTTGTAGCTAAAATATTAAGATTCTATTCAATTATGGATTACCACGTAGTAATGGTTACAGACATATTCTACGTTGAATTTTACTCTATCTCAAATATGAATCTAATGAATTCGTAGCTCTAACGATATTCAATTTTCAGTCCACCTTTAATGTCAGAAGTTAAGAGCAGAAATGTATATATAAACGCCGCAATATATTTATAGTGCGGTATGTAATAAATCAATATGCCATCATAATCTATAATCAATAATGGGTGTCGCCTTACAAAAATGATCGTCCCACGTCGACCCCGACTAATTCCACGTCAAGACCATGGGGCGCGGTGGTGGTGGTGTCGGTGGGTTCACGGAGGTCTTTACTCCTTTTCACGGAATGACGCAAATAATTCCGCAGTATAATTGAGTGATTCGAATCTGGAGACGGTGACAAATTAGGGGATTAGGTCCGCTGGAAATTCCTTTATTCCGTCCCCTCTTTCCACCTTCTGGCCGAACAATGAGTAACAAGACGCCTCGCATAGAAGAATAATTGTGATGGTGGGACGATTTATTACTATATCTAATGTAATTTTTTTACTTCATTTTTAGTTTAATGTATCATAAATGGATTAAAACTGTGTAATACAAAAAATATGTTAATTATTAAATTTACAGGGTGCTGTAAAAATTCGTTTCATATTCATTTTCATTTTTTGCTCTCGAGTGCTCGTCATTGATAAAAATACATTTTCAAAAATTCGCAACTCGTCTGAAAATTGCTGCAGATTCAAAAGCCAAAATTATTTTGAAAGACCGACGTTTTGTGAAGTGAATTGAATTTTTGTAGTATTTTTTATGTAGTTATTTTTCATATTAATGTTGCATTCGAAATTGCGACATTGAAAAAAAAAACATTTTCAAAAATTCATAACTCGACTAAAAATTGCTGCATATTCAAAAACAAATATTATTTTGAAAGATCAACGTCGTGTAGAGTGATTTGATTTTTTGTAGCATTTTATCGCTACGTTTCATATTAATTTTTAATTTTTGCGCTCGAGAGTTCGACATTGAAGAAAATACATTTTCAGAAATTCATAACTCGACTGAAAATTACTGCACATTCAAAAACCAAAATTATGTTAAAAGATCGACGGCTTGTGAAGTAATCTGAATTTTTGTAGGATTTTATCCTTCTGTTTTATATTAATTTTTAATTTTTTGCACTCGAGTGTTCGTTATTGAAAAAAATACATTTTCAAAAAGATTAAGATTGCTTTATTTCATAGAAATGTATATTTCAGTTATTTTGTATTTTTCAAGGGCGATGTCCCGCTAATAAATGTATTAATATTATTATTAATTCGAGTAAGAAAAATTTGCATGTTGGGATTAGAATAATTCTACAAGCTTTATTACTCGTGGAATTATCTTCAAAATTTCCAAAACTACTTAAAAATAATTCATTTTTTACATACTAGATAATTATTTTGATATTTTTAAGCTATAAACAATATGGCGACAGTCGAAACTTGAATATGCGGAAGCGAAATTTACATCTTGAAATAAGGAAAATTCAAAAAATATAATAAAAACACTTTTACTTTGTTGGTATAACACGGATTTTTATTGTTGACTATAGTTTCGGCAACTCAACTTCCATTATCAAAACATAAAGTAAAAGTGTTTTTATTATATTTACAACATGTATACCAAAGTAGACGCCTCCACCATAAACAATAAATACTAACAAAATTATCGCTTTTGGAATTATTTTCAAAATTTCCAAAACTGCTTAGTAATGATACATTTTTAATACATTAGGAAACAATTGATAAAATTTTTAGCTAGAAATAAAACGGCGGCTTTTGAAGCTTGAATTCGAGAAAGCGAAATTTACATCTGGGGATTATAAATATAGTAAAAACATTATCAATCGTGGAATTTTCTTAAAAATTTCTAAAACTAATTAAAAAATAATGCATTTTTGACATTTTAGAAAATAAGCCATATTTTTAAGTTAGAAACAAAATGGAGACATTCGAAACTTGAATTCGAGAAAGCGAAATTTGTATCTAAGGATTTTAAAATTTCTAAAAACATTATCACTCGTACAATTGACTTCAAATTGACCACTTAGATATAGTAGACATACTAGAAAACAATTGACATTTCTAAGCTAGAAACAGACTGGCGACATTCTCAACTGGATCAATCCAAGTGAATAATGAATAAAAATTAAGTTCGTTGCGTGACCATTTTGAAATATTTTGATTTTTTTATATGCGATTACCCTTTAATTGAGTTTAAAAGTAAAAAAAAATACCTTGCACCGTTACTATATTTGTAAGCGCACGACGTGTTTTCAAGTTAATTCATATTCATTAGCGTTAATTTGAATATCTCTGCACTATGTTAAGTTACAACATTGCAATTGACATGATTGTTTTGTTTTCAGAAAAGTCTCCTTTACAACAATGTTTATTACCCAAAAGATCCAAAATTTAAAAATAACCAGTAAAATGGAAGTTTGGAATTGAAAATTTAGAAAATCCACTTTAGACCCAAAAATAACAACCAAAATTTATCACAGCGTGTGTCTAGCTAGATATCATAAACTACTAGCTTTATATAGAGCAAGAACCCTGACAAATTTATAATTGTTTAAAATTTGAAAATCTTTATTTTTTGTAAAGTTCGGGTCTAGTTAGTGTTCTTGCTCTATATAAGGCTAGTAGTTTACATCTAACTGGAGAAAAAAAAATCACAAAAATACTGAAATGAACATAAATATAATTTCATTGATCCATGTTACACTTAAAAGTAAAAATTAATAATTTCCGTTTAGATTGAAAAAGTACCTGTAATGTATTAAATATGAGTTAGTTTTATTCAGGGTACGTCAGTTTGGAACGGATATTGAGTTGTGTTGCATTCATTTAAACGAATTCCTTTTAAAATTTAAAGGGAAGGTCGAACGCAGGTACTAGGGGTGAAGAATAGGAACATCTGGCATATCTTTTTGGAAGCTTGTCCAGACCTCGTCTCTAGCAGGTAGAAAAGGTTCGAATATGGTCATAAATTACAATTTCTACACCATTACGTAGAGAATAGAATCCCTAATCGTCGGTAGTAAACAACCCGCAAATTGTACCCCTTGATCCCGCCGCTCTGGCCAAATTACTATGGTCGCCAAAAAAGAAGTCCTTCTAATAAAGTACTTTAAAAAAGTCCTGAGAAAAAATCTCTGAAGAAACAGCCTAAAAAATTCGAGAGAAAATATTTTTAAACAAAGTTATTTTTATTATTTATTTGAATGTTCTTGCAATATTTTTCCTATTACCAGAAAGCATTGTTTTCACATCATTTGGTTACAGTAACATTTAATGAACGTTCAATTTATCACGTCACTAACTGCTTTAGAAATCTTAGGATATTGTTAAATTAAATATAATATAATTGCACTTGAATATCAATTTATTAAATTTGAAACCTTCCTTCATCCCGAAAATCTTATTAGGGACGCGACTCCCCAATTTACGATCTCTAATAACGCCTCCAGTTTCCTTCCAATAAATTGCACCTCATTTCATTATCATTGAAATTCGCGGAGATTTAGGGCTTCATTTGTGCCAAATAAAATGGTCCGCGGACACGAAAGAAATTCCTCAAACTGCGAAACTTTTTTTTCTATATTGGAGCGCAAACTTTTAAATAAATCACACGAGAAAAACCGAAAGTAAAATCAGTGAATCGAATCCGGCGGAGATTAATTGAATTTATTATTTCTTTTTCTTAAATGTGTTTTCCGTTTTGTTTTGCAATCGTTTCGTTATTGAATAATGAATGAGTTGAGGCAGTCGACGCAAGTGAAAGATTTCATTTTCAGAAGGAAAACAAATTTAGAAACAATTTTGCGGGAATTGTTCAGCAGATGAAAATCTGCGGTTTGTTTCGATGAATATTTAATGGTTGGTATGTTTAAATAAACATTTTAAAGTAAATTTGTAACAGTTTCGTCTGGAACACAAAAAATATTCTTGTATTGTAAAGAATACTTTTACAGGGTGGCCCATCTATCGGTTGCTTTTTGAACTATCGATTATTTCGGCTTTGACAGCTCGAATGACTTTGCCAATGTGTCAAATATTTAGTAAAAGGTGTGCGGTTTACGAAATGGTTATGTTTACGCTCGAAGAAAATTGGGAAATATTGAAAACTTACTTCCGAAATGGTGAGTCTTCAACCGAAACTGCAAGAAAAATGCGCTCAAAATTCGGGAAAAATAAAGCGCTTTCCAGGCAGTTTGTGGATAAATTTGTGAATTTTCTGAGCCCCAAATGCGGCAGTTTTCCCCACCGAGGTGGAAACGAGCTTCATCTGAAAAGATGATTTTTCGATAAAAATGTTCATCTTCCATCAAGCGTTCTTCGGTCCATTGGGCGAACCGAAATCGCATCGGATGGTCGTGCTGCTTCAGCTCTTGCACTAATTAAATTTTGTACGGCTTCAAACCGAGGTCTTTCGTCAAAATTCTTTGAAGGGACGTGCGAGAATTGTTCAATTCCTCCGAGCGGTGTCGAGTTGATGTTGATGTTGATGGATTGTCACTCATACTTTCGGCAACAGCAGCAATATTTTCGATTGAGCACGGGAACGTGTTGGTTTGTCCATTAACGAGCCACTTTCACGCACACGCTTCACAAATTTATCCACAAACTCCCTGGAAGGCGCTTTATTTTTCCCGAATTTTGTGCGCATTTTTCTTGCAGTTTTGGTTGAAGACTCACCATTTTGGAAGTAAGTTTTCAATATTTCCCAATTTTCTTCGAGCGTAAACTTAACCATTTCGTAAACCGCAAACCTTTTACTAAATATTTGACACATTGGCAAAGTCATTCGAGCTGTCAAAGCCGAAATAATCGATAGTTCAAAAAGCAACCGATAGATGGGCCACCCTGTATTTACGAGTAAATTACATTTACGTACTATATGGTGGAATTCTTTACTAGAGAGCAAAGTTGTAACTTACTTAGCTTGGGAAATTAAAGTAAGAAACAACTCGCGATGGGTCGCGCAGTAAAAGTTTAAGTACACGCGGAGCATTTGAACTTTTTTAATATAGATTTCGGCAATGAATTAAGCGATTCACTAGTTGCCGGTAGATTTCCCCGGAGGCCTAAGCCCGAATGGAATTCCAGGTTATACGGCCTCAGAGTTATGACTCTTATGACCCATTCACGAATTTCCGAGAGACGAGAGGCCCCGTGCATGTCTTACTTCTGTACATCAACTACATTTTTCATTTGTGAATGTAGTAAAACTCGTAGTAAGATTACACAATTATATTTTTTATCTAGTAATATAAATTAAAAACGAAATCTCCTACACGTGTCTACAGAAAAACAATTTTTTAAATAAATTCTTATTTAAGTCATATTATTATTATAATCTGCTGAAATTTTAATAATATTCTTCAGTAGTAATACGTTGAAGTTGACTATACTTTCGACAAAACACGTGACTAGTGTATCGTCGAAACTATAGTCACAATTATTCGATGTATAGTGATATAACAAAATTCTACAAAGTAATTATTTTAAAATCTGCAAGATCTACAACAGAGTGAATGTCCAACAAAAATCAAATTTGTAAATTTTTTGATGTTTTACACTGTATTTACCGAAGTATTTTTTAATAATAACAATTTTATAGTGGTGTTTCAGACCACCCGTCCCAGGCCTTTTTCTCGAGAACGTGACGTCATAGAGCTTCGAGAAAAAAAAATAGCATTACCAATGCCTACCCGAAGAATTTAACGGAGGTAGTTTCGACTTCCGGAAGTTACCGGAAGTAGGCGTAACTACACTCAACTTTAGAATTTCAAATGGGAACCTAGATCAAGTGGGGTATCATTGGATAGGTATTTTAAAAAGAAATAACTTTTGTTTGAAAAATTTATTTCTAAAACATATGCATAACGAAATAAAAATTATTGTTTCAAATAACCAGTCCCTGGCCATTTGCTCAATGTATTACGTCATAGAGGTTCATAAAACAAAATTACATGTCATAAGCCTACTTAAATAATTTAATAGAGGTAGTTTCGATATCCGGATGTTACCGGAAGTAGGCGCAACTTCAATATTTTAAATGCGAACCTAGGTCGTGTATGGTATCTTTGGCTTTGAGGTATTTTAAAGATAACAGATAACATTTTTTGCAAATAAATGAATTAAACATTAAAAGCTTAAAGTTGCCCAAAACCGCAATATGAAAACAAAATAAACACAAAACATTGAACTACCAAAAAGTGTTTTTTTTTTAAATAAATGCTCAAAGTGTCTTCCTGCTTGATCGGTGCATTTTTGTAACCGTACTCGGACATGGTTGACAGCCCGTAACACCTCATTTCCACTTATTGTGCGGCAGGCATTCCGGATCCTATCCTTCATGTTGTCCCTCGTGGTTGGATGTTCTTTATATACCAGGACTTAAAACGTGCCCACAAGAAGAAATCAGGCGAACGAGCTGGCCATGAAACCGGACCTCCTCTTCCAATCCAACGGCCAGGAAAGATACTATTAATAGTTTCGCGAGCCACTCTCGAATAAGTCTTGTTGCAGCCATATTCTTAAACGGGTTGCCAATGGAACATCTCTTAAGACTTCATAAAGTATGTTCTCTATGAAATCTTTATACATTATACCGTTTAAAGACTCTTCGAAAAAATGTGATCCAAGTATTTGGTCTCCTAAGATGCCACACCAGACATTAAGGCCTCCAAATATGTTGGTTGTTTTCTTCGCGTAGCCAGTGAGGGTTTTCGCGAGACCAGTAATGCGCGTTGTGAATATTAACATTTCCATTATTCTTGAATGTTGCCTCATCTGACCAAAGAATTCGACGATGGAAGCTCTGATTTTTGTTCAACAACCATCCACAAAAATCCAATCGGACCTGAAAATCGCGTGCCTCAAGTTCTTGGTGTAAATGAATATTAAAAGGATGGAATTTGTTTTTGTTTATGATTCTCCACGTTGTTGTGTGATTAATCCCACCATCGATTGAGAGTCTTCTAGTGGATGTATGTGGGTCAATACTAATAGCAGCAATGATATCAGGTGCTCTTTCGTTCTGCACACGCTGGTTTTTATTATGGCTTGGTGGTATTTCATCAGACGGCTTAAGTCGATGGGCTATGCGACGAAATACCTTTCTTGACTGACGAGTTCGTTGAGGGTATCGTTCAACAAATAGCCGCTCAGCCGCACGATAATTTTGATGACACTCCCCCAAAACCATTAGCATATCAAACCCTTCTAAATTTGAAAACACCATATTTACAAACAAATATTACTGTCAAATAATAAATTTGATTGCGGGTAGCGTCGTTAGCAACCCAAAAACAATTATAATATTATAGATTATTAATGCCTATGGTAATTAATCAATGATTTTGTATGCATCAACTAATTAGCTAATCTTATAAATACACGGTCGATGAAATGAAAATTATAAACTGGCTACAGGTAAGTATCGTTACGTTTATAAGAAAATAAAGCTAAATCAGCTGTTTTCGTGATATGTGCACGTCGTTTTAAAAATTTGCAACAAGCCAACTTGATAAAATCTGGCCAATCTGCCCGGGACTGGTTATTTGAAACATTAATTTTTATTTCATTACGCCCAACACTTAGAAATAAAATTTTCAAACAAAAGTTGTTTCTTTTTAAAATACCTATCCAATGATACCCCACTTGACTTAGGTTCCCATTTGAAATTCGAAAGTTGAGTGTAATTACGCCTACTTCCGGTAACTTCCGGAAGTCGAAACTACCTCTATTAAATTCTTCAGGCAGGCATTGGTGGTGCTATTTTTTTCTCGAAGCTCTATGACGTCACGTTCTCGAGAAAAAGGCCTGGGACGGGTGTATATATCAATTCCATTTTTTTTAAGGATACAAAAAGTGGAGATAAATATTAAATGTAATAATTAACATGTTTGTGGCGCAATGAAAATAATTTTATAGTTGATTGTCCTCTAAAAACGGGGATGGTCGTAAAGACTTAGCGTTATGCAATTATTGTTTTGGGGGTATTAAGTCGGTTTTAGGAGAAAATTAAATTTAATTGGGAGATTTGGTTGTATTAAATATTCATTATGATGCGATGACTGTATTGTGTTGGTGTTCCACTGAATATAATCGCCTTTCGTCGACCATTTTAACAATGAAATAATCATCATCATCTGTATAAACAGAATTAATATTTTAATACGTTTTACAGTGTAATGAATACAACGGAATTTTATGGAAATAAATCGCAGTTAACGCAAACTCAGCTCGCGTTTTAAACAGAAAGAGATATTGCCATTTGTTTTCTTGTTGGAGGTATTAATTTTGCAAAATGTACGAAGATGCCGTTTTAATAAATCCTCCGCAAATGAGTATTAAACTGTAAAGCAGTGGCGGTTTCAAAAGGGGGGTAATCGGGTAATTACCCCCCTAAGAATTTTTCGCTTATCAATTTTTACTGTTAAAAATTACCGGTATTCCATATTCCAAACAAATAATATAATATTGGATTATTGATTTTATTTCGTGATTTTTAAATTTTTTGCTAATATTTTCGAATTTCTGTTCAGAAACTCATTTTTGGTGGCAAATTATTTTGCTTCTACCTTTCGATTTTTTGGTCTGCTTTTTTATTTTTAGATCAGGATTCTTGATTCCTTGGCCCATATTTGAGATTTCTGCATTTCCAACTTTTTTTAATAATAATAGTTTATTGCCCTCCTTAGAGGAATACAATGGGCCAGCGACCTAAGTCTTTCAGCCAACTTTTTTTATTTTTCTTTATTTTGACCAAAATATTCGATTGGTTTGTAGAAATTTTCGATTTTTTTTGTCAGCAATTTTTATCTTTACGCTCGTTTTCGATGTTTTGTTTAAATTTTCACCGTTTTAGGCTATATTGTAGATTTTTTTATTTTTTGGTCTAAATATTCTTTATTTTGACGAAAAAAATCGATTGGTTTGTAGAAATTTTGGATTTTTTGTCTGCATTTTTTATCTTTACGCCCGAATTTTTGTTGTTTAGTCTAAATTTTCACCTTTTTAGGTTTTTACTTTTTTGGCCTATATTTTGTTTCAATTTTTGATCTTTTGGCCGAAATTTTCTTTATTTCGATCCGTTTGTTAAAAATTTTGATTTTTTGGTCTACAGCTTTGATTTTTGGGTACGAATTTTAGATTTTTGGTCTTAATTTTTTATTTTTTGTCCCATATTTTAGATTTTCTTGTGAATTTATTTTTTATTTTTATATACACAAACATCTTTATTCACAGAAATAACATCTAAATACATTATGTTAAAAACTTGAAATCCGCTTTCCGTCGGCTGTGAAAGGGCTGTCGATTTTTATTTTTGCTATTATTTTCAAATTTCTCTTTGGAACTTATTTTAAGCTAAAAAGAGTTATTTTGGGGCTAAAAATGACAAATTATTTTTCTTTTGCTTGTATTTTCAATTTTTTGGTGTGCATTTTTATTTTTAAACCAAGTTTTTTGATTTTTTGGCCGATAATTTAGATCTTCGGCTGTTTTGTTCCAAATTTTTGATTTTTTGGCCAAAATGTTCGATTTGTCTAGCAAGATAAATGGTTCTTTGTTTCTTCAAAAAAGGAGGGGGGATATTGTATAAGTGGCTCTACCATCAACATGTTCCACGAGCATGGAGGGGTTTTTAAATTTTTGACCTGTATTTTCGATATTTTTGGTCAAAATATTTTAACTTTTAGCCTAAATATCCCTTATTTAGACCTTTTGCGATTTAATTTTTTAAATTTTCGACTTTTTGGCCCAAATTTTTAGATTTTTGACCTGTATTTTCGATTCTTTTTGGTCTAAATTTTTGATCTGTTGACCTAAATATTCTTTATTGTGACATAAATTTTCGATTTAATTGTTAAAATTTTTGATTTTTTTGTCCGCATTTTTGATTTTTCGGGCCGAATTTTTAATTCTAGTTCCAAAATTTTGAGTTAATTTTGGTTAAAATATCTATAACCTGAATGATTGATTTATATGGGAGATTTCTTTTTATTTTTTTCGGTATTTTCGAGTTTTGTTTGTTGAAATTTTCGATTTTTTAGCCTGCATTTATTATCTTCAGGCCCGAGTTTTCGATATACTGTCTAAATTTTCGACTTTCTGGCCAACATTACAAATATTTATTATTTTTTAAAATCTTTTGACCTAAATTTTTCTTTATTTTGACTTTTCGATTTTGTTGTTAAAATTTTTGGCTCCCATTTTTGGTTTTTCGTTTAGTCTGCATTTATTATGTTTAGGTCCGAATTTTCCATGTTTTGTCTAAATTTTCGACTTTTTGACCAACATTGTAGATTTTTTGTTAATCTTTTGCCCTTAATTTTTCTTTATTTATTTTTATTTGTCTGTTTAAATGCTTGTTTCCTTGGTCCACTATTTTTATTTTTTTTAATTTTTGGTATATTTTGCAGTGGCGGTTTCAAAGGGGGGATAATCGGGTAATTACCCCCCCTAAGAATTTTTCGTTTATCAATTTTTATTGTTAAAAATTACCGGTATTTTATATTCCAAACAAATAATATAACCGGTAAATTTTTTCAACGCTTTAAAACGTTGGAAAAGGATAGGGAGATTTCACGGAACAGGTGTGGTATATGAGAGCGGAAGCACCAGCTTATTTATCTTTTTTTTAATTACCCCCCCCCCCCCCCTCCCCTATACTAGCTGGCTGGAAACGCCCTTGCTATAAACGATGTGTATATCTGGAAAATCATGTTCATAGTAGTTGTACAGCTATCAAAAAGAAATTTTATTCGGTTTATTTACAAGATAATAGTGATATTTGGTTCTCGTTTATGATGTGGTGAAACATTTTTAATATTAATTTAAATTTAAAAATTGAAACTAGTCGAAAGAAAATTTTTTTAAAAATTGTGAAACCAACCAAGTACCTCATGTTACCAATCCTAAATAATAGTGGTTGAAAACTGCCTGCAAATTTTAAATATCCCAAAGATCGTAGTCTTAGAACTACAATACAATCATTTAGAAAATCACCATATTAAGCCATCAAGCAGAATAGAAAAAGTTGACTAAAAAAGAAAGTAGTTGATTACTACAAGTAACGATCGTAACTATCATCCTTACTCAGGGAATTAATTTTTTTCTGCAGCCTTCCCGAAAATAAAACTTTCGTTATGATTTATTAAATCGAAAGTACCACTTTACGTAAATCGTACCGAAAGTAGTTATTTTCGGGACGATTTTGTTTCACTTTCATTTTTCATAACGATTTCTTTACTTTCGGGACGATTTTTGCTACTTTCGGGGGGATTTTGCGGCCTTGACAAAAACATCAATTTTCTATTTAATTATGGCAGCGCTTGTCATATAACATTCGTGTGTGTTTTTATTTTTTCAACATTCAAAACGGCTGCAGAAAAAATATTGCACGTAACTCGTTCCAAAACCGAGTTTACGGGACTCGCCGGATTCTACTTCCTATTCATCCCGTAAAATATCACTTTCGGAACTTGTTAAGTAAATTACTATAACTGTAATTAGTAAACTATATTTATTTTCTATTAATCAAGTTAGTTAAAACGATCAATTTCAATAAAACTTAGAAACCGATCCCTTTGGAATTCGACCCCGGGGGATAATTACACCTGTTGAAATATTGTAGAAACAATACATATATCAAAGTGTGCCCTGTACGTGACAACGTGTTTATTTCAGGAGCAGTCCGCGTTATTAATTTTGGCGGCAGCAAGTGTGCCACACTCGTGGCGATTAATCATTGCTGATGGCCGATATCTCTTATCAACTTCCCCCACCCATGCCGCAGGTATAAATGGCCGAATCATTATTTTCGACCTGTCCGCCAGACGGGGAAAGTGCTACCCACTCATCCACCTCTTTTCCGATGCCACGGAGGATTTATCGTCCTACGTGTATTAAGTGCGGAGAAAGTTCTTTATTTAATGACCTTCTCGTGTGATGCTTTAATTGAAATAGCCTATTTTTCTAAAATGATTATTAAAATGTTGTACATGAAAGATAATCGAGATGATAGATTACGGGCTGTATATTTTGTTGCTGATTTAAGTGCCTCTTACGATTCTGTACATACCCCTTAAATTTTAATGAAATCGGTTCAGTGATATCAGCATAAATTTTTATTTATAATAAAATGTACAGTATGTAATCCAAAAAGATATATCATTATAACGTCAAACTTTTTTGGGACACCCTGTGTAATGAAAAATATTTTCCTGAATTTCCCTTGGATACAAGTAAAATCTGAAAAACATAAAATTCCTAATTTAATCAGTAACTGGGGTATAGAAGACGGGAGGTCTCCATGTAGTAATTATGGTGAATTCGCCGGGTAACATGTGGTTATTTTAATAACTATTTAGGATAATAATGAATAACAACAATAATTTTAATTACAATATATGTTATTTCGAAAGATTGTATGAGTTTTTACCGAGATAATTGCGAAACACTTTACAACTATTTTGAATTAAAAACAATGGTTTGCCATGGAATCATAATGGCCGATATTTCATTTTTCTCTAAAAAGTGACAGTCGCTGTCACATTACGATTTACAACGGACGGTGTATTCTGCACAGGGCAAAGTATTTTAACCCTTAAAGTCTCAGGGGTCGTTAGAAGCACATGGTCGAAAAACCGCAAA
This sequence comes from Ocypus olens, assembly GCA_910593695.2. Lineage (NCBI taxonomy): Eukaryota > Metazoa > Arthropoda > Insecta > Coleoptera > Staphylinidae > Ocypus > Ocypus olens. Next base: position 582,822 of record OU343049.1, read on the forward strand.
CAGCGTATCGATTGCGAAGAAGCCCAACAAAAAATCTCAACATCGCGATCGCGTTGCTTTAGTAGACTCAAAGGGTTAATTATATGGTTTTAGTCAGGTACTATTTAAAAAGTGAACGTGATTTTTTTAGACTAGAATTTCCCGAAAACAGCAAAAAATTGCTCAATGAATAATTACTAATTTACTTTCTAAATTTGAAATGTGTTGGCTCATGTAATTGTTTTATATCATCGGTCTACTTACATTATTGAATAGCATATTTGTTGGGTATTGCCTTCTCTAGATATTCTACACTACACTACACAAATCACGTACAGTCAAAGAAAATACAAATGCGAAACCCGCTCGGCGAGGGAATGCTTCCGCATGTCGGTGCTTAATTCGGTCGAAACCTGTCAGTCCCTGCTTAAAATCCATTTATGAGGTAATAAAAGGGTATCCCGAGATAAGATGGTCAAAATGCCACCCGACACAGATTTTTAAATAAATATGAAAATATCATTAGTTATGACCTTAACCAAAATAGTCGTAAGCCGTATATCAAAAAAACCCTGACATGACCCGGGAAGCCCCAAAATACGATTTTTTCAAATATAATTTTTTTAACCACTAAAAAAAATCTGAAAAAATCACATATATTATTGATCAAAATACCAAATTATATGAATTTTTCAAGGTCATTTTATATTTTTATAAATTTATCAACAATTGAAATAAATTTAGGATAGATTGAAATATATAGGGTTATTCACAGCACGGAATATTGTGGCCAAAATACGTGACTTTCAATAAGTTTGACTCTTAGGATATATAGGGGTCTATTATGGTTACTTTTTAAAATTAATTTCATATTATACAGGGTGTTCCAAACGCCCTAAAATATCAAAGTTGTGTTTTTTTTTAAATGGAACACCCTGTATTTTAATAAAACCTTTAATAAAATTATCGGATTAAAATCAAAATTGGATTTTATTGCAAAAATTTTGGGTTTAAGGTTCAAAACCATGAATTCTATGGTCAAAATTTGAGATTTTATATGACATTCCTAGATTATAATCCAAATTTTTGATTTTAGGACTCAAATTCTGCGTTTAAGGGTCAAAAACTTGCATTTTATGTTCCAAATGCCTGATTTAAAATGCAATTGATCAATTGAATCCAAATATTGTATTTTGGGTCTGAAGTTCTGCGTTTAGAGACCAGAAACTTGGATTTAAAGTTTCAAATTAGAGATTTTACATATAATTATCAAATTAAAATCCAAACTTTGGATTTTTCAACACAAAGTTTGCGTTTAAGAACCATGGATTCTATGGTCCAAATTCAAGATGTTTATTCAAATTCCTGTATTAGAATCCAAATTTTTAATTTTAATTCTCAAATTCTGCGTTTAGGGGCCAAAAACTTAGATTGAATATTTCAAATTTCGGATTTTACATAAAATTATCAAATTAAAATCCAAATTTATAATTTTTGGTTACAAATTATACATTTAAGATCCAAAACTGTGGTTCTAATTGGAGAATTTTCATGAAATTCTTGGATTAGAATCCAGAATCAGTACAAAGTATTGTACCCAACAAATAGATTTTTTTTAGATTCTTGACCTGAATATTCGATTCTTTTTGTCTAAATTATTGATTATAAGGCCCAAACATTATTTATTTTGGCCTAAATTTAATTGGTAAAATTTTCGACTGTTTGGTCCGCATTTTTTATTTTTCCAGGCGAATTTTTAATTTTTAAATTTTTGACCCGTATTTTCGATATTTTTGGTCAAAATATTTTATCTTTGTATTTTTGATTTTTTAGAAATATTCTAAATATTCTTTATTTTGACCTAAGTTTTCGATTTAATTGTTCAAATTTTTGATTCTTTGGTCCATTTTTTATTTTTCGTGACGAAATTTTAATTCTAGTTCCAAACTTTCAATTTGATTTTGATTAAAATATCCATAACCTAAATTATTGATTTATATGCGAGCTTTTTTTAATTTTTTCCGGTATTTTCGAGTTTCGTTTCTTAAAATTTTCGATTTTTTAGCCTGCATTTGTTATCTTGAGGGCCGAATTTTCTATGCAATATCTAAATTTTCGACTTTCTGACTTACATTACAAATTTGTATTATTATTTTTTTAATCTTTTGACCAAATTTTTTCTTTACTAACTTCTGGATTTTATTGTCAAAATTTTCGATTTTTTGGTCCGCATTTTTGATTTTTCGTTTAGTCTGCGTTTCGACTTTTTGGCCAATATTGTAGATTTTTCTTTTCTTTTATCTTTTTCCCTAAAATTTTCTTTATTTGCCTGTTAAAATTTTTCTTTCCTTGCTCCACCATTTTTATTTTTATGCCAGAATTTTAGATATTTGGTCTCGTTTGTATCGAATATTTTAGATTTAAAGTCTGTTTTTTATCCAATATTTTAGATTTTTTAACTTGGATTATTGATTTCAATACGTGATTTTTTTTTGGCTATTATTTTCGAATTTCTGATCAGAAACTTATTTTTGGCAAATTATTTTGCTTCTACCTAAGTTTTTAATTTTTTGTCTGCGTTTTTTATTTTTAGATCAGGATTCTTGATTCTTTGGACTATATTTTACATTTCAGTATTTTCGATTTTTTGTTCCAATTCTTTTTATTTTTCATTATTTTGACCAAAATATTCGATTGGTTTGTAGAAATTATCGATTTTTTGTTTGCATACGACCGAGTTTTCGATGTTTTGTCTAAATTTTCACCTTATTAGGCCCTACTTTTTTGGCCTATATTTTGTATTTTCGATTGTTTTAGTTTCAATTTTAGACGACTTAAATTTTCGATTCGTTTGTTAAAAATCTTGATTTTTTGGTCTACCACTTTGATTTTTGGGTACGAATTTTAGATTTTAGCTCTTAATTTTTTATTTTTTTGTCCCATATTTTAGATTTTCTTAACCTGAATTATTGAGTTTATTGTGCGATTTTTTTTAAATTTTAATTTTTGCCATTATTTTCGAATTTCTCGTTGGAACTTATTTTAAGCTTAAAAGAGTTATATTTGGTACTGAAAATGGCAAATGATTTTTCTTTTGCTTGTATTTTCAATTTTTTGGTCTGCATTTTTATTTTTAAATCAGGATTTTTTATTTTTTCGGCCGATATTTTAGATCTTAGGCGGTTTTGTTCCAAATTTTTGATTTTTTGGCCAAAATATTCGATTGGTCTTGGAAGATAAATGGTTCTTTGTTTCTTCAAAAAAAAGGGGGGGGGGGTGTATTGTATAAGTGGCTCTACTATCAACATGTTCCACGAGTCGCCACTGGTAAAGATATAAGGTATTTGAAATAAAAAAAAAAGAATCTAAACTCAACATAAACATACTGTTACTCTATTATTAATTTGATAAAATTTTGCTGCTCAATTGTTGATAAATATATACAAAATATCGTAAAAAGATTAGTTATTCAAATTTTTCAAGATGACGCACCAAGAACATTGACTAAATAAAATTTTCCGTCACTTGATCGGTTCGTGGCGAAAAAAATGGTTAAATCTAATAAAAACATAAATACCCTAAATAACCTTTTATTTGGGTAAAAAAATATATGTGAATTTTTCAGATTATTATAATAATTTTTAATGGTTAAAAAAATAAAATCTTATTTTTCGATGGTTTCAAGGTCATATCTTGGCAAAAATGGGATTATTTATACGAAACTGAAATAAAATTATTAATACCAAAATATTACCAATAATTTTATTGTAATATCAATATAACGTAAAAATTTTAGTTATTCAAATTTTTCAAAATGACGCACCAAAAATTGGAAGATGAAAAAAATCACAGATATGGAGTCCGTCACTCGATCACTTAGGGGCGAGAAGGGAACTAGGCTTGTAAATTTTATTACCTCATAATTCTATTTTAAGCAGGGACTGACCGGTTTCGACCGAACTAAGAACCGACATGCGGCAGCATTCCCTCGATGAGCAAGTTTCGCATTTGTATTTTCTCTGACTGTACACTTCTTAAATAGTACCCGAGTCAAACCATTTAATTATAAATACTTTTTCTTATGTAGAATACACCACCGATTGTAAATCGTAATGTGACAGCAACTGTCACTTTTTAGAACAAAATGAAATATCCGCCATTATGATTTTATGGCAAACCTTTGTTTTTAATACAAAATGATTGTAAAGTTTTTTGCAAATATCTCCGTAAATACTCTGCAGAAAGTATTGAGTAAGGTAACAAATCACTCTCTTCAGTCGGGAAAACGAAAAAAAAAAATAGTCGCATGGAGCCAAGTCGGTACTGTAAAGGGGCTGGGGGACCACCCACTCCAGGCTAGGGAGTTAGTAACGATGAAGGCCGTGTGAATAGGGGCATTGTCATGGTGGAGCCTGACCATGGCATTGATGTCGACCTTTAAGCGGGCGACCCGGCGTTTCAGTCTCTTGAGCACCTGCAGGTAAAAGGCTGAGTTGACAGTTGGGAGTTCGTGGAAAACATCCAAAAGCATCTTACAACTTTCCTAAAAGACATTTCCATCGAGGCGTTTCAGGGTGCCTTCCAGGCATGGCAGACACGTCTCCGCAAGTGTATTGATGCCGAGGGAGAGTATTTTGAAGAATTTTAGGCATTTGTACCGGTACGATCAATAAATATATTTTTCTCAGAAAATGCGCATTACTTTTATAATGGACCCTGTATACAGGAGCTCCAATTGAAAATAAGAAAAATAATATGCTTAGAAATTTGATACTAAATTTTGTGTTATGTAATAACGTCATTATATCATAATAAGAGTGCAGTCATTATTTACAAGATTGGATATTTTGGGCATCCTGTATAATTCATATCAATCTAACTTGGTTACGCAATATAATTTTATCAAAGAGGCACTATTTTTATTTTTTTGTTAATTTTTTAAACCAATGGATGGTGCGAAACTGATTTTTCTAATTTTTATTTTTTTATGCGGATATCACTTAACCGATTTCAATAAAGTTTTAGTAGTATATAGGTAACCATAAAAGACGTTCAAATCAGCAACAAAATCTGCAGCTCGTAATTTAAAAAGATGAATCATCATAACGTCACAATTTTTTGAGACACCCTGCAAAATCAAAAATATTTTACCTAAAATACGTCCTGGGATACAAGTAAAGTCTGAAAAATATAAAAATCCTAACTTAATTAGTAACTGAGCTATAGAAGCCGAGTGGTAAAATGCAGAACCCTGTATAGTATTACCTTTAATTTATATGAAAAGAATGGTTGTAACCAATTGAAAAAATCGTTTTATTTTAGTGAGTTCTACAATTCTGTTTAATTCTGTATACAAGGTGCGGCAAAATAGACAGTGCAGTCAAAAAAACGGTGCAGCTTAAGGAAATGGAGTTTATTTTATCTTAATCGGTACATCATGCCGTTTTATGCATTAAGTCCTGAAGATGACATCAGAAAGATGATGACCACCAGCAGCGATACATTAATGAAGGCGATTTCTGAAATTTTCGGCCGCATTTTGGCACATCTCGATGGGTATAGCGGCAATCTCCTCCCGAATTCGATCCCTGAGTTCTTCCAAGGTGCGACGTCGATGCCTAAAAACATTTTCCTTCAGGTAGCCCCACAGGAAGAAGTCGCAAATGCTCAGATCAGGGGAGCGTGTGGGTCATTCCACGTCACCTCTCACAATGGAAGGATCCGATGTGTGACTCACCGATTTGATTCATCTTTGGCACATTTGTGATTAGGAGTGTAACATGTGCAAGTAATAGGGCGCACCTTTTAGCCGTTTTCGAGAAAACATGATTTCTTTATTTTTAGTGTATTTATGTCAGAGAAACGAGGCGTCCAGGGAACATCTGTCGCAGTTTCGTCATTGACACTCGAGCAGCATGGGCCGTAGCCCCGTCCTGCTGAATCCAGATGTCTCCCAGATCTGCTTCCTCCATCAGTTCTTCCAATCGAGGTTGAAAAAAAATTTCCAATATGAAAGCATAACGTTGAGCATTGACAGTTACGGTTCGTCCGTCCACTTCAAAAAAATAAGGCCCAATCACCCCAAATTTGGAAATCGCACACCACACGGTGACTTTTGAGGAGTAAAGTGGTCTCTCGTGAAGTTGCCTCGGGTTATTTACAGCCCAGTATCGAAAATTTTGTTTATTCGCCCCTCCACAGAGATTGAAGTGGGCCTCGTCACTACTGAAAACAGTTGACCTCGCATGGATTCGGTTCAAGATTTCTTGGGAGCGATTCATGCGGTTTTTATAAAAACGGCACGACCCTCCCGACACAATGAGATCCCTCACCACACGGGATGTACTGGGCGTTCCAAACTGCACTGTCTGTTTTGCCGCACCCGGTATTTAAAAACAGTTATAATTTTATTACAAGCAATTTAAAAAGGACACGGCAATCAACGTGTTTATTGCATTTTTTTATTTTTTTAAATATGACCGGGGGTGTTTGGAGGAAAATGGGGTCGGTCATTATTTGCAGAAATATCATTCATTTGAGAGTGGTGTTATCCGTCGTTGGGGATGGCCCTAAAAAGGGATGTTATTACGAGGGGGCGTCCAATATTTCATCGGCGCGCTGAGCAGAATGGATATCACGCAATCCGTTATTTCCTATTCCGTGCTGCCCTGTTATACCCTGGTAATGCCCTTAATTTTTAAGATGACGATAAAAAATGAGCCCCGGAAACGGGGCTCGCACCGATCGATCAACACCGCTCGGGATCAAATTACCCCCGCCGAAAAAATACTTTACACGTTATATAGAAAATTTCATAATAAAGGTGCAGCCATTATTTACAAGATTGGACATTTATTTCAAATCGTATGATAGTCTAAATTTAATGTTGTGTTAATGGTTGCAACCGCTATTACGTGATAATTGATAATTGAATTGAATTCACAACTATTATTAATTAATTCAAACATAGTGATAGATAAAACATATTTATTCCAGAAGACAAACAAATAAATATATAAACAAATTAGAAACAACTTTACTTGTTGCAGAAAGCATTAGATAAATACAAGAAAACGAAATGTAGCCTGAATATATGAATATTCAACCTGTGCTTGCAGATTAACGAACAGGTTGAATATTCATATATTCAGGCTACATTTCGTTTTCTTGTATTTAAATAAATATATTATAATTTGTTTGTACCCTGAGTCTTCCTTATTTTCTTATTTATTATAAAAAAGGACATCGACGAAGGTCGAGCCCGAAACGGAATGAAATTTTGAATTAATTTATATATTATTATTGAATAATTGTTTATTAAAATTTAATTTCAGGGAATATTATTTCGATTGATGGCATATAGATTAAAATTTGCGGTTTATAATGGAAACGAAGCGTAAATATTTTGTGGCGGTGATTGGGTGTAAAAAAGCATTCAACCGGATTGTATGTTGTTTATAAATTCATGAGCTCACTGCGGTACAAAATTCTGAATCGGAACACGGACGAAACGGTTCGATATTTACGTTGCAGTAATTATGGCCGTGAAATTCCTCGGCGGTATTACAAAATTTAAAGGTACACCCTTTTACGTAATTAATAGCTGCGACGGTTCCACTTCTGGATAATAACGTGTGCGCTCTTTAAAAATCGAAGATGGTTTAGGCGTGCTTAAACTTGCAAGGAAATATATATTTTATTTTATACCAAATATAATATAGTAATATTTATTAGTGCTATTAACATAGTTTTACATACGTCAGAAATAAATATATTAGATAGCTTAACTACATTAAGAAAATAAAATAAATAAAATCTTAATCTATGTTAAAGTATTATTAATATTATTTAAAGTAAAACGTAAAATTTATATGTATATAGTAATTATTACGTGTGTGGAAATTTTTGCACAAACAAGATATAATTAAAAGTTTATTTTTAATTGCAATGGAAATAGCAATTACCTTTATTGTCGTTAGATTTTGTATGTAAAATAGTTGTGATTTCTCAATAATTGTAATTTTTATTTGTGGTTTTAATTGTAACTATAATTTTAAATCTAAGTGTAATTATGAATTAAATTTTAATTTGAACTTAAAAAATTATTGCAGTAATGTTTGTGTCGTTTTTTAATTTGTTTAGTTCTTTGATTCTGTGGACTTGTGTAAACCAACTGGTACTAGCACTAATAAAGCAATATTATTATTATTATAAGCACATATAGGGTGTTGAATTGCAAAGCGGGCCATAGGGATTTACATGTAAAATTTTTAATTTGTTAATATTGACTCCCCTAATTATTTGACATTATTTTTAAAGCTTTTTATGCTAAATGATTTGGTACCTTACTCAATAATTTCTGCAGAGTATTTACCGAGATATTTGCAAAAAACTTTAGAATTATTTTGAATTAAAAACAAAGGTTTGCCATGAAATCATAATGGCGGATATTTCATTTTGTTCGAAAAAGTGACGGTGGATGTCACATTACAATTTACAACTGGCCGTGTTTTCTACGCAAGAAAAAGTATTTATAAGTAAATGGTTTTACTCAGGTACTATTTTAGAAGTGTAAGTGATTTATTTAGTGGTAAATTTCTGAAGAAGGCAATACCCAGCAAGTATTATTCAATGAGTATTAAAAGTAATGTAAGTAGACCGATATTATAAAATAATTAAGAAAACCAATTGTAACACATTTTAAATTGTACTTTTACTGGATATTCACGTACAGTTCTTAAACTGTACCTGAGTAAAACGTTTTAATCATAAATACTTTTTCTTATATAAAATACACGGCCGATTGTAAATCGCAATTCGACAGCAAACGTCACTTTTTAGAACAAAATGAAATATCGGCCATTATGATTTCATGGCAAACCTTTATTTTTAATTCAAAATCATATTAAAGTTTTTTGCAAATATCTCGGTAAATACTCTGCAGAAAGCATTGAGTAAGTTACCAAATCATTCAGCTTAAAATGCTTTAAAAATAATATATGAAGACCGATGCTGTCAAATAATTAGGGGAGTCAATATTAACACATTTCAAATTTTACATGTAAAGCTTTATGACTCGCTTTGCAATTCAACAACCCCAAAACGTTTTTAATTACATTCTCTTATAATTACTAACTTCATTTGAGAGATCTTTTCAGTTACAATTTAATCCTCTCCAGTTAGCAAATTACGTGCATGTTTTTGTGCCGTGTACAAGTAATCTATGCAGAAGCGTTAGTTTCCCGGCAACAGTTCTCTCCATCAAACTCACCGAAGTGCACTATCACTGTGTGCTCTCCACTGTTTGAGCTTGAATGTGTTCCTGTTTATCGGTTTATTACATTGTTGTTTTGTGGACTAATACCTGTTTTTCAAGTGAAGATTTGTATCTTATACGTTGCTTTAGTAAACACTGTTAAAAGTCATGATGAGGCATATTGATTTGAATAATGGCATGTCTTAGATTTTCAAAACGTATTATTTTTCTTTAACTATAATATTTTTGTTGCTTAAATACCGTGTGTTAATGCCCAACGCCATAACTCTGATATTTATTGATCGATTTCAATGAACTAAAAAATAAAGTCAATGGCCGTTTAAATACTAACAAATGACATCAATATTGATTTTTTTCAATAATTACTTCATTGTCAAATGATAGCCAACTTAAAATTTTTAAATGGCAGCATATACTGTTTTCATTTATTTACATTCGACATTATTTTTCTGAATCCAATAATGTCCAATATGTTATTTTTCATTCAATATTTTGGTCGAAAAAAATTAAAATAAATCTTCCATTTAAAATTATATTTTTCAAAAATAATAATTAGCGTGCCTTGGAAAAAAGTGACAAATGTCATTTGTTGTAAGGTTATGCCAAACATGAATAATAAGGACCCAATAAATAAGTACCTATGTTAAGACTCAGTGTAGAATAGAATAAATAAGTAGTGCAAATATTAATTCACTTGCGATTTAGATGTTCTGTGATTATTGTAAACACTAAATAGAACGTCTAACTCTGCAATCAATCCACTCTCTTCGACTTTTTAAAGGATCCATATCGTCTCAAATTTCCTTCTAACCTTATAAATTTAGGTTCTAGTGTTCGCCGCTCTGGAAACCGTAGATGATAAATCCGCGCCGCAGCTCTTCGATTTCTATTACATAAAAAATAAATTTGTAACATGTCTGTTAATTCGGTATTGTTCATGATTATGTCTGAAACACACACTAATAACAAATGGTTGACATTACCCACACAATAAATAACATTTGTCGATTCGAATTTTTTTCAAGGCACACTACATTTATTGCCAAAAAAAATCATGTGAACAAGATTTATTATTATCTTTTTCTGGCATAAATATTAACTTAAAACCAACATAACGGGCATAATTGGATCCTGAAAATCAATCTCTAATATTATAAAATTAGAAAAGTATGTGCAGCCATTTAAAAATTTAAAGTTGACTATCATTTGGCAGTGAAGTTAATTTTGAAAAAATATATAATCACCGTCATTTTATAGTATTTAAACAGCCATTGACTTTATTTTTTAGTTCATTCAAATCGGTTAATAAATATCAGAGTTATGGCGTTGGGCGTTTTTTATCGAACACACGGTATATAATTTCGTACATACAATTGCCTGAAGCCACTGATGAATAGTGTTAAGAAAAATGAATCAAATAAAAAATAGTTGGCGTTGGAATAAAATTCTGCAAACTCACTACATGTATATTATAAAAGATTAATTTTGCAGAATCTGATCGATTTTGGAAAACTCATATTTTCTTCAAAAAGTTACGTGGTTGATAAAACAAGCTCGCATAACTCGAAAACTAAAAATACATTGAAATCTGAAAATTACTCTTTTCACTCTAAAATTATCTACAATTTTGCGTAAAAACTATGATTCTAACACAAAAGGATGTGAAGTCATGATATTAAAAAAAATGTGAGCGCTGATGAATAGTGTTGATAAAGTGTGAAAATAAATCGTGGAAAAAATAGTTGGCATTGGAATAAAATTCTGAAAATTCATCATACACCTTAAAAGGGATTAGTTTTGCAGAATATATTCGGTTTTTGAAAATTAATCAATTTTCTAATGATAAAACAAATTAACTTTTCATGCAAAACACACACACACATTCTAATTTGTATAACTTGGAAACTGAAAAAAATAATTTAAAATCTGAAAAGTATCTTTAATTTATAATTAAATTATCTACAATTCTGCATAATAACTATGATTCTCACATAAAAGGATTTGAAGTTATAAATTTTCAAAAAAATGCGAACTTTGATGAACATTGTTTTACAAAGAGTTAGGTGGTTAATAAAACAGGCACACTTTTCGCGCAAAACAGATACATATTCTAATTCTGTCACAGTATGTTTCAAATTAGGATCGGAATATTTTTTTATTTTTATTTATTTTTTCTGTATACATTGAAATACACTTTTTTTTTTAACACTCATAACTTGGTGCCAAATCGTCGTAGGAACTTCGTCCTTCGAGTCCTGCATAGGGAATTGATCAAATTTTAATGCCTTTATGGTGGATCGAAACGACAAAATTTTTCCAACTCCAAAGACATCGTCAAAGTTGGACAACTTTTTTTTCATGGGGTCGCTAGAGGGGGCGGAAGGGGTTACGCTGAAATTCGCATACATGAACTTAAAGAAGACACTTTAAAGTTTTTCGCCATCAAAGATTCATCAAAATCGATTGAAAATACGCCGAGTTATGACGGTTTGAAAATGGTCGAAATTTCACGAATTTTAAGTATTTAATTTTTTTTCCACCAGTATACAAATATCTTTATTAATAGTAGTTTACATATTTTTAAGATTCAATCATATATTTTGTTATATCACAATTATTAATCCAGAATTTTAGATTAGAATAATAGTTGATAAAACAAAGCAATATTTACAGGTATTAATTATTTTCGCCAGTTACAAAAGTATAAAACTATTTTTAAATAGAAAAAGAAATTAGTTAATATTAAATAGAGTTAGGTGAAGAAATATTGTTATGTATTATTGTGTAATAATTTTAATCATAGTACTGAAAGAATTGATAGATTTTATTTTAAGATAGGGGAAAGAAAAATTCTAGTTACACATTTTACATTTCGATTCGCAATTTGCTTCCAACGCTTTTACAAATTTGACGTTAAATATTATTTAGGAGGCAGAAAGACTCACCGGTCGATGGCAGATTAACAAACTGTATTTTTTCTGTTTAGTTGCGAAATATCTATTTCAGATTTCTAATAATATTAAGTATAGATATCACAATTATTCATTTTAGTAGAAACGAAAATTAAAATTGAAACAAAGGAACCTCGAATCGACCTCGCTAATCTACAAAAGAGAAAGAAATAGAAAAAAAATAAATCAATATAATTCATTGTATAAATTCGGTAAAGACAATAAGCAACCTGAATATATGAATATTCAACCTCAAGATGAAGTCTTATAAAGACTATAAAAAAGTCACTTATTAAAACAACTACTTCTCTGGATAATGCCAATAATTCATTGTAATAAAGGATATTATCGATTACCTTCATTACCTCTTGATTTTCTTAGTTAGAAAGTTACGTTCATTATAATTATTTTAATTCGTTTATATTACCATTACTTTGATAATTACCAAGGTATCACTTGTATGTAAGATTTTAGTAGTAATTTTTGTTATTATTGACCTTTGACGTTATGGGCAATATATTCCGGATAGTATACAGAACACTATGTTTGCTAATCAAGTGGTAAATGTATTCGATACTCTATTGTAACAAAAGAATAATATAATATTGTTTTATTTCTGTACCGGTTTTGGTTTCAGTAGAAACCACAAAATGTGATATTAGGGATTAGGGTTAGTTACATATTTTGTAGTTTTTACTGATGATGGTTTCCACGGAAACCGAAACTGGTATAGAAATAAAACAATATAAAAACACATAATTTCATTTATGCATATACCAATTAAATGGATTTCACAAATACTAATATCTATTGTAATAGTTTGTATTTTATTTTATAATTTGAATAGTTGTCCATTTTACTTTAATAAATTTTAATTTGTATCATTATAATCCTTCTCTTCACCAATAAAACTTATATATTAATACAAGTGAGATCGTAAATTATAATTCCAGCTGACGAAGCCGCATTATGGTTAAATAATTGTAGTAGTACAATACAATTACCTTTACACTATGTCAGTGTTTTATTAAGTGAAAATAAAAAAAAAGAGTTATTTTCATTATTTGATGAAGCCACTGGGTGGTGAAACATTTGTTACAGAACAAACAAAAAAATTAGGTAAGAATAATGTTTTTTCTTTGAATATAAATGGTGGATGCGCCGGGCTGAAATTTCATATATAAATGTACCTCGTCATAGATGAAGCTGTCAATCTCCTCGAGAGGTCTTCCGTAAAGCTTTTTCGGGAAGGGTTCGTACTTGGCGGGCAGCCTAGAGCCGTCCTCGACACTGAGCTTCCGCCTGGGCTGGAAACCGTATTCCCTCACTAGTTGCACAGTTTTCCGTTCGAGCCGCTCCAGCGACTCCTTGGTGAAGGGTTTCACTTGAGCTTTTTTAACGTTACCGCCGCTCGGCTTCGGCGGGTCGGAGTTTCTTTTCGCGCGATTGAACGCGTCCGGGCGCTCGTCCTCGTCGTCGACGTCCACTTTGCACTCGGGGCCCCACGGATAGGACACGGGCCGTCGAGACTTGACGCCGTCACCGCTGTGCAGACGCGTCTTGACGTGCTCGTCGCCGTCCGGCGGCGGCGGCGGCGTCGACGAGGTGTATTCAACCGGTGGATCGCCGGTCTCATCGGGATCGTGCTCCCAGGGCAGCCGGCCGAGGGCCCGCGGCGGTGGCGGCGGCGGCGGCGACGATGACATGGAGGGGTCTTCGGTGTGTGTGAGTGTGTGTGCACAGAGCGAATTAGGGTCGGCGGAAGGGCCTGGGGCCCGTCGCGCGGTACGTCATGACGTAGGTCTCGCGGTCGACTGACGAAAGCTAAGGCCCGGCGCTTTTTGAACCCTGCGACGGCGCCGCCAAACAGTGGCGGCACTCGCACGTTTTTCTGCGGGGGAGCGATCGATTTCAAATTAACTCACCCCCGATATCCGATAAGAGATAAAGATACGCGCGTATGCTCGAACGTATGCACATTTCCTTCCCTTATACTCTACCTGTATCGTGTGTATCGGGGGCGAGATGCCATCACGTAATGTAATGCGCCCACCGACGCCGATGCAGACGCTGAATTTCTTTCCGACGCCTCTCTTTTCGCATCGCAGGCGCTACTTACGTAATAACAGTATATTCACATTACTTGTTGATATCTACTATTATCTCCATATATGATAATCATTCACTTATCTAAGTCTACAACTCGTAAACAAACTGGTCAATAAAAATCTTCTGCTTAACACTAGCATATTAAACGTTATTATTTTTTCCGCTACCGACAACGTAATAGTATATTACGTACCGAGTCGGGATAAACATCATTACAGCCGAGGGCATAGATTGCGAACCGAGGCGCGAAGCGCCAAGGTTTGCAATTGCGCGAGGCTGGGATTGTGTTCCCGCGAGGTATGTATACTATTTTATTCACAATCACGAAATGTAATGATAAAAGTAAAATTGTTTGATTTTGGTACACATATTTATTTCAATGTCGGACATATTTAATTCGTAAAAAAATTGACGTATGGGTGTCACTTAAACCTCAGTACCACACTTTTTATAATTGTGGTAAGTAGTGTATTACATAATACAGCTAGATTACGTGGAGAACCCGAGCCACCAGCAGATAATGATGTAATTCAATACGACTTACGGCAATTGACATAAAATGGGGTAAACGTGCATTTCACGTAACGGACAAAAGTAAACGCAACAACTTCCGGGAACCAAAAGTTAAATGATTCGCATGTTGACATAACTAATAACTAATTTCGGGTAACGGGAACGAGAAGCTTGCTATATTTTCGCCTCCGTTCCCGTCCTCGTTACTGTCCGCGGGTTGTTGTGAAGGCGCATTTATTATGAGGTTACGGTTTTGACACTTGATGGGTTGTTGGGATGTTGCCAACCTGAGATATGCATAAATCCGTTTCGTGTAAGAGCACAAATCATTAATATCCACTTATAAATAAGAAGTACTTAATGAAGAGGATGGTTGCGACCGTTATGACGTGGTAATCCATAATTAAACAGAATTGTAAAATTCACTTCAGAGTAGATTCGTTGGAGAACCGAGCGCATGATTGATGTCAATTTGACGTTTATATAAACTGACAATTGACTGTTTCTGTATTTCGAAATAGAGGTTCGCAAAATGTTTCTGTACCTCGAAATAGACGTTAGTAATAGAATATTACCCATCTCGAAGAGGGAATCGCTAATATCCCAACTTTTTCGAGGTTAAAAATATGCATATTATTATAGTGATTGTGAATAAATAAGCATTGCATCCATAGTTACAGGTACCGTAAATGGCTGATAACATTCGTGGTGTTTGTTGTCCTTAGCGACGGAACTTAGGAAAATAATAAACAGAAACGTAAAGCTCCAACATATAGGCGAACAACACATTTTAATAATAATAATAATAATAATGTTTATTAAACGGTTTAACCATTTTAACATAAATGTACATTGATTAAAATTATTACAAGTATAAATTTAGAACTAATAACTGACCTAACCTAAAATAAACTAATGTGAACAATATCCTGTAAATTTAATTGAGCGCATAAACTCCCGGTGAGAACAAGAGAAAATGTTAAAATTAGGATTAAGCGAAAGTGAATTCGAGGTACGCATAAAGCGTGTGATTGGGTTATTTAAACCATAGTTTGTACTATGGAATGCTACACGAAATAGTGGGGGGTGCTGAATTGCGCGATTGTTATATTTTACGTAAAAATCCACTAGAGAGAGAAGTTCAGAACATTTAATATCTCCGCTAATAATTTTAAAAAAAGTCGACATATCTGCAAAAAATCTTCTTCAGCAAAGATGATCAATATGTAGACTGGATCTTATTACTTCAAGGTCGATATTTGTGCTATAACCTAGTTTGTATGAAATTGATTTTAAGAATCTATTTTGTATATGTTCAATTTGATTTTTATAAATAATCTGATGTGGAGACCATATACAAGAGGCATACTCTAGATGTGATCGAACAAATGCCATGTAAACTATTTTGTAAGAAGAGTGTGACAAATCCTTAGACATTCTCTTTATATAGCCCAACATTCTCGAAGCACGATTACAAATATAGTTGATGTGATCTTCAAATGACACTTTGGAGTTGAACAATATACCTAAGTCTTTAATTTCAATACACCTTTACAAGTATATTGTTGTTAATTTCATAATTAAAACTGTACGGAGACTTCTTGCGGGAAAAAGTAATAGATTTACATTTATTAGTGTTGAAAAATAAATAATTCTGACAACACCAGTTGTGGATAGAAGTGATATCTACTTGAAGTAATAAACAATCGTTGAGTGATTTAATTTCCTTATACAATTTCAAGTCATCGGCAAACAACAGAAAATTCGAGTTACAAATTGCTTGCGAAATATCATTGATAAATAGAAGAAATAGTAAGGGCCCACAATGCGATCCCTGTGGCACACCCGATGGAACAAGAATAACATCAGAGATATGATTTTTAATTTTGACACATTGACTGCGATCATTCAAAAAACTATTAATCCATTTAACAACGGATTCATGGAATCCCAGAGAATACAATTTAGAAATTAACACAGCATGATTAACTTTATCAAATGCCTTGGAAAAATCTGTATAGATGGCATCGACAGAATTCTTATTTTCCAAGGCATTAATGATAAATGATTCATAAACCAATAAGTTCGTAGTAGTAGATCGACCAGTACGAAAGCCATGTTGTTCATCAATTAAGATATTTTTGCACATCCAATGTA
Organism: Ocypus olens; assembly: GCA_910593695.2. Taxonomy (NCBI): domain Eukaryota; kingdom Metazoa; phylum Arthropoda; class Insecta; order Coleoptera; family Staphylinidae; genus Ocypus; species Ocypus olens. The sequence continues at coordinate 599,808 of OU343049.1, forward strand.
ATTTGACGGATATCAGTCCATCGAATAGTTTGGGTATTGCTGATTGAATAGAAATACCCCGATAATCAGAGATGTTATTCCTACTTCCAGATTTGAAAATAGGTGTAATGTAACTCCTTTTCCAAAGATATGGAAACGAACTTGTACCGAGGGAGTGATTAAAAATAATAAATAAAGGTAAAGTTAAAGAATAAACACAGTTTTTAAGAAAGTTATTAGGTACACCATCTGGACCTGAACTGTTACTTGATTTTAAAGAGTTAATGGCATTAAATATTTCCACTTGAGAAATAGTAATTGATGAATGTATTACTTCATGCTCATAGCAAAATGTCGGTACTTGTAAGGGTGTGTCATAATTATAAACTGTTGAGAAAAAATTTGCAAAAAGATTTACACATTGTGAACCCTCGTAACTGGATAGATCATTATAATGCATGACACTGGGAAAATCAAAATCGCCGTTAGTGGTTTTTACAAAATTCCAAAACTTCTTAGGATTCTGATGAATGCTGCTATTAACGGACTCAATATATTTATTATATAAGTACTCTCTTAAATGATTACAACGGGATCGCAGCAATTTGAACTTCTGGTAATTAACCGAGGTTTGACTCTGCTTATATTTTTTATGTGTACTTTTTTTATCATTGATTAATTTGATCAAATCTTTGTTAAACCAGGGTGGGAATGTAGAAAGTCTAACACATTTAGTAGGAGAAAACATTTCAATGGCATCATACAATATCTTGTAAAGAATATCGACCATAGTATCCACATCGTTTACATTTAAAATAAACCGCCAGTCGATAAATGACAGGTATTGATTAACAGCACTATAATTTGTTTTCGTAAAATCATAGATGTATTCCTCGTACTTAAACGGCTTAGGAGGTTCATTAAATTGTAAAGTAATAAGATAAGGAATATGGTGATGGGCAATATTGAATAATAAATCGGGCGCGTTAGATACTACAAATCCCTCATGCGCAAATATTAAATCTAAAAATACATTATTTTCATTGGGGATTTGACATATTTGAGAAAGATTCTTTTCGTCTATACCTATAGCATCGGCATCGTTTTTACATAACCACTGCTCAAAAGAGTCGTAACAGGGCACATACCTTTTTCGATTTTGTCGGTAACACATTCTAACACGCAATATTCGCAGCTTCGTTTTCACCAATGCCCGCAAAAACTGTCACCGGATTGACACAAACAAACAAAATTCGACATTGTTTTCTCGGTTGCTGGGTTGCAATAGAACGCATATGTGACTATAATAGTATATTACATAACAAGAATTGTAAGTAGCAAATTACGCGCAAGTGAAAGATATTGCGAAGCGGCGAGTAACGTAATTTCACGAGCGCGTAATTGCGTTACAACTCGCGTTATGTACTATGCTTTACCTTCGACCTTACATTTATTCGCTTAAACTAAAGACATATTGAAACTGATTCTTGTCAGGGTGACGTTTAAATTTGCATGCAATTGTCCGGTAATGGCAATGTAGGACAACTACCAACTAAACAAACAAATTACCCCTCGAACAATTTTCTGTCGAATAATATATTGTCCAATACATTGATTGAACAAATTTAAGGATACAGATCGCTGTACTCACTCTGAAGTGTTAATCTACTAAGATACCATTGCAATGGAAATACCAATAAGGCATGGCGTGAAGTTTATTGTGTCGGTTATTGTTTAACCAATAAGTTGTAATCTGACGTTTAAATGTCACTGTCACTTTTGATGTTTAAAGACGAACAGACGAATGCAGAGGGACTCGGCGGACGTTAATTGTAATTGGCTAATAATTATATAATATAGCGAGATACGTAAGTGGTAATAGTACATGTTACACATTTATGTACAACATTTAACATTTATATATGCTCTATATATTCGTAATGGTGGAAACAGTTCGGTAATTCATCAATTCATCAATTACAAAAAAAAAGCCGTATTTTAGAATATTTTCTGATCTTTTTAAAGTATTATATTTCCTGTAGCGGAAAAAAATTAATAAGCAACACGGAACGTAATGACAATTAACATTTTCGGCAGGCGACGAGCCTCGGCTTAATACGTCCTTACGTCCTTACGTTCCTTGTTGTTTAATAATAATAATAATAATGTTTATTAATGCCAGAACTATTAAATTTTACATACGTCAGTGAAAGAAGAAAAAAAAATACCCTTAGTAGTTGCTGACTAAATTAACTATTTATCTTGAAAAATGTAGCTATAAAAATATAATCAACGCATTAAAACGATATATAATAAAAGTAAACAAAACATATAAATACAATTAAAAAATCTAAAAATCTATAGTGTATAAAAATGAATAAATAAATAGAAAAAATAGACGGACAACAGTTTAAAATTAATAATTAAAAAAAAATGTACTTAATAAATGTAACTTAATGAAATATAAAAATGGTGATGTGGCCATCATGTTACTTTCTCCGATCTTGATTGCATAACAGTTATTTATATTTATACTACCATGGTTTATTTTCATTTCAGATCAGATGATACTGACGTTTAAAAAGTCAAAGTTATGAAAGATAATAACAAATTATAGTTCCAATTCAAATAATCTTGAATTAGTTTATTAGAAAACTCAAAAAATCCTAATAAATTCTTGAAAAAAGTCCTTAGAACAAATCTTGATAAATCCTAAAAAAGATTTCTGAAAAAGCCCTGAAAGAGTTCTGGCTATAAAGTTCCCGAAAAAGTCTTGAATAAAACATTCCTGGAAAAATCTGATTAAAAAGTTTTCATAGAAAGTCCAGAAAAAAGTGCTCTGACAAAGAAATGTCTTGAAAAACAGGTTCTTGTCCAGAAAAAAGTCCTAAAAAAAGTCCAGGAAAGAGTCCTTACAAAGATCCTAAAAAGACCCGAAAAAAGTCGAGAAAATAGTCCTAACAGAAGTCATCAAAAAAGCTTTAGAAAAGGACTGATAAGTCTTGATAAAATAATTCTGATAAAAAATCCTGGAAAACGTCTTGAAAAAATAATCGTGATAAAAAAATTCCTGAAAATAAGGTCCTAGAAAAAGTTCTGATAAAACGGCCAGAAGAAAAGTACTGAAAAAAGCATACAAAAAAGTCAAAATAAAGACCTTAAAAAGTCCCGAAAAAAGTCCTAAAAAATTTCTGAAAAAAGTCCTGTAAAGAGTCCTTAAGAAGGACCTAAAAAGACCACAGAAAATTCCAGAAAATAGTCCTAACAAAAGCCTTAGAAGAGATCTGATAAAAGGCATTAAAAAAGTCACAAAAAAGGTCCTGAACATATTAGTTTTTAAATAATCTTAAAAAAGGCCCTGAAAGAAAAATCGAAAAAGATCTGAAAAACTTCTGAAAAAAGTGGTAACAAAAGTTTTGAAAGAATTGTCCAGTAAAAAGCCTAAGAAAAGACTTGAAAAAGGGCATTAAAAAAGTTCCAGAAAAATAATTCAAATTAAAAATCCTAAAAGCCCGAAACAAAAACTTTTTAGTCTTGAAAAAAGTTCTGAAAAACTCTTCACAAAAGTTTTGAAAAATCGTCCTGCAAGAAAACCCAAAAATGTCTTGAAAATGATGAAGAAGGCATTAAAAAGTCGTGAAAAATGTTCCTCAAAAATAAGTCCTGCAAAATAAGTTCTAGAGGAAGGTTCTTAAAAAAGACCTGAAAAAAGAAATGAAAAAGTCCTGAAAATAAGGTCTTACAAAAAGACCTGAAAAAGAGTCCTAAAAAAGTCGTAAAAAAAGTTATGAAAAAGTCCTGAAATTTTGATTTATACTTTCATGATATTTTTTTCAATTTCAATGTACATCGAACGTGTTGTAGTATCGAATGATTCTGACGTATGAAACGTCAAAATTATGAAAGATGGAAATGAAAAATGATACTTTAAATTCTAATAATCTTTACTGATGATTTACTCAAAAAGTATTGAGATTTCCAAAAGAACTTATCTTTTATAAGTTATTAATTTTATCATTACCTACCAATATTATTAATATAAATTTGATTGACTGTTATCTTTCTTAATTATAAACCAAAGATGACAAAAAAATGATAATTTTATTTTTTCATAAAACGTTTGTTTTTTTGAAAAATATTTTCAAACAAAGGATGCTTATTTTTTTGTTACCTTTAAGATTTCTTTAGATTTTTTTGTAACATTTTTCATTTTTAAAAAATTATTGGAGAAAAACAAAAAACGGCTAAGGTTAACGCATACTTGAGGTGTATGAAATATTACCAAAAGCTTTTCAGTTCTTAGGATTTTCAAATAAGACTTTTGTCTAAAGTTTCATGTTAATTCATGTTGTAGTTTTTGAGATACGCGCGGACAGACTGACATAGATCTCAATAGGAATGCATATTGAAAAAATGGTGATGTGGCCATCATGTTACTTTCTCCGACCTCATGGTATCATTTATATTTACGCTTTCATGGTTTATTTTCAATTGAAATCATATTTTAAATGTTCATCGAGCGTTGCGGATGAAACTGACGTTTAAAACGTCAAAATTATGAAACATGGAGAAATTACACTTCAAATTCAAAAACTCGGTTTACTCAAAAACTAACAAGATTTCGAAAAAAACTTATTCTTTAGAAGTTGTTCATTTTGGTATTCTCTACAATTATTATTCACACAAATTTGCTGTAACTATTATCGTTTCATAATTATAAACCAAACATTGAAAAAAAAATAATAAATTTTTTTCTCGAATAGCAATGATTTTATCAAAAATATTTTCAAGCAAAAGATGTTCATTTATTTGTTGTATTTAATATTAGTTTAAATTTTTTTGTGATATTTTTCATATTTAAGAAGATATTGGCAAAAAACAAAAAATAGTTAAGGTAAACGCCCACTTCCGGTGTATGAAATTTTACCAAAAGCTTTTCAGTTCTTCAGATTATCAAATAAGACGTATGTTGACAGTTTCATATCAATTGCTTTATTAGTTTTTGAGATACAGCGCACACAGACAGACACACACACACACACACACACAGACACAAATTTTTTTTTTCGAGAAATTGTTGAAATGGCATCTAGGGACCCCAAAACGGATATTTCCGCAAAAAAAAATTTTGAAAAAAAAATCACGATCACAATACTTTCTCGTACTTCGTAACGGAGAAAGTAAAAATACAATCACATTCTAACGGATGGTATATTAAAATTGAGCGAATAATTTAGTTAGATATCGATCACAGAGTAAAATCAGTTAACTTCGTGGACAGACATTCATCAATGCTATAAAAAGCCTTATTTAAAAGATAAGTTTTAATTTTGTTTTTGAAATGTTTTAGAGAAAGTTTCCTAATGGCCTGAGGTAAGAGGTTATAGAGTTTTGGACCGTAATAGTTACTAGCGGTTCTCAATTTTAATATGCGATGGTAAGAGGGATACAGGTTATTGCTATTTCGTGTTGAATAACAGTGAATTTGTGCATGGATTGTATATGAATTTACATGCTTATGAATATATGTCACACATTCCATAATAAAAACAGATGGAAGTGTGAGTATCCCCGTATTTATAAATAAATTCCGGCAGTCTTCTCTATATGTCGCTTTGGCCATTGCACGACGTTGCAGACAAAATAGCCGATTGATGAATGACCCCACATTAATATACCGTAAGATAAATGGCTATGGAATAACGCAAAGTATGCAGATTTTATACTCTGCTGGGGTAAGGAATTACTAAGATTTCTTAAGAGAAAAATAGCAGAGCATAGATTTTTGGAGACAAAATATCCATGAGAATTCCAGTTTAATTTAGAATCTAAGTACATACCTATAAACTTGGTAAAAGAATTATCTGTAAAGTTTGTGCTTAATGAGAATATCTGCATTACGGTTTTATCAGCATTCAATGACAATTTGTTGGTATTAAACCACTCCAATACTTCGAGATTTGTATTGCTATTCGTAATTGATAGATTTTGAATGTCAGCTGATTGATTGAAGCATGTAGTGTCATCCGCATAGAGGATCAACTTTGCATGGTTTATATGATCTGGAAGATCATTTATAAAAATGAGGAACAGCAAGGGACCTAAAATCGATCCTTACGGTACACCGTGACATATGGGAGCTTCCGCGGACAGACAGCCATTTACTTTTACGCGCTGACGTCCATTGGCTAGATACGACCCAATTAGACGGATACTGGAGGGATGAAAATTAAAAAAAAAAGTAGAGTTTACGTAGAAGAACTGGTATGACACGCAATCAAAAGCTTTACTTAGATCAAAATACGATGCCATTGTGTATATACCTTCATTGAAGCCTTTAAGCACCTCCTCTAGTAAAGCATCCACTATAGACGTTCCCCTACGAAAGCCAAATTGGTTTTTGTTAAGCGTGCTGTAACTCTCCATAAATTAAATTACTTGTGTAAATAAGATTTGTTCTAGAACCTTAGCAATAAGCAAAGAAATTGGCCTATAATTATTAGGATCGGAAGTATATCCTTTCTTGAAGATTGGGATGATGCAGCCAATTTTAAGACTATCAGGGAAGACTGAAGACCGAATACAGAAATTAATTAATTTTGTAAGGGGTAATATAAGTACATCAGTAACTCTTTTTAAAAGGCTGGAAGTCATGCCATATATGTCACGTGCTGACGAGTTTTTTATGTTTTGTATAGCATTCCTTACCTCTATCGGACTAACCTCATGAAATTTGAAATATTTTTTAGCGCATACAGGACTACTGCACATTAATTTTATGGGATCTTTGTCCGTTAATTGGAGACTTTCGATTAATTTATCTGCAACTGAGCTAAAAAATGTATTGAATTCATCAGGTGATATATCAATATTGGTATTAGGTTTATTTTTATTAGAATTTATAATGGACCACAGCGCTTTGGGGCTATTATTTGATTTTTTGATAAATTTTTCATTAGCACTTATAAATAAAAAATAAAATAGAAACAACCTTACTTATTGCAGAGAGTATTAAATAAATTCAAAAAAACGAAATATAGCCTGAATATATAAATATTCAACCTGTTCGTAATTTAATTAGCACTTATTCTGGCTGCTTTTACTTCATTGTTATAATAACGTTTATATTTTAGGTAATTATGTTTTAAATTAGGAGACCTATGACTAGCTGCTTTCATTAGTAGAAGAGTTTCTCTCATTTCCTTTAAATTAGCGTTGAACCACGCAAAGTTACGAGATTTTGAAGAAATTCGCTTTTCAGGAAAGCAATTTATTAGACATTCACTTATAATAATAATAATAATAATAGTTTAAATAACTATTGTGGACAATTGAATAGTAAATAACTGTATATTTAGCTCTGTCTCTAGGGGTTACGAGACTTTTTACGGGCTAGCCCGTGTAAAAAAAAAATACGGGCTGTTGACATGGATACCATGGCAACATATTTTATTTGAAACGTCTTACATCTTTCGATATTTTGAATTTTTAAAACATTGTAATATATCGGGTGTGTATAAATTGGCGGATAATTTACACGTGACCATATTCTTTCAAAAATTCTAAACAGCTTATCTTCATTCCAAAATGTTGTATATATAAAGGTTCATATTAACATAAAAAGTGTAGCCCAAAGAAATTTGATTAAAGTCACAAAAACTAACTACGACCTTGTTATTGATAAATTGAAGAAATCCCCAATAGCAATCTCAGGAAGTGCCAGTGATGTCGATAAGGTAGCCGAAGATTTAAACTCAAATCTAGTAGACACCATTTCTTTATTTACTAAAGAGTTACATATAAATAAAGGAAAGGCAGGTTTAAAATGGTTTACAGCTGACGTTAGAAAATTACGGGATAACTTGGATTTCATCTTTGATTATTATAGAATGACGAATACAGCTAAGTCAAAAAAACTGTATATGGCCTTCAGGCATGAATATAAGTTACATTTAGACAACGCGAAAAAAATAAGCTATAACCATTTCATCGATAGATCTGAGAATAAATCTAAAGCAGCTTGGTATCTAATAAATACCGAGAGGGGTACTATACCTCATTTAATAACCAGGCGGACTAAATCAAATTATTGCCGCCAAAATACGTTGTTGTGATTGGCCAAAGGGGCGCCGTTTTCACACAGGCCCAAATTGCATAAAACAGTAATGGCCGTTGTTATGATCAGCTGATCGCTCGCGGTTCCTTGTGTCCCACCGATCCCACGCGTTTCGGCTCAGTTTCTGTGTTTTTAGTCAGTTATTTCTTCCGTTGATCGTGTAAGAATGGATTCCTCTCATCCCGCGATTTTCTTGGAAATAGTTATTTTATTTTTAACTATGGATATATGCCGGCACAAGTTTGGTGTCATTTTCGCCCCCCTAAGAAACGGAAATGCTTGGATTTTGGAGCATTAACGCTCGAGGAAAAACAATCTCAAATTATCTTATATAAAACTTTAATGCAAGTGGCTTTAAAACCTACTGCCGTCGTACACAAAATTGTCGATTCATTAGGTAAGTGTGGCGCAAGTTATTACAATATGGAATCAAATCATAAACATACATTATATTTAGGATTGGCTAGAAGTATGGAGTTTCACACAATTAGGGAGTGTACGGAGATTGGGGCAGTAACAAGTCCTAAACGTTTTGAAGGACTTCCAGCGACCGAAGATATCTACAATGAAAGCAGCAAAAATTTTGTGTGCGGAGAATTTTTCTTTAAAAATGAAATTGCTACATTGAATTAAATATTAAGTGAATTAAAGAATAGAGATGACTTGCCAAAGAAGTCCCGTTAAACATTATATACAGTAATGAGAGAGATTTATTTTAAGTAAGTTGTTATACGTTTTTAAATAGCAAATTGATTTAATTTAATAAAATTCTATTTCACGACAATCTAGTATTTATATTTCAAACCTTTTACAGAATCATATGTATTTTTAAAATATACCTACTACTTCAATCCACTTTATATGTAAATAAATATATGTACAACTTGACTTTTTCAGTGTGCCCCTAAATTCTTAAGAGGGTCTCATACTTATTTTAATATTATATACTATATCATTGACTATATAATCAAGAAAGTTTGCCTAGAATTAATTTATATGTTGATATAATTGTTGAATGAATGTTATGGATAAAAGAATTTGAAATAATTTTATTTTTACCGCCAAAACATGTCTGGTTACTTTTTTGGTGACTTTTTATAGTGTAAATGTGACTTTCGCATTTAGTCCGCCTGGTTATTAAATGAGGTATAATAAACTACGGGAAACAATACCAATTTCCCCATCTATTCTCAACGAGTACTTTATTAACATTACTGCGACTATAATAGAAAACATTCCAATGACGCCCCTAGTACAGCCTATAATTCAAACTGCCTTCGCTGATTCTTTTTACTTTGAACCAACTAATCCTACTGAAGTTATTTACGCTATTAACAGATTAAAAAAGAATCGACCAAAGGATGCTTTTGGACTGGACTCGATTATGTTAAAAAATATATCGCTTCAAATGGCTGCAGGTCTGTCTAATTTGTTTAATTTATGTTTTGAAAATGGTGTGTTCCCTAAAGTTTTCAAATATTCTACCGTAACTCCGATATTTAAAAAAGGTGATAAAAAAGATTGTAATAGCTACAGACCTGTATCAATTATTCATTTAATTGGTAAGGTATTGGAAGTTCTAATAAAAGACAGGTTAATAACATTTTTGGATAAACATAAATTACTTTCCGATTGCCAATATGGTTTTAGAAAAAATAAAAATCTAGAGTTGGCTGTAGATAAACTACCACATCTTCTTCTTAACAATATAAATAAGGGTATCTATAATTCAATTACACTATGCGACCTGTCGAACGCGTTCGACTGTGTCAATCATAAAATCTTATTACAAAAACTCGAACATATAAATATAAGAGGTATAGCGTTACAGTTGTTTAAGTCATATCTTGAAGAAAGAGAACAATGTGTGTCTATTAGTGGTACTTCATCAAGCTTCAAAACCGTACACCATGGGGTACCTCAGGGTTCTGTTCTAGGGCCAATATTATTCATAATTTATATGAATGATCTTCCCAACTATTTGAAACCAACAGAAGTTATTCTATTCGCCGATGACACGACTTTTATTAATGCGCACGAGAATATCGACTCTCTCAAAAGATTGGCCCTAGAAACGGAAGGTAAGGCATTACATTGGTTTAATGCTAACAAATTGCAATTGAACGAAAACAAAACACAAAAATTGACCTTTAGTCCGGGAGTAAGGAATATTACGGGACAAAATGTCAATGTCTTAGGCATTCGGTTGGACAATAGACTAAAATGGTGCGACCATGTAAGTCATTTAACAACAAAAATAGCTAAATCTCTTTTTGTTCTTAGAAGACTTGTCGGCTTAATTTAAAGATCCTCATGCATGAAAACGTATCATGCTTTAATTGGTAGCCAGATTTTGTATGGCCTGAGGTTGTGGGGAAATTCTAGTGCCGCAATTGGCATATTCAAATTACGAAAAAAGCTATCCGAATAGTTTGTAAATTACAAATGGTAGAATCATGTAGAACACACTTCAAAACACTAAATATTATGACACTTCCAGCATTGTTTATGTTTAGAACATTCACAAGAACAAAGATAAATACAATAGTGTTAATAGTACCCACTCATATCCCACTAGGCACGGTAATCAACTACTTACTTATAGGACAAATCGGGCTTTAGTTGCTAAATCGGTAACGCAAGTAAACCTCTATAATGCATTACCATCCCGTATTAAAACCTTCAGTAACAATAAGTTTAAAGTTGAATTGCGAAAATTACTCGTAAATATGGAACCATACACTACTGGTGAATACTTAAATAAATTACTAAATGGGTAACTGACTCAACATAGGTTATAAGCGCTTACTGTCTCGATTATATCTCTGCAGATTTTAAATTTTATTTTAATGTGTGAATTGTTGTTCTTTCATTTTACGATGCGTATTTTTAATTCGTTATAGTATAGCGTTTAATTATATATAAATGATACCTGACTTTTAAATAATGTATGTAATTTTTTGTACCTTTATTATGTTATACATGTGTATTTGAATTTGTTAACTTGTGTAAAGATGTATTATCTACTAACACGAATAAATATTTCATTTGATTTGATTTGATTTGATATCATGCTTCCTGGGTCTTCGCGAGGTCCTCAAAGTTTGAACATCCAGTCGTTAAATATGCGTTATTATTCGTTATTAATTTACAGAAAACCCTGCAATTTCTATAGTATGACTAGTTTGAAAATTATTTGTCAGTGTGCGCTATCTTTCTATCTCAAACTTGTATTTTAATTACTTCTTAATTAGCTTATTTTCATACAAAATACGTTCGGCAACGTGACACCTGCTTATGTCACTTTGAAACAAATAATTTAAAGTTGCTAGTTCCATGTTCGTGCCAATTCTGTTTTTCTCATTATTATCAGTTTGTATTAGTGCCCGCGTTTCAGTGTATTTGTGTTTCTGTATTATTTTCGTTTTGTTTTGTTCAATTACAATGGATTTTATTATTTATTCATAATCTGTTCTACCTTGTATATACATCTGTAAATAAACCCCGCTATATCTATCTATTACCTTCTACTCTGAACCATGAGATTATTGATAAACAGGACAGCTCGTGAATGCTATGTTGCCAAATGTGCATTTCTTTTAAATGGCTCCTGATGGTCTATGGGGCATGGTAGAACATTTTTTCATCGACATTTTCTATTCAGAATTTTACGGAGAACATCGCCACGTGTAGATTATCTGCCAATTTATACACACCCGATATATCCTTCTGCCACTTTCGATGATTTCCAACCACCGATTTGTTTTGCGGGTAGAAGATTTCCGCAAGACTCTACAATCATACTGGCATCATTACGTCTTAGACTATGTCCCGTATAATTTGAGCTAAACCAAGGAAGTTCATTTAAAACTGTACCAACCGCTTTGGCTTTTCTCCACTCGTTAAAAGTCTTCAGCTCCTTTTCATAACGGCCTCTGGACTTCTCTGGCAATAATTTGTTGTTAGCTTCTTCAGCTTCTTAAAAAATTTCATCTGGAATATCGATATTCCTAAATTCGTTGACACTTTATATATTTTTTGATTAAACAAAATATACATAAAAATATCTGTCAGATTTTTAAGCCTGCCTTGATTAAACATTTTAGTTATTGCGTTATAATACTGCAATGGATTTTAATTAATATAAATATATTGCGATTCAAATGCCCATAAAACATTGTACAATGCTCGACCGTTACCTGAAATTTACAGGCTCGCCCAGATAACGGGCTCGCTGGCGCTTGCCTGTTAGATTTCTGTGCTCGCCTGTAAATTTCTACATAACGGTCTTACAATGTAAATAACTATTTCGCCCGCCTCTGCCGAAACCATATATTTCGGCCATAAAAATCGGGCCGAAACTACGATTTAACGTATCTAATATGCATAATCTAGACAACCTTGCGCGGAATATGAGTAGGCTATGCAAAAATCTGACAGTGACAGTTCAATAAAATTTCCTGAAACACTGTTTTTACTTAAGGCAGGCGACAAAATATCGAGTGTAACTCATGCCGAAATGCTTTAGCAACCCTCGTTTGCTTCGCTCGCTCGTATTGCTAAAAGCGGCGGGTTGCTAAAGCCTATTTTCGGCCCTTGATACACTATATACTATTAATGTTCAAACTTCAAATATACAACTTTTATAAATTTATTTATTTTAAATAGGTCGAAAACAAGTTATAATAAAAGAATAAATTATTTTTCTACTCATATTAGGTAATTCGTTGAATACATGTACATTTTCTATAATCAATACTATTTGTTTATTAATATTATTGAAGATTTTGTGGCGTAAACATCGAACTCGATTTTATCTGAACGTTATCCGCCGATTGGCCCAAATTAGTGACCCCCCAGGCGTGATACCGTTATCCGCTAGTTGATTAATGACGCGGGGCTCAAGTAAGTACAACAATTGTGAAACTGTTTAATCAATTAGGTTCGTTGTGCGTTCTCTCCCAATCTGTCTATTCACCCAAACGATTGCCAAAATCGGTCACAAGGTCACCTTGGTCTGTACGAGTCATTTACTCTGTTACAGAACCCAACTGATGCCTCTACTTTTTGTTCAGCTACGCCAGTAACAAATTAAACCACTAGATAAAGTCCAATATTAGAATCTGAACTAATAACTTTTGCTACATACATAAAAATCACGAAAACATACACCATTTCGGGATATGATTAAGGGCCACCAACAAAGTGTAATTCGGGTTGGAGTTAATTCGAGCGCAGAGTGTGTCATCAAGATAATAAAATTTCCACGATGTCAACGCGAAACGATTTTCGTCCTCATGTATGCATGTCGTGTATGTTCGCGGGGGCATGAAACAGTATTCAGAGAGAGAAGGCGTGTGAAGTTTCCCATCTCCATTACATGGCAATTTCCAGGAAATATATATAGGGCTCGAAAGTAAATCGATGTTTTTACAGAATTAATTTTATCTTAACAATAATTTCTTAATCAGAATCCTACTGTATAGAAACAAAATCATTATTTATTATAGTTTTCTCGAATTAATCTTAGATATTGTATCGTAACTAATTACCAACTAAAACTGCTCCAAGTACACTAGAAGAAAAATTACGCTGATCAAAACAGTAATTTATTAATCATTTTGCAGAAAAAGTTTTGTACATTCTATATATAATTAGTCAATATATTTTAACTTAGCCGGATAAAATCCCATATAGAGTGTTAAAAACAAATTGTTTATAAATATTCCATCTACATTTACGCTAAAAACCAAGCTACCAAATTAAAAAAATTAAAAATAGGATGATTGCAAGCGTTACTATCTTGTCGTACATAATGAAACTGAATTGAAAAATTCTCTGTTTTATCTACACTTAATATTATTTCAAATGTAAAGTGAAAATAGTACATTATTATACAAGTTTAATAAGAGGGTATATTGTGGCACGAGTGGGATTGGAGCATGCCTCTTATTAAACAAGTATAATATACTATTTTTTTTACTTTGGTTTTAGTTAAGGATTTATTTCTAAAATAAAATATATACTTAAACCTAGTAATTTTTATCTTTTAACATTTGGCAGCACTAAAAACATTTGATCCTTTCGAACGAATTTAATATTATACGTATTTCTACGGCGATTTCAATAGTTCATTTTAAAACATATTAAATCAAGAATATTATTTACACACCTCCAAAAATAAGGGTGCGACAAACAAACTATTTCCACGTAAGTTGTAACCAATTTAAGCTTATAAAATAATGCAACGCCTAAATGAGAATCGAAATTTAAGGTTATGTTTACATTTGTTTCTCGTTCCTCGTGTCGGGCATCGATCGACGCTAATTAAAAATCCACACCGACTCAAACGGCTCTTTTTCGCCGCGAATGAAACATGCATTATACTCTCGCTGTTTCTTCCGTGATATTCGTTTTGTAAACAAAGTGATAATACATATAATAAATTACAAGCTTTCCTCTGTGTATGTTGTGTTGCCTAAACGTCGTCACCGAGAGCCAAGTGAATTCATGCGTCCGGCCATTCTCACCGAGTTCCTACATTTTCCACGCGGAGAAAAAGTGAACAATTTGACGCCTCCGTTTTCTTTAACCTTAGTGATACTGGTGGCGAACTCCCCAATATGCATTCGAACATATTCAGTGTGTAACGCATTGGACGGTTCCAATTATCCTATGAATTAACGGCAATTTTACATTTTGATGTCGACATATGTCACGTTCAAGTACTGCCAATCGCAACAACTAAAATGTTACCACAAATAGTTTAATAATGAGCAAAACTGTAAAATAAAAAATCTCATTATTAAACTATTTTTGATATAACAAAAGGTCGATTGTTAAACCAAAGTAGAAAAAATATATTATATAATTTAGTTACAAGAACTGTTAATGATAAAGATAAGAAATTTATTGTTCAATTTTTATATTCTTAGATTTCAGTAAACTTACACACTGGTCATGATTGAAAGGATATAACCGAAAGTAAAAAAAAATCTACTCCTGAAATTAAATCTACATCTGCAAAAACGGGCCCTAAGATATTAGCACGTATTTGGTACCGAGTTGATTGTAGAGTTTTGTATTTTTTGAGATATTAAACACACCATTCCATCCTTATACATGTGTTTGTTATAAAAAAAAAACTTTTGCAAAATTATTTTGTCTAACAATATTCTTACGATACACTTGAATGAAATTATATTTGTTTAAGACAAATCACAAAGTGATCCTTGATTTTATGCTGTGAAAATGATAATTTATGTAAATGTTCTTTTACTGCTCGTGAAAATACGATTCGGAGAATGAAATACTTATTCAGAAATAAAATTTTTACCCTTCCTCGCATTTCTTATATTTTTTTTTATGACCGGTAATCCTTCATCTTATTCTGGTCCACCGCGACAACACACAGGGACCGAAACAAGTATTACCTCTTTAGGAAGTTTTACGAGTTTCCAACGAAGCTCACATAACATTCCCCAGTCCGATACGCGGGGAATAAATCAATACTTTCTCATCCATAAAAAACGATAAATTTGTTTAAATAAAGTAAATAAACCGTTTATGTAATTAATTTTAAATGTCTATAAAATTTGATAGAAAAAAAACCTTTCTTCGGTTTTATGATATAAAATATTTTCTTTTATTTTGCACAAAAAAAAACGATTTTGTTTTTAAAAAACTAATGGAATTACGAAAAAAAAATTGCTCTTTAAAAGTTGATTAGCCTTCTCTATAATGTTTGATAATGTCATCTATAATCATTTCATAATTATAGACTAAAAAAATAAAAATTTGTTTTCTCAAACAAAAAAAAATTCTTTGAGAACTCTCAACCCCTTAATTAAATATGATTTTCAGATAAAATATATTTAATAAAGTAGTGACTGAATAGTTGCCGTTGTACATGAACTAATATTTTTTATACAGGGTCTTTTTTTTAACTCAAAATATATGATTGTTAATGTCTATGTTCTATGTTATAATAATCACATCAACGCATTGCAATGTATTGACAATGTAGGCAACCATACTTACACTCAGTTTTATTTAATTGTCAAATTTGTGTTATTAATAAAAATGTATTACACCATCGAAGAAAGAATATAGATAATTCATTGGTACAAGAGTGGGAACAGCATTCGACGTGTTGGAGATTTGTTTTTGGTTGAGTATCCGAGCAGATAGGTTCCATCCATCTCAACAATTTGTAATATTGTCCATCATTTTGACAATACTGGCTGCGTGAGTAATTTTCACATTAAAAGGGCTACAGGAAATCACATTTTAACGGAAGAGATGAAACTCAACATTTTATGTTACGTAGAGCAGAACCCCATATCATCGTTAAGAGTTATCGCAGCACAGTTTCAAATAAGTTCAGCTTCCGTTTATAAGACATTAAAAGAATTTACATACAATGCTTACAAGTTTTCAAATCATCAGCAACTATCAAATGAGGGCAAAGGCAAACGAACAGAATTCTGTGAAATGATCAAGAAATTTTACACAGAATAATATTTACTGATGAGACATCATTTTCCTTAAATGGTGAAGTTAATCCACAAAATTATAGGTTAGTATTCTTCATTCCTTATAGATACTCATTCCTTCACCTCTTAGATTTTGGGCGTGCAATAATCCTCGCTTACAAAATTTGACGCACCCATAATACAATGCGAGAGTTAATGTGTGGGCTGTGGGCTGGACTAATTAACTAAATAATGATACCCTTATTGGTCCTTTTTTTATTAAAGGAAATCTAAACAGTAATGTTTACTTAAATCTTCTGCGAACTCGTATAATGCCAGAAATTCATACACTAAACATTGCTGTTCCTTATTATCAGATGGATGGAGCGCCTCCACATTCTACAATTGCCATTAATAATTATTTAAATGAATTACTTCCTGATCGCTGGATTTGGTAGATTTGGTCCAATACCTTGGCCACCCCTGATTTGGTCGCCTGATTTGTCTCCAAACGACTTTTTTTTTTGTGGAGGTATCTAAAAAGCAATGTTTATAATAACATTATTATAAACAATACTTCAGAGTTAAAAGATCGTATAATTACTGTTTGCGATGAATTAAGAAGAAATCCGCAACACATTAGAAATGCTATTCAAGGATTTTATAATCGACTTGGCTACAGCTTAGAACGTGAAGGTGTTCATTTTGAATATTTATTATAATTACTGTATCATTGTTTGTTTCATTAACCTTACTTTATTCGTAATAATTTTAAGCTTTCACTGTGCTGTGACAGGTCGACGGGGCCGAGAGAAGAAGAAGAAGAAGCATTCACTGGCACCTTTATGTACTTGGTTGCCTACATTGTCGATACATTGCAATGCGTTGATGTGATTATTATAACATAGAACATAGACATTAACAATCATATGTTCTCAGTTAAAAAAAGACCCTGTATATAATTTATTTATTGCTTTTGCGCTTGATTAGGTATTCAACGCGTTATCATTATTTACATGCGTATTATAACATATTGGGGTATGCACGGTGTAAGTGAAAATATAGGATATTAGGGTGGAAACGGAAAAGCGAAGAAAACATTCGTCTCTAATATATACACCTATCGCACTTACCTAAAATAAAGGTCCACTTAGATGTAAGCCGTGAAACAGTTCATTCGGTTTACGATCGGGATTTCAATGGATTTAGTTACAATTGTTCAATTTATTTCAAGCGTGCTATATACCCATGTTTTTTTTTTTGTGGATAGTAATATCAACTAGATATTAATTCTACCAAATAAAAATTTTGAATTTTAAATAATTCAAAATCCTAACTTTTATTTAATAGAATTAATAATTATTACATAAGACCATCATTCATAATATGTACCACCAATACGTAGGTATTAATAGTTATTTAACCAACAAGTGTGTTAATGATAGCGATCAATGATCGAGACATTTTCAAAATAGTATTGATTATCGAAAATGCACATGTATTCAACGAATTACCTAATATGAGTAGAAAAATAAATTATTCTTTTATTATAACTTGTTTTCGACCTATTCTTATAAAAGTTCTATGTTTGAACGTTAATAGTTATTTACATTGCAAGACCGTTATATAGAAATTTACAGGCGAGCACAGAAAGCTATCTGGGCAGACACACACACACATACTTCGTAACGGAGAAAATAAAAATCCGATGATAACTGACGTTTTACACGTTATGAAAAATGTAACGCGTTGCTAGGCAATACCAACATGATGTATTCCCATGATTAACACCCACCTAGTAGAGATGGGCAAAACTGCTACTTTTGAATTACGTTGCTACCTGTGATTGCTACTTTTTAATATCAGTGATTTTAAACTGTGACTATGACCACAAAAACATCGCAGAAAAAAATATAAAAAACGCAAAAAAAATCCATAAAAAATCATCCTCAATAGCCGAAGTATTGCTTATTCAAAATCATTTTGGTTTTTGTAAATTCAATCATTTTCAACAGAGATATGGATTTTTGAAAATTGTTGTTTTAATTTTTTGAGCACCTAAACAAAAACATCGCTGAAAAAAATATAAAAAACGCAGGAAAAATTCCATTAAAAATTATCCTTAATGGCCGAAGTATCGCTTATTTAAAATCAATTTGGTTTTTGTAAATTCAATAATTTTCAACAGAGATATGGATTTTTGAAAATTGTTGTTTTAATTTTTTGAGCACCTGAACAAAAACATCGCTGAAAAAAATATAAAAAACGCAGGAAAAATTCCATAAAAAATTATCCTCAATGGCCGAAGTATCGCTTATTCGAAATCAATTTGGTTTTTGTAAATTCAATAATTTTCAACAGAGATATGGATTTTTGAAAATTGTTGTTTTAATTTTTTGAGCACCTAAACAAAAACATCGCTGAAAAAAATATAAAAAACGCAGGAAAAATTCCATTAAAAATTATCCTTAATGGCCGAAGTATCGCTTATTTAAAATCATTTTGGTTTTTGTAAATTCAATAATTTTCAACAGAGATATGGATTTTTGAAAATTGTTGTTTTAATTTTTTGAGCACCTGAACAAAAACATCGCTGAAAAAAATATAAAAAACGCAGGAAAAATTCCATAAAAAATTATCCTCAATGGCCGAAGTATCGCTTATTCGAAATCAATTTGGTTTTTGTAAATTCAATAATTTTTAACAGAGATATGGATTTTTGAAAATTGTTATTTTAATTTTTTGAGCACCTGAACAAAAACATGCTGAAAAAAATATAAAAAACGCAGGAAAAATTCCATAAAAAATTATCCTCAATGGCCGAAGTATCGCTTATTCGAAATCAATTTGGTTTTTGTAAATTCAATAATTTTCAACAGAGATATCGATTTTTGAAAATTGTTATTTTAATTTTTTGAGCACCTGAACAAAAACATCGCTGAAAAAAACATAAAAGCCGCAGGAAAAATTCCATAAAAAATCATCCTCAATGGCCGAAGTATTGCTTATTCAAAATCAATTTGGTTTTTGTAAATTCAATAATTTTCAACAGAGATTTGGATTTTTGAAAATTGTTATTTTAATTTTTTGAGCACCTGAACAAAAACATCGCTGAAAAAAACATAAAAGCCGCAGGAAAAATTCCATAAAAAATCATCCTCAATGGCCGAAGTATTGCTTATTCAAAATCAATTTGGTTTTTGTAAATTCAATAATTTTCAACAGAGATTTGGATTTTTGAAAATTGTTATTTTAATTTTTGGAGCACCTAAACAAAAACATCGCTGAAAAAAATATAAAAAACGCAGAAAAAATTCCATAAAAAATTATCCTCAATGACCGAAGTATCGTTTATTCAAAATCAATTTGGTTTTTGTAAATTAAATAATTTTCAACAGAGATATGGATTTTTGAAAATTGTTATTTTAATTTTTTGAGCACCTGAACAAAAACATCGCTGAAAAAAACATAAAAGCCGCAGGAAAAATTCCATAAAAAATCATCCTCAATGG
The DNA here is from genome assembly GCA_910593695.2 of Ocypus olens. Lineage (NCBI taxonomy): Eukaryota > Metazoa > Arthropoda > Insecta > Coleoptera > Staphylinidae > Ocypus > Ocypus olens. Next base: position 619,889 of record OU343049.1, read on the forward strand.
CCGAAGTATTGCTTATTCAAAGTCAATTTGGTTTTTGTAAATTCAATAATTTTCAACAGAGATATGGATTTTTGAAAATTGTTATTTTAATTTTTTGAGCACCTGAACAAAAACATCGCTGAAAAAAACATAAAAGCCGCAGGAAAAATTCCATAAAAAATCATCCTCAATGGCCGAAGTATTGCTTATTCAAAATCAATTTGGTTTTTGTAAATTCAATAATTTTCAACAGAGATTTGGATTTTTGAAAATTGTTATTTTAATTTTTTGAGCACCTGAACAAAAACATCGCTGAAAAAAACATAAAAGCCGCAGGAAAAATTCCATAAAAAATCATCCTCAATGGCCGAAGTATTGCTTATTCAAAATCAATTTGGTTTTTGTAAATTCAATAATTTTCAACAGAGATTTGGATTTTTGAAAATTGTTATTTTAATTTTTGGAGCACCTAAACAAAAACATCGCTGAAAAAAATATAAAAAACGCAGAAAAAATTCCATAAAAAATTATCCTCAATGACCGAAGTATCGTTTATTCAAAATCAATTTGGTTTTTGTAAATTAAATAATTTTCAACAGATATGGATTTTTGAAAATTGTTATTTTAATTTTTTGAGCACCTGAACAAAAACATCGCTGAAAAAAACATAAAAGCCGCAGGAAAAATTCCATAAAAAATCATCCTCAATGGCCGAAGTATTGCTTATTCAAAATCAATTTGGTTTTTGTAAATTCAATAATTTTCAACAGAGATTTGGATTTTTGAAAATTGTTATTTTAATTTTTTGAGCACCTGAACAAAAACATCGCTGAAAAAAACATAAAAGCCGCAGGAAAAATTCCATAAAAAATCATCCTCAATGACCGAAGTATCGTTTATTCAAAATCAATTTGGTTTTTGTAAATTAAATAATTTTCAACAGAGATATGGATTTTTGAAAATTGTTATTTTAATTTTTTGAGCACCTGAACAAAAACATCGCTGAAAAAAACATAAAAGCCGCAGGAAAAATTCCATAAAAAATCATCCTCAATGGCCGAAGTATTGCTTATTCAAAATCAATTTGGTTTTTGTAAATTCAATAATTTTCAACAGAGATTTGGATTTTTGAAAATTGTTATTTTAATTTTTGGAGCACCTAAACAAAAACATCGCTGAAAAAAATATAAAAAACGCAGAAAAAATTCCATAAAAAATTATCCTCAATGACCGAAGTATCGTTTATTCAAAATCAATTTGGTTTTTGTAAATTAAATAATTTTCAACAGATATGGATTTTTGAAAATTGTTATTTTAATTTTTTGAGCACCTGAACAAAAACATCGCTGAAAAAAACATAAAAGCCGCAGGAAAAATTCCATAAAAAATCATCCTCAATGACCGAAGTATCGCTTATTCGAAATCAATTTGGTTTTTGTAAATTCAACAATTTTCAACAGAGATATGGATTTTTGAAAATTGTTATTTTAATTTTTTGAGCACCTGAACAAAAACATCGCTGAAAAAAACATAAAAGCCGCAGGAAAAATTCCATAAAAAATCATCCTCAATGGCCGAAGTATTGCTTATTCAAAATCAATTTGGTTTTTGTTAATTCAATAATTTTCAACAGAGATATGGATTTTTGAAAATTGTTATTTACATTTTTTGAGCACTTAAACAAAAACATCGCGGAAAAAAAAAACGCAGAAAAAAATTCCATAAAAAATTATCCTCAATGACCGAAGTATCGCTTACTCAAAATCAATTTGGTTTTTGTAAATTCAATAATTTTCAACAGAGATATGGATTTTTGAAAATTGTTATTTACTTTTTTTGGAGCACCTAAACAAAAACATCGCTGAAAAAAATATAAAAAACGCAGGAAAAATTCCATAAAAAATTATCCTCATTGACCGAAGTATCGCTTATTTAAAATCAATTTGGTTTTTGTAAATTCAACAATTTTCAACAGAGATATGGATTTTTGAAAATTGTTATTTTAATTTTTTGAGCACCTGAACAAAAACATCGCTGAAAAAAACATAAAAGCCGCAGGAAAAATTCCATAAAAAATCATCCTCAATGGCCGAAGTATCGCTTATTCAAAATCAATTTGGTTTTTGTAAATTCAATAATTTTCAACAGAGATATGGATTTTTGAAAATTGTTATTTACATTTTTTGAGCACTTAAACAAAAACATCGCGGAAAAAAAAACGCAGAAAAAAATTCCATAAAAAATTATCCTCAATGACCGAAGTATCGCTTACTCAAAATCAATTTGGTTTTTGTAAATTCAATAATTTTCAACAGAGATATGGATTTTTGAAAATTGTTATTTACTTTTTTTGGAGCACCTAAACAAAAACATCGCTGAAAAAAATATAAAAAACGCAGGAAAAATTCCATAAAAAATTATCCTCATTGACCGAAGTATCGCTTATTTAAAATCAATTTGGTTTTTGTAAATTCAACAATTTTCAACAGAGATATGGATTTTTGAAAATTGTTATTTTAATTTTTTGAGCACCTGAACAAAAACATCGCTGAAAAAAACATAAAAGCCGCAGGAAAAATTCCATAAAAAATCATCCTCAATGGCCGAAGTATCGCTTATTCAAAATCAATTTGGTTTTTGTAAATTCAATAATTTTCAACAGAGATATGGATTTTTGAAAATTGTTATTTACATTTTTTGAGCACCTGAACAAAAACATCGCTGAAAAAAATTTAAAAAACGCAGAAAAAATTTCATAAAAAATCATCCTCGATGGCTGAAGTATCGCTTATTTAAAAACAATTTGGTTTTTGTAAATTCAATCATTTTCAACAGAGATATGGATTTTTGAAAATTTTAATTTTAATTTTTTGAGCACCAGAACAAAAATATCGCTGAAAAAAATATAAAAAACGCAGGAAAAATTGCATACATCATCCTCAATGACCGAAGTATCGCTTATTCAAAATTGGTTTGGTTTTTGTAAATTCAATTATTTTCAATAGAGATATGGATTTTAAAAAAATTGTTTGAATTTTCTGAGCACCTGAACAAAAACATAGCAGAAATAATATTAAAAACGCAGGAAACATTCCATGAAAAATCATTATCAATGGTCGAGGTACCGCTTATTCAAAATCAATTTGGTTTTTATAAATTCAACGATTTTCAATAGAGATATGGGTTTTTGAAGATTTCTGTTTTAATTTTTTGACCAGCTGAATAAGGAGGAGCATTTGGAGATTTTCGCAGTTTGGTGAATTGTTTTTATTTTTAATTTTCAGTTAATGAAGTTTGCAATTTAAAAATTGGTTCCGTGGTATTATTTCAAAATGTATGTTTAGATATTCGCACTGATTCTTAAATTAAAATGAATTTTGAGTCATTTTAGGTTTACCATTTGCAGAAATTGTTTTTATATATTTGTTTTTAAATTGATGAAAATCGTGATTGGAACATGAACATAAGAGTAAATGGGAGTAAACAGTACCGAATATAAAATAATATTTAGAAATGCTATTCTCCATTGTCTTCTTACAATCACGTTTTTAGGTAACAGTTGTGATTTTAAGGAGCAATCACAGTTTAAGTCACAGTTTAAATAGCAGTGATTTTAAGTAGCGGTGATTTTAAGTAGCGGTGATTTTAAGTAGCAGTGATTTTAAGTAGTAGAGAAATTCGCCTATTAGTAACAGTACGGACCTGTGATTTTTTAATACTTGTGAAAAATCACAGGTACGTGAAATACCGTCCATCCCTGCCACCTAGGGTGATTGCCATGCATAACATGCAGCGTGGTCTGTTACATATCGTAATTAGAATTTTATTGGATCATGTCATCAACGTTATTCGATTTCATTGTTTAAGAAGTAAGGGCTATGTGTTAAGTATCTCAATTCTTAATAATCATTATGTTACGGTGTTCAACGAGAATTCAATCAAACGTGTGAATTTCTTCTTATATCAAGATTTGATACCACACATTCATCAAGCCAAGAATAAATAAAACGAAATCAAGCCACTGCCGTGTAATTATGTACAATATTTTGAAACGGGAGTCAAGCAGCAGGAATGGCACAGTAAGGTAGTAGTGGAGGGGGGGGGGGCGCAGTAGGCTGTTGCAGGTGAGCACAGGTGAGCTTCCTCCACCTGTACACCACCTTCCCTTCCTCCCTTCCTCTATTTTCAATGGCTGTGTGTGTTAGTGTGTGTGTGTGTATATATCGACCGAAATATCTGCAGAGGGGTTGTTGCGTCACGCGACGTCACAATATAAGCACGAAATGAATGCGGCCGAAGCACACTGAACTCGACTCTGCCCAACTGAAGTACACTGTACTGAGCCCTTCAGCCTTCCCCGAGTTTCCAGCGACGACGACGACGACGACGACGTCGAATCCCTTCCCTATCGCATTACGCGATACCAAATTGGGGATCCATGCTGCGACTGTATTGCGGCTTGGCCTGCCGTGGAAAATTTAAATTTATCCCACAATAGAAACACGTAACGGCTGAAAAAAGGAACGATTCGAATTTATGACTAAACATGGCATGATGCAATATGCAGATCAATTGTGAATATGAGCCACTTTAACTGCTAAAAAAAAATTATTTTTATTTTTTCTTAAGGAAAGATGATTGACGGAAATTTGGTTTGGGGAATTATGGATGATATGAGGACATTGGCTTTGACAGCGTAGGTCATTCACCCACAACCGATTATTTATAATATATTATTCATATTAAATGAAAATAGACATCCACAAACACCCATGCCCTCGCCGGGATTCGAACCCAGGACCCTCCGCATTAGTTCTGGCGCGCTAACGCACGCGGCTAGTGGGCCGGCAAACTGCTAAATTTGATAGATAAAATTTAAAAAAAACCTTATTTAATTACTTATGTGAAGATAATATTTCTAGCGATAACCCGGCGCCTCCGCCAATCATGAAAATAAATTACTTAATTGGTAGAAAACGAAAAGCATAAATACCAAATGGAGTATTTGCAGGGTTTTTTCACTTTACATTATTAAAAAAATAAAGATTTTTTGAGAATTGCTATTTTTATTTCAATTTGAAATACAAAGCTCATTGTAAATAGTGTGTGCACACTCAATTTGACAAAAGTATAGCTGGAATTAAATTTAAAATATACATTTATTTTTAGTCGTCTACGGATGCAATTGAAGATATTAAAGGGAGGTATGTCGTTAATGTTGTTCCTGCCATTTTAAATCCTGGAATGCGCAATGACCCATTTTTATTTACCGCCCAATTTCTAAACAGTTATAGTCGACGAAACATGTAACATACTTAAATATGCAATTGAATTTGTAGTAAATTCTTTCGACAAATCGTTACTTTTTATTTCGGATACTGCGGCAGTCGTCTGAAAAACTTTTAAAACGGCAATCGTGTGCGTCAAATGCTGCTCGATTTAACTTTAAAATAAAATTTCGTATGCATTCGAGTTAAAAAATCATAAAAAAAGTTATAAACAATTTTACCCAAAATTTAATTGCTCAACTCGCTTAAATAGACTCTTATCTACACGTTGGTGTTAAAAAATTAAATACAACATTTAATATAATTTTTTCGCATCTTATTAAATAATATAAACGTTGTTAAATCGTTTTTGATTAAGAAAGTTGACCATTATTCGGCCGAATCATTTTCTCCACAGGTGACGTCCAATCAAATGATAGCGGATTCATTGCCCAACAGGTTTCAGCCAATCAAATGATAGCGTTTTCATTGCCCAACAGGTGACGTCCAATCAAATGATAGGGGTTTCATTGCCCAACAGTTTGGTTGTTACTATGGTTACGATTCATTTTTTGTCAGTGAACTGCCGCAATTTCAAAATAGAAAAATTATTCGTTATAATTTAATACAAACAAAAAAATCTTTAGGTAATTATTCAATATGATGCGAAAAAGTATAGTATTAAACTTGTGAACAAGTTGGCCATTGCCACTCAAGTGAATTGCAACACTCGCCTACGGCTCGTGTTACAAACTTTACCCGAGTGGCAATGGCCAACTTTCTCACTCGTTTAATAATATACTATTATAGTGAAAAAATTTAACGTAAGTATTAAAATGGTTCTTATTATAGAAGTATATGAAAATCAACGGGACAACCCGGAAACTTGTTCGTATAGATGAAAAACTAATAACCGTAAATTTTGAGCCATATCGAACATTGCGTAACCTAGCCCTAGCCCTCTAAAATTTGAAAAAGTGGGTTTATTCCCTTTTTTTGTCATTTTGGTCCACCCTAATATTAAACGGTCCACCCTAATGGCCAAATTATATATTGTATCGATAGAGGACGTTAATGTGAATCCAAAACGTATTTATTTGTTGAAATTGGACCAAAATTGACGAAGTTATTAATGTTTTACGAAACTACAAGCCAAAGATCCAAAATATCAGCCGGAAAATCAAAAACCCTGAACCAAAAGTAAAAAATGCAGATGCAGATCGAAAACTTGAGAATTGAAGTAAAGGAAAATTAATTTGCCATTTTCACCCCCAAAATAATTCTTAAGCTCAAAGTAAATTTCCGGCCAGAAACTCGGAAATAATAGCCAGAAAATAAAAATCAAATCAATCATGCAAGTTAAAAAATCTAAAAAATATGAAGAAAATCATAAATTTAAACCAAAGTCAAAAATTCGGGACTAAAAATCAAAAACGCAGATTAAAAAAATTGAACAAAATTTCGGCCAAAATAAGGAAAAAATTATACCGCAAAGTCGAAAATGCAAGTAAAAAATCTAAAATAGAGGTCAAAAAATTAAAAATCAACAATCGTGGCCAAAAATCAAACATTTTGACTCGGGCCTAAAAATACAAAATGCAGACCAAACAAATCGAAATTTTCTGCCAAAATAAAGGAAATGTAGGACAGAAGATCTTGAATGACTAAAAAATCGAAAATACAGGTCAAAAATCAGAAATATATACTAAAAAAAATTTACAATCCGGACCAAAAAATCAAAAATTTTTACCAAAACTCGAAAACTCTGGTTTAAAAATAAAAAATGTGGACACAATAATCAATCATTTAGGTTACAAATTCAAACTATAGGACCAAAAATAAGAAATTCTAGCCTAAAAATAAAAAATACGGACCAGAAAATTGAAAATTTAGTTTAGTTTAGTTTAGTTTAGTTATTTATTAACGGATTCACCATTTTACATATAAATACAAAAAAAATATATACCGGGTGTGGCACTTAAGACGCCTCGGACCATAGCTCTTTTACGATAAAAGCTATCGAAAAAAATCTAAGAACAAAGTGGTGCATAGTTACCGTCGCTATATTTTAAAAATATTTCTAATCATCAGTGGCGTGCCGTACTCCAGTGGCGTACCAAACTTATGTTTTTTTAAATGGAATGCCCTATTTTTTATTGCAGATTTGGAAAGTGCTCGACGAGTACTTATTTTTTTATCTAACATGTTATACCCTTCACTTTAGCGGTTTCGCTGTTATAACCCCTTCTTTCAAAATTGCGCCAGATTTTTGAGATTTTTTTGTAGAGAAACTAATTGACGCCGGCGCCTAAATTTTGAATTGAGGTACAGGTTAAGATCTCGTATACCTTCACATAATTTTTTTTCGGGTAATTTATGGAAAAAAAATAATTTTTGATTGATCTTCGTATGTTGTCATTTTTTCCGAAAATTTCAAATGGCACCCCCCTAAAAAAATTACGGCGTTGTACAGCCAAAACTCTAAATTTTTCATTGGTGTAAAAAAAATTACACATTGCATAACAAAATTTCGGAGAAAAAAGGAATTTCATCGCAAATGTCGGGAAACGTTTTCCGTTCCCAAGTGTGCCATGAGAAAACAAAAGATTGGTAATTGTCAAAGTACCAAAACAAATACACAAATACGGTCAACATAATAGTATGTACCTATTTATTCAACATGATATGAAAAATGCAGATAAAGCAAATTTAACAACTTAAACTAAATGTTCGAAATGACGACCTTCCTGCTGGAGGCATAACCGCAACTTCTGGTGATATACCGCAGTTCATTATTTTCGGTAATAACTGCCTTCTTTCTAACTCTCCTTGGCCGTTTCACACTTCCCGTAGTAGTAAATCTCTCCAACACTTCACTTTTTGAAACGCACGTTCATTTGGATGTGCCCTGTGCGGATATCTCGCAGGGTACACTCGTGATGCCAAGAAACAATTCTTGTTACATTCTCCAAGAATAAATATCATGTCAACCATTTCCTCTTGAGTTCGGAACATTTTTAGAACGTTTATCAAAAATGACTTATGGCTGCTACTGACGTCTAATAATTTACTTTGACAATTACCAATCTTTTGTTTTCTCATGGCACACTTGGGAACGGAAAACGTTTCCCAACATTTGCGATGAAATTCCTTTTTTCTCCGAAATTGTGTTATGCAATGTGTAATTTTTTTTACACCAATGAAAAATTTAGAGTTTTGGCTGTACAACGCCGTAATTTTTTTAGGGGGGTGCCATTTGAAATTTTCGGAAAAAATGACAACATGCGAAGATCAATCAAAAATTATTTTTTTGCCATAAATTACCCGAAAAAAAATTATGTGAAGGTATACGAGGTCTTAACCTGTACCTCAATTCAAAATTTAGGCGCCGGCGTCAATTAGTTTCTCTACAAAAAAATCTCAAAAATGGGGCGCAATTTTGAAAGAAGGGGTTATAATAGCGAAACCGCTAAAGTGAAGGGTATAACATGTTAGATAAAAAAATAAGTACTCGTCGAGCACTTTCCAAATCTGCAATAAAAAATAGGGCATTCCATTTAAAAAAACATAAGTTTGGTACGCCACTGGAGTACGGCACGCCACTGATGATTAGAAATATTTTTAAAACATAGCGACGGTAACTATGCACCACTTTGTTCTTAGATTTTTTTCGATAGCTTTTATCATAAAGGAGCTATGGTCCGAGGCGTCTTAAGTGCCACACCCGGTATATACTTCATTCAAGTGAAGAAGACGAAATTATGAAAAAAAACAAAGAATCTACAAGGTAACTTACAGTTTTAGAACTTACATTGATACACGTAATGCCTTAAAAATATCGATATAGTTGTATAGAATTTAATTGTTGTTTGAAGTTAAGTAAGGTACTACCAATAATATTGAAATTAGGAAGATGATTCAAACAGTTAACAAATTCCATACATCTATACAATGGACTATTAACGCTGTAATTTGTCCTAGCGCACGGTAATCGAAATAAAAATTTACTTCTAGTGGTGACAGTAGCACGATTGACATAAAAAATTAGAGAACTGACAATATCATTACTGCATATACGTCCTGAAATAATTTTGTGTAACAAAATGAGGTCATTTTTGACTCTCCGAATTTTTAAATTATCCATACATAACGTTTGGCACATATCATCGTACGACACATTACTACAATTTTGTAATCTGAAAGCAGCAATTGTAACAAATTTACGCTGCACACGTTCAATCCGTTCCGTGGACAAAATAAAGAATATTTCGACTGAATGATCAAAAAAGACCAAAAAAATTAGTCAAAAATCGAAAAAAACAGGCCAAAGATCTTAAATATGAGCCAAAAAATCAAAAATCCCGGTCTGGAAATAAAAAAATGGTGACCAAAAAATTGAAAATTCAAGTAAAAGAAAAACAATTGTTCTTATATATTTTTATATTAATAGAATTAATATAATTTTTCATAATTTCGCGCTCTGTTAAAAAAATTGTATCACACAATTTGAGCAAGGTGTGTGTACAGCTTTTTCCAAAATCTTCATGTCGAATGAATTTTGAGTTTTTTAGGAAAGTTTCAAATCGATTTTTATATTTATTTCAAGCCACCAAAATTATAACAATTTTTTGCGATTTTTCGCAGTGATTACATGAAATTATGGCAAAATCAGGTGATGGTGTATAAGCAGTTTTCCGCATAATAATAATCTCAAATGATTTTTGAGTAATTTCGGAAAATTGTATATTCTTGAGAGCATTAAAATGATTAAAAATTTTCATAAGTTCGCGTGCTGTTCAAGTAAAAAATTGGTTTTGATATTTATCCAGATTTTCCCAAAATCATAATTTCGAATAAATTTTGAGTTATTTTGGAAGGTTTTAAATCGTTGGTAGTTGTTTTTATATTTATTTCAAGCCACCAAAATTATAACAATCGTTTTCCGATTATTCGCACTGATTACAAGAAATTATCACAAAATCTGGCGATGGTGTGTAAGTATTTGTTTACGTAATAATAATCTCTAATGATTTTTGAGTAATTTTAGAAAATTTTGAGTCCACAACAATTATTTTTGTATTTTTTTTGAGAGCATTAAAATTATTACAATTCTTCATAATTTCACGCGCTGTTCGAATAGAAGTAAAACAAAATTTGGTTCAGGGGTGTATCCAGATTTTTCCAAAATCGTAATTTCGGATGATTTTTGAGTAGTTTTGGAAAGTTTTGAATTGATGGCAATTGTCTTTATATTTATTTAAAACCACCAAAATTATAACAATTTTTCACAATTTCTCGTGATAACTGATTACATAAAATCTGCTGATTTTTCACATAATAATAATAATTTCGAATGATTTCTAAGTAATTTTAGAAAATTTTAAGTCCACAACAATTGTTTTTGTATTTTTTTGAGAGTATTATAATAATTACAATTTTCCATAATTTCTTGCGCTGTTCAAATAAAAGTACACAAAATTTGGTTTTGGTGTGTATCCAGATTATTCCAAAATCATAATTTCGAATGTATTTTGAGTTATTTTAGAAAGTTTCAAATCGATGGCAATTATTTTTGTATTTATTTGAAACCATTAAAATTACTACAATTTTTCATAGTTTCGCGCGCTATTGAAATAAAATGTATGTAAAATTTGACGTTGGTATCGATCTACCTTTTCAGGGAAACATAATCTCGATTAAATTTTGATAAATTTTGAAAATAGAACCATAACCACAAGCATTGCATTTATCAGTGAAGGGATCTCATCTGCTTTAGACAAGTGTAAAATAAGTGACAGAAATGCCGCGCATCTTCTAATTACCGTCGATGAAGGATTAGGTCACAAAACATCGAAATATACAAGTATGATATAACTGAAATATTCACAACTCAGTCAATTTTAGTCAGATTTTAACAAATAAATTCGTTTTAAATTCGTATTAACATCCTCTGTCGACACAGTATATCATTTGACCCTTAGGGTGAACCGTTTAATATTGGGGGGGCTAAAATGAAAAAAAGGTGAAAAAAACTATTTTTTTCAAATATTAGACGCCCAGGGCTCAGTTAGGCCATGGTCGATATAGCTCAAAATTTACAGTTATTTGTTTTTAGCTATACAAACAAGTTTCCAGGTTGTCCCGTTGATTTTCACATACTTCGAAACTCCCTTATATATGCTATAACCACTCTAGTAAGTATCTATAAGTTGACTACAGTTTGTTTTATTTTGAGAAGTAACATAACCTCAATATGTGTAACCAACTTAAATTTTTAAAATTAAAAAATCATGGCACACTTGAGGTTTTTTTTTTAATGAACATACTTTAGTTCAGGTGGATTCGAGAAAAAAAATATATATTTATCCGTTGGTGTTAAAAAAATTAATTTAAAATGTGTGAAACATCTTAACGTAATGAATATCTAGAAAGTCGCCCAACCTTACGTCCTAAAGCTAAGAAACTGGTCATAAAATAACAAACTTTTCAAATCAATTGACTGCAATTAATTTCTTAATGTGTTAACAGAAGTTAACGAAGATAAAAGGTAAAATTTGCAATAAATGTGTATAAAATAAAATAATGAAATCTAAAATATGACATTTGCTTAATAAATAAGTAAACTAAACTTAACCCAATATTTATAAAAAAAATAAATTGCCACATTTTACTTCCGACTGCCGCCAAAGTTGTTTAATCTTTAATAATAATTCATCCGATGACGTAGATAATCCATTAATCCTTCATAGGTTTTAATTAGCGACTTGAATTGCGCTGAAACCGTAATCATTGCAGTGGAATAAATTTGCCCACGAGCGGCACTATTTATAAAGTTGAATAATACTGCAGTATTCGAGCGGCGTTATTGTTAGTTCTACAACAATATAAACTGGAAAAACTTTCGCCTTCGCTAAAATTACTTTATATAAAAGGAAATGTAAAAAAAAAATCGGGCGACCGAAGAAAATTTAATAAATCGAAATTAAAAGGCCGACGCTGGGTGGCGTCGTCACGCGAATTATTAAAACTGGGTCGTGGAAGTAATTCCATTTTGGTGTGGTGGCTCGCACATTTTCCCCTCGAAATGGATTAAAGAAACACGCACAGCCCTTACGAACAAACCCGCATTAAAAAAATAAAAAATAAACGTCTGCTTTCACCCGTCACGGATATAATCGGCGAAATAACGGAAAATTCAAATTTGAGCGATGTACTAAAAAGGGTCTAAAATAAATGATTAATTTGAAAATGGGTTGCAAATCTTCAAAAATGGAAAAGTACTTTTTTCTACCCGGAAGATTTGCCCTGATAATTCTCTCCAAATGAACGGGAAAGTATTGGGATCGTGAAAATTTTTCGAAAACATTGGAAATAATTATTTGTAGGTCACTAGAGATTATGAGTTCAATTTTTGCATATAAAAAAATTGGGTCTATCTCTCCGTGGGTGCTGTATCTAAAAAAAAAATACTAAATATTTTCAAATTAAGTATTTAAGTTTTATTTGACAATCCGAAAAACTGGAAAGTTTTTGGTGAAATTTTGAAAGTTAACACATTGGCTGCCAACAAGTTTTTTTGTAAAATGTCAAAAAAAAACTTTCTTTGTTTTTAAGTTTTATTTCATAAAATGAGTAAGAATATGCTTATTTAATTCAGCGCTAAATATCAAGTCTAAAATAGGCACTCACTGTCAATCACCAGTGACTGACGAGGCCCCATTGAAATACTCCAGTGTCAGCCATCGGTGACTGACAAAGCGGTCAACTTGTTAATGTCTATTCATTTTACAGATGAGTTTTAGAAACACCCATACTCGCCGTATGTTCATGGCAAAAGTCTCATTTACATACAATTATTATTATTTTCCTGACACACCTTAAAAATATTAACAATTGATTCCTTGGCGGGCTCTAAAAAATGCTTCGCACGACGTCGTTTTGGTGGAGATAATAATTTGTATTTTTTTGCTCTCGTCGTCATTGTGTTCGTCATTGAAAATAATACATTTTTAAAAATTCAAAACTCGACTGAAAATTATTGCACATTCAAAAAGCAAAATTATTTTGAAAGATCGATGTCTTATGAAGTGAACTGAATTTTTGTAGGATTTTTTTCCGGCGTTTCATATTAATTTGTAATTTTTTGCGCTCGAGTGTTCGTCGTTGGAAAAATACATTTTCAAAAATTCAAAACTCGACTGAAAATTGCTGCAGATTCAAAAACCAAAATTATTTTGAAAGATCGACGTCTTATGAAGTGAACTGAATTTTTGTAGGATTTTTCTCCGACGTTTCATATTTATTTTTAATTTTTTGCGCTCTAGTGTTCGTCATTGAAAATAATACATTTTCAAAAATTCATAACTTAACTAAAAATTGCTTTAGATTCAAAAACCAAAATTATTTTGAAAGATCGACGTCTTATGAAGTGAACTGAATTTTTGTAGGATTTTTCTCCGACGTTTCATATTAATTTTTAATTTTTTGCGTTCCAGTGTTCGTCATTGAAAATAATACATTTTCAAAAATTCATAACTAAACTAAAAATTGCTGCAGATTCAAAAACCAAAATTATTTTGAAAGATCGACGTCTTATGAAGTGAACTGAATTTTTGTAGGATTTTTCTCCGACGTTTCATATTAATTTTTAATTTTTTGCGCTGCAGTGTTCGTCATTGAAAATAATACATTTTCAAAAATTCATAACTAAACTAAAAATTGCTGCAGATTCAAAAATCAAAATTATTTGGAAAGATCGACGTCTTGTGAAGTGAACTAAATTTTTGTAGGATTTTTTTCTGACGTTTTATATTAATTTTTAATTTTTTGCGCTCGTGTTCGTCATTGAAAATAATACATTTTCAAAAATTCAAAACTCGACTGAAAATTGCTGCACATTCAAAAATTAAAATTATTTTGAAAGATCGACATCTTATGAAGTGAACTTAATTTTTGTAGGATTTTTCTCCGACGTTTCATATTAATTTTTAATTTTTTGCGCTCGAGTGTTCGTCATTGAAAATAATACATTTTCAAAAATTCATAACTAAACTAAAAATTGCTGCAGATTCAAAAACCAAAATTATTTTGAAAGATTGACGTCTTATGAAGTGAACTGAATTTTGGTAGGATTTTTTTCCGACGTTTCATATTAATTTTTAATTTTTTGCGCTGCAGTGTTTGTCATTGTAAAAATCCATTTTTAAAAATTCATAACTCAACTAAAAATTGCTGTAGATTCAAAAACCAAAATTATTTTGAAAGATCGACGTCTTGTGAAGTGAACTGAATTTTTGTAGGATTTTTTTCCGGCGTTTCATATTAATTTTTAATTGTTTGCGCTCCAGTGTTCGTCATTGAAAATAATACATTTTCAAAAATTCATAACTCAACAAAAAATTGCTTTAGATTCAAAAACCAAAATTATTTTGAAAGATCGACGTCTTGTGAAGTGAACTGAATTTTTGTAGGATTTTTTTCCGACGTTTCATATTAATTTTTAATTTTTTGCGCTCGAGTGTTCGTCATTGGAAAAATACATTTTCAAAAATTCAAAACTCGACTGAAAATTGCTGCACATTGAAAAATTAAAATTATTTTGAAAGATCGACGTCTTATGAAGTGAACTGAATTTTTGTAGGATTTTTTTCCGGTGTTTCATATTAATTTTTAATTTTTTGCGCTCGAGTGTTCGTCATTGGAAAAATACATTTTCAAAAATTCATAATTCAACTAAAAATTGCTGCAGATTCAAAAACCAAAATTATTTTGAAAGATCGACGTCTTGTGAAGTGAACTGAATTTTTGTAGGATCTTTTTCCGACGTTTCATATTAATTTTTAATTTTTTGCGCTCGAGTGTTTGTCATTGGAAAATACATTTTTAAAAATTCATAACTCAACTAAAAATTGCTGTAGATTCAAAAACCAAAATTATTTTGAAAGATCGATGTCTTGTGAAGTGAACTGAATTTTTGTAGGATTTTTTTCCGGCGTTTCACATTAATTTTTAATTTTTTGCGCTGCAGTGTTAGTCATTGGAAAAATACATTTTCAAAAATTCAAAACTCGACTGAAAATTGCTGCATATTCAAAAATTAAAATTATTTTGAAAGATCGACGTCTTATGGAGTGAACTGAATTTTTGTAGGATTTTTTTCCGGCGTTTCATATTAATTTTTAATTTTTTGCCCTCGAGTGTTCGTCATTGGAAAAATACATTTTCAAAAATTCAAAATTCGACTGAAAATTGCTGCACATTGAAAAATTAAAATTATTTTGAAAGATCGACGTCTTATGAAGTGAACTGAATTTTTGTAGGATTTTTTTCTGATTAGATTCTATATCAAATCAATTTATTATTACTTGGGGGCATAAATCCCAGATAGTGTGTCTTCATAAATTACCAACTAAGACTATTCCAACTATATCAGAAAAAAAAATGGCGCTGGTCAAAACAGTAATTTATTGATTTTGCAGAAAAAGTTAGTATGTCTTTATTCATTACCAACTAAAACTATTCGAAGTTCATTGGTAAAAATGGCGCTGTTCAATACGTAATGTATTGATAAAAACTGACATTTTACAGAAAAAGGTTTGGAAGATATATCCAATTAGACAATTTCTTATATCTTTGGCGGATTAACTACAGTAAAATTTTTAGGTATTCGCGCTGAATTTTGATGTAATTATACGTGATTTGAACAGTATTTGACTCAATAGCCGTTTTGAAAATTGATTGCTAAGAAGTTACTTCTAAATGCTTCGTCTCTGTAAGAAAAATATTTCCAATTCAAGATCATTATAAACACATAATTCGAATCCTTTTTCATGGCCCGCTTTCCGCAGAAAGATAATTCCGTCGAAAAAAAAAAACGACCGAGCGCAAATTTTCGCAATCCATCATCGTAGATACGGCAATTCCTCAACGAGGAATTGAGTTATTGGTGGGAGGGCTTCGGAGGTGCGGGTATGTGGAAAGTGGGAAAGTGGAATGGATGTTCAGCCAGCCGCGGCCGTGATTCATTTTTGGGATGTGAAACAAAGCGAAATTCTCGACTAATACAATTACAACCCCTCCATTATATCGATGGAACCGTGTAAGGGCGCACATGACGTTTGCGTTCGTGTCGGGTCCGATGACTCCGACACTTCATTACAGGTCGGAATTTGTCAGGTGACGGCGACCAATTGCATTTCAAATGTCACGTGTGGTAAGTGGGTAATGGCATTGTTGAATTTTTGTTTTATCGAATTCATACAATGGGTTTTATAGAATCAAATCGGTGCGAATTGTCGGTAATAATTGTTTATCTTAAATCTTCAGTACAGTTGCAATCGTCACTACGTGGTAATCCATATTACCATTTTAAATTAGTGTTTTAATTTGTTGGGTTGTACGTTAACATGTTGAATTGCAAGAGGGCCAGACGGATTTACATGTAAAGTTGGAAAGTCTTAATATTGGCTTCCCCAAGTATTTGACAACATCGGTCTTCTCATATTATTTTTAAAGCTTATTAGCTGAATTATTTGGTACCTTACACAATAGTTGCTGCAAAGTATTTACCGTGATATTTGCAAAAAAACTTTACAATTATTTCGAATTAAAAAGAAAGGTTTGCCATGAATTCGTAATGGCGGATATTTCATTTTGTTCTAAAAAGTAACAGTTGCTGTCACATCACGATTTATAACCTTCCCACACAAGAGAAAGTAATTATAATTAAATAGTTTTACTCAGGTATTATTTAAGAAATGTACGCGATTTGCTTATTGTTGGATTACCAGAGAAGGCAATACCCTGTAAAAGTATATTCAAGGAATATTAAAAATAGTAACAAGCCACATTTAGTTGGTTTTAAGAAAAGCATTCTTAAAGATCATTATGAAATCCTGAAATCAGGTATACAAATATATCTTCTTCACATTTTTTTTATATAAATGGAAATAATATTTACTTTGCATTTACATTGAAAGACCACGAAATGTAATTGAGATTTTCGAAAGATAAAAATATTTCCATAAAAAATGTGGCTTATTACTTTTTTGTAACCAAAACTGTGAGCTGTAAAAGGTAACTAAAAAGTAATAGGACAAATTTTACGTGAACAATAAAAATCTTTATTAATATTATAAAACATACAAATGCAACTTAACAGTCATGCGCGTTCAAGTGAAAATCTTCAGAGTCGTTTATTTTTGGTCTTCACCATCTACATTTTCGATTTGGCCATCACCTTCTTCACTTTCAATGGCTTCGTGAATGCCTATATTGAAATAAAAATCGTGATACGCTAAAGGGATATATGGGAGTAGATCCTTCAGATTTTGTAGTTTTTATTTCATTAATTTTAACGAAACTTCATTTTTAGTGTGTTAAGATCTACAACCCGGGTACTTATTTTTTGTCCTCTCTTCCCAATAGTGACTGGCTTGAAATCTTCATTTAAGTAATGTTTAGTAGGATGTTCTGCTTCAAATCTGAAGCCGCATACCTTTGCAAAACTCACATTTTCTTTTTCATCCGTTAACTGTTTTCTATTTAGTGTTTCAAAAGAAAGAAATTCATTTTGAGTCATTTCATGTACAATGAACTGAATTTTGGTTTTTGATTCTCTGACGGCTTGTATCCAGTCTGCTAGTGAATAAACTTGACCCAAATACTTTTTGTGTTTCTCTATTGTAGCAAAATCGCGATCGGAAGGCAGATGTGTATGTCCAGCGACAAGGAATCGATGTTCTATGGATCTGTATATTTTATTTCTTACCAACTGAATCCATAAAGACATGATGGTCCAATTCTTATTTTAATCTCCACAGTTGTCCGTGAAAACAATAAGATCTTTGTTGGGTGGTGGAGAATTGTCATTGATGTACTTTAATATGCAGCTTGCTATTTCGTCACTTCCTCTTTTAGCTACGTTCTCTGTCCACATATACATATACCCTTTTCCAGTGTTTCCGTTATGGATTCCCAAATTGTACATCCACGCATTACGTAAGTAAAAAGCTTTGCCCACTGTAAGTTGAGGAATCGGTAAAGCTTGTGTTGTAAATCAAAAGATATTACATCTAGTCCATGTGTTTCTTTCTTTGTTCTTTGAATTTCATTCTTCAGGTTAGTCTGCATAGCTTCAGCTCATTCAATTTTCATAGTCTTAACTTCGATTTCATCATCTTTGTGCGATTCAAGCAAAATATGATATTCATCACAAGTTGCGCATGTATCACTTCACGGAAGCTTAAATCCAATGTTGTACTCCGAACAAAATATTCTGCGATATCTGTCTTCCTTAACAGGATTAATGTTGCGTTCTTTAACCCAAGGGATGTAATACTTTTTGTATAGGGAAGATATAGATATATCATGGTCAGTATAACTCCTGTGTGGGTTTTTCTTTCTGCTATAGTGACTGCAATATTTTGGAATAGCTTGTATGTGGTCATGAACTGATTGCAACATTACATCAGGTATTTTATTCTTTCTATTTCTATGCCTCCCACGACCATCAGATTTTGGAGTATGACGTCCATCTCGGATCTGTTTACACACGATATAAACTCGTCTTCTATTGTTTTGTAAACCATGGATTGACAAAAATTCTTCTTTGCAGATTTTTTGGTCTTTTCCCTTTACTTTGACGTAATATTTGAAAGTGGTGGTTCGTGATGAAATTTGTTTTTTGGTTTTCTTTGGATAAACGCGTTTTTTAGGTACACTTTTAATAATGCCAAACAAGTAAGCATTTTCTTAATCCCAAAACGAATTAAATATGTTTGTTTCTTCTCCCTGTAATAATTCTCTGCATTTTATTTTACATTTGCATGATGGGCCGATATCTTTAGGTTCTGCATTTCGTCTTTGATCAGCTTTCACCCTTTTTCTGCACTCTACATTGGTTTGCCTCTTTCATGATGGCTTTTTTTTTAAGATGTTGTCGGTTGTTGTCTACTACTGCCTTTATCCTATAAAGCATTAGAAAAAAGTTTTTTGAAATCAAAATTATAATTTGTATAAACAAAAAGGTAACAAGCCACATACCATGTGTTTCCTTTATTTTATAAAAAAAATTAAAAAATAATGGTATTATTACTATTTATGTTTTAATCATAAAATTAAGAATATTGTCACATACAATGCGAGAATTAAATAATAATAAAAATAAAAAAACTAAAAATATCCCTGAATCCAATAATATTAGGAGCAAAATTTTGCTAAAAAGAGAATAAGCCACATACATATTTACTTACCTCGATTTCAGAAATGCTGCTTATTTCACTGCTGCTACTTGAGTAATAATAATCTTTGTCCACGACTATCTTATAATATACTCATTGTATTTGTGTTAATTATAAGTATATTCATTATTCACTACAGTCAGTGATTAATCATTATTCACTGTTTACTATCATTTTCAAAATTGTATCTAGTAGTCCGCGAAGTGTCATATAAATAAATTGAAACGTCAAAATCATTTACATTATAAAAGAGTTTTGAAGTGGTTTAATATCAAAAATAGTGAAAGATAAATGGAGAACGACAGTGATAACGAGATTTCACTGCCAAATATAAAAGAAGTTGCAGAAATTGCATCATTAAACTTATTGCCCGAAAAATCAAGACAAACATATTTAGCGGCGTATGAATCATTTTTGGAATGGAGAAGGGAAAGGAAAACCAATTCCTTCTCGGAAGCTGTTTTATTGGCGTATTTTACAGAACTATCCATAAAATATAAACCCTCAATATTATGGTCCAATTATTCAATCAACATTTATCATGGAATACATATAGAGAATTATATGAAATTGCGAGCATTGCTAAAACGAAAATCTGAAGGATTTCAACCCAAAAAAGCCAGCACCTTTTCTCCAGAAAATGTCAATGATTTTATTATTAAAGCCTCTGATGATAAATATTACATGGATCAATAAGTCCCGGGACTAACCCAGAGATGGCGCTCGTAGTAAACCAGTAACCACGCCTTTCTAGAGTACTAACCTTTGCTTGAAACGTGTCAAAATTTTAAGTCGATCGGACCAGAAACAGCTGAGTTATCGAGGTTATAGTAAAGTCATTTTGTAGTCAGTTTAAAAAATGGAAAAAACCGAGTTTCGTGTTCTAATAAAACATTGTTTTTTAATGGGTAAAAACACCGTGCAAGCGAAACAATGGATTGAAAAATGTTACCCGGAATCTTCTCCATCAAAAACAACGATTTGTCGGTGGTTTACCGAGTTTAAACGTGGTCGTACCGACACAAATGACGCGGAACGCTCGGGTAGACCTGTGGAAGCCTCTACACCGGAAAATGTGAGTGAAGTGACAAAAATTATCATGAAAGACCGTAAAGTGAAGCTCCGTGAGATTGCTGAGATGACACAGATATCATATGGAAGTGTATTTGCTATCGTTCATCAAAAATTGAGCATGAAAAAGGTTTTTTCCAAGTGGGTGCCGCGATTGCTTTCGATGGAACAAAAACAGCAACGAGTCGATGATTCAGAAAGCTGTTTATCGCTATTGACTCGTAACAAAAAAGATTTCTTGCGTCGTTACGTGACCATGGACGAAACATGGATACATCACTACACTCCAGAGTCGAAGCGGCAGTCATCTGAGTGGCGTACAGCTGACGAAAGCCGTCCGAAGCGTGCGAAAACGCAGCAGTCAGCTGGAAAAGTCATGGCGTCAGTTTTTTGGGATACGCATGGCGTGATTTTTATTGATTACCTCGAAAAAGGTAAATCGATCAACAGCGACTATTATATTGACTTGCTGGTGCGTCATCGCTAAAACAGAAGCTTATTTTGAAGCGAAAGATATTAATTTTTTTAAACATGGTATTGAAAAATTGGAAAAGCGGTGGAACGATTGTATCACCCTAAAAGGTGATTATGTAGATGAATAAAAAAATTTTTGCAAAAAAAATGTTGTTTTCATTGTTAGTCCCGGGACTTATTGATCCATGTGATACCTGGCAACAAAGGTAAGATTTAAATAATTTTCTCTCCAAAAATCATTCATTTCTTTCTTTAAGGTTGCATTAATAATGGGAGTAATGGGTGCTTGTCGGGCTAATGAAATGTATTGCATGAAAACGAATGATTTGCAAGATCTTGGATCAACTTTTTTAGTAAATTTGCCCAATACAAAGACAAAAATCACTCGAAAGTTTACAGTCACCGATAATTTTTATAAAATTTGTAAAAACTACATTAATAGCCGCCCATCTCACATTACAACAAACTTTTTTTTTTCTAAATTATCAAAATGGCAAATCCACCACCCAAAGAATAGGAATTAATAAATTTACTAAAATGGGAAAGGACATTGCTACATTCTTGCAATTGCCGAACTCGGAAAAATATTCTGGACACAGTTTCCGCAGATCTTCTGCAACGCTGCTTGTTGATGCTGGTGCGGACATAACGGCCTTGAAACGATACGGCGGATGGAAGTCGACAGCAGTAGCAGAAGGCTATATAGACGACTCCATTAAAAATAAAACAGACACAACTAAAAAAATATCTAGCTTAATATAAATGAATAATTCCATTGACAATACACACCAAATCAAAATATTTCAACAAATAATCAAAACCTTAGTTTTAATATCAATTCTATTCCTGCAATTAATTTAACAAATTGTTCAAATATTACATTTAATATTACTAAATAATATTGTATTGTATTAAATTTATGTTAAAAATAAATACTATTCCTATTTATATAACTTCTTAATAAAAAAAAAAAAAGTATTATAATGGCCATTGATCACTCGAACGACTTGCTCCACTCGCCTCTCGGCTCGTTCCGCAAACATCGTTCTCGTGATTAATAGCTATTATTATATGCTCGTTGTACAATATACTATTGTCTTTTACACTGTCATCTGTTTCACTTGAAATATCACTATCATCGCTATTTTCCTCACAACTAAACAACTTTCGCTAACACGATGATTACTTACTTCCGCCATATTGTGTGGCTTGTTACGTTTTATTTCGTAATTTTCCTGTGTTTTGGCGTAAGTAAAGAAGAAAACCATGAGATTCTAGCGTCATCTATTGATGAATAGTTTCAATACTTTTACAGTGGCATGTTACCTTCTTTGCTAAACTAATATGTGGCTTATTACTATTTTCCCCCGAGCGCTTCAATTGTAACACATTTCAAATTTAGAAAGTAAAGTAGTAATTATTCCTTCTTCGGAAATTCACGTACACTTATTAAATAGTAAATGAGTAAAACCATTTAATTACAAATACTTTTTCTTGTGTAGAATACACGGCCGGTCGTAATGCAACAGCAAACGTCACTTTCTAGAACAAAATTAATAATCCGCCATTATGATTTCATGGCAAACCCTTTTTAATTCAAAATAATTCTAAAGTTTTATGCAAATATCTCGATAAATACTCTGCAGAAACTGTTGCGTAAGGTACTAAATCATTCAGCTTTAAGCTTTAAAAAAAACGTAAGAAAACTTTTACTAAATTTCTTAATTACAGTTAGTTTGAATTATTTTATTTGACTCCATTTGAAATCACATCAATACCGAATGATCTTTAATGTTATTTTTTTTCGGTTGTATCGATCGCCGCCAGAAATAGCATTTACTCGTGCGGCCCTCGAGTGGAAGGGCAACGAAAAATAAACTTAATAATATCCTTATGAATGTCAGCGGCCCTTTGAACCTGGCAAAGTCTGTGACTGGCAAACAACACTTTTGAAAAGTTCAGGGAGGAAACGCGAACCGGACGTGCTCTATCAGTAAAGGAAGTCGCCTTCAGAGGCATCCGAGAATTTTGCACCAAATAGGCATTTATTGATGCATGATTACGTTTCGTACATCCCTTCTATTTCATCGCACAAAATTAATGAGTGTTTCGCGCGCACAGACATGAATCCAAAAATTAGTCTGAAGATGGTGTTAATATGTAATATTTGATATTAATATATTGGATTGATGAGGTTGTTACTAGGTGAAATTCCATAATATATGTGGTAAGTAAAATTTTTAATGTCGAAACACTGCGACATATGTGACACAGTGGCTTCATCAGGCAGATGATTAATTAATTAATTAATTAAGCCACTGTGTGGCGAAACATATGTCGCAGTGTTTCGACATTAAAAATTTGTGAAAATTCTCAACACACGTGTTTTACTTACCACATATGATATTAATATGTTTAATAATGTATTACAAAGTACCTAATGTAATTAATACTTTCGTGATCAGGTGAATCTGTCGCGGTTTTCGTTGCGGTCGGCGGTGCCCCGAGGCCCGAGGCTCGTCTCTGCCCTTCTTATTTTTCAGTGGTTAAACCGTGGTGACTTTGAAGAGGTGCTTTAAAAGCGTGCGGCTTCGCGTCGAGTCGCGGCGGCCCTTCATATTTCAATGGGTCGTTTCGCCGAGCTTTGATCGCGGTCTCATACGGCATTATCCCTTTGCTCCACTTAAAGGTTCCTAATGACCCTACGCACCTGCAACCTGCACTCAAAGCCCCATCTTTTATCGAAACGAACGAATCAATATTCGCGTCTATTATAACGTGTGAGGCACAAAATTTTTATTCAGAGTTGGCTGTGATTTAAATTACGAATGTCACAGGACGTTAAGCCTGCAGACTATTCGAACTAATATCTATGGAAAAAATGGTGATGTGGCCATCATGTTACTTTCTCCGACTTAATCATTAATATTTACGCTTTCATGATTTATTTTCAATTGAAATCATATTTAAAATGTACATCGAACGTTGCGTAAACTCGGATGAAACTGACGTTTAAAACGTCAAAATTAGGAAAGATGGAAAAATTATACTTCAAATTCAAAAACTCAGTTTACTCAAAAACTAAAGGAATTTCGAAAAAAACTTATTCTTTATAAGTTGTTCATTTTATCATTCTCTACAATTATTATTAACATAAATTTGCTGTAACTATTATCGTTTCATAATTATAAACCAAAAATTTAAAAAAATATTTTTTTTTTCTCGAAAGAAAATGACTATGAAAATTTTTTTCTAGCAACAGATTAATTAATTAATTAAAATTAATCTAAATGACTGATATGGTTCTCTCTCTCAGGCATGGCCATCTCAGCAGCAAAATTCTGTGTCTTGCACTTCATAACCCTCGAATAAAAATAAGTAACTAAAAATCCATTCATTTAAGTTTAATTTCTTAATAAGTTTATTAATTATTCATTCATTACAGCTTCAGAATTTGATAACATTTTTCGCATGTTGCGGTGCGTACACTAAAAATTATATTAATAACATATTTTATTCCTCCTTTTTCTTCTGTTTATAAACATTTATCATTTTTCCATGCAGTTTCTTCCGGAATTCGATTATGACTTTAGTTTAAATTTCATCGAATTATAATATAAAATGCAATTTCTTAGAGACGATTCTGATTGCAACAATAGAGTGTCGTTCATATCAAACTCCGCCATGAATACTGAATGCAAGCATTCCGGAATCGGAAGCGAACGTTTTCAATGCACACAGATTCACATTTGCATTGAAATCAGTTTTAAGTGCAAGAATATAAATTGGAATATAAATATACAAATACCGAAATAATGAAATCGATAACAAATATCTGTCGTTGCTTACTTTTCATATATTTTTACACAAAAATGTGTCAACATTTCAAACCCTTGCTGTAAAAAAATGAACAATTTCTAAGGAATAAAGTTTTTAAAATCTTAAACGTTTTTAATAAAAATGAATAACTGTGAAAAATATAACTAAATCATTAAGTCGAGGAAGTAACATGATGACCACATCGCAATGTTCTCATCTTATTTATATCTCATCAATAAGTACGACACGAAAATTGCATTTTCTGATTATAAAAATTGTAAAAAATTAATCTCTGCTGGAATTATCTTCAAAATTTCAAAATACATTCTGAATGAACCATTCTTTGATTTTAGACTGAAACAATAGACATATCACAACTTCAAACAAAATGGCAACACTGAAAACTTAAAATGGAGAAGAGAGAATTGCATTTCGTGCTTATAAAAATTGTAAAAAATTATTCTCTGCTGGAATTATCTTCAAAATTTCAAAATACATTCTGAATGAATCATTCTTTGATATTAGACTGAAACAATAGACATATCACAACTGCAAACAAAATGGCAGCACTGAAAACTGGAAATGGAGAAGAGAGAATTGCATTTCGTGTTTATAAAAATTGCAAAAAATTATTCTCTGCTGGAATTATCTTCAAAACTTCAAAATACATTCTGAATGAACCATTCTTTGATATTAGACTGAAACAATAGACATATCACAACTGCAAACAAAATGGCAGCACTGAAAACTGGAAATGGAGAAGAGAGAATTGCATTTCGTGTTTATAAAAATTGCAAAAAATTATTCTCTGCTGGAATTATCTTCAAAACTTCAAAATACATTCTGAATGAACCAGTCTTTGATATTAGACTGAAACAATAGACATATCACAACTTTAAACAAAATGGCAACACTGAAAACTTAAAATGGAGAAGAGAAAATTGCATTTCGTGCTTATAAAAATTGTAAAAAATTATTCTCTGCTGGAATTATCTTCAAAATTTCAAAATACATTCTAAATGAACCAGTCTTTGATATTAGACTGAAACAATAGACATATCACAACTGCAAACAAAATGGCAACACTGAAAACTGGAAATGGAGAAGAGAAAATTGCATTTCGTGTTTATAAGAATTGTAAAAAATTAATCTCTGCTCGAATTATCTTCACAATTTCAAAATACATTCTGAATGAACCAGTCTTTGATATTAGACTGAAACAATAGACATATCACAACTTTAAACAAAATGGCAACACTGAAAACTTAAAATGGAGAAGAGAAAATTGCATTTCGTGCTTATAAAAATTGTAAAAAATTATTCTCTGCTGGAATTATCTTCAAAATTTCAAAATACATTCTAAATGAACCAGTCTTTGATATTAGACTGAAACAATAGACATATCACAACTGCAAACAAAATGGCAACACTGAAAACTGGAAATGGAGAAGAGAAAATTGCATTTCGTGTTTATAAGAATTGTAAAAAATTAATCTCTGCTCGAATTATCTTCACAATTTCAAAATACATTCTGAATGAACCAGTCTTTGATATTAGACTGAAACAATAGACATATCACAACTTTAAACAAAATGGCAACACTGAAAACTTAAAATGGAGAAGAGAAAATTGCATTTCGTGTTTATAAGAATTGTAAAAAATTAATCTCTGCTCGAATTATCTTCACAATTTCAAAATACATTCTGAATGAACCAGTCTTTGATATTAGACTGAAACAATAAACAGATCACAACTGTAAACAAAATGGCAACACTGAAAACTGGAAATGGAGAAGAGAAAATTGCATTTCGTGTTTATAAAAATTGTAAAAAATTATTCTCTGCTGGAATTATCTTCAAAATTTCAAAATACATTCTGAATGAACCAGTCTTTGATATTAGACTGAAACAATAGACAGATCACAACTGTAAACAAAATGGCAACACTGAAAACTTGAAATGGAGAAGAGAAAATTGCATTTCGTGCTTATAAAAATTGTAAAAAATTAATCTCTGCTGGAATTATCTTCAAAATTTCAAAATACATTCTGAATGAACCAGTCTTTGATATTAGACTAAAACAATAGACAGATCACAACTGTAAACAAAATGGCAACACTGAAAACTTGAAATGGAGAAGAGAAAATTGCATTTCGTGCTTATAAAAATTGTAAAAAATTAATCTCTGCTGGAATTATCTTCAAAATTTCAAAATACATTCTGAATGAACCAGTCTTTGATATTAGACTGAAACAATAGACAGATCACAACTGCAAACAAAATGGCAACACTGAAAACTTAAAATTGAGAAGAGAAAATTGCATTTCGTGTTTATAAAAATTGTAAAAAATTAATCTCTGCTGGAATTATCTTCAAAATTTCAAAATACATTCTGAATGAACCAGTCTTTGATATTAGACTGAAACAATAGACATATCACAACTGCAAACAAAATGGCAGCACTGAAAACTGGAAATGGAGAAGAGAAAATTGCATTTCGTGCTTAAAAAAATTGTAAAAAATTAATCTCTGCTGGAATTATCTTCAAAATTTCAAAATACATTCTGAATGAACCAGTCTTTGATATTAGACTGAAACAATAGACATATCACAACTGTAAACAAAATGGCAACACTGAAAACTGGAAATGAAGAAGAGAAAATTGCATTTCGTGCTTAAAAAAATTGTAAAAAATTAATCTCTGCTGGAATTATCTTCAAAATTTCAAAATACATTCTGAATGAACCAGTCTTTGATATTAGACTGAAACAATAGACATATCACAACTGCAAACAAAATGGCAGCACTGAAAACTGGAAATGGAGAAGAGAAAATTGCATTTCGTGCTTAAAAAAATTGTAAAAAATTAATCTCTGCTGGAATTATCTTCAAAATTTCAAAATACATTCTGAATGAACCAGTCTTTGATATTAGACTGAAACAATAGACATATCACAACTGCAAACAAAATGGCAGCACTGAAAACTGGAAATGGAGAAGAGAAAATTGCATTTCGTGCTTAAAAAAATTGTAAAAAATTAATCTCTGCTGGAATTATCTTCAAAATTTCAAAATACATTCTGAATGAACCAGTCTTTGATATTAGACTGAAACAATAGACATATCACAACTGTAAACAAAATGGCAGCACTGAAAACTGGAAATGGAGAAGAGAAAATTGCATTTCGTGCTTAAAAAAATTGTAAAAAATTAATCTCTGCTGGAATTATCTTCAAAATTTCAAAATACATTCTGAATGAACCAGTCTTTGATATTAGACTGAAACAATAGACATATCACAACTGCAAACAAAATGGCAGCACTGAAAACTGGAAATGGAGAAGAGAAAATTGCATTTCGTGCTTAAAAAAATTGTAAAAAATTAATCTCTGCTGGAATTATCTTCAAAATTTCAAAATACATTCTGAATGAACCAGTCTTTGATATTAGACTGAAACAATAGACATATCACAACTGCAAACAAAATGGCAGCACTGAAAACTGGAAATGGAGAAGAGAAAATTGCATTTCGTGCTTAAAAAAATTGTAAAAAATTAATCTCTGCTGGAATTATCTTCAAAATTTCAAAATACATTCTGAATGAACCAGTCTTTGATATTAGACTGAAACAATAGACATATCACAACTGTAAACAAAATGGCAGCACTGAAAACTGGAAATGGAGAAGAGAAAATTGCATTTCGTGCTTAAAAAAATTGTAAAAAATTAATCTCTGCTGGAATTATCTTCAAAATTTCAAAATACATTCTGAATGAACCAGTCTTTGATATTAGACTGAAACAATAGACATATCACAACTGCAAACAAAATGACAGCACTGAAAACTGGAAATGGAGAAGAGAAAATTGCATTTCGTGCTTAAAAAAATTGTAAAAAATTAATCTCTGCTGGAATTATCTTCAAAATTTCAAAATACATTCTGAATGAACCAGTCTTTGATATTAGACTGAAACAATAGACATATCACAACTGTAAACAAAATGGCAGCACTGAAAACTGGAAATGGAGAAGAGAAAATTGCATTTCGTGCTTAAAAAAATTGTAAAAAATTAATCTCTGCTGGAATTATCTTCAAAATTTCAAAATACATTCTGAATGAACCAGTCTTTGATATTAGACTGAAACAATAGACATATCACAACTGCAAACAAAATGGCAGCACTGAAAACTGGAAATGGAGAAGAGAAAATTGCATTTCGTGCTTAAAAAAATTGTAAAAAATTAATCTCTGCTGGAATTATCTTCAAAATTTCAAAATACATTCTGAATGAACCAGTCTTTGATATTAGACTGAAACAATAGACAGATCACAACTGCAAACAAAATGGCAACACTGAAAACTTAAAATTGAGAAGAGAAAATTGCATTTCGTGTTTATAAAAATTGTAAAAAATTAATCTCTGCTGGAATTATCTTCAAAATTTCAAAATACATTCTGAATGAACCAGTCTTTGATATTAGACTGAAACAATAGACATATCACAACTGCAAACAAAATGGCAGCACTGAAAACTGGAAATGGAGAAGAGAAAATTGCATTTCGTGCTTAAAAAAATTGTAAAAAATTAATCTCTGCTGGAATTATCTTCAAAATTTCAAAATACATTCTGAATGAACCAGTCTTTGATATTAGACTGAAACAATAGACATATCACAACTTTAAACA
Organism: Ocypus olens; assembly: GCA_910593695.2. NCBI lineage: Eukaryota > Metazoa > Arthropoda > Insecta > Coleoptera > Staphylinidae > Ocypus > Ocypus olens. The sequence continues at coordinate 649,425 of OU343049.1, forward strand.
AAATGGCAACACTGAAAACTTGAAATGGAGAAGAGAAAATTGCATTTCGTGTTTATAAAAATTGTAAAAAATTAATCTCTGCTGGAATTATCTTCAAAATTTCAAAATACATTCTGAATGAACCAGTCTTTGATATTAGACTGAAACAATAGACATATCACAACTGCAAACAAAATGGCAGCACTGAAAACTGGAAATGAAGAAGAGAAAATTGCATTTCGTGCTTAAAAAAATTGTAAAAAATTAATCTCTGCTGGAATTATCTTCAAAATTTCAAAATACATTCTGAATGAACCAGTCTTTGATATTAGACTGAAACAATAGACATATCACAACTGTAAACAAAATGGCAACACTGAAAACTGGAAATGAAGAAGAGAAAATTGCATTTCGTGCTTAAAAAAATTGTAAAAAATTAATCTCTGCTGGAATTATCTTCAAAATTTCAAAATACATTCTGAATGAACCAGTCTTTGATATTAGAATGAAACAATAGACAGATCACAACTGTAAACAAAATGGCAACACTGAAAACTTAAAATGGAGAAAAGAAAATTGCATTTCGTGTTTATAAAAATTATAAAAAATTATTCTCTCCAGGAATTATCTTCAAAATTTCAAAATACATTCTGAATGAACCAGTCTTTGATATTAAACTGAAACAATAGACATATCACAACTGCAAACAAAATGGCAACACTGAAAACTTAAAATGGAGAAAAGAAAATTGCATTTCGTGCTTATAAAAATTGTAAAAAATTAATCTTTGCTGGAATTATCTTCATAATTTCAAAATACATTCTGAATGAACCAGTCTTTGATATTAGACTGAAACAATAGACATATCACAACTTTAAACAAAATGGCAACACTGAAAACTTTAAATAGAGAAGTGAAAATTGCATTAACCTCTTGACATTTTAATTTTGCTTGATGTGGCGATTTCACGTTTTTAACTAATAATAACTCGTTAACAATTAAATGGGTTAATTATGACAACCTAACCAAGGTCTTTCTCACTTTGCCGCATGTAAATTTTAATTGAAGTTTGTGTGGCGGCCCCTTTTAATATTCCCAGAGAAGACGGTTGGAGAGGCAGGCCATGTATAAATTTTCACGTTCAATGTGCGGATTTAAAATAGCAGCGAGAATAGACAGAAGTGCCGACAATTGAATCGGCGTAGCTGGTAATATTGAAAATGAACGCAACAGATAGGACGGAAAAGAAGTTTTTAACCCTTAACAAATGCCGCCATATTCGCTACATTGGAAAGTAAGTTACCGGCGCATTCACCAGAAGATAAATTCACAAATAAGCTCATTTTACTTGTCTGTAAAGCGATGGTTGTGAATATTATAAACTAGCTCATTAGCTAATGGTTAATTCTGCACTTTTTCCCGCTCTAGTAATAAAGCAATTAGAGAGAGAGAAAGAGAGAGAGAGAGACAATACATTTATTGAGACATCTTTACAAATGACCTCAACAGGCAATTGACCAGAGGTCTTTCAGCCTATAAAGCAATTAATTTGTTAAAATTTCATCGATCTATTCGTCATCGTTCTGCTAAAATGCTCGGTTTAAAAATTTGTAATGTTAATATTTTTAAAAATTTTTTAGTGTTTAAAAATATCAAATCGACTGTGAAATATAAATGCACAACCACTTTGTATTATTAAATTTCTTACGTGTTTACGACGAAATCTTTAAATTGTAAATTCGCCGAAAAACAAACGAGCAAAAATGTTATGTAATCATGGAATATAAATATTAATCGTGTCCGCATGCAATCGAATGTTGGTTCGCTATTGAATTATGTATTATGGGAGAATATGCAGCGTTTAAATGGAACGCGACATCTCTCTGACTTTGTTTGAACAGCGGCTTCGAGAAAATCGATACCAGGAAGCTGCTTTGGTGCTGAAGGAAACTGTTTATGTAAAAAGAAAACTTTCCTCGGTAGAAATCTGCATTTTAAAAAGCAAACATTTTTGATTACGTAGTTACACAAATCTACTTTAGTACAAGATGCCCTTTGTAATGGCTTGACTAAAGGGAAAATGGGTATAATTGAAGTAAACATAATTGGAGGAACCATAATAAAGGGTCGAATTAGTATCTGAATTTATGAGTGGAAGAACATTTATTGTTTTTTTTTTCACTTAAAGAGGTTTTGTATTACTTTTATTCGATATTTTTGTAAATAGGATAAATAAACAATTCCTTTTATATTTAATAATAATAATAATAATAATAACTTAATAAATAATAAATCAACGGATCTAACCTTAGACATAAAAAATAGGATTCGGTGATATATCCGCACAGGAAGAATGCTCACACGAAAAATACGCACAGAAAAGTGCGCACAGCGAATACTCCGCACACGAAAACTTCTCACATGGAATTATGCTCACATAGAAAACTCCGCACACTGATCAAAACGAAGCAGCAGCCACCGTGAGCGCTATTGCGGCATGTTGGAAATTTTTTTCTTTCCCCGAATGGAAGACGAAGACATCGGCGGCATTTGGTTCCAGCAGGACGGCGCACGTGCCACACAGCCAACGTTACAGTCGAACTTTTGCGCGGCACGTTCGAAAATCGCATAATTAGCCGAAACGGCGATGTCAACTGGCTACTATTGTTGGACTATTTTTTTGTGGGGAGCCGTCAAGGATAAGTGCTACGCCAACCATCCAGAGACGATTGACGACCTAAAGCACGAGATGAAGTTGCCATTGCAGCCATTGAGGGCCACACCATCGAAAATGTTATGAAAAATTGTGTCGACAGAAAGCCAGCCGGGGCAGCCATATGAATGAAGTGGTCTTCCACTATTAAACCGCAATGTTGGGGCTATTCAATAAAAAAAAATAATTGAAAAATATCCACCCGTCTTTTTCTATAGCAATTTTAAAATGCAACTTTTTCCTGGGACACCCTATACAACGACAAAACCTATTTGTTTCAATTTGAAAATTTTGTGAAAATCAGTTCAGTCAATTTAATGTGATGTTCGTACGGACAGACGTATGAGCAGACAAACAATTATAACCAAATTAGCAATATTGTAAAGGTTGACACAGGCACCCTTTCAGATCATTACGGGATCTCCTGTTCTCTTGGTGTAAGTACTATTGATTCTTGGAAACAGTTTAAAATTAGATCAATAACAAATGCTGGCAAAGTGATGTATTATAATCTGGACATTTCTTAATACGAATGATAACTGTAATAACAAAGCTAATCAATTTCTGGATGTATTAATGTATAATTACCAGTTATCATTCTCCGAACGCATTATAAAAGAACAGCATTTCTCTCCACAATGGTATACTGCAGAACTCCTACAGAGGAATTAAAGACATTGCGGGTCAACCTCACCAGAGATTATAAAAATACCATAAAAATGAAAAAAATACATGCTAATGACACATATATTAAAAAATCACCTAATAATATTAGACGCATGTGGAATTTAATTAATCTGGAAAGGTCAAATATCAATCACAATGTGACTCAATCTACTGCTTTAAATGCAGATGACTTTAATAACTTCTTTATTAAAGCAATTGAAGCAATTGTACAGGAATTACCTTCAGCTCCTGACATAATACCACCTATAAAGACCTCAACTAATGATTGTTTATTCAAATTTATAGAGGTATCTTCAATTCAAATTAGGGATGTGTTGTCCTGTATTAAAAACAAAAATAGCAGAGATATTTATGGGCTATCTTCAGTTGTCATTAAATCAGTAACAGATGTAATAATTCAACCATTAATCAAACTCATTAATCAGTGCATTAGAGAAAATTGTTTTCCGGACTGCTTTAAAATATCGAAATGTGTTCTCATACTTAAAAAAGGCGATCCTGGTGATCCTAATAATTATCGGCTGGTCTCAATTATACCAGTTATAGCTAAGGTAATGGAAGTAGTTCTTTACAAACAACTATTTGATTTTCTTGAAATGAATAATATGCTTTCAAATAAACAATTTGGGTTTCGCAAGGGTAAGTCGGAACTCGTTGATGGTATTTTAAGTGGTCTGGAGCAAAAATCATTTGTTCTCATTAACTTTATGGACCTGTCGAAAGCATTTGATTGTGTCTCACATCAAATATTGATCGAAAAGTTACTTAGCTTTAACATGTTATCATCAAGTCGCCAGATGATTATGTCATATTTGAGCAATAGAAAACAGTTGGTTATTTATGAACATGAGTTATCAAAAGAAGTACTAGTATCTCGCGGGGTACCACAAGGTTCCCATATGGGCCCTCTCTTGTTTTTGATGTATGTCAATGATTTTCCCGATGCATTCTGTGATAATGAAGTGACAGTAATTCAATTTACCGATGATACTACCATTTCATTGACTAATCCATCGCTGGAAGATTTGTTCACAAACGAGCATGAGATGCGGCAAAAGTCAAAAACCTGGTTTTCAATAAATGAATGATACAAAAACAGCTAGATTGTTATTTGCATTGAGGGAACATGAAGAGCATTTAGCCACAACTTCAGTTAAGTTTCTGGGATTACACATTGAGCAAGAACTCAGATGGGATGTCCACGTTGAGGACTTAGCAAATAGATTCACTAAAAATATCTACTTGCTAAGGGATCTGATGCGCTGTCTCTCACCAAAAATTGTCATGGCCGCATATTTCGCACTTTGTCATTCATTACTTTCGTATGGTTTGTTGGTATGGGGCCACTTAGCTGCAGCTAGGAGAATTTTTGCTCTACAGCGCAGGACAGTGCGAATAATATCAGCATTAAGCTACAGTGATGACTGTAAAGGAAAATTCGTAGAATTGAGGATTTTAACATTACCCAGCCAATATATTTTAAATTGCTTGTTATGGGCAAAGAAAAATCAGGCAACATACAGCCTGAACAGCAAATATCATGATTACGGCACTCGTAAAAATGATGATATTAGGCAAGTGCATAGTAGACTGAAGTTATCACGGAATGAAACGAGGTACTATGCTCCGAAACTATTTAATAAGTTGCCACATGATGTCAAAAATCTTGAACTGAAGAGTTTAAAAAGAAAATCACTAATTTCCTGACCTCACAAGCTTTCTACAGCGTAGAAGAGTTCATATCAAATAACATTGATTTTTAATTTTTAGTCTTAACTCTAAATTGTATGTTTCCGTTTGTATCATTTTTTTGTTTGTTATATACAGTTTTATAATTTTAACTTATTTAAATATTTTAATGTATTTTAATGTGTTTCTTTTTATCACTGATTTTATTTTTATATTTATTAAATTTTTGAAATTTTATTAAGAAATTGTTATATATTTTATTAATTGATTTTAAACTGTGTCATTATCTGATTAATTACTGTTTATTCTATCTTTACCATTTACTTATAGATGGATAATATTTAGACATATATACATATAATAGTAATACTTGTATCTCTAATTTAGTCGACTTGTGTAAACTAATGTAAAAGCACTAATAAATCGAATCTAATCTAATCTAAAAACTGATTTTTTTATTTATTAAAATTTAGTTGAAGCAAATAAATGAAGAAAAAAAAATAAAAACAAGTAAAATAAATCGCATTACCATTAATCAAATTCTAAACGTAAGCGCTGGAACCATCAAGCCCGCGGGCCACATGCGACCAAGTAAAAGTTACCCGGCCCCCCACTGAGTTTTGCATATTAACACAGCCTGCCAATTTTGTAAAGGTAGAAACCTAACACGTCGAATCTTCAGGCAGTGAAGAAGCCGAAGACATCGTTCGGGCACGTAATGTTGTTAGTGGGAAAGTAACGGAATATTCGTCCGTGGCAAATATCTTATCCATTCGCTGTGCGCATTTTTCGTTTGAGCATTCTTCCTGTGCGAATATGTCTGATCACGGACGAGCAGATATCGAATTTGTAAAATGAACGCTTGCTAATCATCTTGCAGCATCAACATTTATTGTCTGTTCCAAGTAAGGTGAGATCTACTGGTTGACCGGAAAAACTCTTGTCAGTTCTTTCTACACCAAAATATATACAAGGTGGCGTAAAAGTAATGTCATAATTTGAATTTACCGCCATTTTTGCAGATAGCGCTAAATGTCACTGTGCTTTGATATTTATGATGTAGATATAATAGTATATTATGTATCAAGTTTTATAAACGTCACTTTAGTCACGAGTTTTATTAAGCACCAGCGGAGCGTAGCGGAGCGAGTGCTTAATTAACGACTGTCTAGAGTTTATAAAACGAGTTGCATACTATACTTTTTCTACGACCAAATGGGCAAATGGAACATGTAACTTTTTTTATTAAACATTAATCTTACAAATTTATTTAACAACTAAATATATTATATACATCTTACTCATTACTTGGGCACGTATATATTAATGTTTACATTGGAAAAGTTTTGACAATTATATTGAAGATTACATATTTATCCAAATTTTGGGCATCAAGTTTTATTTACTTTGAGGTTAAGTAGTTAGTATTGGAAGTGGCAGAACTCTTAAAATTCAAATTTGTTTTTTCTGCTGTTTTAGTAATTTAAAAATTGGTCTGGTCGTTGTTGTTGTTCTCGTTTGTGTTTGCATGTTTTCCAAAACTCATGTCGTCAGTATTTTCAACAGAACGCAATATTTTGTTAGCAGTTTCAATTTTATTGTTTAAGGAATGATCGATATAACTCTCTGCTACAGTAGTTGAGCACCAGCCCCCATGACGTTTCAACGCTGTAATGTCAGCTCCAGCATCCACTAAAATTGTTGCAGATGATCTTCGGAGGCAATGACCAGTATAACTGTTAGAATTTGGCAATTTTAAAAATTCGGCCACTTCTTTTGCCAAGTTTCCAAATTTATTTGTACCAATTGGCTGCCTGGTAAATTTCGTATCAAAAATCATAATGAGCGATGAAGCCCATTTTCACTTAACAAACAGAATTTACGTTTCTGGGGCACAGAGAATCCACATGTAATGGAAGAAAATCCATTGCATCCCCTCAAAGTGACTGTTTGGTGCGGCATTTGCAGTGAAAAAGTGATTGGTCCGTATTTTTTTTTTTTTAAGACCCGATGGCGCGGTGTTTTTTTTTGCCGTAAGTTGCTGCACTATGGAGATTTTGAGACATCAATTTCCAGATCGAGTGATCTCCCGTTTTGAAAGAGATTTGAACTAGCCGTCCAGATCGCCAGATCTAACAGCACTAGACTTATTTCTTTGGGGCTTTTTAAAATCTTGGGTTTATCACAACAAACCACGAACCTTGGAAGTCTCGAAAGCCAACATTGAAAAAGAAATCGCCAATTTGGAGCCAGATGTTTTGCGAGCAACAATTGAAAATGCCGTAAAACGAGCGCGATTATGCATCAACTCGGGAGGTGGTCATTTGACCGATATAATTTCTTTCAAGTAATGTCACCAATTTTACACTTTCAAATAAACTTTTGATGAGCTCTTTTTTTCATTTATAACAAAATGGCAGCCAATTAAAATTATTACATTACTTGTGCGCCACCTTGTAGAATCTTTAAAAATTTCAAAGTCACTAAATAAACCATTCAAAAATCTACAGTTACCAAAATACATAAATAATGCGCATAGACGAACATAAGGATGTCCCACTCGCACTCACGCGTCTGCATAAGACTGTCCTTCTCTCGCGCTTATGTCGAACCTGTTTTATGGTCTGTCGCACTTTTTCCACTACAATTTTTTCTGCTTTTTTAAATATAGCATAGTGAATGTACTTTGATGATACCATGTAAAACCCAGCTTTGTTATTTAACTGTATATGGTTAAGTTTATTATATAACGTTATCTGCGTCTTTATTTTTTTTTTACTTTCATAAGACATGACAATCAATCAATAATAGTACATTATTATACAAGTTTAATAAGAGGGTATATTGTGGCACGTCCAATGTAACGAGTGCCCCACAATGCCTCTTATTAAACAAGTTTAATATACTATTTTTTCTACTTTGGTTTTAGTTAAGGAATTATTTCTAAAATAAAATATATACTTAAACCTAGTGAGTTTTATCTTTTAACATTTGGCAGCACTAAAAACATTTGATCCTTTCGAACGAATTTAATATTTGACATACGTATTTCTACGGCGTTTTCAACAGTTAATTTTAAAACATATTAAATCAAGAATATTACTTACACACCTCCAGAAATAAGGGAGGTTGCCAAGGGTGCGATAAACAAACTATTTCCACGTAAGTTGTAACCAATTTAAGCTTATAAACTAATGCAGCGCCTAAATGATAATCGAAATTTAAGGTTATGTTTACATTTGTTTCTCGTTCCTCGTGTCAGGCATCGATCGACGCCAATTAAAAATCCATACCGAATTAACACACCGACTCAAACGGCTCTTTTTCGCCGCGAATGAAACATGCATTATACTCTCGCTGTTTCTTCCGTGATATTCGTTTTGCAAACAAAGTGATAATACATGTAATAAATTACAAGCTTTCCTCTGTGTATGTCGTGTTGCCTAAACGTCGTCACCGAGAGCCAAGTGAATTCATGCGTCCGGCCATTGTCACCGAGTTCCTACATTTTCCACGCGGATAAAAAGTGAACTATATGACGCCTCCGTTTTCTTTAACCTTAGTGGTGGTACTGGTGGGAAACTCCCCAATGTGCATTCGAACATATTCAATGTGTAACGCATTGGACGGTTCCAATTATCCTATGAATTAACGGCAATTTTACATTTTGATGCCGACATATGTCATGTTTAAGTACTGCCAGTCGCAACAACTAAAATGTTACCACAAATAGTTAGATAATGAGCAAAACTGTAAAATAAAAATTTTCATAATTAAACTATTTTTGATATAACAAAAGGTCGATTGTTAAACCAAAGTAGAAAAATATCTTTATTCACATTTTCCAATACATGCTCGTCTAAAACAATAACTATACTTTGTGAATGGGCTATCGACCCATAAAACAAGATTATTTTTACCATAGCAAAGCACCAGACTTGTTATTATTCTTTTGTTAAATTATTTTTTCTCTGCCCTTCAAGGACACAAAGGGACTAAAACCACCATCGCAGGCTTGCCAGACTTCGGGTTCCAGTCTCAGTGTATTCAAAGGGACCTTCCATAACAATTTCACGTTTGTTAAAAATACTATAAGCAAACCCGTTACTGGCTCTCGGACTATATCATAATAAGTAGTTCGAGCCCAAGTTTTCAAAATTAAAGTGTGACGGAGTAATTAGAAATTTCCGGCGCACACGAGATTTTCAGATAAATTCACGATTAGCATATTGATTCGCAGATCAATAACGCAGCAGATGCTATTAGTACCCAAATGCGCATTTTACCCTCCGCGCATGAGCACCAAAGTCGTTCTCTTCCTCTAGAAATCGATACGAGCAACCGCACTGCATCGATTATTATCACAATAACATCTCACAATATTGTATTTCGAGCAGTTAAAGTAACGTGCGTAAGAAGAGCTAAATAAATGCAATTTATAAATACAAATTTATGGATGCGCTGCTGGAAGGGGAAGTAAAGTGTGCAAAAGTTGTGACGAGAGTAAAATCGAAAATGTGCAAATGTGTAATTGGTAATTGAGTGGGCAAAACAATAGATATATAGGTATATATGTATATAATTTGGAGGGAGAATCAATAAGTGTGTGTGCGCGCGTTGAGCGATGTCAGATCGATGCGATAAATGCTATTCCACGATTGGCTGAAGAAAATCAATAGAGCTAGACCGATTTTATCGATTTTCTCTCCTCTCTCCTATAATGTAATATTAGGCATCGCGGCGCTTCCATTCCATTCCATTCTCCCGCCAGACCTTCAACAACAACAACATTTTAACATTTCCATCCGGTACAAGCGCGCCCTTCGCTACTGCTATGTGTCGTCGGATCCTCGACTCCGATTACGTCTCGCCTTCGCGGATATTCATGAGTGCAGGTAAGAATAGTGTTCACTTCCTATTTCATTTATGAAATTCTATATGTAGTACGTACTACGCATATATTTCGAGACGGTTTTATTTGCGCACTTGCACCAGCACTACCACGACGACGACGGTGTCAACGGTTCGTTCTCGCGTTGTTGTGGTGGTTGGCCTTACACTTACCTGTCCACGTTACGAATACGCGCCAGTTTATAAACATAAACAATTCTAAACATAATTATTGCAAATCGTTAGCAGTGTTGTTAATATTCCAATTCTTTACAAACATAAATTATTCTAAAGACAGTGATTGCATTCCTCGAATTTTCATTTCCTCCCAAAATAAATTTATTTTCTTCGAAAGAAAGCTTTAGAGAGAGACAGTGATTGCATTCCTTGTGTTTTCATCAGTGACGGTCCGCGGGGTTTTTTCTGGTACGGCCGAGGAACGAGAGGTGGTAATACAGATAGGTGCGGTCTCTGTAACTGACTCTACCTATCTGTATTACCACATCTTGTACCAGAAAAAAACCCGCGAACCGTCACTGGTTTTCATTTCCTCTCAATATAAATTTTCTTCTAAAGAAAGCTTTAGAGAGACAATACACTCCTTGAGACACTTACAAATGATCTCAATCGGCAATTGACCAAATGTCTTTCAGCTTATTACAATAACAAATATTAATTATTACACATAAAATTTTCAGAAAGCTTTATTTAATACAATAGAATTAATTGTAATATTAAAAAGAATCCTCAAATCTTATTTCTGCGCCATTTAAATTTAAAATCTAATTCATCAGAATAATACGAATTCATTCATTAATTTGTGTAGGAAAAGTTTTCATCAGAAATATATTTAAACTGTGTTATATCAAGATAAAGGCAATTTAATGCACGAAACGAATGATGCTTGAATATACAGGGTGTTCCCGTCTCTTGTTGAATTTAGTTCCTGTCTCTTAGCCTCGTGGTCGCGACTTCAAATTCCTTTCGGGGTTCATTTTTCTGCTTATGCGAGTCCTCAGACAGTGGCGGACAAGCCCGACGAGCAACCGGGCATTTGCCCGGTGGGCCGGGTGTAATTAAGGCACGTGTGGTCGATCGCATTGCCGGCGCTCGGAAAGAAATTTTAATTATACAGGGTGTCCTAAATAGAGCTGGATTGCATGGGTATCTTTCTTATTCTTAAAGCTAGAGATTTGGTTAAATGGGCAATGTTGTGCAGTTTTCTATGCTGATTCAGATTATGTTGAGAAATTTTCAAAATTCCTAGCAGTTTAGAAAATATTTTAAAAAAACTAAAAATCGCGATTTTCAAAAAAATCAAATATCTCAATAATTATTAAAGATGCGAAAAAAAGTTTCAAATAAAAGTTACTTGGTTTAATTAGGCAAACATAGAAATCAAGTCAAAATAAAATTCAAGATGGCGGTTTCCGAGATATTAATACCAACTTTCTTATTTCAAATGGCCGCCATATTTGATTTTTACACGCATAAATAGACTTTTTTTTTCTCTTTTCAACGATGTACAACAACCTATGTCAAAATAAAAAATAATGGAAATATTAATTGTTTAAATTTTAATTTTAATTTTTTAAATTATTTTTAAAGCAAATGTAACAAAACAAAAAGAGGTAATACAACCAAGTAGTAAAATAACAATAAATTATAAAAAATGCTCAAAATGTTGACCGTTATTGGCCAAACACAATTCACAGCGTTTTACAACACTGCCAATTACTTTTCGTAATGTGTTGCGATTAATGCCGTTTATTGCCTCTGTCACTGCTTCGCGAAGTTCATCCACATTGTTATAATTGAAGTTACTTTCATAAACTTTGTTTTTTAAAGTGCACCACAAATAAAAGTCAAGAGGCGTCAAGTCTGCAGATCTGGCTGGCTACTGTACAGGTGTATTAGTCGCTATTACTTTATTATTAAAACATCCATTTAGATAAGTAATAACATCTCTGGCATTGTGTGCTGGAGCGCCATCTTGCTGGTACCATATTTGCATATTTTGTGCCAAAGGTAAATCATCCAATAAATCTTCGGTTGTTTGAAGAATTTCCAAATAATGTTGTGCAGTTAGAGTTCCATCAAAAATTATAGGACCAAGTAAACGATTTCCCATAATGCCACAAAAAACACTAAAGCCGAACCGTAATTGGTTTCGCCGTGGAATAACTATGTGTGAATTTTCTTGAGCCCAATAGTGCTCGCTATGACGATTTATTAATCCACAATTAGAAAAGTAAGATTCGTCAGTCCATAAAATTGTGTTTATAAAATCACCATTTTCCGTAATTTTGTTGATTAACCACCTGCAAAATGTTAATCTACGGATGTTATCATTTGGTTGTAAAGTCTGAGATAGGTGCAATTTATAAGGGTGAAACTTGTGCTTTTTTTAAATTGTTGATGCTCTAGACTTACAATTAGATACGTTAACTTCATTTTCTATCTGCCGACATGGGATGTTCGGATTAGCTGCCACACAAGCCAATGTTAATTCTTCATCATCAACGATCATATTTCTATTTCTCTTAGGTTTTTTTAAACTTCCATACAATTGCATATTTTCATCCAATCTTTTAAATACCTTAATGTCCGGCTGCCTTCTTTCAGGAAAGTTTGCTTGGTATGTTTGTGCTGCAAGATAGGGGTTTTTGTAACACTTGATGTAATTATATACTGACTCTGACTTTTTTATTTTTGGCGATTATAACCTTCCACATCTCCAGTGGTCACTGGATGTTTGCAGCCATGATGATGAAGCGTGCATTGGTAATAATGTATCAGCTAACATTTTAATTGAAACGTTCAGTTATATTAATTTGTCACAAATTATTACTATACCGAATAGTAGAGGAACTTTTTTAGATTTATGCTTTACTTCTTTATCGGGCGTTGACATCCAATTGGCCTCTGATCTATTGTGTAAGAATTCTATTCATCACCACGGGTATGAATTTGGTATCGAAATTGAATCTGCTATAAATAATTTATATTACAATGAATCTATATTTGATTTTAAAAATGCTGATTATCTCAATATTAATCATGTTCTGGGTGCAGTTAACTGGGATTCGATATTTACTGGTACTGATATTGAGTGTATGGCTAATCTATTTTATGACATAATCTATGATGTTATCAATTGCTATGTTCCTTTAAAGCAAATTAAATCCTCATCTTATCCCAAATGGTTTAACTATAATTTAATTTCTTTAGTTAAGCAAAAAAAAATTGCTCATGCCAATTACAAGTACAGTAGTAGCGCGGATGATTATGAAATTTTTAACAAACTTCGTGATATGTGCTCAGTTTTAAGCAAATCATTATATCATTCTTATTGTCAGCGCATGCAGGGTAATATACGTAAAAATCCACGGAAAATATGGAAATTTATAAATGATGCAATGGGCTCAAGTGGTATTCCATCATCTATATCTTTCAAAGACACTATTTTTGTTGAAGGCAACGATATTGTTAATGCTTTTGCTGAGTACTTTACAGAAGTCTATGCCTGTGCAGTTAATAGTGATACATTTAAATTCGAGACAACTAAAACTGTCATTTCCGAGGTATTGCAGATATCACTACAGGATGTTTTCAATTCACTTCAATCTCTTAATAACAACTTCACGTGTGGGCCTGATGGCATACCGGGTGATTTCCTGTGTAGGTGTGTATGTTCTCTGTCGGAGCCATTGCATATTTTATTTTCTATTTCCATTAAATTAGCCTGTGTCCCTAGTGTTTGGAAGTTTAGTTACATCTCCCCAATTTTTAAAACTGGGGATAGAAAATGTGTTGGCAATTATCGTGGCGTTGCCATTCAATCAGCAATCCCTAAAGTCTTAGACGATTTGATCACTAAACAAATAGTATTCTCGACCAAACACTTATTCGCCAGTCAGCAGCACGGTTTTGTAAAGGGCAAATCGACCACATCAAACCTATTGGAATTCCAACACTTTTTGATTAATGCTTTTGAAAATCATGTTCAAGTTGATGCCATTTACACTGACTTTGCAAAGGCGTTTGACAGGGTGCAGCACTCTATATTGGTTACTAAGTTATATAGGTATGGGTTCCACGATTTGACGGTGAGGTGGATTAAATGTTTTTTAGAAGGCCGTCGACAGGCGGTTAAGATCAACAATTATATATCATCTCCAATTCTGGTGACTTCCGGTGTGCCTCAGGGTTCACACATTGGACCTATATTATTTCTTATATTTATTGATGATATCTGCAACTGTTTCATAAATTCGAACTGTTTACTGTTTGCTGACGATCTTAAAGTCTATCGTTGCATTGATGACATTTCAGATTGTTTCGATTTGCAGATTGATTTGGATAATTTGGGTAGCTGGTGCGTCAGTAATCATTTATTTTTAAATATTGGTAAATGTAAATCGATAACTTTCAGCAAAAGAGCTGTTAATATTGGATGCACATATAACATCAATGATGTCAGTCTCGATACTGTATCAGTCATGCGTGACCTAGGAGTTGTATTAGATTCAAAATTATCCTTTGCATCTCATATATCTCAAATGTGTAATAAGGCAATTCGGTTACTTGGATTTTTATTGAGGCATTGTAAGCATTTCGACTGTGAAACGACTAAGATTATTTACTGCGCTTTGGTCAGATCTAATTTGGAGTATTGTTCTCAAATTTGGTCACCATATTATAAGAAGTACTCGTGTAAAATTGAATCTGTCCAGAAAAAATTTTGTTCTTTCATCTCGTTTAAAATGAATTTACCATTTAAGAACTATGATATGATCTGCAGTTATCTTAACATTGATAAACTGGAGTTGCGTAGAATTAAATTTGATCTTTGTCTACTGCACAAAATTGTTTCTGGACACATCAACACCGACTTACTTTCATGTTTAAATTTCTTTGTTCCTATTTTAGAATTCATATGGTTACTTCTAATTATAGTTATTATAATACTTTAATGCGCTGCACGAGATACGCCAACGCTCTTAATTGTTACGTAAACTTTGATTTATTTGGTAGTTCATATGTTTTGTTTAAAGTTTCTCTGGGTCGGATTCCACTTATTACTTTGTTATAGCGAATTATATTCGCTGGTGGAACTTTTCTTTTCTTTTCTTTTATATGTTTGTTAGTACTTAAATTTTTTTTTTTTCATTTTTTCTTTAATTTTAGTTTAAGTTTTAGTTTTTAGTTATTAGTTTTAGCTCTTAAATTTTTAGATTTTGTTTTCATGATTTGTTTTTTGATTTTATTGTATATGGAAATGCTTTGTAAAAAAGGTGTTAACCGTTGGATGAATAAATAAATAAATAAATAAATAATTACATAACATATCGTATTGTTCAGATATTGAATAATTCGCCATTTCAAGTAATTAATATTTATCGATATTACAACAACTTAAGACAATACACATGTGTGAATGATTAATACAACTGACAAACTAATGTAAGATGACAGTTAGTCGTTATAACAAATTTTGTTTTATTTTTATTTATGCCTACTTGTTTTAAACTTACAACAATTAATATTTCCATTATTTTTTATTTTGACATAGGTTGTTGTACATCGTTGAAAAGAGAAAAAAAAGTCTATTTATGCGTGTAAAAATCAAATATGGCGGCCATTTGAAATAAGAAAGTTGGTATTAATATCTCGGAAACCGCCGTCTTGAATTTTATTTTGACTTGATTTCTATGTTTGCCTAATTAAACCAAGTAACTTTTATTTAAAACATTTTTTCGCATCTTTAATAATTATTGAGATATTTATTCTACATATTTTAAAATTATGTATGTTTTTGTACAGGGTGTCCCAATATACATAACAGAACAAAGTTATGTTTTTTTTTTTTAAATGGAACACCCTATATTTTATACATTATTTTCAACCCTCTTGATAAGCTGATGAAAATAGTATCAGTTAGTATGCGTCTATTATGGACGGTTGGTTAGTTATGGGCAAATTTGTAGCAAAAACACGAACACATTGAAAACATTACAGAAGCGTTCCTAGCAAGGATAGCATCATTATTTATACACTAGAAAATTTCCCACATCATAAAGAATAATACACATCGGCTTTTGTTCTCTTTTATTCATAGTGCTATACAAGGTATCAACATACGCAAAACAATGGATAACCATTTTTTTTTCAAATGGAACACCCTATATAAGTTGCCACCAATATATAGCATTTTTAATAAGCTTTTCAATGATATACAGTTTGTATAACAAAATATGAAGGAAGATTTATCAATAAAAATATTTCTTTTGCCACTTCTGCTGATTTTTGGATTTCCAGCTAAAACTATGCATTTTCAGGAAAAATTATAAGAGACCAAAGTTGTAGAGCGAAAAATTTCCGATCGATATGCGTCTTTTAACTTTTAAGATAATGCGTGCATTGCCCGCTAGAGCGCGCAAAATCGTGACCGTATATACATTTTAGCGTTTTCTTTTCAAATTTTTTATGAATAAATTGCACTACACTTTATTTTCCGCACCCTCTAGCGGAAAAACGGGAAATTATAGGGAAATTAAAATGGCCCATATCGATTGAAAATGTTCCGCTCTACAATTCTTAATAAAAGCAATTTTTGCCAAAAATGCATAGTTTTCCCTAAAAATGCAAATTGAAAATGTATGTATCAATTTTTGCGTTTTTCAATGGTTTTTTGCATTTTTAGCGAAAACTGCATTTTGGGCAAAAATTGTTACTTGTAAGAGTTGTAGAGCGGAATATTTTCAATCGATGTAGGCCATTTGAATAATTCTATAATTACCTATTTTTCCGCTAGAGGACGTGGAAAATAAAGTATAGTGCAATTAATTAACAAAAAATTTGAGAAAAACGCTAAAATGCATATACGGTCACGATTCTGCGCACTCTGGCGGGCAATGCACGCATAATTGGAAAAGTCGAAAGACCTATATCGATCGAAAATTTCCGCTCTACAACTTTGATCTCTTATTATTTTTTCAGAAAATGCATAGTTTTGGCTAGAAATCCAAAAATGAGCAGGAGATGACAAAAGAAAAATGTTTTTATGGATAAATCTCAAGAATCCTTAATATTTCATTATACAAATTGTACATCATTGAAAAGCCTAATAAAAATTCCATGCATTGGTGGCAAGATATATAGGGTGTTTCATTTGAAAAAAAATAGTTATCCAATATTTTGCGTATGTTGACACCCTGTATAGTAGTATGAGCAAAAAAGAACCAAAGCCGATTTGTATTATTCTTCATGATGTGGAAAATTCTTTAGTGTATAAAAATGACGCTAGCTTTGCTAGGAGCACTTCTGCATTTTTTCAATGTGTACATGTTTTTGCCACAAATTTGCCCATAACTAACCAATCGTTCATAATAGACCCATACTATCTTATACTATTTTTATCAGCTTCTCAAGAGGGTTGAAAATAAAGTATAAAATACAGGGTGTTCCGTTAAAAAAAACATAACTTTGTTCTGTTATGTATATTGGGACACCCTGTACAAAAACATACATATTTTTAAAATATATAGAATAAGTGTGGGTACCAGTTCAAGAAAACTAGAAGTCGATATCTCAAACAGCAAATAAGTTATGGGGCTTTTACAGGTCCCTGGGTCACCCGGTATATCTATGTGCATAAAAAGTGGTTGGATGAGTATACATAATTAATTTAATAACCACTTTTTAAACTGCACTAAATTTTCCACATTACGACGTGAAACTCATCAAAATTGGACAAAGCGTTTAGCGGTTGTGCAATTTCGAAAATGAAAATTGTGAATTTAAAATCGAACTTTAAAAAAAGTGGAATTTTTGCATTTTATGATCATTTCACGAGAAAATTTTGAAGCTTTAGAATTTTAAAAATCTAAATCGAAAAATGTTCCACATTACGACGTGAGACTCGGACAAAGTGTTTGGCAGTTGTGCAATGTCGAAAACAAAAATTGCGAATTTAAGATCTTCGAACTTTAAAAGAGTAAGATTTTTGCATTTTCTGATAATTTCAAGAAAATGTTTAAGTTTTGAAATTTAGAAAATTTTAAAATCAAAATGGAAGAACGCGCTGGGGACTTTTGCAAATGAAAAAAAAAATAAAAGCGCAATTTTTAATCTTTGGACTTTGAAATTTTGCCATTTTGCGTTGATTTTAAAAATAAAAGCGCAATTTTTAATCTTGAACGTGCAATTTTGCAATGTTGCGTTAGTTTCACGAAAAATTAGTTAATCAATTTTTAAATTATACTCAATATGCCATATTTTGACGTTAGAAACATTAATTTCAGACAACGCGATTGGCAGTTGTGCAATTTGAAAAATGTAAATCACTATTTTAAATATTTGGACTCTGAAAACGTGCAATTTTATTCAACAAACCCAAAATTTATTACGTAGCTCGAACTTCCTAAAATCCGGCTACAAATTTACAAAAATCGATCTTTTCTTTCGATTTCTATGACGTCAAATAACTATTTGAAATAGCATTATTATTCAACACAAAAATCGTAATTATTCAACAGACCAAAATTTATTACGTAGCTTGAATTTTCTAAAATTTAACTACAAAGTTTTAAAAATCTAACTTTACTGGTTATATTTTTTTTCGATTTTTATGACATCAAAATTTCAATTTAATGTAGCGTTATTATTCAATTCTCATAATTCACTCAAAAATCATATTTATTGTGCAAACTAAAAATTTATTGCGTACCGTGAATTTTCTAAAATCTAACTACAAAGTTTTAAATGGGGACTTTGGTGGTTACATTTTTTTTTTTCGATTTTTATGACAACGAAATAACAATGTGAAATAGCATTATTTATCAACTCTCATAATTCGCCCAAAAATCGTAATTTTTCAACAAACTAAAATTGATTACGTAGTTTTAACTTTCTAAAATTTAATTACAGTTTTAAAAATCCGACTTTGTTGATTAATTATTTTCGATTTTTATGGCGTTGAAGTAACAATTTAAAATAGCATTATTATTCAACTCTCATAATTCGTCCAAAAAAACGTAATTATTCAACAAACCAATATTTATTATGTAGCTTAAACTTTCTTAAATCTATCTACAAAATTTCAAAAATTGGTGTGTACTGGTTACATTTTTTTTTTCGATTTTTATGACGTGTGTTGACGTCTAACAAACAATTCTACATAGTATTATTTTTCAACTCTCATAATTCGCTCAAAAATCATAATTATTCAATAAACAATTATTATTAAACTAAAATTTATTGCGTAGTTTGAACTCTCTAAAATCTAACTACAAAATTTCAAAAAAAGGTCTTTAGTGGTTATATATTTTTTCTTTAATCTTTATGACATCAAAATTTCAATTTGATGTAGCGCTATTATTAAACTCCCATAATTTGCTTTAAAAAGTGAGATTTTTGCATTTTGTAATAATTTCACGAGTAAGTTTCGAAGTTTTAAAATTTAAAAAAAAATTTAAATCAAAATTGTAAATTTGGTATAGTCTGTCCACGGTACACATAGAGTTATAAAAACGTCCACAATCGCCAACGCATCATTCTTACTGGCCGATTCGAAAAATTGCGGGAAATCCGCACGTCCAAATCACGCAGTACGAATGCAAATGGTTGACGCGATTGTCAGCTGATTGCCTCATTGTATTGTGTTAGCTGTTAGCGTCTGTTTGCGATCGAGTACCTTTCTGCTTGTTTCATTATAATGGCTCTATCTCCATCAAAACGACGCCGTGCGAAGCATTTTTCAGTGTCCACCAAGGAATCTATACTTAATATTTTTAAGGTGTGTCAGGAAAATTATCCTGAACGCACCAAAGTTGAAACTGTGGTATTCACCGCAAATGCAGGAAGTACGTTCTTAATTTCTAAATGTACTGGTTCCATGGGCTATATTAATATATTTGTACAAAACAATATACTAAACAACATGCAGAGCACGACCGAGACAAAAACTGAACTTTTACAGTTTGGACTGTTCCTAACAGGTGGCGCCACTAGCTCTGTTTAAATAAATTTACATAGTGTAAATCAGACTTTTGCTCAGAACAAATAGCGATTGTGGGCATTTTTACAACTCTATATGTACCGTGGACAGACTATAGTTCAAATAAAAATCACAATTTTTAATAGTTGAACTTTGAAAACGTGCAATTTTGACGTATTGCAAAACTTCACGATATAGACTATGGACCAGTTTTTTAAGTTTAAACTTAACCAAATTTTAAATTAAACCAAATTCCTCACATTTTGACGTTAACATCATTAAAATTATTTGGCAGTCGTGCAATTTTAAAATCGACTTACTCAAAAAAGTAAGACCTTAGCATTTTGTATTAATTTCACGAAAACTTTTGTAATCTCTTTTAGAATTACATTAAATTCGTCTGAATCAACAAATTCGATCGCGTGCAGCTATATTTCGTCCTTATTAAATTTATGTGTATAACTGTTCTTTGGTAAATACTATATTTTAGACTTCTTACAATAATATCATGTTGATTGCCGTTGCATAAATGCCGGTAATTTCTAAAACCGTTCAAGGTCGATATTTTTGTTAACTAATACCAAAGACTTTTGGGTCCCAGGAGTCGTTGTAAGCACATGAAAAACACCAAATAGTGCAATAGCGCTTGTCTTTGTCGATTGCGAAGAGGCCCAACAAAAATCTCAATTGTGCGATCGGGTTAATCATATGGTACCCGGACCATAGGCTCTGTTTACCACTAAAAAAAAATGGCTAAGACGTTTTCCGTAAAATTCTCTACGTTTTTAGGTACTCACCCTTGCTTAAACTTGTTATACACCATATTGTTTACGTGATTTTTCAGGCAGCAAACTTGAAATTACCATATCTGCAGCCTCTGCCACATTAGAAGAAGTGCTTCGCAAGTTGTCGCATCACCATCACACATTTTACATTCATTTTAACCACTAATTTTGCGAAAATAACAATGGCGACTGACAATTGTGTAATTTATTTACAAGCTAGTTGCCAAGCAACGTATTCATCAATGCACTCTAGAGGCGATATCAGCATTTCATTCAGCAAAAAAATAATTTCCAGCAGTCAAACTGGTATTTACAATTTCTTATTATGTCGTATTAACCATTTCTTAATAAATTTGTGCATCATCGAAGATAAAACGATGTAAAAAGTCTCTTCATTGCACTCACGGCTTTCACGTGCGCTGCCACCGACGCTCTAGTACGTCCAACTTTATACTTCTCAATTGTGGTGGCAGCGAACGTGTTAAAACATTCGCAATAATTCGCAATAAATAAATATGTAAGATACAATTTTAAGTACATATTTGATCAATATGTCAAAGTTTTAATTATCTATCGAAAGAAATGTGTACCTCAAAAAACAGTTAAGGTAAACACCCACTTCCGGTCTACGAAATTTTACCAAAAGCTTTTCAGTTCTTCAGATTATCAAATAAGACGTATGTTCGAAGTTTAATATCAATTGCTTTATTAGTTTTTGAGAAACAGCGCACACAGACACAATTTTTTTTTTCCAGAAATTGTTGAAATGGCATCTAGGGACCCCAAAACGGATATTTGCGTAAAAAAAATTTTTGAAAAAAAAATCACGATCACAATACTTTCTCGTACTTCGTAACGGAGAAAGTAAAAAAAGATACATATTTTTCATTTTCATTGAAATAATTTTTTTAAAAGGACTATTAGAAAATAGAGTCATTATTAGGGCTAGATTAGGTTCAATATTTTTTACCACAAATGTTCTAAATATTTACAAGCATTTGTATTATATTTTTAATATATCGTGCTTTCAATAATTCGCCGAACATAGGGAACGCAGGAGACGCTGTTGAAGTGACTCGGTATAAGATAACCGCGAACGAAGTACAAGTATGGTATGTTTTCCGATTTATTTATAATTATGTGGAAGAATACATTCTGCGTCACTTTGACCAGCAGTTGTTTTTTTTTATTTTTTTTTTCAAACTGTTACAGACTTGAAAATTGACAAATTCAAATTCTCGTGAGCTTATCTCGTAATCTAGATAAGGGATGTTTTCCGATTTGTTTATAATTATGTAGAAACATGAATTCTGTGTGACTTTAAAAAGTTTTAAGTGCCTAGCATTTGTTTTTTTTATTTTTTACAAATTGGTAAATAGCAGACTTGAAAATTTTTATTTAGCAGTATTAATGTCTATTTCATTTTACTACTCTTTATACTTAATAGCTTATCGACTTGGTGGTCCTTTAACTATGTCGTAAACGTGAAATGATTACAACAGAAAACCGTTGCACTTCTACAACTTAAATATTGTAAAGACAAATCACTTCGCATATAAAGAGTTCTTAATGCGATTGCAATAGAAGCTGTTTTGCATTGCAGTGGCGTAACAGGAAATCAATACTTTCGATTAGTTCGATGAAATTGCCGCATTATATCGCGCCAATATTTATCTGTCCCTAACATTCTGCGGTGTATATCTCCCTATCTCGATTTATTATTAATTATTTTATCTTCTATGAACTTCTCGTTTTGTTTATTGATAGTTATCAATTTTTAGTGATTAAAGTGTGTTTTATATTTTTTTTTCGTGTTATTTAATCTAAATCATAATCGAGGTATACGCTGCAGTAATTGATCAAGTATGTTTCTCGGTAAGTCTGTAGTTGGATTAGTACCACTAGCTGTTCGATTAGTATCTCATATTTATGATTGTGT
Organism: Ocypus olens; assembly: GCA_910593695.2. NCBI lineage: Eukaryota > Metazoa > Arthropoda > Insecta > Coleoptera > Staphylinidae > Ocypus > Ocypus olens. The sequence goes on from OU343049.1 coordinate 672,107, forward strand.
TAAATGTTAAACGAGAACCAAATTCAACAATGTTCATTTAAAAAGAAACATCAAGTGTGCCATCACGGGTGTGAAGCCGAGATACGAATATCGGCAACACGAAAGTATGTGGGCCACCCCAGGATAGTGGGGCGAGGGGAATTTCAAATTTGCCGCCTTTGTAAAGAAGGTTCCCTCGATGTTGCCAGATTTATCAAAGATCTTATTATGGGGATTACCGTTTTTAATAATCTTAAAATTTCACTACAAAGTAATAATTTTAACAATTAAAATTATGTTTTAAACATAATTAGACTCATTATCGCTTATATTTGTCATAATAACTCATGAAAGTATAATATTACTGTTTATTAAATATAATCATGTGCATTGTATATTTTATACTTCGATGTATATGCGGCAACGCTTAATGAGTCTCACCATTTTTATTAACTAACCTCAATAGTGCTGTGAGTGCTAGTAATTCATGTTTGAAGGTAAGTTATTATATATTCTATCTTTTAAACTCGTCAATTGTATTTATTAGTAATGGAAACATCAAATGTCCGTATTAAATATTCTTGTAAATATCCAAAATGTCAAAATTCTTTCTTTTCCGATACCTATAACTAATGTCGATTACAAAAATAAACATTTCTATAAATTTCCCAAAAATGAAGAATATTTTAAAACATGGAAAACCATTTGTGATATTAAACAGTCTTCATTGTTTAAATTTTCATTCATGTGAAGATCATTTTATTCATAAACATTTTGTTAACTATTTCCGCAAAAAATTAAATTGCAATGCTGTTCCGACACCAAGAAGTAAGACAATATAACTACACTAATTTACTTTTTAACTATTTTAATGTCATGAATCCTGGATACGAGCAAACAACTGACCTGTTACGACGCCTGAAAGAAATATCCTAAGAAGAACGAAGAGACCTGATGGAACATTGCACCTGGACAAGACCCTAATACCCGATTGTTGTGATATTTTTATATTTGATAATTTTGTTAATAATAATATTCTGTTAAATATATTTTTTCCATGTAGGCCTATTTTTATTTTTATTTTGTGAAATCCAATCTTTTTTCTTTTACCAAAACCAGTAACTTCTTCACTTATGTACTATCTAAAAGTATAATCAATTATGTGCTCGAAAAACATAATTGATTATATTTTTAGTGTTATTAAATTGAAATATATCGTGTAGACGAGTATAACATTTTTAAATTTTGGCGGAAATCGTAGTAATTTGCCACCCAGACACCAGGCGGCGCCAAAAATCGCGTTTCCGAAATTTAACATGCAGGTTTCACTTCTAAAGGTATGTGTTCAGTGATTTTTACTTTTAAAAATTTAAGTTGGTAACACATATTGAGGTTATGTTACTTGCGGCATGTTCCTACCGATGAATGTGCATGAGCAATAAGTGCAACTAGTTGTGTTGTGGTCTAGTGCGATTAAAACCCGATCATCATCTATAACACATTTTAGTCAGGGAGTAGCGTACATCATCGTAAAGGTATTTATTATATCTATTCTGCATTTGCATTTGGCGATTATCGCAAAATTGAATCAATTTCAATTTAACCTAAAATCGGCGAAGAAACATTTCGCGGAATTTCTATCGATGCGAACGAGAGTTCATTCGCATTTTTGTTTATTATCGAGGCGAGCAATTATCTCGCGGTAATTGTATATATACCGAGAGATTTTTGTTATAAACCTTTGTTTTCTTGTGTTTAATCCTTCCGTCGCCTAGTCTTGTGTGTTTTGAGTTAGCCACTACCAAAGGCGGGGTCAGTGTGAAGAAACGCATCCCTGTTGATATCCCTGTGAATGTTATTACTTCGGTATTATTAAGTCTTTCAATAATATGACCCTGCCATGCGGAAAATGTAAGATAATTATCCCTCCCAGAGGGATTGGGACAGCAATTAAATGTAGTAGCAGTTGCGCTGCTTGGTTTCACGGGAAATGTGTGGATTTATAATAAAGTCGTACTTTTATTAAAAAGTCAAGCACACGCCTATCAGATATAGAAATTGCCAATTATCGACAAGAAGAAAAAAAATCACGATCACAATACTTTCTCGTACTTCATAACGGAGAAAGTAAAAATGGTGATGTGGCCATCATGTTACTTTCTCCGACTTTATATTTACGTTTTCATGGGTTTATTTTCAATTGAAATCATATTTTAAATGTACAATCGAGCGTTTTCTAGACTCGGATGAAACTGACGTTTAAAACGTCAAAATTATGAAAGATGGAAAAATTATACTTCAAATTCAAAAACTAGGTTTACTCGAAAACTAACAAGATTTCGAAAAAAACTTATTCTTTAGAAGTTGTTCATTTTGGCATTCTCTACAATTATTATTCACATAAAATTGCTGTAACTATTATCGTTTCATAATTATAAACCAAAAATTAAAAAAAAATAATTAATTTTTTTCTCGAATAGCAATGATTTTAGGAAAAATATTTTCAAGCAAAAGATGTTCATTTGTTTGTTGTCTTCAATATTTGTTTAAATGTTTTTGTGATATTTTTCATATTTAAGAAAATATTGGCAAAAAACAAAAAACAGTTAAGGTAAACACCCACTTCCGGTGTACGAAATTTTACCAAAAGCTTTTCAGTTCTTCAGATCATCAAATAAGACGTATGTTGAAAGTTTCATATCAATTTCTCTATTAGTTTTTGAGATACAGCGCACACAGACACAAAAAAAAATTTCAGAAATTGTTGAAATAGGATCTATAGACCCCAAAACGGATATTTTCGTAAAAAAAATTTTTGAAAAAAAAATCACGATCAAAATACTTTCTCGTACTTCATAACGGAGAAAGTAAAAATCATGGCACACTTGAGTTTTTTTTTTTTTTTAATGAACAATTAATGCTCACAAGTGGCGCATTGATACACCAACAACATGAAGACTCACGATTATTTACTTTCAGAAATGAACCACAACTAAGATGGAAGTCCAGTCCGAAAACTACCAACTGAAATGGCACTCCTTCGGGACCCACCTCCACGGCTGCGTGGCGGCTGCCCTCAACGGAGACCACTTCACGGACGTGGCCCTCCTCACCATGGACGGCCGCCAAATCCACGCCCACCGCTTCATCCTGTCCGCCTGCAGCCAGTACCTCCACCAGGTCTTAAAGCTGCAACACAAGGTATCGACGATGACGCCGGTGATAATCATCCTTCCGCCGGAAATAACCTACAAGACGCTCAAAGTGCTCATCCAGTACATGTACAGTGGAGAAACGACGGTTTCTCAGGACATTCTGGAAAGTGTGTTGCGCGGCGGCGATCTGTTAAAAGTTAAAGGACTCTGGCGACCCAGAGAGGACGAATGCCCGGAGAAGAGGATCAACGCGAGGCTTCAACAAAAATCGGGCGGCAGCAATAACTCCTCTCCGCCGGCGCAACCTCTGCCGGAACAGACGGTCATCAAGAAGCCGAAGGAAAAATCGCACGAGGAGAAGGAGAACGAGAATAAGGGCAGTACCACCGTTATCAGGACGACCAACAGCGAAACGAAATCTGCGGTGGAGAACAGTTGCAAGGAGGAGAGTATGGAGGAGAAGGATATGATGCAGATTTTGGTGATTAAAGAGGAACCTATCGAGTGGGCGGAGGTTAATCAAGAGGACATAGAGTTGGTGGAGCAGGATGACATCTTCGAGACGGAGATGATGATCAAGCCTGAGGTGCACATGGACGATGGTGAGCCGAACAATGAGGAACTGTACACGCCGCTGACTTGTGAGTTGTGTTCGGAGACGTTTACGATACCGGCGGATTGGGTGAAACACGTGCAGACGCACACGGACATGATGCCGGCTAAGAGACAAAAACGAGGACGGCCTTCTTCGGTAATTATTTTATTGCAGAAATTTCAATTGAAAAACTTCAGTTTTACTAAAGGGTTTGTTTTCGTGTGATTATCTCCAAATCTAGTCAGGGGATGTTTTCAGATTTTAATTAAATTATGAAGCAAGAACTATTTTGAGCAAATTTGGAAACTTTTATGTCTGTTGCAATTGTTTTTATATTTTTTTAAACAATGGGAAAGTGAGGAATTCCAATAATACTACAAGGTGTGTTCTCGTGTGATTATCTCCAAATCTAGTCAGGGGATATTTTCAGATTTTGATTAAATTATGAATTATTTTTAACAAAGGGTATAGCCGAATAAGATGGTCAAAAGTGCCTCCAAAGCAAATCAATAATCTGACTAGAATTTTAGACTTGAAAAAATACAAAAATAAATTTTTGAAGAAAATATAAATTTAATCGCTTTTCGGCATTTCCAGCAGTTGTACGAACGATTTACGTCGAAAGAAATTTTGCTTGTCTCAGTTTCTGTAAGTCTCACAAATAATTTTTATGGACTGGATGAAAGATAATTAAAAATGGCGTTGATTGCTCGAAATTTCAGCCTCCTGAAGCAATTTGTTGTCGAGATCACGAAAACGTGAATTTTACGTGAATTAATCGTTTTCTATGGCACGAATCAAGCTGAAACCACGCCTACCCAAAACAAAAAAAAAATACTTCTCTCAGTATTTTTTTTTTCAATTTTTTTGGCGCCAAATTCAAATAGGAAAATGAAGTAAAAGTTTTCAAAATTTATTTTTGCAGTGAAGGTATTCGAGGACTGTCTCAGTTTTTGTTTTCTGTAAATGTATTTTACCAAATTCTATAACATACATTTTTTTTCAGAATTTTAAACAGTGTGGAAGATAGTTAAAATAAGTAAAAACCACTTTCGCCACCTTAAAAATTTGAATTTCGCGCCAAAATTGTAATAAAAAAGTTACTTTTTGTGAAATGATTATCATTTTTTTAAATTAGAGAGATACACTTCACAAAAATAACTTTTTTTATCACAATTTTGGTGCGAAATTCAAATTTTTCAGGTGGTAAAAGTGGTTTTTAATTATTTTAACTATCGTCCACACTGTTTGAAATTCTGAGAAAAATGTATGTTATAGAATTTGGTAAAACACATTTACAGAAAAAAAACTGAGACAGTCCTCGAATACCTTCACTGTAAAAATGAATTTTGAGCACTTTTACTTAACTTTTCTATTTGAATTTGGCGCCAAAAAAATTGAAAAAAAAATACTGACAGAAGTTTTGGGTAGACGTGGTTTTAGCTTGATTCGTGCCATAGAAAACGAGAAAAAAAAAATAAAACGTAAAATTCACGTTTTCAGTCATATCTCGACAACGAATTGCTTCAGGAGGCTGAAATTTCGAGCAATCAACGGCATTTTTAATTATCTTTCATCCAGTCATCGCGATTATTGATTTGCTTTGGGGGCACTTTTGACCATCTTATTCGGCTATACCCTTTGAAAACTTTAATATCTGTTGCAATTGTTTTTTATATATTTTTTTAATTAAAATATTCCATTACACTCTGTGTGGGTACGTACTATACAAATCCTCTAAAGTTGGTCCTACTTTGACATTGGACAATAAAATTAATGTAATTACAAGTAGATACACAGAGCGTAGCATGGATTCAAACTTTTCTTGGGCGCCGGCACTTACTTCAATATAGGTGTTGTTTACGTCCTATAAAGCTCCTCAAACTTCCCCCGCCTTGCCCCCCCCCCCAGACGCTACGTCACTGAAAACTGTTTAATTTAACGAAATTTTTGTTAATTTCATTACAAAACCTGGTTTCAACAGGATGGTGCGACGTCGCGCCCTGCAAAGGAATCAATGGCAGTCGTGCAAAAAATATTCGGTCCGGTGACATTCCCAGGCCCCCAAGATCACTGCATTTTTTTGGCGGGTGGGCTCTATCCTACCATCCAAACTATAAAATACAAACATATAGAAAACAAGAGATGTAATCATTGAAATATCACCCTTTGATAAATTTGTTCATTCGCAGAAATCCTGAGCTTTATTCAACTGGTTGGATGGTGGGATAGGGACCACCCACCACCCTTAACTGGTTGGAATGTGGGATAGGGCCCTTATCCCACCCTCCAAATAGTAAAACATAAACGATATCGTCTTCTGTTTTTTGCTCTGTGATAAATTAGTTCTTTCGTAAAAACGCTAAGTTCTATTCAACTGGTTGGATTATGGGATACGGCCCACCCACCACTCTTCGTATCCACTTTAACATAACCTATAAAACTGCGCTATTCGACGAAATTTCTTTGTAAATTCATCTCTAATTTTGGATGTTTAACAATTACGAAAAACTGAATTTGTAGTTGAGTTACAATTGATACGGAGGGTGGTGGGTGGGCCCTATCCCACCCTCCAAACAGTGAAACATAAACAAGGGTTTTCCAAGTGAAAGAGTGAAAGAAAATGAATGAATTATAGAAATATCGCCTTCTGTTTTTGCTCTTTGATAAATTTCTTCATTCGTAGAAACCTTGGGTTTTATTCAACTGGTTAGATTGTGGGATAGGGCCCACCCACCACTCTTCGTACCCACTTTAAATTAACCTTTAAAACCCTGCAATATTCTCTTTGAAAATTCATCTTATGTTGCAAATTTAATAATCACGAAAAAGTTTTGAGTTTTAAGCTTGTAGTTAACTTACAATTGATACAGAGGAAGGCGGGTGGGCCCTATCTGACTAACCAAACAGTAAAACATAAACGAGGATTTTACAAGTGGAAAACAATGGATGAAACGTTGAAATATTGTCTTCTATTTTTGTTCTTTGATAAATTTGTTTGTTCGTAGAAACCTTGAGTTCTATTCAACTGGTTGGACTGTGAGATAGAGCTCACCCACCGCCCTTCACATCCGCTTTAACTTAACCCACAAAACTCTGTGCTATTCGACGAAACTTCTTTGTAAATTTAACTGTTACGTTGGAAGTTTATCTTTCACGGAAAACAGGATTTGTAGTCGAGTTACAATTAATACAGAGAGTGGCGGGTGGGCCCTATCCCACCCTCCAAACAGTGCATAAACATAAACAAGGGTTTTACAAGCGAAAATAATGAATTATAGAAGTATCCCTTTCTGTCTTTGCTCTTTGATAATTTTTTCCATTCGTATAAACCTTAAGTTCTATTATACTGGTTCGATTATAGGATAGGGCCCACCCACCACCCTCTATATACACTTTAACATAACCTATAAAATTGCGCTATTCGAATAAATTTCTTTGTAAATCCCTTCTCTAATGTTGGAAGTTTATCTTTCACGGAAAACAGGATTTGTAGTCGAGTTACAATGAATACAGATAGTGGCGGGTGGGCCCTATCCCACCCTCTAAACAGTGCATAAACATAAACAAGGGTTTTACAAGCGAAAAGAATGATTTATAGAAGTATCGCTTTCTGTTTTTGCTCTTTGATAAATTTTTTCATTCGTATAAACCTTAAGTTCTGTTCTACTGGTTGGATTATAGGATAGGGCCCACCCACCACCCTCTGTATCCACTTTAACATAACCTATAAAATTGCGCTATTCGAAGAAATTTCTTTGTAACTTCATCTCTAATGTTGGAAGTTTAACAATCACGGAAAACTTATTTTGTGGTTAAGTTACAATTGATAGGGAGGGCGGTGGGTGGGCCCTATCCCATCCTCCAAATAGTACAACATAACCGAGGGTTTTACAAGTGGATGACACATTGAAATATCGCCTTCTGTTTTTGCTCGTTGATGAATTTCTTCATTCGTAGAAACATTGGGTTCTATTTAACTGGATTTTGGGATAGGGCCCACCCAACACCCTTTAGTTCCACTTTAACTTAACCTATAAAACTCTCTGCGAAATTTCTTAGAAATCTTTAACGTTGAAAGTTTAATAATCACGGAAAATGGGATTTTAAGCGAACTTACAATTGATACGGAGGGTGGGCTTTATTTGGATTGTAGGATAAGACCCACCCATCACCCTCCTGTTTAGTTTTACATTATCTATAAAACACTGTTTTGTTTAAATGCATTTTCTTTCATACGTAATTTTAGAAATAAATAAATAATCACCAGAAAACTGAGTTGAAAAGCTCGTTTCACATTTGCCATCTCAAGTCTCAATTTTAAAGGCACCAGAAATTTAGCGCTAAAGGTTGGTTTTTGATTAACGCTTAGCCCAAGGTGCCTTAAGGAAAAATATACATCTAGGAGCCAGAAAAAATATCGGATATGAAGTGTTTCTGTCTAAAAGTATTTCAAGTTTTTTCATTAAAAATGGTGATGTAGCCATCATGTTACTTTCTCCGACTTGATGGTATCATAGCCATTTATATTTACGCTTTCATTGTTTATTTTCAATTGAAATCATATTTTAAATGTGCATCGAGCGTTGCGTAAACTCGGAAGAAACTGACGTTTAAAACGTCAAAATTATGAAAGATTATACTTCAAATATAAAAACTCAGTTTACTCAAAAACTAACGAGATTTCGAAGAAAACTTATTCTTTAGAAGTTGTTCATTTTGACATTCTCTACAATTATTATTAACATAAATTTGCTGTAACTATTATCGTTTCATAATTATAAACCAAAAATTTTAAAAAATTAATAATTTTCTTTCTCGAATAAAAATGATTTTATGAAAAATGTTTTCAAGCAAAAGATGTTCATTTCTTTGTTGCCTTCAATGTCTGTTTAAATGTTTTTGTGATATTTTTCATATTTAAGAAAATATTGCCAAAAAATAAAAAAACAGTTCAGGTAAACACCCACTTCCGGTGTACGAAATTTTACCAAAAGCTTTTCAGTTCTTCGGATTATCAAATAAGACTGATGTTCAAAGTTTCATATCAATTACTCTATTAGTTTTTGAGATACAGTGCACACAGCAGAAGCACATACACACTCACAGACACACACACAATTTTTTTTTCCAGAAATTGTTGAAATGGCATCTAGGGACCCCAAAACGGATATTTCCGTTAAAAAAAATTTTGGAAAAAAAATCACGATCACAATACTTTCTCGTACTTCGTAATGGAGAAAGTAAAAAAACTAAGTAACAGAGAAAAAATAATCCTACGACAAAGACTAGATAATTATGTACAAAATAATCACAAAAAAATCAAGGTAATCGGTTCAGTGGTTTTCGAAATTTTTGGTACCGATTCGAAAAACATCGAGAAAAAACCTTTGAAAATTTTTGAATAAGTAAATCATGAAATTTTTCAACTTACATACAATAAATATAATAACTATAACTTCGTCATTTATTGAGATATTAACTTGAAATTTTCACCAAACATTCTTAAGATTTCAAACGAAAATGAAAAAAAATTGAAACACCGATTTTTCGATCATGCTAGGTGTATATCTCCTCTGAAATCGTTAAAACGTCACCATTGATTACTTTTGAACGGAAATTACAAATCGTTCGAATTTAACGGTTTAATGTTAACATCCATCGCAATCTTCTGCATTTCAGGACGACGACAACGGAACATTCCCGCCGTTACAGTGCGACATGTGCCAGGAGTACTTCCCGAATCCGGCGAAATGGGTGCAGCACATCCAGTTCGCGCACACCGAACAAGAAATGCAAGCTTCCAACGCCACCACGAAGACGGCGCGTCCGATCCGTTCGTACACGAACAGATACTCCAGCCCCTCGCACAAGGTCTGCTCGGTGTGCGAGAAAAAGTTCCCTTCCCACGCTTCCATGTTGATACACAAAAGGACTCACACCGGCGAACGGCCCTACATGTGCGACTATTGCTCCAAGGGCTTCAACGTCAAGAGCAACCTGTTGAGACATTTAAGGACGTTGCACGACAAATTCGTCAGTCCCACGGACATCGAGAGCAAAGAGGACGACGCGCCCAGTGATTCCACTTAATTGGTTGCGTTGTGATCGGGGTGCGCAAGTGCATGGGATGTTTATATTGGTTCAGGGTCAAATTTTGGAGGAAGGAAAGTTTGTTTTTTTGAGTTCGATAGGCGCCCTTTAGGATATTTCACTCGGTTAGGTTAGGTGAAATTATTCCAGCTTCGGATATGATTAGTATAGTTGGCAGTGACGGTTCGCGGGGTTTTTTCTGGTGTTGCCGAGGAACAAGGTGGTAATACAAATAGGTGCGGTCCATAGGTGCAACTGACCCTACCTATCTGTATTACCACCTCTTGTTACCTCGGCCGTACCAGAAAAAAACCCGCGAACCGTCACTGATAGTTGGAAATTTTGCAAAACCAATAAAAAATTAGTTTTGAATATTTTTCTATTTACGTGTACGAAAGCTGTACAAAACGTGTTTTACCAAGACTTGGGTAGTAAAATAGTTATTGGTAAGCCATTTTGTTGAATTTTGATTTTGTTTTGTTTTCTGGCGTCGACTACGAGGTCATCTGCCACTACCGTTTGTGTTAATTTGTTATAAATTTTGTTGAATTAGGGTTTAATTTAAGACATAGTAAAACATAATTGTTGTGCTGAGTTGCTGATTAATTTTTATCTGAAATCAGTAAATTGAATATCTCAAACGCTAATATTTAATTTGCTTATTATAGTTATGCAGGTACAACCAGCGGCGGCTCGTGGATTTCCGAAGGGAGGGCTACGACAAAGATGTCGCTAGTGTCGCACTACTAACTCTTATAGAGGAAGCGAATAGTTCGTTGCTGTTTCGGTCAAATTTTCTTTCAGCCGCCGCTGGGTACAACATTGCATTTTTCAAAATTTTAAATTAATATAGCTTGAAAGATAGTTTACACAATGAACTGGTGAAAAGTGAATTACTAAATATTCCCAATAAATCTTTACTATACTGGTTATTAAAACAATTTACATCTGCATTGTTATGTACTTTTTTTCTGATTGAAACAATATCGAGTAATATTGCCTTAGTTGCGATATGTCATAACACACTTATATTTCCCTAGGGAAATATAAACATCAAAAAATGTCATTAGGAGCTTCTCGCAAGAATTGTTTTAATTGCTCTCGGAACAACACCTCCGATTTCTTAGGAAGGTATCCTTTATGGATTTTACAACTTTGGATTTTACCGGAACCAAACATTCACAGTCTTTCGTCGCTTGCGTTAACACATAGTTTGACATTTCACCAATTTATGAAACAACGCAAATACCAAAACAAAGCAACCATGATATTTACAAACAAGGCCCTTAGCAACGTTACCAATCCGATAAATTCAAAAATTTACAATCCAATATTTTCCCATTTGCAGAACAATATTCTTCAATCAGAAAAAAACTGTTGATTACAACACGGAAAATATGAATACATTTCCCTTGGTTGTGTATACATCCCTTGGGCTCCGCCCTCGGGATGTAACTAGCCAACCTCGGGAAATATACTATTCATATTTCCCTAGTTGTAATAATAGCTATACTATACTTGTTATTAAAACAATTTACATCTGCAATTGTTATGTACGTGTTTTTGCTGCTCAAATGATATTTGTGGTGAAAGCGCGTATTGAACTCCGATTCAAACTTTGGTTTCTCCAATGTTGACTGTGATAATGTATGTATTTCGATATACTGTAAATACACTTTATTTATAATAAAAACAGTGCTGCTGTAATTATGATTCGAACAACCAATGTTTATAATTTAAATTTAAGATTACATCATCGATATACTTCTCATGAGGGATAGTTTTGTTCTAAGTGTATTAGGAATTAGTCGAAATTGTAAACAATGTAATTATTTTTATATTTGGCGAAGCCTTAAAATACAAAATATTTTAAAAAGAACTGAATGTAAAATTAATTTTTCTTACATTGTACGTATTACAAGGGTTTATTATACCTATATGTGCTCAACGAAAATATCTTTCTCAAATCAACTACAAGTTTAGCATATCATATACTTGTTTCTCATTGATCACTTGGTGAAACATTATGTTTACAAGTTTAGCTTCAAAATTAGTTAATACTTAAATTGTGTCATTAAAACCTGGTTTATTTGCTATAAGTGTCGAAAATAATTTCTTACAAGAGACTTTAACCACTTAAGCATTTTGAACGAGACCCTCTCGCTTTGCATATGTGTTCCATTTTGCACTAACCCGAGTCCCTCTCGCCAGTCGTGTGTTCTATTTTTATCATGAGCGAGAGATATTTGCTTGTTTAGAATGCAGTGCATTTGATTTTATCAGACGTGTTCTTTTTTGCTTCGTTCGTTATTACCTTGTTTTTTCACGTATGTATTATATTTTTAGTGTACTATTTGTACGTATTGTTTTGTACCTATAATTTTTATTGGGAGGTAAGTTACTTTGTATTTTATATTGATTATAGTTCTATTTAATATGGAAAGTGAGCGATACCAGCAAAGATTTGGATATTGAACATTCAGAAACCCATTCCTTCGTGTTCAATTCCGAGTTCTGCATCAGAAAATGATTCAGATCCAAGTCAATCGAAGGAATGGACAAAAATAAACATTGAAACGGATACACCAGCACCATCGGCCTCTTTTGAGTTCACTGCAAATTCCCGTACAAATGAGCAAATTTCATCTTTCACGAAACCGTGCCAGTTTTTTAACTATTTTTTCAATGACGAATTAGTTCAAAATGTTGTGGACCAAACAAACTTGTACTATGTTCAAACTATGAGAGAAAGACCGTCAACCTCTACCACCAATGTTGAAAATAAATGGCGTACAAGCAATTGTGAAATGCGAACTTTTTTTGCAATTGCGATGGCAATGAGTATTGTGCAGAAACCGGAAGAAAAGTTGTATTGGACGAAAAAACATTCAATTTTCACACCATTTTTTGCTAAAGTGATGTCGCATAGGAAATATGTTTCGATAAAAAAATATCTCCATTTTTCAAATAATGAAACCTACGACCCTGCTACTCATCCACAACCGAAACTTAACAAAATTTGGCCTGTGTACTTACACCTGAATAAAAAGTTTCAAGAGGCATATACACCTCAACAACATATAACAATTGACGAAAGTCTTATGTTATATAAAGGAAGATTGGGTTGGGTACAATATATTCCAATGAAACGTGCCAGATTTGGAATAAAAAGTTATTTTCTCTGCGAATCAAAATCTGGGTACATATGGTCATCACTTATATATACAGGGAAAGGTACAATTATCGGTGAGCTTCAATATACCCATTTGCCAATGTCAACACAAGTGGTAATGAATCTCATGAAACTATTATTGAACAAAGGTTACTGCCTAACCATCGACAATTTTTATTCATCTGTTGATTTGGCGAATCTTCTCATCTCACATTCAACTGATATGTATGGAACCATGAAATCGAATAGAAAAGGGAATCCAAAACATTTAATGGTTCCAAAAAAGGTGAGACGAGGTTTCATATCAGCATACCGAAAAAAGAAAGTAATGGTTATGAGATGGAAGGATAAACGGGATGTATTCTTTCTTTCTACCATACATGGTTCCAATTCTGTAGAAATTACAAAGAGGAATACCAGAATAAACAAACCCAAAGTTGCAATGGACTACAACTTTACAATGGGAGGTGTCGATAGAGTGAACCAACACCTTTCTAATTATCCAGTAGCCAGAAAACGAGGAAAAAAATATTACGAAAAAATGTTTTTCCATTTGATGGAACAGGCACTTTGGAACGCTTTTGTTTTGTATACAAAACAAGTGGGTTCTATTTCTAATTTAGAGTTTCGACTACAACTTATTGATGAGTATGTAGAAACATACCATAACCCGGAATACTCGTCAAAAGGTGGGCGTCCAAGTAAGAGCGCAAACCCATTACGATTAACAGAACGTCACTTTTTGGAACCGATTCCAAGCACTGAAAAAAAAATCAGCTCCCACAAAAAGATGTGCTGTCTGTTGCTCAAAGCAAAGTGAGACTGGAAACGGATACGACGTGAAAGTTGGTTCCATTTGCCCGGACTGTAATGTAGGTTTATGTTTAACGCCATGTTTCAAAATTTATCATACTCAAATAAATTTCTAATTTTTCTTTATTTCTTTTCAATTTATCTAACTAATATTATTATGATTCAATTGAAGCTGTATTAATTTAAAATAAAAACGAAAATAAAAACCTGATATTTTGATGACCTCTTTTTATAGAAAAATCCTAGCATTAAGTGGTTAAAAAATAATTTAACACAAATATGTGTTAATATTTTTTTAACAAACAGTGAGCACTGATTTTGCCTAAGAAAAAAGTTGTTTGTCTTGCAAAAGCGCGTCGAATGAGCCTATTTAGAATGTCTTTAGAAGATGCCCCAAAAAAATGGTGTTTTGTGTGTTTATATGAAGTGTGTCAATGCGATGCAAGAGTCATGCGTGAGCTTAGATCTACGTTCACGCTGCCCTATTCTTAAACACGCAGACACACGTTTCGTCTTTTATTTCATACTGTTTCGTACACGATAGAAAAAGTTAGATATAAAATGCAAAGCAATTCTTAGCACGAAAATGCATGAGTCACCGTCAGCTCTCAACGGATGCACTATACGTATATCTGTGCCCCACATATAAAATGCGTAATACATCCAGTTCGCGCAACAAAAGGGTTAATTTTTCGATTTTTTTTAAGAATTCACAATAATATGTATAAGGAAAAACTAACGAGTCGTACATTTTTAAAATTAATTAATCACATAAATTCATTCCAGATATAGCGGCGATATCGTAACAATAATACCATTTATTTCCAATGTACGAGAAGTAACCTGTACTTCAGTCAATTGGTGCGGCACAAACATTGAGACACGTCAAGAACAATTTGCAATAAGAGAATTATTAAGGTGAGTATAGACTAGAGCATTTACTATACCTGATTTAATAACCAGGCGGACTAAATCAAATTATAGCCGCCAAAATACGTTGTTGTGATTGGCCAAACGAGCGCCGTTTTTATAGGCCCAAATTGCTTAAAATAGTAATGGCCGCTGTTATGATCAGCTGATCTCTAACCAATCATTGTGTCTCACCGTTTCGCCTCAGTTTTTGTGTTTTTAGCCAGTTATTTCTACTGTTGATAGTGTAAGAATCGATTCCTCTCATCCCGCGATTTTCTTGGAAATAGTTATTTTATTTTTAACTACGGATAAATACCAAGCACAAGTTTGGTGTCATTTTCGGCCCTCAAGAAATGGAAATGGTTGGATTTTAGAGCATTAACGCTCCTCCAACAATCCAAAATTATCTTATATAAAGCTTTAATACAAGAGGCTTTAAAACCTACTGCCGTCATATACAAAATTATAATTCATTAGGTAAGTGTGGCGCAAGTTATTGCAATTATGGAATCAAATCATAATCATACATTATATTTAGGATTGTGGAGTTTCACACAATTAGGGGGTGAAAGGAGATTGGGACAGTAACAAGTCCTAAACGTCTTGAAGGACGTCCAGCGACCGAAGATATCTACAAATTCTGCGTGTGGAAAATTGTACATAGATTTTTCTTTAAAAATTAAATCGATATATTGGATTAAATTTTGATTGAACTAAAGGATAAAGATGGCCGCCAATGATGTCCCGTTAAACATTATATAAATTATTGAATGAGATTGATTTTAAGTAAGTTACTATACGTTTTTAAATAGCAAATTTATTTAATTTAATAAAATTTTATTTCACGACAATCTAGTATTTATATTTCAAACCTTTTACGGAATTATATGTATTTTTAAAATACACCTACTACTTCAATCCACTTTATATGTAAATAAATATATGTACAACTTGAGGTTTTCAGTATGCCCCTAAATTCTTAAGAGGGTCTCATAGTTACTTTAATTATTATTTTAATATTATATACTACATCATTGAGTATATGATCAAGAAAGTATGCCTAGAATTAATTTATGTGTTGGTATAAATGTTGAATGAATGTTATGGATAAAAGAAATTGAAATGATTTTATTTTTACCGCCAAAACATGTCTGGTTACTTTTTATAGTGTAAACATGACTTTCGCTTTAAGTCCGCCTGGTTATTAAATGAGGTATAGTAACAGAACGAGCCGCTCTATGATATGTTCTAGTCAGGGGTCTCCAAACTTTTTCCATCGCGGGCCATATATACAATTCTTCATAACCTAGTGGGCCAAGATATAATCAATTTTATAAGTAATTTCAAAACTTATAACAAGAAAAAAATCGTTATAGAATTTTTTACAATGTGACATTTATGAAAAATGTAACTGCTTGTCGCATTCGTTGTGGTCGCGGGCCGCATTTGGCCCGCGGGCCGTAGTTTGGAGACCCTCACGAACCAGACGTCGAGCATGCTCGCCGTTTTGTTACAAACTAAATTGTACAAACCAAAGAACGTATTGGTGTAACGAGCCTTAACGCGAGCGCGGGCGAGGGACGAACGGCTATGTCGTGGGATAGGAAAAAAAACTTTATCGTTTATTGAAAACTACCGGAACCATGTCATTTTATGTGAGCATTACGCCGAACAGAGCGCCAAGCATTCGTAGGAACGTTCATGCTTTTGAAACTGAGCATTTTCCATTCGTTAGAACGTTACATTACATAGAAATGCTCGAGAAAATGCTCTAGTGTATATCCACCTTTAAGAAACACCACTAACCTGATGCTAACCAAATGCAGCTTCCAACAGTGAATTCCGTGTCCGTAGTATCAGCACGGTTCCACATTCACAAACATCACTTGCACTGTTAATCACTCGATATATTTACAATAATGAACATCCATAATTGTTACTCCAGCGTTACAATTTAATCGAGAAATAAACAAATGTTTTGAAGACTAGCAGGCCGCCGCCGCCGCCGCGCCGACTAGATGCACGCGCGCTCTTCATTTTGGCGAGAGCGAAAAAAACAAAAACGTATCGCTGGCCCTCCGCCACTCGACGGTAATCATTGTCATTTTGTAACGCGGTGGCGTCTCGCTATTTTCAATGAATTTCGAGTATTTTTTGGATATAATCGTGAGTGTATTAGGTGAACGTGTAGTGTAAATACGGAAGAAGAGTGGTGTGTAAAAATTGCCGCTGGTTATACTTTGCAAAGTGAAGAAATCGTGAATAATGTGGCGCCGGATGTTCGTCGACCGGAGCGAAAACGGGCAAATATTAGGAAACGAAATGCGCCGGACAGATGCAAAAGGTTAGTGCTTTTGATACAATACAATGTGTAACAATAATTGGTTAATAATCATGTTCACAATCAAAATGATGGGCACAAACACACACACACACACACGTACAGACAACACGGGTAATAAATTAATGGCAAAATTAAATATACACATTATTTCAAGTAACGATAAACACAGTGAAGACCTATGCAAAAGTGTGAACAAACGAAAGGTTATAACAACAATAAATATCAGTGACGGTTCGCGGGTTTTTTTCTGGCACGGCCGAGGTAACAAGGGTGGCAATACAGATAGGTAGGGTCAGTTGCAGAGACGGCTGTATTACCACCTCTTGTTCCTCGGACGTACCAAAAAAACCCCCGCGAACTCTAAGCTATTTCGTGCAATTATACTCAGTAATGATCTGTATAAAAATATACAGGAGCAAAATAAACACATGCAAGGTTTTCAACAATAAATATACAGTGTGTTCTAGTTTGTAATGCACAATATACACAGTAATTATTACAAAATTTAAATAAAGTGAAACACA
This sequence comes from Ocypus olens, assembly GCA_910593695.2. Taxonomy (NCBI): domain Eukaryota; kingdom Metazoa; phylum Arthropoda; class Insecta; order Coleoptera; family Staphylinidae; genus Ocypus; species Ocypus olens. The sequence goes on from OU343049.1 coordinate 689,694, forward strand.
CATACACGTACAAATACATATGGTCAGTGGCGTAATTATAATGAGGCAAGGAGGCCCCGGGTCTAGAGGGGGCCCGACTTGAGGGTATCGGTTCATACTAAATTTTTATGCAGGTACAGAATTTGTTAGGTACATACTGTCATTATTACTTTGCACACCTTTTGTATTTTTAGTATTTTTTCCAGATGTAATTTGAGAAGTCCCGTCTAGATTAACAATGTAAATAGTTGAAAATTTGAGTCTTAAAATAGGACATGGTGATATAGATTTTAGAAAAGCAAATAATTATCTTGCAACTTAGAATTTTTCTCATAGTCTGTATAACTTCAGAAAATTTCAGTTATAACAATTTATTGAATTCCAAACTAATTTACAAAAGGCCATTTCTCAATTATTATTTTTTTGTTTTTGCAAATTGGTTTACGTGAGAAAAATTTGTTAAAGGTTCAACAGTTTGGCTAGTAGGATAGGGCCCATCCACTGCCCATTGTATCAAATTTACTTTAACCTACAAACATTGTTTATGTATTCGTTGTTGCTATGTAACTTGTGTTTTAGTTATTTTAACAAAAAACCAAGCGCAGGGTTTGTAGGTTAGGTAAACGTAGAAATGAAGGGTGGAGGGTGATTATACATTTTCTATTTATTCAGAATTTCTGTATGAAAGTTTTGCGCATCAACAGTCCTGCAACAGTGCACCTTTCCCGTTAAAAAAAAAAACAAAAATGTTTGGTTTAAAAATATTTATACCGTAAAATTATTTTCAAACATACAGTGTGTCTCAATTTTGCGATATAACAAAAACAAAAACAAATTTAATCGGAACACACTATATTTTTTCTTTTTCTGATGACATTTTTCAACCTCTAAATTATTGTCCATTTAGTTTTGGATTACGTTACAGTGTTACTAATTTACATTTTTTTGTCAAAATATCATGCATAAGCAAGCTCAACTTTAATAAATCGTAGCGTAGCGACCTCTTTTTTTTTTTGGAGGTAAGAATAAGTTTTTGCAAAAATCTCAGTGTGGTTAATGGTTTTGGTAATGAGAAATTTGAATTTAGTAATACTAAGAAAAAAATCCCAAACTTTGGAAATTTCGAAGCGGTATAACCAAAATGTAAGTACCTATAGTCTATTTTTTTTAAGATTACAGTAACTAGAAGACTGATTTACACCATTAAAATATGTGAATCTGGTGACAAATATTAGTGCCAAATTCAAATCCAGTGGATTACATGTATAATGTAAAAACTATGAATTTTATAATAAATATAGAAAAAATTATTTGTTTTGAAGTTGATAAATTTGATTAAAAAAATGCAACACTAATTTGATGTCATACACATGTGTGAATATCAAATTAATTTACAGTGATATGAGTTGTGTTGACATGATAAAAGCAAAAACGTACTTACCTTTTGAAATTTCATTTAATTAAAGTGTTTTTCAAGTATGTTATACTTCCTGTACTGTGTACTATGACGAAATGGTAATAAAAAATGCAGCGATGTTTAATTTTGGAATTTAATGAAAATAATACACATTTTAAATATATGTTTATTACACAAAATTTTTCATTCTGTATCAGAAAAATTTTCTTCATTAGATGAGCCGGTGTTCACATTGAATTGTAATTGCATTTCTTCAACAATATTGTCTAATTTGTACAATTCTGTCTCTTCTTTTTTTATGTGTTCAACACATTTACCCCATTTTTCTGGTGTTACTTGCCGCAAACCTTCATGAAAAAGATTTTGTAGATCTGGCAATTTAAAAGTTTTATTATTTTTTGCCACATACCCTTTTACTTGTGCCCATACAAGCTCGATGGGATTTAATTGGCTGTGGTAGGGTGGCAATCGTAAAATTTGTCGGTTTGTGTTTTTAACAATTTCATCAATTCTAAGGATGGTTACTAACATATTTTTTGGCAGCAATTAACAATTCAATTTTTAACATGTCATCATCTATTTCGACCCCTTTTTCCAGCAAATATGTTTTTATATTATTTTTGGTCCAAGCACTTGTTGGAACCTTCTCAAATTTAGCGGAGTGGTATGGTGCATTGTCCATTACAATAACCGCATTATCCTCTAAATGTGGCAAAATATTTATTAGCCATTCGTCGAATTGTGTTGAATTCATTTCATCGTGATAGTCGCCTGTGTTTTTAGATTAAAATAATAATAACTCACCTTCTACAAACCCATTTTCATTCCCGATGTGGCAAATTATTAGACGACTACCCTTTCCCGAGGGGCTTTTTAATCCTACAGATAAATTTTCCACAAATTCCTGACGTGTGCTATATACTGGTATCCTTCCAAATGTTATTTCTTGTATGGCCTGCATTCACCCAAGTCACGTCTAAATAATAGATGATGCGTCCCTCTTGTCTAAATTATTTTATTTTAGTTAAATACTTTCTTCTCCAATCAATAATTTCATTCTTTTCAATTAGCATACTATTTTTACCTCTGCCCCTTTTATCCCAAACAAATTGTGTGATTTCAGAATTCCCGTCTTATCCATCTTAGAAAAAATTTGAAACATGGTTTTCTCGAAATTCCTACGTCTGCAGAGGCAAGTCCTATGGCTTCAGTTTTCATTGAACTGAATTTATATTTTAAATAAATGTCGTAGGCCATTAATCGCTGCCCACTTCGAATAGATTTTCCCTGCGGGTTTTTAATAACCTTCGTCGCACTCGTCGACGGAACCTCCTTATCGGACATGGTACAATTATAAGAGTCAAGAAACAACACAGAACAATAAGAAAAAACACGAAACAACACAAAACAGCAACACGTGAACGGATATAATGACGGACGCAGACAGACAGAATGTTACACTTATGTCAACTATCAAAATGACAAAGATCACTAGACAAAATAAAGATGGAGAATAGAATGTGTCCGGTGTGAGTTTTCTCACAATTTCAACCAATCACTGAACAATGTCAAATTGGTCCTATCTTTCCTTGACTGTAATCTTACGAAAAATAGACTATAAGTGTCGATGTAACCTTTTACTTTTGTGAAAAATATCCCCCGTCAAATTGAAGAGAAGACAAAGACCTATCGAATAATAACATAAAATAGGGGGCATTCCATTATTTATCCTGCTTTAAAATTTGCAAAGTTTGCAATATTTTTCTCAATACCCTGTATTACTAAATTCAAATTTCTTTCTTTCTTTTCTCAAATTTATTTTGAAATTGCAAATAATGTGCAAGATCGACTTGGACTAGTAGAATTTTATCGCCGCATTTTATATTGATTTTTATTTTTTTGTACTGTCCGTCATTGAAAAAAATACATTTTAAAAAATACATAACTCGGTGGAATATTGCTGCACATTCAAAAACCAAAATTATTTTGAAAGGCCGACGTCTTGTGTAGTGAACTGATTTTTTGTAGGATTTTATCCCCGGTTTCATATTAATTTTAAAGTTTTTGCATCATCTGCAATAAATTAAAATTTGACTACTTATCTGTCACAATGAGCTTCTCTGAGAGTTTTTTCCTTTTCGCCAACCAAACTTTCGCTTGTCCTCGCAGTAATTATATATTGGTTTTACTTCCAACAAACAGTAAGTCAAGATATTAAAAAACTTGAATATCTCAAAAAATATAAGACAAATGAAAAAAATGCTTCAGAAAACAGTTATTTAAATTAATTAGCACAAGAAGATGGTGCAGTTTCTATTAACACATTACTGTCCGGAGACATATAAATATGTTTACACGGTATCTCGGTATAACGGTGAAAAATATTGCAATCGAATGGACGGCCAAGTATAAATACATTTTAAATTTTATAATAAACTATTTATCATTGCAAACATTGTGCCCATTTTTATACGTGGTTATACAACACCCTCAAACGTTGAAACCTTTAAATTTACGAGCTATGGGCATAAGCTCGCGCGCAATTAACCCGGACCATAATGTGTTAAGAAAATTAGTTGACCTTGGTCTGACCTGGTTAGCGCTTTCCACAGTAACACCACTTACGGGTCTATTTTATAAACAATCGTTACAATGCGATTCTTTAGCTAACTATAATCGTTCGGAACGTCAGTTGCAATGTTGCGAACGATTTAGGTTAAAATGTTATTTTGTAACCAACATCATGAATGCTTATTCGTAACGATGAACTTGTGATTTTAGAATGAATAGTACACTTGTAGCTCAGTTCATTTCTAATTTCGTCAGTGTCGTGACAGTTGGCGTTTACATTTCAAATCTAAACATTGAGCTTATTTTTGCGGATACTTTCAAAAATCAAATTATAATTGAACTGAATTAATTTATTTAAGTGATGAAGTGTTAATAATGACTGAAAGTGAAAGTCGAAGTAGTGTCGTGAAAAATATGGCTCTAGACATTACTGCACAGCAGTATCAAATATATCTAGAAGAGTTACAATCGAATGAAGGCCTTCAAAGGAATAAATAGTCCCAAAACCCGGATATTTTGGATGAATCATGGAGGTCGTTAGCCCTACAACAATTAAATGCAGCAGGAAATAAAACCAATAAAAAAAGTTGAGCAATGGATTATAGAAGTATTTCTTAGATTTGTCTATACATGTTTCTAAAGCTTTCTTCGAGAATAAAGAAGGACTTGTGTCTCATAAATACGAGTTCATGTGCTGACTTCTTCCTCGGAAAATATATTTTCTAGATTTGTAAATAATTTTCTAGCAATATAGGAATAACAATTTTGGATTGTAGCACAATGTACAATGATATTATGTAGTTAAATAAAAATTAACTTATCTTCATTCCAATATATAATTCCTATCCACCAGAAATTACATGAGAAAATTAAATATAAATATATAATTCATGTAGTATCAGGTCAAAATATCCGTTAACGATTGACAGTGGAGCTGTTGTTCCCGAACGATTACAACGGAATGATTTCATCGTTTTGTAACGATTATGAAAAGTTACAAAATTGAGTTTTATTGAAAAATCGTTATTGGAACGAGAATCGAATTACAACGACATCGTTACGAGTTATAAAATAGACCTGTAAATGCGCCTTCTCAAACCTTAAAACTTTTAAATACAAAGTAAAGTTGTTTCTAATTTGCTTAAAACTTTTGTCTTAAACTTTTTTCTAAAATGCATTGTTTATGAAATATTCGACCTTTTTTTTTTTTTTTTTGTTATGTAGGAAGCTTCTACTTCGTTATACATGCTTTTTATAAATAAAATTATTGTAGGACATCCTAAATTGTGCAGTTATCATATCGCCATTTTTTTTCAATGCAAAGGTAGGTGCTTTAACTTTCAGAATGTCTTATTGGCATCATCTACAACATTTCTACATAGAGCTTGAATCGAAAACGGTGAATCACCTGGGGACCTTCCTTGTAGGCTTATCCCCAATTTTCGAATTAGTAACCTGTAAATAAAACAAAACAAATACAATAATAAAACATTTATTTCTTATTAAGTAACATATTCCTAAAATCATTATTACTCTTCGGCACCGCCTGCCCGTTACCAGCCACTTCAATCTTGGGTTTTTGCACCGACCTGGGCACCATCGGAACCTGCAGCCTGGTCCGCGCGTTCCTGCCCGGCTCGGGTTTCTGCTCCCCAGCGACCCTGTGCTTAGCAGGGGGCGCGCTGATGGCGACGGAAATCACAAACCCCCCGACCGTACTCTGATCCGTCCCCTTCACCGCCTTCGCGGCATCCTCGCCGTTTCCAAAATCCACGTACGCCAACCCTTTCGGCTGCCCGCTTTTGTGCAACACCAGCCGCACATTGGTGCAGTTGTACGGCTTGAAGATGGCCTCGACCTCCTCGACGGTGTACTTGACCGGAAGTCCGCGCACGAACAATTTGTTGTCCTCGATGGTCGTCGAGTACTTGAACGCGGCGTTGCGTTCGTTTTTATCCCGCTTGCACTTCGAGATGAAAACAGGGCGTTTCTCCAACAATTCCCGATCGCGTTTTATGGCGTCTTCGGCCTCGGCCTCGGTTTGGAATTGCACGTAACCGAAGCACCGCGATTCGCCCTTGTTGTTCGTGGCCAGGGTTATTTTTCCGTTGGGGAAAAACTTCTTCAGATGCTCTTCGTTTATAAATGGACTCATGTTGCTGATAAAAACCGATTTGTCCGTATCCAAATCAACCGGCGGGCCTTGATTTTTCGCTTTTGTAATAACCTCTTGTTTCATTTTCTTGATGGGTTTTGTAACCGAATCTTTAACATCGTCAGATTTTCTCTTTCTGTTGTTAGATCGTTCTTCCGTTTTTTCGTTAACCATCGGTACTTCTTTCACGGCTTTTTTTACTTTCTCCGTGGCTTTTATCAGGTCGTCCAAGGTGCCTTCTTCGCGTTCGAATAAAATCCATTCGTCTCCTATAAACTGGGGCCAGTCTTTGCAGCAAGATAGGGCGCGGTTGAATAGTGCACGCGCTTGTGAATTGGTCCCGAACTGCCGTTCTAAATTTATGTATTCCAACCAATACTGCGTTGAACTTTTCATTTTTTGGTCGTGCATAATTTTCTTCCATAAATTTCTGACTTTTTCCATGTCGCCGGATTTTGCCAGCATTCTCGCGTGATACCGCGTTAGTTTGTGGTACGTGTCGTATTCTTGGATCAGTTGCTCTTCGGCGTGTTCGAATAATTTCATTAATTTGTCAGATTGTTTTCCTAAAATTGTACGATTCGAGAGATTAAAAAAAATGCGAATGCATGACTTTAGTGGTTTGAAATAATACAAGAATATAATTTTAAAGTTAATAAAACATTTTTTCTGACTTTCTGTCAGACTAATAATTATAATAATTTATTGGTGCAAGTTCAAAAAAGTTAACACATGTCAAAAAGTTCAATACTATACTAAACTAAACCAGAACATGTGGGAATAATAATTATAAGATCCAAGTACACAACTCAGAGGAATAAAATCCCTCTCTATGAGTAAAACTATTTTTTGTTCTATATTGAAATTTGCTTGAAATACAAGGTGTCAACGATAAACTGTTTGTTAAAAATTGAGCCGTTAATTTGACTGGACTACATGTGACGAGATTTTTTTCAATTTTTTAGGATAACAGCAATCCCGTAAACTTTTAACGAACACCCTATATATCTCAAAATTCTTGGCGGTGACTCCTACAGCGCAATCTTGATGCCGGTCACCGTTAGCCCCCATTGCAATTTACGTGTTGTTTCAAAGGTTGGCAACACTGGCTTGGCTGCAGGTTACATTTTCGTGAAGGTTTCAAATTTAAAAGTAAAATAAAAAATAATACCGTCAAAATAATTTAAAATTACTTACGTTTATTATAATCCAAGTAAGCTAACCACATCTCCAAACCGCCCTGTATCGAAACCATACCGTCCTCGAAGCATTTAACAATCTCGACGTCCGGCTGCTCGAGTTTCTCCAAAATTCTCAATCGAGCCACCCAGAGATCTTCGGACCAACTGATATTCCTCAGTGCCCGAGCGCTCACCTTCAAAGCGACGTCTCCCAGTTTACAAACGAAGCTTAAATACTCCAGCCAGACATCGGGAACTAGACACAGCTTCTCAACGGCACGCTCGTACAAACATATCACAGTCGAAGGATCCTTTACACTGCCGATGTATTCCTTAAACACGCCCCAAAGTTGCTCGTTCGTCGAACTGGCCATTAATCTGTCTTCGTACGGTTTGTATTCATCCAGCAATTTCGATGCTTTGTTGTACTTCCATTCGATTGATTTATTGTCGGCGTCCAGGTCGGGATGGACTTGTTTGAATTGTTCCCATTCCCCGTGTGTTTTGTCCATGAAGAGGAGTGGGACGGATAGTTGGCGTTTGAAGACGTTGACGATTCTTTGCAGTTGTTGCTGGTATTCTTTTTCGGATGGATCGGGGAGTTGGCACATCTCGAATTCGCGCAGAGTGTCCCATAATAGGCTGCCTTGTTCTACATGCAATCCGGCCGTGTTAACGGCTCTTTCTAATACCGATCGCGTTTCGTCTAAATTTGGGGTGCTTAAGGAATATTCGGCGTATTGTAACCATAATTTTACAGCTGAAAGGTGAAAGGTATTAAATAACGGAAGGAAATTGAACGACTGATATGATTCTCGAAAGCGAATAGCAAATGAAGAAAACAAAGCAATTTATTTTGAACTAGCTCTTAAATGTAATTTTCTTAATATGTCAAACTCACGCACAAGATATTAATTTTTGCGAATCACGTTTAATCAGTCGTATTCGAAAAATTGTTTTTGAATGAATAAACTTATTATTATTACTATTTATATACTACATCTACCCATAGATTAAACTTTTTTGACAACTTGAGTGACAAAAATCCCTAGTGTGCCGAACAACTGTCGCCACAAAAAGTAGCATTTATGAAAATTTGCTTAAAATGTAAAATTAGTAATTGTAATTTATTACGAAAATCACTCTCACGTCGTTTAGAACGTTCTCCATGGCAGAAATTAAAAAGATAGTTAGCACGTTGACCGCTTTGTCAGTCACTGGTCACTGACACTGAAGTATTTCAATGGGGCCGCGTCAGTCACCGTTGACTGACAGTAAGTACCTACTTTAAACTTACTATTTAGCACTGTCAGTCAAGCATATTCTTACACATTTTATAAAATAAAACTTAAAAACAAAGAAAACTTTTTTGACATTTTACAAAAAAACTTGTTGGCAGCCAATGTGTTAAAACTCGAGAACAATAACAAACTGTCAGTAATGTGACTGTTGGCAACTTCGCGTATTAATGTATTGGAAGTATACCAGTACCAACGTAATGTTCTGCAAAATTACATTTTTTTCCTAGCCGTGTTGGTACTTTTCACTTTCTAGTGTTTGTCACTAAAGATGTCAAAAATCCAACCTATCGGTGGATATGGTATACAGATATCTTAACACCAGTTACAGAATTCTGTGCTGATTAATTTAGAAATTATAATATACATTTGGAATTCTTTGTACTGACGGCAGTTTATGAAGTCTATGCATTTAATACTTACATAAATAATCCTCTGTAGCCTTCATGAATAGATTTGAAACATTTTTATGTTCCTCTTCTGTGTTACACAACGAAATTTCGTCTTTCAACCATGTCAACCAGAGCTCCGGTGTTAACGGGTAGGTTTCGTGAAACCTTTGATAAGCCAATCGCATCGACGTTAAATCTGCTAGTGTTTTATATAATCCGACTAATTCTACGTGTGTATCGTAAAGGTACTTATTTTCGCCCAACATATGTTCCAGTTCCTCTGCCTTTTTCTCCAATTCCTTAAAACAATGTTTTTCATCAAACATTTTACCTACTCGTTTAGGCCTCTGTCCGAGAGGCTGCCTTTACAGGTTTGAAAAGTTAAATAAACCAAAATTTTTAGTATAAATTTAATAATACATCAATTCGGTTGATGAAAAAAAAAGGTGATGAACAAAAAAAAGTTCTCATTTTGAAAATTTCAAAGTACCTCGTAGTTCTCAAATTTCATGACTCAACGTGAGTCGGAAAATTTACGCAGGAGTCACTTACTCTCGACTCATTTCTAAGAGTTGATGTACATGCGAAGAATCATGTGGATAGATGTTGTCGGATATACTTATTTACTTTGAATCAGTATAGTTTTGTACGAATTACATTTATCTCCATTAATACTTATTATTCTAATTACCAATTCTAACAGTGAGTGAGTGTAGACGCACGCGTGAAATGTGCACCGCCCTTTGAACGCTTGTAATTAACAATTACTTAGCAAAAATGTCCCTACTTTGCACTCACTAAAATAGTGGATACGGGTGGGCCGAAATTAGAATAGAGTCAATATCTTTAATTCACTATTTTAGTGAGCACAGGCCCCCATTGTTTATAAATTCGAAAAAATACAGTATGTATATAATCAACATTTAAGGAGATAAATGTATTCTGTTAATAATACACTCATTCAAAGTAAACAAATATATCCGACATTTCGTATCTATCCACAAAATTCTTCGCATGAAATGAGTCGAGAATCAAGTAACTCCTGCATAAATTCAAAGTAAACAAATATATCCAACATCGAGAGTCTATTCGTGCACACTTGTGTGACCTAAACGACAAGATTACCCTAGAATATTTTATTCTGTTTGCAAAGTAGCAATATGTAATTGATAATTTAAGAGTTACCATTGATTAATTGCAAGCAATCGCTACTAATAAAAAGTGGGCCACGATTATCAATGTAAAATCAAATTGTGGGTAGTGCATAACTTACATTATTATCCCCATCATCGCTGGAGTCTTCTTCCGACCCAACTTCCATTTCCTTTTCGTCGTTTTCCATCATAAAGTTAATATTTTATTATCTTTCTAAATGTTAGGTTAGGTTATGTTTTAGCTTTCTAACGTTTGTGCCATCTTTGATTTTTCATTACAATTAAAAGCATAGACAAATATGTAGATCCCTTTGACTATATAAAGGGTGTTTTTTTAGCTGCATGAGAAGTTTCGATGGTATAATCCATCAATCTCAACTAGAGTAGTTGCGCACTGGCAAATGGATGGGCGTAGGGCGGGAGAAGGCCATCGGTATAATACGAAGTGCGTTCGTTTAGGACATTCAATGACAAAAATTATCATAATCTGTTGAAAACGGTGTGCGTTCCCTGCGGGAGGCCCGCACGTGTCTGGCGGCAAGCGTACGAGCCGAATGACGACCTTCTCTAGACTGGTAATAAACCGCCCAATTTTTGTCTCCGATTATACTCGGGAAATTGTTTGTTCCTCTCGCTTGGATGCTCGGTGCGCGGCCCGCCTCCTCACCACTCAGATTGAAATTGACGGATAATAGTTGTCTATCTATACTCAATAAGAATGTCGAACTGTGTTGATATTTCTGTTCAGTAAGGTTAGGCAATTCATCATGATTCGTTTAACACCACAACAACGCTTCCAAATTGTGAAACTTTACTTTCAAAAAAATAAATCTGTTCGCGAAGTTCATATAGCACTTCGTCCATTTTACGGTCAACACAATCGGCCTAGTGAGCAAGTAATTCGTGTTATCAGTTATTGATCGTTTTCGCACTAATTTTACTCTTCTCGATTCAAAACCATCAAGACAAAGAAATGTGCGTACCAAAGAGAATATTGCTGATGTATCGCGAAATGTTGAAGAAGATGCCGAAATGTCGATTCGTTGCCGTTTTCAACTTGTTGGCCTTTGTTCTTTGACTACGTGGAAAATTTTACGTAAGGATCTTGGATTACAAGCCTATAAAATACAGCTCGTGCAATAATTAAAGCCAAATGACCATCGTTTACGTCGCATTTTTGCTGATTGGGCTAATTTGAAACTGACCGAAAATGAGTATTTTTATCAAAGAATTGTGTTTAGTGATGAAGCTCATTTCTGTTTAAATGGCTTTGTTAATAAGCAAAATTGACAATCCTCAAGCCATTAACGAAACTGTTACATCCATTAATATTGACTGTTTGGTGCGGTTTACACGCTGGCGGCATCATCGGTCCTTATTTCTTTCGCAATGACTGACTGATTTTTTGTTTCCAAAAATTAATTAGCTAAACGTCGACAACATTTGGTTCCAACAAGACCGCGCAACTTGCCATACAGCGTGCTTAACCATCAATTTATTGCAAAATCAATTTGGTGACAACTTTATTTCCAAAAGTGGTCCTGTTAACTGGCTCCCTCGTTTGTGCGACTTAACGCCTCTCGATTATGGGGCTATGTTAAGTCATTGGTTTATGCAAACAAACCAGCAACTCTTAAAGCATTGGAAGCCAATATTCAAGCCACCATTGACGCCATAACACCAGATTTATTGGAAAAAGAAGTGAGAAATTGGACTGATCGAATGGGCCATGTAACTTGTAGCCGCAGCGGACATATGCCGGAAATCATATTTAAAAAATAAATGCCATGAAATTATCTACCAGATTATAATAATAATTAATAATTCCAACAATATTTCTGTCTTGTATTATTATTTAAAGTTCTCAAGCTCTTAAAAAAACACCCTTTACTATATGTATTATAGTCAAAGGTAGATCCGCAACTTTGCTCATATAACTATTGAGATTGAGCTACACTTGTTTACAACTTAAGAACGAATAATACTCCATATTAGTTCAAATAAGTGACTAGCGCACGATTTTGGTAATTTTAAATAACATTCTAATTGTACAGACATATTCAGATGCAATGGTCGCTCGTGTTAATATGGTAAATGCCGCTTTATAATTATATACGCCGTCTAGTGATTACAAAAAGTCCGTGTAGAATAAGTTGCCTAGTATACGACATATGAATCTAATATATTAATATTAAAATTATATCAATTTAAGGTATAAAATAATACGAAATTATAAATACTGCGTAGTTTTAGGTCTGGTTTGTTGAACGTTTGCTACTGCATTAGTAGTACAGCGAACTATGCGTTATATGCAACCATGTTTACAGTACATATTGAAGGTTATTTTTGCCCGATCGGTCATTTTCTTTAATTTAGAAGCTTTGCTCTCCGGACTGTACGTTCAACTTACGGCCCATGGCTCCGTTGCACAAAGTACGCCACTCAGAAACACCAACCTGCTTTTCATCACACCATTCTTTAAAATGTTTTTATGGACCAATCTCGAGAGTCCAGGTTAATATTTCATTTCGTATTTGCTATTTTATTTATTATTACTCACTGTTATTTTTAAGTTTTTCTAATGTATTAATATTAGTTTTTGTTTGTACATTTATTATTGATTTTTATACAACATTGCGCTATTTTGTAATTTTGTAATTATGAGATAATATTTCCCTGTAATTGGATATTTCTGTTGGGAAATAAATATTATTATTATTATTATTATTATTATTATTATTATTATTATTATTATATAAACTGTATATTATTGGAAAGCTTATCAAAAATGCCATGCATTGGTGGCAATATATATATATATATATATATATATAGGGTGTTCCAATAAAAAAAATAGTTATCCATTGTTTTGCGTATGTTTTTTGCTAAGAACGCTTCTGCAATTTTTTCAATGTGTACACGTTTTTGCGACAAATTTGCCCATAACTAACCAATCGTCCATAATAGACCCATAGTATCTTATACTATTTTTATCAGCTTCTCAAGAGGGTTGAACATAAAGTATAACATATGGAGTGTTCCATTCAAAAAATATAACTTTGTTCCGTTATTTATACTGGGATATACCTGTATAAAAACATACATTTTTTAGAAATATGTACAAAGGGTGTGGGCACCTGTTTATGAAAACTAGAAGTCGATATCTCAAATAACAAATAAGTTATGGGACTTTTACAGATCCCAGGGTCACCCGGTATATTAACCCACATTTGCCCGAGATTTAAATTAAAGGAAAGTAAATGATATGTTTCTCTAAGGCCCACTTGCACCATTTTTTCGTTAAGTCTAACTTTGTAAAGTAGGACTTATATTTTAAGTCATACTTAAAGGGAAGCGTCATGCACCATAGGAGTTAATACAATTGCTTTAGCAAGCAAGCTCAAAATGTTGCAACATCGCAAAATCTTGCGATTTTCACTTTTTTAACGTTGGCGACATAGGTGTCTTTTTCTCAGCTGATTTTGACATAAAGTGCGTGCGAGTCTTCTTACGCGAACAGCGTTGCTGTACGAACAAGGAAATAGTGAAACTCGCCATAGTTATTAAGAATTCAATGCGTAATTAAATATTTTTGAAGGCAAATGCGTGCGTAAAGAAATCTCGGTGCGTAAAAAAGAGAGGTTATGTCATTATTAGCCAGTATTTTGAAAATCAGGCCAAGTAAATTCAACACAGTTTATTTGCGGACACGAATACACCGAAAGAACGACAATTCGTCCAAAACATGATAATGAGCTCTGTTCCAAACTAGTTACCTGGGATAACAAAAATTAATAGCTATGAGGTCTAAATCGTCTTCAAAAATATCGTCCACTGCAAGCAAAGTTTAATTCTTCCAGTACCATTTTAAACATACTAGGAGTCTTGTTATTGAAAATAATTTATTGAGCATAAATATCTGTCACAATGGACTACTGACGGAACGGGTTGAAGGTTATGTATGCAGATTTAAATTTTAAGCGGTCCATTACGACGATTTATATAAAGTCTTGCTTAAGCTATGCTTGCAAGCAAAATACCCACTTAAATGTTGCTTAAATTTTAAGAATGCTTTAAGCGTAGCTTAATTACAATGGTGCAAGTGGGCCTAAATCAAGTAATTAAGATTTAAAAATAGTCAAGCAATAATCACTGAACTTATTGAACAAAAATAGATGGCGCTGATGATATTGTAGATATAATTTTAAAATCGCCATCCTACATATAGAACTTTAGGCATATCTGGGTTAATTTTTTGTATACATCAAGTAAGAAGAGAATGAATAAAACAACACATAAATATACTTATAGAAATAAAATTTATTTAAATCAACTATAATCATAAAATTTATAATCATTTAACAACTAATATAACTGTACACAAAATTATATACAAATCTATAAGCCGATGACAACTTACAAAACCCATCACGAACAATACAACCGGTAGAAAGAAAGATACCGTTACGCAAATTACCCAAAAGTGTCTTTACAAATGGTCGATTGCAACGACGCAATTCATACATTTATAGGCTAAAAGTAGTTATTGTTTACATTATTTAACCCTAAACTGTGCGCTAAAAGTGAATCGAATTGACTACCCTCGACTCGGTGATTGGATCCATGAAATCTCTGAAAGAACAATAGGAAAAGCCATCTCTTTTCACAATACCGTAATCGCGTATAATTCGCAACGAAATAAAACTCCATTCGAAAATCATACCATTCCAGGCACAGAATAAAAAGTGAGTGTTAGATGGAATTATTCAATTGGCACGAAGTTATTTGTTTGTTTATTATGTGTGTGTGTGTATACGTTCTACCAACTTCTATATAAATGTTTAAAAATAGTTTACTATGTACGGACAATAAATTGAGCTAAAAGCTTGTTGTCGTGTGTATATAGAGTGTATACGGCACATATTTTGGACCTATCAATTTGGTGGTTTTAGCTGTTGGTTTTCGTTATACGCGGCGTTTTTTTTTTCAAGGTTATTTATTTATTTAAGGACCCTGCTGTTCTGGTTCGAGTGATTGTGGTGGCGGTTGTGGTACGGGTTTTACGTCCTTCTTGTCTTTCTCCTTCAAGTCCTTGTTTAAGTAGTGGAGGACGTAGTGCAGAACCAGGTCGTAGCAATATTTGTATTCAGTCTGTGAACGAAAATGAATTATTAGTTGCAAATATTAATAAAAACATCTTTATTGACGGTAAATCATCATCATAAGAATAGTTACATCATTTTGTATTTACAATAGTAGTGAGGAAAGTGTAGAGTGCTTCAACAGCCTAGTATAATTTAATGTTTTAAGGTTGGTTGTTTTGTAGCGTCGTAATGTTAATCATTAAAGGGCCAAATTTCAATTTCATAAGAACGGTCTTTCATTAAGGGGAGGGTATCCATAAAATTAGCATATAAATAAATTGAATATATGTATGTAAATACAAAATATTTTCCATACTTTTTTATTATAATGTATTAATTAAAAGTAAGTAAATATTTTCAGCTTTTAATTTTTCTTAATTTATTATTATTAACAAAGTTTGCAACATTTCACTAGAGACCAATAGATTGAAGAATTAATTTAGTCAGGAACTTGAAATTTCGTGTATAACCGACCAATACATGTATCCTTCTAATGAAACAGTTTGAAGGTAATACTTTGACGCATTAAGAAACTGTGGTTAAATAAAGTAACCATTGAATAAAAAAAATGTGTTTTTTGTGTCTGTTGTCGTTTTTTATGCTCGGAAGATGATAATATTCCTTCAATCGATAGACACGAACACAATAGATATCTGTGCAAAATTTAAAAAAAAATCTGTTGGCAAATTTTTGAGCGAATTGGTACCGATGTACCAAATTATTTGGGTGCTCGGCGCAAGTTTTCGTGGCCGTTCATGTGAACGCGAGGTCGGACACATTCGGCTCAGATCGAACATTAGCCACAAGGCAACTGCCGAAATCAACGGGGCTGCGAAGAGGGGCGTGGGGCAAAGATACGGATATGCAGGGAAAAATTCCACTCACAGCAGTGTGAATCACGGGGAATAATGCATGTATTTTATAAAAAAACTAGACAAACTTGCCGCATGCATAGCGTGTGTGAGTCGGACGAACTTGTAAATATTTTGAGCCGGAACAAGATTACCTCCCCCCGTTTTCGAGGATGCTGAATACGATGGCGGTATTGGAATTTCTCTTTGGGATTGCGCAACCCCTCAAATCGACCAAAAACCACCCTCAAAAGGGGTAAAACGCGCTTGATCCGATTTCCCTGCTAAAAAAAAACACTTCCCCCCATTTTCGAGGATGCTGAGCACGGTGGTGGTATCGGATACCGTGTCCGACCCCTACCAACCCCTCCAACGGCCAATACTCTTTCATGGTAATCTTGTTCCGGCTCAAAATATTTACAATTTTCGGGTTTTTTTCCGACTCACACACGCTACTATGCGCACTCATGGAATATCACCCAATTTATTATGGCTGTTTGTATTTTGCTTCGGTTGTCCGTATTTCGGGTTCTAGATCTATTGCATATATATTTATTTCTGAAATCGTTTATTTATTGAAACATTTTGCGTCAGGGAAGTTAGATGTCCCTGACTTTATTCGTTATTTTATTTTTAACCAAAGTTTTTGAACGAAATTTTAAACTATGGTTTTTGGTCAATACGAAAAACAAGCGTTTGAAAGATTGTGGATGTTTACTCCTACCGTTTTTATTGTTTTCCCGATTGTCTTTGAAAAATACAGCAAAATATATTGAACACAATTGAAAACATAATTTCTCTTAATACATTATTTTCATAAACTCAATGATTTTCTGTAAATTTCTTGTGCAATTTAAATAGTCTAGTTTCACACGGTAAATTCATAAATAAAATTGTCTGCGAGCGGTTTCCATTTTTATAATAGAAAAGCGGTTCACATGTTTCTTTTGGCGATAAACTGAATTTTTACACCTTTGAAAATAAGTGAAAAACATGTGTTACTTGTCATATTCAGTTTTGTAAAAACCATAGAAAACGAAGAACACATTTGTTTTATTTTTGCTTATGCAATAAGGGAAAATGGTTTCATGGATGATTTAAAATTTTAAACTATAATAATAACCTCGTATAATGAAAAATCCTTGTAATTTTGACAGAAATACCCTCAAATGTATTGCTTTATATAACATATTTTCGGGCATTTTTGTCAAAATTATCGCGTCTGTATGTGTCACCGCACTCTTAGCATTTATTGTATTTTCCCCGATAATTTAAAAAATATGAAAAAACAAGTTCTTTTAAATAAATATTTAAGATAACGAAAAACTGAACAAATTTTGTTAATGTAATCATGAAGTGCACGAGTTAAAACAAAATATACCGGGTGTTTCAGACCACCCGTTTACCCCAAATATTTCGCGAAATACAAATCGGATTGACATACAAAAAAATACATCTAAATTTATTTTTTGAATTCTATCATGTGGTGTGAAATTTAAACCACCACCCCTCCCCCCTGGGACGGGGTGGGGGGTAACTTTGAAATCTTAAATAGGCACCCCTATTTTTTATTGCAGATTTGGCTTCTACTCTAAAATATATTAGGTTTTTATTCGAAACATTTTTTTCGATCAGAAAAAAAAAAATTTTTTTTTATTTTTATTCATTCATAACTACAAAACGCAAACATACATTATTGTCTTATGTACTCACAATATTTTCAATTAGTTGCGGTCGGTGCCTTCTCACCGTCCTCACGGCCTGAAAGATATCGACCTCTCCGTGCTGTATAACTTGCTCTATGCACGCGTTAGCGGCGCAATAAATACCGCACCTGCTCCTTCCATCCCTGTGAACAGAGGCAAAAAAAAGAAGTAAATAAGTGGGAACCAATTCCGGAAAGAAAAAAAAAACATTAATTAGACCGAGGAGAGTTGTGCACACTTACGGCGATACGACGCACACGGGGCCGTAATCAGTGCGCTGCCTCCACCTCTCCACCATGTTCATGAGCTCCACCAAGGAATTCGTCGAGGTGGGAACTTTATGACCCATGGGCCAGCAGGTCAACTGAAATAACTGCACCGTTCGCGGCGGCGCTTTTACTCCGGCCATAAGTTCCGTCAGAGATACGATCTACAGATAAATGGAATGTATTTTAGTACGTAATATTAGCCAGCGAGTTTTACTCATTTTGTTCTAAAAAGTGGCGTTTGCTATCGCGTTGAGATTTACACTTTCTACACAAGAAATAATTTCCGGAGAAGGCATGACTAGCAAAAGTACTATTCAATGAATAATTACTACTTTACTCTAAATTTGAAATGTGTTACAATTGGCTTTGTAATATCAATCTACTCACATTATTTTTATACTCCTTGAATAGTACTTTTGCCGAGTATTGCCTTATCCGTAATATCAACACTGAACAAATCACGTACACTTCTAAAATAGTACTACCATTTACCTATAAATACTTTTTCTTGTGTAGAATACACGGCCGATTGTAAATCGTAATGTGACAGCAACTGTCACTTTTTTCAAACAACAACAAAATGAAATGTCCGCCATTATGATTTCATGGCAAACCTTTGTTTTTAATTCCAAATGTAGTTGTAAGTTTTTTGCAAATATCTCGATAAATACTCAGCAGAAACTATTGAGTACGGTACCAAATCATTCAGCATAAAACGCTTTAAAAATAATGTACGAAGACCGATACTGTCAAATAATTAGGGGAGCCAATATTAATACATTTTAAATTTTACTTGTAAATCCCTATTCAACACCTCGTCGTGGAGATGGCATTATTAAAATGTTTACCTTTTTGTTTATCCTAAAGACCCAAGTTTTGATGTTGGAGTAGTGATTGTGCGAGATGTGATCGATGGTGAACACGGGGCCGTACTTCTTCGGCGACTTTCCCTCCGGCCAGAACGAGGGAAAGGATTGCTGCAATTAGAGCGATTACGTGACGATGCCTCGCGATTACCCAAAGTGGCTGCTCACCGAATTGGCCGGCGGCACGCAGACGATGACGACGGCGGAGCACTCGTAATCGTAGACCAGAGACCAGAATTCTCCGCACGTCGGCTTCAGCGGCCATTCCGTGACGATGTACTCCCTCGGCTTCGTGTAACCCTGCACGCGATTTACATAAATTATTCAATCGACACATTAAAATCAGAGAGCTTACGTCCACGAAGACGGCGTTAATGTAGTCGGTGTAGCTGTTGCCCTGGAAGGAAGTCAGGTACGGCCTGAAGTTGTCGGCTGGAAAAGTTTCTCGTTGAACATAAATCAATATCTCGTTGGAGTTTGGAGTTAATTGAAATGGATTACTTACGAGGCACGACGAGGACGTCGCGATTCTTCTTCCTGTTGTCCCCCCGGTGCCCCCCGGCGCAATCCCCTATGGTGAACCTTGGGGTTTGTTTACATATCAGCGCGTACTCTCTCTGATACTCGTTTAGCTTGGACACTAAATTCTTCTGCGATTTCTGCTTCAGTCGCTGCGAGAGTTCGCTCACGGGAAACCACGAGTTTCCGCATGTAATATACTCCTCGAGAGTGTCGTAAATAAATTTATACTGCTCCTAGAAATAACTATTGGTTTAAAATGTACCTATCGCAAGCGACTGTTTACACATTTCAATATGTAATAACTGTACGTTTAGTAAAAACTGTGCGAATATTCTATAACGTACGATTTCCTTGGTAACGTTGTCTCTAATTTATTTATTTTCCATTGTCAGCACCGTTCAGCGTAGCCAATCATTCACGAATTTACTAGTAATCAAGTGGAGCCTTGGAAATTTAAACGTCACCCTGACAATTCAATTTGTCCTAACTTTAAGGCCCGGTTTTTCAATAGCGGCTTTAACCAGGCTTATCCTTAAACTCGGTATAAGGTATTTTTAGTTGTTTTTCAGCCATAAATAAACCTAGCTTAAAGTACGGCTTTCGTAAGCGGCCGGCGACGACCGTTTAGCGCGTAAAGCGACAGTTTATAACCTTCAAAATGGACAATACAAATATGATGTAGATTGATATATTGCATGAATTAACCGATGATGGTTTATTACAATAATTTATGGACCTCCGCGTCTGCCAAAAAAGTGGTTTGATCATTTTAATCTGTGAAGTGAAGTAGTGTTTGTGGACAGATTAGATTATCAAAAGAAGCTCGAAACAATTATTTTTATTACCCGAATGGTAAATACATATTTTCTGAAAAGGTATGAAGGGATATAATGTGCTGCTTGTAACAAAAATAACCGAAATTAAAGCAAGTGTTAAAAGGAAATCAATAATTAAGGAAGCATGTACGATAATCAGCTGTTTATGACAGGAATTATGAGAGAAAATGTTAGGTATGAAGATAGTCGCAATAGTCACATTTCAATGCCAACTCAAAAATATGTAGTAATATTGTATTGCCAACACAATTTTTGATAGGATAAGTAAACTTGGTTTATGTAATGCTTGAAAAACGCAATCAGAAATAAACTGCAGCTTAACATAAACTTCAGCTTACGTAATCTACAGCTTAAGCCGACATTGAAATACCGGCCCTAAGCGAACAAATGTGTGGTCGTAGGTAAAGCACTGAACAAAATGCGAGTTGAACACGCACGTCAAATTGTGCGTAATTTGCTATTTACAACTCTTGTTATGTAACATACTATCATGTAAGCCACAAAATTCTATTTCAGGGTTGGCTGTGAGATAAATGAAGTGTGTCGCATATTATTACGTCATGAGACTATTGAATTAGATGTAAAAAACAAAATAATTAATCTTAGACATGACTGCTAAGTTTTTGGCATGGCCAATTCTGAAACAAAATTCTGTGGCTCACACCTTATAATACACTTGGGTAATTCCACTAGTTTTCACCGATGCAAACAAATCGAGGTCCTTGGATTTTTTTCAAACTTTGGGAGATTGATTGTAGTATCGAAAAACTAAGTTTTCTCAAAATTTCAGCTTCCCAGATATTAAACTTACAATTTGAGGTGTGACTTACGATTTTTGAAAGATCAGCATTTTCCCGAAATCTTATAATTTCCTACGTAACCTTTTTTCGTTCTGAAGATTTTGAGTTGAAATTTTGGGAGTGTACTTCGGAAATGTTTCTAAAGATTCTCTGGGAGTTTGATGTTGAAACATTTAGAGGTAACAAAAATACAGCAGTTCAAAGTTCGTTATTTTGGGGAGAATAGCCGAAATACCAATTTTTAAACTTACATAACTTTTTCTTGAATGCATATTTTCAGCTGAAATTCAATAGGTATACTCTATGAATGTTTCTGAAAAGCTTCTGAAAGTTTGATGCCAAAAAATTGAGAGACAGCCGAAATACAATGGTTCAAATATACGTATTTTATCGAAAATCGCTAAAACTGACATGTTCAAAACCACGTAACTTTTTTCTACCTAAATATTTTGACCTGAAATTTAGAGAAACTATTCTCGAAATGTTCCGAAAAAACCCCTGAAATATTTTATGCCAGGAAGTTAAGGGATACCGAAGATACAATGGTTCAAAGATTAGCAATTTGCCAAAAACGATCATTACTAAAATTCTCATGATTAAGCCTACGCAACATTTTTCTATCTGAATGTTTTGATCTAAAATTTAGAGGATATATTAATAATAATAATAATACAGTTTTATTCACGTTGCTGCTAAATACAGATGTGATACGTCAACAAATATAAAAACCAAAATAACCGCTGAAGTTCAAGATTTAATTAAAAAATATTATGAGGATGAAAATAATTGTCGTCTTTGCCCTGGAAAAAAGGAATACGTCAAAATTGTTGAATATTCTGGGAAGAAAATATGTGTTCAAAAAAATTACTATTTTATACTGTTCATGATCTCTATATTAATTTTACTGAGGATTACCATCATCGTTTCGATATTCTACTAAAATTTTCTTACTTTGCTGCTCTTAGACCTCATGAATGTATTGTAGCTGGAGATCCTGGAAGCCACACAATGAAAATATAAAATTAAAGCTATCTTCTTGGAATAAGGATTTTAAATACAGGGACCTTCTTGAAATCGCGTTCTGCAGCACTAATAATATTAAATGTATGCTACATAGATGCAATGAATGTCGCGGGCAAGAGATCATAAAACAAATTAATGATAGCTGTACTTATGAAAAAGAAAATATCACTTATAAATGCTGGATCAATGAGGGTAGTAGAGCGTGTCTTAGTAGTATCACAGAAAAGTTGGAAGATTTAAAAAAGACATTGGTAACTGAAATATGGAATTTGAGTATTCATCATTGTATAGCTGATTCACAGAAAAGTTTTTTTGAACAATTCTCGGAAAACTACTCATTCATCATTCAGAATTCAGTCCAAGCATTTTATTACAACAACGCGCAAGCAACAGTTCATCCATTCGTCATATATTACAAGAAGACAAACTCCAATGAATTACAGAGCATGAGCGATACCAAAGATCACTTTGCTTACATCGTTTATGCTTTTTTAGAAAAAATTACAAATGTTTTGAAGAATGAATATCCGTGGATCAGAGAAATTATATATCATATTTTTCCGATGGAGCACCAACTCAATATAAAAATAAGTAAGTTTGCTTTTTTAATATCAAAATTTTATTTCTGACCCGATTTTGTCTGAATTAAAAATGTTATCACTCATTTGTCTCAAGGAATCATTTAGACAATATGTGCTGCCATGAAAATGATTTTGGAATTAATGTAAAATCATATAACTTTTTCGCAACGAGCCACGGGAAAACCTTAAGTGATGGTATTGGAGGAACTGTAAAAAGGATCGTTATGCGCCATTGCTTAAGGTCTCCTCCCGAAAATCAAATTACTACACCACTGGAAATGTATGAATATTTATCAAAAGCGCTAAAAACTATTCAGTGAGTAGAAACATTTTTCTAAAGTATTTTCTTTTTATAGAGAAATAATTAATTTATAGATCACTCTGGGTATCCGATGAGGATGTTAAACGTTGCCAAAAAGCACTGAGTCAAAGATTATCTGATGTCAAGACCATACCACAAACCAGGAAACACCATTGTTTTATACCAAGAGGAAATAATACATTAGATATAAAAATAACTTCTATGAATGATGAGAGAAAGAGTGTAACCTTAAATATACGACTATAATTAATTTGAAAACAATTAAAAAAACATCCATAAATTAATTAGAAATGACTGTATGTTGAAACGTTATTTTCACAAAAATTCAATCGATATTCTCGTTGCTCTATCTTTACCGCCTTTAAAACCCCTGATACCGAACTTTCAGGGATTCCTTGGGAACACTAGAGAAATACATTCCTCTAAATTTCAGATCAAAACATTCAGATAGAAAAATGTTGCGTAGCCTTAATCATGGGAATTTGAGTAACTTTTATGATCGTTTTTGGCAAATTGCTAATCTTTGAACCACTGTATCTCCGGTATCCCTTAATTCCCTGGCACAAAAATTCAGGGGTTCTTTCGAAACATTTCAATAGTAGTTTCTCCAAATTTCAGTTCAAAATATTCAGGTTGAAAAAAGTTACGTGATTTTGAACATGTCAGTTTTAGCGATTTTCGATAAAATACGTATATTTGAACCATTGAATTTCGGGTGTCTCTCTATTTTTTTGGCACCAAACTTTCAGAAGTTTTTCAGAAACATTCATAGAGTATACCTATTGAATTTCAGCTGAAAATATGCATTCAAAAAAATGGTGATGTGGCCATCATGTTACTTTCTCCGACTTGATGGTATCATTTATATTTACGTTTTCATTGTTTATTTTCAATTGAAATCGTATTTTAAATATACATCGAGCATTTTGTAGACTCGGATGGAACTGACGGAACTGACGTCAAAAATATGATTTATAATAAACCATGAAAACGTAAATATAAATGGATACCATCAAGTCGGAGAAAGTAACATATTGGCCACATCACCATTTTTATTTATACTTTTAATAAAAATGATATTTTAAATGTGCATCGAGTGTTTCGCAGGATCGAATGGGTGATACTGAAGATGAAAGTGACCAATTATATTTCAAATTCTTATAATCTGTACCGTCAGTTTACTAATGAGATTTCGAAAAAAACTCCAACGTCAAAATATGCCAAATTTAGTGCAATTTAAAAGTTGGTTAGGAAATATTTTCGTAAAATCGACGCAAAACGTCAGAATTTCCGTTTTCGAAGTTGAAAGATTGTAAATCCGACTTTGATTTCTTTTTAATTGCAGAAAAGCCAAACGCGTCTGATTTTAATGATACACACTTTAAAATGAAGTGAATTTAGCGTGACTTTAAAACGGATTATATGTTCTCGTAAAATTAACGCAAAAATTGCACTTTTTTAAAGTTTGAATATTTTTAAATCGCGATTTTGATTTTTTTTGTGAACTGCCGAATGCGTTGTCCGATTTTGATGATTCCAACGAGAAAATGTACCATATTTAGTACAATTTAAAGGTTGACCAAAAAATATTTTTGTGAAATCAATGCTGCAAACGTCAAAATTTTATGTTTTCGAAGTTCTGATTTTGATAATCAAAATGTCAAAATATGGAAAATTAAGTGGAAGTTTAAAACAACAAAATGTTCTCGTTAAATTAACACAAAATACAAAAATTCGACAGTTTTAAAATCGCTATTTTGATTTTTTACTTTCTCCGTTACGAAGTACGAGAAAGTATTGTGATCGTGATTTTTTTTTCAAAATTTTTTTTTACGGAAATATCCGTTTTGGGGTCCCTAGATGCCATTTCAACAATTTCTGGAAAAAAAAAATTGTGTCTGTGTGTGTGTGTGTGTGTGTCTGTCTGTCTGTGTGCGCTGTATCTCAAAAACTAATACAGCAATTGATATGAAACTTTTAACATACGTCTTATTTGATAATCTAAAGAACTGAAAAGCTTTTGGTAAAATTTCGTACACCGGAAGTGGGTGTTTACCTTAACTGTTTTTTGTTTTTTGCCAATATTTTCTTAAATATGAAAAATATCACAAAAATATTTAAACAAACATTGAAGACAACAAAGAAATGAACATCTTTTGCTTGAAAACATTTTTCATAAAATCATTGCTATTCGAGAAAAAAAATTATAATTTTTTTTCAATTTTTGGTTTATAATTATGAAACGATAATAGTTACGGCAAATTTGTATGGATAATAATTGTAGAGAATACCAAAATGAACAAATTCTAAAGAATAAGTTTTTTTCGAAATCTCGTTAGTTTTTGAGTAAACCGAATTTTTGAATTTGAAGTATAATTTTTCCTTATTTCATGATTTTGACGTTTTAAACGTCAGTTTCGTCCGAGTTTACGCAACGCTCGTACATTTAAAATATGATTTCAATAAACCAAGAAAACGTAAATATAAATGGCTATGATATCATCAAGTCGGAGAAAGTAACATGATGGCCACATCACCATTTTTTTTAAATTGCACAACTGCCGAACACGTTCACCGATTTCGATTATTCTGACGTCAAAATGTGAAAAATTTAGAAACTGGTTAATAAATATTTTCGTTAATTCAACGTAAAACGTTAAAACGTCAAAATTTCACATTTTCAAGGTTCGAAGATTTTAAATTGCGATTTTGATTTTTTTTTTATTCTAGAACAGCCAAACGTCTTCTCTGATTTTGATAATACAAACGTTAAAATTTGGCAAATTTAGGGTAATTTTAAAAAGATTACTACATCTTCTCGTTAAAATAGCACAAACTGCAAAAATTGCACTTTTATAAAGTTTGAAGATTTTAAAATCGCGATTTTGATTTTTGAAATTGCTCATCTGCCGAACGCTTTGACCGATTGTAATGACTCTAATGTCAAAATATGGAAAATGTAGTGCAATTTAAAAACTGGCTAATATATAATAATATTTTCGTTAAATTAACGCAAAACGTCAAAATTTCACATTTTCAATGTTCAAGGATTTTAAATTTTTAAATTCCAGAACAGCCAACCGCGTTCTCTGATTTTGATGATTCAAACGTCAAAATATGGTAAATTAAGTATAATCTTTAAACTGCCGAACGCGGTATCCGATTTTGATTATTCTAACGTCAAAATGTGTCAAATTTAGTACAATTTAAAAACTGGTTAATAAATATTTTCGTTAAATCGACGCAAAACGTCAAAATTTCACGTTTTCAATATTCGAAGATTTTAAATTGCGATTTTGATTTTTTAAATTCCAGAACAATCAAACGCGTTCTCTGATTTTGATGATTCAACGTCAAAATATGGCAAATTAAGTATGATTTTAAAAATTATACTCATTTTTTTCGTGCAATAATTGCTCATTTTTAAAATAGCGATTTTGATTTTTTGAAATCGCACAACTCCGAACGCTTGAACCAATTTAAATTAGTCTTATTTTAAAATGTGGAATATTTAGTGCAATTTGAAAACGGATTAATAAATATGTTCGTTAAATCAACGCAAATCGTCAAAATTGCACATTTTCAAAATCCGAAAATTTAAAATGCGAAATTGCACAACTGCGAATCGCCTTTTTTTGATTCGAGCCACAAAGTCTTGTAATTTTCTCGTAAAATTAATACAAAATGCAAAAATTGCAATTTTTAAAGTTCGCAAATTTTAAAATCGCGATCGATTTTTGAAATTGCATAACTGCTAAACGCGTTCTCCGATATTGATCATTCAAACGTTAAAATATGTCAAATTTAACGTTATTTTAAAACGGATTAAGAGATTTTCTCGTGATATTATTTTAAATGTTAAAATAATGAAACAAATGACAAATTATACTTCAAATTCTAATAATCTTTACCGTCAGTTTACTCGAAAACTAAAGAGATTTGGAAATAACCTGTTGTTTTTAAGTTGTTCATAAATTTCAACCAACGTGGTATTTATTGATTATCATTTCATAATTATAAACCAAAAATGGTTAAAAGTTTTCCCCAAAAAAAAATGGTGATGTGGCCATCATGTTACTTTCTCCGACTTGATGGTATCATTTATATTTACGATTCCATGATTTATTTTCAATTTAAATCATATTTTAAGTGTGCATCGAACGTTTCGTAGACTCGGATAAAACTGACGTTTAAAACGTCAAAATTATGAAAGATGGAAAAATTACACTTCAAATTAGAAAACTGAGTTTACTCAAAAACTAACGAGATTTCGAAAAAAACTTATTCTTTAGAAGTTGTTCTTTTTGGCATTATCTACAATTATTATTCACATAAATTTGCTGTAACTATTAAAGTTTCATAATTATAAACCAATAATTACAAAAAAATTAATAAATTTTTTTCTCGAATAGCAATGATTTTATGAAAAATATTTTCAAGCAAAAGATGTTCATTTCTTTGTTGTGTTCAATGTTTGTTTAAATGTTTTTGTGATATTTTTCATATTTAAGAAAATATTGGCAAAAAACAAAAAACAGTTGGGGTAAACGCCCACTTCCGGTGTACGAAATTTTACCAAAAGCTTTTCAGTTCTTCGGATTATCAAATAAGACGTATGTTCAAAGTTTTATATCAATGGCTCTATTAGTTTTTGAGATACAGCGCACACAGACAGACAGATTGGAAATTATAAGATTTCGTGAAAATGCTGATCTTTAAAAAAACGTAATTCACACCTTAAATTGTAAGTTTATTGGGAAGCTGAAATTTAAGAAAACTTAGTTTTTCGATACTACAATCAATATCCCAAAGTTTGAAAAAAATCCAAGGACCTCGATTTTTTTGCATCGGTGAAAACTAGTGGAATTACTCACCTACATTTCTATTTTGATTGTAATACATGTACTTACAACATCCTCGACCAAACCCCTTCTCGACTGCCTCAACTTCTTCAGATACCCGAACACATCGAAAGTGTCCTCCTCCTCGCTCAGCTCCAAATTCGCGTCCACGGCCAAATACACCCCCGAACGGCCTCCGCCATCACTGGAATTGATTTATTTATGTTAAACAATTCGAATCGTCGTTTAATTCACCGCCGCCTACTCACTTGCAATGTACGACCATCGGTCCCATTTCGTTGCTCTTAATTCTGTGGCCGACGACGGCTCGCACTCGCCTCCTGAATTCCAAAAGGGCGTTCGCGAAGGGACACGAGTGGCTGTGCCATTCCGTGAAGTGGAATTGAAGGATGAACCTCTCTTCTAAAACAATCTATAAAATAATAAAATATTACATTTGTAAATTTGAATTATTTCCATTGTTGCATATTTTATTAAGTAATTAAAAATTTAATTTAAATACAGTAGAAAAAGAATGAAGGAATTCACATTACTTGTTTCTGCGTATGTTTCGAGAATGGAGAATTAATGAAATCTAATTTAAACGGAGCTAATAGAATTTTTTCTACTCCCACCTCTAAAACGTCATTTATCGCATATGTTTCCATGACGCTATGTGATTCTTTAAATACACCTTGACAAACTGTGACTTTGTGCGTTTTAATCATGGGCTGAAGTTAGCTCCAGATTTTTAAATCGCTAAAATCAATTGAAACTCAAAATCAAGTTAGTTGTCACTTATCAATAATCTGTCAAAATAAAAAAAATGAATAAATGAACCAAGGAATACTTTCAACTTAAATCAAATAAATAATACAAAACATCAAGAAATTTAGGAGAATCAATGATTTCCTTTAGCAATTGCCATAATGTCTCTAACATAACTGTTAATGTATATTTACCCAAGTAGACTAATTTAATAATAATGTACTGTTACCATGTTCATTTAAGATAATAAAATAATTTCAAAATTTTACCAATTTAGTCGTAGAAAAAGTATAGTATGCAACTTCTCTAGACACTCGTTATTAAACACTCGCTCCGCTACGCTCCGCTCGTGCCTAATTAACTCGTGACTAAAGTGCCATTTATAACACTTGTTGCATAATATACTATTAGTCGATAGACTTAAATATTATTTTACATTCTCCTCGTCTTCGGTCAAGTTTAAAACGTTCTTATTTTGTTTTCTGCTATCGTACGTTAATTGTTTTATGGTATGTCCTTAATATATTATTCCTGAAGATATTTGGAAATTTTGAAGCTAATCCCATAAAAGATGAAGTTTTTATAATTTTTCCAGTTTCCAATTACAATTCTCGTTATCTTCAGTTTTAACTTTCAAGTGTAGCTACTTTGTTTCCAGGTGTCGTACGTTAATTGTTTTATCACGTGTTGAAAATATGTTATTCCTGAAGTTATTTGGAAATTTTGAAACTAATTCAGAAAAAGATGAAATTTTTATACCATTTTCAGTTTCCAATTGGAATTCTCGTTATCTTCAGTTTAGTTTCACGCCATGTTTCTAGCCATGGTAAGTCAATTGTTTTATGATATGTCGAAAATATGTTATTTCTGAAGATATTTGAAAGTTTTGAAGCTAATTCCACGAAAGATGAAGTTTCTATAATTTTTCCAGCTTCCAATTGCAATTCTTGTTATCTTCAGTTATGTTTCAAGTGTTGCCATTTTGTTTCCAGCCGTGCTATGTCAATTATTTTATGACGTATCGAAAATATGTCATTTCTAATGTCAATTATAAATTTTGATGCAAATTCCATAGGGGATTAAAGTTTTATAATAATTATCAATTTCTCCAAAAGCATTATCTAAGATTCGTTGGGAATGTCGCACTCTTAGTATTAAAGTTATTCGATTTCAAGTTAAAGAGTTAAGGAATAAAAAAAAATGTAACAAATTCTTAGGCCTCTAAATGTATAAGTAAAGCTATTTCATTACCTCATCATTAAATCCACCGACTGGAAGTTAGCCATAAATTTCAGCCACGAATCCGGCGCCTCCGCGATTTTTGCCTTTAGTAAATTTCCAAGTTTTCTCTACTAATTTACAGACAACGGATTAAAATTCATAATTAATCAAATTGCTGTAGTGCCATGGTAATAACAATAAGCTTTTAACTTAGGATTTACCCCGATTTTTCTATCGAAACATGATCAATTTTCAAAAAATCAAAAGTCATCGTTAGGAGTAGTTTGGGTTCGATATTTTCGGGCACAAATGTTCTATAAGGCTTTGTATACAATATTTAAGTTTAAAAAAATGACATATATTTTTCATTTTTGTTTAAATAATTATTTACCCAAACACTTTTACGAAATTTCGTCAATTTTCAAAAAATCAAAAGTCATCGTTAGGCGTAGTTTAAGTTCGATATTTTCGGCCACAAATGTTCTATAGGGCTTTGTTTGCAATATTTAAGTTTAAAAAAATGACACATATTCTTCATTTTTGTTTAAATAATTATTTACCCTAACACTTTTACGAAATTTCATCAATTTTTAAAAAATCAAAAGTCATCGTTGGGCGTAGTTTAGGTTCGATATTTTCGGCCACAAATGTTCTATAGGGCTTTGTTTGCAATATTTAAGTTTAAAAAAATGACACATATTCTTCATTTTTGTTTAAATAATTATTTACTCATACACTTTTACGAAATTTCGTCAATTTTCAAAAAATCAAAAGTCATCGTTAGGCGTAGTTTAGGTTTGATATTTTCGGCCACAAATGTTCTATGGGGCTTTGTTTACAATATTTAAGTTTAAAAAAATGACAGATATTCTTCATTTTTGTTTAAATAAATATTTACCCTGACACTTTCACGAAATTTCGTCAATTTTCAAAAAATCAAAAATCATCGTTAGACGTAGTTTAGGTTTGATATTTTTGGCCATAAATGTTCTATAGGGCTTTGTATACAATATTTAAGTTTAAAAAATTGACACATATTCTTCATTTTTGTTTAAATAATTATTTACTCATACACTTTTACGAAATTTCGTCAATTTTCAAAAAATCAAAAGTCATCGTTAGGCGTAGTTTAGGTTCGATATTTTCAGCCACAAATGTTCTATAGGGCTTTGTATACAATATTTAAGTTTAAAAAATTGACACATATTCTTCATTTTTGTTTAAATAATTATTTACTCATACACTTTTACGAAATTTCGTCAATTTTCAAAAAATCAAAAGTCATCGTTAGGCGTAGTTTAGGTTTGATATTTTCGGCCACAAATGTTCTATGGGGCTTTGTTTACAATATTTAAGTTTAAAAAAATGACAGATATTCTTCATTTTTGTTTAAATAAATATTTACCCTGACACTTTCACGAAATTTCGTCAATTTTCAAAAAATCAAAAATCATCGTTAGACGTAGTTTAGGTTTGATATTTTTGGCCATAAATGTTCTATAGGGCTTTGTTTGCAATATTTAAGTTTAAAAAAATGACACATATTCTTCATTTTTGTTTAAATAATTATTTACTCATACACTTTTACGAAATTTCGTCAATTTTCAAAAAATCAAAAGTCATCGTTAGGCGTAGTTTAGGTTTGATATTTTCGGCCACAAATGTTCTATGGGGCTTTGTTTACAATATTTAAGTTTAAAAAAATGACAGATATTTTTCATTTTTGTTTAAATAAATATTTACCCTGACACTTTTACGAAATTTCGTCAATTTTCAAAAAATCAAAAATCATCGTTAGACGTAGTTTAGGTTTGATATTTTTGGCCATAAATGTTCTATAGGGCTTTGTATACAATATTTAAGTTTAAAAAATTGACACATATTCTTCATTTTTGTTTAAATAATTATTTACTCATACACTTTTACGAAATTTCGTCAATTTTCAAAAAATCAAAAGTCATCGTTAGGCGTAGTTTAGGTTTGATATTTTCGGCCACAAATGTTCTATAGGGCTTTGTTTGCAATATTTAAGTTTAAAAAAATGACACATATTCTTCATTTTTGTTTAAATAATTATTTACTCATACACTTTTACGAAATTTCGTCAATTTTCAAAAAATCAAAAGTCATCGTTAGGCGTAGTTTAGGTTTGATATTTTCGGCCACAAATGTTCTATAGGGCTTTGTTTGCAATATTTAAGTTTAAAAAAATGACACATATTCTTCATTTTTGTTTAAATAATTATTTACTCATACACTTTTACGAAATTTCGTCAATTTTCAAAAAATCAAAAGTCATCGTTAGGCGTAGTTTAGGTTTGATATTTTCGGCCACAAATGTTCTATGGGGCTTTGTTTACAATATTTAAGTTTAAAAAAATGACAGATATTTTTCATTTTTGTTTAAATAAATATTTACCCTGACACTTTCACGAAATTTCGTCAATTTTCAAAAAATCAAAAGTCATCGTTAGGCGTAGTTTAGGTTTGATATTTTCGGCCACAAATGTTCTATAGGGCTTTGTTTGCAATATTTAAGTTTAAAAAAATGACACATATTCTTCATTTTTGTTTAAATAATTATTTACTCATACACTTTTACGAAATTTCGTCAATTTTCAAAAAATCAAAAGTCATCGTTAGGCGTAGTTTAGGTTTGATATTTTCGGCCACAAATGTTCTATAGGGCTTTGTTTGCAATATTTAAGTTTAAAAAAATGACACATATTCTTCATTTTTGTTTAAATAATTATTTACTCATACACTTTTACGAAATTTCGTCAATTTTCAAAAAATCAAAAGTCATCGTTAGGCGTAGTTTAGGTTTGATATTTTCGGCCACAAATGTTCTATGGGGCTTTGTTTACAATATTTAAGTTTAAAAAAATGACAGATATTCTTCATTTTTGTTTAAATAAATATTTACCCTGACACTTTCACGAAATTTCGTCAATTTTCAAAAAATCAAAAGTCATCGTTAGGCGTAGTTTAGGTTCGATATTTTCAGCCACAAATGTTCTATAGGGCTTTGTATACAATATTTAAGTTTAAAAAAAATGACACATATTCTTCATTTTTGTTTAAATAATTAATTACCCAGACACTTTTACGAAATTTTTGGCTAACTTCCAGTCGGTATTAAATCCAAGATATAACACAAGTAAAGACTTTTCAAGCTTTGTTAGCAAATAGATACATAAAATTCAGACTATTTGTTGTTTTTACAATACGTAAGGGTTTTCAATTTTAATTTTAGGATGTTGATGGTAATTAATAATAATTACGGGTAATTGTTTAAGAACTTACCCCGTCTACATCTTTTTTGTACAGTCTGAACGTGCGTATGTGGAAATTGGCAAGTTCCTCTTCTTGGACTACACCTAAAGTTATTCCACCGTACGTTTCCTCCAGAGCGATGTTGGCCGGCCAATACTGTACACACATGACTTTTATGAAGTCAAAAGTTTTGGTGAGCATGACGATACAGCTGGCCCTCTCCTGCCACACCATTCGCCAGAAATCCGTCACTGTTTCTTCGGTTGGACCTTGGGTGACGATGTACGCATTTGGCTTCAGCAAGCTCTGCAACGAGACAATGTGGACAGTCTTTGAATAAACAAACCTTTCAGGTTGAAATTTATGGTGTAAAAGTGAATTTGGTAATTGATCTTCTCGGGCATGTCTGTTCTGTATTTGACGTTTAAATCAACAACAGTTGTTTTTGTTTTCTAGGCCCACTTGATAAATTACTCATTAGAATATGGATGTATTTTTACAAACATGTTAATATCTTTAAAATGAAAGAAGAAGGGTATAGGGAATGCGCATATATGCACGTGGATTAATGCAGAACTGAATTCTGCGTCAGAATATGTAAACATCTATAAGGTGTTTTATTCAAAGAGATAGTGAAAACTGTTTAATTATATGGAAAACTTCAGCATAAACAATATCATTACTTAGAAGTCCTTATATTTTTAATGTCCGGTTTTGGTGGGACACCCTGTATAGCACATTGAGTTATGTAAAGTACTAGGAATACTTACATCAACATAAGACGCATTAACGTAATCGGAATCGTGCTCGCCCTCGATGGTATCCAAGACCACCCGATTGTAATCATCTGCAAGGAAAGTGAAATTCAATCAGGACTTAAGCCTCCAATCCAAACCCTTTCAACATTCAACCGTTAATAATTTACTTACACGGAATGCATCGCTGGT
This sequence comes from Ocypus olens, assembly GCA_910593695.2. Lineage (NCBI taxonomy): Eukaryota > Metazoa > Arthropoda > Insecta > Coleoptera > Staphylinidae > Ocypus > Ocypus olens. The sequence continues at coordinate 723,814 of OU343049.1, forward strand.
TCTGGTTCTTCTCCAGATTAGATTTTTTCGTCCCGTGCCTGCAAGAGTGCGTCTCCACTTTAACAGCCACCTAAAAAATAATAATCACAATATTATTGTTATTAGTATTTCTTTACTTACATTAAATTGAATTTTAATAAACACGAATATAAATATTCAACCTGTTTGTAAATTAACGAAATTAAGTCTTGAAAATACTAAAAGAGAAAACATGTATGAATTTCTTCGTCCTTATGGAGCATTGGTATTGAAGTTGAAGGCTTTTTTGCAAGGAAAGAAAAAATGTACATTGCTCTGCAAGCGACACTAATTTACGTTGTTATAGTTTTAACGATCGCGCAGCCGTTATGAGGTTGTTTCCGTAATAAAATTCAGTCCCCAAAGCATTATTTAACAATTAGAAATTACAAAAACCTATTGTTGATGATCATGAACGCTGTTATAGATGATAGATAGCCAGACGTGTTAATTTTGTTAGGTTTGAATTGGTTGGGCTTATCCTAAGGATACACAGTTATTTCTACTATTTAACGCTCGATATACATTGAAAGTGAAACCATGAAAGTGTAAATTTAAATAACTTTAATACCATCAAATCGGAGAAAGTAACATGATGGCCATGTTACATTTTTTGTAAATTTAAATTCTTCACCGGCCGCTGAAAAAAAAACTGGAAAAAATCTGAACCCGAAAGTAACTTTTTGTGAGATTTCGAATTCTTATCGGTGCGTCTTGTCCACACCCGACTGATAACAGCAGTCTGCATGTCACCGACGCGAAGAACGTGCAAATCGAAAACCGTTTATTGAACACTTCCACCGCGAAAAATCCCCGAAGGTTTTCGTCGCGAATGCGTGTTGCTTCCCTCAATGCATAAATTGTTAGCCACGGGTTTACCGGATTTAAGATCGTTTTTCGTTTTGCAGTGCTGGTGTTGGTGTCCTTTCCATCCATCCCGAAGGGAGAACGAGGTTGGATAATCTTCACGAGACCTTCAGATCGCATCTCTAGCAAGTCTCAAGAGAACTAAAGGTAGGTCCGAAAAAATCGATAGCAATTAGTTTTATATTTTCTTCGTCTCGCCGAAATTCCAACAATTTTTCACAATTTCATTCTATTTACATCAAATTATTTAAGAAAGTTGATTTTTTCGATTTTTTCCATTTTCGAGTTTTTTTTACTGACGTGTCACAGGCTTCAAATTGACATTTGTTCCTGCGAAAGTACATTTTCTGAAGCGTCTTGAAGCGATCTTTCGAGTGACGTCAAGAAACCCCGGATCCAACCAGTGGTTTCGCCAGGAAGTCATTTTTAATGCAATTTTTCTTAAAAAGTAAGAAGGGGGACCCTTGGATAGAATTTCGGGTTTTTGTCAAAAATTAAAAATCGCCAATTTTATCCAAAACCGACTAATTGACACACGAGGAACACAGATTTGCAATCCGCGTTCAAATTGGATTCTTCGTTCGGCCGCTACAGCCGTTCAAAGTTTGAAAAAATCGACTTTTTTCAAAATTTTCATGGTGACTTGCTAACTTTTTTGAAATTTCCTCTCGATGAAATTTTTTAATGCCAATCGTCTGATCTCGTTCTTCTGACGAAAAAAAAGGTATTACATAAAGGTCTACGATGATTTTTAAGAAAGTTGATTTTTTCGATTTTTTTCCATTTTCGATTTTTTTTGCTGACGTGTTACGGGCTTCAAATTGACATTTGTTTCTGCGAAAGTACATTTTCTGAAGCGTCTTGAAGCGATCTTTCGAGTGACATCAAGAAACCCCGCATCCAACCAGTGGTTTCTACAGGAAATCATTTTTCATGCAATTTTTGTTAAAAAGTAAGAAGGGGGGACCCTTGGATAGAATTTCGGGTTTTTGTCAAAAATTAAAAATCGCCTATTTTAATCAAATCCGACTAATTGACACACGAGGAACACAGATTTGCAATCCGCATTCAAATTGGATTCTTCGTTCGGCCGCTACAGCCGTTCAAAGTCTGCAAAAATCAACTTTTTTAAAATTTTCCATAAAATTCATGGTGACTTGCTAACTTTTTTGCAATTTTCTCTAGATGAAATTTTTTAACGCCAATCGTTTTATCTCGCTCTTCTGATGAAAAAAAGGTAAAACACAAGCGTCTACTATGATTATTAAGAAAGTTGATTTTTTCGATTTTTTCCATTTTCGAGTTTTTTTTGTTGACGTGTCACGGGCTTCAAATTGACATTTGTTTCTGCGAAAGTACATTTTCTGAAATGTCTTGAAGCGATCTTTCGAGTGACGTCAAGAAACCCCGCATCCAACCAGTGGTTTCTACAGGAAATCATTTTTAACGCAATTTTTGTTAAAAAGTAAGAAGGGGGGACCCTTGGATAAAATTTCGGGTTTTTGTCAAAAATAAAAAATCGCCAATTTTAATCAAATCCGACTAATTGACACACGAGGAACACCGATTTGCAATCCGCGTTCAAATTGGATTCTTCGTTCGGCCGCTACAGCCGTTCAAAGTTTGAAAAAATCGACCTTTTTCAAAATTTCTCCATAAAGTTCATGGTGACTTGCTAACTTTTTTGCAATTTTCTCTGGATGAAATTTTTTAACGCCAATCGTTTTATCTCGTTCTTCTGATGAAAAAAAAGGTATTACATAAAGGTCTACGATGATTTTTAAGAAAGTTGATTTTTTCGATTTTTTCCATTTTCGTCACGTCAAGAAACCCCGCATCCAACCAGTGGTTTCTACAGGAAATCATTTTTCATGCAATTTTTGTTAAAAAGTAAGAAGGGGGGACCCTTCGATAGAATTTCGGGTTTTTGTCAAAAATTAAAAATCGCCAATTTTAATCAAATCTGACTAATTGACGCACGAGGAACACAGATTTGCAATCCGCGTTCAAATTGGATTCTTCGTTCGGCCGTTACAGCCGTTCAAAGTGTGAAAAAATCGACTTTTTTCAAAAAAATTCATGGTGACTGGCTAACTTTTTTGCAATTTTCTCTGGATGAAATTTTTTAACGGCAATCGTTTTATCTCGTTCTTCTGATGAAATAAAGGTATTACATAAAGGTCTTCGAAGATTTTTAAGAAAGTTGATTTTTTCAATTTTTTCCATTTTCGAGTTTTTTTGCTGACGTCTCACGGGCTTCAAATTGACATTTGTTTCTGCGAAAGTACATTTTCTGAAGCGTTTTGAAGCGATCTTTCGAGTGACGTCAAGAAACTCCGCATCTAACCAGTGGTTTCCACAGGAAATCATTTTTACTGCTATTTTTGCTAAAAAGTAATAGAATTAGATAGAATTTTGGGTTTTTGTCAAAAATTAAAAATCGACAATTTTAATCAAATCCGACTAATTGACACACGAGGAACACAGATTTGCAATCCGCGTTCAAATTGGATTTTTCGTTCGGCCGCAACAGCCGTTCAAAGTTTAAAAAAAATCGACTTTTTTCAAAATTTCTCCATAAAGTTCATGGTGACTTGCTAACTTTTTTGCAATTTTTTCTGGATGAAATCTTTTAACGCCAATCGTTTTATCTCGTTCTTCTGATGAAAAAAAAGGTATTACATAAAGGATGATTTTTAAGAAAGTTGATTTTTTCGATTTTTTCCATTTTCGGGTTTTCTTTGCTGACGTGTCACGGGATTGAAACATGAAATAATATATAACGTTTAAAGAAAGTTTTAAGTGTTTTATTTCGAACGAGTGTCACGATGTACTGCTAAATAAACGCCGCCAATGTCCAAGAATTGGTTTTCCAATTATTGAATTTGCATTGAACAATTACCTCAGTTATTTATCAGAAGGTTTTATTTGGTGGGGTAATTACATTTTCTATTCAAATACATAAAAATACAACGAGAATAATATTGCCATGTATGTATATCAAAGTCGAACAAATATGTTCGAGTTGAGCAAGTTTCGTAAAACTCCAAAAGAATTCGTATGATGAAAGTTTTTTTTTTTTTTGGCGGGCGTACATTTCTGCAGTTATTGCGAAATAAATTTCTCCCGACAAAGGGGTCCCGTAACGAAAATCTCCCCGATATATAAACGCTTACGCCCCGTGCTGAGCGTGGCGAAAATTGCGATGAAATATTATGGCGGCGGCGCCGGGCGCAGAAATTCTAAATTCAAATGCCTCGAGCGTAAGTGAGCTTTTATTCATCGTGAATATTTCATTGTCGGAAAGATCACAGGTGTGTAAGGTTTATGCATTATGCACGGTGCGTCCCTCCTTCGTTTCCTCTTTTTCGTGGCTCGAATGGAACGAGACTCAGTCGAAAATGTATTAAAATTTATTTTACATATTATTTTAATATGATTAATGGCTCGATTGTTAAGCTTTGTTGCATGCATAATAAATAAGTCAAAAATGTGTGCATTGACGTGATTTTTATTACAAATTTGTAATTTTAATACAATCAAGCTAAGTTGTATAAATAATAAACAATTTTATCGTTTGAGAAAGATAGAAGAGAAATATATATTCTGAATATTCCTTACACTTTTTTTCTAAAATAATTGTATTTATTTATTAATTTCAATATTGGCTTCATCCATATATTCACAACGGACATTTTTACCTTATCAACAAATTCATCGCGATAGTCCAGTAAATACTAAAAATATGATAAGTTAACTTTTACCGAAATCCTTCATCCTTCCTGATTTATTCCCGGCAATGTTTAAAATTTATCGTCTCGCGGGATTCCGCTTTTAAAAAATTTATTCATGGAGGCGTTCCATAAATAAATTCCCGCCCCTCATGTACACCTCGACACAAATTAGGTTTCCGAAAAACTTCGGTAACCCCCCGAAGGGATATTCTTTTACAGGATGACTCAATAAATTCCTTATAAGAGTCAACTTTTGATTAAGAAACGTACTCTGAAATGAAAAAGAAAAATAAACGATTTTTATTCACCTGTGTAAATTTATATGCATCCCATCTTCCCATGGTTTTGCATCAGAGAGAGAGAGAGAGAGAGAGAATACATTTATTGAGACACTTTTATAAATGACCTCAACAGGCAATTGACCAGAGGTCTTTCAGCCTTATCTATTCTTATTATTATTGATTTTTTTTAAACGAATTTTAAACGTAATTGATTGGTGTGCTAAATAATGTGTTTAAACACACTGTACATTCTCGAGAAGGGTGAAGGGTGAAACTAAGACGACTTTTCTTCTCGACTGGGGATTGAAGTGTGCTGGTGTTGTCCCATATCGAATCCTCTTAGCTCGTGACGTGAAATAAATAAAAAGAGGGTAGACGTACTCGTACATATAAATTTCAAGCTGTGCACCAGGATTAAAATATGTGATACAAACAGGAACGTTTTGGATCTGGGTCAAAAGTTCTCTTGCTCCCCGTTTGTCTGGCCTCGCAGGCTGAAAATTGATGTGATGTGTTTATTGGTATTGGCGCGTATTTATTTATTTATGTCCGGGAGTGAATTCATAAAGTAGATATTCAAAAAGTTTGTTAAAAAATATATCGTGTAAATTTTTCTCCAAAATTGATATTCTGCATGTATATCATTTTTTCAAAACCTAAATTGTTCACTATGATATTTTCTACAATTTTTGTTTATATAAATTTGATATAACTATCATCATTTCATAATTTTATTCCAAAAAAGTGAAAATTTTGCAATTTATTTATTTTGCCTTAAAAATCAAAGTTTGTATAAAATACATTGATTAACAAACTATGTGCAGTTCTTTGTTATATTCATCATTTATATTATGGTTATTTTTTTTTTAATTTACTAAAAGAAATTGCGACATTTCTTGTCGGTGGAAATTATTTTGATTTATTTTTTCAAGTCGTGAAAATGATTTCTTGCACAATTTCACGCTCTGTTCGAATATGATTATCTCGACATTTAGGTATGGTATGTTCAGAATCGTAATTCTAAATAATTTTTTAATAGATTTGTGAAATTTTAAGTTTTTAAATTTTTTTCAAGTCGCCGAAGTTATTTTATTTTTCCACAATTCCACACTCTGTTCGAATGTGATTTTCTCATAATTTGGGGATGGGGTGTTTATGTTTTTTCCAGAATTATATTCCCGACTAAATTTTAAGCAAATTTGTGTAATTTCAAGTTGATAGCAATTGTTTTTATATTTTTTTTAAGTCGACGAAAGTATTTTATTTTTCCACAATTCCACACTCTGTTCGAACGGGATTTTCTCATAATTTGGGGATGGAGTGTTTACGTTTTTTCCAGAATTATATTCCCGACTAAATTTTAAGCAAATTTGTGCAATTTTAAGTTGATGACAATTGTTTTTATATTTTTTTCAAGTCGCCAAAATCATTATATTTTTCCACAATTTCACGCTGTTCGAATGCGATTATCTCAAAATTTAGGAATCGGGTGTTTATAGCTTTTCCAGAATTATAATCCTGAATCAATTTCAAATAAATTTATGCAATTTCAAGTCGATAGCAATTCTTTTTATATTTTTTTCAAGTCGCCGAAATTATTGTATTTTTCTAAAATTTCACGCTCTGTTCGAATGTGATTTTCTCAAAATTTAGGAATAGGGTGTTTATAATTTCTCCAGAATCGTAATCCCGAATGAATTTTAAATAAATTTGTACAATTTTAAGTTGATGACAATTGTTTTTATATATTTTTTCATGTCGTCGACATTACAGTATTTTTTCACAATTCCACGCTCTGTTCGAATGTGATTTTCTCAAAATTTGAGGATGGGGTGTTTATAATTCTTCCAGAATCATAATCATAAATTAATTTTAAATAAATTTGTACAATTTTAAGTTGATGACAATTGTTTTTATATTTTTTTCAAGTCGCCGAAATTATTTCTATAATCTTGGCATTTAATTTTCCTTTAGGCAATTTAAAATTTAATGGTTGCAATTGTGTTTCAGTCAATGATATGTTAAATCTTGTGATGGAATATCAAAATCAGGTTTATTCTTGATACATATAATACAAAAGATTAAAAATTCAAGCAGTAATTATTGTTTTGCAATGTTTATAATTGCCGAATGCAATTTTTGTTTCTATAGTTCGAGTTTTCAAGGGTTTCATTTTTTTTCACTGTGTCACGTCAGTTCTTGTACTGGCGTGTTAAAGCTGGGTTCATTCTTGATATGTTTTGCAATTTTAAAGCTAATTCCTATTTTTTTTGCTGGCGCGTCACTGGCTTCAAATTGACATTTGTTTCTACGAAAGTACATTTTCTGAAGGGTCTTGGATCTTTACGATGATGTATAGAAAGCCCGGATCGAATCAGTGGTTTTTACAGGAAATCATTTCAAATGCAATTTTTGAGCAAAAGTAAAAAATCGCCCATTTTGGTCTAATCCGACTCATATGCGCTTAAGGACCACAGAATTTAAGACCGCGTTCAAATTGGATTCTTCGTTCGGTCGCTACAGCCGTTCAAATATCAACTTTTTCAAAATCTTCCATAAAGTTCATGGTGACATGCTAACTTTTTGCATTTTTTTCTGGATGATATTTTTTAACGCCAATCAATTTATTTCGTTCTTCTGATGGTAAAAGAGGTACCACATAAAGGTCTACGATGATTATTAAGAAAGTTGAGTTTTTCGAGTTTTTCTTTGCTGACGCATCACGGGCTTTAAATTTACATTTGTTTTTGCGAACGTACATTTTCTGAAGCGTTTTAATGAGATCTTTCCAGTGATGCACAGAAACACCGAATCGAACCAGTGGTTTTTCTAGAAAATCATTTTTAGTGCAAATTTTGAGCAAAAGTAAGAATAAAAAATAAAAAATCCCCAATTTTAATCAATTGACACACGAAGAACACAGAATTGAAAACCGCGTTCAAATTGGATTCTTCGTTCGGCCGCTACAGCCGTTCAAATATCAACTTTTTCAAAATTTCTCCATAAAGTTCATGGTGACTTGCTAACTTCTTTGCAATTTTTTAACGCCAATCGTTTTATCTCGTTCTTCTGATGAAAAATGAGGTATTACGTAAAGATCTACGATGATTATTAATCAATTTTTATAAGTAATAATACTTTTTTAAATGAAGAAAATAATAATTATCAAGTTAGAAAACTTGATAATAATTAATTTGATCGGAAACGAATGTTTGACATTTATCGGCGGAACTCGCGGCGTGTTGCGAAGCGTTCATAACACACTTTGCACAAACAATTTTATAGTAGCGTAAAAAAATGAACCGCTACGGCACTTTTTTTCACGCAAAAGAGTGAAAAAATGAACCGTTATGGCACTTTTTTTCACGCTGTTTGTAGGGTTCAGGAATCACATATTTTATGAACCCAAATTAATGAAAAAAACTGTACATTTTATAACGGACGTAGAAAAAATAATTTAGGAAGTCTTCCCAGTCGAAATAAATCTTGGTGAGTAAGTGAGTAAGACATTTCTAATTTGAAGGGTGCAATTTGTTTTAGACTAGAAGTAAATAACCTTTATTATCGTGTTTAATGTAACAAATACATTATTTTACCTACAACAAATATTATTTTTACTTGATAAAGGGCTATCGACCATCGTTCTTCCTGCGTAGGTTCGCTTTCTTATTATTTTTTTCATTCGAGGTATTTAAGGGGGGTGAAGTGAGGATATGTATTCGAAGGGGGTTTGCACAGTATTTTTAAATTTTGAAGGGTTATTAGGGTTTTTAGGGAAGCGCATTTTATTCAGAATTTCTAAATTGCTTTCACATGGGTATCGTTTTAGACTGTCAAAATGGGGTTTAGTTTTGATGCGTTTTACGCATTTGAAGTTAATACCAGCAGAGATGTATTTTTACAATTCTTGTACCATTTTGTTTTTACTTTTTTAACATCTCCACTGTTTTGAATTATCAAAATTTTTGTCACTACAATATATGTGTTCATATGCTAATATCTCGTACGTTCAAATTTTGAAAATTATGCATTATCTAAATTAATGTAAGTTTTTGTAAAGCAAAATTTATTTCTCTAAATAAGTCTTTTATGTAGAATCGACTCGCAGAATTACGAATTTATTCTGTTTAAAATTACATTCAGTTAAATTATTCATTCGGGTATTTCCTTCAATCATAAATCAAAAATCGCCGTCAGTCGCGAGATTGACCGCGTGTCCGAAAGTTATTTAAAGCGTTAATTATTCGATCAGTTTCTATTTTCGACTCGGGATTCATATACATGTTATGTTATTTGGCTTCATTTCAATGCTAAGAATGTGATTTCGTTATTTTCTTTTCGACCGTGCAGAGGTTCCGCACAGCAAAAAAAAACACACACACGCACACAATTGTTTCCGATGTATAAATACAACACGAATTTATCAGATTATTAACAGTTCAATATCATACGGGCATTACATTTAATTTCATATATAACTTTCATTATTGTCAAATAATAAACCAAATAAGTAATTGTGGAGGCTTTCACTTCGTGATACATTTTAAATAATTAATTTAATAATTCACTAATAAAGTGATACCAATAAAGTTATTCGTTTTTATTTGAATTAAATACTAAACCACTGAGATATTGCAATATATCAAAAATAAAAAATAAATTACTTTTTGGCTATAACTCGAAAACAAAAGATGATAAATAAATTTCGTTTTATATTCGATGGTCGAATTCAGCTATGTACGGAGAATCTTTTCCATTATTTATTTACAAATAATGTAAATACCATTAAATTTAGTTTTCACCGTTGAGTTTTTCCTCCAAAAAAAAGAGATCGAGGATGCGCCGTCCGTTTTCCTCTATCTTTTATAGTTATCAAGATCCTCCTTAGAAACATCGAATTTTGCCCACCCTGTACAATGGTTTTAAGAAAATTAATAACCTACATTGTCTCACTATCGTGAAATGTACTGGGTGTATTTGAAATAACGAACAGGCTCGTAACCACAAAGAGATTATATTATTTTTAAATAATTAAAAGCAATTATTTTGTTTATAACTGTAACAAAAAGCCCGCAATTAATTATTAAAGTTAATGAGTGAAAATACGCAGTGGTAATGTGACCTAATTTTTAAACGGCATCGGCTTTAGATATCGAATTACAACAAGCGCGTAGGAAATATCTGAGTTCGGCTCTTTAAGCATCAATGAACTTGAGGACTGTTTATCTTTTACAAAAAAAAAAACGTTGCGATAACACTTCAAATTTCGGAGGCAAGAAATCGTATCTCGCGTTTTAAATAAACAAACACACATTCCATGCAGACCTAATTAAATGAGAAAAGCATCGGTTCTCAAAATGTTTAAAAAACCTCGAAAAATTAGGAAAATTCAAAAAAAAATTCGAATAAATTTTGACGGAAATGGGTTCACAAATATTTTGTGTATGTGCCCTTAAATGCCTGTTCGTTATTTCAAATACACCCTGTATTGCGCCCAACCCGGGACAACGAATAACAAACGAGATAATACAGGGTAACCCATCTATCGGTTGGTTTTTGAACTATCGATTATTTTGGCTTTGACAGCTCGAATGACTTTGCCAATGTGTCAAATATTTAGTAAAAGGTTTGCGGTTTACGAAATGGTTAAGTTTACGCTCGAAGAAAATTGGGAAATATTGAAAACTTACTTCCAAAATGGTGAGTCTTCAACCGAAACTGCAAGATAAATGCGCACAAAATTCGGGAAAAATAAAGCGCAGTTTGTGGATAAATTTGTGAAGCGTTTTAATGGACAAAGCAACGCGTTCCCGTGCTCGTCCAGTCCCCTCAATCGAAAATATTGCTGCTGTTGCCGAAAGTGTGAGTGACAATCCATCAACATCAACATCAACTCGACACCACTCGCAGGAATTAAAACATTAATTAAAAAAAAATAACTCCTGGAAAAATTAATACTTTTTCGAAAAATAAAGGTAGTGTTCAATAACTTAAAACATTAATTTTCAAAAATTCATAACTAACACAAATATTGACTAAGTTTCAAAAATCAAGATTAAAGGTAAATGATTGCATTAGAGTTTTTTATGGAATTCAATCATAGCGATATGATTTTTTTTTCTAGTTGTTCCTTGTTTAAAAATTAATTTTTAAAAATTGAAAAAGTGACACATTTTCAAAAATTAAAGTTAGTTTTAAAGGAAGATACATTTGTTACTTATCCATGTTACAGTTTTATTTCTAAACGCATATTTTGCATATTTCTACACCCTGTAAGTTTAAGTTTTTTTTTATATCTGTTATGACTCATATTTTTTTTATTTATTGAAACCATTTATTTATATTATGTATATTGACCTGTATAAACCCATTGCTGTTGGCACATTAAATAAATTAAATTAAATAGATGTTTTGTGAATATATGGAAAAAAAAACGATTTTTTGTCTTCGATAACTTTAAATATTAATTTTCAAAAATTAATCTCACGAAAAAATTGAAAAAGTCTAAGTTGATTCTGAAGGCAGATGTTTTGTGAATATACTTACTAAAATTTTTGAGAAATTCAGTTTCTATTCTTAATTTTCAAAAATTCATAACTTACGGAAAATGTGACGCGTTTTCAAAAAATTTTAAAGGGAGATGTTTTGTGAGTGTATTAAAAAAATTGATTTTTTATTCAAGTCTTCGACAACTTTAAATATTAATTTTCAAAAAAAAATTTCTTTTCTTTTTTCTGAGCTATTCAGTCACACACGGCTAGATTTTTAATTTTATTTTTGTATGAATAAATGAACAAAGGAATAATGTCAGACATATACAACAACCACGGATCGAGCGTCTACACCAATAGCTCTTTCAAAAATTCATAACACGCATTTTCAAAACTCAAAGATAATTTTAAAGCTAAATATATTATGATTGCATTAAAGGTTTTAAGGAATTCAATCATATCAGTTGTTTTTTGTTTCTATTTTTTTTCTTTGTTCAAATATTCGACAAATTAAAAAAATCATTTTTAAACATTTATAACTCACGCATTTTCAAAAATTAAAGATAATTCAGTTGTTTTGCGAATATACTATTTTTTTTTATTTTTGATAAATTCTCTCATATCATGTAATATATCAAGTGTCGGAAATGACAATTTTCAACTGCCGAAAATGCCAATTTGCAACTTCCAAAAAAGCCAATTTTCAAGTGTCGGAAACGACCATTTTTAACTGCCAACAAATGACAATTTTCAACTGCCTAAAATGACAAATTTTAACTGCCAAAAATGACAAATTTTAACTGCCAAAAATGACAATTTCAACCGCCAAAAAGGCCAATTTTCAACTGCCAAAAGACCAATTTTCAAGTGTCTGATACGACCATTTTTAACTGACAAAAATGGCAATTTTTAACTGCCAAAAAGGCGAATTTTCAAGTATCTGCAACGACCATTTTTAACTGCCAAAAGTGACAATTTTCAACTGCCAAAAAGAGTATTTTTCAACTGCCAAAATGCCAATTTTCAAGTGTCTGAAACGACCATTTTTAACTGCCAAAAATGGCAATTTTTAACTGCCAAAAAGGCGAATTTTCAAGTGTCGGAAACGACTATTTTTAACTGCCAAAAATGACAATTTTCAACTGCCAAAAACGACAATGTAAAACCCAAAAATGAACACATATTCAAAAATTAGTTTTTTTTTTAAAGGCACATAAATGTGTTATGACAGCATCGGACTTTTTAAAGAAGTCAATAATAATAATAATAATAATAATAAATCTTTATTCCATTGACTATATACATAATATACAAAAATGATACAGTATTGGATGCGTCATGTGAGAAAAGTATATATAATTTATATAATTTACAATAAATTTAATACAATTTACATAATTACTTCATTTAAACTATAAAATAAATTGGACAGTAAATATCTTTTTAGCATTTTTTTAAAAATACTTTTCGATGTGATGTTTTTCAAATCATCAGGTAATTTATTAAATAATTTAGGTCCCAAGATATCTGGGGAATATTTTCTAATATTTAGGCGACAGTGCGCGATGTGGATGTCATTGTTTTGCCTTGTGATGTAATTGTGCACTTGATTATTTGTTAAAAATTGGTGCTTATTTATAAATATATATAAAATTAATTCATACATGACTAGACACGGATAAGGCATAATTTCAAATTTGCGAAAAAAAGGTTGACATGATTGGTTGTGTGGTATACCAGCAATTGATCTGATGAGCCGCTTTTGAGCAACAAACACGGAACGCCAATGTATCGATACTCCCCAAATGCATAATCCATATACCAATCGAGATTGAGCATTTGCGTAGTAAATATGGATTAATTGTTGAGTATTCATTACTGTTTTTAGGCATTTGATTTGGTAAGAAGTTTTATTTAACGATTTAATAACGCTATTGCACTGATATTTCCAGTCATTCTGATTATCTACTTGCAGCCCCAAAAACTTGACAGTATCACTACAGCTAATCGGCAAATCATTTAAATTGATATCAATATTCAAATCAGCCTTGCACTGTTTTGTCTGAAATCTTATATACGAAGTTTTGTCCGTGTTAAGTAATACTTTGTTTTTCAAAAACCAATTGTACAAGCGAAGGAGGGTTGTATTACATCTGTTTAGCAATTCTCGCTCATCACGATCGCTAACAACCGTAGTTGTATCATCAGCATAAATGAATATATCATTAGGCACTACATTAGTGATATCATTTATGAATAAAATAAATAAAATTGGCCCTAAAATTGATCCTTGCGGAACACCCAGTCGGATATTTGAGATCTCAGATAAAAAAACTTTGCAATTTTTTATTATTTTTACTCGTTGCCTTCTATCTTGTAAATACGTGCGAAACCAATGTAATGCCACCCCTCTCACACCGTACAAGTTTAGTTTTTCCAATAGTATATCTATATCAACACAGTCAAATGCGCGACTTAAGTCTAAAAAGAATCCAATCGGGTTTTCTCCACTGTCGAGATATTTAAGAACAGTATCGTAGAAGGAGTGAATAGCAGTCATGGTTGATCGCCCTTTCAAAAACCCATGTTGTTTTTCGCTGAGAATGTTATTTTGTTTAATGAACTTTAGTAGTCGGTCCATCATGCAAAGCTCAAATATTTTATAAAATATCGAAACCAGCGACACTGGCCTGTAGTTTTTGATGCTTTGAGGGTCTCCTTTCTTATATATTGGCACAACTATACTTAATTTTAACTTATCAGGAAATGTGCCTGTTTCAAAAGAACTATTTATTAAATAAGTTAATGGTCGCAATAGTTGTATAGCAGCTCTTTTAATGACGTGATCCGGTACATCATCAAAGCCAGGTGACCGATTACTTTTTAATTTGTTTATTACTACACGCAATTCCTCTTCAGTGTAAGGTTCCAAAAATATACTATTTGAGACTTTATTCACACTGAAATAGGGTGATTGATTTGAAGTTAAGTTTGAGTGAATATTTGTTGGCTCATTTATAAAATATTTGTTAAATTCTTCCGCGAGATGCTTGGGATCAGAAACACAAACTCCGTCCATGTTAATTTCAATGTTTTTGTTTATAGTTGTTTGGGCACTAGATAGTTCCCTAGTAACATCCCATGTAGCTCTCTGTATATTGTCGGACGAGAATATTTTATTTTGATAATATGATCTTTTTATATCATATATAAGTTTGCAATGTTCTTTTTTTTTATTTTGGTATTCTGTCCTAAACTGTGGGAATGCTTTTTGCAATTTGTAAGTATTATACAAATCATTACTTGATTTTTTTAATATAGGGGTTACCCAAGATTTTTTATTATCCCGGACATTTACTGAAAAAGGGGGAAAACACTTATTGAAATTGTACATAAAAATATTGTGAAATATTTCAAACTTTTCATTAAGACCATGTGCTTTATACATGTCAGACCATTCTTCCTGACTTAAATTTGCAACAAATTGGTTCATATTTAGATCGCTATATGACCGAATGTGTCTTTTATTCCTGTATGTTTTTAATGATTTTAAATTCGTGTTACATAATAATATTTCATGATCTGAGATATAATTATTAGCTGTAATACATGTTATGTCTGTTGAAACATTAGAGTATATGTGATCAATACAAATGGATGTTGTCTCAGTGATTCGTGTCGGGCTATTATTTATTAATTTTAAATTAAATGTCTCCAAAACTGCCGTGATTTTATCCATATTTGTAGAACTTACCAAGGAGTCAATGTTAAAGTCTCCACATAATATGATCGGTACATTCACCGAAAATATTTGTTCAAGAACTGCCTGCAATTGGTAAATGAAAGTATTTATGCAGCCTGAGGGTGGCCGATACATTGTAATTATATGCATGCTATGGATGTTATCAAACAACCAAGTTACCCCGCAAATTTCAATTATATTATCAATTCCAAAGGATGATATATCCAATGGTTTTGTTTCTACATTAGCGTGACTCCACATTGCGACACCACCTCCTCGTCCATCACGACAGTAAAATGATTTTAAAACATAGTTACGAAAATTATTAGATGAAAGGAAATCTTTATCTACCCACGTTTCCGTAAGACAAATGAATTTGATATTAAAGCAGTTTGTATCAATTGTGATTTGATTAATTTTTTCATTTGTTAAAGATCGTGTGTTCAATACATAAAAATCATAATGGTTTCCATGAAATCGGCTTGTCGATGAACTATTACAAGTGTACATTATGTTTGGTTTTTTATTTTCGACAAATGAATTAAAAAAGGATTTATTCCTACGTTATTCGGCCAAATGGCAGGATTGATAATGAGTTCACTATATTTTTTGGGAATTGATACCTTGAAGGAGCTATAGATGTCCGGTTTATTTGAATTTTGTTTTTCACATGTCACTTGATCAATATTAACTGATTTTAAGTACTCCTGAAGTCCTTGTACGGTGGTATTAGGGTCCAGGTTGTTAATGTAATAATGCGAAAAACGTTCACTTCCTTTAATTGGTATGTTTGTCGCAGTGCCATAGATAGTCTTTCTCTTCTTATATGTCGATTTTTGCATCAACGTTTGTTCGGGGGCATTTTTATTTACCGTACTTCTAAATCCTCTTCGTTGTTGAATCTTCCACTCGTCTAGATTGTTATCATTTGTTAGGTTGATTATCTCATTAAGTTTTGTTGTGGTGCCTTCGACAATCTCTTTGAACGACTTCCCTGGGGTGTTTGCTTCTTTGTTTACATTTTCTGGTTTGGAGTTCAATGTACTTGCCATTGTAGGAACTTTTTTGGTATTATCGGGGATTCCTATTTTTTGCACATTTATCGCTTTCGAATTGGAATTTACAATTTTGCTAGTGTGTATTTCTTCACTTGCTGCCCTCTGTTGTTCTCGGGATACAACTTTGTTGGATTGTTTTTGATTGTTTGCAGATTTCTCATTTATTTTTATTTTATTCTCAAGAAAAGTTAATTTTTCTTCTAATAATCGATTTACTTGTTTTAAAATATTATTTTTATCTGTTGTTTCACTGATGATTTGCTTTAATAATCTATTTTCCACTTCGTACCTGTTTTCGAGATTATCTTCCAGAAACCATTCCTCTCCCGTACATACGTGGCCAGGGGCTTAATCATTTCTTCCCTTACTGTAGCAGCCAGGATGGAAAAATGCCCCACATTCTTTACACTTCAACTTAGTCTTCACTATCTCCTTCCGACAGTGTTTATATGCACAAATGTAATCACTTTTTTCGAGTATAAATTCAGATGCATCAGAGACCGACTCACTTCTCTGCGCCATCTTTTTTCAATCATATCGATATTATTTTATTTTTCTAATTTTTCTTTGTTCAATATTTCGACCAATTTTTAAAAATTCATAACTCACGCAGAAATTGGCAGAGTTAGTTAGTTTTAAAGGTAAATGTTTTGTAAAGATATCAAAATTTTTGAGGAATTAATATTATATCACTATTTATTTTTTAGCCAAAGTATTAATTTTCAAAAATTCATAACTCGCGCAAAACTCGACTCAATTTTAAAAATCAAAGTTAATTTTAAAGGTAAATGTATTATGATTTCATCAGAGTTTTTAAGGAATTCAATCATATCGATATGATTTTTTTTTCTAGTTTTTCCTTGTAAAAATATTTGACCACTTAAAAATTCATTTAAAAAAATTATAACTCAAAAATTCTAATTTTTGTTAAATCTTGTGGACATATTAAAAATTTCTCTAAATTTGTTTAATTGTTCGACAACTTACAAAAAAATAATAACTCTGGAAGAAATTGGCGAAATTGCAAAAATTTAAGTTAGTTGTAAAGTAGAACTATTTTAAAATGTTTGTGGAGTTCAATTATATTACTATTTATTTGTTTTAGATTTTTTTTGTTCGTTTTCTACAACTAAAAATATTAATTTTCAAAAATTCATAACTAACACAAAAATTGACTCAATTTCAAAAATCAAGGTTAATTTTAAAGGTAAATTGCATCCGAGTTTTTTATGGAATTCAATCATAGGGATATGATTTTTTTTTCTAGTTTTTCCTTTTTTAAATAATCGACCACTTAAAAATTCGTTTTTAAAAATTTATAACTCGAGCAGAAATTAACACATTTTCATAAATCCAATTGTATATTAAGGTAATTCCATCATTTAAGTATTTATTTTTATTTGTTCAATTGTTCGACAACTTGAAATACTACTTTTCAAAAATTCATAAGAAATTGGCAAATTAAAAAAAAATAATGTAAGTTAGTTTTAAAGGTAGATGTATTGTAAAGATTTTAAAAATTTTGTGAACTATTTATTTTTTTAGATTTGTTTTGAATGAATGAATTTTATGTGGGATGGATGTTGTATGTACCTCTCACAATTCTATTCTCTCCACTACTACCAACGCTCTTAATAGGGCGGCCATTGCTACCGCGCGATAAATTTGTCGAATTAAAAACGCGGAAATGCCCAGGTTCATGATATTTTTTATTTCTTTAAAAAAAATTAGGGTTTTGCACATCAGATTACAATATTACAATAAGAACACTTCGAAAATTAGTCACTGTACATAATTTGTGATCAATTTGGTATGTTGAGCATCTTAACTGAGTTTAATTTATAGTACCGGAGGAGTCAATTATAGATTATCAATAATTAAACTTTCCCGCTAAGTAATTATTAAAAGCTTTCCGCGAAGTTCGAAAGCTCTCTAATTAAAACTGCACCCATTTTCCGTTTAATTAAAACGAATCATTTTATTATTGTACGGTCTTATTTGAATATTGTAAAACACATACGCCGGATGTTGCATCGGCGATTTTATCCGCCGGAGAAAATTCCGATTGCGCATTTTCACTTAACGGCTCTACAACGTGAAGCGGAAACGTGTTTACGGTTTTATGGGCTGCTCACCTGAAATTCTAGCTTATAGAGGACGGGGAATTTTCTGCGCTGGTCGCAGAACTTGACGTAGTTTCCCAACTCGATGGGTTTCTCGATTATGGTGGCCAGACTCGATCCATTTTCATCTGAAAGCAAACAAAATCTACAAACACAATGGATTCTTAATTAGTTAATTATTTTTCGGTGAAGTTAGAAAAATTTTATTTGGTTATTTGTAAAGAAATATATTTTAATAGTAATAATAGTTTATTTGGCCAACAGAAACCAATTACAGGACAATAAAAGTTTTTTTTTTTTATTTTGACTTAGGCGTTCGCCATTCAGTCACGACCTTTTTAATTAATCGAAACACAATAAAAGTTGGAAAAGTCGGAAACCGCCGTCTTGAATTTTATTTTGACTTGATTTCTATGTTTGCCTAATTAAACCAAGTAACTTTTATTTAAAACTTTTTTTCGCATCTTTAATAATTATTGAGATATTTGATTTTTTTTAAAATCGCGATTTTCAGTTTTTTTTTAAATATTTTCTAAACTTTTCACGACCTTTTTAATTAATCGAAACACAATAAAAGTTATATAAATATAATATATGAGAAAAAAAAAATCAATAGATGAGTTAAATTATCAGTACACTCACATTTAACAAGAATGATGTATGCTGATTCAGACAATCAGGAAAGATAGAATAACCCGATGGTGAGGTCGGTGACCAGTCGTAAAAACGCGGCACGTTGGGTGTTACACGAGATTAAGTGCAAACGACTTCTTTGATATAAAAATCCACCCTGTTTTACAAAAGGTTTGAATAATATACAGCTTACGACGATCCCTAACGGTCGCGATCCTACAGGACTTTATGTATCATAAAAGGCAACGACAACATGATGAAGACATTATGATGTATATAAAAATCGTTTAATCAAATTTGTTCGTTTGAATAATCAGTTAAATTAGGTGGAATCGCTGGAAAAGCTTATAATGAATTAACGCAATTAGAAGGGATCGATCGGACCCACCCTTTCCAGCTGTGAAGGCGCGCTGTGTGCGAGTATCGCGGCCCTTTTATTTTTCAGAGCGGATAAATGCCATCCGACAATTGCTCAATCAATCAATCAAGATTTTTCTATCTTTTAAAGTAAAGCGATTTATTGCGTACGGAAAGAATCGACGGAAAACAATGGACACCGGGTCCCTCGGATGGGTGCTCAATTAGATTCTGATTTATCGGCTTCTATGTGCCGCCACTGCTAAATTACTCGGAAATAATTCGATTAATAATTGCTTAACTGTGAAATCGCAACGGATTAGTTGATATAAACACTTCAAATCGCTCCCAGATAATGGGGTTAGATCACAAGACCTTAATGGTTACCCCTCTGAGAGATTACACAATCAAGAAATTTCTCAGACATGAGGCTCAATCCTGTTGAAACCACGTATAATTCAAGTTCAAATCGTTAGTTTCATTGAAAAAAAGGCCTTTCAGTATTTCCCGATTGAATGAGAGTAACAGCGTTACCTTCGTCCTAAAAAAAGTACTGCCCAATGATTCCTTTAACCCAGCGGTTCCCAAACGTTTTACAGTCGTTATATTTTTATATATACAGGGTGTTTCAAATTCGAGGCTCACCATGGAGATCTCGATTGTTAGAAGAGATAGAGGGTATATTTAAATTTGGCACTTTTGCAGAATTTTATGCTGATTAATAATCGGTTGAAAAAATTTAAATAAAATATTTTGTTTTCGAGTTATGCTAAAAAAACTGAAAAAAACGATTTTCTTTTTTTCTTTATATCTGCGTTATTTGAGGTGATATTTAAAAACGGAAAAGACGTTCTTATGGCACTGTTTTATTATCTAACAGTTGGCATAAGATTTTTCTTCGTAACCTGTTTCGTTTCTTTTGAACCATCATCAACTTTCTTATTTCTTATGGTCGCCATATTTATTTTTTACCACATCTGAATGCTCAATTTTTTTTGATGACAACAATATAACACAACATATATTTAATTTCATAAATAAACAAATAATCGTTTAAAACACTTTTATTGACAATTTAAATGGCACTTACTAATAATCATGCATGCCATGAAATTTAAAACAATTGGGAATCCGAATAACTCTTTGTTAAACATTATAATTCTTTATGAATAAAAATGTCGTTCGATAATTTAGAAAAGCAAGATATGTAACATATTTCTAATTCAGTAAACGGAAATACATTGGCTAGTCAAAAATATTTACAGATGTATCCAGAAAGAAGGCAACCCTTCGAACAGTTTTTGTGTAAATACACAATTATTTTAGGCGATATAAAATAAATGTTCTTAATAAATAAAATAATATATAAATCAATACTTATAACCATAATATTAATATGAAGATTATTAATTATAATTTATGTTCAAATAAAAAAAAAACGGTTTCATTAATGCACAATTGAACGCGTTTTTTAACATTATTTATTACTCTATAAACATTTATTCTGGAGATCGAATTAAAAGCATTAGTAATCCCATCTCTGAGGTGTTCAATATTCTTATGAGTATAACAATAAACTATATTTTTAACAAAACGCCAAAAAGAAAAAAATCAAGACGTTCAAATCGGGCCAATTAAATTTCCGTTATAAATTCCCAAACATTTATTCCAAAACGGCCTACCACTTCGGACTTGTCTTGAATTTTCTGGATAATGTTCATTATTGCGATGAAATACACCACTCTTCGTGAATTGGCATTCATCTGTTCAAATAATGTTTTTAAAAAAATATCATTTTCATTGCACTTTTGTGGCAAATAATTACAAAATGCTTCTTAAATTGTCAGCAGGTGCAAGTGTATGGCCCAAATGAATTTTATATTGTTTACAATATAATTTATTTCAAATGAAATATGTTTTGTACGTAAACGTAAAATTATTGAATTAAGAACCATTAATTATTACCATTTCCAAAATATGATTGCGACTTTCTTGAGTAATTTTATTACCGTATGGTATGCGACAATTTTTTAAATTGTTTCTAATTCCATGGCACGGATGATTTTTGGTAAGCGCTACATAGATTGCCAAAGTGTTTTAAACGATTTTATGTTCATTTATGATATTAAATGTAGGTTGTGTTATATTGTTGTCATCACAATAAATTGAGCATTCAGATGTGATAAAAAAGAAATATGGCTTCCATAAGAAATAAGAAAGTTCATGATGGTTCAAAAGAAACGAAACATGTTACGAAGAAAAATCTTACGCCATCTATTAGATAATAAAAAAGTGCTATAAGAACGTCTTTTCCGTTTTTAAATATCACCTCAAATAACGAAGCTATAAAGAAAATAAGAAAATCAGTTTTTTCAGTTTTTGTAACATAACTCGAAAACAAAATATTTTAATTAATTTATTTCAACGGATTATTAATCAGCACAAAATTCTGCAAAAGTGCCGAATTTAAACATACCATCTATCTCTTCTAATAAGCGAGATCCCCATGGTGAGCCTCGAATTTGAAACACCCTGTATATTAAACGCGTAAAGCCAAAATCACGTTTTTTGAGATTTTTCGAAAAAGCTTATAGATGGCGATTTGAAATTTTTATGAAAAATCACAAATAATTCAAGAAATATACCATTAGAATTTCAACCCTCTAGAACCACCCCTTTAAAAAAGGGTTGCCAACCCCTTAAAAAAAATAAAAACGATAAATTTTATTTTTTCCCGAATGCCGCAAACGTCCTCTAGGGGCCCGTGAAAACCGCGATTTGCCAACTAACCCCTACACTCGGGGGTGTATTTTTGAAAATCGATTTTTCGCGATGCAGAGGTTTACGCCAAACCTATCTCCTCCCAGGATTTTTGAGTTGGAGGATTCAAATATGGCTCAAAAAATCCCAAATGCATCGGGACATAACATTTGCTGTCGCAAGTTCCCGTAAAAAATTCCGTTGCAACCCCTCAAGCGTTTTTCTAAAAAATTACATTTCGGACGCTTCCGGAAAAAAGGGCGCGCTTCCCCTTACGGCCACGACTCCGAATTTCATAGAGTTTTGTAGAACTAGCTTCCCTCTTCATTTTATATCTCTTACGAATTTTTGATAACTAGTTCAAAAATAGTATATTTTGCGGATACCTTGTACAAAATGC
Source organism: Ocypus olens (assembly GCA_910593695.2). Taxonomy (NCBI): domain Eukaryota; kingdom Metazoa; phylum Arthropoda; class Insecta; order Coleoptera; family Staphylinidae; genus Ocypus; species Ocypus olens. The sequence continues at coordinate 746,278 of OU343049.1, forward strand.
AAAATTATAATAATTTTTTTTGGAAAAACAATTTATAATTTATTATAATATTTATAATATCTTAAGATGTTATTATGTAACAGATCTTGGAGTAAATCTCTATTTATTATGATTATTATACTACATATAATAGTTACAGAAATAATTACTAAACTCGATTTCACGTCTAGTCTAGCCTACTTCTTCTTCAACAAAATTATCGAATGATAATTTTCCATCCATTAGTTCATCAATTCGATCCATTCCCCGGAGTAACGCAATAAACAAAAGAAAAATTATCGACACGACCAATCGTAACTATATCCCTCTTCGCTCATCCGGCACTTTCTTTCGCTTCCCCGAGGACCCCCCAATTCCCGCAAACGCTCTGTTTTCTCGATTTCGCCCTCTAACTCCATTAGGTCCCGTCCCTCTCGGCCGCCGAGGAGATCACACCCTGGCGGCCCTTATTAAATGGATCCTTTGCGGCGTGGGAGAGCAATAAGCCGTCACGTCACGGTTTAACGAACTGACGAGGAGATCGTTTCGCATCATCTGCTAATTACGCACGCCGCGCCGCCCGTTCCCTCCGTTCGGGCTCCGACTACCAAAATGTGAGAAGAATCGATAAAATGCAAATCGCTCCCGGACCGGAGCGGATCGGGCTGGGCCCGGAATTGGGCATACTGCGGTTTGAAATGTTGGCGCTTCGAAGTTCGATGCCCTAAGTGGGTTACAAGTTTCGACGCTGGATATTTCATAAGGTGGGAAATTAGCATATCGATAGGCAGGAATAAAAATTCGAAATCTTCAGTCGTTCACGAGATATTCATCTATATGTCAAAAAACGAATTAAATCAAATTATGTTCTCTTGTTAAATTAGCATCTCGATGAATCGAAGAATAAGAATTTGAAATCATTTTTTTATTGCTTTCAACCGTTCACGAGATATTCACCTATATGTCAAAAACAAATGAAACCAAATACTTTTTTCTTGTTGATTTGGCATCTAGATATGCCGGAAAATAAGAATTTGAAATCATTTTTGGATTATCTTCAACCGTTCACGAGATATTCACCTATATGCCAAAAAAAACAAATGAAACCAAATACTTTTTCTTGCTAATTTGGCATCTTGATAAACCGGAGAATAAGAATTTGAAATCATTTTTTAAATATCTTCAACCGTTCACGAAACATTTACCTATATGCCAAAAAACAAATGAAACCAAATACTTTTTTCTTATTGATTTGGCATCTAAATAAGCTGGAGAATAAAAATTTGAAATAATTTTTGGATTATCTTCAACCGTTCCTGAGATATTCACCTATATGTCAAAAAACAAATGAAACCAAATACTTTTTTCTTGTTCATTTGGCATCTAAATAAGCTGGAGAATAAGAATTTGAAATCATTTTTTAAATATCTTCAACCGTTCACGAGATATTTACCTATATGCCAAAAAACAAATGAAATCAAATACTTTTTTCTTGTTGATTCGGCATCTAGATAAACAGGAGAATAAGAATTTGAAATAATTTTTTATTTATCTTTAATCGTTCATGAGATATTCACCTATATGTCAAAAAACAAATGAAAGCAAATACTGTTTTTCTATTGAATTGCCATCTTGATAGACCCGAGAATAATAATTTGCAATCAGTTTTTGATTATCAGTAACCGTTCACGAGATATTCGCCTATATGCCAAAAAACAAATGAAATCAAATACTTTTTTCTTGTTGATTTGGCATCTAGATAAGCCGGAAAATAAGAATTTGAATTCATTTTTAGATTATCTTCAACCGTTCATGAGATATTCACCTATATGCCAAAAAACAAATGAAACCAAATACTTTTTTCTTGCTAATTTGGCATCTTGATAAGCCAGAGAATAAGAATTTGAAATCATTTTTCATTTATCTTCAACCGTTCACGAGATATTCACCTATATGTCAAAAAACAAATGAAACCAAATACGTTTTTCTTGTTGATTTGGCATCTAAATAAGCTGGAGAATAAGAATTTTAAATCATTTTTTAAATATCTTCAACCGTTCACGAGATATTTACCTATATGTCAAAAAACAAATGAAACCAAATACTTTTTTCTTATTGATTTGGCATCTAAATAAGCTGAAGAATAAGAATTTGAAATAATTTTTGGATTATCTTCAACCGTTCACGAGATATTCACCTATATGCCAAAAAACAAATGAAACCAAATACTTTTTTCTTGTTGATTCGCCATTTAGATAAGCCGGAGAATAAGAATTTGAAATCATTTTTTTATTTATCTTTAACCGTTCACGAGATATTCACCTATATGTCAGAAAACTCTACATATTTGAAATTTAAATACAAACCAGTTTAAGAGTAGAATTAAAACAACTTTATTGAAATACACTTATTTCTCATTTGAAGAGTATTTAAGCAGCATTGCCCCAGATATCGTTAAGGCGTAGGGTTATCGCCTCCAAGTATACTTTTTAATTATAAATTTTAATGTGTACTTTTTCTTTTTACAACTAGTTTTAATATAATCATCAATTTTACCATTTTATCAAGTAAGATTTATTTAATGATTTACTGTGTAGTTTTCCATTATATTGTTGTTGTTTTTTTTATCATACTGTGTAATTGTAACCGTGACTTATGTAAGACGTCTTATCATTAACATCAATAAACATATTATTATTATTAATATTATTAAAACAAATGAAACCAAATACTTTTTTTCTTGTTGATTTGGCATCTCGGCGAGCCGGAGAATAAGAATTTGAAATCATTTTTTATTTATCTTTAATCGTTCACGAGATATGTACCTATATGTCAAAAAACAAATGAAACCTACTGTTTTTCTATTGAATTGCCATCTTGATAGACCCGAGAATAAGAATTTGCAATCAGTTTTTGATTATCTATAACCGTTCATGAGATATTCGCCTATATGCCAAAAAAACAAATAAAATCAAATACTTTTTTCTTGTTGATTTGGCATCTAGATAAGCCGGAAATAAGAATTTGAATTCATTTTTAGATTATCTTCAACCGTTCATGAGATATTCACTTATATGCCAAAAAATAAATGAAATCAAATACTTTTTCTTGCTGATTTAGCATCTAGATACGCCGGAGAGTAAGAATTTGAAATTATTTTTGGATTATCTTCAACCGTTCACGAGATATTCACCTATATGTCAGAAAACAAATGAAACTAAATACTATTTTCTTGTTGATTTGGCATCTCGGCGAGCCGGAGAATGAGAATTTGAAATCAGTTTTTGATTATCTTCAACCGTTTACGGGATATTCACCTATATGCCAAAAAACGAATGAAACCAAATACTATTTTCTTATTGATTTGGCATCTCGGCGAGCCGGAGAATGAAAATTTGAAATCATTTTTTATTTATCTTTAATCGTCCACGAGATATGTACCTATATGTCAAAAAACAAATGAAACCAAATACTTTTTTCTTGTTGATTTGGCATCTAGACAAGCCGGAAAATAAGAATTTGAATTTATTTTTAGATTATCTTCAACTGTTCACGTGATATTCACCTATATGTCAAAAACAAATGAAACCAAATATTTTTTTCTTGTTGATTTGGCATCTCGGCGAGCCGGAGAATGAGAATTTGAATTTATTTTTAAATTATGTTCAACCGTTCACGAGGTATTAACCTATATGTCAAAAAACAAATTAAACCAAATACTGTTTTCTTGCTAATTTGGCATCTAGATAAACCGGAGAATAAGAATTTGAAATTAGTTTTTATTTATCTTCAACCGTTCACGAGATATTCACCTATATGCCAAAAAGCAAATGAAACCAAATACTTTTTTCTTGCTGATTTGGCGTCTAGATAAGTCGGAGAATAAGAACTTGAAATATTTTTTGATTATCTTCAACCGTTCACGAGATATTTACCTATATGACAAAAAACAAATTAAAGCAAATACTGTTTTCCTATTAAATTGGCATCTAGATAAGCCGGAGAATAAGAATTTGAAATCAGTTTTTGATTATCTTCAACCGTTCACGGGATATTTACCTATATGTCAAAAAACAAATGAAACCAAATACTTTTTTCTTATTGACTTGGCATCTAGATAAGCCGGAGAATAAGAATTTGAAATCATTTTTTTTATTATCTACAATCGTTCACGAGATATTCACCTATATGACAAAGACGAAATAAAACCAAATACTTTTTTCTATAACTATATTTAAATAAAAACGCTTGTTATAATTAATGAAATAATGAAGATTAATTTTTCAATTCCCTTTAATATAAAACGATCCCCATTTACAGCCATTATATACAAATTCCAATCAAAAATTGTCGCTGTCTATTTCTGCGTGTTGATTACATCGAGATTTTCCCGAAAAAAACACGCGAAAGCTTCCGGGAAAATTCGCAACGCCCTCCGCATAATAACGAACGCGTAAACACGCCGAATATTAATTCAATTTTCCCGTTTTATCGTGTCCATCCAATCTTTTAAACTGTCATCAACTTATTTCCAAATTAGCTGAAGAACCCCGCGTTGTGCAAGTTGATGTTAATTTCGTAGATTATGTATTCGGGGAGGATTATTATGGGAAAGTTTTTAATTGCTTTAGGAAGCAAGAGAAACAACAGCGGAGTCAATTTACTTTACTTTTGTTTTATTGAATTTAAGGGATGGAATTAAAGTTTTTTTTTATGCTGGAGGCTTCTACTTCGTTATACATTTTAAATATTATAATAAAACACTTTTAACTTTGTTTTGTATAACTTATATATTTATTTTTGTGACTTAAGTTTCGGTAATACAATTACTATTTTCAAACAAGAAGTGTTTTAAAAACCGATTTACAAAGGTATATACAGGTAAGATACAGATAAATTCTTGTTTGAAAATGGTAATTGTATTACCGAAACTTAAGTCACAAAAATAAATATATAAGTTATACAAAACAAAGTTAAGTTTTATTATAATAAAGTTTTTTTGTTTATTTAAAAACACGAAGTTATCGAAATGAAATATTTCATTTGGAATATTTGAATTTGAATGATTAAGATGTACTCATACTAGCTAGTTTCTTCTTGAGTAGTTAATGACCTTGGTTTCTAGGCTCTGTTGACCAGTCACAGTGACTTAGCTATACTTCATCAATCAATTGGTAATACTTCGGCAATTCACCTTCAAGAAATACGTGCTGATAAAAAATAACTCTTCTATTTTACAATAAAACGAAATGTAAAGGCAGTTTACTAAGAGTTTCGAGTTGTGTCACGTTTCGAGTTAGAGGAAACAAATAGAATGTCACGGGACGCTGAATTCTTCACGTATTGTCATCATTCTTGATTTCTGAACAGAAAACTGCCGAGGAATGGAATCCAAGCCGTGTTTGTTTTGCGTGTTATATCTGCCAAAGGAAAGGCAAGCAAAAAAAATGAAACAAACAACCTTCGCAGGATTGCAATAAATTCATTGCGTTTTGGATCATAAATATTGAAAGTTGCGAAGTAAGAATTTACATTAATACAAACGCGATTTTTAAACATTATTCATTAACATTTATGTGGAGGATATCGACAGTATTTTTAATAAATAATTGTTTATCAGGTTTTTATCGGTCAGAATGTTGTTAAAATGTGCAAACAGATAAATTCTTAGATTCCCCCTCATGTTTTAAGAACATTTTGATCGATAAAATCCGATAATCAATTATTTATTATTAATAAATGGAGGGATAATAACCTGAATCAATATCGTCCTCAAATATTGAAATACCTTCAGGAATACTAGATGGAATATGATTAAATTACAAAGACGACAGAAATCGAGCTAAATTGGAAAGCTGTGCGTTATTTGAATATTTATGACTATCCAATGTCGGGACATTCTGGAATATCTTATGTGAAAGGAACCTTTGTACCTTGAATCCTTTGTAGCAGTTCTTTTTCAAGCCGTATAAAGAAAATAAAGCGCACACTGCCAGTATTATTGACACTGGGATACGGACCGTGCCACAATTTTCCAGGGAATATGTAAGTAACTAAATTTAGAGGGTGTGGAATGTTTCTTTCGGGTGAACAGAACTCTAATAAATTCTAAAATATAATATACACACATTTTATATAATATTTGACGCAAAATAATGATAGTAAAAAATAATTCTGTAATGAGTTTCAATAATTTACTATCGATCTACCTGTCTAATATGGAAATTAGTTGTTTTATTAAATAATTTGTTTATTACACAGTATCTGGGATCCGCCAAAGTTATAATAAATTGTCTGATTGGATTTAGAATCTACAAAACTTTTTCTGCAAAAATGTCAGATTTTGATCAACAAATTACTGTTTTGACCAGCGCCATTTTTCTTCTAGAGTACTTGAAGTAGTTTTAGTTGGTAATTTGTAGACACACTATCTGACAATAATCTGCCAAAGTTATAATAAATTGTCTCATTGGATTTAGAATCTGCAAAACTTTTTCTGCAAAAATGTAATTTTTTGATCAATAAATTACTGTTTCGACCAGCGCCACTTTTCTTCTAGTATACTTGGAATAGTTTTAGTTGGTAGTTTGTAAATATGCACTATCTGGGATTAATCTATAATCTGCTTAACTTCTATCAACCTAAACATAGATTATTGAATATTTTATTATTTGTTTTTTTGTTTGTTTTTATTTAGATCAGAATTGAATTGGGAAGTTTTTTTTTTGATTTACGGGTTTTAAAAAAGCATTAGCGTTCGTTCTCGAGTCGACGGTACGTATTGATATTTATGTACCCCCGAGGAGTGCTCCGAGTTCCGTATTACCCTTCGCTGGGTATTTTTTGCCGGAATTTATGGGGGCGTGAAATTTTCTCCGGCGATCGCACTGAATTAAAACGCCCGAAACGTTGATTTAGGACAACGAGAATATAATATCGCGGGATTTGCATTTGTACACCCCCCGGGGGTTGGATGATTTAGTGCCGACGGATGTTTTGCGTGCATGAAAATGCGAGGAAGGGTTTTTTTTTGTAGGATTTGCAAAAGACATTTTATATTCATAATATTTCGTTATTATGGGGTGTAAGAAAAAAACACACAAGGAATCGGTAAAAATAATTAATAACTTTGCTCTTTGGAATCTATATTAACCGGATGAACGTTTTGAATGCACATTTTTACAACCTCTTTTCAATTCTTCATCCATTATTTTTTTAACTTTTCCATCTTTCTTTTTATAGTGCAAAAAAATTATTGTAAAAAAACCATTTTACTAATCTACACGTCAATTCTTTCGACTAATAATAACCAGACACTTTTGAAGAAACATCTATTGTTTTATTTTTTATTTATATGCTTCGTATGTCCGAAAAAAAATGTATCAAATAAGTGATTTTGAGTGACAGTTCGTTGTGATTTCCTTTGATTTTAACCGAAATTTCGCTTTTTCCAATATTTGCTACAAAAAAATTATATTTTCGAATTTTTAGTCGAATAACTCAAAAACCATCTGCAGAATGTTTTAATCTTTTTAATATTGAAGCCCTGATATTAATAAGTGATTTTGAGTGATAGTTATTGTGATTTGTTTCGATTTTAAACGCATTTTCACTTTTTCTCAAGATTTAATAATAGTTATTTAAGCAACAAGGAACGTAAGGACGTATTAACATTTGAGGTAGGCGAATACGAACCGAGGCGGAGCCGAGGCTCGTCGCCTGCCGAAAATGTTAATTGTCATTACGTTCCGTGTTGCTTATTAATTTTTTTCCGCTACCGGAAATATAATACTTAAAAATGATCAGAAAATATTCTAAAATACGGCTTGTAACTTTTGGGATTCAAATTTTTATAGTCACCTATGCGTTCTATGGCAACCCAGCAACCGAGAAAACAATGTCGAATTTTGTTTGTTTGTGTCAATCCAGTGACAGTTTTTGCGGGCACGGATGCAAACGAAGCTGCGAATATTGCGTGTTAGAATGTGTTACCGACAAAATCTAAAAAGGTATGTGTCCAGTTACGACTCTTTTTAAGCAGTGGTTATGTAAAAAGGATACCGATTCTGTAGGTATAGGCGAAAATGTGTTGCTCGCCTATATGTTGGAGCGTTACGTTTCTGTTTATTATTTTCCTAGGTCCGTAAGTAAAAATTAAGTTCCGTCGTCAAGGACAACAAACACCACGAATGTTATCAGCCACTTACGGTACCTGTAACCATGCATGCAATGCGTATTTACGTTGTCGGTAGCGGAAAAAAATAATTAACAGTTTCAAGTTGAAAAGATCAATCTGCAGGATGTTTTGATCTTCTGCATGAATATTAAAGCTCTGATATTAATAAGTGATTTTATGTAATAGTTAATTGTGATTTGTTTGATTTTAAACGAAATATTACTTTTCCCAATATTTGTTACAAAAAAACTGATATTTTCTAGTTTTTAATTGAATAATTCAAAAAGCATCTCCAGAACGTTTTGATATTTTGTTTGAATATTTATGTCCTGATAATGATTAATTTTGAGTGATAGTACGTTATAATTTGCTTCGATTTTAACCGAAATTTCAGCTTTTCCAAATATTTGATTAAATAAATTGACAGTCTCGAATTTTCAGTTGAATAATTCAAAAACCATTTTCAGAATATATTGACTTTTTGTTTAAATATTAAAGTCCTGATAATTATAAGTAATTTTAAATGACAGTCCGTTGTGATTTACTTCAATTTTAACCGAATTTCGTGTAGTCTCGTATTTTGTATTTTAAAGGTTATATAAAGCCAAGGAGCCACGGCACTACCTGTTGTTTCAAGGTCAGCAAGAATGTTTAATTAATTCTTAAAACATCAGTTATTTTGATCCAGGAAGATAAATAATTTTTTTTTTTTCTTCAAAAAAAGGAGGCGGGGTATATTGTATATGTGGCTCTACTATCAATATGTTCCACGAGCGGCCACTGCTACATTCGTGAGTTATAATAGTCTAAAATCTATAATGTTGAAAACAACCTCACTTGTTGCAGATAATAATAACAATAATATTCTGTCTAAGAATGTTACAAATCATAATTACACAGATTCATCTTAAAAAAAGAAACAGATAATTATTCAACTGAAGAAGCTACTATTACAGCTTGTACTATTATTAACACTATTTCCAATAACACACAGCTGCATTGAATGTTTCGTTTTTATTACATTTATGTAATAATTCAATGCTTGTAATAAAATCCAGCGCAGCAAGAAATAAAACAAACTTTCATATCTGATCTGTCAAAAGTCGTCGCTTTGTAACCCCAAATACAAATCGCATGTCCCACGATGAATTGATATTGGAATGAACACACCCTTGCACTATACACTGTCACGGGGATGAAAAACAAGACAATGTCTCTCCAAGAAAACAGGCGCCGCCGCCGCAGCTGCTGTCGCTTTTTTGTCTTAAACGTCCAAACAAATAATTCATCTTTCTGTTATATAACAGTGTATTCTTTTATTATGATTGGAAGCGACACTTTTTGTGGCGAGTCGGTATATTTGGATGCCAACTTAATCTTTTATGATGTAAGATTTTTTTTTACAAATAAAGAAAGTGTCATCAACTAATCATGGTGATGGTTGCAACCATTAATACGTGGTAATTCATAATATAATCACTGAATAAAACACTTACTATGTTTTTTACCACAATTTATTTAATGTATGTACAAATATTTTCTATATATACATATCACGATACTTAAGTTGTGATATGTATGTATATGAAATATTTGTACATACATCAAATAAATTGTGGTAAAAAAACATAGTAAGTGTTTTATTCAGTGATTATGTCATCAACTAGTTTCCATTTTACTATTCAAGAAAAATTTTCAATTAGCCAATAGATATGATATCTAGTATCCACGTTTGCTGACGTTAAAAAGGTAGTCTCTAATGATGAGATTAAAAATAATTGAGCTCACAACTATATTTTATAATTTCCACGTTTGCTAATATTTGTTTATGATAGTCTCTAATGATGAGATATTATTTTTGGTGTTGAAAATAGTTCACAACTATATTTTACCTAAGGCTCTTTCTTAAAAAGAATTTTTTAGGGTTTTAAGCATCCAGTCTCTGTATTCGTTATTATAAACACTTAGCGAACGAATGCTAGAATAATCGCGACATTATAAATAAAGTTATGGCATTAGTCTATTTATCCCACAGCAAATATGGTTTCAGAGTTCGTTCCCTAAGTGGTTTAATAGTCAGTTAATTAAATTAACTAAACAAAAACGTCAAATGCATTCGGAATGGAAGCGTTCAGGAAGCTATGATGCGTATTTACAATTTTGTGAGTTGAGATCACAATGTAAGAATCTCAGTGGACAGTTGTACCGTAAATATATATTTCGTGTTGAATCCAGTATAAAAGATAATGCTAACTATTTCTGGTCCTTTATTCGTAATCAAGGTATCTCTAGTAGTTATCCTGAAATCATGTATTTTGAGGGAGAGATTTCAAAGGACGGGAGAGTTGTGTTGATTTGTTTGCCAAGTATTTTGCATCTGTTTATGATAATCAAAATATGAATTACATTCCTATGCTCAAAACGTCCGATGTAATAAATTTTGAGAAATTTAAGATTGATGTTAAGGACGTATTCAGTTGTATTGAAAAGCTTGTCAATACCTGTGCTTCAGGACCGGATGGCATACCACCATTTTTATTGAAGAAATGTATATTCACGATTACTATGCCCTTGTTTAATTTATTTACTTTATCTCCTGAAGCTGGATGTTTTCCTGGTTTGTGGAAAATTAGCTACGTTACTCCACTGTACAAATCGGGGCCAAAGGACAATATTAAAAGTTACAGGGGTATATCCATTCAATCCACAATCCCAAAAATGTTAGATTCTATTATTGCAGAGCAATTTAGCTGGAGTTGTCGAAGTATTATGATTGATGAGCAACATGGTTTTGTTAGTGGTAGGTCAACCATTTCCAATCTGCTCTTTTTCAAATCATATGTCATTGAGGCCTTAGAGAGTGGTCTACAAGCAGATACAATTTATGCAGACTTCTCTAAGGCCTTTGACAGGTTAAATCATAATGTTTTGTTAACAAAATTGGAAACTATGGGATTTGGGCCCTCAATTATTAAGTGGTTGCAAAGTTATTTGGTAGACCGTCAACAATATGTTCGAATACAAAGCCATTCCTCAAATATTATCAATGTTACCTCGGGTGTACCGCAAGGATCGCACTGCGGTCCTATACTGTTCTGTTTATTTATAAATGATATTGCTGAAAATTTTAAATCATCTCAGTGCCTCTTATATGCTGACGATTTAAAGCTTTTCATTAAAATACGTGATAGCGATGATTGTGTTGCCTTACATGAAGACTTGATATGTTTAGCTAATTGGTGTGACAAAAACAAATTCTATCTCAATATTGCAAAGTGTTCCGTTACAAGTTTTAGTAAGCGTAGGTCCAAAATTCAATACAGTTATTATATTGACGGCATTGAGTTAAAAAGAAATAGCTTAATTAAAGATCTGGGTGTTACTTTTGATGAGGGACTTACTTTTACTAATCATATAAATATCATAACATGTAATGCCTATAAAAGATTGGGTTTTGTTATTCGCTTTGGAAAACCACTATCTATTGAAACATTGAAGCTGTTGTATCTCGCCTAAGTGAGACCATGCCATAATGCAAATAGAAAGGATACAATCAAAATTTGTAAAATTAATTTCTTATGGTTTAAACATGAATTCTGATCATTTGGATATTCTAAGTATATTAAACTTGCAAAAGTTGCAACATCGTAGAATAATGGCTGATTTGTACTATTTATTCAAACTTATTAATGGCATCATTAATTGTCCTTTTCTTTTAAATCGTGTTAATTTTAATTTTATTCAGCCAAGATGGACCAGGCAAATGTTCCCTTTCGGCATAAATATGGCATAAATACTCCGGTATGTAGAATGATGCGCTTTGGCAATATTATTTCAAATAAATTATGTATCAACTTTTTTGCTCATAATTTTGGCATTTTTAAGACTCAACTGAAACGAATCGACATTAAATTTTTAGAAAATGTTTAATATAGTTTATTTTTTCTTATATTTATGTAAATACAACAAAGTTATTACATGCGGCATCTATAATATGTATTAAGTTTAGTTTTAATCACGCATGCGTACAATGTATAGTTTTGTAATATATAAAAATGGTATTTCCGTAAATAAATAAAATAAAGTTACCGGCGCATCCACCAAAACATCCATTCATAAATAAGCTAAGTTTCGTTGTCTGTTGTCGCGATGGTTGCGACTATTATAAACTAATTCGTTAATTATGCACTTTTTCTCGCTCTATTTTATTTATTTATTTTAACGATTGTCATAATTTTACAATTACATTATATGTAATACTGCATACTCTCAAAATTAAACTAGATGTATATGGTCTCCTAGACTTGAAAGAAAAAATCAAAATATATTTTTTTGCAGAAAAATTAAATTTAATCGTTTTTCGGCGTTTCCTGTCGATGTAAGAACGATACACGAAAAAAAAATATGCTACTATTACATTGCTAATAGTAATTAAACAATTAATTTTCTAAAATTCCGTCGATCTACTGGTCATTTTTCTACAAAAAAAGCGCTCATTCTTTAAGGGTTAATATCTAAATGGTTGTATAAGTCGTCAATTTTATCTTTAGCAAATGAACACAAATAAACCATCCTTAAAACTACACTATTAATATGCAATAAAGATTTTGATATTAACAAAGAACTCAATAATGTAATTAAAATTAATTTAATCCATTGGGTATATAATCGTACGCTTTCCATTAGCGGTGCATTAATTCCTAATGGGTGAATGTTATTTACGCAACTCGAGAGAGGTAGGGGGTGGTTGTGTTGGTGGGGGGATGATTATCTTAATTGCTTTAATTTCCGCAGAGCGCAAATTTTCTGATGAATTCGGACTTTTTCCCTCCGTTTAGTGTTTCCACATCCTGAATATATTTTAATTACGGTCCGCGCCCGGATCGATTTCATAATTCCCGCAATATTCGCTTGTTCCGCCGGAAATTCATTTGTTCCGTTCGTCCATCCGACAAAAATCGTTCTGTCGCAAACTGAAATACATCCAATTACGGAATTAAAAAAAACACACCGTGTCGTGCACCCCGAATTGTTTTTTTTAATACGAACATAATTGGATTTTGTATTATTGTTTAATTTGTATACAGGGTTGCTACGTTAAACCGTTACAGAGTTGTATTAAAAATATAAAAAAAGACTTGTCACACGGTTGAATCAGTTCTCCTCAGTGATGGTTCGCGGGGTTTTCTCTGGTACGGCTGAGGTAACAAGAGGTGGTAATACAGATAGGTAGGGTCAGTTGCAGAGACTGCACCTATCTGTATTACCACCTCTTGTTCCTCGGCCGTACCAGAAAAAACCCCGCGAACCGTCACTGGTTCTCCTCATGTGAAATATTTTCTATCACTTCCGGTTCCACCGGAAGTAGCACCAAATTTATTGTTTTAAATAGAATACGCTATACAGAGTCCTGCATCTCACCTCCCGTCTTCTATAGCTCAGTTACTAATTCGGTTAGGAGTTCGATATTTTGTAGAATATATTTATATCCTGTGATGCATTTTAAGAAAATATTTTTGATTATACAGGGTGTCCCAAAAAGCGTGACGTCATGATATTTTTTTTTAAATTACATGCTATGTATTTTATTGCTTATTTGGGTACCTTTTATTGTTACCTACATACTCCTATAATTTTAATGGAATCGATTCAGGGATATTAGCAAAAAAAAATTAAAACTAAAAAAAATCAGTTTTGCTCTATTGTTTTAAAAAATGAATAAAAAATAAAAATAGTGCCTTGTTAATAAAATCATACAAGGTGCTTATTAAATAAGGTCTGATAGTCCCGTTAACCAAGTTTGATCGATATGAATCATACAGGGTGTCCAAAATTTAGTGTCAAACATTTCAAACTTTAAAGCACTTTATTTTTCTTATTTTAAATTGGAGCCCCTGTATATTTTTATGTCATTCCATGCGGAATTAAAAAATAAATATTTTTCCTAATGGCAACCCTGTCCCAATTCCTAACGCATTAAAAGTTATTTGCAGAAAACTCGTTTTATCAACCATTCCAATAACCATTTTACTAAATAAATATCGAAGGTGGCTTTGAAAAACAATTTATTGATATCACAAAATTTAACAAGGTGGCAAGAGACTATTTCGACTTTAGTAATGTAAACGTTTAAAGTATTCTTTATACTCAAGAATAATATTTTGTCATGGAAATGATAATTATTAAATAAATTAAAATAGTAAGACTTAATTTTGCTTGCAGAGTTACGAACATGTTGAATATTCATATATTCAGGCTACGTTTCGTTTTATTGAATTTAATAATTATTAGTTAGTTTAATTAGTGATCAATTTTACATGTTCTACTTTGCCAAAATTGAGATACATTTATTTTTTTAAATTAAACAACTACCGAAGGAGCAGTTAAAATTCATTAAATTGAGTATATTAAAAAAAAATATTTGTGGGACCACTGCAAAACATCTGAATTCGCACGTTTTTCGGATCGTACGTCACGAAAATTGTGCTTTTGATTTTTGAAAATTGTACCCCTATTGAATGTACTGTTAGATTGTGATAATCCAAAACGTTAGAATATAGTCAATTATGTATGGTTCAATAACGTATCAACAATCTTTTAAGTGAAATCATAGAATAACGTAAACATTTGATTTTTTTCTTCAGTCTCAAAATTCGTAAATTTGATTTTTGAAATTGCGCAATAGAATGTGCTGTTAGATTGTGATATAATCTAAAGGTTAAAATATATTTTGTTTTATTCACAAACGTATAAAATACATTATTTTGAAATTAATGAAAATTTCTAATTCCCGAAATTCACGAAATGTGTGTGATTTTTTTTGTGATATAAATGTTATTATTATTATAGTATAAATAATACCGTCCTATGTTTTATTTTCAATTTTTACAGTTGGAAACATTTTTTGTTACTTTTTCAAAAATTTTAATTATTTCGGTCCCTTTTCACTTCGACTTTTTCAAATGCGATTATTTTAAAATTTCAGGAAAAGATTTATACAGTGTTGTATTGCATCATAAAGTAGAATCGATCCTAAGTATATTTTGAAAGTTTTAAGGTTGTCGCAGTTGTATTTAATTTTTTTTAACAAACTGTGCAAATTGAAAATGTGACATGGTGTATTCAAATATGATTATTTCGAAATATCGAGAAGGAATTATTAAAAATTAGTATAAAATTATAAAGCCCAATCAACTATAAAATAATTTTGAAAGTTTAAAGCTTGTGGCAATTTATTTACTTTCTCCGTTACAAAGTACGAGAAAGTATTGTGATCGTGATTTTTTTTTCAAAATTTTTTTTTACGGAAATATCCGTTTTGGGGTCCCTAGATGCCATTTCAACAATTTCTGGAAAACAAATTTGTGTGTCTGTATGTGTGTTTGTCTATGCGCGCTGTATCTTAAAAACTAATAGAGTAATTAATATGAAACTTTCAACGTACGTCTTATTTGATAATCCGAAGAACTGAAAAGCGTTTGGTAAAATTTTGTACACCGGAAGTGGGTGTTAACTGTTTTTTTGTTTTTTGCCAATATTTTCTTAAATATGAAAAATATCACAAAAACATTTTATCAAATATTGAAGACAACAAAGAAATGAACTTTTGTTTGAATTTTTTTTCATAAAATCATTGTTATTCGAGAAAAAAATTTATTATTTTTTTTTTCATTTTTGGTATACAATTATGAAACGCTAATCGTTACGGCAAATTTATGTTAATAATAATTGTAGATTAATCCAAAATAAACAATTTATGAAGAATAAGTTTCTTTCAAAATCCCTTTAGTTTTTGAGTAAACTGAGTTTTTTTAATTTGAAGTATAATTTTTCCATATTTCATAATTTTGACGTTTTAAACGTCAGTTTTATCCGAGTCTACGAAACGTTCGATGCACACTTAAAATATGATTTAAATTGAAAAAAAAACATGGAAGCGTAAATATAAATGATACCATCAAATCGGAGAAAGTAACATGATGGCCACATCACCATTTTTTTCTATTATTATATTAAGTGAAAATGTGCCGCGGTGTGTTCTATAATGCAATTATTTCAAAATTTCAGGAATAATAATTACAATTTTGTATTAAATCATATAGTAGAAGCAATTTTGAGTATATTTTAATAGTTTTAAGTTTGCCGTTGTTGTTCTTTTAATTTTTTTGACCCATTAAAAAATATACAATATTAATATGTGACGAAGTGCGTTCAATTGCGATTATTTTAAAATTTCAAGAAAAGATAATTACAATTTTTTTATAGAAACATAAAGTAGAATCAATCCTGAGTATATTTTGTATATTTTAAGTTTGTGACAATTTGGGACATTTTTATTTTTTTCGATTAAATTGAAAATTTCGCAACACAGAAGAATTTCTGCACCCAACGCAATTCTTTAAATCATAAAAACGTGTATTTCGAAAAGTCAAAAATTAAAATTCGCTTGAATATGGCCTCGCTCATAAGATCCACCGGAAATTGAGAAATAAAATCGTGTTTTTGAAATTATTAAATTAGATATTTTCATGTTTAATTTTGAAAAACTTTGTTAAATTCGCCGAGAGTTAAAAAAAATATAAAACACAATTTTCCAAATTCACTCAAAATTAATTCTAGTTTATGCCTCAGGTAAAATCACACAACAACTCTTCCTCATTTTTTTAACGAATCGCTCGAGAACTGTGCTTATGTTATCTGAAAGAACAAAATTCGCCGAGAGTTAAAAAAAAAATATAAAAACAATTGCCACAATCTGGAAAATTTTCAGATTCACTCAAAATTCATTCTAGTTGCCTCAGGTAAAATCTCACAACAATTCTTCTCAAATTTTTTGAACGAATCGCACGAGAACTGTGCTTATTTTATATCTGAAAGAACAAAATTCGGAAAACCTTAAAAAAAATATATAAACAATTGCCACAACCTGGACAATTTCCAAATTCACTCAAAACTAATTCTAGTTTATACCTCGGATAAAATTTCCCAACAATTCTCCTACTATCCAATAAATTTGAGTTCCCGCTAAGTGTAGTGGTAATCAAGGTCATTGTACCATCTTTCTTAGTCGTGCCGAAGAAGGCAAACATTTACGGTTTGGTCTGTTGTAGCTTAGTGGTCAAGTGGAAGGTCCCGGGTTCAATTCCGTTTGCAGACATATTTTGTTTTTCATCATAAATATGCCTACTTACGGATTAGTAACAAATACTCAAATTTAATTACATATAAAATTTATGTATGTGAAGTTGGCAATATTTCTAGCAATATCCCGGCGCGTCCACTATGCACAAAAATAAATAATTTTCCTTGGTATCTCCTTCAAACAGTACAGTAGTTAATGGACATGGCTGGTATTGTTATAAAAAAATAAATATTATATATTTGGGATATGTACCTTTGGTTGATTTGGCCCTAAATTTATATTTTTTGATGCAGATATGATATAAAAGTTTATTGCTGGGTGGTTTCCCGATGGAAATCCCAAATTTTGTCGATAGGAGATAATAGCCTTGGTTGCTATTGTTATTAAAAAATATAAATTATTCATTTGGGATATGTACCTTCCGCCGTTTTGGCCAAACAATCTGCATCGAAAAATATAAATTTAGTGCCAAATCAGCCAATGGTACATATCCCAAATGAATAATTTTTATTTTTTCATAACAATACCAACCATGTCCATAAACTACTGTACTGTTTGTAGGTGATACCAAGGAAAATTATTTATTTTTATACATGGTGGCTGCGCGGGGATATTGCTGAAAATATTGCCAACTTCACATGCATATAAAATTTTAGTTATATATATTTTTTTATTTCTAATTTAAATCTGAATCTGAATCTGAATAAACGAAATACGATTTAATGAACGGAGCCACTTTAATGGGGGTAAACACCATTACTGCGCCCATTAAATTCCTTAAACGGCGTTGGGAAGGTATACGTAATAAATTTTGATGGGTGGGGTTGTTTTTCTACGACCAGCGACCTTCGCTTAAAATTTTCAGAACATTAATTTCCCCCACTTTCTCGCAACTCCACTTTTCTCCCCTTATAATTATTTTTCCAGTGAACCAATTTCACACTTAATAATCCCTTAACGTAAACACATAAATTTCCATTATTTTTTTTAATTACGTCACACTTTATCTCTCGTAGATTTATTACAATTTCAAAATACATAATTAAACTGAGTTGAAAAATTTACTGCGTATCAAACAGATTTTTAAATTCAATTTAAAATAAAGCATTTATTTCTTTGAAACATACTTACATATGATAAAATATTATATACAAGCAACAAAGAAAGCGTCCAAGAAAGCGTAATTTTTAATACAACAGTATATTATAAGTTCGCGTTGAAGAATTCAACAAAATTTCAAATCTTGGTAAATAGGAACAGAGCAAATCATATCTCGAACAATTTGCATATATTGATGTCTCTTTCGAAGTTTAGAACTTTGATTACAAGCAACGTTATAACTTGATATTACTTCACTAACTCCAAATCAATCACAAACTATACCCAACTTCGACCCAATTATTACATCGATGTCGCAGTATTCAAATTATCCAAATATAATAATTATTCATTGGAAGGCAAAAAACGGGAATCCTCAAGGGTGAATTAACGTAAATTAGGTCGCCATCTACAGAACGTAATTAATAATTTTCATTAATGATTCTTTAAATGGAAATTATAATCGTTTAATTTCTGTTAAGAATTTTTTTCTTGGAATTGTTTTTCCATTTTTGTTCAAATTAAATTGTGACGTGCGTAGTGTGCAAAAACGTAACGATGAGATATGAAGATTGTGTACAATGTAAGAAGAAATGCGAAATCATAATCCACCTCGAATATATTAGACACAACAACAAAGGCGGCTAAATAAACAAATATAGCTGTCAAGAATGCGAAAACGACATAACCTCAAATCAGAACTATACATAAACTAAAGAGATAGAAAAACTAAACATTTTACACAGACGAATCAGTTTACACTCAAACTGTTCAAGAAAATCCTAGTCGAAATGTTACAACCAATCCTCTCGAAACACCAAAATAACACAATTAGTTGTACCGTTGACAGTGACAGTGACAGATATAGAAGTCGTATTTACAATGTAAACCAATAAGTATACACCTTTTTATTGAATAGAACAACATGTGAATGACTCCTCAGTAATTGCAATCGGACCCGAAAACACCGTCCGAGAAACAACAGGATTACATCCATAAGCTGCTTAAATGGCTAAAAAATTGAGAATAAGAGTCAACGAAGTAAAAAAGCACGTCACACTAACACTGCACAGGGAAACATGCCCGAAATTTCAATTAACAACCAGAATCTGCCAGAAGCAAACGAAGTCCTGTCAAGGAAAACATACATTTTGACCAATCGTAAACAACTAAACCTAAAACACTATAATATCAAATAAAATAGCAAGAAACTCACAACTTACAACAGAATATAAGATACTAATGTATCGTGTGAGCCACAAAATTGTGTTTCAGAGTTGGCTGTGAGATAAATGAGGTATGTCGCATATTATTATTATTTCAATTTAATTAAATTTAAAAAAAATTAATTAGTCTCAGACATGACTGCTAGGTTTCTCTCTCTCTCTCAGTCATGGCCAACTCAGCAACAAAATTCTGTGGCTCACACCTTATGAAAATGCACATGTCTATAATGAATATAATTTCTTGCATTATTTTCGACATTAACTGTCTGAATGACAACAGCGAATGTTTAATCAGAGACTTGCACATTTCAATTCACAGGCCATATAATAGTTAAGGCCATTAGGAAGATGTTTATGCGCATACGAGGACAACAAACCAGCGACCCTCGGGTATGTAAGGCGCTCGACGGGTGTAAACATCAAGTTATGCTCATGGTCAATATAAATTTTTATGTTTTACTGGTTTTTCTATTCAATCGCAGAATGGTTATATCTGTCGTTTTTGACATTTCAAGAAAAAAAATAGTGATGTGGCCATCATGTTACTTTCTCCGACTTGATGGTATAATAGTATTTCATGGTTTATTTTCAATTTAAATCACATTTTAAATATACATCGAATGTTTTGTGGTCTCGGATGAAACTGACGTTTAAAACGTCAAAATGATGAAAGATGGGAAAATTATACTTCAAATTCAAAAACTCAGTTTACTCAAAAACTAAAGGGATTTCGAAAAAAACTTATTCTTTAGAAGTTGTTCATTTTGGAATTCTCTACAATTATTATTCACATAAATTTGCTGTAACTATTATCGTTTCATAATTATAAACCAAAAATTAGAAAAAATAAATAATTTTTTTCTCGAATAGCAATGATTTTATGAAAAATATTTTCAAGCAAAAGATGTTCATTTCTTTGTTGTCTTCAATATTTGTTTAAATGTTTTTGTGATATTTTTCATATTTAAGAAAATATTGGCAAAAAACAAAAAAACAGTTAAGGCAAACACCCACTTCCGGTGTACGAAATTTTACCAAAAGCTTTTCAGTTCTTCGGATTATCAAATAAGACGTATGTTCAAAGTTTCATATCAATTGCTCTATTAGTTTTTGAGATACAGCGCGCACAGACACACACACACAGACACAATCAATTTTTTTTTTCCAGAAATTGTTGAAATGGTATCTAGTGACCCCAAAACGGATATTTCCGTAAAAAAAATTTTTGAAAAAAAAATCACGATCACTATACTTTCACGTACTTCGTAACGGAGAAAGTAAAAATTGTTGGGTTTTTCAAAAGTATTGTGTCGCCCTGTATATACACGATATTTTCATACATGATTCAATGGGGATACGATTATGTCATCGCGGTTTATAAATATTTGAGTAGAACCCGAACGCCGCATATCTTTTTTAAAAAGCCCACTCTCGCAACGGGAGAACAAAGCCCGGATAAAGTGGACGGGACGTTTCGTTTCCATTTTGCGGTGTTATCCGGTACTTTGAAGGGTGTGCTTTTGAAACGTTATGTGGATGTAAAACTCTATTGTGTGTACGCGACGAAATAACGTTAACACTTTCTGCCAATGGAAACGTTTGCTATAAAAGCGGGTGAATTGGCCAAATGTGGGCTTTAGGACTGATAATAATAATAATAATAATATGTTTATTTCTTAAAGATATACACAGATAGTAGAACAAATATTTTGATTAAAATTATAACGTACAAAATCCATAAAACTCAACTTCAAAATGGTGCTAATGGTGAAAATATTACCGGGTTGAGGATTTCTCAGCGTATGTTACTATCGACCTGGTGAAGTCGCCAACAGACACATTATTAACAGTTTTAAGTATTTTTCGAATTTTCGCCATGGAGAACATTTTCGTAATAAATTACAATTACAATTTTTACATTACAAGTTTTGTAAGTACTACTTTTTGTGGCGAGAGTTGTTCAGCAACCTAATGGAATTTCTATTACTCAGTTGTCAAAAAAGTCTAATCTATGAGTAGATGGAGTATAGTTTATGTGAAGTTCAACAAGCTATTTTTATCAACGAAATCTCGTTAGTGCTGTTACAGGAACTTGCGATGCGAAAACATCAAGTGGCAGAAAATCATAACGAGTACTGTGAAAGGTAAAAAGGTCAAGTGCGCCCTTCGCATACTGCACTCCTGCGAATACAAGAATTGAATCAAATGAGAATAGAACTTATTAAAGTTTTTAATGGAAAACTCAATTTCACGATTTCACGAATCAATGGGAAAGGAGTTTAAAAATTGCATTTTATGACTAACAAATTATCATTTTTCACATTGTGGCTTCTACATCGTGCTAATATTGGCTTTCTTAATTATACGCAGTCTTGACAATACTTGCCCCAAATATTAATCTCAATTTTACAATATAAATTTCAGTTTGATTGATAATTATGATCGTTTTTATTAATCCTATACTATACGATAGTTTGATATTACTGGCTCTATTTTATATGCAGAGATTTGTTTCCCCAAGTCGCAAGGAAATCGTCATCATTCTCATTTTAAGTTTTATAATTTTCGTACAAATACATCATAAATTCTCATGTATGCGTAATAGTACATTATTATACGAGTTTAATAAGAGAGTATATTGTGGCACGAATGTAACGAGTGCCCCACAATGCCTCTTATTAAATAAGTATAATATACTATTTTTTCTACTTTGGTTTTAATTAAGGAATTATTTCTAAAATAAAATATATACTTAAACCTAGTGAGTTTTATCTTTTAACATTTGGCAGCACTAAAAACATTTGATCCTTTCCAACGAATTTAATATTTGACATACGTATTTCTACGGCGATTTTAATAGTTAATTTTTAAATATATTAAATCAAGAATATTACTTACACACTTCCAAAAAAAAGGGAGGTTGCCAAGGGTGCGATAAACAAACTATTCCCACGTAAGTTTAAACCAATTTAAGCTTATAAAATAATCCAACGCCTAAATGATAATCGAAATTTAAGGTTATGTTTACATTTGTTTCTCGTTCCTCGTGTCGGGCATCGATCGACGCTAATTAAAAATCCACACCGACTCAAGCGGCTCTTTTTCGCCGCGAATGAAACATGCATTATACTCTCGCTGTTTCTTCCGTGATATTCGTTTTGCAAACAAAGTGATAATACATATAAGAAATTACAAGCTCTTCTCTGTGTATGTTGTGTTGCCTGAACGTCGTCACCGAGAGCCAAGTGACTTCATGCGTCCGGCCATTGTCACCGAGTTCCTACATTTTCCACGCGGGTAAAAAGTGAACAATATGACGACTTTCGGATGAAACTGACGTTTAAAACGTCAAAATTATAAAAGATGGAAAAATTGTACTTCAAATTCAAAAACTCAGTTTACTCAAAAGCTAAAGGGATTTCGAAAAAAACTTATTCTTTATAAGTTATTCATTTTAGCATTCTTTACAATTATTATTCACATAAATGTTTGTTTTATAGTTCAGAAACTTCCCACAGTTTGCAATTTTTCTCAGAGTTAGCAAATAAAACTGTACAACTTTTCGCATTTAAAGAAACAACCTCTATCATTAATAATAAGAAAGTTGCCTGTACAATTTGGTAATAATGGTTGCTGTTGAAATATTCCCGGTGTGAGCGAAGCGAGATTCGTGCAATTTAAAAATGTGTGTGTGCGCCGTACGAGAAAGCAAATCGGGTTAATGGCATTTCAGCTCGAAAGGGCTCGATGCTAATGATGCAAGGAGGGGGAGGACTTTTTCCCGCTTCGTAATTCGCAATTGAATAGCTACGTTTTACCATAAAAAGATGAAAGTTCTCTGAACGTTACGCATCGCTTCGATATTTTTTCGTTCAATTCGTTTTAAATATTGCGTACATAACTCATATCTAATGAAGAATGGTGGATGCGCCAGGGCTTGTTTTATTATTATAATTGTTTCATGGCTAACTATTATTTGTTTTAATCAAATGAAAAAATATAATTACTCAGTTATTTTTATAAATATGTAAGTGCTATATCGGATTAAAGAGAAAGAAAATTACTTTTCAATAAAGCCATAGCCAACGCCAACCGTACCGACCCAAAATTTGATTTTTTTGCGGGATCGCTTAAAGTTTTACGTCGGGTACTTTCTTAATATTTTAATCTGTTGTAATGTCTTGAACTGTTTATACATTTTAATCTGTCTTGTCATGTCTTAAACTGTATATATATATATATATATATATATATATATATATATATATATATATATATATATATTTATATTTTACATTTTATTCTGTCTTGCTATGTCTAAACTGTATATATATATTTATATTTTAATCTGTCTCGTAACATCTTTATTGTATATATGTTTTATTTAATTTAATTTATTACTGTATTGAAATGGCTTCCGTTAATAAATACCAAATAGATAGGTATTGTTTTCATTAAAAAAAATGTGAGTTTGTGTGATATCTCAGAAACTAATATCGATAAAATGTTATTATTCAGTCTAAAATTATCTAAAACTTTGCCCTTTACAGTTTTTTTCAATCTCTCATAACAATCCTAAAAAAAATCGATTTAAAAACATTTCGATTTTTTACATTTTTTTTAAATATTTAGTTACCATTAACTTTTTTTTTAAATTTTATAAAGGTCACTATATTCAGCTAGTAAAACTGCAAATATTTTCCCATTAAACGTCTCTCCATCTCCGCTAATTTCCGAGGTACTCATACCAAACATCGAAAAAAAACACCCTATAAATCAATAAATCATCTGTATTGATGAAGACACCATACAAAATAAATTTTACCGATTATCTACAATACCTGAGATGCGTTTTCTTTAATGTGTTTAAACTTCTTGGCTATAAACACGAGGTCCTACAGGTTTTTTTTAGTAGGAATTTCCGCTTAGTACATATTTTCGATCCGGTTAAGATTAACAACGCATTTGAATGGAATATATTCAGTAGAGATGGCTAAAAACAATGGGGGCAGTAAAGATAAGGGTTAATGCACAGGAGTACAAAGAGGCGGAACAGAATACGAAGCTAATGGTCCACGTGGAATGTCGTGAAATATTGGTAATATACGTGGAGATAACGCAAGCTCGGGTATTTCGTACAAAATTGTTCGCATTACAATAGGATGTGTCAAGATTATAAAGAATAGCCACGTTTACAGAAAATAATTCAACATATAAATTTTTTTCATTAAATATATACAAATATCTTTATTAAAAGTTTTAACAACATTTTAAGACACATTAAAAATTGTTATATCACAGTTATTAACTGGCTATCAATAAGAGGTCTTTCAGCCTGTCTATGGCAGTTTGTAATAGTCTTTTATACGTCCTGATTTTTTTTTCATTATTTATTTGCATTAATTGATTATTCAATTAAAGTAAGCTTAAAATTAACTTTTATGTAATTATTCTAACTTCATTAATTTAGAAGTGTTTTTTCTCCCCTTTCGGGGGCGAGTATTGGCCGTTGGAGGGGTTGGTAGGGGTCGGACACGATATCCAACACCATCACCGTGCTCAGCATCCTCGAAAACGGGGGGAAAGTGTTTTTTTCTGCAGGGAAATCGGGTCAAGCGCATTTTACTAATTTTCGGGGTGATTTTTGACCGCTTTGAGGGATTGCGCAACCCCAAAGAGAAATTCTAACACAGCCATCGTGTTCAGCATCCTCGAAAACGAGGAGGGGAGGTAATCTTGTTCCGGCTCAAAATATTTACATGTAGCCATGGCACTACCACTAATTTCAAGCTCAGCAAGGATTTTTTAAATTATTCTAAATCCGAAGACTTTCCTTCGCTGAATTTCAAAATAATTGTACGAGAACACAAATTGGTCGCATTATGAAGTTGTTCAATTGCCCAGAGCTTAAAAAAATATAATAACATTTGCAACAAACCTGAAATTTTCCAGATTTACTCAAATTTAATTCTACTCTCAAAAATCCGAAGACTTCCCTTCACTGATTGTCAAAATAATTGCATGAGAAAACAAATTGTTAAGATTCTGAAATTGTTCAATTGTATAGAACAAAAAAATATAAAAACAATTGCTACAAATGTGAAAATTTCCAAATTTACTCAAAATTCATTCTACTACAATATTCCTCAAAATTGTTTGGCTGAATTTCAAAATATTTGCACTAGAACACAAATTGTTTAAGTTTTCAAATATGTAGTTCAATTATATAGAGCTCAAAAAATATAAAAACAATTGCCACAAACTTGAAACTTTCCAGATCAATTCTGCTTCAAGATCCCATCAAAATCCAAACACTTTCCTTCATGAGATTTCGATTTATTTTCGCGAGAACACAACTGGCTGAAATTCTGAAGTTGTGCGTTTTATCAGAACTTGAAAATATATTTAAAAAATTGCAACAAACCTGAAATTTTCTGGATTTGCTTAAGATCAATTCTATTTTAAAATTGTATAAAAATAAAAAGACCATCCTTCAGGAGATTTTAAAATATTTGCGCGAGAACACAAATTGTTGAAATTTTGAAGTTGTTTAATTGACTAGAGCATAAAAAAGTATAAAAACAATTGCCACAAACGTAAAGTTTTCCAGATTTACTCGAAAACAATTCTACTATAAGATTCCTCAAAAATCTGAATACTTTCCTTCATAGGATTTGAAAATAATTGCACCAGAATACAAATTTTCAAAATTCTGAAATTTGTTCGGCAGTCTAGTGCTAAAAAAATATACAGGAACGATTGCCACAAACGTGAAAATTTTCAAATTTACCCAAAACCAATTCTACTAAAAGATAAGGAAATATTGCACTAGAACACAAATTGTTGGCATTCTGAAGTTGTTCAATACCCCAGAGCTCAAAAAAATATAAAAACATTTGCCACAAACGTGAAAATTTCCAGATTTATTGAAAATCCATTCTTCTATAAGATTCCTCAAAAATCCGAAGACTTGCCTTCACCGGATTGCACGAGAACACAAATTGTTGAAATTCTGAAGTTGTGCATTTGCCTAGAGCTCAAAAAAATATAAAAACAATTACCGCAAACGTGAAATTTTCCAGATTTGCTTAAGATCAAGATTCCATAAAGATCCAAAAGACCTTCCTTCACGAGATTTCGATTTATTTCTGCGAAAACACAACCGGCTAAAATTCTGAATTTGTGGGTTTTACCAAAGCTCAAAAAAATATTTACAAAATTGCAACAAACTTGAAGTTTTCTGGATTTGCTTAAAATCAATTCTACTTCAAGATTCCATAAAAATCAAAAGACAGTCATTCGCGAGATTTTGAAATATTTGCGTTAGAACACAAATTCTTGAAATTCTGAAGTTGATAACTTGTCTAGAGCTCAAAAAAATATAAACACAATTCCCACGAACATAAACATTTCCAGATTTACTCAAAACGTATTCTACTACAATATCCTTTAAAATTTCAAAATAATTGCACGAGTACACAAACTGTTGAAATTCTGCAGTTGTTCAATTGCCTAGAGCCCAGAAAACATAAAAAAAACAATTGCCACAAGCGGGAAAATTTCAAGATTTACTCAAAAATAATTCTGCTACAAGATTCCTCAAAAATCTGAAACCTTTCCTTGGCTGAATTTCAAAATAATTTCAAGAGAAAACAAATTGTTGAAATTTTGAAGTTGTTCAAATTGCCTAGAACTTTTCATTTTTATTTGATTTATTTAATGTTTCTGTAAAGGTTCTCAATTTCAATTATCGTTATTTTTTTTTCCTTAAAAAGAAGGAATTATATTGTATGCTAAATCAAAATGTTCCACCAGCCGCCACTGTTTACATGTTCGTCCGACTCATACACGCTACTAATATAATCACTAAAAATATAAAACGTCGACAAATCAAATCTTTGGTAAGAAATAATTCAAAAAGTATTCTTTATTATTGCCGGATGCGCCAGTCGGATCTAATCAAGCAGTTCCTCTCGAAATGGGGATTATTTCAAGAACAAACTCCGAAAGCGGCATCCGGTTCCGCTCCAACGTTGCCTGGAAACGAATGGGGTTTCCATCATCCAGGACTAGTAATTATGGACAGCAACATCAAAGGATTTTGTAAGCGCACATATCGATATTTCAAGCAAGAAATATAAATTGCACTAGCACTGCAAATATAGGGTGTTTCAGATCACCCGTACACTTAAAATATAAATCGGATTGGCATAAAAAAATGGTGATGTGGCCATCATGTTACTTTCTCCGATCTTAAGTGTATACCAGTTATTTATATTTATACTACCTTGGTTTATTTTCATTTTAGATCAGATGCTACTGACGTTTAAAACGTCCAAGTTATGAAAGATAAAAATAACAAATTATACTTCCAATTCAAATAATTTTAAATTAGTTCATTAGAAAACTAAAAAAAAGACTAATAATTAATAATTATTGAAAAATTCCTAAAAACAAATCTTGATAAATCCTGAAAAAGGCCCTGAAAAAGATTTCTGAAGACGCCCTGAAAGAGTTCTGGTCATAAAGTTCCAAAGAGAATACCCGAAAAAGTCCTGAATAATACAGTTCTGAAAAAATCTGATAAAAAAGTTCTGATAAAAGCCCAGAAAAAGAGTCCGGAAAATGTGCTCTGACAAAGAAATGTCTTGAAAAACAGGTTCTCGAAAAAGACCTGAAAAAATTCCGAAAACAGTCGTCACAAAAGAAAATCGGAAAAAAGTTCCTAGAAAAAGACTGATAAAAAAGACTGCAGAAAAGTACTGAAAATAGGCTTAAAAAAACTTCGAAAAAGGGCCCTAAACAGTCCTCAAAAAAACCTGTAAAATAGTCCAGAAAAAAAGTCCTGCAAAGAGTCCTTACAAAGGTCCTAAAAAAGACCCGAAAAAAGTCGAGAAAATAGTCCTTCATACACTGAATTTTAAGTTGTAAATATGCTTTAATTTATTTCACTCTATTTTATTTATACACCGAATTTTAAATTGTAAATATGTTTTAATTTGTTTTACTTCTGTTTTTATTCACTCGCCAAATTTTAAAATGAACATATCTGTATGTGCATGTATGTGAACGTTTGTGTGCGTACATGCATGTGCATACACATGTGTTCCAACCAGTGATGGCTTGGCGGTCAGTGTGCCACTCTCAAGTACCTTTCTTTTTTTTTGTGTTTAATTATTGTATGACTTGTGTAAGACATTATTATAAAGAATACTAATACTAACAGAAGTCATGAAAAAACCTTAGAAAAGAACTGATAAAAGGCATTAAAAAAGTCTTGATAAAATAATCCTGAAAAAAAATCCTGAAAAACGTCTTGAAAAAAGAATCCTGATAAAAACTTCCTGAAAATAAGGTCCTAGAAAAAGTTCTGATAAAACGGCCAGAAGAAAAGTACTGAAAAAGCATACAAAAAAGTTAGAATAAAGATCTTAAAAAGGCCTCAATAAAGCTTGTGAAATAATCTCGAAAAAAGTCATAAAAAGAGTCCTGAAAAATAAAGTCCTAAAAGAAATTTCTGAAAAAGTCCTGCAAAGAGTACTTAAGAAGGTCCCGAGAAAATTCCAGAAAATAATCCTCACAAAAGCCCTAGAAGAGATCTGATAAAAGGTATTAAAAGTGTCTTGAAAAAATAACCCTGATAAAAAAAGCGCCAAAAAAAGTCCTGAACATAATAGTTTTTAAATAATCTTAGAAAAGGGCCCTGAAAAAAAATCGAAACGTCCTGAAAAAGGCCTCAAAAAAGAGTTCTGAAAATAAAGTCTTAAAAAAGTCGTAACAAAAGTTTTGAAAACATTGTCCTGCAAACAAATCCTAAAAAGGGTCTTGAAAAAACCCTAAGAAAAGACCTAAAAAGGGCATTAAAAAAGTTCCAGATAAAAATCCTGAAAACAATCCCAAAAACAGGCACCAAACAAAAACTTTTTAAAATAAAGTCTTGAAAAAAAGAGTCCTGGAAAAAAATTCTGCAATAGAAAAGTCCTAAAAAACGTCGTTAAAAAAGAAATCAGAAAATGAAGTCTTAAAAAGTTCTAAAAAGCTTTTAACAAAAGTTTTGAAAAAATGGTCCTGCAAAAAACCCAAGCAAAAAGACTAAAAAATATCCGAAAAAAGCATTAAAAAGTCGTGAAAAAAGTTCCTGAAAAATAATCCTGATAAAAAGTCCTAAAAAGAAGTCTCAAAAACAAAAAGTTTTTAAAATAGTCTTGAAAAAGTTTTCGAAAAAAAAAAATGAAAAGAAAAGTGCTGAAGAAACATCGTTAAAGATAATTCCTGAAAATATAGTTTTAAAGAAAAGTCCTGCAAGATGGGTTCTAGAAAAAGGTTCTTAAAAAAGACCTGAAAGAAGAAATGAAAAAATCTTGAAAATAACGTCCTGCAAAAAAGACCTGAAAAAAGAGTCCTAAAAAAAGTGGTGAAATTTTGATTTATACTTTCATGATATTTTTTTCAATTTGAATGTACATCGAACGTGTTCCAGTATTGGATGATTCTGACGTTTAAAACGTCAAAATTATGAAAGATGGAAATGAAAAATGATACTTAAAATTCTAATAATCTTTACCGACGGTTTACTCAAAAAGTAATGATATTTCAAAAAGAACTTATCCTTTATAAGTTATTAATTTTAGCATTACCTACCATTATTATTAATATAAATTTGATTAACTATTATCGTTTCCTAATTATAAACCAAAAATGACAAAAAAATTGATACTTTTGTTCTTTCATAAAACGTTTGTTTAAAAAAAAAATGAAACAAACGATGCTCATTTCTTTGTTTCCTTTTGTTACCTTCAAGATTTGTTTAGATGTTTTTGCAATATTTTTCATATTTAAAAAATTATCGGAGAAAAACAAAAAACGGCTAAGATTAACGTATACTTGAGGTTTATGAAATTTTATCAAAAGCTTTTCAGTTCTTCAGATTACCAAATAAGACTTATGTTCAAAGTTTCATGTTAATTAATGTCGTAGTTTTTGAGATATGGCGCGCACAGATCTGCAGACATACATCTCAATAGGAATGCATATCGAAAAAATGGTGATGTGGCCATCATGGTACTTTCTCCGATGGTATCATCATTTATATTTACACTCTAATGGTTTATTTTCTATTTAAATCATATTTTAAATGTACATCGAGCGTTTTGTAGACTCGCATGAAACTGACGTTTAAAACGTCAAAATTATGAAACATGGAAAAATTATACTGCAAATTTAAAAACTCAGTTTACTCAAAAACCAAAGAGATTTCGAAAAAAACTTATTCTTTATAAGTTGTTCATTTTGGTATTCTCTACAATTATTATTAACATAAATTTGCTGTAACTATTATCGTTTCATAATTATAAACCAAAAATTAAAAAAATAATAATACATTTTTTTCTCGAATAACAATAATTTTATGAAAAATGTGTTCAAACAAAATAATTTCATTTATTTATTGTCTTCAATATTTGTTTAAATATTTTTGTGATATTTTTCATATTTAAGAAAATATTGGCAAAAAACAAAAAACTGTTAAGGTAAACGCCCACTTCCGGTGTACGAAATTTTACCAAAAGCTTTTCAGTTCTTCGGATTATCAAATAAGAAGTATGTTCAAAGTTTCATTTCAATTGCTCTATTAGTTTTTGAGATACAGCGCGCACAGACAGACACACACACACACACACACACACACACACACAGACACAAAAAAAAAATTTCCAGAAATTGTTGAAATGGCATCTAGGGACCCCAAAACGGATATTTCCGTAAAAAAATTTTTTGAAAAAAAAAACACGATCACAATACTTTCTCGTACTTCGTAACGGAGAAAGTAAAAAATGTATTCTTTATAAGTTGTTCATTTTAGCATACTCTACAATTATTATTAACATAAATTTGCTGTAACTCTTATCGTTGTATAATTATAAACCAAAAATTAAAAAAATAAATAAATTTTTTTCTCGAATAGCAATGATTTTATGAAAAATATTTTCAAACAAAATAAGCTCATTTCTTTGTTGTCTTCACAGTTTGTTTAAATATTTTTGTGATATTTTTCATATTTAAGAAAATATTGTCAAAAAACAAAAAACAGTTAAGGTAAATGCCCACTTCCGGTGTACGAAATTTTACCAAAAGCTTTTCAGTTCTTCAGATTATCAAATAAGACGGATGTTCAAAGTTTCATATCAATTGCTCTATTAGTTTTTGAGATACAGCGCGCACAGACAGACACACACACAGACACACACAGACACACACACACACACACGCACACACACACACACACACACAGACACAATTTTTTTTTTCCAGAAATTGTTGAAATGGCATCTAGGGACCCCAAAACGGATATTTCCATAAAAAAATTTTTTGAAAAAAAAATCACGATCACAATACTTTCTCGTACTTCATAACGGAGAAAGTAAAAAATACAACATGCAAGTTTCCGTGGAAAATTTGTATCTGCAATAAAATGCGAAAGTTTACAGAAACTACACGCACCTGATTCAAGATGTATCTCGAATCAATGGCTTCGTGCATTAAACATGATATAAAATGTAATTAATTTTCATATTGGCTTTTGTATAACGTGGTGGGGGCTTTAAATCTTGCATCGGAATTTGGCACACCTCTGCGAAACTAAACACAACATTTTAGCAGCCAAAAAATTCAAATGAAATTAGACTAATTGGATGCTAAAGCATTGTTTATAGCAACTGTGTTTGTTTCTCTTGTATTAATTAACGTTGCTGGTAGGGGATGCTGCCGTGAACTTCTTCCTCGGTCTCTTGATTTAATTTAATTAAACCTCATCAGGCGGAATAAATGTTG
Source organism: Ocypus olens (assembly GCA_910593695.2). Taxonomy (NCBI): domain Eukaryota; kingdom Metazoa; phylum Arthropoda; class Insecta; order Coleoptera; family Staphylinidae; genus Ocypus; species Ocypus olens. The sequence continues at coordinate 778,727 of OU343049.1, forward strand.
TTAAGATTACTCAATGAAATATCCGCCATTATGATTTCATGGCAAACCTTTGTTTTTAATTTAAAATAATAGTAAAGTTTTTTGCAAATATCTCGGTAAAAACTTTGCAGAAACCATTGAGTAAAGTACCAAATGATTCAGCAGAAAAAGTTTTAAAAATAATGTACTGTGAAATAATTAGGGGAGCCAATATGAATACATTTAAAATCTTACATGTAAATCCCTATGGCCCGCTTTACAATTCAACACCTATACTATTTACATTTAGAAATCAGTCCCTACTTCCTCATGTACTTTTTAAGCTGTTCGAGAATTTTATAATATACTTTATATTTTCTACATTATTTTTCAAGGAAAATATCTATAATTCCATTACATTTACTTAATTAACTTTGAATACTTTTCATGGCATTAATAGCTTAGAGCAAAATTTAATGAATACCTTGTCTTCCATCCTCGTCGCCATCTTGTGCTTATTAAACCCCGGCGAAATAATATTGCATGCAATAATTAGGGTCGTATAATAACATTACCTTCCAGGTTCATCTTATACAGTGGAAAATGAACGCTATTTATTAATTTCATCATGATGGTGAACGTTTGCCGCAGTTTTATATAGTAATACACAAAAAGTAAACAAAAAATGTGAAATATGGCAAGCCCAGCGGCGTCCGGTGAATTCATTAATTTTCCGCAACTTAGTGTTTTATTGTGCGCCATTCTGGCAAACACGGCGCAAAACAAAAGCCGCTTTTATTGCATTTTAACTCCCCCCCTTCCTGTTTACATTTAGAACCCCGATTTAGCATATTTTGCAACCGTGAACAGCTGTGCTATTTACAAATTCAGCATTATGCATTTTCTTAAATAAGGAATGCTTTATAAAATATACTGGTTTGAATGAAAAATGCAACACCAAGAAAAGCAGACAGAATTTATTTAATTTTTCCACAATTGATTGCTTTTGGTATAAAAAGTAACTCATTAAAATTTCAATAAAAAACTCCTTCGTCACACCTTTTTTTAGGATGATTTTATATACGAAAAATAGCAATATCAAATGGTGTTTTTATAAACATGGAACAATTTGGATTAGTTTTCTCGTGATAATAGTGCGAAGAACATCATTTAAAATGCCCAGAGTTCGTAACCGTCGAAATTTTATACAACTACTTAAGTGATTTCGAGCGAAGTCGTATTATTGGCATGAGAGAGGGTGGTCTTTCGTTTAGAGAAATTGCCAATAGAATGGAACGTGACGCAACCACAGTAATGAGGTGCTGGCGAAGATGGTATGAGGAAGGTTTTCATGGACGTCGGAGAGGATCTGGACCACAGCGAAGAATGACAGACCGCGAAGAACGCGGGTTGAGACTTTTGGCGATAAGAGAAAGATTATCCACTACGCGGGCCATTGGAAACATTAAATGTTAGAATCTCAATGGCATCGATATATCATCGAATAGGGAGTTTTGGAATGCGTAGTTATCGTCCTTTTTGTTGCCTTCCCCTGACTCCACGTCATAGAGCTTCTCGGTTGGAATGGTGTAGAGAACGGGTGAATTGGAGAGAAGAATGGCAACAAATTGTGTTCACTGACGAATTCAGATTTTGTTTGTGGGCCAACGATGGACGTAGACGTGTCAGACGTTTCCGCGGGGAACGCAGAAATATGGAGTTCGCGCTTCCTCGGCACATTGCTCTCACGCAGGGGTGCCATCACGTATGGTGGTAGGTCCCCTCTAGTTTTTATTCCTGGCACCCTAAATGCTTGGCGCTACGTACAGACTATTCTAGAGCCCGTTGCACTGCCGTACTTACAAGGGTTGCAAAACCCTATCTTTCAGCAATACATACAGCAAGGGTAACAATAGAGTGTTTAGAAGAAGCTAACGTTATAGTGCTTCCATGGCCTTCTCGTTCACCAGACCTTTCGCCCATCGAACATGTTTGGGATATGATAGGCGTCAGACTAGGAAATTTACCCCGTGCCCCAGACACTTTGGACGAACTTCGTTTGCGAATTCAGGAAGCTTGGGATGAGCTACCCCAAGAAGATATTGATCACCTTATTCAAAGCATGCCGAACCGCGTGAATAAGTGCATTAGAAACAACGGAGGACCGACTCATTATTAAAAAAAATGCTTGAGTAAGTAAGTTTTTCAACTGAAATTTTGATCATTTACTTGAGACATTCAAACACAATTTCTGTGAAATTTTCATTAAAATCTGACCATAACTTCTTGGTGTTGCATTTTTCATTCAAACCAGTATATTAACAGCTATAATTCATCTTGATCAACTAATTGAGAGTTTTAATGTGTATTGTATACTTTGTTTGTTCTAAACTACATTTTCTTAAAATGATTGTTTTTTTGTCTGTTTAATTATGAAATGATTTATTAATTTGGACGCCAAGAATTCTCGGGGGTGAATTATTGCTCCTCTAATGATATGCAAATAGTTTCTCGAACACTTCATGTCTAATATTACCTAAAATGTATGCAGGGGCGGGGGGGGGGGGGGGGGGGCTGTGTGGGTGATGAAAAATTGAAGTCGTCCCGAGGAGCGACTGGAATAACTTAGGGGGATGCAAAGTAAGAACAAACGATTCTCTCGCGAATTGCCTCTTCTCGAATATATTAAAAGTTTTATGCATAAATTGCATTATAAAGTAATGACTAACAAGGAAATTGAATATATTATTATACGGGATCAAACAAAATTATTTGAATTTTTTATTGAATTTAAATCACAATTATTATTCAATAATAATAATAATAGCTTTAATTTTCCACTAACCCATAAACTATAATAAAAAACTAATAATTATATTATATAATACAAATGAAAAACAAAATAAAAAGTAATGCAGGCAGAAACCACATAGTGCCAATTCAAATTAGTAGACACTACCTTTGTTCTTCCGTTGGAACCATAAAATTACACTTATACAGTTTATATTAGATGATATGCCTACAGCTACATAAAACTAGGATTAAATGTGCAGTGCATTGAAAAAAAAATATATAACATACTTTATATTTTATATTTCGTAATATCGACCTTAATTAATAATTATTTCTGGCGGTCGTGCATGATTGAAGTCGACGAGTGGAAATGCAATTTTAGATCTCCGATATCAAGGTAGAAACGAATGCTGGAGCATCCGATTTCAGGTCAGTGGGTAATGAAGGTACTTATCAACACATCAATCATTCACGAGCTTTACCGCTGATTCCACTCTAATTGGAAGAGCAATTAGTTATGACGTACGTAATTAATGCAGAATAATTATAGAACTGACATGTAATACAAACATATCAATATAATCTGCACGAAATTAAAGCCTTCATTGTTTAGTATCCTCATATTGACAATTAAAAATACGTGAATATTAAAATTGGTATGTATTTTAAATTGTAATCAAGTAAGAAATTCCTAGAGTATTGAACAAAACTGGTAATAATTTTAAATTATTTATACAACGATCCTACGTCTAAGGGGCCCCGCACACGGACAATTTTTCAACGACTAAACTATTTAGTTGAGTTGGATACATGTTACGATTCTCCACCAACTAAACTATTTAGTCGAGGAGAAATCGTATGGCGTGCGCACACAGTACGACGTCGACACAACTCAATTTATGCGGAGCGTGTAGACAGTTTAGTAGAGTATTACTTATTATTATTAATTTATGTAATGAAAATGTTGCCTAAATATTATTAAACATGCTCAAATAAGCTAAAATATGATTACATATGTTCGATGTAACTAAAATATGCACGATGGCTTATATATGCAAAATATGAACAATTTAATCATCACCATTTAATTGCATTTTACTAGATGCGGATAGATCCAAAGGGATATTGTCAGCATATCAATATTTAAGAATATGCATTTATATATCTTATCGCGGGCTTTTTACGATCGATGACCAACTAAACTATCGATCGTGTGCGCACTCCCATTGAAACTGTGGAACCATGCCAGTTGTACGATAGTAGAACGATTATTTAATCATAAGGGCTCACCAACTACTTTTGACTAAAAAATCGGGCTGGACGACAGTTGGTGTGTGTGCGCACTTGCATTTACGGTAAGACCTCAACTAAACTATCGCTCAACTAATAATTGTCCGTGTGCGGGCCCGCTAACCATTTGAAAAGAATAACACGAAATCACATAGTTTTCCATAAAATGACCGAGTCGTATGAGGTGTCCCACCCTGTATAATCTGTAATTAACTTACATATTTCAGTAGATAAATATTTAATGACCGAAAAGCGAAAATGTTTGTAGTAAACTGATTCTGAATGATTGGGTTTAGCATTTACGTTGAAACAAACAAAAAAGGCGACTTTAGCAATTAGGAAAGATTAACTTCTATCCATTATTTAAATAGAGTGGGGTCGTGTGCTATAGGGAATCTTTTCAGTCACGTAACGTGACATTCTACGAATTAATTCGTATTGTGCGCACGTACTTTAATTTCGAGTGTCCCGTCTGCCACGGTCCCTCCTTCTAATTATTTCAAATGCAATTAAACTGCTCTTGTTGGTGTTCTTTTTGTTTGTTTCATTTAAAGACCGACGTTTTGTGTGTACGCAAAATTTAATCACCACAAATATCACTACTAATTAGTTCGTTATGTGCTGAAGTATTATTATAAACCAGTGGCGGCTCGTGGAACATGTTGATGGCAGAGCCACTTTCACAATTTATTGGATCGGATGATAATGGCGTTTGAAACGTCAAAATTATGAAACATGGAAATGACAAATTATACAAATTAAATACCGGCAAAAAATCAAAAATTTGCACATAAAAATCAATCACATACGTTAAAAATCTAAAATATAGACCAGTGGTTCCCAAACTTTTTTGTCCTACCGCCACCTTTCTAGAAAAAAATATTACTTAGCGCCTGGATTTTTTTTTATTTTAAAAGCAATTAATAGGATCACCAAGATTAACTATTTGCAATTGGTTTATTTTTTGTTTGTTAATAAATTGGTTACCGCACTGAACCCACGTTTCACTAAATCTTCTCTTCTTTCTTTTATATTATCACTGCCCCCTTAAATTAATTCATCGCCCCCAAATGCACCTGTGGCCATCAGCGCCCCCCAAAATCGCTGCAACACCCACTAGGGGGCCGTGGCGCCCACTTTGGGAATCACTGGTATAGACCATAAAAATTACGCTCTTAATTAAAGTAAAAAACTAAAATGTACGCCCAAAAGATCGAAATTTTAGACAAATTTAAAAAATTCAACAAAAAATTTAAAAAAATTGGAACGAAGAAATGAAAAATACAGACCATAGATCTAAAAAATAGGCCAAAAAAATCAAAAACGCTGGTCTAAAAATAAAAAATTCAAACCAAAAAATTGAAAAATCAAGAAAAACGAAAAAAAATCGCCATTTTCAGCCCCTAAAATAACTCTTTAGCTCAAAATAAGTTGCCAAACGGAAACTCGAAAACCTCAGTCCCTGGAGGTCCCACAACAAAATTTTATGGACAAATAGTGTTCAGAATGGTCTCAGTCTTGAAAAAAAAACAAACAAAATTTTTTGAAAAAAAATTTAATTCAATCGATTTTAGTCAAAAGTAATCCAAAAGTAAAAAAAATCGGCCATAAAAAATAATTCAAATTAAAAAATCTAAAATCAAGGCCAAGAAATCAAAAACCATCAAAAAAACTTGAAAATATCGGCAAAAAAATAAAAAAAGTCGCGTATAAAAATCAATCATTTAGGTTAAAAAAATCTAAAATATGGGATAAAAAATTCAAAACTTCGAACCTAAAAATCAAAATTGCGGACCAAAAAATCGAAAATTTTGACAAACAAATCGAAAATTTAGAAAAAACAAATAAGGCTAAAAGATTGAAAATTTAGACCAAAATATCAAAATTCGGGCTTAACTATAAAAAATGAAAACAAGGAGATTGAAAATTCAAGTACGAAAATTGCCATTTTCAGCACTCATAAAAAAACATACGAAAAAACTTGAGATTTGCTCTGTAGCAAAGGAAATTTACACTCGGCGATTTGAAAAATTAAAAAAAATTATTACTTGAAGGTTTCGCTTCAAATAAACTTCAATTATTAAAAATTGGTCTACTTTTAATTTCCTGAAAATAACGACATGTTCCTGCAGAAAACAAGGGAATAAACTAAAGATTTGCTCTGTAGTGAAGGAAATTTGCAAAATCACTTGTAGAATTAGTTTCAAAATTACTAAAACTATGCAGAAGTGTACTTTACATTACTTGTAAAAATAATTGCAATATTGCTACTGAAAACAACAGGAATTGACTCAAAACTGCACTGGAGGGAACGGAAATTGCGCTCAATGTTTTGAAAAATCGTAAAAAAAAATAATCACTTGCAGAATTAGCTCTTAATTAAAGTAAAAAAACTAAAATATAAGCACAAAAAATCAAAAATTTAGACAAATATCAAAAATTCACGGTTAAAAAATGCGGACCAAAACTCAACAATTTCAACAAAAAAAAAATCAAAAAATTTAACCAAAATAAAGAATATTTCGGGCAAAAACTCTAAAATTTGGAACGAAGAAATGAAATATACAAAAATGCTGGTCTAAAAATAAAAAAGGCAAACCAAAAAAAAAATCAAGGAAAACTAAATTAATTTTCAATTTTCAGCTCCTAAAATAACTCTTTGGCTCAAAATTAGTTGCCGACCAGAAACTCGAAAACGGCAGTCAAAAAGTAACCAAAAAGTAAAAAAAAATCGCCCACAAAAAATAATAATTCAAGTTAGAAAATCTAAAATGAAGGGCAAGAAATCAGAAACTGTACTTGAAAATATCAAAAATATAAAAAAAATTGCGTGTAAAAAGCAATCATTTAGGTTAAATAAATTTAAAATATAGGATAAAAAATTAAAAACTTTGACCAAAAATTCGATCCTAAAAATCAAAATTGCGGGAAAAATTCGAAAATTTTAACAAAAATATCGAAAATTTAGAAGAAAATTATTTTCTTCGGGAATTTGTAGACACATTATTCAAAATTAGTCTGTCAAAATTTCAACCGTCTGTTGCAATAAATGTGGAATTCCCATGCAAATTTCTGAAAAATGCGCCTTATTGGTCATCAAAATTTGCTTTTTAATGCAACCATTTTTGTTGTGGTGAACTTGCGATTGCTTTCTTTGGAAATTTGTAAAAACACATTATTCCGAATTAGTTTGTCAAAATTTCAACCATCTCTAGTAATAAATGTAGAATTGCCATGTGAATTTCTAAAAATCCGCTTTTTTGTTATCAAAATTTGCTTTTCTAGTGCAACCATTTTTGTTGTGGTAAACTTGTGATTATTTTTTGAAGAAATTTATAAAAGGACATTATTCAAAATTGGTCTGTCAAAATTTCAACCATCTATAGCAATACATGTAGAATTGCCATGTGAACTCCTAAAAAATCCGCTTTTTTTGTTATTAAAATTTGTTTTTTAGTGCAACCATTTTTGTTGTGGTAAACTTGCGATTACTTTCTTTGTAAATTTGTAAAGACACATTGTTCCGAATTAGTTTGTCAAAATTTCAACCATCTGTAGCAATAAATGTAGAATTGCCATGTGAATTTCTAAAAATCCGCTTTTTTTTGTTATCAAAATTTGCTTTTTTAGTGCAACCATTTTTGTTGTGGTAAACTTGTGATTATTTTTTTAAGAAATTTATAAAAGGACATCATTCAAAATTGGTCTGTCAAAATTTCAACCATCTGTCGAAAGAAATGTGTAATTCCCAAGTGAATTTCTGAAAAATTTGCCTTTTTGGTGATCAAAATTTTCTTTTTAGTGAAACCATTTTTGTTGTGGTAAAGTTGCGATGATTTTCTTTAAAAATTTGTAAAGACGCATTATTCAGAATTAGTCAGTCAAAGTTTAAACCATCTGTTAAAATAAATGTGCAATCCCTACTTGTATTTTGAAAAATCCGTCTTTTTGGCCATCAAAATTTTCTTTTTAGTGCAACCATTTTTGTTGTGGTAAACTTGCGATTGCTTTTTTTGGAAATTTGTAAAAACACATTATTCAGATAAGTCTGTTAAAATTGTAACCATCTGTTGAAATTAATGTGGAACTTCCACGCGGTGTTACAGGTGTTGTTTAACATTTAAAAAGATTTTTTAAGAATCAGTTAAAAAAAAAATCTGAGCTTGAGTCTACAGGTAGTGCCATGGCTCCGTGGCTCTATATAACGAGCCGCCCCTGTTATAAACTATGTAATATTATATATTATGTAACTAGGAGATCAAGCGGCAATTTAAATCTGAGAAGATGCTGTAATAAATCTCCGAAGATTAAAACGTAGCTTGATCTCCGTATTGCATATTATTTTTTATTTCATTTCGTTTTTCAAATCTAATTTATTATCAGCCACAATATAACAATTGGTATGATGATTATCGATATTTTGAAAATAAAGAAGAAACCGAACTGCAGACTCAACGAGTGCGTTTGTGCTGCTCCGGTTTCAACACTAAATATCATCGATATAATTATTAGTAACACGAGTTATATTCCGCGAAAGGATATAAGGAATAAAATTTAGTAATATTGATGTCAACTCATAAATTGCAGTGGTTTCATTAAGTTCGTGGGTTTTTGCAGCACAAAAACTCCATAAACTGTGAACACTGCCTCTTTACTTCTCACGGTGTTTCTTAGCGTTGCACTTTTTACCATTTCGCAGACTTCACTGTTAAAAACTGCATCCCGACGATTTTCTACCTCCATTCCATCAAGCATTCTTCGGCCCATCGGGCGAACCGAAATCGCATCGGATGGTCGTGCGGCTTCAGCTCTTGCACCAATTGAATTTTGTACGGCTTCAAACCGTCAAAATTCTTTGAAGGGACGTGCGAGAAATGTTCAATTCCTGCGAGCGGTGTCGAGTTGATGTTGATGTTGATGGATTGTCACTCACACTTTCGGCAACAGCAGCAATATTTTCGATTGAAAGCACTGGACGAGCACGGGAACGCGTTGCTTTATCCATTAACGAGCCACTTTCACGCACACGCTTCACAAATTTATCCACAAACTGCCTGGAAGGGACTTTATTTTTCCCGAATTTTGTGCGCATTTTTCTTGCAGTTTCGGTTGAAGACACCATTTCGGAAGTAAGTTTTCAATATTTCCCAATTTTCCTCGAGCGTAAACTTAACCATTTCGTAAACCGCAAACCTTTTACTAAATATTTGACACATTGGCAAAGTCATTCGAGCTGTCAAAGCCGAAATAATCGATAGTTCAAAAAGCAACCGATAGATGGGCCACCCTGTATAAACAAAAAATGCCTTTTATTTAGTTACGAACAGGTTGAATATTCATAAATTCAGGCTACTTTCGTCTGTATCGAAGTTGACTAATCCATTCTTTTTAATATTTACCCATTCAACATTTGATCGTTTGAAATACCCCGCACGCGGTAATAATTCATATTCCCACCGGTCTTTAATCATTAATTGAAATTCCGATCAAAGGCTAATTGTGTCCATTTCCACTTTGATCAATATATGCAGCAGGCAGGTAAAGTGAAACTTCCCGAATCAGTCGACCGACGTAAAGCGAATTACATTTCGCAATTATAAACCGTCGACGGATTGTCGGTGTGTGTGCTGCTGTACCCCCTTTCATACAAAGGCTCGTGTGCCCGTAATGCGAACGGCGGAAGGCTTTTTAATTGGCGGTGGAGGGAGGAAGATTGTAAGAAAACTGAAATTGCAAAGGGTTGCTCCGGTTTTCACGTTTTGCGCCGTTACGGAGGACAAAGAAAGTGAGGATATTAGAGTCATATCTCTTTGTTTATTGGTGATAAACTGCTTCCCCGAAGATGGGTGTGTAGTTAATATCAATTACGTGTGGTTGCTTTATTAATCACTGGTAGATTTCATTATAATAATGATAATAACTATTTATTGCTCAGCAGGAAACATGCCCCAATTACAATACGAATAATAAAACGACAGAAGATATGTATAGGGAATACTCCTTTACAAAAAATCGAGATTTAATGGTTTAACTCTTGGCTGTTACAATTTAAACCACCAAATTTAAGCAATTTGTGACACATAGGACTACAAAATAAACCATTTACAAATACTTTACTTAAATGTATATAATGTTTAACGGGAACGTTAATTCTTTTGGCAGGTCATCTCTATTCTTTAATTCAATTAAAATTTAATTCAACGTAGCGTTTTCATTTTTAAAGAAAAATTTTTCGCACACAGAATTTTTGCTGCTTTCATTGTAGATATCTTCGGCCGCTGGACGTTTAGGACTTGTTACTGCCCCAATCTCCGTACATTCCCTAATTCTGTGAAATTCCGTACTTCTAACCAATCCTAAATATAATATATGTTTATGATTCGATTCCATATTGCAATAACTTGCGCACCACTTACCTAATGAATCGACAATTTTGTGTACGACGGCAGTAGGTTTTAAGGCCTCTTGTATTAAAGCTTTATATAAGATAATTTTGGATTGTTTTTCCTCGAGCGTTAATGCTCCAAATTCTAACCATTTCCGGCGAAAATGACACCAAACTTGTTCCGGGTGTATATCCATAGTTAAAAATAAAATAATTACTTCCAAAAAAATCGCGGGATGAGAGGAATCCATTCTTACACGATCAAGGGAAGAAATAACTGGCTAAAAACACAAAAACTGAGGCGAAACGCGTGTAACCGGTGAGACACAAGGAACGGCGAGAGATCAGCTGATCATAACAACGGCCATTGCTGTTTTAAGCAGTTTGGGCCTATAAAAACGGCGCTCGTTTGGCCAATCACAACAACGTATTTTCGCGGCAATAATTTGATTTAGTCCGCCTGGTTATTAAATGAGGTATAGTATGGATCGTGGATCGGGGCGCATCCATTTTAGGAATAATTAAATTAGGAATAGGGACCAAATGTGAAATGAAATTACATCGGAGCTGAGCAGTCCGTAAATTCGGAACCCCATCAAACGCATAGAGATTTATTGGAAACTATTTCAATTTAATGGGAGAACTGGATTCTATTAAGCAAACTGAGTAGAGGAGGGTTAAAGCTAGAGAGAGAGAAAGAGAGAGCAAAAAATCATACACCTGCCGGCAGGGTTTGCTTTACGATTCGCCATTAAACGTAATTAATGGACGCTTCGGAGGAAAATACCGCTCGTGGACGTTTTATTTCTTTACGTGGAAAGTTCTACAATGGAGTTGATGTATAAAAAAAAATGGTGATGTGGCCATCATGTTACTTTCTCCGATTTGATGGTATCATAGCCATTTATATTTACGTTTATTTTTCATTGAAATCATTTAAATGTACATCGAGCGTTGCGTAAACTCGGATGAAACTGACGTTCAAAACGTCAAAATTATGAAAGATGGAAAAATTATACTTCAAATTCAAAAACTCAGTTTACTCAAAAACTAACGAGATTTCGAAGAAAACGTATTCTTTAGAAGTTGTTCATTTTGGCATTCTCTACAATTATTATTCACATAAATTTGCTGTAACTATTATCGTTTTATAATTATAAACCAACAATTAAAAAAAAAATAATAAATTTTTTTCTCGAATAAAAATGATTTTATGAAAAATGTTTTCAAGCAAAAGATGTTCATTTCTTTGTTGTCTTCAATGTTTGTTTAAATGTTTTTGTGATATTTTTTATATTTAAGAAAATATTGGCAAAAACAAAAAAAAACAGTTAAGGTAAACACCCACTTCCGGTGTACGAAATTTTACCAAAAGCTTTTCAGTTCTTCGGATTAATATTGAAATAAAATATTTTGGGAAAAATCCTCGAACAGGTCGATTTTCTTTTAATTTCCATTGATCGCTCAGCTGTGTTAATGTCCCAATTAAGTGGAATACAATCGATTACAAAAGAAAAATTCCGAATGTTTTCGCATTAGATATCGTTGACAATTAATCACATTATATATAGGGTGGAACGAAAAAATATGAAAAATTGTGTCATTAGATCCGCACGAAAAACAAAGCAGTTACGAGGACAAACACAAAAAGAACGCCCTCGTAAGTGGCCGGTGTCCTCTTCCCTACCATATAAATGGACTCAATATCGATTTGTTTACTCTATCCCAACCCAACCCAACTTATTCCATCCCGCCGAGTGCTGGCCCAGAATGCAGAAGCTTAATGAGGATGCAGACACAGAAAGAAGTTATTTTGTTGACGGAAGTACTCGCCCGAGAGAAACCGTGTACGAGTGTTCATCTATTAATACTCGACGAACTCTTCAAGACTTAATTACTACGGCGAAATTGTGCAATTTCTACGTTAAAAGTTTGCAAGTTTTGTTCGTGCAACCAAATCTTAGATTGAAGTAAAAATTGTTGATTTTTATGCATTTTTATTACATATCAAGCCGTCTTCTAAATAAAACAAAAAATGCGATTGAGACTAAAGTGTTCGTTAATGTGAATGCCTGGTTAAGCCACTGTTGGGAAAATAAACCCATAACACTTATATAAATCTGTTTTATTTCATTCGTACTTCAAACTTGTACAGGGTGGCCCATCTATCAAGTTATTACAACACCATAAAGAAAAATGTAAAAGTGTAAATGACTTACTGGATGATAACAGACCGCTGTTTAACATCGATAACTTGATGGTGTTTGGGATATTGACGAAGGAATTGGCGGCGGAGAGATGCCTCTTCTTCCTCGGCTTCTTGTCGTTGTCGCCATGTCGAGGCGTGGAACGCGACCTGTGCTTCTTGCGCGTGCTGCTCGACGAACTCTGCTTACTCTTCGATTCGGAGGCACTCATCACTTCAAACTATTTTTATCGCGCGCGAATTCCAACGTTCCATATTTTAATGTCTAAATTCCAACCTGCAACAAAAATAATCGTACAAATAAGAAATTCGCAAATAGCTTTTTTTTGAGTCACCAAAATAATTACAAATTTTCAAGAAATTATGCTCAGTTCACATGAATTTATCTCAAAAGCTATGGATGGGGTGTTTGCAATTTTTTATTGAATTATAATCCTGGATGGATTTTGAGTAAATTTGGAAAGTTTCAAGTCGATAACAGAGATAACTTTTTAAGAAATCGTCTCCTGGCGGATTTTCCTTCCTCACATCATAAATTAAAAGTGATCCGTCTTCTAAATTGCAATTTTTTTTTTCATTTTAATGCTCTCTATACAGATGTTTATATATTTTTATCAAATAACAATTTCCTATGTAATGTTTGTTTGGTAATCGGGAGCTTTAAACTGAAACTAGTAATGCGAAAGTATAAAACGATACGAGAGACAATCCGACCAAATTCCCGGCGGTACAGCGCAAAAAGTGAACGAGTAGAATGAAAGCGGGAATTCGCCGGAGTAAAATAATCTCCAAAGTTTGTAATACTCGCGAAAAGCCATTACGCCGCCGATGCAACTTACGTAAGATTTCTGCGGAGAGCCTTCGATGAAAGTTTTTTAAGCCGCAATTATTACTTTATATTCTTTATCGGTAATACATCTTAATTCTGTGTGCAGCTGTTCTTTTATTATTGTATTTTTTAATATTTCAATCGTACATTATTATACAAGTTTAATAAGAGGGTATATTGTGGCACGGGTGGGATTGGTGCACGACTCGCACGGCGAGGAGTGCTCCAATGTAACGAGTGCCCCACAATATACCCTCTTATTAAACAACTATAATATACTATTTTTTCTACTTTGGTTTTAGTTAAGGAATTATTTCGAAAATAAAATATTTACTTAAACCTAGTGAGTTTTATCTTTTAACATTTGGCAGCACTAAAAACATTTGATCCTTTCGAACGAATTTAATATTTGACATACGTATTTCTACGGCGATTTCAATAGTTAATTTTAAAACATATTAAATCAAGAATATTACTTACACACCTCCAGAAATAAGGGAGGTTGCCAAGGGTGCGATAAACAAACTATTTCCACGTAAGTTGTAACCAATTTAAGCTTATAAAATAATGCAACGCCTAAATGATAATCCAAATTTAAAGTTATGTTTACATTTGTTTCTCGTTCCTCGTGTCGGGCATCGATCGACGCTAATTAAAAATCCACACCGAATTAACGCACCGACTCAAGCGGCTCTTTTTCGCCGCGAATGAAACATGCATTATACTCTCGCTGTTTCTTCCGTGATATTCGTTTTGCAAACAAAGTGATAATACATATAATAAATTATAAGCTTTCCTCTGTGTATGTTGTGTTGCCTAAACGTCGTCACCGAGAGCCAAGTGAATTCATGCGTCCGGCCATTGTCACCGAGTTCCTACATTTTCCACGCGGATAATAAGCGAACAACATGATGCCTCTGTTTTCTTTAACCTTAGTGGTACTGGTGGCGAACTCCCCAATATGCATTCGAACATATTCAGTGTGTAACGCATTGGACGGCTCCAATTGTCCTACGAATTAACGGCAATTTTACATTTTGATGTCGACATATGTCACGTTTAAGTACTGCCAATCGCAACAACTAAAATGTTACCACAAATAGTTTAATAATGAGCAAAACTGTAAAATAAAAATTCTCATTATTAAACTTTTTTTGATATAACAAAAGGTCGATTGTTAAAGTAGAAAAAGATATTTACAATACTGAAATTAGCCGAGTTATGTAATCATAATAATATTAATTCATGAATATTGGCGGCGTTTACTTGGTGGTGTATCTTGATATTATTTCCAAATAAAACACTTAAAACTTTGTTCACATTTATCAAATATACAGTGGTAAAACAAAGTTTTAAGTATTTTATTTCGAAACAATAATATTACTATTGTGGCAATCATACACTCAGCGTAATTTTCATCGTAATCAGAATTTCTTTGGCTCATATCGTCAGCAACATGCGATTTTATTGGCAATTCATTTGCCGCGCTTATTACAAATCGATTGATTGTAATTTCTGTTCTTGACGCACAATCAACGTGGGATTAATCACGGCATTGTGCCGTAATCAAATACACGTTTTGTGGGATGGGACAATAATTGTAATAATTGTCGAACATCGATTGCGGATCGGGGAAAATAATCGTGTGTCGGTCATTAGACCCCCTCCTCTGTATCCTGTCGCCGGCGAATAGAATTGAATTGCGTGGCAGGGTTTGATGGTTCGCAAATTTTGCGATTCGTGAACGAATGCGTAATTGGAATTTTGCAATGGATGTCGTACGTAATCGAATTATTTTCTTATATTGCAATGGGAAACGTGAAATAACTCGTTCGTATCTATTCAATCGATTGTAATTTTAATTAAAATTTTTGATATTTCAATCATTCAAAGCTCAATATGCTTCATATTAAAAAAATATATATTTCCTAACATTTTCACTGTTATTTTGACAGTTTGTGTTCGTTAAATTTACTTCCAGGAAGACAATGCATTAATAAAAATAAAAATTTGCAACACCATCTCGGTGGATGCGCCGGGAAAATCAGTGTCTGGAAATTCATGGCTAACTTCTCGCCGCCAATTATCGTAACAAATATATAACCGCGGTCGCGGTGGCTTAGTGAGTAGAGCCCCTCCCCACGGGCCTCGTGGTCGTGGGTTCGAATCCCATCCGTGTGGTCACTTTGTCGGGACGAAGAAGTGGCCCACACCATGGATGTTTAGTGCATGTTCCAGTCATTATTAAAATGAAATCTCAAAATAACTTTAATTCCAATTCCAAATCAATCGCACTTCCTCAACCCGAATTCCCGTCAATCATCCTTCCTTTAAAAAAAATTTAAAAAATATATACTGAATGTCTGAGATAAAGGGCGAACATAGGAATTTAACATGTAAAATTAAATATGTGTAATTATTAGCTCCCTTGTTCATTTTAGAGAAAAACCGTAAAGGAATATTTTTTAGAGAATTAAAAATTGTAAATGTATCATCCATTTAATTTACGTTTGTACTAGAATACACCTCAGAAATAATAAAAATAAGTTGAACAATGTACCATTTAATAAAAACCCTTGCCATGAGTTTGACAAATGTCATGTCATGAAAAGCTTTTGGTAAAATTTCGTACACCGGAAGTGGGTGTACTGTTTTTACTGTTTTTTTATTTTTTTCCAATATTTTCTTAAATATAAAAAATATCACAAAAACATTTAAACAAACTTTGAAGACAACAAAAAAATGAACATCTTTTGCTTGAAAATATTTTTCATAAAATCATTGCTATTCGAGAAAAAAATTCATTATTTTCTTTTTAATTTTTAGTTTATAATTATGAAACGATAATAGTTACAGCAAATTTATGTTAATCATAATTGTAGAGAATACCAAAATGAACAATTTCTAAGGAATAAGTTTTTTAAATTTTTAGTATAATTTTTCCATCTTTCATAATTTCGACGTTTTAAACGTCAGTTTCATCCGACTCGATGTACATTTAAAATATGATTTCAATAGAAAATAAACCATGAAAACGTAAATATAAATGGCTATGATACCATCAAGTCGGAGAAAGTAACACCATTTTTTGGTTCTTGTAACTGTTATTATAATTAGATTATTTATTTAATAGATTAATCGAACAATCTTTTAATTTTTCGAATGGAATAATCTTTTATGCGAATATTTTCTGTTTATGAATAAATGTTTTATTCATGTACGTCAAACTTGATTTTTCTCCTTGTGACCAATTAAATATTCAAGTAATAAAGACACAGAATAGCCTGAATATATAAATATTCAGCTTCTTGTATATTCAGGCTATTTTTCGTCATTATTACTTGTATTTAATAAATCTGCAATAAGTGAGGTTGTCTCAAGTTTTTTTTTTTTTTATGTGAAGGATGGTTGACAGGAATTCGGGTTGAGGAAACACGGATGATTTGGGAATTCTGTAAGTCTCACAAATAATTTTTATAACCAAAAGGTGTTCAGAATGGGATTTTAGACTAGAATAAATTTTTGAAGAAAAATTAAATTTAATCGTTTTTCGGCGTTTCCAGCAGTTGTACGAACGGACGTAGCCAACTAGGGCATTCTGCCACAACCGATAATTTGTATAATAATCATTTATAATAATGAAAGGGACATACACTGAACATCCATGGACTCGCACGGCTATTTTTCGTTCCGAAAAATTAACCGCGCGGATGGGATTCGAACCCACGACTACGAGGCCCGTAAGCAGGCGCTCTACTCACTGGGCCACCGTGGCCCCCTTGTCTCAAGTTAATTTAGTTAAATATTTCTTTTTTAAATGATAAAATATGCAATTTTTTACTTCAACAATTTGACATTTTAAAATATACCTTTTTAACATATAAAATATGCCATATTTGACTGTTAAAATATGATACTTTTAACGGGTAAATATGCCAATTCTCATTGTTAAAACATGCAATTTTTTTCGGAGGAGAAATATCCCTTTTTAACTTTCAAAATCTGCCACTTTTGGCTTGTAAAATATGCCACTTTTGACTGGTAAAATATGTCATTTTTTACTGTTAAAATATGCTATATTTGACTATTAAAATATGCTATTTTTGATTGATAAAATATGCCATTTATGACTATTTATGACTTTGACTGGTAGAATATGCTCTTTTTGCCTGATGAAATATACCATTTTTGACTATTAGAATATGCTATTTTTGACTGGTAAAATATGCCATTTTTTACAGGTAAAATATGCCATTTTTGACTACTAAAACATGCCATTTTTGAATGGTGAAATATGCCATTTTTTACGGGTAAATATGCTCTTTTTGACTGGTGAAATATGCCATTTTTGACTATCAGAATATGCTCTTTTTGACTGTTAAAATATGCCATTTTTTACAGGTAAAATATGCCATTTTTGACTACTAAAATATGCCATTTTTGAATGGTGAAATATGCCATTTTTGACTATTAGAATATGCTATTTTTGACTATTAGAATATGCTATTTTTGACTGGTAAAATATGCCATTTTTTACAGGTAAAATATGCCATTTTTGACTACTCAAACATGCCATTTTTGAATGGTGAAATATGCCATTTTTTACGGGTAAATATGCTCTTTTTGACTGGTGAAATATGCCATTTTTGACTATTAGAATATGCTATTTTTTACAGGTAAAATATGCCATTTTTGACTACTAAAATATGCCATTTTTGAATGGTGAAATATGCCATGTTTTTACGGCTAAATATGCTCTTTTTGACTGGTGAAATATGCCATTTTCGACCATTAAAATATGGTATTTTTGACTAGTAAAATATAATATTTTTGACTGTTAAAATATGCCATTTTTAACTATTAGAATATAATATTTTTGACTGATTAAAATATATCATTTATGGCTATTAAAATATGGTATCTTTGACTGGTAAAATATGCCATTTTTGAATTTTACAATATGAATTTTTTTACTATTAAAATATGCTAGTTTTGACTGTTAAAATATGCCATTTTTGACTATTAGAACATGCTATTTTGGACTGTTAACATATATATTATTTGACTAGTAAAATGTGCATCTGTCAACAAAAGTCTTGAATTTACAGTACGATTTCTGGAAACAGTGCATTTTCGGTCATCAAAATTTGTCTTTAAACGCTGCTATTTTTGTCAAAACAAAGTTTGGTTAATTTTATATAGGCGATTCTAAAGATGTGTTACGTCAAAATTTCAAGCATGTGTCGACTAAATTGTGGAATTTACAGTGCGATTTCTATAAAAAGTGCAATTTTTGTCTTCAAAATTTCTCAGTTTTGTTATAGCAAAATTCGGATAATTATCTTTAAGCAGATCTAAAGATATTTTATTTAGGATGTATCTGTCAAAATTTCAAACATCTGTCAACAAAATTTTGGAAATTACAGGGTGAAAATGTAATTTTGATCTTCAACAATTATCTTTTAGCGCTGTCATTTTTGTTAGAAGAAAGTTTGGATAATTTTGTTTAGACGGTTGTAAAGATATGTTATTAGGGATAATTCTGTGAAAATTTCAAGCATCTGTCTATAAAAATATGGAATTTACAGGGTAATTTCTGGAAAAAGTGCATTTTCTGCCTTCAAAATTTGTTTTCAAGCGCAAACATTTTTGTTTGAGTAAAGTTCGGATAAGGCAATTCTAAAGATATTTTATTCTGGATGATTTCAAGTATCTGGAAACTACAGGGCGATTTCTGGAAAAAGTGCATTTTCGGTCATCAAATTTTGCCCTCTAGCGTAGCCATTTTTGTTAGAGCAAAGACATTTAATTGAGGATCATGTGCAACAGAAAATATAAACTATTAAATATGCAGCGACAAAAATTCTCCCTTGTTTTCAGTATAATCGTCCCTTTTCAAAAACCAGCAGTAGTTACCCAACAGCGTCCAGTGCAGTGACGGTTCGCGGGGCTTTTTCTGGTACGGCCGAGGAACAAGAGGTGGTAATACAGATAGGTAGGGTCAGTTGCAGAGACGGCTGGCTGCGTGACCGCACTTATCTGTATTACCACCTCTTGTTCCTCGGCAGTACCAGAAGAAACCCCGCGAACCGTCACTGGTCCAGTGATATCTTATTTCCATTGTCAACAATTGCAAGCAGAAATTAAAGTAGTAAAGAAAGATAACTTATAACATAGCAAACCCCAACAAACTGTACGCTTAGTTAAATTACCAAATAACAGTAACAAGTCCAGATAATTGAAAGATGATGCAAAAGAGATCTTGGAAGAATTTGGTGTTCCAAATAATAAATTCGTATTCGCCCTGTTTCTGAAATTTTTGGTCCGTGGCTTAAAATAATTACTACTTACATTTTCAAATCCACTAACGTATGAGGTTATTGCTATAGTTGCAACACGGCCAAACTCCGACGTTGAAAATAATCAATATTTTTTAAGCTATCATATAGGGATGCAAGGAAATGGGCGGCGTCTTAATTGCAGTAAATTACAGAAGGATATTGAAAGAAACAATACGTGAGATATCTGATTAAAGAGCTCAGGCATCGTTGAAATAACCTTCTGTCTAGTGTAGTGTTAGGTATATTATGTTCATTAAAAAAAACAAAAAACCTCAAGTGTGCCATGATTTTTTATATTTAAAAATTTTAGTTGGCACACATGTTAGGAATTGACACACAAAACGTCAGATCTTTCTAAAATTTGCAATTATTCCGTGCTCACAATGGTTTACAGCAACCAGCAAAAAACGTTTCTAATTAAAAGTTATTTCCGAAATGGGACTAAAGTTGACGGAAATTGGATGTATTCATTCGACGCACCTTTAACAGAGTTTCAGGAAGAATTTCCTAACGTTCCCATTATTTATGATGAATTTAAAAATACCTTATCACGATCTGTTGTATAAGATGAACCTACGTCTTCTCTGCGTCGTTTATCACAGCAAATTAATTCATCGGTAGGAACATGCCGCAAGTAACATAACCTCAATATGTGTTACCAACTTAAATTTGTAAAAATAAAAAAATCATGGCACGCTTGAGGTTTTTTTTTAATGAACATACTTTACTTTCTGTTGTCACATATTGTGTATATAGAATTAATTCTTAGGACTTTTTGCAATTAATTATGTACAGACCAAAATTATATAATTAAATCAGTAACATCAAAGTACTTGAAACGAATAATATTATCTGGAACATGTTAACGTTTGTGTATTATGCAAATTGAATCCGAGCGAAGTGAATGGAAGTGATACATATATATCATGTACACACATTTGGGCCACATGCCTTTGCAATGTACGCGGCTGCAGCATGTTCCGCAATACAAAACAAGGACCCGCCATAAACACACACTTAAATCACAAGACTTGATTTATATTGGTAGTATTAAATTAAGTCATACACCATATTGCAAATAGCTATAAAATATAAATAACGAATCTTGTCATAACTATTTGTCAATGTCAATGTTGAAACCTGTCACTTTTGTTATTATTATGAATGAAGGTATATTTTTACATGTACGAAGTTTCATTATATTTTATTTTTGTAATTTGTCATTGTAAAATAAAATTCTATTCTATTCTATTCTAAACAAAATTTAGCAACAACATGTAAATTACGAATAAATTTCGTACTCTTATGTTTAAATATGGGAAAGTGTATATCAAATGAAAGAATATTTAATGTACTTTTGTACTGTGAAATAATATACAGGTTATTCCATTTAAAAACGTAAAAAAATGGTTCAGTTTGTTAATATCGATCATATACGTAGTGAGATATAGTGAGTTATGTTACGTTATGTATAAGATAAAAAAAATATTATTGAAGGGCAACAATCGAATTAGCACTCGTTTACATTATTAATAAGAGAAGGAACAATTAATGAAACTGTATACATTTTGTTGTTTGTTTTGTTTTTGGTTATCTTGAAAATGTCATAATAAGGCGAAACTATAGTCTGTTCACGTTAAAGATGCAGTCGGTGGAAGAAACGAGAGTCGCTTAATCAATTCATTAGACCAGGGGTCTCCAAACTTTTTCCATCGCGGGCCATATATATAATTCTTCATAACCTAGTGGGCCAAGGTATAATCAATTTTATAACTAATTTCAAAACCTATAACAAAACATCGTTGTAGAATTTTAAAATGTGACATTTACGAAAAATGTAACTGCTTGTCATGGGCCGGATTCGTTGAGGTCGCGGGCCGCATTTGGCCCGCGGGCCGTAGTTTGGAGACCCCTGCATTAGACGCAAACGATTGATCGTTCAGTGATGCGGGATCAGTTTGTATTTTGTCGATTGCAGGGTGTTGAATTTGCAAAGCGCGCCATAGGGATTTACATGTAAAATTTTAAATGTATTAATATTGGCTCCCCTAATTATTTGACAGTGTCGGTCTTCTTACATTATTTTTAAAGCTTTTTAAGCTGAATGATTTGGAACCTTACTGCTTTCTGCAGAGTATTTACCGAGATATTTGCAAAAAACTTTACAATTATTTTGAATTGAAAACAAAGGTTTGCCATGAAATCATAATGGCGGATATTTCATTTTGTTCTAAAAAATGACGTTTGCTGTCGAATTACGATTTACAACCGGCCGTGTATTCTACACAGGGAAATGTATTTGAACCCTTTAGGTCCCAGGGGTCGTTGGAAGTACATGGCCAAAAAACGCCAAACAGCGCAATAAGGCTTGTCTTTATCAGTTGTGAAGGGGCCCGACAAAAAAAAATTCAACATCGCGATCGCGCTTCTTAGGCCTCAAAGAGTTAGTTACAAGGTTTTAGTTAGGTACTATTTAAGAAATGTACGTGATTTATTTAGTGTTGAATTTCCGGAACAGCAAAGAAATTGTTTATTGGATAATTACTAATTTACTTACTAAATTTGAAGTGTGTTATAATTGCCTCCTTAATTAATTTATAGTATCGGTTTACTTACATTTTTTTTTTTAATACTTATTGAAATTGCTGGGTATCGCCTTCTCTAGAAATTGTACACTGAACAAATCATGTTGTATCTGATTAAAATCTTTTAATTTGAAATACTTTTTCTTGTATAAAATTCACGTCCAGTTGTAAATCGTAATGTGACAGCAGCTGTCACTTTTTAGAACAAAATGAAATATCCGCCATTATGATTTCATGGCAAACCTTTGTTTTTGATTCAAAATAATTGTAAAGTTTTTTGCAAATATCTCGGTAAATACTCTGCAGAAACCATTGAGTAAGGTACCAAATCATTCAGCACAAAAAGCTTTAAAAATAATGTAGTAAGACCGATGCTGTCAAATAATAAGTGGAGCCAATATTAACACATTTCAAATTTTAGATGTAAATCTCTATGGTACCCTTTGCAATTCAACATCCCATATAGGATGTTTTATTTAAAAAAAAACAACTTAAGTTTAATATATAAGCCCTCCGTGATGAGCTGAAACAACGATCAGAGAATGGTGAACTCAACCTGAGGATAAAATATTTATATGATGTTCCCAAAATAGTCCAGGGAAACTGAATACTTCCCAGCACACACCACTTTCTGTATATTATCAAAATGTTAGGGGGTTGAGTTCTAAAACTAAGTTATTTTATGATAATGTATGTACAAATGACAGTAACATTTTTTGCTTGACTGAAACGTGGTTACATTGCGGTATTCTCGATTCTGAATTATTTCCACATAACTTCAACGTATATCGATGTGACCGTCTGAACCGTCGTGGTTGAGGAGCGTTGATAGCTGTCAGTTCTAAATTTCAATCCGAATTAATTTTTAGATCTAATGATTTTAATATTGAATTGGTAATTGTAAAAATAATGTTGAATTTTAAAGTATTGTACGTAGCATGTGTATACATTCCCCCATCATTAGTTTCAACTGATTTAGAGAATATATTTGAGATCTTGGAGCAGAAATTAAATTTTCACGAACAAGTATTAATTCTTGGTGATTTTAATTTACCTAGTTTACGTCATATATAACATGTGGTGAGGGTTTGAACCCACAAATAGCAACCTACAATAATTTTATGCAATTTAATAAATTAACTCAGCACAACACTGTGTTGAATAACAATCAAAGAATACTTGACCTTATTATTTCTGGGCCAAATTTAAAATGCAATATTTGCCATGATTTAGGATTAGTTAATGAAGATTTGCATCATCCGGCATTACTTTGTGATTTAGAGTTAACTACTGAAACCAAATCTAATTTTACTTCTAACTTATCACAAATTTCTTATGATTTCTCCAAAGCGGACCTAAGAATATTATACAGTGAAATATCCTTGATAAACTGGGACACTGTCATGTATTTGAATGAGCCAAATGAGGCATGTACTGTTTTTTATGAGTTGCTTACTAAAGTACTCTCTAAATGTGTTCCTGCTCGAAAAAGTAATTCAAAAAATAAATATCCTCCATGGTTCAGTACATCTTTAAGGAAAATAATAAATAGTAAAAATCGTGCCATCAAAATGTTTAAAAAACATAAATTTAGTTATTTAAAATTAAAAATAAGTCGATTGAGAAGCGAAATTCATAATTTAATCAAAATTGATCATAAATGTTATACCAAATGGAACAAAATATTTTGCGTGAACCCAAAAAATTATTTTCATATGTAAACATAAAAAGGTCAACTACTCGAATTCCAGGAAGTATGCATTTTGAAGGAATTAACCTTACTAATCCTAAAGAAATTGTTGATTGTTTTACAAAAAATTTTGAAAGTGTGTTTATAAAAAATCATAACACATGATACAGAACCTTATAATAATTCAAATTATCCTAATTGTAATATAGACAAAGTATGCGAAATTGATATTGAAAATGCAGCTCGCGAGTTAAAGGGCAATAATAGTGCTGGAGCGGATGGAATTCCAGCCTATGTAATAAAAGATTGTATACAATGCTTCCTTAAACCACTAATGCACATATTTAATTTAATTATTAAGTCAAATACCATTCCCGACATATGGAAAATAGGTAGAGTTACACCTATCTTTAACAGTGGCGATAAATCAGATATTTTGAATTATCGTCCTATTACTGTGGTTAACAATTTTTCGAAATTATTAGAAATTATTATTTGTAAAATTATGTACAATCATGTTAGCACGTTTATTACAACTCGTCAGCACGGTTTTGTAAAGAAAAGATCAATTGTATCAAATCTGCTTAATTTCACAGACTATGTTTCCCGTCATCTTGATGAGCGCAAACAAGTTGATTTTCAAAAAGCGTTTGATACAGTTGATCATAATATTATTGCTAGAAAGATGCGTTTTTATGGTTTTACTGAGCAAACTGTTTCTTTAATTCGTTCCTATCTTTACAACCGAAAGCAATTTGTTCAGTACATGGGTCATAGTTCAAATAGATATGTCGCTTCCAGTGGTGTTCCGCAAGGATCTAACCTGGGACCACTGTTGTTTATAATTTTTATCAATGATGTTGTAGATGCTCTTCAGTGTAAGGTACTTCTATATGCCGATGACATGAAATTATTGAACGTCATAGAGTCTGTGCAAGATTGTATTACCTTACAAAATGATATTTTTAAAATCCAGCAGTGGTGCCAGGCAAATAGATTATCTCTGAATGTTTCTAAATGTAAGTGTTTGTCATTCTCACGAAAGAATGAACAAGTACAATTTGATTATGGGTTGCAAAATGTGTGCTTTGAACGTCAGGATACTATTAGAGATTTAGGAGTAACATTTGATTGTCAATTAAGCATATTAATAACATTTGCTTTAAAAGTATCAAAATGTTGGGATTTATTCACCGTACATGCAGGGATTTTGAAAACATAAAAGTTATTAAAAAATTGTATTCCTCGCATGTACGTTCAATTCTTGAATTTGCCTCTATCATCTGGTCACCGCATTTTTTCATTCACATAAATAGTTTGGAAAGAATTCAGAAGAAATTTCTAAAAATGTTATATTTTAAAACGTACAATGAATATCCATCTATATGTGTAACATATGATGAACTTTTCTTTCCAATCTTTGCATCATAGGCGTAATAATGCATTTGTATTGTTTCTTTATGGGGTGATACATCACAAAATAGATGATCCGAACATTGTTCGTAAATTGAATTTTTTAGTTCCTCGAATTTCATCTCGCAGCAGTCAACTCTTCTATTATCCTCAAACTAATACCCTTGCACATTTTAACTCTCCTATAAACACGATGGTCAGAATATATAATGGTATCCATTACTCAGTTGATATTTTTAATATGTCGCGAAAAATGTTACTGGATAATATTTCCACATTATGGTAATATTATTTTCTTTAGTTAATTGTATTATTTTAATTTTTAATTGTTGTTTTGTATAGATATATTTATGCCCCTCTGTATTGTGTGTAGGTTTATATATTTTACGTTTATTTTATTTTTTTTTGCCATATATGTGTAATGTCATATATTGCTTTCAAATATGTATTAAGTTTTAACTTTCCCTGTAAATGGATGTTTGTGTCTGTTGGGAAAATAAATAAATAAATAAATAAAATAAAAATATATATATAGCCTATTCGGTGGAATCTGGCGGCCAAGGTCGTAAAATGGTCGGTCCGCCCTGAGGATCGACGCACCCTTGAAGAAAAGGTATTGGTGGTTCGTCTAATTGCATCCCATACGTCTATTACTGTCCGCTCCTATTGGTATACGAACTTTTGCACCAGTACTTTTCAACAAAGATTGGATTGAGATACAAAATATTACGTCCCCTACTTACCGAGCTCCGACCCCCTTTTACGATCGCAGCCGCCAGATTCCGGAGAACTGGCTATAACTTTGATATGAACCACCTTATATAAATGTCAATATTTTTATGAAATGTAACATATTATTGTATGCATAAAACATTTTTAATATTTTGATTTTGACCGTTCCCAGAGCGGTAAAACACCTTGTACAAGATGCCAGGAAATGAACCGATTTTCAATTTATCTTACATGTCGAGTAGAAAAATAAACATGGAGAATTTCCGATTCCACGAAGATATTTATTATTAATGCAGTGAAATGAAATGTGGGACGACATGCACTTGACCAAAAATCTTGACCCATTTGTGACCAGGCCGTATAAAATGCAAGGTTGGCCGGAATATATGTAAGCATCGGCGGCTCTCTGTTCCCCCCCCGCCCCGCTCGCTCTTCCCGCCTGGCGTCCCGACGCGTCTCGTCCAAAAATACCGCCCATTCTGTTTACATCCCGAACGTACAATTAGCTGTCCGGAGCCCGGCTTTTGAAATTTATGGATGTGACAGAAAAAAAAAGTCCGCTAATTTAAAATGGGTTACAGGGGGTTAATTATGGGGACGTCGCACTGTTTTTTTTTTTCGTCGTCGACGTACGTGCGTGCCGAACGATCAACAGGTGCGTCGTCCTTGATGGGTGCAAATTATGGGGAGGATGTGAGGGTGTTAATATTTTTATGGGCAGGGGAAATTAAATTAGCGAAGCGCTCTCTCAACCCTTGTGGACACTTAATTTATCATTATTTTGTAAATGTTGAAAGAATGCATTAGCTTACAAATTTAAATTCATTTTGGACTGTTGATGATGATCAATACGACTGGTTCGAAATGTCGTGAAATAGCAATATTTCATAATTGAAAGACAAAAGCTGTCACTTCAACAGTGTACTTCGTCAAACAATTAGTACATAACTTGAAGCAATCATTGCCCCACCGAGTACCCGCGTTCTTTCTTATACTATTCCTTATCTGTTGGTATTTTGCAGTCAGATATTCTATTTTTTCGAAGAATATTTAGTAAGCGAAACAGACCTCCAGCATGGAAATCCGCAAATCGGTGACGCCAAAACTTTTTTAGCTTCTGTGTCTTTAAATCCGTACATGTCAGGTAATGTAGAGACTACACCATTGGTTACTTTGTCGTAGCCACCAATCCACGATATGATACCACGATGGTATTTCGAAGTACTTGAGACCGTAATTTAAACGGATTATTCAAGTTTAACTTTGAATTACTTCTAGACACAATCTAGCTCCAACTGAAATCATTTTTGATTCCGCACTTTTTTAAACAAAAACAGCGGAAAATAACAAAGGGGAGCCGCAAAACCACCATAGAGTATACTTTTTTTAGTTTATTCTGACATCGTGACATTTCTATTATTCTAACCAGTAATTACTGATTAATATCCAACTTTTCAAATTTTGCGTTAGAGCAGATTTCAATAACAATTTATGCAGATGCTATTTTAAGAATCCACTCGGATGAAGTACATATCGCTTACATCACATTATTT
Organism: Ocypus olens; assembly: GCA_910593695.2. Classification (NCBI taxonomy): domain Eukaryota; kingdom Metazoa; phylum Arthropoda; class Insecta; order Coleoptera; family Staphylinidae; genus Ocypus; species Ocypus olens. Next base: position 806,502 of record OU343049.1, read on the forward strand.
AAAATTTATAACGAATTACGTACGGGACGACTAGTGTGTGTGCGTTATAAATATTTATAGTAATATATCGAAGGCGTAATATAACTGTGCGGTCGCTGAATAAAATATGAGGGCGTTTCGAATTTTCCAACCTTTCTCCCTGCACCAACCGGAAAATGAAATGTAAACACGGCTCATAACGAACGAATATAAAATGCTACCGGATTACCACATCATCACCAGGGTTAGGCTAATGATAAAACGCTTTCAGCTTTGCATTTTCTTTTATATCAAAAAATACGTATAATATTTAATATTCTTTTACTTCTTAATTTTTACATTACAAAATGTGAAAATGGTGGGATGAAAGATATGTGTGAAAGTGTTAACCAACAGATTTATTAGCGTTTTTAGAGAGATATGTTTGATCATTGGTATACGTTCATTATGTCACTGTCACTGTCACTGGAATAAAAAAATATAGATAGCGCCGACGATATTCTAGACAGAATTTTAAGGTTATTTTTCGCTTCCCGTCAAATGTCAATGAATAATCACCGGAATAAAAAAAAATAGATGGCGCTGACGATATTCTAGATTTAATTTTAAGGTTATTTTTCGCTTCTTGTCAAATGTCAATGAATAATCACTGAAATAAAAAAAAATAGATGGCGCTGACGATATTCTAGATTTAATTTTATGGTTATTTTGCGCTTCCTGTCAAATGTCAATGAATAATCACTGACATAAAAAAAAATAGATGGCGCTGACGATATTCTAGACAGAATTTTAAGGTTATTTTTCGCTTCCCGTCAAATACCAATGAATAATCACTGAAATAAAAAAAATAGATGGCGCTGACGGTATTCTAGATTTAATAAATTTCAAGTCTTCGAATGACAAATTTTCAAGTTCCGAAAATGACATTTTGTAAGTGCCAAAAACGAAATTTTTTCAGTGCCAAAAATGACAATTTCCAACTGTCAAAAATGACGCATTTTAACTGGCAACAATGTGTATTTCAACTGCCAAATATGGCAATTTTTAACTTTGAAAAGTGACCATTTTCAAGTGATAAAAAAGAACAATTTTCGACTGTCAAAATAAACAAGTTTGAGGTGCCGGAATAAGGAATTTTTAACTATCAAAATGAACAATTTTAAAGTGCCGAAAATTATAATTTCCAACTGTCAAAAATGACCATTTTCAAGTGAAAAAAAACAATTTCATGTGTCAAAAAATGACGATTTTCAAAAACTGCCAAAAATTACCATTCTTAACTGCCGAAATGACCATTTTGAAACTGCCAAAAATTACCATTTTCAAGTATCAAAAATGTACATTTTCAACTGCGAAAAATGTCAATTTTTAACTGCCAAAAAATAGAATTTCCAACTGAAAATTTTCAAGCCGAAGCTGACAATTTTCAACTGTCAGAATTGACCATTTTTTATGCAGCGCGCAAAGTCGTGCACTCCATGCACGCCCTTCTTGAGAACAAAAATACCACCGCTATTTTGTGAATATTATTTATTATTTTTTTACCACTGTCACTGTCACTGTCACTGTCACTGTCACTGTCACTGTCACTGTCACTGTCACTGTCACTGTCACTGTCACTGTCACTGTCACTGTCACTGTCACTGTCACTGTCACTGTCACTGTCACTGTCACTGTCACTGTCACTGTCACTGTCACTGTCACTGTCACTGTCACTGTCACTGTCACTGTCACTGTCACTGTCACTGTCACTGTCACTGTCACTGTCACTGTCACTGTCACTGTCACTGTCACTGTCACTGTCACTGTCACTGTCACTGTCACTGTCACTGTCACTGTCACTGTCACTGTCACTGTCACTGTCACTGTCACTGTCACTGTCACTGTCACTGTCACTGTCACTGTCACTGTCACTGTCACTGTCACTGTCACTGTCACTGTCACTGTCACTGTCACTGTCACTGTCACTGTCACTGTCACTGTCACTGTCACTGTCACTGTCACTGTCACTGTCACTGTCACTGTCACTGTCACTGTCACTGTCACTGTCACTGTCACTGTCACTGTCACTGTCACTGTCACTGTCACTGTCACTGTCACTGTCACTGTCACTGTCACTGTCACTGTCACTGTCACTGTCACTGTCACTGTCACTGTCACTGTCACTGTCACTGTCACTGTCACTGTCACTGTCACTGTCACTGTCACTGTCACCGTCACTGTCACTGTCACTGTCACTGTCACCGTCACTGTCACTGTCACTGTCACTGTCACTGTCACTGTCACTGTCACTGTCACCGTCACTGTCACTGTCACTGTCACTGTCACTGTCACTGTCACTGTCACAGAACTCGTTTTTAACTAACAATCTATACTGCGGCAACCATTTGAAAATATGTATGTACGTTAAATTAGTAAAGTTTTAAACTTCTTTTCGTTTCTCCGTCATTTCGAATTTATATTTTATTACCATCCAGAGAGAGGAGGATATCGGAACAGGCGGATCTCCCAAGTTTTCTTTTACATAATATACTTTAAGGCATCTCTGACATCCCGGCTATAAATATGCAAATCGCGCTATTCGAAAATGTTCGCGGACCAAGCCGGAACTTATTATTTATTGAAGCAGTTGACGCGCGGAGAAGTTGTTATTGTTTACTGGTTTAATTAGTCCTTGCAAATTTTTATGTTTAACCCTCATAATTGCTATGTCTTATTTTTTTTATCAGATCAAACTGACTTTGTATGTACATGAATTGCAGATAATGGAGACACGTGATGCAACGTTAGAATTACGAATGCATGTATTTTGGAAATGATGGGATGTTTTTTAAACTGTCCTAACCCTTAAAGTATTAGTATATTATTAAACGAGTGAGAAAGTTGGCCACCCCAGTGGCAATAGCCAACTTGTTCACGAGTTTAATACTATACTTTTTCGCATCATATTAAATAATTACCTAATAAGAGGCATTGTGGGGCACTCGTTACATCGTGCCACAATATACCCTCTTATTAAACTTGTATAATAATGTACTATTAGATCATACATTTTTGCGTTAAAACCCCATTATTGATTTATATAGTACACTTTAAAAACGTGCTATAGAAAAACCTCTTTATGAAACTCGAGTCTTGTTCCACGATACGCAACGCTGGTTTAAAATCTACGAATAATATTTCGTGAACTGTGAAATGTACATTTGATGTCCACTTATCGGAGAAATTTCTGTACTGCTTTAGTGGGCATACAATCCAAATATTTACGTTTCTATTTCGGGACGTTGAGGAATTCCGAACTCTCCGTCGTCGTCGGCGGGGCGTCCTCACGTTGCGGCATCGGATTTTCAAACTTTCTCGGTTTCGCAAAGCGAAGTATTATTTTCACAGTTGCAATTCTCTATTTATTTCGGGGCAGACATGTTGTGCGCGTATTATTACAAAATGCTCAATGATTCCATTGATCCTTGGCACTGTCCTACATTCAAAATGTCAGTCACGTTGGAAATTTGATTCAGTTTATGAAAAAACATGGGCGAGCCTGAAAGTAATCAAATCACTTTTTTTACTAATTTCATTCTGCTGGTTAGGAAAAACGTAGGCGAGCCTGAAATTCAATGAAACTGCTTGGAATTCATGACTTAGTTAATTCTGCTTCGCGTTATTTCCATGTGGATTTAAATTTTGAAGATATCGCAAGGGATGAATAATTCGATTCCTTGAATTCAAGTTTCTAATATTCTCATTTTTGTGTGTTTATTACCACTTTTATGAAATCCACTGTTAGAGTTTTTTCAATCACGAAATGCATACAAAAAATTTGAAAAATTTCATGACGGTTCTTAATGACTGAAAAAAGCTTGTAAAGTGAGCAAATTCCCCTTCCTCTAAGTCAGGCATGTCAAACTCGTTTACCAACAAGGGCCACACAAACCGCGGGCCGCATTACCAAAAAAAACTACAATTAAAACCAAACAAAAAATAATTATTTTTACCTTGTATATAATTTTTTTTTATATTTGATACCAACCTTGCCGGGCTGCAGACGAACGTCACCATTATGTTTCCAGCCATGGATACTCGATTATTTTGTAATGTCAATATTTATTATTATTATTAACAGCAGGACCCTTTTGTCAATAACCAGTTCGGTATTAACTGACTTGTTATTAAAAACATTGCATAAGTTACGATGATTAAACGAAAAAAGGCGTTGGCAAACAATTATTATTTAAGACATACAAGACAATGGCTTGTATAACCTTTTGTTTTTATTTTGTAAACGACTCGAACATGTGTCTTAATTGGATACGCTGCAGATGAAATAATAAAACGGTTTAACGTCTATGAAGTAAAGGTGAGCAGCTTACAAGTTGCAGCTGCCAACTCGGGACTATTTTTATCCCAACAATCTTCCACTTAACGCGAGCTATTGAGCCAAACGTTGTTCGGATCGCGTTAATAATTACATCCAAATTCAGCGCGAATACCTAAAGAGTTAACTGCAGTCAATCCAAGGTTATAATAAATTGTTTAATTGGATGGTGAATCTACAAAACTTTTTCTACAAAAATGTCAGTTTTTGATCAATAAATTAATTTATTTTTAACTTGATTCTCATTGATCACTTGATGAAACATGATTTAATATTTAAAAACGAAATCATTTTTAATGCAATTTTTGAGCAAAAGTAAGAAAGGGGGACCCTTGGATGATTTTTCAGGTTTTCGTCAAAAATTAAAATTCGCTAATTTTAATCAAATCCGACTAATTGGCGCACAAGGACCACCGATTTGCAATCCGCGTTCAAATTGGATTCTTTCTTCGTTCGGACTTTTTTCAAAAATTCATGGTGACATGCTAACTTTTTTGCATTTTTTTCTGGATGAAATTTTTCAACGCCAATCGATTTATCTCGTTCTTCTGATGAATAAAAAGGTACAACATAAAGGTCTAAGATTACTAAGGTCTTATTAAGAAAGTTAATTTTTTCGATTTTTTCCATTTTCGAGTTTTCTTCACTGACTCGTCACGGGCCTCAAATTGACATTTGTTGTAGCGAAAATACATTTTCTGATGCGTCTTAATAAGATCTTTCCAGTGGTGTATAGAAACCCCGAATCGAACCAGTGTTTTTTCACGGAAATCATTTTTAATGCAATTTTTGAGCAAAAGTAAGAAGGGTGGATAAAATTTCAGATTTTCGTCAAAAATTAAAAATCGCCAATTTTAATCAAATCCAACTCACTGGCACACAAGGACCACAAAATTTAAAACCGCGTTTAAATTGGAATTTTCGTTCGGCCGCTACAGCCGTTCAAAGTTTGAAAAATTCGACTTTTTTCAAAATTTCTCCATAAAGTTCATGGTGACTGGCTAACTTTTTTGCAATTTTCTTTGGATGAAATTTTTTAACGCCAATCGTTTTATCTCTTTCTTCTGATGAAAAAAATGGTACAACACAAGCGTCTACGATGATTTTTAAGAAAGTTGATTTTTTCGATTTTTTCCATTTTCGATTTTTTTTGCTGACGCGTCATGGCCTTAAAATTGACATTTGTTTCTGCGAAAGTACATTTTCTGAAGCGTCTTGAAGCGATCTTTCGAGTGACGTCAAGAAACCCCGGATCCAACCAGTGGTTTCTTCAGGAAATCATTTTTAATGCAATTTTTGTTAAAAAGTAAGAAGGGGGGACCCTTGGATAGAATTTCGGGTTTTCGTCAAAAATAAAAAATGCCAATTTTAATCAAATCCGACTAATTGACACACGAGGAACACAGATTTGCAATCCGCGTTCAAATTGGATTCTTCGTTCGGCCGCTACAGCCGTTCAAAGGTTTGAAGAAATTAACTTTTTCAAAAGTTCATGGCCAATTGATTTATCTCGTTCTTCTGATGAAAAAAAGGTACTACATAAAGGTCTAAGATGATTATTAAGAAAGTTGATTTTTTCGATTTTTTCCATTTTCGAGTTTTCTTTGCTAACGCGTCACGGACTTCAAATTGACATTTGTTGTAGCAAAAATACATTTTCTGATGCATCTTAATGAGATCTTTCCAGTGGTGTATAGAAACCTCGAATCGAACCAGTGGTTTTTCTTGGAAATCATTTTTAATGCAATTTTTGAGCAAAAGTAAGAAGGGGGGACCCTTGGATGATTTTTCAGGTTTTCGTCAAAAATTAAAAATCGCCAATTTTAATCAAATCCAACTCACTGGCACACAAGGACCACAAAATTTAAAACCGCGTTCAAATTGGAATTTTCGTTCGGCCGCTATAGCCGTTCAAAGGTTTAAAAAAATCGACTTTTTTCAAAAGTTCACGATGACATGCTAACTTTTTTGCATTTGTTTCTTGGTAAAAAATTTTAACGCCAATCGATTTATCTCGTTCTTTTGATGAAAAAAAAGGTAAAACACAAGCGTCTACGATGATTATTAAGAAAGTTGATTTTTTCGATTTTTTCCATTTTCGAGTTTTCTTTGATGACGCGTCACGGGCTTCAAATTAACATTTATTTTTGCGAAAATACATTTTCTGATGCGTCTTAATGAGATCTTTCGAGTGGTGTATAGAAACCTCGAATCGAACCAGTGGTTTTTCTTGGAAATCATTTTTAATGCAATTTTTGAGCAAAAGTAAGAAGGGGGGACCCTTTGATGATTTTTCAGGTTTTCGTCAAAAATTAAAAATCGCCAATTTTAATCAAATCCGACTAATTGGCACGCAAGGATCACAGAATTTAAAACCGCGTTCAAATTGGATTCTTCGTTCGGCCGCTACAGCCGTTCAAAGGTTTGAAAAAATCGACTTTTTTCAAAAGTTCATGGTGACATGCTAACTTTTTTGCATTTTTTTCTGGATGAATTTTTTAACGCCAATCAATTTATCTCGTTCTTCTGATGCAAAAAAAGGTACTACATAAAGGTCTACGATGATTATTAAGAAAGTTGATTTTTTCCATTTTCGAGTTTTCTTTGCTGACGCGTCACGGACTTCAAATTGACATTTGTTCTTGCGAAAGTACATTTTCCGATGCGTCTTAATGAGATCTTTCCAGTGATGTATAGAAACCCCGAATCGAACCAGTGGTTTTTCTTAGAAATCATTTTCAATGCAATTTTTGAGCAAAAGTGAAAAGGGGGGACCCTTGGATAAAATTACAGGTTTTTGTCAAAGATTAAAAATCGCCAATTTTAATCAAATCCGACTAATTGGCGCACAAGGACGACAGAATTTAAAACCGCCTTTAATTTGCATTCTTCATTCGGCCGCTACAGTCGTTCAAAGGTTTGAAAAAATCGACTTTTTTCAAAAGTTCATGTTGACATGCTAACTTTTTTGCATTTTTTTCTGAATGAATTTTTTTAACGCCAATCATTTTATCTCGTTCTTCTGATGCAAAAAAAGGTACTACATAAAGGTCTACGATGATTTTTAAGAAAGTTGATTTTTTCGATTTTTTCCATTTTCGAGTTTTCTTTGCTGACGTGTCACAGGCTTCAAATTGACATTTGTTGTTGCGAAAATACATTTTCTGATGCGTCTTAATAAGATCTTTCGAGTGGTGTATAGTAACCCCGAATCGAACCAGTGGTTTTCGTCGTTTTCAAATTTTTATTGAAACTGTGGATCTGTAGAGAAAAGTAAAAGTAAAGGTAAACGTAACTCATCCAATCAGTTTAACCTAATATCATAATTATAATTATCAGTATAAATACTATTTCCCGGTATAATTATAATTTCTAAACCCTCTGTATATTACTTTTTGTTGCGTTCATTAGTTCAGTGTACCCGAGTACAATATAATGGTGAGGCTTTTGTGTGCATTTCAGATTTGCCTCGTGTTGGCTTTCATGCAGAATTGTCAGGATTATTCAAGCTCAAAGCCTCATCCTCTCCATCCTGTGCAGCAGGATAATTTAATCCATTCAGTCGACGAACCACGCCTTTTCGCAGCGCGTAATTGTTGGTCCTTTGTCGAGAATATGTTCACTTCCTTCATTTACATACGCTTCCCCGATGTATCCTTCAATACACATACACACATTTCCAAAAGCTATTCATCCTGATATTTGTATGAGCCGTGTATAATTTACTTAAGGTATTAGACAAGAATTATTTTTTCCATGACAAAATATTATTCTCGAGCATAAAGAATGCTTTGAACATTTACATTACTAAAGTCAAAATAGTCTCGTCTCACCTTGTTGAATTTTAATGTCAAAAAATTGTTTTTCAAAGCCACCTTCGATTTTTATTTAGTAAAATGGCTTGATAAAACGAGTTTTCTTCAAATAACTTTTAATGCGTTAGGAATTGGGACAGGGTTGTGATTAGGAAAAATGTTTATTTTTTTAATTCTGCATGGAATGATATAAAAATATACAGGGGCTCGAATTTAAAATAAGAAAAATAAAGTGCTTTAAAGTTTGAAATGTTTGACACTAAATTTTGGACACCCTGTATAATTCATATCGATCAAACTTGGTTAACGGGACTATCGGACCTTATTTAATAAGTACCTTCTATGATTTTATTAACAAAGCACTATTTTTATTTTTTATTCATTTTTTAAAACAATAGAGCAAAACTGATTTTTTTTAGTTTTTTTGCTGATGTCCCTGAATCGATTCCATTAAAATTATAGGGATATGTAGGCAACCATAAAAGGTACCCAAATAAGCAATAAAATACGTAGCATGCAATTTAAAATGTTATATCTCTATATATGATGTAAAATTTGTTACAATAAATACATTTGAGACAATCTAATTTCTTGCAGAAGTATTAAAAAAAAGTTACTCCTAGCACCTAAAACAATAGATGATCCGTATTGCAAGGCAAATTTATTTTTTAAATTTAACATAACCCTAAGATGGATGTTTGTGTGGCTAGATGACACCAGTGATCCGGAATTTAGGGGTCGTCCGGATTGTACAAGGGTTGACGTACGTCAGCAAGAAACACCCGCTTCATGAATTCTCAAAAATCGGCCATTCCATTAGCTTTACGTGACGTGTGGCGTACAAACCAAACAGAAATTATTTCATTCTCGTGATGGATATTCTCGTCTGGGCATGAAATGAAAAACGGAAAATGAAATTCTGGGAAAGAACAATATCTGGTTTCCACACAATGTTAATCAAATATCGAATCGTGTTTCCGGTACAACCCATTTGTAATATTAAAATGAATATGTATGGATTTGGGCAACAACTCAATTCTAATTATGTTATTGCAATAAATTACATTTTTCCGCTACCGACAACGTAAATAAGCATTGCATCCATAGTTACAGGTACCGTAAGTGACTGATAACATTCGTGGTGTTTGATGTCCTTGGTCCCCTAATAATTTGACAGTATCGGTCTTACATTATTTTCAAAGCTTCTTAAGCTGAATGATTTGGTGCCGTACTCAATAGTTTCTGCCGAGTATTTACCGAGATATTTGCAAAAAACTTTACAACTATTTTGAATTAAAAACAAAGGTTTGCCATGAAATCATAATGGCGGACATTTCATTTTGTTCTAAAAAGTGACGGTAGATGTCACATTACGATTTACAATCGGCCGTGTATTTTACACAAGAAAAAGTATTTATAATTAAATGGTTTTACTCAGGTACTATTTTAGAAGTGTACGTGATTTGTTCAGTGTTGAAATTACGAAGAAGGCAATAACCAGGAAAAGCGCTATTCAATGAGTATAAACATAATGTAAGTAGATCGACATTATAGAATAATTAGAGGAGCCGAGCCAATTGTAACACATTAAAAATTTAGAGTAAAGTAGTAATTATTCATTGAATAGTACTTTTGATAGTTATTGCCTTCTCCGGAAATTCTTTCTTGTTCAGAAAGTGTAAATCGTAATGTGACATCTACCGTCACTTTTTAGAACAAAATGAAATATCCGCCATTACGATTTCATGACAAACCTTTGTTTTTAATTCAAAACAGTTGTAAAGTTTTTTGCAAATATCTCGGTAAATACTCGGCAGAAACGATTGAGTAAGGCAGGGGCGGCTCGTTATATATAGCCAAGGAGCCATGGCACTACCTGCAGTTTTAAGCTCAGCAAGAATTTTTAATTAATTCCTAAAACACTTTTTCGCCAGTTACTTTGGTCAAGGACGATAAATCGCTATTTCTTTTTTCAAAAAAGAAGGGGGGGAGGGTATATTGTATAAGTGGCTCCACCATTAACATGTTCCACGAGCCGCCACTGCTCATGGTGACTGACTTTTTTTCTAGATGAAATTCTAAACTTCATTTTCAAGACTTTTAACAGGATTTTTTTCAGACTTTTCTATTCTAATGCCTTTTTTCAGTATTTTTTGGGGAATTTTTGAGAACCATATCCAGGATTTTTTTTGAGAATTTGGTTTTTCAAGACAAATTTTTTTAGGACCATTTCTCAGGGCATTTTTCAGAACTTTTTACAGGTCCTTTATAGGAATTTTTTTTCAAGACACTTTTCTTAGGACTCTTTTTTCCAGGATTTTTCTATACTAAGACCTTTTTCAATATTTTTTGAGAATTTTAACCAGGTTTTTTTTGAGAAGACAATTTTTTTCAGGACCATTTGTCAGGGCATTTTTTAGAAATTTTTTTTCAGGTCTTTTATAGGGATTTTTTCTGGACCCTTTTCTCAGGACTCTTTTTTCTGGAATTCATTTTTCAGGATTTTTTTTAAGGGACATTTTTAACGGAACATGGTTTTCAGAACTTTTCTTTTTCAAGACTGTTTCACTATTTTTTTTAAGACTTTCTTTTCCGGCTCCTTTTTACAAGACTTCTTTCTTTAGGGCTTTTCTTTCGGGACTTTTCAAGACTTTATTTTTTGGATTCTTTTGCAGGAACTTTTCAGGACTGTTTTCAAGACTTTTGTCCAGAACTGTTTCAAGGCCTTTTTACAGTACATTTTTTTTTCGGACCGTTTTTCCCGAACTTTTTTAAGACTCTTTTTGGAACTTTTATCAAAAATCAAAGTCTTTTCAGGATTTCTTAGAAGATTTTTTTTAGGCATTTCAGAACTCTTTTCAGGACATTTTGAGTACTTTTTGGATTCTTCAGACCCTTCTTTAGAACTTCTTTTCTGGATTTTTTCAGGTCTTTTCAGGATTTCTCAGAAGATTTTTTTAGGCATTTCAGAACTCTTTTCAGGACATTTTGAGTACTTTGCAATTTATTTAAATATTTTTTTTTCAAAACTGCTTTTTTAGGACTTTCTTTAGGTCTCTTTTTTCAAGATTTTACTTTCAAGGCTTTTTTTTAAGACTTTTCTCAGTACTTTATATTCAGGACTTTTTCAGGTTCTTTATAGTGATTTTTTTCGGGACCCTTTTCTTAGGTCTCTTTTTTTGGACTTTATTCTTCAGGATTTTTTTAAGGTCTTTCTTTCAGGTCATTTTTATAGGGACATTGTTTTCAGAACTTATTTTCAAGAGTTTTTTTCAATATTTTTTTCTTTTTCGTCTCCTTTTTACAAGACTTTATTTTCTGGATTCTTTTGCAGGAATTTTTTCAGGACTGTTTTTGAGACTTTTGTCCAGAACTGTTTTAAGGACTTTTTACAGTACATTTGTTTCGTTTCCAGAACTTTATCCACAATTTTTAAGACTCTTTTTAGAACTTTTTCAAATCTTTTATAGGAATTTTTTTCAGGACATTTTCAGGTCTGTTTTCGCGACGTTTTTTGGGATTTTTCAGGCCCTTCATTAGAACTTCTTTTCGGGATTTTTTCAGGACTTCTCAGAAGATTTTTTTCAAGAGATTTTTTTAGGCTTTTCAGAACTATTTTGAGGACATTTTTGGAATTTAATTTTTTAATTTTTTTTTTCAAAACTGAAAAAAAGCATCAGGACCATAGTTACACGATTCATTCAGATTGCCAACTCAAGCAATAGAATTGGGGAAAAGTGTTGGTACCAAATTTAGCGCCACCTGCTATTTGATCGTGGACTTTTTTTAGGTCTCTTTTTTCAAGATTTTATTTTCAAGGCTGTTTTCAAGACTTTTCTCAGTGCTTTATATTCAGATTTCAAGATTTTTTTCCGGACTTTTGCAAGGCTTTTTTAGTACTCTTTTTCATGCCTTTTTTAGATCTTTTTTCAAGATTTTTTTCCGGACTTTTGCAAGGCTTTTTTAGTACTCTTTTTCATACCTTTTTTAGATCTTTTTTCAAGATTTTTTTTACGGACTTTTGCAAGGCTTTTTTAGTACTCTTTTTCATACCTCTTTTAGATCTTTTTCAAGATTTTTTTCCGGACTTTTGCAAGGCTTTTTTAGTACTCTTTTTCATGCCTTTTTTAGATCTTTTTTCGAGATTTTTTTGCGGACTTTTGCAAGGCTTTTTTAGTACTCTTTTTCATGCCTTTTTTAGATCTTTTTTCGAGATTTTTTTTTTTCAAGACTTTTCTGGAATTTTTTTTCGGGTATATTTTTATCAGGACTTTTTTTCGGGCTTTCCTTTAAGACATTTTTCAAGTCTTTTTTTAGGACCTTATTTCATGACATTTTTTTGTCAGCACTCTATTTTTAAGCCTCTTCAGGACTATATATCGGGACTTTTTATCAGGACTTTTTTCAGGACTCTTTTGTTCAGGTTTTTACTTTCTCCATTATGAAGTACTATTGTGATCGTGAAAATTTTTTCAAGAATCTTTTTACGGAAATATCCGTTTTGGAGTATCTTGATGCCATTTCAACAATTTCTCAAAACTAATAATTGTGTCTGTGTGTGTGTGTATAAAGATTGATAAGTATAAATATTGAAGACAACTAAGAAATTCTGTTTGAAAATATTTTTCATAAAATCATTTCTATTGGATAAAAAAATTATTTTTTTCATTTTTGGTTTGTAATTATAAAATGATCATAGTTACAGCAAATTTGCATTAAAATAATTGTAAATAATGCCAAAATGAACAACTTATAAAGAATAAGATTTTTTCGAAATCTCTTTGGTTTTTGAGTAAACTGACTATATTGTATAAGTGGCTCTACCATCAACATGTTCCACGAGCCGCCACTGGAGTAAGGTACCAAATAATTCAGCTTAACAATCTTTAAAAATAATGTAAGAAGACCGATACTGTCAAATAATTAGTGGAGCCTATATTAATACATTTTAAATTTTACATGTAATGCTTTGCAATTCAACACCCTGTATATTATTACCGGTACGGATTCGTTACATTTGTACGTAATGTAAAACCATGAATAAAAACTGTAAAATTAGGCCGGAGCCGAGGATCAATGAAATGATTCAGATGTTTGGTAAGAGTTTCGGATGGCGAAAATAAACGAGGAGAGATTTATTCGGATTGCAATTATGAAAAGTGAGCTTTCGTCGATTCGTCCTTTCATCTCTCTAAAGAGTCGCGCGGACAGCATCGAAGTTTTTCCACCGACACTATAAATAGTCTCGTAAATATTTAATTTCGGCGACCGTCGAATTTATTCCAGGGATTTCCAGTCGCGAATAAACATTACGTATTTTTAGACTGGAGAGAGAAAAAAATGAAAGAAAATAAATGTTGAACGTTACTATTCGCTCGCATTTGCCCGTTTTATATGCATTCGCTTTTATGGTAAAGGATTTTAAATTTAAACTTTGTCCATTTATTTTCTAGAATTAAATTAAATTGGTTTGGTACCATTCGACACAAATAATGTCGCTTTAGAGTATCAAATATACGTGTTTACACGATCGAAGGATCTCTAAAAAATTCATAACTTTGCTCCAAATCATCGAAACGACTCGAATTTTTACGGCATTTGAAGGAAATTGATTAAATTTTTCTGCCATTGTGGAGAAATTTCCCGCCGATTTTTTTGCGCACGGTACACCTTGTCAAAGTTGGACAATTTTTTACATAAAAAACATTTTTTTCCATCGCGTTGTTACGGGGGTCTGGGTTGGTTTTGGGGTCAAAATCAACTACACATTCTTAAAGATAAAACTTGAATCTTTCCCAAATTGAAAGATTCATCGATTATCGACCAAATTGAACCAAGTTACGACCGTTTGAAAAATCGAGTTTTTTCGCGATTTTTCGAGTTGCGCTTTTTTTTGACGCCGAGTGTATATGGTATATGATTTAAAAAAAAGTCATTATGCTATACTTTTTAGACACCCTTTAGAATAATTACTTGCGGTTAAAACTGAATCATTTTTTCAATTCAGATTGGGGACATTAACGGTGGTAATCTTTTATATATTTATAAATTAATAATTAAAAAACAGTCGTTATGCTATACTTTTTAGTCACCCTGTATAATATTTTTTTTAAATAATTACTTGTGATTAAAACATGATCAATTTTTAAATTCAGTTTAAGAACATTAACGGTGGTAATTTTTTTCTGTATTTATAAATTAAATCTGATCGAATTTGGCTTCAGTTTATCGTGTGTAAACGACTATTGAGGTTTAGTTTCCCCTAGGGAGGCTACGTCATTGACATCCCTTGATATGGGTTCAGCCGGCCACAAATCATCTGTCACAGCTTATAAAACATCGACCATCGAAAACCTTTTTTACCTCTCTACTTATACTCAATTCACTTTCTTTATTTCTCTCCTATAAATGTTTATACAATCATATAATGTATCTGTTGATTGATACCAGTTTTGTACAAAAGTTTACTAGAAAAATGATAAAAAAAAAAATTGTAATTCTCTATAATTCGGTAACTTAACGTAATTTGAACAGCTAACTTTAAATAGGCAACTTTTTGATGTCAGAATCATCAAAAATTAACAAAGCATTCGGCAGTTCGGCGATACCCAAAGATTGGGCTTGCGCAATGTTTGATTTTGAAGTTTGTTATTCATTTGAATTTAATTGATTTTTTTTAAATTTATTCTTTTATCAAAGTTACAACATTTTAAAGTCTGAAATCATAATAGTCAAGGAGTTTGGCAGATTTGTAACATAAACCAGTGCCGGCTCGTGGAACATGTTGATAGTAGAGCCACTTATAAATATACCCCCCTCTTTTTTGAAGAAAGAAAGAACGATTTGTCTCCCCAGACCAAAGTAACTGGCGAAAAAGTGTTTTAAGAATTAATTAAAAGTTCAAGTAGTGCCATGGCTCTTTGGCTTTATGTAACGAGCCGCCGCTGCTTAATTTGATAAAACGATGATTTGCAAATCTAATTTAATTTTTGTAGAATTTCGTCAACACGTTTTAGATATTTTTTTTAAATTTTTCACAATTTGAAAACTAAAATTTTCAAAAATTCACAACTCACGAAATAATTGGTGGATTTTCAAAAACTCCATTGCATCTGATAAAACCATAATTTGTAAATCTAATTTAATTTTTGTAGAATTTAGTCGACACGCTTTATATATTTTTTTAATTTTTTTGCTGGAGGATTACACAATTCGAAAATTAAAATTTTCAAAAATTCACAACTTTCGAAATAATTCGTGGATTTTCAAAAACTCCATTGCATCTGATAAAACCATAATTTGTAAATCTAACTTAATTTTTGTAGAATTTCAAAAATTCACAACTCACGAAATAATCGGTGGATTTTCAAAAACTCCATTGCATCTGATAAAACCATGATTTGTAAATCTAACTTAATTTTTGTAGAATTTAGTCGGCACGCTTTATATATTTTTTTATTTTTTTGCTGGAGGATTACACAATTCGAAAATTAAAATTTTCAAAAATTCACAATTCGCGAAATAATCGGTGGATTTTCAAAAACTCCATTGCATCTGATAAAACCATGATTTGTAAATCTAATTTAATTTTTGTAGAATTTAGTCGACACGCTTTATATATTTTTTTAATTTTTTGCTGGAGGATTACACAATTCATAAATTAAAATTTTCAAAAATTCACAACTCGTGATATAATCGGTGGATTTTCAAAAACTCCATTGCATCTGATAAAACCATAATTTGTAAATCTAATTTAATTTTTGTAGAATTTAGTCGACACGCTTTATATTTTTTTTTATTTTTTGCTGGAGGATTACAAAATTCGAAAATTAAAATTTTCAAAAATTCACAACTCGTGAAATAATCGGTGGATTTTCAAAAACTCCATTGCATCTAATAAAACCATAATTTGTAAATCTAATTTAATTTTTGTAGAATTTAGTCGACACGGTTTATATATTTTTTTTATTTTTTTGCTGGAGGATTACACAATTCGAAAATTAAAATTTTCAAAAATTCACAACTCGTGAAATAATCGGTTGATTTTCAAAAACTCCATTGCATCTGATAAAACCATGATTTGTAAATCTAATTTAATTTTTGTAGAATTTAGACGACACGCTTTATATATTTTTTTAAATTTTTTGCTGGGGGATTACACAATTCGAAAATTAAAATTTTCAAAAATTCACAACTCGCGAAATAATTGGAGGATTTTCAAAAACTCCATTGCATCTGATAAAACCATGATTTGTAAATCTAATTTAATTTTTGTAGAATTTAGTCGACACGCTTTATATATTTTTTTTATTTTTTTGCTGGAGGATTACACAATTCGAAAATTAAAATTTTCAAAAATTCACAACTCGTGAAATAATTGGTGGATTTTCAAAAACTTCATTGCATCTGATAAAACCATGATTTGTAAATCTAATTTAATTTTTGTACAATTTAGTCGACACGCTTTATATATTTTTTTTATTTTTTTGCTGGAGGATTACACAATTCGAAAATTAAAATTTTCAAAAATTCACAACTCGCGAAATAATTGGAGGATTTTCAAAAACTCAATTGCATCTGATAAAACCATGATTTGTAAATCTAATTTAATTTTTGTAGAATTTAGTCGACACGCTTTATATATTTTTTTTATTTTTTTGCTGGGGGATTACACAATTCGAAAATTAAAATTTTCAAAAATTCACAACTCGTGAAATAATCGGTGGATTTTCAAAAACTCCATTGCATCTGATAAAACCATAATTTAATTTTTGTAGAATTTAGTCGACACGCTTTATATATTTTTTTATTTTTTTTTTGCTGGAGGATTACACAATTCGAAAATTAAAATTTTCAAAAATTCACAACTCGCGAAATAATTGGTGGATTTTCAAAAACTCCATTGCATCTGATAAAACCATAATTTGTAAATCTAATTTAATTTTTGTAGAATTTAGTCGACACGCTTTATATTTTTTTTTATTTTTTTGCTGGAGGATTACACAATTCGAAAATTAAAATTTTTAAAAATTCACAACTCGCGAAATAATCGGTGGATTTTCAAAAACTCCATTGCATCTGATAAAACCATAATTTGTAAATCTAATTTAATTTTTGTAGAATTTAGTCGACACGCTTTATATATTTTTTTATTTTTTTTTTTGCTGGAGGATTACACAATTCGAAAATTAAAATTTTCAAAAATTCACAACTCGCGAAATAATTGGAGGATTTTCAAAAACTCCATTGCATCTGATAAAACCATGATTTGTAAATCTAATTTAATTTTTGTACAATTTAGTCGACACGCTTTATATATTTTTTTTATTTTTTTGCTAGAGGATTACACAATTCGAAAATTAAAATTTTCAAAAATTCACAACTCATGAAATAATCGGTGGATTTTCAAAAACTTTATTGCATCTGATAAAACCATAATTTGTAAATCTAATTTAATTTTTGTAGAATTTAGTCGACACGCTTTATATTTTTTTTATTTTTTTTGCTGGACGATTACACAATTCGAAAATTAAAATTTTCAAAAATTCACAACTCGCGAAAAAATTGGTGGATTTTCAAAAACTCCATTTCATCTGATAAAACCATAATTTGCAAATCTAATTTAATTTTTGTAGAATTTAGTCGGCACGCTTTATATATTTTTTTATTTTTTGCTGGAAGATTACACAATTCGAAAATTAAAATTTTCAAAAATTCACAACTCGCGAAATAATTGGTGGATTTTCAAAAACTCCATTGCATCTGATAAAACCATGATTTGTAAATCTAATTTTTAATTTTTGTAGAATTTAGTCGGCACGCTTTATATTTTTTTTTTATTTTTTTTGCTGGAGGATTACACAATTCGAAAATTAAAATTTTTAAAAATTCACAACTTTCGAAATAATCGGTGGATTTTCAAAAATTCTATTTAGTTTGATAAAATGATGATTTGCAAATTTGATTTAATTTTTGTAGAATTTCGTCGACACGTTTTATGTTTTCTTTAATTTTTTTTCTCGAGTATTACACAATTCGAAAATGCACAACCCGTGGATTTTCAAAAATTGTACTTATTTTCAGTGGCGGTTTATTATATTTATATTTTTTATGATAGAGCCACCTATACAATATACCCCCACCCCCCTTTTGAAGAAAGAAAGAACGATTAATCTTCCTAGACTGGCGACAAAGTGTTTATAAGAATTGATTATAATAAAAATTCTTGCCCCTAACATAAACAACTCTTAATTTATCAAAAGTGCAGCATTTTAAAGTCTGCTAACGAGTTTGGCAGATTTGTAATTTTCCATCCATCATACTTACGATTTTGCAGGAATTGTACTATGTTCTTACATTTTGATTATTTTATAGGAAAGTGTATTGTGCAACATAAATTGCAACTGTCTAATGCAACTCAGGTTACAGATGAATGTCAAATTATAGCGCAACTTTAAGTTTTCAGGCAACACAAATTCATGTATTATGCAACTGAAGTTACATCGTGTATACAACCCGACTCACAGCTTTTTATAATATGCGAATTAATCTCAGCTATATGTTTTTAGGCAACGCAATTTATAGATTCATGCATTATGCAGTTAAAGTTACGACCGTATTATTATTATGGCAAGGAAATATATCTGTCGCAAAATTTATGCGGATTGTAAATTAAAAGTTAGTTTTACAAAAGAAGGATAGATGGTGGCAAAATGCTTAATCGATCAATTCCGTTGACTGAATGGGTTAAAACCCTCATAGTTTTTAGTCTCCATCAGCTCATAGATAAAGTAAAATAAGTGACTCTACTGCACGCCCGAGGACTAATGGCAGTGACGGTTCGCGGGGTTTTTTCTGGTACGGCCGAGGAATACAGATAGGTAGGGTCAGTTGCAGAGACGGCTGGCTGCGTGACCGCACCTTTTGTTCCTCGGCCGTACCAGAAAAAAACCCGCAAACCGTCACTAACTAATAGTCCGCAATCTGTCCGATGGATGAAAAATCATTCTTGCTTAAAGTTTAGATAAGATTAATGAGTGTTAGAAAAATTTATTTGCTCTGTTCGCGATTTGATTTATCATAAAATCTAAAATAAAATAAATTAGTTTCAACAGGACCGTGATAAATGATTCTCACTCATTATTATTCCACGTTCATCTTTCAGCCGGATGATTTACGATTCGATATTCGAATAAATAAATTTCAACGATTCGATTCTTCTCGTGTCGTTATTTTCGTGTCAAGTTTTTCTTTTCTCGCTCTCTCTCTTTACTCGAGAGGCAATCCATCACTGCGGAGATGAAAGACACTCGGAGCCCCCCCTGAAAACGTATCTCTTCTTAATTGCAACGAAAAGAATGAATCGCGTTTGCTCTTGCAAATGGGATCTCATTTATTTCAGATAGAGTGTTGTATTCCTTTCTCGGTAGGCAAAAAAAAAAACTTTTATTATCTTCGAGTTGGATATAAAAGAAATGTATCACACACCTTCTAAAACAAAACAATGTTTTATTTGAGATCACTTGATTTATTCATAATAAAATAGGAGTAGCAGTGACGGTTCGCGGGGCTTTTTCTGGTACGGCCGAGGAACAAGAGGTGGTAATACAGATAGGTAGTGCCGTTTAAAAATTAGGTTAAACATGTTGCGTATTTTCACTCATTAACTTTAATAATTAATTGCAGGCTTTTTGTTACAGTTATAAACAAAATAATTGCGAATATTGTTTAAAAATAATATAATCGCTTTGTGGTTAGGAGCCTGTTCGGTATTTCAAATAC
Organism: Ocypus olens; assembly: GCA_910593695.2. Lineage (NCBI taxonomy): Eukaryota > Metazoa > Arthropoda > Insecta > Coleoptera > Staphylinidae > Ocypus > Ocypus olens. The sequence continues at coordinate 826,452 of OU343049.1, forward strand.
ACCGTGTATTGAGTTGAATTCTCATTAAAAAAATATCAGCAAAACTGACAACTATTTTGGCACAGAGACTAGTGTTTATTTTTTTTTCTTTATGAAGCCTTTTTAATTAACTTGTGTCTTTATGACATTAATAAATAGCGTTATTATTATGACATATCTCCGAGTTTGTATATTTCCCCACAAACGTCTCTCTTTTGAAACGCACGAAAATATATTTTTCATCATTATCTTTATGTAAATATTTAGAAATCTATTAAAAATCGTTACCGTCACGTAGCGGATCACATCAAACGATCGTTTGATTCTCTTTCGTCGCTTTTTCATTAAAACAGCACACGACGCGACGTCCAGCGACTAATTTTAGTGATACGCCGACGGCACGGTGCTTTGTTTTCGAAAAGAGGAAAAGTATCACTCAAGTTCATCAAGAGCACCACTTGGCACGGGCTTTCGCCGCGTGACGACATTGCAAAAACGAGAAAAATCCGTCCGATTATATATATACACACACGCCACAGCACCTCAACATTTTCATTCATTTTCACACACACGCCGAAATGTCAAGAAAAATTTTGAAAATCATTCACTGGCAAATATTTTAAATTTGGATTGAATTAAAAAAATGTTTATTTTTATTTTTTAGTTCAAATCCGTTGGTTATTAAAAAAGTTATGAATTTTTGAAGCAATAATTGCACGTTAAAGCGATCATGAATTTGAAAAATTCGAAAAAAAAATATTTTAACTGGTGATACATGTTTTTATAAATAACAGTACACTTTTCACATTGTTTGGCTTTAATAATTTTGTTATTTAGTTCAAATGCGTTAATTATTGAAGAAATTATGAATTTTTCAATTTCACAGGGATGTTTTAATTGTCCGTTAAAGTGAGCTTAAAGTTCAAAAATAAAACAAAAATATGTAGACTGGTAATACATTTTATTAATAATACCAGTTAAATTCTTACATTCAATTCAAATACACTAATTAACAAAAGAAAAATTAATTTTTGAAGTTAATGCGGACGTAACCCGACCAGGATTTTCAAAAATTGCAAAAAAATATTTAGACAAGTGATACATTTTTTTATTAACAACAGCCAATTTCTCGCACTCTTTCGCTTTAAAAATATTCTAATTTCTTTAAAATTCGTTAATTAATAAAAAAAGATATGAATTTTTGAAGTTGATGCGGACGCAACCCGACCAGGATTTTCAAAAATTGCAAAAAAATATTTAGACAAGTGATACATTTTTTTATTAACAACAGCCAACTTCTCGCACTCTTTCGCTTTAAAAATATTCTGATTTCGTTAAAATTCGTTAATTAATAAAAAAGATATGCATTTTTGAAGTTGATGCGGACGCAACCCGACCAGGATTTTCAAAAATTGCAAAAAAATATTTAGACAAGTGATACATTTTTTTATTAACAACAGCCAACTTCTCGCACTCTTTCGCTTTAAAAATATTTGAATTTCGTTAAAATTCGTTAATTAATAAAAAAGATATGAATTTTTGAAGTTGATGCGGACGCAACCCGACCAGGATTTTCAAAAATTGCAAAAAAATATTTAGACAAGTGATACATTTTTTTATTAACAACAGCCAACTTCTCGCACTCTTTCGCTTTAAAAATATTCTAATTTCGTTAAAATTCGTTAATTAATAAAAAAACATATGAATTTTTGAAGTCGATGCGGACGCAACCCGACCAGGATTTTCAAAAATTGCAAAAAAATATTTAGACAAGTGATACATTTTTTTATTAACAACAGCCAACTTCTCGCACTCTTTCGCTTTAAAAATATTTGAATTTCGTTAAAATTCGTTAATTAATAAAAAAGATATGAATTTTTGAAGTTGATGCGGACGCAACCCGACCAGGATTTTCAAAAATTGCAAAAAAATATTTAGACAAGTGATACATTTTTTTATTAACAACAGCCAACTTCTCGCACTCTTTCGCTTTAAAAATATTTGAATTTCGTTAAAATTCGTTAATTAATAAAAAAGATATGAATTTTTGAAGTTGATGCGGACGCAACCCGACCAGGATTTTCAAAAATTGCAAAAAAATATTTAGACAAGTGATACATTTTTTTATTAACAACAGCCAACTTCTCGCACTCTTTCGCTTTAAAAATATTCTAATTTCGTTAAAATTCGTTAATTAATAAAAAAACATATGAATTTTTGAAGTCGATGCGGACGCAACCCGACCAGGATTTTCAAAAATTGCAAAAAAATATTTAGACAAGTGATACATTTTTTTATTAACAACAGCCAACTTCTCGCACTCTTTCGCTTTAAAAATATTTGAATTTCGTTAAAATTCGTTAATTAATAAAAAAGATATGAATTTTTGAAGTTGATGCGGACGCAACCCGACCAGGATTTTCAAAAATTGCAAAAAAATATTTAGACAAGTGATACATTTTTTTATTAACAACAGCCAACTTCTCGCACTCTTTCGCTTTAAAAATATTCTGATTTCGTTAAAATTCGTTAATTAATAAAAAAACATATGAATTTTTGAAGTCGATGCGGACGCAACCCGACCAGGATTTTCAAAAATTGCAAAAAAATATTTAGACAAGTGATACATTTTTTTATTAACAACAGCCAACTTCTCGCACTCTTTTGCTTTAAAAATATTCTAATTTCGTTAAAATTCGTTAATGAATAAAAAAGATGTGAATTTTTGAAGTTGATGCGGACGCAACCCGACCAGGATTTTCAAAAATTGCAAAAAAATATTTAGACAGGTGTTGCAATTATTTATGGATTGTCACGTAGCAACGAAAGCAATAAATATTTCAACGATTTTCTCTTCTAGCAAATTGAAATTTTGCAATAGCAAATATTGGTAATATTTTTTTTCAATTTGTATGCACTTTTAAACGCCCTCAAACATTTCTTATTTAATAACTATTTTTACTTTCTCTGTTACGAAGTACGAGAAAGTATTATGATCGTGATTTTTTTCAAAATTTTTTTTTACAGAAATATCCGTTTTGGGGTCCCTTGATGCCATTTCAACAATTTCTGAATTTTTTTTGTGTTTTGTGTCTGTATGTGTGTGTGTCTGTGCGCGCTGTATCTCAAAAACTAATTCAGCAATTGATATGAAACTTTGAACATACGTCTTATTTGATAATCCGAAGAACTGGAAAGCTTTTGGTAAAATTTCGTACACCGGAAGTGGGCGTTTACCTTAACAGTTTTTTGTTTTTTGCTAATATTTTCTTAAATATGAAAAATATCACAAAAACATTTAAACAAACATTGAAGACAACAAAGAAATGAACATCTTTTGCTTGAAAATTTTTTTATTCGAGAAAAAAATGTATTATTTTTTCTACATTTTTGGTTTATAATTATAAAACGATAATAGTTACAGCTAATTTATGTTAATAATAATTGTAGAGAATGCTAAAATAAACAACTTATAAAGAATAAGATTTTTATCGAAATTCCTTTAGTTTTTGAGTAAACTGACCATTAGTATTTGAAGTAAAATTGATTATTCATGTTTCATAATTTTGACGTTTTAAACGTCAGTTTCATTCGAGTTTACACAACGCTCGATGTACATTTAAAATATGATTTCAATTGAAAATTAACCATGAAAACGTATATATAAATGATACCATAAAGTCGGAGAAAGTAACATGATGGCCACATCACCATTTTTTATTTCCAAATCAAAAACACGTGTAACATCAGTAATTTCATTTACTATTCGTGACTGTATTTTGGAAACGATTAAGCTTGTTATTTACAAACTAAGATTTATTTTTTTTTTTTTATTTGTGCGCGAATTTTTTTATGTTTTTTTTGAGCATTTTCTGAATGGAAAACAACCTTGAAATAATCAAAATGATATTAATTTACACCGTGAACATTTTTCACGTTTTGTAACAATTATAATTAGTGTTAAATTTTTATCACTCTGGACGCGACGTGAGTTGTGGTTTTCGAAAAAAAAAATCTAAAATTAATTCGCGTTAGCTCTCTGAAAATAAACCGGCGCCGAAAACGTGCGCATTTTTTTCTTGTTTTTTTTTCTTTGTTTTCTACTCACTATTACGATTCGGTCCTTTGTCTTCCGGGATTCTGGCGGATGGATGGACGAGGTTAGTGCTCGACGGCGGGATGGTCACTGTGCGAAGAAAGGGGCGTCTTCGCGTGGCGTCGCGACGCGCGCTTACGTTTTGCGGGCGAGTGCGTCCGTGTGTACGTGTGTTGTGTGTGTGTGTGTGTGCACGGCGTCGGTTTGGAATCGCGAATAAACATGGACTGTTCAGTGTTGTGTAGAGGAGAGTTTCGAGTCTCGGAGAGTCGGAGTTGGAGCCGACGCGACGCCGGGCGTCCGTCTGCGTGGACGGCCAGGCGTCGCTACTATCAGCTGTTCAAGTACGTTCAGCTATATTCGGAACATTTGGGACTTGGGCTTGAATTTAAACAATGCCATCCACACTATTTTCAATTATCAATCGCAGCTTAGTTTCTCATCTAAATACTGCGTGTAATTAAATTTAAATTAAAAAGTCTTGATGTGGTCAGAAAGACGAAAATTGCATTCAACGGTTGGAAAAATTGTAAAAATATAATCTCTCGCGTAATTCTCAAAATTTCTAGATCTCCATAGAATTAATCTATTTCTAACATCGCATTCAAATAATTGATCTACCAAAGCAGGAAACCCAATGGCAACACTCAAAACATGATGGAAAGACGAAAATTGCATTCAAAGGTTAAAAAAAGTGTAAAAAAATAATCTCTTACGTAATTAAATTCAAAATTTCCAAACCTCCTTAAAATTAATCTATTTCTAACATCTCATAAAAATAATTAATATAATAATAATAATATTTATTTGTGCTAATAACATAGTTTACACACGTCGGAAATAATTGTATAATATAACTTAACTATAAACAGACAGTTAAGATAATTAAAATTAAAAATAAGAAATGGGGTTAATAAAATATAATAATCTATGTAAACTATTACTAACATTGTGTAAGGTAAAAAAAAACAAATGTTTAAGTATATCGTAACTATTACGAGTGTAGTTAAATTTGCACAAATAACGTGTAATTAAAAGTTTTTTTTTATAGTGGTTATCACACTTAAAATAAGGCAATAAATAAATTAACATGTTAAAAATTGGTTTATAAATGAAATAACAAACATATTAAAATTGTGTATATATGTGAAAATACAGTATGTAAAATTTAAAAGAATAAATAAGTTAACATACAACAGCAGGAAACAAAATAGCAATATTCAGATAATTTACTAAAGAATCTCATTGACTTGAAAGAATGTTTAACTTTGAAAATGATCCTAACCGATCGAAACACGTGTCAGGCAACTGAAAATAAAATTATGGAACAAAACAAGCGTTTTACTTTACCCAACTTGACTTGAAAGAAGTTATTAAGCTTGAATTTAAGTCTGACAATTCAGTCAGAAACAAAATTCTGTGGCTCACACCTTATAATCCAACCTGTCTTAATTGGTTAGAGACTAAAAAGTAAATTAATTTCCTTCAAGTAACACTTCTTTGCTGTAGCCATTTGGCAGGAATTCTTTAAGGTTACATCAAATGATTCTATTATTCAGCGGCGGCTCGTGGATTTCCGTAGGTGAGGCAAAGACAAAGATGCCGCTCGTGCTGCACTACTTACTCTCATAGAGCAAGCAAATTTTCCGTTGCTTTTTCGGTCAAATTTTCTTCCGTAGCCTCACCGCCGAACATCCACGAGCCGTCGCTGCTATTATTATCAATTATTTGCACTTTGTTGCAAAATTCATACCTGATGGAAGGAGTCCTATACTTAATATTGCTTTTGCATAATTCAACCAAATGCAATATTAAAAGATCAACATTTAGTTAAATTAATGTAATTAAATATTCGCAGAAATTGTTATTTTCTATTTCTTTTGACCACTCGGTCATTTCTCAAGTGCAGTACTGGGGATATTAAGGGCATAATTAAAAACTGAGAACGGGGTAAGATTTATAGCGTTTCCCGGCGGTTGATAAATCATTCATGTGAGCCGCAGTTGAGAAACGGAGGGAATTAACAAAAAGAATCGCAAGAAAGACGTTAATATTTGAAATGGAACTGCTCCTCCTCCGGCTAGGTACATATCTTGATTTCCATCATTTTTCACTGACGTTAAGGTTAATATTGTATAAAGAACCTTCAACTGCATGAAGTAAATAATTTATTCGGACCGTTCTAAATGCTGTTCGCATTTGTAAATTATAAATTATTTACTTTGAAAGTACTAAGCGGCCCTTTAACAATAAGGTAACTAGCAAAAGTAAAACAACTATTTTGGAATCAATTAATCTTTTTTTAATGAATTAATTATAATAAACGCGCAAAATGCAAAACAATCAAAACAAGTAAGGCGGCTTGCATTAATGATGTCACAGGATTTTGGCTAAAGGAGAATGTTAAAAAAAAACCGTTTTTTACCTCCTTGAGTACAGTGTCTTGGCAAAATCCTTATCTGCCAAAATCATTTAATTTTCTTTGTTCGTTAATAAATTGGCTCAAAATACTCTTAAAACAAGATATTATTAGCAAAATGTTATAAAATAAATATATTAATACAGATGAATTTATAAGGGCACTTGATAATTTAAAATATTTATTTAAAAAAATATGCAATCAGCAATGAATATATTTTTTTATTTTATGTAAAAACAAATTAAAAAGTGGAATCCAAACTCTTGCTTAAATACTTCTAATCTCAATTAAGAAAAATAATCCAAAAAATACACTACATTTCAATTTAAAAAAATTAAGTTTATTAAACTAATCCCCACGCACAAGAACTACGGTCGATAGAGTTTTGAAGAAAAGTTTGTGTAAAGGTGAGACAAACCAGAACAGAAAAGTGTTCAAATTCGCAGTTTGGCCCCACCTTTGTGCAAACTTCTTTAATTAACAACTATATAGTTTATGTCACATATATGTACTAGGTTTGAATAAAGTTTGATTTGATTTGATATACAGTAGAGCGTCGATAATCCGAACTAATTAGGGGACTAATTGGGTGTTCGGAAAATCGATTGTTCGGATAATCGAATTATACTAATTCGCAAATACAAATTTATTTACAGGTGGTGAATAAAAAACATATCTATTTATAATATATCTTTTATGACAACAGAGAGTGTACTTTCAATCGGCAAAATTTAGTTAATCGAGTAGTGGCAACTTGTAAGTGACAGATTGAGACAAGTGCGAGAGGATTGTAGCGCGGGAAGTGGTAGGCATGCGCGAGACACGTGCGGGCGTAGAGTTCGGTTGAGCGGTCGTTCAGTTGATCGATGTTCGGATAATCGACGTTCTACTGTATATTCAATTATCAAGGGCGACGAAATTATGTGTGCACCTGGACGGCCTACAACCCAGGAACAGCCCTGAAGGTGGTAATAAATATGTAATATAACTCTGGCTTAAATTGATACAACACTGCTGCACCAGTCCCATTCCCGTATTTTCGGCTGTGTAAACGATCTTACAAATGAATGCACAATTTGAGGTTAGATTTTGCAATTACATTACACATATTTTAATTGATATTAACTCTTTTGCAATGTTATTTTCTATTTCGATGTATTTTTAACTCTTAAACTCCCTGCTGAGGCTTCATTTCTAATTTAAACAATAACGATTTAAAAATGTATTCAGTGACTGACAGTGACAGTGGCACATAAAGAACGTTTACACAGCTTAAAATAAAATACCCACTCGAAAAACATGGCTTAAATAAACGTCTGTGAAATCCACTGTAAGACACGTGAGCTTTATAAAGTTGCTAAGGAAGAAAAAATATTTATCTGACATTAATCACTTCACATGATTTATAACCTTTGAACTTGTTCAACAGGTTAGCAAAATGCAGATTAAACCTAGTTTTTGTTCCCCATCCCAATCAATTTGTTGTGTTCCTTAATGTAGACGTCTTTTGACTTGACTGAGATTAGTTTAAGTTCGGTTTGATCAACGAAACGCTGTATTTCTGGAGGAACCGGGTCTCGATTCATTTGATACTGACATTAAACAACATAACCACAACTGATATTAAACAAGGTTATTCCTTGTTTAAGGCATCGCATGAAATATTTGTCATGCGGCCACTTCAAAAAAAAAATGTATAAGATTGAAATAGGCAATTCTAACGCCCGGTTTCTCCAACGAATCTTAAGTAGATAAAACCTATCTTAAAGTGTTGCACCAACCATAAATCAGATTTAGTCGTTAGAAGGTCTTAGATTATAAGATGCCAAAAATGTCATCTTATGATTCGTATTCTAACCTATAAAATTAGCAAAAGTATTAATTGAAATGACTAATAATTTATTAGAAGTGATGGATGCATTTGCATTTGCTGGAGATGCTGTAATAATTGCAGATAATCCACATTACTGTCCGAATGATTCGACAACCCAACCACCGATTTCTCATTCAATAATACCTCCACCAGTCTTAGACAGTTCTCTTTTACCTTCTGCAACACTTTCTTATTTCATGCTTCATGTTTCTCTCTGCATGTGTTTAGTTCCTGGATTATGGAATCCCATGCTTCTTACTTCTGTTTGTTTATGGTAGCATTTGTTGTTTTATTTTCCACAATTTTGTGAACCGATATCAACGACGCTAATAAATTTCGCTCTTCTCTTATCATACTACTCTAAACTCGACAACAGGAGGGTTAAAAATGGTTAGAAATGAATTTGACATATAACGGCTTGTCAAGTTTACGCGAAAATACATCGTTGCCACTTGTAATGAAATCTTACCTAAAATATGTATAAATTTGTTTGGTACAACAGAACAAAAAGTTAAGGACTACTTAAAAATAAGACATACTTAAGTGAGACGTATTTTAAGATTCGTTGGAGAAACCGGGCATAAGATATCTTGCACCTGTAATAAAAAATAGTATAAAGAATGCATGGATATCTGGTGTGTCAAGCACTTATTTTATCTATAAAATAAAGTACAACCATTGTAATTAATACTTGTAATAAATATTTATTTAAAAAGTCATACAATAATTAAAAAATCAACTATCTTCAAAGATATCTTCAACTTGCTCGGGGATTTTGTTGTAACGTTCCTGCGTCTTGGACCACATCTGCTTCTTGTATTTGCTCTTGCTCACTGTCGAGGCTGCAACAATCGTCGCAACCTCTTTAGAATTACCCATCCCCAACATTCCGGGATTAGACACCAACTCAACCTGCAAAACAGAATACCCAAATTACCCAAAGATATATACAAAGCATGTATTCTATACTTATAATATGCTAAGTGCATGCTTAAATATTTATGAAAACCTATAGGTTATGTTTACACTTTACATCAAATGTTGGATTATCTGGTTGTAATTCTGACTTTTGCCATCAAAATAAATTTGAGGTTATGTTTTCCACATAGTTGCCATGTGCTTAATTACCCAATCATAAAGATTAATTAAGTGGTGGAAGCTTTGACTATATACTAATGGACTGCTATTCCCCCTCCATTTCCCATATGATCACTGCTCCAAAAGTTGTCCGCGAGCTGGAACCCGATATAAATCACGCCCCGAAATCGAAAATGGAGGGTAATTTAAAAAGCAGAAAGCAAACAAAAAATATTCCTCGATGCATTCATCAGCAAAGTGGAGAATGCAAATGCAAGCATATTTCGGCAACTCGGGTCCACTTTCTTGCTTGGTCTTTACAAGCAAAGCATCAACCCATAATTTGCGAAATTCCGGATTTGATGGAAATCTAATACATTTAAAATAAGGAATAAACAGAATTTTTGGTTATAAGTCAACTGACGTGTACATCGGCTAACGAGTATAATATCCCCTTTTTACATGTTAAAATATTGTGATAGTATACCTTATTGAAATTATACTTCAATCATTGCTATTAAAAATACAACATGCCAATATAAGGGCAAAAAACACCCTGACTGCGGCCGAGAATAAAATGTGAACAAAGTATAAGCATTATCTAACATTTTTAGTGCGTAATGTATTGGAACATTCCAATTTTACATTTTGATGTCGATACCTGTCATGTTGTAAGTACTGTCAATCATAGTAAAATTTCACCAATAACAATTGAACAATAATGCTCATTCTTAAACTGCTTTTGATGGAACAATAAATCCATCATTAAACCAAAGTAGAAAAATTATTTTTACTCACCGGCTCCAAAATTCCCTGATTATCCTTCCCCAACGACTCCCCCTCCTTCCATCCCATTTTCGCCAGCATTTTAAAACCTTTATTGTCACTTTCGATAGACCTGGAAAAATGCCCACAAATCAAAATCGTCGCAGTTTTTCGGGAAAACAAAAAACCCCTTACTCGTTCAAAGACGCCGCTTTGGTCTTCTCGTGAGGATTCTGACTGCCGACGGTCTCCCTCCTGACCTGAGCCCTGTCCGTGTATCCGGAACCCGGATCTATCTTGCCCTGATCGCCCTTTGTGATCCCAAATTTCTTCCGCAGCTGCCTCAATTGCTGCTTGTGCTCCTGCGCCTTGCTCGTCGACATCGATTCAGATTTTTCGGCATCTAAAGTAATTAATTCTCAAAATTCTTCAAAATTTCAAGATTCAAGCCCATAAAACAAGGATGGTATAACGATTATGTACCACATAAGCCATCCAAAGATAGGTTAAGTGTTACAATCCAACCCAGTGTTGCCAACCCTACCGATATGTCGGTAGATCTACCGACAATTTATAACTTTCTACGATATTCTACCGATCTACTGATTTTCACTCAAATATACCGACAAATCAACCGAAAATGTTGATTGGTAAAATAGAGGCGTAAAAACGGTTGGGTCGGGGGGTGAGAGGGGTTTACATGCAGCCCGGTGGGGCGAGCACGGGACAATACGACCTTGAATTTAATTTGAATAAAAATTGGAATAAAACACTTTAACTTTTTTATACCACTATATTTTATTTATGTGACTAGTTTCGACCATTCACTGGTCATTTTCAAACATAAGTCACTTAACATAAAAACATAAGTCACTTATGTTTCAAAATGACCAGTGAATGGTCGAAACTAGTCACATAAATAAAATATAGTGGTATAAAAAAGTTGAAGTGTTTTATTCTAATCTACAATCAAGATGTACCACGAAGTAAACGCCGCCAACATTAAACATTGAATAAAAATAATTAACTTTCTTGGTATCGCCCTTAATTTTCAATAACAAGGATAACGAGTCAAATAATTTTGTCTAAATAGTAAAGAATTTCCCTGTCTATTTTAAAAATTACCGACATCTACCGACATTTCGTTGAAGGTTCAACCGACAATTACTAAACACAGGTTGGCAACACTGATCCAACCCATTGGCAGTGCGTCTATATTTCTACCAATAAATAAGTGCATCTCAAAAACATAAAGTTGAAAATGTCTTTCTTACTCTTGTGTTATTAATTAATTTCGGCATATAAACTCTTGTTTATCATCCGTAAATTGGAGGGGGGGACAGTGCCCACCCACCCATCCCTCGTTCCACTCAGATTAAAACTACAAAATAGCGTTTTGTAAAATTTCAACTATTCCAATTATTTGCTAAAGAAGTTCCTTTAACCCAACAGGATTTTTAGGTTAAAATAAAGTTGATACGGCGGGTGGTGGGTGTTCCGTATCCTACAATCCAACTTGTTGCCCACGTGCCGATATTTCCACCAATAAATAAGTGAATCACAAAAACATAAAGTCTTAAATATCTTTCCTACTCTTGTGTTATTAATTAATTTTAGCATGTAAACTCTTATTTATTATCCGTAAATTGGAGGGTGGGTCAGGGCCCAGAAAGATGGAGCAACAATCAAGAACTGGAGATAATTTCCTATCTCAAAATTGAAAACGAGGCATGAAATAATAAAAAAAAATAAAGTTTTATTTGGAAATCACACAAATTCAAAAAAGAAAAATATGACCAACACAAACAGCCTTCAAAAAGCCTAAACTAAACAAACGCACAAGTTTTAGTACGTATTTCTGAAACACTTCAACTTTAGGCCCTCAATACGAAAAAATGAGTTTGTGTGACTTACAAATGTTATTATCAAAAGATTTGTTGTTGGGTTAAACTAAACGGGAACTCTAAAAAAAAACACACTGGTCGTTTATGAAAAGGTTCAGATATGTAGCTTCTACATAAAAGGTCCTGCCGGCATCTACACCTAATGGGTTTTTTTTTAAACAACGCACCAAATATAATTGCAAAATAAATATATAATTTCTCAACAGAATTTGATATTAAAATAAGATCTTACCTTCTTTGGTTTGAAGTAATCCCGGCTCGCAGTGCCCGCACGTCTGGCTTCCCACGTGTATGTGACAAAGCAGCGTGGTCCCACCGATCTGTATCCTGCTGCCGTGCTGGATCACGGTCGGATCGCTCTCCACCTTGCTCGGCGACAGACGCTTGCCGTTCAGATGGGTCCCGTTGCGCGACCCCAAATCGACAATGTGGTACTCGTTTGCGGCCTTATCGAACGTGATGCTCAGATGATGCTTGCTGATGTTGATGTCGGGAATCACCAGGGAATGGCTGCCCTCCCTGCCGATCGTGCCGCCCTCGAAGGTTATCAGGTGCAGCGATCCCGGTTTTATGTTGGCAACGTTGGACTCTTCAATGATTATTCGCATGCAGGGCGGATATTGTTTAGCGTAGTCTGCAGGAAGAAAATATCTGATACGGGGAGATTCTATTGTAAGTTTTTAAAAGGTTGGTGCCTTCGTTAAATTTATGAAGGCACCGATCGAGCGACATTGCAACAACTTTTCAACAACTTAGGTATTCATAACCGTTGGGATTGAATTGTGTAAATCTTTAAATTTTCATTCAGAGCAAGCTATGGAATAAAATGTCAAATCTTTGATGCTAACCAAAAATGCAACACCATTACTGATATGAATCATAAATTAAAAAATGATGATGTGGCCATCATGTTACTTTCTCCGACTTGATGGTGTCATTTATATTTACGCTTCCAAGGTTTATTTTCAATTTAAATCATATTTAAAGTGTGCATTGGACGTTTCGTAGACTCGGTTAAAACTGACGTTTAAAACGTCAAAATTACGAAAGATGGAAAAATTATACTTCAAATTCAAAAACTAGGTTTACTCAAAAACCAACGAGATTTCGGAAAAAACTTATTCTTTAGAAGTTGTTCATTTTAGCATTCTCTACAATTATTATTCACATAAATTTGCTGTAACTATTATCGTTTCATAATTATAAACCAAAAATTAAAAAAAAGAAAATAAATAATTTTTTTCTCGAATAGCAATGATTTTATGAAAAATATTTTCAAGCAAAAGATGTTCATTTCTTTGTTGTCTTTAATGTTTGTTTAAATGTTCTTGTGATATTTTTTATATTTAAGAAAATATTGGCAAAAAACAAAAAACAGTTAAGGTAAACACTCACTTCCGGTGTACGAAATTTTACCAAAAGCTTTTCAGTTCTTCAAATTATCAAATAAGACGTATGTTACAAGTTTCATATCAATTGCTTTATTAGTTTTTGAGATACAGCGCGCACAGACAGACACACACACACACACACAAACATTTTTTTTCCAGAAATTGTTGAAATGGCATCTAGGGACCCCAAAACGGATATTTCCGTAAAAAAAAATTTTGAAAAAAAAATCACGATCACAATACTTTCTCGTACTTCGTAACGGCAAACTCATAGGCTCATCATAGCATTGGTTTTCATTTTCATCAAATTATCAAAAACAACTGTAGCAAAAAATTTACATTAATGGGGCTGCCTACAATTTGAGTTTTATTTTTTTTTTACAGTATGATGCTGAAATTTGTACCGGTAGTCCCGCTGGTTGCATTTTTCGTAATTACTATTCGACATTTTTTTTTCCACACTCGACCGCAAGTGGCGATTTAAAGATTCGCCACACCAGTTGTGTTGCGAGCGTTAAGACTTTACCGATGTCGCTATTATTCTCGTCGTCTTCCTGGCTCGACTCTTCCTCTTCGGCTTCGGCCTCTTCCTCCTCGCCGACGCTACAGTCGGAGCACTCCCCCTCTTCGAGGTCGGCGTCGCTCAGTTTCCTCTCCCGTTTGTTCGCCTGTAAACAACAGTCTTTTATTCTTTCAGTACATACCCAGAGCATTGCGACGCATTGCCGACAGATTCATTTCACTGAAGGACTGCGCGAGATCACCCATGTTATTAGTAGAATTTGTGATTACCTGAAATTAAAAAAAAAAAATAGTTATTAAAACGTAAAATAATTAAAGCAAGTTTAACAATAATTGCAGGTATAATTGAAATAATTGGTTTCATATTATTTTAGTTTCCGTATTTCAACTAAAGACATGAATCTGAATCTTGTCAGAGTGACGTTTAAATTTGTGTTAAGTAGCCGGTAAGGGCAATGTAGGACGACTACCAACTAAACAATCGAATTACCGTTCTAACAATTTTCTGTTGAATAATATATTGTCCAATACATTGATTGAACAAATTTAAGGATACGGATCGTTAGTACTCACTCTGAAGTGTTAATCTACTAAGATAGCATTGTGATGGAAGTACCAATAAGGCATGGCGTGAAGTTTATTGTATCGGTTATTGTTTTAATCAATAAGTTGTAATCTGACGTTTAAATGTCACTGTCACTTTTGACATTTAAAGATGAACAGACGAATGCAGATGGAATCGGCTGACGTTAATTGCATTGGCTAATAAGTATATAATATAGCGAGGTACATAAGTGGTAATGGTACATGTTACATATTTATGTACAATATTTAACATTTATATACGCTCCATGTATTCGTAATGGGACGCTTACGATTGGTAGAAACAGTTCGGTAATTCATCAATTACAAAGTGGGAGTAGGTAAAAGTGTTTTACTCCATACAAGTTTATACGTTTCATGAACTTACATGTGAAACTTCCTGTTGTTTATCACCCTTTCGCTTATTCCGTTTCTTTTTCGATTTCTCTATCGACGACTTTTGCTCCTCTTTTACAGGGGGAAGCGCGACTTGAGAGTGGAACTCGTATTCCTTGGTGTCCTGGTTGTACTTGAGGTAAGTTCCAGTGTTTCCGTCGTAGTAAAGTCCATATTCCTAGTGTTTTAAAACTTTTTAACTAGATTACGTAACCTCAAAAAACCGCAAGATGTCAAAATGAACAAAATGCACTTCACTGGAGAATTCCAGACGGCCAACATAATATTACTTCAATTATTATCCCTATTTTCAGAAACTGTGCTGCCAACTATACTCGGATTTTTTTTTATTGACCAACCAGATCTGGTGGTTTTGTTATAATGTTGGACACATGGTGCAAAGATTACATGGTGTGCCTAGACGGCCGCGTTCTCACTCTAAAATCTTCCCCTCTCTCATTTGGCCGATGCTCAGTGATTCAACCTTGTAAAACTACTTGCTAAGCTAAAAAAAAGTCGATATAACTAATTTAAATGTCTGTCGCACGTGCTTTATTTACATTTTATCATATTTTTTCGTATTGTTTAGTGTGCAAATAGCAAATTAAACATCTGAAACCACATTTATTAATTTTCTTACCAACCTAATTGCTTTAAATAAAAAAAAAAACTTTAAAGCTCGTTATATTTTAATATATCATTGTGTAATAAACTAAATGTTTTATCGTGTTTTTATGTCGAAATCGAATTTTAACGTGTTTTGCAATCTATTTTCGTTAGTGTTGATTTTTATAGTTTCATTTTTCATGGTTGGTAATTGCAGCATCAAAAATATTCAAAAGGGGCGCGGTACGGGAGTTATAGGCACACCATGTAATCTTTGCACCATGGTTGGACATTTGATTTTTGTCACAAAAGCTACTCTTTAAACCTTTCGGCCCTGGTGGTGGCAATTGCCACCGCAACATTTACATGTCTCTACTTCCTTTGACAGTCCATATTTTTGCTGTTTATCACTAACAGGTAGGCTGAAAAGTTCGTAGGCTAACACAGTAAAACAAATTTTGTCTGCAAAATTCTATTTTATTATTCAACATAGTTGCCTTCGAGGGAGATACAACGATTATAGCGGTCATGTAATTTGTTGATACCATTTTTAAAATACAAATTCTCTTTAGCCTCAAAATAAGCCTCAGTTGCAGCGATAGTTTCTTCATTAGTGCTGAATTTTTTTCCAGTGAGCATCCTTTTGAGGTCTGCAAACAGGAAAAAGTCACTGGGGGCCAGATCTGGAGAATACGGTGGATGAGGAAGCAATTCGTAATTTAATTCGTGCAATTTTGCCATCGTTTTCATTGATTTATGACACGGTGCATTATCCTGATGAAACAAAACTTTTTTTTTTTTAAATGGGGCCTTTTTTTGTGATTTCATCCTTCAACCGCTCCAATAAGGTTATATAGTAATCACTGTTGATGGTCTGGCCCTTTTCAAGGTAATCAATGAATATTATACCTTGCGCATCCCAGAATACTGATGCCATAACCTTGCCAACCGACTTTTGCGTCTTTCCACGCTTTGGATTCGGTTCATCGCGTGCTGTCCACTCGGCTGACTGTCGATTGGACTCTGGAGTGTAGTGAAGGAGCCACGTTTCATCCATTGTCACATATCGACGGAAAAATTCGTTTTTATTACGGTTGAATATCGTTAAACATTCCTCTGAATCATCGACACGTTGCTGTTTTTGATCGATTGTGAGCTCGCGCGGCACCCACTTTGTACGGAGCTTTCGCATGTCCAAATATTCATGCACAATATGTCCAACACGCTCTTTCGATATCTTCAGATTCTCAGCTATCTCGGTCAGCTTTACTTTACGGTTATTCATTATTATTTTGTGAACTTTCTTCACATTTTCGACCGTAACAGCCTCTTTCGGGCGTCCACTGCGTGCACCGTCATCAGTGCTCATTTCACCCAGTTTAAATTTGGCAAACCACTTCTCAATGGTTGATTTTCCTGGTGCAGAGTCCAAATAATGTCTATCAAGCCAAGATTTGGTTTCAACAGTATTTTTTTTCATAATAAAGCAATGCTTTATTAAGACACGAAACTCTTTTTTTCCATATTTTTCACACTAACAAAAGTTTTTAACTCACAATGCTATATCTCACGAACTAATTGTCGGATAGCTGTCAAATTTATACACGTGTCGTTTGAAGGTTAGTTCTACTATAAACCACATGGATTTAATTCTAGTAACGCCATCTATGTGTTAGCCTACGAACTTTTCAGGCTACCTGTTAGATGTCACTTCAACAAAGCCTCACTAATTAATTCCTATACTAATTAATCAAATGAGTTTAAATTTGGTATTTATGGTCTGAAGAAGCTAATAATTAGCAAAAAAATTTTTTTTTTCAAATTTAAAAATCCAGGGCTGGAAGGGTTAACTGATTCAGAAAAATTGCCAGCAAGAATCAAATAATCAAAGAACCTGAGAAAATAAATTCCAAATCCGGTTGACCAATAAAATAAAAACCGAGTATATTTTCGACTTTCTGATCTTACTGTACACAAATAATTGGAAATATACTCACAGCATTATAGTAATACCCTGAATTGTAATCGTAATACATTCCCGAAGTTTCTTCATAAACGAAACCAGTTCCTTGCAGGGCTTGCTCGGCCGCTTCGGTGATTTCCTCGGAAATAGTTTTTGGTTTGGTGTCAACGATCTCTGTCTGAGTAGATGCATCCTTTCTTTTGAATTTCTGTAATAATACATTTTCTACAGAGAACATACTTAATGATGAAATTAGTAAGTGATTGATATAATTCTGTTGCATATGTTGTATTCAATTAATATATGATAAATTAACACAAACGGTAGTGGCAGATGACCTCGCAGTCGATGCCAAAAAAAAAAAAATACAGAGAACATAATTACAGGAATTTGTACACTTCAATAACAGCCCTCCAAATCAATTGTGAACTCCAAAGGTCGAAATGCACATTAGAGAGGTAAGAAATAAGAGGCTCGCGGAGTGACTCATGGTATGGCCACGGTAGCAAAGATAACAATACAGATAGTAGATCTGTATTATCACGGCCGTACAATGAGACATCCCGTGAGCCATCACTAAATACAAGAGAACTCATTTAGATACACGTTATACTTTAAGTTATAAGTTATAGTTTAAGTAAAATATATTATATTGATACCATGTTATATTTCTATGCATAATTTTTATCAAAATATTATAACAATTGTATTTTATAGCAGCAGTGCTAAATAAAGTTTATTATTATTATACCGATACAGTCTGTTGTAAAAGTTTGTGCGATGGTATACTTCTAATTAAAAAGGTACGCATCTGTTTGTGCAATTTATATCTCTAAGGGCCGGTATTTCAATGTCGGCTTAAGCTGTAGATTATGTAAACTGAAGTTTATGTTAAGCTGCAGTTTATTTATGATTGCGTTTTTCAAGCATTACATAAACCAAGTTTACTTATCCTGTCAAAAATTGTGTTGGTAATACAATATTACTACATATTTTTGAGTTGGCATTGAAATGTGACTATTGCGACTATCTTCATACTTAACATTTTCTCTCATAATTCCTGTCATAAACAGCTGATTATCGTACATGCTTCCTTAATTTAACACTTGCTTTAATTTCGGTTATTTTCGTTACAAGCAGCACATTATATCCCTTCATACCTTTTCAGAAAATATGTGTTTACCATTCGGGTAATAAAAATAATTGTTTCGAGCTCCTTTTGATAATCTAATCTGTCCACAAACACTACTTCACTCCACAGATTAAAATGATCAACCCACTTTTTTGGCAGACGCGGAGGTCCATAAATTATTGTAATAAACCATCATCGGTTAATTCATGCAATATATCAATCTACATCATATTTGTATTGTCCATTTTGAAGGTTATAAACTGCCGCTTTACCCGCTAAGCGGTCGTCGCCGGCCGCTTACGAAAGCCGTACTTTAAGCTAGGTTTACCGATAAACCATGGTTGAAAAACACCTAAAAATACCTTATACCGAGTTACAGGATAAGCCTGGTTAAAGCCGCTATTGAAAAACCGGCCCTAAATGTACAGCATATACAAACTTGGCCTGACAGTTCACGAAAGATTTTTAAAGTCTGGCTGCGCTATGAAGGTGCTATCTGTAATCTTTTAAAAACCACTGATGTATGAAGAGAATCGGATAGTGGCACCAATAGCAAGCAAGTAAACTGTAAACATCTGTAAGTGTGAAGTAACAAAATCCAATCACTTCAGATGAGGGCGACCCTTCCGACCCTTCGTTAATCACCTCAGATGCCTTCGTAGCGCGGCCAGAGTATATATATATATATGTATAACTGAGCTTGTTTACTTTGGGTTTTGGTGAATCATAAAAAATAATTATTAACCTCTTTGTGTTTCTTTTTCCGTAATTTCTGCAGCTTCCTCCTCTGCTTCTCGATGTACGTTTGCAACTTTAAAATGAACTCCAGCACATCGGGTAAATCCACCAGTTTCTCCTTCAGACCGGTGGCTATCTCGAATTTTCCCTTCTTCGGCACATCATCACATCTCGACGAGTTCATATTTTCCGCATCACTTCTATCCATCCCAACATCATTTTCCATTATATTTAACTGACATATACGATGACAAACTTATTTATAAATGCGTATTCGATTTTATCATTTACATCCTTTTGTATACAGTACCCATCCGATTTCTAGGTTAGAAAATTACACATGCATGAAAATATAATTGCATACAATTATTTCTATACCGTGCTGCGAATAAATTCAAAAGTACTTGAGGCTTCCATTGAGTGGATTGATGTACAAGTTATTTTTAAATGTATAATTGCACAACGTATTTTGTTGTACTTTTAAATAATTGTTTGCATAAATTTTATCTGCATGTGTTTACATTTATGTGATTTTAATTGAAATTATCGACCAAGAAACTACGTTTGTTAAGGACAGAAAGGCTGGAGAGAATAGTGTGCAATAAAGTTGATGCAAATTACGAATAATGTTTCATTGTACAGAGTGAGCAACGATGGTTGCAGATTGATAGATAGGCAACTAAATGCGCATATTGGTACAACTGATCATATGAAAAGAAAATCCCTTCGATTGCTTTTTCATTGGCGTGGCAAACATTTTTTCCCACAATAAATTAAATATTTAATCATAACTGGGTCATTCCATGCTATGTCAACAAAAGGTTGTGCTGCACCATTTTTATTTCGTTTTATATTTTGCACAGATATTTATACATGGATGTAGAGTACAAAACTAATTTTAGAAAAAAAAAATTGTTGCCGCGTGGCAGATATGTCCCCAGATGGAGCTTGAAACATGTATATTTTTGTGATTACAAGCATTTGCGCAAAGTGGTATAACATTTTTTCGAATTAAGCAAATTTAAAAATTTAAAAATCTCCTAATTCAGATTAAAGTGGTGAATATTTTGGTTTAATTTTCTTTCATTATTTGATATGTTTTTCAAATTTATTGGCCCTTAAATTTACCATCGAGATTTGCATTTTTTTACATTATTTGATCCTGTTTTCGACTGGGAAGGGGGCAATATAATCAAACCAATTTTAGTTTGCAAGTACAATAGTAACAATAGATTTTACCTGTGAAGTGTTTTAAACCCTTCTATTTTTTTTTCGCTGGTAAAAATAGGCATTTTCAACAAAATCCGTATTTTTCTAAAGCTGTATCTCCAGTGGGGTACATAGTAAAAATCTGAAATTTATACATACCTGTGACTGAAGGTAATATTTTGGCTATATTATCTGCTATACCAAATAATTATACGACTATCCTTGATTCAATTATAAATTCAAATTGTATTTTAAGTATTTGGAGATAAAGAGAAAAAAATATAAAACGCGAAGACAAAATTCCTTAAAATAATATCCTCAATTGTCAAAGTATCGCTTATTCAAAATCAATTTGGTTTTTGTAAATTTAATAATTTTTTAATAGAGATATGGATTTTTTGAAGATTTTCGTTTTAATTTTTTGAGCACTTGAATGAAAACATCGCAGAAAAAAATATGAAATGAGTAGAAAAAATTCGTTAAAACAATATCCTCAATGGTCGAAGAATCGCTTATTCAAAATTAATTTGGTTTTTGTAAATACAACAATTTTTAATGGAGATATAGATTATTGAAAATTTTAATTTTATTTTTTCGAGCTCTTGAATGAAAACATCGCAGAAAAAATATAAAACGCGCAGACAAAATTCCATAAAAAAATATCGAAGTATCACTTATTCAAAATCAATTAAGTTTTTGTAAATGCCACAGTTTTTAATAGAGATCTTGATTTTTTAATTTTTTACAATTTTTTTTATTGTGACTCATCACTTTCGATCACATCGAGTATGTAGTTCTTTTTGATTTTTTTTTCAAATTTCAAACACTCGAGCAAAGAAAATGAAAGAAAAATATAAAACGTATTAATTAAATTCTACAAAAATTAAATTAAATTCACAAATCATTGCTTATTCAAATAAAGTACAGTTTTTGAAAATCTAATAATTATTTTGCGAGTTGTGAATTTTTGATTTTTTTTTTAAATTGTGGAACACTCGAGCAAAAAAAATAAAAGAAAAATATAAAACGTGTTGACTAAATTCTACAAAAATTTAATTAAATTCACAAATCATTGCTTATTCAAATAAAGTACAGTTTTTGAAAATCTAATAATTATTTTGCGAGTTGTGAATTTTTGAATTTTTTTTTTCAAATTGTGGAACACTCGAGCAAAAAAAATAAAAGAAAAATATAAAACGTGTTGACTAAATTCTACAAAAATTAAATTAAATTCACAAACCATTTCTTATTCAAATAAAGTACATTTTTTGAAAATCCATTAATTATTTTACGAGTTGTGAATTTTTAATTTTTTTTTTCAAATTATGGAACACTCGAGCAAAAAAAATAAAAGAAAAATATAAAACGTGTTGACTAAATTCTACAAAAATTAAATTAAATTCACAAATCATTGCTTATTCAAATAAAGTACAGTTTTTGAAAATCTAATAATTATTTTGCGAGTTGTGAATTTTTGATTTTTTTTTTCAAATTGTGGAACACTCGAGCAAAAAAAATAAAAGAAAAATATAAAACGTGTTGACTAAATTCTACAAAAATTAAATTAAATTCACAAATCATTGCTTATTCAAATAAAGTACAGTTTTTGAAAATCTAATAATTATTTTGCGAGTTGTGAATTTTTGATTTTTTTTTCAAATTGTGGAACACTCGAGCAAAAAAAATAAAAGAAAAATATAAAACGTGTTGACTAAATTCTACAAAAATTAAATTAAATTCACAAATCATTGCTTATTCAAATAAAGTACAGTTTTTGAAAATCTAATAATTATTTTGCGAGTTGTGAATTTTTGAATTTTTTTTTTCAAATTGTGGAACACTCGAGCAAAAAAAATAAAAGAAAAATATAAAACGTGTTGACTAAATTCTACAAAAATTAAATTAAATTCACAAATCATTTCTTATTCAAATAAAGTACATTTTTTGAAAATTCATTAATTATTTTGAGTTGTGAATTTTTTAATTTTTTTTTCAAATTGTAGGACACTCGAGCAAAGAAAATGAAAGAAAAATATAAAACGTATTAATTAAATTCTACAAAAATTAAATTAAATTCACAAATCATTGCTTATTCAAATAAAGTACAGTTTTTGAAAATCTAATAATTATTTTGCGAGTTGTGAATTTTTGAATTTTTTTTTCAAATTGTGGAACACTCGAGCAAAAAAAATAAAAGAAAAATATAAAACGTGTTGACTAAATTCTACAAAAATTAAATTAAATTCACAAATCATTGCTTATTCAAATAAAGTACAGTTTTTGAAAATCTAATAATTATTTTGCGAGTTGTGAATTTTTGATTTTTTTTTTAATTGTGGAACACTCGAGCAAAAAAAATAAAAGAAAAATATAAAACGTGTTGACTAAATTCTACAAAAATTAAATTAAATTCACAAATCATTGCTTATTCAAATAAAGTACAGTTTTTGAAAATCTAATAATTATTTTGCGAGTTGTGAATTTTTGATTTTTTTTTTCAAATTGTGGAACACTCGAGCAAAAAAAATAAAAGAAAAATATAAAACGTGTTGACTAAATTCTACAAAAATTAAATTAAATTCACAAATCATTGCTTATTCAAATAAAGTACAGTTTTTGAAAATCTAATAATTATTTTGCGAGTTGTGAATTTTTGATTTTTTTTTTCAAATTGTGGAACACTCGAGCAAAAAAAATAAAAGAAAAATATAAAACGTGTTGACTAAATTCTACAAAAATTAAATTAAATTCACAAATCATTGCTTATTCAAATAAAGTACAGTTTTTGAAAATCTAATAATTATTTTGCGAGTTGTGAATTTTTGATTTTTTTTTCAAATTGTGGAACACTCGAGCAAAAAAAAATAAAAGAAAAATATAAAACGTGTTGACTAAATTCTACAAAAATTAAATTAAATTCACAAATCATTGCTTATTCAAATAAAGTACAGTTTTTGAAAATCTAATAATTATTTTGCGAGTTGTGAATTTTTGAATTTTTTTTTTCAAATTGTGGAACACTCGAGCAAAAAAAATAAAAGAAAAATATAAAACGTGTTGACTAAATTCTACAAAAATTAAATTAAATTCACAAATCATTTCTTATTCAAATAAAGTACATTTTTTGAAAATTCATTAATTATTTTGAGTTGTGAATTTTTTAATTTTTTTTTCAAATTGTAGGACACTCGAGCAAAGAAAATGAAAGAAAAATATAAAACGTATTAATTAAATTCTACAAAAATTAAATTAAATTCACAAATCATTGCTTATTCAAATAAAGTACAGTTTTTGAAAATCTAATAATTATTTTGCGAGTTGTGAATTTTTGATTTTTTTTTTCAAATTGTGGAACACTCGAGCAAAAAAAATAAAAGAAAAATATAAAACGTGTTGACTAAATTCTACAAAAATTAAATTAAATTCACAAATCATTGCTTATTCAAATAAAGTACAGTTTTTGAAAATCTAATAATTATTTTGCGAGTTGTGAATTTTTGATTTTTTTTTTAATTGTGGAACACTCGAGCAAAAAAAATAAAAGAAAAATATAAAACGTGTTGACTAAATTCTACAAAAATTAAATTAAATTCACAAATCATTGCTTATTCAAATAAAGTACAGTTTTTGAAAATCTAATAATTATTTTGCGAGTTGTGAATTTTTGATTTTTTTTTTCAAATTGTGGAACACTCGAGCAAAAAAAATAAAAGAAAAATATAAAACGTGTTGACTAAATTCTACAAAAATTAAATTAAATTCACAAATCATTGCTTATTCAAATAAAGTACAGTTTTTGAAAATCTAATAATTATTTTGCGAGTTGTGAATTTTTGATTTTTTTTTTCAAATTGTGGAACACTCGAGCAAAAAAAATAAAAGAAAAATATAAAACGTGTTGACTAAATTCTACAAAAATTAAATTAAATTCACAAATCATTGCTTATTCAAATAAAGTACAGTTTTTGAAAATCTAATAATTATTTTGCGAGTTGTGAATTTTTGATTTTTTTTTTCAAATTGTGGAACACTCGAGCAAAAAAAATAAAAGAAAAATATAAAACGTGTTGACTAAATTCTACAAAAATTAAATTAAATTCACAAATCATTGCTTATTCAAATAAAGTACAGTTTTTGAAAATCTAATAATTATTTTGCGAGTTGTGAATTTTTGATTTTTTTTTTCAAATTGTGGAACACTCGAGCAAAAAAAATAAAAGAAAAATATAAAACGTGTTGACAAAATTCTACAAAAATTAAATTAAATTCACAAATCATTTCTTATTCAAATAAAGTACATTTTTTGAAAATTCATTAATTATTTTGAGTTGTGAATTTTTTAATTTTTTTTTCAAATTGTAGGACACTCGAGCAAAGAAAATGAAAGAAAAATATAAAACGTATTAATTAAATTCTACAAAAATTAAATTAAATTCACAAATCATTGCTTATTCAAATAAAGTACAGTTTTTGAAAATCTAATAATTATTTTGCGAGTTGTGAATTTTTGATTTTTTTTTTCAAATTGTGGAACACTCGAGCAAAAAAAATAAAAGAAAAATATAAAACGTGTTGACTAAATTCTACAAAAATTAAATTAAATTCACAAATCATTTCTTATTCAAATAAAGTACAGTTTTTGAAAATCTAATAATTGTTTTGCGAGTTGTGAATTTTTGAATTTTTTTTTTCAAATTGTGGAACACTCGAGCAAAAAAAATAAAAGAAAAATATAAAACGTGTTGACTGAATTCTACAAAAATTATTAATTCCCTTGCCGGGCAAGCTAATTTTTTCGTTTTTATAAAATCTCAATTAATGAATTAATAATTGTTAGTACATAAGTTGTAATTTATTTTATTTTATTTGGTATACCATGGTATTTTATAAATATTTGTCTTTCTTATTAATTATTAATTCAAAATTTAAATACAATATCCTGCAGAAATGGGAGAATAATGTAGTGAATATTAAATAACATTTAGAAATGCCACATTGTACTACAATTATGTTTTAAGTAACAGTCACAGATTAAGTAGCAATCACAGTTTGTCAGCGATTTAAAGTAGCAGTGATTTAAAGTAGGAGTGATTTAAAGTAGCAGTGATTTAAAGTAGCAGCGATTTTAAGGAACAGTGATTATAAGTAGCAGTGATATTAGGTAGCAGTGATTTTAAGTAGCAGTGACTTTAAGTAGCAGTGATTTTAAGTAGCAGTGACTTTAAGTAGCAGTGAAATTCGCATATTAGTAACAGTAGCGACCTGCGATTTTTCAATACCAGTGAAAAATCACAGATACGTGAAATATCGCCCATCTCTAGTGTTAACCATAAAATTGTGAATATGGCCTTTATTTCGCTTTATTATTGCTGTGGGAACAAGAAGCAGCAGCTGAAAATTATTATTTGCTGCAATTTTAACGACATTTACGAAATTTAGCAATCCATTTGAGACGCCGAAATGTGAATTTAGAATATTTGTTTTAAAAACAACAAATTTGTGAGTGTTTCGAATCAACACACCAATATTAGATGGTGATTAGTAGTTTTCAATTCCATAATTCTTCAAAATGAACTTAATTACAGTTCGCTTCAAGTGCACTCGGTACTGATTTTCCCGCGCAAATTTGAAAAATGGCGAAAGCATGCCGTTATTAGTTCACTTGCTTCGATTTTACAGTGTTGTCACACTTACTTTATCACGTTAGAAACGGAATACCAATTTGCCGTTCGATCGAAAACGATGTGATAAATTTTCACGGCGTAAAGTTATCACCGTGAGAAAAACAGAATAGGGCCCAATAAGATCTTTGATAAATCTGGCAACATCGAGGGAACCATCTTTACAAAAGCGGCAAATTTGAAATTCCCCCTCGCCCCACTGTCCTGGGGTGACCCACATACTTTCGTGTTGCCGATATTCGTATCTCGGCTTCACACCCGTGGCATGAACTTGAAGCGATCAAATTCCCCAGATTTTTCGGCGGGAAATTTAAATTGTGTGCAAACATTATTGCTCACACGATACAATGAGATCAAGTCGAAAATAGTTGGCAGCAGATTTTCTGAGAATCCCTATTATAATTTAAGTAATCTGATATTAGCTGCCTGAATTATTTCGATGCAGTGCATGTATAGTACAATCGCGCAGAGGTGACAGTGACTCATGCTTTTTCGATCTAATAATCGCGTCTGGATAAATATCTATACCCGTTCGCATGCTTAAAAAAACGAAATGAAATACGAAACGTATGTCTATATGTTAATTCAAGGACTAAGTGCAACGTATGTCCTTTCTCATTCCATCTATTCTAACCTCAAAATTCACGTGTTTGTATCTGGTTTTGACCGTCTCCGATTTCGATTTAGTTAAGAGCAGAATTAATTCTATACATTTCATTAATAAAAAGGTTAAATTTAATGACAAATTTCCAGTTGTCTTTACCGATTGCCGAAAAATGCACTCGCAAAGTTTCGTCGGGAAAATATTTGCACCCTCGAGAATGTTTAAATTTCCCGCCTAGACTGAATCGAATTATTTTACGGAAATACGTTTACTAGAAACTTAATTCAGGCAATATGGAGCGATGAGTCACTGTCACCTCTGGGCGATTTTACTATACATTTTATTTATTTTGACATTACTTGTTTTAAAAACTAGTAACCTCAAAAAACCACAAGACGTCAAAATAGACGAAATTCTTATGTACTGCACTGATCCAGGCAGCCAATATAATACTACGTGAATTATTATCCCTATTTTCAGAAAACGTGCTGCCAACTATTTTCGACTTTCTGATCACACTGTATATACGAGCAGTATTGCGTTTGTCGTTATCTGTTTTGGAATTTCTTTAGCCTTAAATTATTTAGTAAAAAAATGTCGCGAGCGCAACGTGTAAACTTTAGGGTTCAAGGCTTCACCCCCCTCCCCGGTGACGAAACATGCGTTGTGCGAGGCGCTGGCGTGTGAGGTTATATTAATTTAAAACGCTCAAACGAAGGAAGGAGAAGCGAAAAACCTATATGAAAAGAGAAATTCGGCTCGCGGCTCAGTCGTCAGTGAAATCACGCCGGTAACAGTGCACCCGGCTACCAGTGCAATTATATAATACACACACATATTTATAAACACAATGAGCTGGCCGGAGAACGTTGGAATCCTAGCGGTGGAGTTAATCTTCCCATCGAGTTACGTGGACCAGACCGAGCTGGAGGTCTACGATGGCGTGTCCGCTGGGAAGTACACGATCGGACTGGGTCAGGAGAGGATGGGGTTCTGTTCGGACAGGGAGGACATAAACTCGCTGTGTCTGACGGTGGTGCAGCGGCTGATGGAGCGGCACTGCATCAAGTACAACGAAATCGGACGGTTGGAGGTCGGCACGGAAACCATCATCGATAAATCGAAGAGTGTCAAGACCGTTTTGATGCAGCTGTTTGAACCGCACGGAATCACCGATTTGGAAGGAGTGGACACGACGAACGCCTGCTACGGAGGAACGGCCGCGCTTCTGAACGCGATTTCGTGGGTGGAATCCTCGGCCTGGAACGGTAGATATGCACTAGTTATAGCAGCGGATATTGCCGTGTACGCGGAAGGCTCAGCCAGACCGACGGGAGGAGCCGGTGCCGTGGCCATGTTGATCGGCCCCAACGCTCCGTTAGTTTTCGACAGGGGGCTTCGCGGGACGTACATGAGGCATGCCTACGATTTCTACAAACCCGATTTAACCTCAGAATATCCGATAGTCGACGGGAAACTCTCGATACAGTGCTATTTAAGTGCGTTGGATAATTGCTACCAGGCTTATTGTGATAAAGCCGAGAAGAATAAGCAAAACGTAACGTTAGAATCATTCGATGCCATCGTTTTCCATTCCCCGTACTGTAAGCTAGTGCAGAAATCAGTGGCCCGATTAGCTCTGAACGATTACGTTAGGAAAAATAAGTTCGACCCTAAAAAATACGCCGGATTGGAGTCCTTCAGCAAAGTCGAGCTGGACAAGACGTATTTCGATCGGGACGTGGAGAAAGCCTTCATGAACTTCAGCAGGGAGACGTACGAGAGGAAAACCAGGCCGTCGTTGCTGGCCGCGAATCAAATCGGCAACATGTACACGGCGTCCGTGTACGGCGGGCTCGTCTCCTTGCTGGTGAGCAAAGACATCGCCCAACTGGCGGGCAACAGGGTCGGTTTGTTCTCGTACGGTTCCGGGCTGGCCTCGACCATGTTTTCAATCACGATCGCCAGGGATCACTCGAAGGACTCCCCGCTGCACAAACTCTTGTCCAGGCTGAGCCACATCAAGCCGCTGCTGGCGAAGCGCAAGTGCGTCTCCCCGGAGAAGTTCACCGGCATGCTGGCGCTGCGGGAGAAGAACGGGCACAAGGCGCCGTACGAGCCCGAGGGGGAGATCGACAACCTGTTCCCCGGCACGTTTTACCTGACCAAGGTGGACGAGCTCCATCGCAGGTACTACGGGAGGATCCCCGCGGCGCTGAACGGGTCCGCATGACTGGATCTAGTAGGCTGAATTTTACACTTTCTGAATCATTAGTTTTATTAATTGTTACAAAAAGGAAAATTTGTTGGGGTTTTTCTTGTTATCTGGTCACACACAAATTTTTAACAAAAATTGTTTTAACACAGATATGCCTACTGTTTTATATGTAAAGTTAAATTTATAACGAAGGGGTATAACAGCCGTTATAGTTAGAAAACCGAATTTAGGTCATGGGTGTGCGGCTTGGATCTGGTAGGAAAATTCTTGTTATTTACTGCCAATATTTCACCGTTTATTTACAGCTTCATCAGAGGCGAAATATTGGCAGTAAATAACAAACATTTTCGTACCAGACCCAAGCCGCACACCCGTGACCTAAATTCGGTTAAATTTATATCTAGAATATCATCAGCGCCATCTATCAAGTTTTTATTCGAATAAGTACATTCAGTGATATGAAGATGATGGTTGCGACCCAGTGGCGGCTCGTCAGGGGAGGCAGGTGAGGCATTGCCTCACCATTAATTTCCTATATCGACTTGAAACTTTACAAAAATTACTCAAAATTAATTCCAAATTAATTTCTTTAAAAAAACTATGTTCGCACCATTTCTAGATTTTTAGAAATTTTTATGCGGTCAGTGTAAAATTGAAAAAAAAAATTGAACCAATTTTGGAGATCTAAAATAAATATAAAAACAATTGCTATCGACTTGAAACTTTCCAAAATGACTCAAAATTCATTCCAAATTGATTTGTCAAAAGAACTATATTCGCGCCATTTTTAGATTTTTTTCAAATTTTGATATGCTCAGTGTGTAAAATTGTAAAAATTTGAACCAATTTTGGAGACTCAAAATAAAGATGAAAACAATTGCTATCGACTCAAAACTTTCCAAAATTACTCAAAATCCATTTCAAATTAATTTCTTAGAAAAACTGTATTCGGACCATTTCTAAAAAAATTTTGATATGGTGGAAGTGTAAAATTGAAAAAAAAAATTAACCAATTTAGGAGACCCAAAATAAATATAAAAATAATTTCTATCGACTTGAAACTTTCCAAAATTACTCAAAATTCATTTCAAGTTGATTTCTTAGAAAAGTTGTATTCGCACCATTTCTAGATTTTTGGAAATTTGGATATGGTGGAAGTGTAAAATTAAAAAAAAATTGTTCTAATTTAGGAGACCCAAAATTATTAATATAAAAACAATTGCTACAGACTTGAAACTTTCCAAATTTATATAAAATTCATTCCAAATTGATTTCTCAAAAAAACTCTATTTGCGCAATTTCTGGATTTTTGGAAATTTTGATATGCTCAGTGTGTAAAATTGTAAACATTTGAACCAATTTTAGAGACTCAAAATAACGATGAAACTAATTACTATAGACTTGAAACTTTCCAAAATTACTCAAAATTAATTCCAAATTGGTTTCTTAAAAAACCCATCATTCGCACCATTTCTAGATTTTTGAAATTTTGATGTGGTGTAAAATTGAAAAAACAATTTAACCAATTTTGGAGATTAAAAAAAAATATAAAAGCAATTGCTATCGACTTGAAACTTTCCAAAATCGCTCAAAATTGATTCGAAATTGATTTCTTAAAATGCCACATTCATAACGTTACTGGATTTTTAAAATTTTGATATGCTCGGTGTGTAAAGCTGTAAAAAATAGAACCAATTTTGGAGACTCAAAATAAATATAAAAACAATTGCTATCGACTTCAAACTTTTCAAATTAACTCAAAATTAATTCCAAATTCATTTCTAAACAAAAAATATATTTGCACCATTCAGATTTTTGAAAATTTTAATATGCTCAGTGCGTAAAATTGTAAAAATTTGAACCAATTTTAGAGACTCAAAATAAATATGAATACAATTTTGATATGGAGGAAGTGTAAAATTGAAAAAAAAATTGAACCAGTAGGAGAATCAAAATTATTAATATAAAAACAATTGCTACAGACTTGAAACTTGCCAAATTTATATAAAATTAATTCCAAATTGATTTTTTTTAAACTCTATTTGCGCCATTTCTGGATTTTTGGAAATTTTGATATGCTCACTGTGTAAAATTGTAAAAATTTGAACCAATTTTAGAGACTTAAAATAACGATGAAAATAATGACTGTAGTCTTGAAACTTTCCAAAATTACTCAAAATGAATTCCAAATTGGTTTCTTAAAAAAATCGTATTCGCACCAATTCTAGATTTTTGGAAATCTTTCAGAGTGAAAAGTTGTAAAAAATAGAACCAATTTTGGACAAGCGACAATGGCGTAACAATTAAATAAAATACCAAAAAGCACTATTTTGCTATGGCCAGGTTTGGTGGCTAACATTCGGTATATTAAGGTGTTGGGGGGGCTAATGTTTGAAGTAAGTGAAGGAAAATAAGTTTTTAAAAAGATGTGTGGATAATATTAAATCTGTGCCTCACCAAACCAAAACCTGACGAGCCGCCACTGTTGCGACCGTTACTACAATGTGGTAGTCCATTGTCAGGTGACTTTGAATTAAACAACTTTTGATGTTTAACCCGTTTTTTCCCAAATTACTTTTATTCTAATTTGCTGGTATTGGTTAAATACTGATGATTAAAGCATAATGTAATAATACGTCTAGTTTTTTTAAGGCACCTGTGTGTAGAATAAGTGCTCAACGCAAAAAAACTCGTACGACCACACGTTTTCCTATAATTCGGGAATAAATCTAATGTTCCATTTTTGGAACTCCGGGAAAAAACGGGTTAAATAGTGGTAAAAAAAATGTCGAAAGTTGTTTAATTCAAAGTTACCTGACATTCAGTGATTATTCATTGACATTTGACAGGAAGCAAAAAATAACCTCTCTGTGTTTTTAAAATTTTAATTACTTGATTTAGAGAAACATTTCCTTTATTTTAAATCTCGGGCAAATGTGGGTTAATTTAATAATTAATAAATTGGATGGATTACAATCCATCTACAATCAAGTCAGGAAATTTTAATTACTATTAACCTGTTAATTTAAAAAACTCCTCACAGAGTGCGGAATTAACACATTGGCTGCCAACAAGTTTTTTTTAGTTAAATGTCAAAAACCGTTTTCTTTGTTTTTAACCCCTTACTGCATGATTTTTTATTTTTATGAAAAAAATAATTATGAATACCTTTGGTGATTTAAATATTCATTTTTTACAAAAATACAGGGTGTGCCATATCTGGCACGCAATGCAGTAACGGAACCTTATTTCGTATGACATACTAGAGAACGATTTCTGTCTTTATTTAACCCTTTACTGCATACGGGACTACAATTTGAGCCACCAAATTTAGGCAAGCTGTGACACATCGGCCTACAAAATAGACCACAAAATTTGGGGTTTAGCGACTGTCAGTACATATAACGCAAATTGTAATTCTGGCAAAAATTTCTTGTTTCCAGATGCCTATGAAAACTAGATATTTCCTTCTAGGCAACCCTATTAGTCTCTAAAATATATCTAAATATAAATTTTTACCACCGGTTGTTAAATAAAGCTAAAAATATATGCAAACTGCTTTGTGCCATATATGGCACGATATGCAGAAAGGGGTTAAGTTTTATTTTATAAAATGAGTAAGAATATGCTCGTTTAATTCATTTTGTTGCATTTTTTTGGCTAAATAGTAGGTTTAAAGTAGGTACGCACTGTCAGTCATCGGTGACTGACGTGGCCCCATTGGAATACTTCGGTGTCAGTCACCGGTGACTGACAAAGCAGCCAATGTGTTAAAATCAAGCAATGACAAGAATACACGTTCAACGCAAGACGAATGGTCCTATTTTAAATTTTACGAAAAATGAGAAAGGATTAATATTTTTAGTTGATAAAAAATTAACAATTCATTTCTGAAACTTAATTTGTTAGTTGTTTGACAAATATACACGTTGATGCACTTAACTGGTTAATGGTGCTTCAGAGTGACGGGGAATCCTCTGAAGCAATGACCACAATTACACTTGCACAAATAAACAAAATAACACTGTTACGGCCGTACTAATAGTCGCGGGATTGAGGATTAAATCTCGGATCAGGTTAGAACGCATCCAATAGTCGATATAATCCTGGATTAATCTGAAAATAATCCTCCTTCAAATAATCTTTCGTCAGCCGCGATTAACCCCAGATTATTTGCAATCTGTCAATTTATTCATGTCACCAGAACAGCTGATTTAATATAATAATCTATATTATAAACTTTATAATATTTATTTGATACTAACATACAATGGATGAAGCCGCATTTCGGGATGAACATCCATTAACTAGAGTTGCTAAGAGAATCTTTTCCATCTCATGTTTATTTCTGTCCATTTTAACTATTAGGTTAGATTACTACTCATTATGAATATAGCACCAACACACATTTAGTAAAATTGTAATGTCACTAAAAATATTACCAAATCCTGGTTTCATTCTCGAATTCGCCGATCTTACCCAAATCCATGACTATTATATACGATAGATACGATTATAAATATCGACTAATCTTACCCGAATCCGTGACTATTGGATACGATTATAAATATCGACTAATCCCGGATTCTACAATTCGTGATTAATCCGAGGATTGAACATTGTTTATTAGTACGGCCGTTAGAGGATCATGCAATTGATGGCCGATTAAGCAAAAGGCCGAACAAATATCAATGAAATTTACTAAATATAGTTCTAATTAATGACTTCTTGGTTTGATTCTCATTGATCACTTAACCTCTTCACGCCCAGATCGCCACATGTGGCGACAAGCAAAACAAAAGGGAAATATTTCTTAGAAGAAGAAAAAAAATACCTTTTTGGCGCCATCTATCGAATATTTTTTTTTTTTGGCCCATTTGAGCCTGGCATAAGAATCAAATATTAAGCGAATATTTCTTAAATATTTTTTTTTCATAAATTAGTAAGATTGGTAAGTGGAATATTTTGTAGAAAAAGGTCCCAACAACAAAAAAGTAAAAGCAGGCATGGGTGTGAAGTGGTTAATGAAACATGATTGAATATTTGTATTATTAAAAAATAAATAATTTAATTAAATCAATAATAAAAGTGATTGTTCTTTATTTTTTATTAATTCAAATATAAATCAATGACATAAAACTATCTTTAATGGTAGTTTCATTGACTATATATACAGGGTGACTGATTCATCCGAAGACATTAAAATATCTCGAATTAAAAAAAAGTTCTCAATAAAATTTGTTCGCCTGGAACACCCTTCTGAGCCTGAAATATCTCAAAAACTACGAATGGAATTTAAAAAAGTTCTCAATCAAATTTGTTCGCCTGGAACACCTTTCCGAGCCTGAAATATCTCAAAAACTACGAATGGAATTAAAAAAAGTTCTCAATAAAATTTGTTCGCTTCACCCTTCTGAGCCTAATCGTTTTTTTTTAAATTAGTTTTGACGTTTTTAGAAACGGTGAATTGGATAATTTTTGTTTTTCTGTTAATTTTTTTGTTCAGTTTTTATTGATTATGTTTTAAGTCACTTTGGCAGATGAAGTTTGCCGATTGTTTTTATTATTTTAGTTACGGCGGTTGAAAGAACTAAAGAAAAATTCAATGGGTGTAAGAAAACATTTCGAAAACTTGAAACGACAAGTATATTTAACCTCAACGATTTTTTTTTTTCAAATTCTCTGTGCAGTTTCTTAACACAAAAGATTCAAACGGTTCTTGCGTTTTCCTTTAGTGCACAGTGGTTTTACCAATCATAAATTCATAATAAACAAACAACGCAGAACGCTGGTGCACGTGCAATTCTTCGAAAATATAGAAAATACAGTGGGCAAAAATGGGTTAAATGTTTTAAAAATACCCAATTATGTTTTTTGTCAATTGTTTTACTTGTTTTGTTTCGGGTTACATTGTTTAGTTTATAATTACACAACCTAATACCTTCAGAGTTATTTTTAGGAGGCGCCGTTTTAATTCATTAATTTAATTATTAATTTATTACCGTCTTTCGCTCCTATTGGTATAAATTGCACTTTTACACCGGTACTTCGAGAAAAAACAACGTTGTTTGGATTGAGAACAAAAATATTGCGTATTAAAACGAAAAAATAAGAGCGACACATGATAATTGCAGATATACCGTGTGTTCGATAAAAAACGCCCAACGCCATAACTCTGTTATTTATTGACCTATATGAATGAACTAAAAACCAAAGTCAATGGTGGTTTAAATACTAAAAAAATACATAAATATTAATTTTTTTCAATAATAACCTCATTGTCAAATGATAGCCAACTTAAAATTTTCAAATGGCAGCATATAATGTTTTATTTTTTTTACATTCGACATTATTTTTCTGAATCCAGTAATGCCCAATATGTTGTTTTTCGGTTAATATTTTGGTCCAAAAAAATTAAAATAAATCTTCCATTTAAAATTATATTTTTCAAAAATTATGATTAGCGTGCCTTGGAAAAAAGTGACAAATGTCATTTGTTGTAAGGTTATATCAAACATGAATAATGACCCAATAAATAAGTACTCATTGTATAATAGAATAAATAAGTAGTGCAAATATTAATTCACTTGCGATTATTAGAAACACTAAGTAGAACGTCTAACTCTGCAAATCCACGAAATTGTCGATCCACTCTCTTCGGCTTTTTAAAGCCTCCATATCGTTTCAAATTTCCTTCTAACCTTCTAAATTTAGTATTCACCGCTCTGGAAACCGTAGATGATAAATCCGTGCTGCAGCTCTTCGATTAATATAGAAAATAAATTTGCAACATGTCTGTTAATTCGCTATTGTTCATGATTACGTCTGAAACACACACTAATAACAAATGGTTGACATTACTTATACAATAAATAACATTTGTCGATTCGAATTTTTTTCAAGGCACACTACATTTATTACCAAAAAAATCATGCGAACAAGATTTATTATTATCTTTTTCTGGCATAAATATTAACTTAAAATCAACATAACGGGCATAATTGGATTCAGAAAAACAATGTCTAATATTATAAAATTAGAAAAGTGTATGCAGCCATTTAAAAATTTAAAGTTGACTGTCATTTGGCAATGAAGTTGATTTTGAAAAAATATATAATTACCGTCATTTTATAGTATTTAAACAGCCATTGACTTCATTTTTTAGTTCATTCAAATCGGCCAATAAATAACAGAGTTATGGCGTTGGGTGTTTTTTATCAAACACATGGTATATTCAGTAAAATCGAAATCAAATATTTTTGGAAAAAATCCTCGAACAGGTCGATTTTCTTTTATAAAAATAAACATTTTTGCATGAAAGTCGATTTTCAGATATTTCCCATTCAAGTTTAAAATGCAAAATGTTGGGTTCAGTCAAATTTTAAGAACAAAATAACAAAATGAAGTACGCAAACGCCTAGTTGTTGGACATTTAAACCAAATAATAAATATAATAAATACAATGAGATATGGCTGTGAATGAGAAGGTCAACATATAAAAAAAAAAAAATTGACTGTGCTGAGGTTGTCAACAAACAATATCTGGTACCGGCTATCCATCCAACGATGATATATCATGATTAAGTTCGAGAAAACCTCACTTGCTGCAGATGCATTAAATAAATTATGATTCGATATTATATTTATAATAATCTAATTCTGTTTGGTTAATCTTTTATAGTGTCTACATTTTTAAACCTTTTTAATAAAAGTGTATACCATATGTATAAAAATTATTTGGATAAAGGGTGGCTTTGTATATTGGAACGTACGTTGCAGGTTTGATGCGTCGCATCACGTCTTCGCCACCAGTTGTTCAAAGTAATTAATTGACATGTCAACAACGTGCTGTCTTAATCTAAGACCGTGATTTTCTTTATCATGGCCATGCTTTATCTAAATAATTTTTATACATATGGTATTTTTATGTATATGTAAATTGTTTTTTCGCAAACGGGAGAGAAAGTCAATTTTTCAGCCGTCGAAATAGTGAGAGAAATGACATTTCTCTCCCTAGGGAGAGAAGTAGTTATTTCTCTCCCTACGAGGTTCCATTATTAATTTTAGCTGTCACGGCTGACACAGTTTTTTTCTAGGTTAGGTTTCAGAAACGAACGTTTTACTCTTGAAATATCCCGTTTGTGAAAAAATAGTATATATACCTCGGGAGAGAATGCTATTCCTCCCTCAGTGCGTTGTATCCCTCGGGCTTTCGCCCTCGGGATACAAATTTGCACCTCAGGAAAAAACACTCATTTCGCTCCCTTGATATCAATCTCTATTATTTAAAAACAAGTTCTACACCAGAGTGTGATCAGATAACAGGAAAAATCTAAACATTACAGCTAATCGATTGATTTCACAATAGTTTAATTCAGTGACGGTTCGCAGGTTTTTTCTGGTAAGGCCGAGGAACAGATAGGTAGGGTCAGTTGCAGAGAAGACTGGCTGCGTGACGGCACCTATCTGTATTACCACCTCTTGTTCCTCGGCCGTACCAGAAAAAACCCCGCGAACCGTCACTGATTTAATTGAGGTTAGACAACAATATTGGAGTATCTTAAGAAATTTTAGTTGGAAAATCGTGTTTTAATTAATTTAAACTTAACGCTCTAATGAAGACAAAAACGTACGTAAGAAACTCCACTATTTTTGTGATATCTCTCGATTATTAATTTATTACAGGAAGCGGTTTAGAATAGTTTTATTCAGATTGTTACGAAAAGAGTATTCTTTTTTTTTCTATTTAATTTATTGAAGTGGGTGCTCGAATGTCTTATATTTATTGTTAGTAAAAATTTTTTTTTGTTGTTATTATCTGTTGTAACTGTAAGGTAAATGAAGAAATTTATTTAAGAGTTCACTGTTCGTGTGTTCATTCTATTTTCCATTCCCCATTCCTTTCCTGCGGTTTAAAAATAAGTTTTTTTTTATCTGGGTGATTGAGTGGTTCGGAATTTCCGAGCGATTATCGGACGTGTGTGGCTTAACGCCCATTGAATTGATTTAAGATAATATTGTTAATTCCGTAAGGTTGTTTGTTAATCTTACCGATGAGAATTTTTTGCGCCTCCACCATCACCCGAATTAGGACCAAATTCAATAAAGCGCCTACGATATTGCAACAATGGTTGTTTAGACACTAGATGAATGTGTTTAGCTTCACCCGTCGCAAGAATTCTTCTATTTTAATTATTCACCTGAAAAAATCGACGCAAACGTAGTTTTTGTTTTCATAATCGTTGATTTTTTTATGCGGGCAGCGTGTTGCTGACTCATAACTAGAGTCCGGATTTATATTTTTTTACGTTTTATTTGCTCTTTCGTATGGAACTGGCGAATTGTATCTACAGGGTGTCCTAAATAGAGTAGGAT
The DNA here is from genome assembly GCA_910593695.2 of Ocypus olens. Taxonomy (NCBI): domain Eukaryota; kingdom Metazoa; phylum Arthropoda; class Insecta; order Coleoptera; family Staphylinidae; genus Ocypus; species Ocypus olens. The sequence goes on from OU343049.1 coordinate 864,982, forward strand.
TGCATGGGTATCTTTCTTATTCTTAAAGCTAGAGATCTGGTTAAATGGGCAATGTTGTGCAGTTTTCTATGCTGATTCAGATTATGTTGAGACATTTTCAAAATTCCGAGCAGTTTAGAAAATATTAAAAAAAAAACTGAAAATCGCGTTTTAAAAAAAAAACAAATATCTCAATAATTATTAAAGATGCGAAAAAAAGTTTTAAATAAAAGTTACTTGGTTTAATTAGGCAAACATAGAAATCAAGTCAAAATAAAATTCAAGATGGCGGTTTCCGAGATATTAATACCAACGTTCTTATTTCAAATGGCCGCCATATTTGATTTTTACACGCATAAATAGACTTTTTTTCTCTTTTCAACGATGTACAACAACCTGTGTCAAAATAAAAAACACAGTTAAAAGACTTTATGATAAATGATTGTAGAAATTGGACTTAAAGTCGAAGGAAAAAAAAAGTGAGTATGACTTAAAGCCGTTAACCCTCTAAAAAATGTCAAATTTAATTAAAGTCAAAAGACTTTATGATAAATTATTGTAGAAATTTGACAAAGTCGACAGAAAAAAAACTCATTTTGACTTAAAACCGTTAAGCCTCTAAAAAATGTCAAATTTAACTAAAGTCAAATGACTTTATGATAAATTATTGTAGAAATTTGACCTAAAGTCGACAGAAAAAATACTGATTTTGACTTAAAGTCGTGCGTCTAAAAAAATGTCAAATTTAATTAAAGGCAAAAGAGTGTGTCCAAATTAATGTCGAAATTTGACTTAAATGCGACAAGCGTTTAGAAAAAAAGACTAATTTTGACTTATGCCTCTAGAAAATTTGTCAAATTTGGGTAGAATTAAAAGACTTTATGTGCAAATTAATGTCGAAATTTGACTTGAAAGTCAACAATCATAAAGAAAAACGACTAATTTTGACTTAAAGTCTTGAAGCCTCTAGAAAAATGTCAAATTTAAATAAAGTGAAGGGACTTTATGTGCAAGCTAATGTCGAAATTTGTCTTAAATTTGATAAGCATCAACAAAAGACAAAATTTGACTTTAAAGGCGTTAAGCCACTAGAAAAAACGCCAAATTGAATTAAACTGAAGAGACTTTATGTCTAATTTACTGTCGAAATTTTACTTAAAGTTGAGAAGCGTAAAGAAAGTAAGACTAATTTTGACTTAAACCCTTAAGCCCCTAGAAAAAGTGTTAAATTTTGATAGAATTAAGACTATATGCTAATTAATGTCGAAATTTGACGTAAAGTCAATAAACTTCAAGAAAAACGACTAATTTTGACTTAAAGTCGAGTTTCTAGAAACAAATGTCAAATTTAATTCAAGTTAAAAAACTTTATGACAAATTAATGAAAAGCGTCAAAAGATAGACTAATTTTGATTTAAAAACGTTACGCCTCTGGAAAAATGTTAAATTTACTTAAAGTTCAAAGACTTTATGACAACTGAATGTAGAAATTTGACTTAAAGTCGACAAGTGTCAAGAAAAAAAAAACAAATTATGGATTAAATCCGTTAAGCCTCTAGAAAATATGTAAAAATTTAATTAACGTTAACAAACCTTATAACAAATTAATGTCGAAATTTGACTTATAGTCGACGAGCGTTAAGAAAAAAGACTAATTTTGACTTAAATCTTTAATCCTCTAGAGAAAATGTCAAATTGAATTAAAGTTAAACGACTTTATGTTCGAATGAATGTATAAATTAGACTTAAAGTCAACAAGCGTTAAGTAAAAAAGATTAATTTTGACTTAAAATCTAAACCTTCTAAAAAAAAAAGTGTCAAATTTAAAGTTAAAAGATTTTATGTCTGAATTAACGTGTAAATTTGATTTACAGACAGCAAGCATCAAGAGAAAAGACTAATTTTGACTTAAAGTCGTTAAGCCTCTAGAAAATATGCCAAATCGAATTAAAGTTAAAAGACTCCATGTCGAAATTTAACTTTAAATCGCCAAACGTCAAAAAACGACTAATTTTACTTAACCCCGTTAAGTCTCTACAAATGTCAAATTTAATTAAAGTTAAAAGACAAAATTTGTCAAGAAAAACAAATTTTGACTTAAAGAAAAAAAATGTTGAATTTAATTAAACGTTTCCACATTTTCATTTAAAATTCCAAATGTAAAAAGTCCGGACTAAAAAAAAAACACCAGAACCGCATGAAATTTTTGCGATAAGTTTCCGCAGATAACTTCAAGCGGTTCTCAACGGGAATGCTACCTGCAAGAACTTGCGGTTCCTGGTATGAAGTTACCGCGGAAATTTCATGCGTTTCGAGGTGTGAACCTCTTGAAGTTATCTACGGTTCATAGCAGGAACCGCATGAAGCTCGTGCTTCACTTGATAGTGGACTGAACCGTATGAAATTTTCGCAGTTAACCTCTCTTGGAACCGCATGAAATTTCCGCTGGTGATTTCATGCGCTTTTACCGGGGCGCTTCTACAGGTAGGGGTACGCGTCTGGTTTTCACTCTTGAAGAAAAAGCCAAATACATATTAAAGAGCAGAGGAACCGCGGTTCCTTTTGTGCGAACCGGTTCCTGAGCGCTCTTTGCTAAGAACCGGTTCACTGAACCGGTTCCTGAACTGTCTGCCCACCTCTAGTACCCGGTAATTGTGCTTGGCTGGAAGCTGCTTTATTCTACGCCAATAATTTTGAAAAACTAGAAAATATTCTTCTTAATTTTAATGATGAAGAATCGGCAGTACTTAAAAATGTAAAGATTGTGTTGCATGTATAAATATTTCGCGACAATTAGCTTTTATTGCTCATTTTTGCATCTTAATAACTGCAATCAAGAATTTGGAAACAGCTCAAATACCTTTAATTGAGGCTTTTAAAATTATTGAAGAACTGTACGAAAATTTAAAATTAGTTCCCTAACTTGCGTATTACATCGAAATCCGGGATACGAAAAAATTAAAATGATTTGTGGAATTTTGAAAGGCGAGACTGAGGAGGACATAATACATTTTAACATGAACTCCATGTCATTTAAGTTTACCTAAAATGAAAATCAAAATCAAATTTTGGTTCTACATCGTAATTCCAATAAATAAATAATCATCAGTTGCTGTTCGTATTTTACTTTCTCCGTTACGAAGTACGAGAAAGTATTGTGATCGTGATTTTTTTTTCAAAATTTTTTTTACGGAAATATCCGTTTTGGGGTCCCTAGATGCCATTTCAACAATTTCTGGAAAAATTTTTTTTGTGTCTGTGTGTGTGTCTGTGTGTGTGTGTCTGTCTGTGTGCGCTGTATCTCAAAAACCAATAGAGCAATTGATATGAAACTTTGAACATAGGTCTTATTTGATAATCCAAAGAACTGAAAAGCTTTTGGTAAAATTTCGTACACCGGAAGTGGGTGTTTACCTTAACTGTTTTTTGTTTTTTGCCAATATTTTCCTTAATATAAAAAATATCACAAAAATATTTAAACAAACATCGAAGACAACAAAAAAATGAAAAGCTTTTGCTTGAAAATATTTTTCATAAAATCATTGCTATTCGAGAAAAACATTTTTTTTTTTTTAATTTTTGGTTTATAATTATGAAACGATAATAGTTACAGCAATTCTATGTAAATAATAATTGTAGAGAATGCCAAAATAAACAACTTCTAAAGAATAAGTTTTTTTCGAAATCTCGTTAGTTTTCGAGTAAACCTAGTTTTTGAATTTGAAGTATAATTTTTCCATCTTTCATGATTTTGACGTTTTAAACGTCAGTTTCATCCGAGTTTACGCAACGCTCGATGTACATTTAAAATATGATTTCAATTGAAAATAAACCCATGAAAACGTAAATATAAAGTCGGAGAAAGTAACATGATGGCCACATCACCATTTTTTTTTATTTTGCAACATTATTTTTAATTAAACTAATTCATTTGGTTGCATATATTGGCTAATTTTAAGCGCATATAAACAAATTATAATGCCTTTTTAGCGCATATAAATCCGGACTTTACTCATAACTCCTACGATATTGCAATATTTACAGCAAACAACGGTTGTTTAGACACTAGATGAATGTGTTTAGCTTCATCCGTCAAAAAAAAAATGTTTGATTTGAACGATTTGAATGACTCATGAGATAAGAAGATTGAGGAACGACAAACTGAGTGTATTTAACTCGAGTAGACCATTTCAAAACATCCGTGTTTCCTTCTGGGTTAAGTTAAAGTTCACATTTAATCAGCTGCAATTGAGCGGAGCATATTCAATGCTATGAATCATCGGAGAAGAAAGAATTTTATTAAAATGATAATATAAATGTCACTTAATTATAAAACAGTTAATTTAATTTTAAATAAATTTAATATACCAGTTGTTTCAATAAGTTATTTGTTTGTAGTCTTGATTTTGAATAATTCCGAACAGGCGTTAGATACAATCTCTGTGCAACATGGATCTAAATATACATTTCTTAAAAAATTAAGTTAATACAGACATTAGATTTCATTTTTGAACGAATCAAGTTTACATTTCAATTATGTGTAAATACAGATAAATCATTTTTGAATTAATCCAATTTTTGAGATAAGGCATTTACTGTATCGTATTTTTAAGAACGTGAAGTCCAATTTTCTATAAACGGATTTATGACTTTATAAAATTCAATTACAATCTCAAAGACAATGGATATAGTACAATCGCGCAGAGGTGACAGTGACTCATGGTTCCATGTTGCCTGAATTAAGTTTCTGGTAAACGTATGTCCGTAAAATAATTCGATTCAGTATAGGCGGGAAATTTAAAAATTCTCGAGCGTGCAAATATTTTCCCGACGAAACTTTGCGAGTGTATTTATCAGCAATCGGTTAAGACAACTGGAAATTTGTCATTGAATTTAACTTTTTTATCAACGAAATGGATACAATCAATTCTGCTCTTAACTAAATCGAAATCGGAGATGGTCAAAACCAAATACAAGCACGTGAATTTTGAGGTTAAAATAGATAGAATGAGGAAAGACATACGTTGCATTTAGCCCTTGAATTTACATATCGACATACGTTTCGTATTTCATTTCGTTTTTCTTAAGCATGCGAACGGCTATAGATATTTATCCAGACGCCATGATTAGATCGAAAAAGCATGAGTCACTGTCACCTCTGCGTGATTGTACTATATCTGTAATCTTTTAATTATACAATGCATATTCCTGCAATTTGACTCTAGAAAGTCAAGAATTTTGGTTCATTTGTGATTAAAAATTAATACAAAATTTGTTTCTAAAATCTTGCATCCCGAAATTTTTGGTTGTGTGTATAACTGAGCTTACTATACTCCATTATGTCACAAATTATCTTAATTGTCGATTCGATGCGCCTTAAATCCAAAATTCTGCACTTAATTATGATCGATCGCAACGCTATAAATTATCATTAAGAGTGATTATTTTGAGTTGAAGCAGAATCGGTGCATTTATTAAGTTAAAACATTTTAAATTATGCATAAAAAAATAGTATTTGCGAAAAAATACTGATAAGTAATCGCTAGTATGGAATCATTGAAATGCGTCCACTTAAAAAAAAAAACGCAATATTTATAAATATTGAAATAATTTTGCAAACGTTATGTACAAAACATGTTTACGAACGGTATTTCTGTTGCAGAATATTTATTGTATTTTACATATATTCATTATATATAATAACCTCGTACTCAGAATTTGTAGATAATGAAAATCCATGGCGTATTTTAACTTCTGATCGCAAATTATTTTATATAAATAAATACAAAATAAACGCTTAGAAATTATAAGATATTTAGAAAATAACGTTAAAATAATAAAATACCAGCGGGTATTTTTAATATCACCAATACCATAAACACAAAGTGCAAAATTCTAGATCAAATGGTGCATTTTTTTTTGAAAAACCATGTCGCAGGAAAATTTTCCGTTTTACAAAATTGTGAACCTTTCAGTAGTCGGTACTGACTTTAATTAATTCATTATTATACCTCATTTAATAACCAGGCGGACTAAATCAAATTATAGCCGCGAAAATACGTTGTTGTGATTAGCCAAACGAGCGCCGTTTTTTCATAGGCCCAAACTGCTTAAAACAGTAATGGCCGTTCTTATGATCAGCTGATCTCTCGCCGTTCCTTGTGTCCCACCGCTTACACGCGTTTCGCCTCAGTTTTTGTGTTTTTAGCCAGTTATTTCTTCTGTTGATCGTGTAAGAATGGATTCCTCTCATCCCGCGATTCACTTGGAAATGGTTATTTTATTTTTAACTATGGATATATACCCGGAACAACTAACAAGTTTGGTGTCTTTTTCGCCCCTTAAGAAACGGAAATGGTTGGATTTTGGAGCATTAACGCTCGAGGAAAAACAATCCAAAATTATCTTTAATACAAGAGGCCTTAAAACCTATTGCCGTCGTACACAAAATTGTCGATTCATTAATTATTAACATAATTAATTGCATTTTTTAAAGTTTTCTTATCGAAGATATTTCACATTAACGAAAGCGCTGCAAAGACAGGAGTTTATAATGCACCGCCGCGTCGCATTTGTAGATATCAAAATGAGTGGGCCATGATTTGTTCTTGTTCTCAAATGAATCTCAGACATTAGCTGTCACTTCTATCTGTCATTTTAGTTGTTGTCACAAAAATTGTTTGCCTAAGTAAAGAAGATAAAATATTCATTAAACATTTGTTTCACTATGACAATTTATCTGCACGAAAGATTGTGAACAAATACCCACAAAAGGATTGGTCGGTTACAAGTATTCAGTGATTAATAATTAAACTCAGAACTTACGCTAATAAATGGAAGACCACGTACAGCAGGGGCGGCTCGTTATATAGAGCCAATGAGCCATAGCACTACCAGTAGTTTGAATCTCAGCAAGAATTTTTTTCGCCAATTACTTTGGTGTAGGAAGATAAATCGTTGTTTCTTTATAAAATGTGGGGGAGGGTATATTGTTTAAGTGGCTCTGCCATCAACATGTTCCACGAGCCGCCACTGACGTACAGTACGAATTCCTGAAATGTGCATTATAAACTCCCATTTTTGCAGAGCCTTCATTAATGTGAAATATCCTCGATACAAACACTTTTTAAAAATGCAATTAATCATTTTTGCAATCCACAAAGTGTAGATATTTTGTTTTTCAAAGTAATTTTTAATACGTTAATTACTATTGAAAATATGAATATTTGAAATTTGTACCGTTTTTTTGGCCCACTGTGTATAGTCGTCTGGCCTGGTAAGTTAATTTTTTTATTTGTTGTTATTGCTGATACGGAAAAGTTTGCAACGTACGATAAAAATACATAAATGCATGTTAAATTCGTTAAAATGAATATTATTAACATAAATAAATTACGAACCCTCAAAGAAAAAAATGTCCTGCAATTATATTAGCGGCTAATCGTACCAGATCGAATAATATTTCTAATTGTTTCAATGCATACTATAAATGGTATTAATATTAATAATGCATAAAGAAAAGTAAAGCGGTCATATGACAAAAATAAATTGGAGATTGGTTCGGTTCGGTTCATTCAGTTTAAGACGATTGAGTTCGGTTCGGTTCAATTCGTGTCATCTCGGATTGGTTCAGTTAGGCTCGGTTCTTTCGGTTCAGTTTGATTCGGTTCGTTTCATAATACCATTATACCTAAACATTTTATTTTAATCATTCGTTATGCCTACGGACGGAAACAATTTTTCTAATTGCTTATGTATACATATCAGTGACGGTTCGCGGGGTTTTTTCTGGTACGGCCGAGGAACAAGAGGTGGTAATACAGATAGGTGCGGTCTCTGCAACTGACCCTACCTATCTGTATTACCACCTCTTGTTCCTCGGCCGTACTAGAAAAAACCCCGCGTACCGTCACTGATACATACACTCGGCGTCAAAAAAAAGCGCCACTCGAAAAATCGCGAAAAACTCGATTTTTCAAACCGTCGTAACTTCGTTCAATATAGTCGAAAATCGATGAATCTTTCAGTTTGGGATAGATTCAAGTTTTATCTTTAAGAATGTGTAGTTGATTTTGACCCCAAGTCCAACCCACCCCCCCGTAACAACGCGATGGAAAAAAAATGTTTTTTATGTAAAAAATTGTCCAACTTTGACAAGCTGTACCGTGCGCAAAAAAAAAATCGGCGGCAAATTTCACCACAATGGCAGAAAAATTTAATCAATTTCCTTCAAATGCCTTTAAAATTTGAGTCGTTTCGATGATTTGGAGCAAAGTTATGAATTATTGAAAAAAAAATGACATTTTTCACTTTTTTTGCCATAACTTGAGTAATTTTGCACCAAAATCGATGAACTTTTGCAGTCTGAACAGTTTCAAATTTTCTATTCAACGTCATGTGAATTGTTTTGTTGCTAAAACGATTCCACCCTCTGCCACTCCCTAAAGAAAAAAAAATGTTTTTGAAGTTTAAATGTGCAAATTTGGTTTCTTGTACCGTGTGCAAAAAAAAATCGCGGACTCAATCGGTCAGCATGGCAATAAAGTTCAATCATTTTCCTCCAATTTCCTCCAAAATTCAAGTCGATGCGATGATTTGGCGCGAAGTTATGCAGTTTTGAAAAAAAAATACATTTTGCGCCTTTTTGGCCATAACTAGGCGAATTTCACACGAAACTCGATGGAATTTTGCGAAGTTTTCGACTTTCGTGATCCCCTGAAAACCCCTACAAAAAGTGTTTTGGATTGACAAAAAATGTTAAATTTTTACAACTTGTAAAAATTCCACTTCGGTCATAACTCGGTTAATTTTGCTCAGAAGCCGATGATTCTTTGCAAGTTTCATTCCACCCTCTGTCACCACTAGTGCAAAAAAAGGGTGATAAAATATGTTCATTTTAATTGAAATTTCAAACAAAAGAAAAAAGTGAAAAATGTCATTTTTTTTCAAAAATTCATAACTTTGCTCCAAATCATCGAAACGACTCGAATTTTAAAGGCATTTGAAGGAGATTGATTAAATTTTTCTGCCATTGTGGTGAAATTTCCCGCCGATTTTTTTTGCGCACGGTACAGCTTGTCAAAGTTGGACAATTTTTTACATAAAAAAAACATTTTTTTCCATCTCGTTGTTACGTGGGGGTGGGTTGGACTTGGGGTCAAAATCAACTACACATTCTTAAAGATAAAACTTGAATCTTTCGCAAACTGAAAGATTCATCGATTTTCGACCAAATTGAACCAAGTTACGGCGAGTTTTTTCGCGATTTTTCGAGTGGCGCTTTTTTTTGACGCCGAGTGTACGTATTGTTTATTCATGCAGTTAATTCTAATAATAATGTGCATGACTTGGATGAAGGTAAATAACAACAACAACATGTTTTCCAAAATAATTATCAGTTTTTATTGTAAAAGATATCGTGTAACGACTTGTTTGTTGACATTACATTAATTTGTCTTAATCCTTTCAACGGGAACTAGTTTTAGGAGGACACCACCTGAAAATAAAAATAAGAAAAAACATTATGAATCATTTATAATCGCACAAGAAAATTATGAATTTGGAAACCGCGTTCGTTTTGGAGTTTTCGTTTAACCGCTACAGCCGTTTTTTTTTCAAGATTTTCCATAAAATCCATGGTGACTTGCTAACTTTTTTGCAATTTTTGTTTGATAAAATTTTTTACCGTCCATCAATTTATCTCGTTTTTCTAATGAAGAAAAAGGTATTACATAAAGATCCACGATGATTATTAAGAAAGTTGATTTTTTCGATTTTTTCCATTTTCGAGTTTTCTTTGCTGACGCGTCACGGGCTTCAAATTGACATCTGTTCTTGCGAAAGTACATTTTCCGAGGCGTCTTGAAGGGATCTTTCCAATGATGTGTAGAAACCCCGAATCGAACCAGTGGTTTGTTCAGGAAATTATTTTAAAGCCAATTTTTGAGCAAAAGTAAGAAGGGGGGACCCTTGGGTAGTTTTTCAGGTTTTCGTCAAAAATTAAAAATCACCAATTTTAATTGAGTCCGACTAATTAGCACACGAGGAGCACAGATTTGAAAACCGCGTTCAATTTGGAGTTTTCGTTTAGCCGCTACGGCCGTTCAAAGTCTGAGAAAAACGATTTTTTTCAAAATTTTCCATGTTGACTTGCTAACTGTTTTGCAATTTTTTATAGATGAAATTTTTTAACGCCAATCGATTTATCTCGTTTTTCTGATGGTAATTGATGGTCTACGATGGTTATTAAAAAAATGGTGATGTGGCCATCATGTTACTCTTTCCTTTGGTTTAATAAATATTGACATTTATACTTGCATGGTTTATTTTCAAATATTATATTAGATATGTTTTTCATCTTACTTGGTTATTGATTAAGAAATTTTGGTACGTTGTCATACATAGTTAACTGATTTTTCCATTGTGTGACTTATATAATTAAATCATTTTTATGAATCATTAAAAAAAAATAGTTTCACATGCGTTAACAAATAAATTGACAATGCAAAATTTCGCATCAAGCTTTACGTAAACATTCGGAGAGCATACGTCCAAAAAAATAAAAGAGAAATTTCGACGTTACACATCAGATGAGATCGAGGGTTATGTTTGTATTGATGTTATTCAATTGCATATTTTCACGCGTTTCACTTTCATTTATTCAATGCGAATAAATTAACCTACTTTGAAATAATCTTTAAAAAATTATATACAATCGAAACTAATGCTTTTAATTATATAGCTCCACTTGTTTGGCACTTAATATATTACTTTTTTTTTGGAGTTCGGCACACTTTCGCTATAAATAAATAATGTATTACATACAGGGTGTTTCAGAGCTCTGGAAACGGTCAATCACCTGCTTATTTTTCAAAATTTCGAAAAATGTTTTATACAAAAGTTGTGTATAATAGTGAGCTGCACGCCTTAAAAATATTTAAATTTATACAGGGTGTCTCATAACAAAGCTTCAGATCAAACTTATGTTTTTTTAAATGGAACACCCTGTATTTTTTGTCATTTTTGAATTATACGGAGCAAATAAAGGTGAGTTACTTCAATACTCCCTATACCTATTGTTTGCCGTTTTCGAAATATTTGAAGATTTGTTGAAATGCATGGTCTGGGTGAAATATTATTTCTGCCCCAGTGATTGACGTTGAACGATTAAAATCATTTCTATTATTTGGTTGAAGGTTCGAACTATAGAGCCAACCATGATTTCATACAAAAAATTCTACAGGGTGATAAAAAATGCGGTAGAAAAACCGAACTTATAAAGTTAAATAACTTCGTTTTTTCAAATGGCACACCCTGTATTTAGTAACGTATTCTTAAGTAGAATCCAGTTATCTTTCATACTGTTTAAGGGTTCCCTGTTCCTAATCTCAATAGTTTTCTTGTATTCGGCGATTATCATATCACGAATAATTATTACAATCTGAAAGATAATTGGATTCTACTTGAGAATACGTTACTAAATACAGGGTGTGCCATTTGAAAAAATGAAGTTATTCAATGATTATTGGATTCTACTTGAGAATACGTTACTAAATACAGGGTGTGCTATTTGAAAAAACGAACTTATTCAACTTTATAATTTGGGTTTTTCTACCGCATTTTTTTATCACCCTGTATAATTTTTTGTATGAAATCATGGTTGGCTCTATAGTTCGAACCTTCAACCAAATAATAGAAATGATTTTAATCGTTCAACGTCAATCACTGGAGCAAAAATAAAATTTCACCCAGACCATGCATTTCAACAAATCTTCAAATATTTCGAAAACGGCAAACAATAGGTATAGGGAGTATTGAAGTAACTCACCTTTATTTGCTCCATACAATTCAAAAATGACAAAAAATACAGGGTGTTCCATTTAAAAAAAACATAAGTTTGGTCTGTAACTTTGTTATGAGACACCCTGTATAAATTTAAATATTTTTAAGGCGTGCAGCTCACTATTATACACAACTTTTTTATAAAACATTTTTCGAAATTTTGAAAAATAAGCTCGTGATTGACCGCTCCCAGAGCTCTGAAACACTCTGTATATTCGCAAATTTCAATGTTCAATGTTCATCATAGTATTTGCCATGAAAATGGTTTCTACGCAAGACTTCTATGTAAATCATAAATTTGCGAATATATTTCATTTTAAATTATATTAGTAGTTTGAGAGTTTAATTTTGAATTTTCGGGTGTTCCTCTAGGATCCATTCTAGCACCGTAGCTGGTCAAATAATGATGTGTACAGACATAAAAATTTCGTACATAAATTATACGAAAGAGATTACCTAATCGTTGCCGGTTGTTGTCGATTTCCTGTTTAGAATATTTATGTCTCGCATATATGTATTCGTTTCGTCTTTATTATGTGTGCGTTAAAAGTGTGTCGTCAAATTTCAACAAGAGGCGAGAGTCTTAACTTTCGAATGACCGACGATTTTACTTTCTAGTCGTCAGTCGAGCCAGCAGACGATGATCATTAAAGAAAACTTTTTTTTTTATTATTTAAAGCCTTGCCCCGATAGATAACTCAATTAATTTTAATGGGAGGATTATTATTTATTTAGAATGTGTACAATATTTAAATAATGTTTTAATATACAGTATGGAATATATTCAGTAGAAACGAAATAAAAAATCTTTTATAAAAATACAAATTTTTGCATAAAAGTCGATTTTTAGTCGATTTGTTTTTGAGTTATGACGTCATCCATTTTGTTTTTAAATGGCAACCCCTTATTTTTGTTTTCAATTTCATTGTCGAACTGGAATTATAAAAATGTTGCCATCTTATACAGGGTGTATTTGAAATAACGAACAGGCATTTAAGGGCACATACACAAAATATTTGTGAACCCATTTCCGTCAAAATTTATTCGAAAAAAAAATTTTGAATTTTCCTAATTTTTCGAGATTTTTTTTAAACATTTTGAGAACCGATGCTTTTCTCATTTAATTAGGTCTGCATGGAATGTGTGTTTGTTTATTTAAAACGCGAGATACGATTTCTTGCCTCCGAAATTTCAAGTGTTATCGCAACGTTTTTTTTTTTGTAAAAGAACAGTCCTCAAGTTCATTGACGCTTAAAGAGCCGAACTCAGATATTTCCTACGCGCTTGTTGTAATTCGATATCTAAAGCCGATGCCGTTTAAAAATTAGGTCACATTACCACTTGCGTATTTTCACTCATTAACTTTAATAATTAATTGCGGGCTTTTTGTTACAGTTATAAACAAAATAATTGCGAATGTTATTTAAAAATAATATAATCTCTTTGTGGTTACGAGCCTGCTCGTTATTTCAAATACACCGTGTATAAATGACTACCATCAAGTCGGAGAAAGTAACATGATGGCCACATCACCAATTTTTTAATTCTTTTGTCGAGAAAACACGATTTTTTTACAAATTCTATTCATTGTCTTATCACTGAATTTTACGAGACGCTACTGATAATAAGTCTGGTTATTTATGTACGTTAACCGCAGAGTAAGTACTTCCGCAGAACAAATTTAACTTGCGGTTGGTGTATTCTCGCGAATAGCGTGATTTTTTTGTGAAAATATTTATTTTGGAATTATTTTTAGGAGTCGATGTAAATTCGGAGAACCAAATATTAACATGAAAACGCAATTTGCCGGATGCTTTACTTAAACTAACAATGACTCACCACGGTTTCTTATCTTAATATTAGTAATTTTGTCGAACGTAATTATAATACGTACATCCGACATTATTTAAGCACGCATTTTGTATACAATTTATAAATATATTTCATCAGCATTCAAGTAATATAGGTCATTTTTGAAGATTTCATTATTTATATAATGTAATTATTATTTATTATTTACTATATCTTTGTCGTAAAATTTACAACACTAATAATAATAATAAGTTTTCCGCATCTTATTAAATAATATAAACGTTGTTAAATCGTTGTTAATTGAGAAAGTTGTCCATTACTGGGCCGAATCATTTTCTCCACAGGTGACGTCCAATCAAATGATAGCAATTTCATTGCCCAACAGGTGAAGTCCAATCAAATGATAGCGGTTTCATTGCCCAACAGTTTAGTTGTTACTATGGTTACGATTCGTTTTTTGTCAGCGAACAAACAGAAAAATCTTTAGGTAATTATTTAATATGATGCGAAAGAGTATAGTATTAAACTCCTGAACAAGTTGGCTATTGCCACTCGTTTAATAATATGCTATTATTTCATCTGAATAATTTTCCATTCAAAAACAGATCCACTAAAGATAAGATCTTGTGCGTGGGTGTACAAATTAGGAGAAACATATTTGGGACATTAAAAATTAAGACAATAAAAGAGATATTAAAGTATCAATTGAAATAAAAGCGCGCAAAATCGTGACGGTAATGCATTTTAGTTTTTTTTTTCTTCAAATTTTTTATTAATAAATTGCACTATACTTTATTTTCCGCGCCCTCTAGCGGTAGAACGGGAGATTATAGGAAAGTGTGAATAACCTATAACGATTAAAAATGTTCTGCTCTACAGCTCTTAATGAAGCAATTTTTGCCCAAAAGACTATATTTTCCAGATAAATATCAAAGTAAATTAATTTTATCTAAAAATAAACCCTATATTTAAATTAAAACCCACTAAAACAAAGAATATAAAATTAAATAAATAACATAAAATTAATTCAAAACCCTTAAAAATACAGGTCAAAAAATTAAAAAATCTTGGTTGCAAAATCTAAAATAAAGGGCAAAAATTAAAAACTTCGACCGCAAAAAATAAAAAATTTCCGCGTAAAAATCAATAATTTAGGTGCAAAAATCTAAAATGTAGGACAAAAAATCAAAAAATTTGACCAGAACGTCGGGTCTGAAAATCGAAAACGCTGAAATATCGAAAATTTCAAGAAACCAATCAAAAATGTAGGCCAAAATAAAGAATTATTGATTGTTTTTCGTTTTTTTTTCGAGTTTTGTTTGTTGTTGAAATTTTCGATATTTTTATTTGCATTTTTTATATTTAGGTCCGAGTTTTCGATGTTTTTTCTAAATTCTCAGGTCTAAAAATAAAAAAATGCAGACCAAGAAATCCAAAATTTTAACAAACGAATCGAATATTTTGGCCAAAAAAATCAAAAATTTGGAACAAACCTAAAATATCGGCAAAAAACCAAAAATCCTGGTCTAAAAATAAAAATGCAGATCAAATATTTGAAAATACAAGCAAAAGAAAAATAATTTACCATTTTCAGCCCCAAAAATAACTCTTTTTAGCTTAAAATAAATTCCGACGAGAAATTCGAAAATAATAGCAAAAAAAAATGGTGATGTGGCCATCATGTTACTTTCTCCGATGGTATCATCGATTATGTTTACACTTTCATGGTTTATTTTCAATTGAAATCATATTTTAAATGTACATCGAGCGTTTTATAGACTCAGATAAAACTGACGTCAAAATTAAGATGGAAAAATTATATTTCAAATTTAAAAACTCAGTTTACTCAAAAACTAAAGGGATTTCGAAAAAAACTTATTCTTTATAAGTTGTTCATTTTGGAATTCTCTACAATTATTATTAACCTAAATTTACTGTAACTATTATCGTTTTATAATTAAAAACCAAAAATTAAAAAAATAATAATAAATTTTTTTCTCGAATAAAAATGATTTTATGAAAAATGTTTTCATGCAAAAGATGTCCATTTCTTTGTTGTCTTCAATGTTTGTTTAAATGTTTTTGTGATATTTTTCGTATTTAAGAAAATATTGGCAAAAAACAAAAAACGGTTAAGGTAAACGCCCACTTCCGGTGTACGAAATTTTACCAAAAGCTTTTCAGTTTTTCGGATTATCAAATAAGACATATGTTGAAAGTTTCTAATCAATTGCTCTTTTAGTTTTTGAGATACAGCGTGCACAGACAGACACACACAGACACAATATTTTTTTTTTCTTCAAGAAATTGTTGAAATCGCATCTAGGGACCCAAAACGGATATTTCCGTAAAAAAAATTTTTGAAAAAAAAATCACGATCACAATACTTTCTCGTACTTCGTAACGGAGAAAGTAAAAACATAAATCCTGGTCTAAAAATAAAAATGCAGACCAAATATTTGAAAATACAAGCAAAAGAAAAATAATTTACCATTTTCAGCCCCAAAAATAACTCTTTTTAGCTTAAAATAAGTTCCGACGAGAAATTCGAAAATAATAGCAAAACAAAATTAAAAAATCGCTCAATAAAATCAATAATTTAGGTTAAGAAAATCTAAAATATGGGACAAAAAATACAAAATTAAGACCAAAAATCTAAAAAAAAGTCGTGGACCAAAAAATTAAAATTTTTAACCAACAAATCGAAAATTTCAACAAACAAATCGAAAATTTAAGTCAAAATAAAAAAAATTTCTGCCGAAAAAAAAAAATTGAAAATACAAAATGTAGGCTAAAAAAATAAAAATCTACAATATGGCCCGAAAAGGTGAAAATTTAGACAAAACATCGAAAATTCGGGCGTAAAGATAAAAATGTAGATAACAAAATCGAAAATTTTGATCGAAATAAAGAATATTTAGGCCAAAAATTAAAAAAATTTAAAATATGGGCCAAAAAATCAAGAATCCTAATCCAAAAATAAAAAACGCAGACAAAAAAAAATCGAAAATTTAGGTAAAGGCAAAATAATTTACCGCTTTTAGCCCCCAAAAATAAGTTTCCGACCAGAAATTTAAAAATAACAGCCAAAAAATACAATAAAATCAATTATTAAAGTTTTTTTTTTTCTGACTTGGGCTGAGCCATTCAGTCACACACGGCTGTTATTTTTTAATAATTTCTATATTTTGTATGAATAAATGAAATTAAATGAAGAAATGAATAATGTCAGACATATACAACAACCACGGATCCGAGCGAATATTTCTCGATCGCCGAAAAATCTTCCGCCCGGGCTGGGATTCGAACCCACACGGCCGCGATGCAGCCAGCACAAGCGCTCGCCTCTACCAACTACACCAACGGACCGCCCAATCATTAAAGTTAAAAAATCTAAAATATGGGACAAAAAATAAAACATTTAGACCAAAAATCTAAAATTCGGGACTAAAAATAAAAATGGTGGTCTAAATCTAAAATATGAGACAAAAAATAAAAAATTTAGACCAAAAATCTAAAATTCGGGACTAAAAATAAAAATGGTGATCTAAATCTAAAATATGGGACAAAAAATAAAAAATTTAGACCAAAAATCTAAAATTCGGGACTAAAAATAAAAATGGTGGTCCAAGAGGACAAACATTGTAACAAACAAACAAAACATAATAAATAATAATAATAAATTTGGACTAAAAGATCGAAAGTTTCAACAAATAAAACTCTTACATTAATAATTCAAGTTAAAATATCTAAGAAATCAAAAATTTCGGAACTAAAATTAAAAATCTGGACGGAAAAATAAAAAATGCGGACTAAAAAGTAGAAAATTTTAACAATTTAATCGAAAATTTAGGTCAAAATAAAGAATATTTAGGCCAAATGATAAAACTTTTAGACCAAAAAAAATCTAAAATACAGGCAAAACATCTAAAAATTAAAAATTCGGCCCGAAAAATCAAAAATGATCAAAATATTATTCAATAAAGATCAAAAATTCAGATCCAAAAAATCTAAAATACAGGCAAAACATCTAAAAATTAAAAATTCGGCCCGAAAAATCAAAAATGGTCAAAATAATATTCAATAAAGATCAAAAATTCAGATCCAAAAAATCGAAAATACAGGCAAAACATCTAAAAATTAAAAATTCGGCCCGAAAAATCAAAAATGGTCAAAATAATATTCAATAAAGATCAAAAATTCAGATCCAAAAAATCGAAAATACAGGCAAAACATCTAAAAATTAAAAATTCGGCCCGAAAAATCAAAAATGATCAAAATAATATTCAATAAAGATCAAAAATTCAGATCCAAAAAATCGAAAATACAGGCAAAACATCTAAAAATTAAAAATTCGGCCCGAAAAATCAAAAATGATCAAAATATTATTCAATAAAGATCAAAAATTCAGATCCAAAAAATCTAAAATACAGGCAAAACATCTAAAAATTAAAAATTCGGCCCGAAAAATCAAAAATGATCAAAATAATATTCAATAAAGATCAAAAATTCAGATCCAAAAAATCGAAAATACAGGCAAAACATCTAAAAATTAAAAATTCGGCCCGAAAAATCAAAAATGATCAAAATAATATTCAATAAAGATCAAAAATTCAGATCCAAAAAATCGAAAATACAGGCAAAACATCTAAAAATTAAAAATTCGGCCCGAAAAATCAAAAATGATCAAAATATTATTCAATAAAGATCAAAAATTCAGATCCAAAAAATCGAAAATACAGGCAAAACATCTAAAAATTAAAAATTCGGCCCGAAAAATCAAAAATGATCAAAATATTATTCAATAAAGATCAAAAATTCAGATCCAAAAAATCTAAAATACAGGCAAAACATCTAAAAATTAAAAATTCGGCCCGAAAAATCAAAAATGATCAAAATATTATTCAATAAAGATCAAAAATTCAGATCCAAAAAATCGAAAATACAGGCAAAACATCTAAAAATTAAAAATTCGGCCCGAAAAATCAAAAATGATCAAAATAATATTCAATAAAGATCAAAAATTCAGATCCAAAAAATCGAAAATACAGGCAAAACATCTAAAAATTAAAAATTCGGCCCGAAAAATCAAAAATGATCAAAATATTATTCAATAAAGATCAAAAATTCAGATCCAAAAAATCTAAAATACAGGCAAAACATCTAAAAATTAAAAATTCGGCCCGAAAAATCAAAAATGGTCAAAATAATATTCAATAAAGATCAAAAATTCAGATCCAAAAAATCGAAAATACAGGCAAAACATCTAAAAATTAAAAATTCGGCCCGAAAAATCAAAAATGGTCAAAATAATATTCAATAAAGATCAAAAATTCAGATCCAAAAAATCGAAAATACAGGCAAAACATCTAAAAATTAAAAATTCGGCCCGAAAAATCAAAAATGATCAAAATATTATTCAATAAAGATCAAAAATTCAGATCCAAAAAATCTAAAATACAGGCAAAACATCTAAAAATTAAAAATTCGGCCCGAAAAATCAAAAATGGTCAAAATAATATTCAATAAAGATCAAAAATTCAGATCCAAAAAATCTAAAATACAGGCAAAACATCTAAAAATTAAAAATTCGGCCCGAAAAATCAAAAATGGTCAAAATAATATTCAATAAAGATCAAAAATTCAGATCCAAAAAATCGAAAATACAGGCAAAACATCTAAAAATTAAAAATTCGGCCCGAAAAATCAAAAATGATCAAAATATTATTCAATAAAGATCAAAAATTCAGATCCAAAAAATCTAAAATACAGGCAAAACATCTAAAAATTAAAAATTCGGCCCGAAAAATCAAAAATGATCAAAATATTATTCAATAAAGATCAAAAATTCAGATCAAAAAAATCGAAAATACAGGCAAAACATATAAAAATTGAAAATTCGGCCCGAAAAATCAAAAATGGTCAAAATAATATTCAATAAAGATCAAAAATTCAGATCCAAAAAATCGAAAAAATAGGCTTTTTAATAAAAAATGCAGAATATTCTAGTAAGAAAATTGTTTAAATTAGTCTCAAAAATCACTCTATTGCTCAAAATATTTTTTTTAATACAAAACATTTTTTTTTAATTTTCTTGATCAAAGAAGTGAAATTAATTTAAAAAAAAAATTCAATTTACTTAGTTAGTATCACTGTCAGTAGCGGCTCGTGGAACATGTTGCCCGCCTCCTTTTTTGAAGAAAGAAAAAACGATTTATCCTCTTCTAAGTTCAAGATTATTTTGAGTTGTGAAGGTTCATAATTTCAAACAGCCGAAATCGAAC
Organism: Ocypus olens; assembly: GCA_910593695.2. NCBI lineage: Eukaryota > Metazoa > Arthropoda > Insecta > Coleoptera > Staphylinidae > Ocypus > Ocypus olens. The sequence continues at coordinate 884,898 of OU343049.1, forward strand.
AAGCTGAAAATATTATTCATCTATACTTTCGATTTATCGTGCGTTTACACACACAAGCACAAAATTTGTGACACCAATCCACGTAAACAATACACTCGGAAAACAAAAAAAATGGTGATGTGGCCATCATGTTACTTTCTCCGACTTGATGGTATCATTTATATTTACGTTTTCATGGTTTATTTTCAATTGAAATCATATTTTAAATGTACATCGAGCGGATGAAACTGACGTTTAAAACGTCAAAATTATAAAACATGGAAAAATTATACTTCAAATTCAAAAACTCGGTTTACTCAAAAACTAAAGGGATTTCGAAAAAAACTTATTCTTTATAAGTTGTTCATTTTGACATTCTCTACAATTATTATTTACATAAATTTGCTGTAACTATTATCGTTTTATAATTATAAACCAAAAATTAAAAAAAAAAAATAATTTTTTTTCTGGAATAAAAATGATTTTATGAAAAATATGTTCAAGCAAAAGATGTTCATTTCTTTGTTGTCTTCGATGTTTGTTTAAATGTTTTTGTGATATTTTTTATATTTAAGAAAATATTGGCAAAAAACATAAAACAGTTAAGGTAAACGCCCACTTCCGGTGTACGAAATTTTACCAAAAGCTTTTCAATTCTTCGGATTATCAAATAAAACTTATGTTCAAAGTTTCATATAAATTGCTCTATTCGTTTTTGAGATACAGTGCACACAGACAGACACACACACACACACAGGCACACACACACAGACACACAAAAAAAATTCCAGAAATTGTTAAAATGGCACCTAGGGACCACAAAACGGATATTTCCGTAAAAAAATTTTTTGAAAAAAAAATCACGATCACAATACTTTTTCGTACTTCGTAACGGAGAAAGTAAAAAAAAACATAACTTTGTTCTGTTATGTATATTGGGACACCCTGTACAAAAACATACATATTTTTAAAATATGTAGAATAAGTGTGGGTACCAGTTCAAGAAAACTAGAAGTCGATATCTCAAATAGCAAATAAGTTATGGGGCTTTTGCAGATCCCTGGTTCACCCGGTATATAATTGAAACTAGATTTGAAATCTTGAAATATCAACAGTAGTTCTATTTATAATATGCAAATTTCTATAGTACATTTCAATATGTCATATATTCATTTTTAAATAAAATAGAAATAACCTTACTTATTGCAGAAAGTATTAAATAAATTCAAAAAACGAAATATAGCATGAATATATAAATATTCAACCTGTTCGTAACTCTGCAAGCAATATTTATTGAATATTTATATATTCAGGCTATATTTCGTTTTTTGAATTTATTCATTTTTAATTCATTTGCATTTAGTGAGGGTTTCTATTTTCAATTAAAATAATTTGTATAATTTTTTCATGTAACGGATAAGGAAATATATTAATAATTACCTGTTGGTGCAACCCTGACCGAAAGATTTCCATTGGGCGGAACGGTGTAATCGGGCTCGTCCTTCTCGAAGATATTCTGTAAGAAGGAAGAAGAAGAAAAAAAAATCAAACCCGTATCCGAACCTTGACCTAAGAAAGAACGCGCTGCTAACGGTTATCAGAATACACTTTCTCCATTATTATAACGGGTGTTGCTTTCGATGCTGCCGATGACTCTTTCAATAAATCGTAATCAAGTGATTGCGTTTGATGGGTAAATTAATTGTAGTTTTCGGTCTTATATTAGGAGCATATTTTACATGAGATTTATTTGAAATGATGACTTTTGTTTTAGATTTTAAATATTTATTCGTGTGCGTTATTTTAAACTAGTATTTGATCAGTATTTTATATACAGGGTGTATTTGAAATAACGAACAGGCTCGTAACCACAAAGAGATTATATTATTTTTAAACAATATTCGCAATTATTTTGTTTATAACTGTAACAAAAAGCCCGCAATTAATTATTAAAGTTAATGAGTGAAAATACGCAACATGTTTGGGGGCAGTGGTAATGTGACTTAATTTTTAAACGGCATCGGCTTTAGAATCGAATTACAACAAGCGCGTAGGAAATATCTGAGTTCGGCTCTTTAAGCGTCAATTAACTTGAGGACTGTTTATCTTTTACAAAAAAAAAAAACGTTGCGATATAACAGTTCAAATTTCGGAGGCAAGAAATCGTATCTCGCGTTTTAAATAAACAAACACACATTCCATGCAGACCTAATTAAATGAGAAAAGCATCGGTTCTCAAAATGTTTTAAAAACCTCGAAAAATTAGGAAAATTCAAAATTTTTGACGGAAATGGGTTCACAAATATTTAGTGTATGTGCCCTTAAATGCCTGTTCGTTATTTCAAATACACCCTGTATAACGATTACGTCAAGTCGCCTTGATGCCGTCGTCAAAAAAAAGAAAAAATTATTTACTACGTTTAAAAAAAAATCAATCTGCCCTCAACGATTCAATTTTAAATTCCCGATTAAATTTTCTAGTATATCTAGATTATTCACAAATCTATTTCAATTAAACTTTTATAACTGATATTCTACGACTTATTCAACCTCGAGTACAAATAAACATTATGCCGTTTTTCTTATATGTAATCGTAAAATTTGCTTTTTTAATTTCTGAGAATATTCAAATATTTCGGTGATTCCAGACTATTCATAAATCTATTTAGATTAGACATAAAATTTGTAATTAGTATTTTTACGAGTTATTCAACCTCGAGAACGAATGTACATTAAGCTGTTTTTCTTATCTGTATGTCGTAAAATTTGATTTTTAAGTTTGTAAAAAAATTCCATTGTTATTATGTACTTTCGCAACAACAAATGTCCATTTGAAGCACGTGGCGCGTTCACGAAGAAAACTCGAAAATTAGAAAAAAATTCAACTTTTTTTAATAATCATCGTAGGCCATTGAAGTGTTTTTGTAAATCAAAAATAATATACTCATGCTCACGTGCTGCACAGCCGATTAATTTTAATCACTGGTTCGTACCGGTTAGTATTTCTTTAAAACACAATAATTATTCGTAAATTGTTTACACAGTAACATGTTGATCAAAAATTAGTGCATTATTATACAAGTTTAATAAGATGGTATATTATGGCACGAGTGGGATTGGAGCATGCCTCTTATTAAACAAGTATAATATACTATTTTTTCTACTTTGGTTTTAGTTAAGGATTTATTTCTAAAATAAAATACATACTTAAACCTAGTGAGTTTTATCTTTTAACATTTGGCAGCACTGAAAACATTTGATCCTTTCGAACGAATTTAATATTTGACATACGTATTTCTACGGCGATTTCAATAGTTAATTTTTAAACATATTAAATCAATAATATTACTTACACACCTCCAAAAAAAGGGAGGTTGCCAAGGGTGCGATAAACAAACTATTTCCACGTAAGTTGTAACCAATTTAAGCTTATAAAATAATGCAACGCCTAAATAATAACCGAAATTCAAGGTTATGTTTACATTTGTTTCTCGTTCCTCGTGTCAGGCATCGATCGACGCTAATTAAAAATCCACACCGAATCAAGCGGCTCTTTTTCGCCGCGAATGAAACATGCATTATACTCTCGCAGTTTCTTCCGTGATATTCGTTTTGCAAACAAACTGATAATACATATAATAAATTACAAGCTTTCCTCTGTGTATGTTGTGTTGCCTAAACGTCGTCTCACCGAGAGCCAAGTGAATTCATGCGTCCGGCCATTGTCACCGAGTTCCTACATTTTCCACGCGGGTAAAAAGTGAACAATATGACGCCTCCGTTATCTTTAACGTTGGTAGTACTGGTGGCGAACTCCCCAATATGCATTCGAATATATTCAGTGTGTAACGCATTGGACGGTTCCAATTATCCTATGAATTAACGGCAATTTTACATTTGGATGTCGACATATGTCACGTTTAAGTACTGCCAATCGCAACAACTAAAATGTTACCACAAATAGTTTAATAATGAGCAAAACTGTAAAATAAAAAATCTCATTATTAAACTATTTTTGATATAACAAAAGGTCGATTGTTAAACCAAAGTAGAAAAAACATATTTGGGATATTTTATAAATGTATAACACTTTTATATTCCCGAATTTTGACATAATCAGACGTTTAATCACGATTAACTTCTTAACCACTTGTAATTACCTGCGGTGCAAGTGGGCCTCAGGCTTTATTACGTGTTTATTAAATTTCTTTAAAGCATCTGCGATAAGTGAGGGTTTCCATTTTTAATTCATAGAATTATTTCATCAACATTCCACAGTGAATAAAAACATCCCCAATATCCATTTATGTTTTGTTTAAACACTGTATAAATCACTGTAGCGTATCCTTCATTTTAATGTTATACGTTTTGAAACTAATTAACATTTGTATTTGTATTTATCGTTATAAAGATAAGCCAACAATGAATTACTAGAAAAGCACGAATTTTCTAATTTCCTTACTATCATCGGCAACACGTGTATTTCGTTTATCCGCAAAGTTAATAATACAAATTATAATAATAATATTTACTGATTCATTTAGTTATATAACATATATTGAACATGTCTAGTATCAAAAGAAAGCAGAAAATACAATGTTTTTTTGTAGTCTTCAAAAAAAAATACAATGTAGAAAAAAATAAAATAGAATTAAAAATGCATTCGTTTCTTCTTATTTCAATATTCATTCCAGGAAAATAATCGAAATCTTTATATTTTATTGCTTTAAGCACAGAACAAAACACTTGGTTTGTATGTTATTGCTATTATTCCTTTTTACAAATGCTAAATAAGAATCAAACCCGAGAAAAATTACACAATTTATACTTACTATGTTTTTTATCATAAATAGTTAAAAACATAATACGTGGTTAATTCTATATAAAAATATGGACTACGATCCAGTAAAGGGTCAATTATTTTGATGATTATTGTTTTAAATTGATTCATGACATATTTGTATGTAAAAGTGATTGTTTTTTAAATTTTTGACTGTTATTTAATAAAATTTGCATTGGAAGGTCAAAAACGCGTTATTTTTTAGTTTAGTTTAGTTTTCTGAAACTTCAAAGTAACAGCCGTTCAAAGTTCAAAAATCGACTTTTTTCAAAATCTTCAATAATTAGACCATGCTGACTTTTTTGAATTTTTTTCTGGATGAAATTTTTTTACCCCAATTGATTTATCTCGTTCATCTGATGAAAAAAAGGTACTACATAAAGGTCTACGATGATTATTAAGAAAGTTGCTTTTTTCGATTTTTTCCATTTTCAATTTTTCTTTGCTGACGCATCACGGGCTTCAAATTGACATTTGTTGTTGCGCAAGTACATTTTCTGAAGGGTCTTAAAGGGATCTTTGCAGTGATGTATAGAAACACCGAATCGAACCAGTGATTTTTCCAGAAAATCATTTTTAGTGCAATTTTTGTTAAAAAGTAAGAAGAGGGGACCCTTGGATAGAATTTCAGGTTTTCGTCAAAAATAAAAAAATCGCCAATTTTGGTCTAATCCGACTCATTTGCGCTCAAGGATCACAGAATTTAAAACCGCGTTTAAATTGGATTCTTCGTTCGGCCGCTACAGCCGTTCAAAGTTTGAAAAAATCGACTTTCTTCAAAATCTTCCATAAAATTAATGGTGACATGCTAACTTTTTTGAATTTTTTTCTGGATGAATTTTTTTAACGCCAATCGATTTATCTCGTTCTTCTGATGAAGAAAAGGTAGTACATAAAGATTTACGATGATTATCAAGAAAGTTGATTTTTTCGATTTTTTCCATTTTCGAGTTTTCTTTGCTGAAGCATCAAGGGCTTTAAATTGGCATTTATTCTTGCGAATAAACATTTTCTAAAGCGTTTTAATGCGATCTTTCCAGTGATGTATAGAAACACCGAATCGAGCCAGTGGTTTTTCCAGGAAATCATTTTTAGTGCAAATTTTGAGCAAAAGTAAGAATATGGATAGAATTTAATTTTTCGTCAAAAATAAAAATTCGCCAATTTTGGTCTAATTCGACTCATATACGCTCAAGGATCACAGAATTTTAAACCGCGTTCAAATTGGATTCTTCGTTCGGTCGCTACAGCCGTTCAAAGTTTGAAAAAATCGACTTTTTTCAAAAGTTCATGGTGACATGCTAACTTTTTTGCATTTCTTCCTGGGTGAAATTTTTTAACACCAATCGATTTATCTCGTTCTTCTGATGAAAAAAAAGGTAAAACACAAGCGTCTACGATGATTATTAAGAAAGTTGATATTTTCGATTTTTTCCATTTTCTAGTTTTCTTTGCTGACGCGTCACAGGCTTCAAGTTGACATTTGTTTTTGCGAACGTACATTTTCTAAAGCGTTTTAATGAGATCTTTCCAGTGATTTATAGAAACACCGAATCGAACTAGTGGTTTTTCCAGGAAATCATTTTTAGTGAAAATTTTGAGCAAAAGTAAGAAGGGGGGACCCTTGGATAGAATTTCAGGTTTTCGTCAAAAATAAAAAATCGCTAATTTTGGGCTAATCCGACTCATATGCGCTCAAGGACCACAGAATTTAAAACCGCGTTTAAATTGGATTCTTCGTTCGGCCGCTACAGCCGTTCAAAGTTTGAAAAAATCGACTTTTTTCAAAATCTTCCATAAAATTAATGGTGACATGCTAACTTTTTTGAATTTTTTTCTGGATGAATTTTTTTAACGCCAATCGATTTATCTCGTTCTTCTGATGAAGAAAAGGTAGTACATAAAGATTTACGATGATTATCAAGAAAGTTGATTTTTTCGATTTTTTCCATTTTCAATTTTTCTTTGCTGACGCATCACAGGCTTCAAATTGACATTTGTTTTTGCGAAAGTACATTTTCTAAAGCGTTTTAATGAGATCTTTCCAGTGATGTATATAAACACCGAATCGAACCGGTAGTTTTTCCAGGAAATCATTTTTAGTGCAAATTTTGAGCAAAAGTAAGAAGGGGGGACCCTTGGATAGAATTTCAGGTTTTCGTCAAAAATAAAAATTCACAAATTTTGGCCTAATCCGACTCATATGCGCTCAAGGATCGCAGAATTTAAAACCGCGTTCAAATTGGATTCTTCGTTCGGCCGCTACAGCCGTTCAAATTTTGAAAAAATCGACTTTTTTCAAAAGTTCATGGTGACATGCTAACTTTTTTGCAATTTTTTCTGGGTGAAATGTTTTAACACCAATCGATTTATATCGTTCTTCTGATGAAAAAAAAGGTACTACATAAAGGTCTAAGATGATTATTAAGAAAGTTGATTTTTTCGATTTTTTCCATTTTCGGGTTTTCTTTGCTGACGCGTCACGGGCTTCAAGTTGACATTTGTTCTTGCGAAAGTACATTTTCCTAAGCGTTTTGATCAGATCTTTCCAATGATGTATAGAAACACTGAATCGAACCAGTGGTTTTTCCAGAAAATCATTTTTAGTGCTATTTTTAAGCAAAAGTAAGAAGGGGGGACCCTTGGATAGAATTTCATGTTTTCGTCAAAAATAAAAATTCGCCAATTTTGGTCTAATTCGACTCATATACGCTCGAGGACCACAGAATTTTAAACCGCGTTCAAATTGGATTCTTCGTTCGGTCGCTACAGTCGTTCAAAGTTTGAAAAAATCGACTTTTTTCAAAAGTTCATGGTGACATGCTAACTTTTTTGCATTTCTTCCTGGGTGAAATTTTTTAACACCAATCGATTTATATCGTTCTTCTGATGAAAAAAAAGGTACTATATAAAGATCCACGATGATTATTAAGAAAGTTGATTTTTTCAATTTTTTCCATTTTCGAGTTTTCTTTGCTGACGCATCACGGGCTTTAAATTGGCATTTATTCTTGCGAATATACATTTTCTGAAGCGTTTTAATGAGATCTTTCCAATGATGTATAGAAACACCGAATCTAACCAGTGGTTTTTTCCAGAAAATCGTTTTTAGTGCAAATTTTGAGCAAAAGTAAGAAGGGGGGACCCTTGGGTAGAATTTCAGGTTTTCGTCAAAAATAAAAAATCGCCAATTTTAATCAAATGCGACTCATATGCCCGCAAAGACCACAGAATTTAAAACCGCGTTCAAATTGGATTCTTCGTTCGGCCGCTACAGCCGTTCAAAGTTTGAAAAAATCGACTTTTCTCAAAATCTTCAATAAAGTTCATGGTGACATGCTAACTTTTTTGAATTTTTTTCTCGATGAAATTTTTTAACGCCAATCGATTTATCTCGTTCTTCTGATGAAAAAAAAGGTACTATATAAAGATCCACGATGATTATTAAAAAAGTTGATTTTTTCAATTTTTTCCATTTTCGAGTTTTCTTTGCTGACGCATCACGGGCTTTAAATTGGCATTTATTCTTGCGAATATACATTTTCTGAAGCGTTTTAATGAGATCTTTCCAATGATGTATAGAAACACCGAATCTAACCAGTGGTTTTTCCAGAAAATCATTTTTAGTGCAAATTTTGAGCAAAAGTAAGAAGGGGGGACCCTTGGATAGAATTACGGGTTTTCGTCAAAAATAAAAAATCGCCAATTTTGGTCCAATCCGACTCATATGCGCTCAAGGACCACAGAATTTAAAACCGCGTTCAAATTGGATTCTTCGTTCGGCCGCTACAGCCGTTCAAAGTTTGAAAAAATCGACTTTTTTCAAAATCTTCAATAAAGTTCATGGTGACATGCTAACTTTTTTGCATTATTTTCTGGATGAAATTTTTTAACGCGAATCGATTTATCTCGTTCTTCTGATGAAAAAAAAGGTATTGCATAAAGATCCACGATGATTATTAAGAAAGTTGATTTTTTCGATTTTTTCCATTTTCAATTTTTCTTTGCTGACGCATCACGGGCTTCAAATTGACATTTGTTTTTGCGAAAGTACATTTTCTAAAGCGTTTTAATGAGATCTTTCCAATGATGTATAGAAACACCGAATCGACCCAGTGGTTTTTCCAGGAAATCATTTTTAGTGCAATTTTTGGGCAAAAGTAAGAAGGGGGGACCCTCGGATACATTTTCAGGTTTTCATCAAAAATAAAAATTCTCCAATTTTGGCCTAATCCGACTCATATGCGCTCAAGGACCACAGAATTTAAAACCGCGTTCAAATTGGATTCTTCGTTCGGCCGCTACAGCCGTTCAAAGTTTCAAAAAATCGACTTTTTTTTAAATCTTTAATAAAGTTCATGGTGACATGCTAACTTTTTTGAATTTTTCTCTGGATGAAATTTTTTAACGCCAATCGATTTATCTCGTTCTTCTGATGAAAAAAAATGTACTACATAAAGATTCACGATGGTTATTAAGAAAGTTGATTTTTTCGATTTTTTCCATTTTCGAGTTTTCTTTGCTGACGCGTCACGGGCTTCAAGTTGACATTTATTCTTGCGAACGTACATTTTCTAAAGCGTTTTAATGAGATCTTTCCAGTGATGTATAGAAACACCAAATCGAACCAGTGGTTTTTCCAGGAAATCATTTTTAGTGCAATTTTTGAGCAAAAGTAAGAAGGGGGGACCCTTGGATAGAATTACGATTTTTCGTCAAAAATAAAAATTCGCCAATTTTCAATCGTTCAAATTGGATTTTTGGTTCGGCCGCTACAGCCGTTCAAAGTTTGAAAAAAACGATTTTTCTCAAAATCTTCATAGTGACATGCTAACTTTCTTGAATTTTTTTCTGGATGAATTTTTTTAACGCCAATCGATTTATCTCGTTCTTCTGATGAAGAAAAAAGGTAGTACATAAAGATTTACGATGATTATCAAGAAAGTTGATTTTTTCTATTTTTTCTATTTTCTAGTTTTCTTTGCCGACGCTTTAAATTTACATTTATTTTTCGTCTTTATTACTTTTATTTAATAAATCTGCAATAAGTTGCCTCAAGTTAAATAAGTTTTAAAAATAAATTCAAGTTACAATTGGAGAATCAGCTTTTTATATGTTATTCAAACAATTGCACAATCCATGGAACACTACTGTTATACGTTATCTAATACGTCTAATGTTCTTGTTTCGTTATCTGCGAGTGGGTTAGAGTTCAGCCTTTTGTCAGCGAGTCGACCACAAAGATAACAGATAATTACATTCCCTAGACGTCTAAAGGTGCAATGTCGAATAAGGTCAGGCTTTATTATCCATATATATACAATGTCAAAGTCTAGTATTGTCAATAATTGCGTACGTTGGGTTGCTTTAATTTCGTAAACAAATTATAATTTGCAATGTAAATATCGACCATTATTTATGTATAATGGAATCATACAATTAGGTTTACAAATAGATACAGAATAATTATGCAAAACTAAATTAATTCGTGATTAAATTCAAATTTATTCAAAGAAAAAAAGTTAAAATTACGTTCGATGTTTGATTATAATTTTTGCAGTGAAATATTCGTATATTTCGTAAGATGAAGGGGTTTATATATATATATATATATATATATATATATATATATATTGAAAAGAAGTAACGGACGTTTACTTGTAATGAGGAGAAGTAACGGGAGGTTATGTCCATACAGGGAGAACACTAGTTGATGGGTGGTTCACTCAAGCCTTTATTTCCATGTAAAGCTAATATTTCGCTAAAACTGTTGTTAGCATCTTCAGAGCTACAATATGATGACAAAAAATAAAAACAATGGGATCTGATTTATAAAAAGTGAGTTACATACCTCGGAAAAGGGGCTACCCTATTGTAAAGTTACGCAAAAATATAATTTGAAGTTGAAGTTCAAGACAAAAATCCAACGGTGTGAACATTATTGTTGTTAAAATTTTAACAACAATAATGTTCACACCGTTGGATTTTTGTCTTGAACTTTAACTTCAAATTATATTTTTGCGTAACTTTACAATAGGGTAGCCCCTTTTCCGAGGTATGTAACTCACTTTTTATAAATCAGATCCCATTGTTTTTATTTTTTGTCATCATATTGTAGCTCTGAAGATGCTAACAACAGTTTTAGCGAAATATTAGCTTTACATGGAAATAAAGGCTTGAGTGAACCACCCATCAACTAGTGTTCTCCCTGTATGGACATAACCTCCCGTTACTTCTCCTCATTATATATATATATATATATATATATTAATGCAGAAATACCGCTGGTCGATAGCCTTTGAAAATAAAAAGCCTTTGAAAATAAAAAAAATGAAAGGGCAGAAAGACCGATAGGTCGATAGCCCTAATAAAACATTGTTTACTACTACTAAAAAAAAATAAAATAAAATAAATAAATAATAAAAAAAAATTATGTCTACAGGGCGAGTCTTTAACTTGGAATAAATTCAGTAAATCAAAAAAAGTTTATTTTTCGGAAATACAGGGTGTCCTAAATAGAGTAGGATTGCATGGGTATCTTTCTTATTCTTAAAGTTAGAGATCTGGTTAAATGGGCAATGTTGTGCAGTTTTCTATGCTGATTCAGATTATGTTGAGAAATTTTTAAAAATTCCGAGCGTTTAGAAAATATTTAAAAAAAACTGAAAATCGCGATTTTCAAAAAAAATCAAATATCTCAATAATTATTAAAGATGCGAAAAAAAGTTTTAAATAAAAGTTACTTGGTTTAATTAGGCAAACATAGAAATCAAGTCAAAATAAAATTCAAGATGGCGGTTTCCGAGATATTAATACCAACTTTCTTATTTCAAATGGCCGCCATATTTGATTTTTACACGCATCAATAGACTTTTTTTTCTCTTTTCAACTATATACAACAACCTATGTCAAAATAAAAAATAATGGAAATATTAATGGTTGTAAGTTTAAAACAAGTAGGCATAAATAAAAATAAAACAAAATTTGTTATAATGACTAACTGTCATCTTACATTAGTTTATCAGTTGTATTAATCATTCATACATGTGTATCGTCTTAAGTTGTTGTAATATCGATAAATATTAATTACTTGAAATGGCGAATTATTCAATATCTGAACAATACGATATGTTTTGTAATTACATCAAGTGTTACAAAAACCCCCATCTTGCAGCACAAACATACCAAGCAAACTTTCCTGAAAGAAGGCAGCCGGACATTAAGGTATTTAAAAGATTGGATGAAAATATGCAATTGTATGGAAGTTTAAAAAAACCTAAGAGAAATAGAAATATGATCGTTGATGATGAAGAATTAACATTGGCTTGTGTGGCAGCTAATCCGAACATTTCATGTCGGCAGATAGAAAATGAAGTTAACTTAGTTAACTAAGTCTAGAGCATCAACAATTTTTAAAAAGCACAAGTTTCACCCTTATAAATTGCACCAATCTCAGACTTTACAACCAAATGATAACATCCGTAGATTAACATTTTGCAGGTGGATAATCAACAAAATTACGGAAAATGGTGATTTTATAAACACAATTTTATGGACTGACGAATCTTACTTTTCTAATTGTGGATTATTTAATCGTCATAACGAGCACTATTGGGCTCAAGAAAATCCACACATAGTTATTCCACGGCGAAACCAATTACGGTTCGGCTTTAGTGTTTTTTGTGGCATAATGGGAAATCGTTTACTTGGTCCTATAATTTTTGATGGAACTCTTAACTGCACAACGTTATTTGGAAATTCTACAAACAACCTTAGAAGATTTATTGGATGATTTACCTTTGGCACAAAATATGCAAATATGGTACCAGCAAGATGGCGCTCCAGCACACAATGCCAGAGATGTTATTACTTATCTAAATGGTCGTTTTAATAATAAAGTAATAGCGACTAATACACCTGTACAGTGGCCAGCCAGATCTGCAGACTTGACGCCTCTTGACTTTTATTTGTGGGGCATTTTAAAAAACAAAGTTTATGGAAGTAACTTCAATTATAACAATGTGAATGAACTTCGCGAAGCAGTGACAGAGGCAATAAACGGCATTAATCGCAACACATTGCGAAAAGTAACTGGCAGTGAGTGTTGTAAAACGCTGTCAATTGTGTTTGGCCAATAACGGTCAACATTTTGAGCATTTTTTATAATTTATTGTTATTTTACTACTTGATTGTATTACTTCTTTTTGTTTTGTTACATTTGCTTTAAAAATAACTTAAAAAATTAAAATTTAAATTTAAACAATTAATATTTCCATTATTTTTTATTTTGACATAGGTTGTTGTACATCGTTGAAAAGAGAAAAAAAAAGTCTATTTATGCGTGTAAAAATCAAATACGGCGGCCATTTGAAATAAGAAAGTTGGTATTAATATCTCGGAAACCGCCATTTTGAATTGTATTTTGACTTGATTTCTATGTTTGCCTAATTAAACCAAGTAACTTTTATTTAAAACTTTTTTTCGCATCTTTAATAATTATTGAGATATTTGATTTTTTTGAAAATCGCGTTTTTCAGTTTTTTTAAAATATTTTCTAAACTGCTCGGAATTTTGAAAATTTCTCAACATAATCTGAATCAGCATAGAAAACTGCACAACATTGCCCATTTAACCAGATCTCTAGTTTTAAGAATAAGAAAGATACCCATGCAATCCTACTCTATTTAGGACACCCTGTATACTCGGACAGGTCGATTAATGTTTTAAATTGCTCTCTTTTTGATGTAATAAAATTTTATACAGCGTGTCCCAAATTTGAGATATGGCGTCATCGACTATTTTTTTAATGGCAACTGTTATTTTTTAACACTATTCTTAAAGAGTATATCAAGTTGCATATGTGTGCCAAATTTCAAATTTGTATTTCCTGTCATTTAGAAGATCAACATCTAATTTGAAGAATGAAGAAATCCAAGTCAACTTAATTCAATTTTTATGCATTTTAAAAGTGGAATGCCAAACGGTGCTGGTTTATCATTTTTTGTCGAACTGACGTTTATCATTTTGACGTTTAGTTATAAAAACAAGTAAGAAGTGTAGCATCGCATTCGACGCATATTTGAGCGAGGAGAGTATTATAGTACAATCGCGCAGAGGTGACAGTGACTCATGCTTTTTCGATCTAATCATCGCGTCTGGATAAATATCTATACTCAAGAAAAATGAAATGAAATACGAAACGTATATCGATGTGTAAATTCAAGGGCTAAATGCTACGTATGTGTTTTCTCATTCTATCTATTCTAACCTCAAAATTCACGTTCTGACCGTCTCCGATTTCGATTTAGTTAAGAGCAGAATTGATTGTATCCATTTCATCAATAAAAAGGTTAAATTTAATGACAAATTTCCAGTTGTCTTTACCGATTGCCGAAAAATGCACTCGCAAAGTTTCGTCGGGAAAATATTTGCACGCTCAAGAATTTTTAAATTTCCCGCCTAAACTGAATCGAATTATTTTATGGACATGCGTTTACTAGAAACTTAATTCAGGCAAGATGGAGCGATGAGTCACTGTCACCTCTGCGCGATTCTACTATAGTCATTCCACTGTTGTGTTGACTTACTTGAACAGTGTATCCATTAGGTGCATTCAAGTCGATGTCGTTCAAATTGATGTCAGCTTTATAGGCGAATCCATCAGTGCGATTGCTGACCAATCCAACGGCGAACGAATACTCTTCATCCACGATGGGCAACATTTTCTTGGTCCAGACATGTACCTTCTTCTTCTGAAAGTAAGACAAATTTATGAAACGGTAATGAGGTGATGACAGTATATTCGATTTAAAATGTAATTTGATTGATTTATGTCGAGAATTTTCAAGAAATCGATTCAGTCAAAAGAAAAGCGCCACTCGAAAAATCGCGAAAAAACTCGATTTTCCAAACCGTGTCGTAACTTGGTTCAATTTGGTCGAAAATCCCAAACTGAAAGATTCAAGTTTTATCTTTAAGGATGTGTAGTTGATTTTGACCCCAAGTCCAACGCACCCCCCGTAACAACGCGATGGAAAAAAAATGTTTTTTATGTAAAAAATTGTCCAACATTGACAAAAAAAAAATCGACGGGAAATTTCACCACAATGGCAGAAAAATTTAATCAATATCCTTCAAATGCCTTAAAAATTCGAGTCGTTTCGATGATTTGGAGCAAAGTTATGAATTTAAAAAAAAAATACATTTTTCACTTTTTTGGCCATAACTTGAGTTTTTTTTGCAACAAAATCGATGAACTTTTGCAGTCTGAACAGTTTCAAATTTTCTCTTTAACGTCATGTGAATTGTTTAGTTGCTAAAACGATTTCACCCCCTGCCACCCCCTTACGGAAAAAACATGTTTTTGAAGTTTAAATGTGCAAATTTGGTTTCTTGTACCGTGTGCAAAAAAAAAATCGTGGACTCAATCGGTCAGCATGGCAATAAACTTTAATCATTTTCCTCCAATTTCCTCCAAAATTCAAGTCGATGCGATGATTTGGCGCGAAGTTATGCAGTTTTGAAATAAAATACATTTTGCGCCTTTTTGGCCATAATTAGGCGAATTTCGCACGAAACTCGATGGAATTTTGCGATCTAAGAAGTTTTCGACTTTCGTGACCTCCTGAAAATCCTTACAAAAAAGTGTTTTGGATTGACAACAAATGTTAAATTTTTACAACTTGTTTTCATTTTCAATGTCATTTTTTTTTCAAAAATTCATAACTTTGCTACAAATCATCGAAACGACTCGATTTTTAAGGCATTTGAAGGAAATTGATTAAATTTTTCTGCCATTGTGGTGAATTTTTGCGCACGGTACAGCTTGTCAAAGTTGGACAATTTTTTACATAAAAAACATTTTTTCCATCGCGTTGTTACGGGGGGATGGGTTGGAGTATCGAGTACTCGATCTTTTTTGATCGATCTTACCCATCACTATTTATAACTTTGATAAATAATACATATCGCTTCTTCAAATAACATCCTCCAATATTTACAGTCATACAACAATAACATTAATTCTTAACAACAATTGCATTACTTACAGTTATCAGTACCATTTTTCCTTGTATACCCAATGGATCTTGATTGATGGCGATCGCATCTCTGTTCAATAGAATGCTCTTAAATTCTGGATGCATTTTTCTCAAGTCATTGGACATGATCAAAGGCGCCGCCATTACGCACCAAATGGTCATTTGGGCTTTACTCTGTTCCACGGTGAGGCCGTAGTTTCCAATGATTAGCTGGAACGAAACAATAAATTCAATGTAACCTTACAAGTGCCACTAGAAACATCTGGTATAAACCTGTAACGTGCTACCCATCGTAATCATGGATCTTTTCCCCCCTTTTTACTCTTCTAAAATATTTTAATCGGTAGTGGCTGAGCCAAAAAAAGAACCTTACAAATGTAATAGTTATGCAAAAAGCATCAATTCATGACATAAGCAACTAATGGTTAACCTCATTAAAGTCATGTCCAGTGCTTAAAAAAAGTGGTGTAATCGGTAAATAAAACACTCCTGTTAGCTGATTTTTTCGTGTGCCAAGTCGTTGACGAACACCAAAAATAAGACTGGGTCTAAAATTGAACCCTGCGGCACACCGTGCTTGATAATGGAATAGTCAGATTTCATATTATTTAAACAGACTTTCTGTGTTCTTCAGACTAGATAAGATCTAACCAGTGACGGTTCGCGGGTTTTTTTCTGGTACGGCCGAGGAACAAGAGGTGGTAATACAGATAGGTGCAGTCTCTGCAACTGACCCTACCTATCTGTATTACCGCCTCTTGTTCCTCGGCCGTACCAGAAAAAAACCCGCGAACCGTCACTGGATCTAATAAGCTTAACGCTACATCGCAAAATCCAAATAATAATTCGTGATTCACACAAACAAGTAAACGACGCGTTCAATTCAAACCCCATTAATATTTATAATAATAATTGTGTTTTTCCTAAAGCAACTCAACCGTGCCATTATCAAATTTAATCAATGTTTATATTAAAGAAACAAAGTAATAATATATTCGTTGAATATTCCATTTTTTATTATCAATGCTAATTTTATGTTTACACAAAAAAAAACTTATATTTATTTAAATATGATAAATCACTGATAAAGATTATAATTTCAAATAACTTGCTTGACGTTTTTTCGTATTTAAAATTCCGGCATAGGATTTTCATTCATAAGCGGATATATTGTAATATATGAATGGTTTTTAAAGACTCTCTAGTTCCCCAGTTTGGCACCATAATAAATTGTTAACGACTACTCTCCACAACTTTCAAATATAAACTGTCAAATGACCAAAATCCCTGCCAAATAGAATCGACCTGTAACATTAAATGCACCCTGTATAAACGGCCTGACAAGTCGAATATTTAGGCAACACTGATAATTAATTTCGTTATATTTTCGACCTTTTTGCACCATATAAACCATTCGAAGTTATTCACGAAGGTGTGAACTGTGAAGTCTGCCACAGCATTAGTTTTGGCAATAGAAACAAAAAATATTAACACATTTGAACATGTAAATCCCAAAAAGGCAATGCTTAAAACACTTCGTTTGTATATTTAAATTAATTCATTGATTACACTTTAGGCAACGCAACTTGCCGTTAACAAAATTTTAAGTCTTATTAGCGTTTAAAATTCTCGACTAGTTACACCGTATCATCTTTTCAACAGAATTTTAATTTAATTTATTGGCACACATACACTACGTTGACGCTACTTCCTATTTTAAGTATATGTATGTATATCATAGATAAACTATTAATTAAGATTGCCAACTCAAGCAACAGAATTGGGGAAAAGTGTTAGTACCAAATTTAGCGCCACCTACTATTTGATCGTGGATTTTATTGGTTGGGATGAAATGGCGCTAATTTTAAAATATTTTTATAACACTATTTTGTAAAAGTTTGAGATTTTACTTTCATTTTCATGACCACAGTTTCGGCAGCTTCGTAATTCTAATTTACTATTTCTTCGATAAACCAAGTTAAAATTGCCCAAACTATAGTCAGGAAAATAAAATTTTTAAGTTTTACAAACAAAGTAATGATATTTTATTTAAACTGTATAGAAAAATGAACTATGTTCAAACCACAACTAATTTTATTTATTATATAAAATGTATAACGAAGGAGAAGCTTCCAGTATAAACAACATTAATATATACTTGATGTGTTCTATAAATGTCTTTGTGACGTTTTAATTTTAACTTTGGATTTGAAATATTAGTGACCCATAACTTAAATCTTTCCTTATCTTGAAGCAAAATTCCATTCTGCACAACATCCTGTCGTCGCATCCAGGCACACAACAACAATTCTATTTTATGAGTGACAGTTATGTACCTACAATAAGTTGATATGAGAATTTATATAAATTTAAAAAAATCTACTAGTGCTTACCAATTACTTACAATCACTTAATTCAACGGAATCAATGTTGTCTTTAAACACAAAACTGCACAGAACAGTAAAACGGACGAAACACGTGTACTGAATAATGTTGTTATGTTTACAAAACAAAGCCAATATGCAGACCATAAAATGCAGGCACGATTTTTAGGCAAACTGTTAAAAAAACTGAAGACAGCGCCACCATACGTTTGATCGTAGTACTGAGATATGGCACCAAAAAATCGTATGGAGTGAACACCCCCTGATGGTTATACTATCTTGTAAATATCATTGAATATTTCAGTAGGTATAAAGATGATTTATTATTATTGTGTCATCTTACTATCCTCAATAATACGCGCAATACGTAAACGTTAAAACAATTAACTATGAGGTAACTTTGAATTAAACAACGTCTGTATTATGCAATAAATAAATAGTGGTAAAAAAACGTCGAAAGTTGTTTAATTCAAAGCTATCTGACAATGGACTACCACATAGTAAAGGTCGCAACCATCATCTTCATACAATTAACTATTTAATTAATAATTTACCATATCTGGATCATTCCAATGTCCGGGCCCGTGGTAAGGAGCCAATCTGTCCTGATGTTTGGTAAACCAATTCACGATGCTGGTAACGCTCGTCCAGGCGTCATCAATGTCATCCCAGTTTCTCCATAGATTGCACAGTTTCTGCAAGGCCTTATAATCCGACTGGAAATAAAATATCGAGTGTTAACGCATTTTAAATTGTTATAACTGTAAAGAAATTAACCGCAAGAAATGTTCAAGGCTTCAATTACGATACATTTGTCTAATCATTCACATGATTTTTGTGTGCACACAGGAGAAATAACTAGATTTTATAGTAATTTATATTTTATATACAGTCCCAGACCAACCGTATCAGGTTTTTTTTTTAAGAAAACGGCTTGGGACAAGAAATTATTACAAAAGCCGTATTAAAGAATCGAATGATGATATTGTTGGCATCACTGGGAGCTTGTCAAGGACTTCAGATTTTTAAATGGCACGATAGGTCGAAAGTGATATCGTTTAAAATGCCTTTAAAAAACAAGCAACTTTTGTAGGAAACATAATTTTGTTACTAGCACCCATTTTGAATATTATCTGATTAAAGTTATTAAATTTCAATGTATTCAAATTGTCTTCCATTCACTTGTACACATTGTTGAGCACTTCTGGTGACACTATCGGTGGCCCTAAGTATCTCTTCTGTTATTAATGATTGGCAAGCAATTCGAATTCGTTGAATCATTCTCTCGCTGGAGGCCACACCACTATACTTTCTCCACCAATCGACCGGTTGGGAAATAGATGGTTTATAGTGTTAATGGCAACCAATAAATAATGAGCCGGGAAACCGTCTTGCTGATACCACATTACCATTCGAGTGGCGAGAGGTACATTTTCTATCGAATTAGAAACTCAGAAAACCTTATCCCCATTAAGAGTCTCTTAAAAAAATATGGGCCTATAATTGTCCACCAAGTAGGCCACACCGTACATTGACTCTCAAAATTGTTCTAAGCTAATGAGGATTTGTTTGTGGCCTAGTGGGTAGCGCTCCTGCTTCTGGGCCTCGTGGTCGTGGGTTCGAATCCCATCCGTGCGGTCACTTTTTCTGAATGAAAAATGGCCGTACGGGCCCATGGATGTTTAGTGGTTGTCCTTTCATATCAATGTATGAATTAATTACAAAAAATCGGTTGTGGCAGAATAGCCAAGCAGCTTACGCCAATTTCCCTTATATCATTCACTCTCCTTAACCCGAAATTCCATCAACCATCCTTCCTTTTTTAAATAAAAAAAAAAAAGGATTTGTTTGCGACCAGGCTTACACATATTCGTTAGGAGAACGAAATTAAATGTTTACCATTTGTAAAGTTGAAAATAAATTTCCGTGGAATCTAAAAAAAAATTAATTATATAAAAATGTTGATGTGGCCATCATGTTACTTTCTCCGATTTAGTAGTATCATTTAGATTTACGCGTTCATTGTTTATTTTTAATTTAAATAATGTTTTAAATGTTCATACAGCGTTTTGCAGAATCGGATGAAACTGACGTTTAAAACGTCAAATTTATGAAAGCTAGAATTGACAAATTATACTTTAAATTCTAATAGTCAGTTTACTCAAAAACTACAGAGATTTCGAAAAATACTTATTCTTTATAAGTTGTTCATTTTGGCATTCTCCGCAATTATTATTAAAATAAATTTGCTGTAACTATTATCGTTTCATAATTATAAACCAAAAATGACAACATCAAAATTAATAACTATTATTTCTCAAAAACCAGACATTTTACGAAAAATATTTTCAAACAAAAGATGTTAATTTCTTTGTTGTCTTCAAGTTTTGTTCAAGTGCTTTTATAGTATTTTTCATATTTAAAAAAATATCGGAGAAAAACAAAAAACGGTGAAGGTAAATACCCACTTCCGGTGTACGAAATTTTACCAAAAGCTTTTCAGTTCTTTGGATTATCAAATAAGGCGCATGTTCAAAGTTTGATGTTAATTGATGTAGTAGTTTTTGCGCATTTTAATTTATATCGATCGTCTGCGACATAACCTAAAATTGTGGCAGGTAAGTTCAGTTAAATAGTCAGTTTACTCAGAAACCAAAGAGATTTAGAAAAAAACTTATTCTATATAAGTTGTTCGAATTGGCATTCTTTACAATTATTAATCATGTTAATTTGCTGTAACTATTATCGTTTCATAATTATAAACCAAAAATGAAAAAAAAATTAATACATTTTTTTCCCCAATAAAAATGATTTTTTGAAAAATATTTTCAAACAAAACAGATTCATTTTTTCGTTGTCTTCAAAATTTATTTGAATGTTTTCGTAAAATTTTCCATATTTAAAAAAAAATATTGGAAAAAAACAAAAAACGGTTAAGGTAAACACCCACTTCCGGCGTACAGAATTTTACCAAAAGCTTTTCAGTTCTTCGAATTGTGAAATAAAGCTTATGTTCAAAGTTTCATGTTAATTGTTGTATTAGTTTTTGAGATACAACGCGCACGGACACACGGACACACACACAGACACAATTTTTTTTTGCAGAAATTGTTGAAATGGCATCTAGGGACCCCAAAACGGATATTTCCGTAAAAAAAAAAATTGAAAAAAAATCACGATCACAATACTTTCTCGTACTTCGAAACGGAGAAAGTAAAAAAAACTAGCTTTTATCGAATAATGGTAATAAACTGCCAAAAAGAATAGTTATTCTGAAAAACTGCCATTAAAATGTGCCAAAATCACATTCGTGCCAAAAAATTAAAATATTATAGCTTATTATATATTTTTTTCGTTTTAAAAATAAATTTATCTATAAAACTTAAACTCTACACTTAAGAAAGATATCATAACCTTAGGCGCGTTATTAAATCGCGTGTTCGAAGAACTCAGTTTTTCCTAGAAAATAAAATGTAGGACATATGAAGGATATATTCTACATAACAGCTGAAAATATTTGTATAATTATTATATTAATAGAAAAATATTTGGCATTCAATTTCTTGAATTCAGCCCATTTCATTTCCATTGAAATTATGTTATGTATTTTTTTGTGACAGTGTGCAAACTATTTTAATTTTTTGTACATAGAAATCTTTAGAATTTTTCTAAATCAACAAATAAGAAATATGTTATAATTTTGAGGTCAAATTATAAATACAGGAATTGCAATTTCCGCTTTGTAGAATATTTAAGTTTCAACGTAGGAATTATGGATGGATATGTCAAGGTGCGATACATACATCACATAACTATAAAATTCAAAAACGAATATAGCTATTTCTGTAACAAGTACATAATTGAGGACTTTATGGACGAGCCCTACGCAAGCTCGCTCGGACTATAAATAAGGCGAATTCATAAAGTCTAATTATGTACCCGCTACATACAAAGTTTTATGTTCGACTGCTTTTAGCATTTTTGAAATCACTTTAAAATGAAAACTGAAGCAATTTATTTATAATAAAAAATTAAATTTATTTATTATCTTTTGTTTTTGAGTTATGACTATTTTTCGATATATTGAAATATCTCAGTTGTTTATCATTTGACAATAATGAAAGTTATATGTTTTTGAGGCACTTTTTTGAAAAGAATAAAATAAAACTTCTTCCCTGGTGGCTACATAAAATTTTTAGCATCTTTATGGAGCAGAAATAAAAATTAATAAAAAGATGCCTACAAGAGATCTTATGCTTTAAGGAAAACACATTTGAATCAAGGAAAGTCTTCTTTCCACACTTGCATATCAACCTGGGGCTTATGAAGCAAATTTGTATAGGCTTTGAATGGAGATGTTACATGTTTTAGCTAGTACTTACGTAAACTCCTTTGAGTTTACCATAGAAAAAATATAACCCACAATTTTGTACGGTATGGTCCCCGTTCGTGTTTTCTATCTTGCTAGCTACCACTACTCCACCTCTTGTCAGTTTTCTAATGTTCACATCTTTCTACCTATCTATCTTTTTTTAGACGACTGAAGCCGCAAGTCTTCAAAGAGGAGTTTGATTGGCTTTCGCTTGTTGCCATGAGTACCAACTCCTTTTGCCGGCGGGCCAGATAAGCCAGTTTCCCTTTATGTGAAAACCGGGACAAGCACGGGACTGGCAATCACTAGTTCAAAATTGAAATTGGCCAGTGACAATATTACTTACTTGGTGTCCGTCAGGTTCTTGATACGCTGGCCAACTGCATGAGTAAACCATAGGTCGTCCAGTAGCATTTAAATATCCGCCAAAATCAGCATAACCTATAATTTAAAAAAAAAACACTATAAGCTTAACACAATAGATGTTGCCGCAATAGTGTATATATTTTCACAAGGCGAATCAAAAATATGTCTCCTTCGTCTCCAGTAACATTTAGTTCATCTAATGTCCACTTTTAGTTAATAAGAAATGCTTAATTATAAATAGTGCTATAAAACTTCGGAAGTTGTTAAATTCCAAATTACCTGAAGTTTTTAATATAATAGATTTAAGGAAAACACAATAGATCATGTTTATTTACCTTTTTCCATTTGTTCGCGATAATCCGAGTAGCACGCATCCAGTTTGACGTAATCCACTCCCCATTCTGCAAACGAGTTGGCGTCATCTTCTAAATGGTAAAGACTTCCTGGATATCCGGCGCAGGTTAAGTTACCGTTATCTTCGTATAGTCCATACTTTAAGCCTTTGTTGTGAATCTAAAATTTTAATAAATTTGTAATTTATAGTGTTTTATTTTATGTTAACTAAATTTTCAGTTTGGATTTAATTAATTATCACTTACGAAAATTAATCGAAATATTAATACAACAAAACGATTAGAAAGTTTTCAGTTTTTTGAAATATTTTTCATGACAATGTAATGTAACTAGCTGTATTGTAATGTAAGTGATTATTTAGTTTATTGATATTATTATTCAGTTGTATTGTATCGCTATTTTTAGTTATAGATTATATTATTTTTGTACTTTTCTCTGTAATTAGGCTTAATGCCTGTTGAGAAATAAATAAATATACAACATAACACCTGCAAATGTTTAAAAACTTTAATAGCCACTATTAAACAATAGCTCAATTTACCGATATTGACTTATTGATGCTTGAAATACATATTAAAACACTTTCTTTGTCAAAAGAAAATGAATTTGAAAATAATCTTAAATACCCTCCAGTTTAGTTTAGATTACCCTTATTTTGTCCATAGTTTGTAGTATTATTTAGGAATATTAACTACCATGTACCGTATCTATTTATACACTAGGCGTCAAAAAAAAGCGCCACGCGACAAATCCCGAAAAACTCGATTTTTCAAACCGTCGTAACTTGGTTTAATTTGGTCGAAAATCGATGAATTTTTCAGTTTTGGAAAGATTCAAGTTTTATCTTTAAGAATGTGTAGTTGATTTTGAACCCAAGTCCAACCCACCCCCCGTAAGAACGCGATGGAAAAAAATGTTTTTTTATGTAAAAAATTGTCCAACTTTGACAAGCTGTACCGTGCGCAAAAAAAAATCGGCGGGAAATTTCACCACAATGGCAGAATAATTTAATCAATTTCCTTCAAATGCCCTAAAAATTCGAGTGGTTTCGATGATTTGGAGCAAAGTTATGAATTTTTGAAAAAAAAATGACATTGAAAATGAAAACAAGTTGTAAAAATTTAACATTTTTTGTCAATCCAAAACACTTTTTGTAGGGGTTTTCAGGGGGTCACGTAAGTCGAAAACTACTTAGATCGCAAAATTCCACCGAGTTTCGTGCGAAATTCGCCTAGTTATGGCCAAAAAGGCGCAAAATGTAATTTTTTTTCAAAACTGCATAACTTCGTGCCAAATCATCGCATCAACTTGAATTTTGGAGGAAATTGGAGGAAAATTATTGAACTTTATTGCCTATACACGATTTTTTTTGCACACGGTACAAGAAACCAAATTTGCACATTTAAACTTCAAAAACATTTTTTTTTCCTTTAGTGGGTGGCAGGGGGTGGAATCGTTTTAGCAACAAAACAATTCACATGACGTTGAAGAGAAAATTTGAAACTGTTCAGACTGCAAAAGTTCATCGATTTTGGTGCAAAATTACTCAAGTTAGCCAAAAAAGTGAAAAATGTCAATTTTTTTTCAAAAATTCATAACTTTGCTCCAAATCATCGAAACCACTCGAATTTTTAAGGCATTTGAAGGAAATTGATTAAATTTTTCTGCCATTGTGGTGAAATTTCCCGCCGATTTTTTTGCGCACGGTACGGATTGTCAAAGTTAGACAATTTTTTACGTAAAAAACATTTTTTTCCATCGCGTTGTTACGGGGGGTGGGTTGGACTTGGGCTTAAAATCAACCACACATTCTTAAAGATAAAACTTGATTCTTTCCCAAACTGAAAGATTCATCGATTTTCGACCAAATTCAACCAAGTTACGACGGTTTGAAAAAATGAGTTTTTGCGCGATTTTTCGAGTGGCGCTTTTTTTCACGCCGAGTGTATTTTAGAATTTTCATGTTTCTTAGTAGTTAGAGTCTGTTCAAAAATATAGGGTAATACTTACTATTATTGTTATACAATTTATACGGTGTTTCAAATATAAATTAATCACAGTTGTCTATTAATTGAATACCCACATCACTCAGACAGCTAACGTCAAAAATGTTGGCCATCGCACAAAAAGTGTTATTCAGTCTGATTAAAAATTCGTAGACAGTTAATGTCCAAAATGTTGGGCATTGTACAAAAAGCGTTAATCATTCGATTTGCGTATTTCAATTCATTTCTTTTTGAAACACACTGTCTATAGCGTCTTTTAATTAAGTGTTTTTCATTTCATTTGTATACTACTTGCGCTAACTTAGTCATATGAATGTTATCTCATCTAAAATTGAATAAATCAAATGATGACATTCGGATTTCTTAGGGACAACATGGGCAAATTCTGCATTTAAAGAGATAGAGAGATGGTCAAATTAACAAAAAGGTGCAGGTTCGAGGGCTTGTTGAGAATCTACCCCCAAATTCCACTTGTCATGGCTCACTTGTTCGAAATTAAAATAAAAACAAAATCTCCTCATTCCTTTCATTTGCCGTAACTTCTCTGCTACTCAAGATACCGAGTTGCCGCTTGAACCAATTTGCATGACAATTTAAACACTTTATTTGGCACTTCATAAAACCAATGTTATCTGTGCACATTTTTAGTAATCTAGCAGAAGTTGCCCATGTTGCCACTAGGAAATCCGGGCACCTTGTATATTTGAATAATTTTACCCATCCCGAGGCCAACCGTGGATTATTTCGCTTACTTACGTAATCACCGAGAGCTTTCATCCCACTTGAGAAACGGACAGGATCAGCGACTAGGAGGCCGTTTTTATCTCTTGCTTTGTCCATCCAGCAGTCATCAACGATTAAGTATTCATATCCGGCGTCCAAATAACCTTCTGATGCCATAATATCGGCCATTTGGCGGAATAAAGTTTCACTGAATCAAAAAAAAATGATCTCATTAAAATCAATATAAAAATTACTTACCGGAATTAATCAAATTTCTTAGTAATAATAATAATATTTATTGTGCCAATAGCTTTACAACTTTTTTTTTCGAAATCCCTTTAGTTTTTGAGTAAACTGAGTTTTTGAATTTGAAGTATAATTTTTCCATCTTTCATAATTTTGACGTTTTAAACGTCACTTTCGTCCGAGTCTACTTACATGATAGCCACATCACCATTGTTTTATATGATTAAATTTAATTGAATTGAAAAATTGTGACTATTTAACTACAATCAAATTCTGTAATCTTTTGGTTAATGTAAAGAGTTTTATTTCATTTAAGTCCATTGAACACAATCTAGAAAAAAATGGGAAATGGAAAGACCAATTGAATTTTTGTATAAATATGATTAAATATTCATATTTTTGATCGTATACGTTCATTCTCATTGCCGAATTTGACGGAACTATTAAAATAGTATATTTTGTAACAAGGTTAGAATGGAAATTCGATGCGAGTGGAATAACCACGAGCATCTGAATTTCCATTCTTACCGAGTATCAGACTATACTTTCTCCTCGACCAGATCAAATAGACTAATAAAATAATCAACACAAAGAACTTACGTTTTATTATTACGTTTGTGGTTATGTTTGTAGTATTTTGACAATTGTGATATCCAAAGCTAATTGATTTATTCGGAACGGTGTGGGAATATTCATTCTCTAACTTGTCATGGAATGAATAACATGCAAAACGCATAAGCGCATAGTGTTTTGTTCCATAACAAGAGTGAGAATGTGTACGTTCCATGATCAAAATTGATTTCAGAATGCTTAAATTCTACAATGGTCGTGGAGAAATGGGCATTTCTTTATCATCACGCTCTCACAATGGGCGATTTTAACATCAATAAACAATTAACAAAAAAGTATCAACTCATTTATTGCTATATCAAATGTACCATTTCTTCACCTGATTCGACGATATATACATATATATTTAAAAGGTTTATCGAGTTTTATTTTTGATTTCATAAAAGCTATAAAATCTAAATTACTTATTTTTGATTGTCATGCTCATCGTTACGATAACGAAAATATCTATAGTCCTATCGGTGTCTTATCAGCACGTGAGATCTTAATACAAAACGATAATTGACAATATAGATATATTGTATACAGCGGTTATTTGAAATAACGAACAGGCATTTAAGGGCACATACACAAAATATTTGTGAACCCATTTCCGTTAAAATTTATTCGAAACAAAACTTTTGAATTTTCCTAATTTTTCGAGGTTTTTTAAACATTTTGAGAACCGATGCTTTTCTCATTTAATTAGGTCTGCATGGGATGTGTGTTTGTTTATTTAAAACGCGAGATACGATTTCTTGCCTCCGAAATTTGAAGTGTTATCGCAACGTTTTTTTTTTTTTTTTGTAAAAGATAAACAGTCCTCAAGTTCATTGACGCTTAAAGAGCCGAACTCAGATATTTCCTACGCGCTTGTTGTAATTCGATATCTAAAGCCGATGCCGTTTAAAAATTAGGTCACATTACCACTGCCCCCAAACATGTTGCGTATTTTCACTCATTAACTTTAATAATTAATTGCGGGCTTTTTGTTACAGTTATAAACAAAATCATTGCGAATATTGTTTAAAAATAATATAATCTCCTTGTGGTTACGAGCCTGTTCGTTATTTCAAATACATCTGTATATTTAAAAGACTTATCGAGATTTATTTTTGATTTCATAAAAGCGATAAAATCTAAATTACTTATTTTTGATTGTCATGCTCATCGTTACGATAACGAAAATATCTACAATCCTATCGTTATCTTATCAGCACGTGAGATCTCAATACAAAACGATAATTGACAATATATACATATTGTATATAAGAACATAAAAGTATTAAAGTTTGAAAACAAGTCTTTACGAAGATTTCTTTTATCTCACCTCCCGTCTTCTATAGCTCAGTTACTAATTAAGTTAGGATTTTTATATTTTGTAGAATATATTTGTAGCCTATGATGCATTTCAGGAAAATATTTTTGATTATAAAGGGTGTCGCAAAAAAGCGCGACGTCATGATGATATATTTTTTAAATTACATGCTATGTATTTTATTGCTTGTTTGGGTACATTTTATGGTTGCCTACATACTCCTATAATTTTATTGGAATCGATTCAGGGATATCATCAAAAAAAAATTAAAACTAAAAAAATCAGTTTTGCACTATTGTTTAAAAAATTAATAAAAAATAAGAATAGTGCTTTGTTAATAAAATCATGCAAGGTACTTATTAAATAAGGTCTGATGGTCCCGTTAACCAAGTTTGATCGATATGAATTATTCAGGGTGTCCAAAATTTAGCGTCAAACATTTCAAACTTTAAAGCACTTTATTTTCCTAATTTTAAATTGGAGCCCCTGTATATGTTTATGTCATTCCATGAGGAATTAAAAAACAAACATTTTTCCTAATTTAAACCCTGTCCCAATTCCTAACGCATTAAAAGTTATTTGCAAAAAACTCGTTTTATCAACCATTTCAATAGCCATTTTACTAAATAAAAATCGAAGGTGGCTTTGAAAAACAATTTATTGATATTAAAATTTTACAAGGTTGCAAGATACTATTTTGACTTAAGTAATGTAAACGTTTAAAGCTTTGTTAGCTTAAGTTCTTTATATTCGAGAATAATATTTTGTCATGGAAAAAATTATTCTTGAGTACAAAGAGCTTAAGTTAACAATGCTTTAAACTTTCAGCGATAAACTACAGATCAGTTTCGGAAAATTAGTCCTCGTCAGTGCAGTACTAGTAGCTTGACTGTAACACGCTTAATCAACCAATTTCTTTCATATTCATTTTTTATCTCATTAAATATCCTTTAATAAAATCACTGTCTAAATATGAATAATTTTATTGTACCATCGTCTATTATGTTAATTTTATGTTAAACATTTATGGGTAATTATTAGGATCATAATAGTACTATTATTTCATAATCAACAAACTATTGTTTCGAATATATCCTCAATGGACTTTAGTTACTCATAATTCGTTAAAAAAAAATTCAAAAAATGGTGATGTGGCCATCATGTAACTTTCTCCGATTTGATGGTTTAATAGTTATTTATATTTATAGATTCATTCATTATTTTCAATTTAAATCATATTTTAAATCGAGCGCTTCACATGATCGAATGGTGATGACGTTTGAAACGTCAAAATTATGAAAGCTAAAAATGACAAATTATGTTACAAATTCTAATAATTTAAGTTTACTGAAAAACTAAAAAAAGTCTTGAAAAAGATTTCTAAAAATGGTCCCGATTAAAAAGTCCTAAAAAAAATCTCTTAAAAGTCCTGAACAAGAAAGTCTCGAAAAGGATTTCTAAAAATAGTCCTTATTAAAAAGTCCTAAAAAACCTAATAAAAGCCCTGAACAAGAACATCCTGAAAAAAATTTCTTAAAATAGTCCTGATTTAAAAGCCCTAAAAAAACCGAATAAAAGCCCTGAACAAGAAAGTCCTGTAAAAGATTTCCAAAAATAGATCTAATTAAAAAGCCCTAAAAAACCCAATAAAAGTCCTGAACAAGAAAGTCTTGAAAAAAGAGTCCTAACAAAAAATGTTTTGAAAAACAGGTCCTTCAAAAAGACCTGAAATAAAGTCCTGAAAGAGTGTCCTAAAAAAGAGTTCTTACAAAAAAAAGTCCTGGAAAAATAGTTTTGGAAATAAAGTCTTGAAAAATTATTCCTGTTAAAAAGTTGTGAAAAAGAGCCGTGAAAAAAGTCCTGAAAAAATTACTGCAAAAAAACCTGATAAATTAAGTCTTCGTATAAAACACCAGAAATAAATGTCGTTTAAAAAATCCTGAAAGACGTCCAAAAAGAGTCCTAAAAAGTCCCGAAGAATAGTCCTAAAATAAGTCATGCCAAAGTCCTGAAGAATGTCTTGGAAAAGTTGAAAAAATGAGTCTTGATAAAATATCTTGAAAAAAAGTCCTGTAATAACAGTTTTGAAAAAGAATTATGGAGATAACATCGTAAAAGAATTATAAAAGAACATTTATGAAAAAAACCCTGTAAAAAGGTTATTAAAAAATGGTGATGTGGCCATCATGTTACTTTCTCCGACTTGATGGTATCATTTATATTTACGCTTTCATGGTTTATTTTCAATTAAGACCATATTTTAAATGTACATCGAGCGTTGCGCAAACTTAGATGAAACTGACGTTTAAACCGTCAAAATTATGAAAGATGGAAAAATTATACTTCAAATTCAAAAACTCGGTTTACTCAAAAACTAACAAAATTTCGAAAAAAACTTATTCTTTAGAAGTTATTCATTTTGGCATTCTCTACAATTATTATTTACATAAATTTGCTGTAACTATTATCGTTTCATAATTATAAACCAAAAATTAAAATATTAATAATACATTTTTTCTCGAATAGCAATAATTTTATGAAAAATATTTTCAAGTAAAAGATGTGCATTTATTTGTTGTCTTCAATGTTTGTTTAAATATTTTTGTGATATTTTTCATATTTAAGAAAATTTTGGCAAAAAACAAAAAACAGTTAAGGTAAACACCCACTTCCGGTGTACGAAATTTTACCAAAAGCTTTTCAGTTCTTCAGATTATCAAATAAGACGTATGTTCAAAGTTTCATATCAATTGGTCTATTAGTTTTTGAGATACAGCGCACACAGACAGACACACACACACACACACACACACACACAGACACACACACACACACACACACAGACACACACACACACACAGACACAAATTTTTTTTTTCCAGAAATTGTTGAAATGGTATCTAGGGACCCCAAAACGGATATTTCCGTAAAAAAAATTTTTGAAAAAAAAATCACGATCACAATACTTTCTCGTACTTCGTAACGGAGAAAGTAAAAAGACCTGAAAAAGTTCTGAAGAATCCCAAAAATAGTCTTAAAAAAAAGCCGGAACAAGAAGTCCTGAAAATTAATCTCATAAAAAATGTCCTGAATTATAGTACTGAAAAAAGTCCTGTAAAGAAGGTTTGAAAAAAAATTCCCGAAAAAATAATACTGAAAAAATGCAATGAAGAAAATTCTGAAAGGTATCCCAAAACGAAGTCCCGAACAAGAGGTTCTTAAGAAATAAGTCTTGAAAAACTGTCCAGATAAAAGCCGTAAAAAAAATAGTCTTCATACAAAATACCAGAAATAAATGTCCCGAAAAAGAGACCTAAAAAGTCCTAAAATAAATCCTGAAGAATTTTCAGAAAAAGAGCCCTGATGAAATATCATAAAAAATTGTTCTGTAAAAACAGTCCCTGAAAAATTACCCCGAAAATAACATCTTTAAAAAATAAACAAACAAAAAAAAATCTGAAAACAAAGCATTGTAAAAAGTTCTTAAAATGGTCCCTAAAAGGATCTAAAGAAATTCTCCTGAAAAAAATCCCAGAGTCCTGCAAAAAGGCATAAAATAAGTCCTTAACAAAATTCCTGAAATAAAAAGTTTAGTCTTAAAAAAATGCCAAAAATATCTGAAAAAATCCTTACAAAGGTAAAAAAATGGTTATGAAAAGAAAAATTCTAAAAAATGTTATGAAGAAAATTCAGAAAATTTTTTTCTGAAAAGAATCCCGAAAATAAGTCCTCGACAAAGAATTTTTAAGAAAGTCCCAAAAACGTCCCGAGAAAAAATTCCTGAAAAAAAAATTTTGAAAAGAATTGAAAATAAAAGTCCTAAAAAAATTTCTTAACATATTCTGAAAAATAATCCTCGAGGAAAGGTCTTTTAAAAATGTCCTTAAAAAAGTTCTGAAAACTTTGTCCTGAAGTCCCAAAAAGGCGAAAAGAACAAAAAACTGTTAAAGTAAATATTCGGAAATACGAAATTTTACAAAAAGCTTTACAGTTTTTCGGATTCTCAAATAACACTCATGTTCAAGTTTCATTGTCATTTCTGTATTAGTTTTTGAGATACAGCGCTCAAAGCAGACTGTTATGTAGAGAAAAAATGGTGTTGTGGCCATCATGTTACTTTCTCCGACTTGATGGTATCATTTATATTTACGCTTTCATGGTTTATTTTCAATTTGAATCATATTTTAAATGTACATCGAACTTTTCGTAGACTCGGATAAAACTGACGTTTAAAACGTCAAAATTATGAAACATGGAAAAATTATACTTCAAATTCAAAAACTCAGTTTACTCAAAAACTTAAGGGATTTCGAAAAAAACTTATTCTTTATAAGTTATTTATTTAAGCATTCTCTACAATTATTATTAACATAAATTTGCTGTAACTATGATCGTTATATAATTATAAACCAAAAATTTAAAAAATCTAATATATAAAATTTTCGTGTCACAGTGTTTGTAACAAAACTCCTCCGAAACGGCTTGACCGATTCTTATGAAATTTTGTGTGTATATTTAGTAGGTCTGAGAATAGGACGTAAACTATTTTTCATACCCCTAAATGATAGGGGTGGTCCACCGCAAATTTTTTATTTTTATTTTTTGGACAAATTTTTTTATTTTTATTTTTTTATGATTCGGCATTAAAAAATACATACAACCCTACTACCACTAACCCCTATTTTTTAATAGCGATTTTAGTACTTTAATAATTTTCTACTCTCGGCGATCGACCGCTCGATCAGTTATTCAATTGCAACACTTGCATCCGATGAACAATTAAGTCGGCTTTAAATACATAAATTGGTGATAACGATTGATTTATAATACGCGCGCCATTTCTTGGTGGTTGGAATGTCGCGGTGGTGTTACGAATTAAAAGATTCTGTGCGCGGTTGAGAATTTTTTTAATAATTTTGCCATTTAGTTCAAATTCGTTGATTATTAAAAACAATCATGAATTTTTGCATGTTAGAGCGATCATGAATTTCAAAAATTTAAAAAAAATATTTTAACTGGCGATACATGTTTTTATTAGTAACAATACACTTCTTACATTCTTTAGCTTTAATAATTTTGTTATTTAGTTCAAATCCGTTGATTATTAAAAAAGTTATGAATTTTTGAAGCAATATTTGCACGTTAAAGCGATTATGAATTTCAAAAATTCTAAAAAAATATTTCAACTCGCGATACATGTTTCTATTAGTAACAATACACTTCTTACATTCTTTAACTTTAATAATTTTGTTATTTAGTTCAAATCCGTTGATTATTAAAAAAGTTATGAATTTTTGAAGCAATAATTGCACGTTAAAGCGATCATGAATTTCAAAAATTCGAAAAAAAAAATTTCAACTGGCGATAGATGTTTTTATTATTAACAATACACTTCTTACATTCTTAAGCTTTAATAATTTTGTTATTTAGTTCAAATCCGTTGATTATTAAAATAGTTATGAATTTTTGAAACAATAATTGCACGTTAAAGCGATCATGAATTTTAAAAATTCTAAAAAAAAAATTTTAACTGCCGATACATGTTTTTATTAGTAACAATACACTTCTTACATTCTTTAACTTTAATAATTTTGTTATTTAGTTCAAATCCGTTGATTATTAAAAAAGTTATGAATTTTTGAAGCAATAATTGCACGTTAAAGCGATTATGAATTTCAAAAATTCTAAAAAAATATTTCAACTCGCGATACATGTTTTTATTAGTAACAATACACTTCTTACATTCTTTAACTTTAATAATTTTGTTATTTAGTTCAAATCCGTTGATTATTAAAAAAGTTATGAATTTTTGAAGCAATAATTGCACGTTAAAGCGATTATGAATTTCAAAAATTCTAAAAAAATATTTCAACTGGCGATACATGTTTTTATTAGTAACAATACACTTCTTACATTCTTTAACTTTAATGATTTTGTTATTTAGTTCAAATCCGTTGATTATTAAAAAAGTTATGAATTTTTGAAGCAATAATTGCACGTTAAAGCGATCATGAATTTCAAAAATTCGAAAAAAAATATTTCAACTGACGATAGATGTTTTTATTATTAACAATACACTTCTTACATTCTTAAGCTTTAATAATTTTGTTATTTAGTTCAAATCCGTTGATTATTAAAAAAATTATGAATTTTTGAAGCAATAATTGCACGTTAAAGCGATCGTGAATTTCAAAAATTAGAGCCTAAACCGTTTTCGGCCATTATCGTCACCACTTTATTTGCTTAATTTCAATGGGCCACACACGGACGATGGCGCAGCGCAGTGGAGCCGTCGTTCGTCACCAATTTATTTGCTTAATTTTAATGGGCCACACACGGACGACGGCGCAGCGCAGCGGTGCCGTCGTTCGTCACCAGTTACGTTACTTGATTTTAAAGGACTACGCACGGACGACGGCGCAGCGAATGTTGTGTATCATAGAGCATTACAATAATAAACACTATGTCTTTGAATATTTTCTTTTTATGAATTATACCAATTCGAATTCAAAATTCATAGTTAAGACAGGACAACGTCTGTTGGGTCAGCTAGTAATATATATAATATAATATAAATTTTTTTCTCGAATAAAAATGATTTTATGAAAAATGTTTTCAAGCAAAAGATGTTCATTTCTTTATTGTCTTCACAGTTTGTTGAAATGTTTTTCTGATATTTTTCATATTTAAGAAAATATTGGCAAAAAACAAAAAACGGTTAAGGTAAACGCCCACTTCCGGTGTACGAAATTTTACTAAAAGCTTTTCAGTTCTTCAGATTATCAAATAAGACGAATGTTGAAAGTTTCATATCAATGGCTTCATTAGTTTTTGAGATACAATGCGCACAGACAGACACACACACAGACACAAACATTTTTTTTCCAGAAATTGTTGAAATGGCATCTAGGGACCCCAAAAAAATTTGAAAAAAAAATCACGATCACAATACTTTCTCGTACTTCGTAACGGAGAAAGTAAAAACGTGCAAATTTTGAGGTTTTTATTTTTATATGCCGGGCATAATTTATTTACCGCCATCGTCGATGACACGATAAAGCTTTGAATATAACTCGAATATTTGCGATTTATAATAATCTCAGACGTTTTTTAGATTGTTATGAATCGCATAATATTCTCGTTATATTAATTTCTATCCCCCAATTCATTTTTAATTTTATTTATATGTATTTAACCAACCTAACACATTCATCTGGATAAAGCTCACAATCGATCACGCATCTGAACCTCTGCCAGTGCATCCATCCCATCGGCGGCGTCCTTCCCAAACCGTTCTCCAAACCGGCGACCAATCCCGCCAACCACACAACAACCAAAACCCCATCGAAACACCGCACCTAAAACGAATTTAATTTAACGGATCGCTCTTACAACGCCACCGTAAAATCTCACCATTCCAAAAATCACCTCTTAACACTTGCGGAGTTAGATAGGCACTGAGCGGGTTCATAAGTCGCGCACGATAATCTCGATCGACAATCGCCAGATCAAAACTGGTCCTCGGTCACTAATCCGGCTCAATTTTGTATTCACGTCGCCCCCCAAAGCAACGTCGTGCAATCGACTCTCACGCGATGATAACAAATTTGCATCTGTAATTTTGATACGGGCGGTATTGTTGCATTGTTGATATTAAAATGCGTAACGCAAGTACTGCAATGGAAAGTGCTATTTAACAATTTAGGTGCGTCCAGAGTTGTTTCATAATTTAATATACATAATAGAATTAGATTTGAATCAAGAGGGTCAAGATCCATTTTTCAAAATTGAGTTTATACAATAATTGTTACTCTTTTTGAATAATGGTATTGTTGGCATTCCCATGTCTGTCGGTGGTTAGGCCAGTCGGATTTGGTTCAGTCCAACATTCAGACAATAGATTCCGCCACTTCCGCTTTTCTACCTTTAACAGTGTTTGGAATACTTATACAGGGTGAGTGGGGAGGAACGGACCAAACTCCAGGAGTGTATTGTACACGTGAAAATAATGTAAAAAAAACTCAATTGTTGTTATCCAATTTTTATTTGTTTTCAAGTTATAGCGTAATTGAAAATAAACAAAATTTCATATTTTAATTTTGGTAACCATACCGCCATTCACCTCTAAAGATTTTCTGGTTCGTCTAGGAAGGCGCCTGTAATTAACCCTTTAGCTACTAAAAAGTTTTCAAGAAACTGGCTGCCTGAACGCAAAAAAACAAAGACTATAAATTGTATTCCATTTGAACCAACGTATCATGTTACTATTGGTCGTCGATAAGCGATTTACGGCATAAAAGAACGACAAAAAATATGTGAATCGCTTATTGACGACAGCCGCAGTTAAGGGGTTAAAAATAAT
This sequence comes from Ocypus olens, assembly GCA_910593695.2. Taxonomy (NCBI): domain Eukaryota; kingdom Metazoa; phylum Arthropoda; class Insecta; order Coleoptera; family Staphylinidae; genus Ocypus; species Ocypus olens. The sequence goes on from OU343049.1 coordinate 921,496, forward strand.
AATAATAATAATAATAACTTTATTGACGGGTAATCCCATTTACATAAAGTATCATAAATTAATCGTTAATTAATTATATAAAATAATAAATAATAATACAATATAAAAAAAAAAAATAAACAATTTCCAGAATAAACAAATTGAATGAAACCAAAATCGATTTAAATAAATTTAAATTAAAACAATCTTCAGAACAAACAAATTAAATAAACTAAAACTGATTTAAATAAAATTAAAATTAAACACTCTTCAGAATAAACAAATTAAATAAAAGTAAAATTAACTTCAATAAAATTAAATAAAACTAAAATTGATTTAAATAAAATTAAAATTAAACACTCTTCAGAATAAACAAATTAAATAAAAATAAAAATAATTTAAATAAAATCAAAATTAATTACAATCTTAATTTTTATTTTGCCGAGGATGAAGGATTAAGTTATGCTGCTATGACGTTGTAGTTTCCTCCTAAATGTAGGCAAAGAATCAGCAAACAGGTCGAACCAATTGTTTTGGGAGTAGTCGTTGGCACATCTCATCTAAATGTTTATCTAAAATGCCATGTTCAAGGCTCAAAAACATTTGATAACTTTGTTGTTCTGATAATGTGTCGTAATCAAACCATTTGGATTAATTAATAACTCAAAATCTCTACACTATGTCAACCAGATAGATAGAACAATATTCAAAGTGCTTTATTATCGTTTCTCCATTAACAAATCAACATTGTACTGATGAGTCCAACGCATATCTAAACCGGTCCGCAGCGGTCAATGACCGAGAATCTATAATATACCTCTGTCAATTACTAATAACGGGACAAACGTGTTTTTTTTTCGTTTTCAAGATATTTTAAAAACACCATACAGGGTGTTGAATTGCGAAGCGGGCCATACGGATTTACATGTAAAATTTAAAATGTATTAATATTGGTTCTCGTAATTATTTGACAGTGTCGGTCTTCGTATATTATTTTTAAAGCTTTTTAAGGTACCTTACTCAATGCATTCTGCAGAGTATTTACCTAGATATTTGCAAAAAACTTTACTATTATTTTGAATGAAAAACAAAGGTTTGCCATGAAATCATAATGGCCGACATTTCATTTTGTTCTAAAAAATGACGGTAGATGTCACATTACGATTTACAATCAGCAGTGTATTCTACACAAGAAAAAGTATTTGTAATTAAATGGTTTCACTCAGGTTCTATTTAAGAAGTGTAAGTGATTTGTTCAGTGTTGAATTTTCCAAGAGGGCAATACTCAGCAAAAGTACTATTCAATGAGTATTAAAAATAATATAAGCAGACCGATAACACATTTCAAATTTTACATGTAATTTCCTATGGCCCGCTTTGCAATTCAACACCCTATATAGAATCTAATCATTTTTTTAAATTTAGATTAAATAAATATTATAGTTTTAAATAAATCAAGTAAGAATCGTCTGACCCCAGATTGACCACTTTCGTTATTTTTATGAAATTGTCATTAGTTGCAAAATCTTTAAATTCAGGTCAGTGATTTCAATATTACAAAATACGTCGTTACCGATTATTGGCAATTATGAATAGAGATTAACAATTTTCTAACCGTGCAATATAACGTTTATACGTCGTGGTAATTATTGAAACGTCTTTATTTGAGTAATTATTTATTCACGCAATATTTTTCTAGGTTTATCCCTTAAATGCATCGTGTTGCCATTTGGCAACACGATGCATTTTCTGGCTCTACATTCACTGCAGGAACGTTTGGATGTTTTATACACATTTTAGCCAAAAGGTAACAAACCGCTCACCAGTATTTGTAAACGGTGCACACCATTCATGCGTCGTGGATTTTTTAAACGCAAATAATGCCAAGACCAATTTGGATATTGGCCGATACATGTACTTAGATACCAAAATGCTACTTGCAAAGGATTCTCTCGTGTCAAATGCGAAAAATGTGGAGTCGGACCGTTTGAAGAATTTTTTCGTGAAATAACTACTAATACGTATTACACAGTAACAGAATGCGCACTGTAGCCATTTAGCAACATATGATAGTTTTGAAAAAAACATTTTTTACAAAGATGTGATTTTTTTCCTTATTTTTCCCTTAATATACACTCTTTTTTTAGTAATGTCTGGTAGTTTATTCGTCTTCATACTTGTAATAAGTTTACACTCGTCAGTTACAAATGAATCTACATATAGTAATATATTATAAAATTGACAATTAAAATACTCGTAAAATAAACTGTAAACAAAAAATCGTGCATTTAAGGGTTGAATTTAGATTTTGTGGGAATTCGACTGGTGATTACCTATTTTGAATTTTTTTTATTTAAAGCCATGCTACATATGACTATAAAACGGTTATACGAAGATAGTGACGGTACCGTACATCGAAACTCGAATTGGTATCGAGACAATGACTACTGTCGAATGTCGAGTCGTGAATATTTGTTTAGATTTATATAACTGTCTTCTCACGTTATACAATATTTTTTTACAATAATGAGTTGTGTTTAAATCATAAAAAAAATTAAAATCCCTTGCGTACACGGATAAAAAAATATCCGCTAATACACGCGTAGGTAGAGGCATCCTTTATGCGCCGCCATGGGTTAGTGTGGATGCTAACTTTTGCAATTTTTTAACGCCAATCGATTTATCTCGTTCTTCTGATGAAGAAAAAGGTATTACATAAGGATCTACGATGATTATTAAGAAAGTTGATTTTTTCGATTTTTTCCATTTTCGAGTTTTCTTTGCTGACGTGCCACGGGCTTCAAATTTACATTTGTTCCTGCGAAAGTACATTTTCTGAAGGGTCTTAAAGGGATCTTTACGGTGATGTATAGAAACCCCGAATCGAACCAGTGGTTTCTTCAGGAAATCATTTCAAATGCATTTTTTGGGATAAAGTAAGAAGGGAAAATCGCCAATTTTAATTAAATCCGACTAATTGGCACACAAGGAACACCGATTTGAAATCCGCGTTCAAATTGGATTCTTCGTTTGGCCGCTACAGCCGTTCAAAGTGTGAAAAAATCGACTTTTTTCAAAATTTTCCATGATGACTTGCTAACTTTTTTCCAATTTTTTCTAGATGAAATTTTTTAACACCAAGCGATTTATTTCATTCTTCTGATGAAGAAAAAGGTATTACATAAGGGTCTACGATGATTATTAACAAAGTTGATTTTTTCGACTTTTTTCATTTTCGAGTTTTCTTTGTTGACGTGTCACGGGCTTCAAATTGACATTTGTCGTTGCGCAAGTACATTTTCTGAAGGGTCTTGAAGGGATCTTTGCGGTGATGTATAGAAACCCCGAATCGAACCTGTGGTTTCTTCAGGAAATCATTTCAAAAGCAATTTTTGGGAAAAAGTAACAAGGGACCCTTGGATGATTTTTCAGGTTTTCGTCAAAAAAATTGAATCGCCAATTTTAATTAAATCCGACTAATTGAAACACAAGAGCCACAGATTTGATATCTGCGGTCAAATTGGATTATTCGTTTACCCGCTACGGCCGTTCAAAGTCTGAAAAGATCTGTTTTTTTCAAAATTTTCCATGGTGACTTGCTAACTTTTTTCCAATTTTTACAAGATGAAATTTTTTAACGCCAATCAATTTATTTCGTTCTTCTGATGAAGAAAAAGGTATAACATAACGATCTACGATGATTATTAAGAATGTTGATTTTTTCGATTTTTTCCATTTTCGACTTTTTTTGCTGACGCGTCACCGCCTTAAAATTGACATTTGTTGTTGTGCAAATACGTTTTCTGAAGGATCTTGAAGGGATCTTTACGGTGATGTATAGAAACCCCGAATCGAACCAGTGGTTTCTTCAGGAAATCATTTCAAATGCATTTTTTGGGATAAAGTAAGAAGGCGGGACCCTTGGATGATTTTTCAGGTTTTCGTCAAAAATTTTGAATCGCCAATTTTAATTAAACCCGACTAATTGACAGACACGGAACACAGATTTGAAATCCGCGGTCAAATTGGATTCTTCGTTTAGCTGCAACGGCCGTTTAAAGTCTGAAAAATCGACTTTTTTCAAAATTTTCCATGGTGACTTGCTAACTTTTTTCCAATTTTTTCTAGATGAAATTTATTAACGCCAATCAATTTATTTTGTTCTTTTGGTGAAGAAAAAAGTATTACATAAAGGTCTACGGTGATTATTAAGAAAGTTGGTTTTTTCAATTTTTTCCATTTTCGAGTTTTCTTTGCTGACAAGTCACGGGCTTCAAATTGACATTTGTTTTTGCGAAAGTACATTTTCTGAAGCGTCTTGAAGCGATCTTTCGAGTGACGTCAAGAAACCCCCGATCCAACCTGTGGTTTCTTCAGGAAATAATTTTTAATGCAATTTTTGTTAAAAAGTAAGAAGGGGGGACCCTTGGATAGAATTTCGGGTTTTTGTCAAAAATAAAAAATCGCCAATATTAATCAAATCCGACTAATTGACACACGGGGAACACAGATTTGCAATCCGCGTTCAAATTGGATTCTTCGTTCGGCCGCTACGGCCGTTCAAAGTCTGAAAAAATCGACTTTTTTGAAAATTTTCCCTGGCGACTTGCTAACTTTTTTCCAATTTTTTCTAGATGAATTTTTTTAACGCCAATCGATTTATTTCATTCTTCTGATGAAGAAAATGGTATTACATAAAGGTCTACGATGATTATTAACAAAGTTGAGAGAGAGAGAACATATTTATTCAATAACGATATAATATATGTATATTAAAGTTCTTACATCTAAAAAGTTTTATTTAACATATTAAATTATTATTGAACGGGCTATCGACCGAGGTCTTTCCGCCCAAACAAAGTTGATTTTTTCGATTTTTTCATTTTCGAGTTTTCTTTGCTGACGTGTCACGGGCTTCAAATTGACATTTGTCGTTGCGCAAGTACATTTACTGAAGGTTCTTGAAGGGATCTTTGCGGTGATGTATAGAAACCCCGAATCGAACCAGTGGTTTCTTCAGGAAATCATTTCTAATGCATTTTTTGGGAAAAGGTAAGAAGGGGGGACCCTTGGATGATTTTTCAAGTTTTCGTCAAACAATTTGAATCGCCAATTTTAATTAAATCCGACTAATTGACACTCAATGAACACAGATTTGGAATCCGCTTTCAATTTGGATTCTTCGTTCGGCCGCTACAGCCGTTCAAAGTCTGAAAAATAGACTTTCTTCAAAACTTTCCATAGTGACTTGCTAACTTTTTTCCAATTTTTTCTAGATGAAATTTTTTAACGCCAATCGATTTATTTCGTTCTTCCAATGAAGAAAAAGGTACTACATAAACGCCTACGATGATTATTAACAAAGTTGATTTTTTCGATTTTTTCCATTTTCGAGTTTTTTTGCTGACGTGTCACGGGCTTCAAATTAACATTTGTTCCTGCGAAAGTATATTTTCTGAAGCATCTTGAAGCGATCTTTCGAGTGACGTCAAGAAACCCCGGATCCAACCTGTGGTTTCTTCAGGAAATAATGTTTAATGCAATTTTTGTTAAAAAGTAAGAATTTTAATCAAATCCGACTAATTGACACACGAGCAACAAAGATTTGCAATCCGCGTTCAAATTGGATTTTTCGTTCGGCCGCTACAGCCGTTCAAAGTTTGAAAAAATCGATTTTTTTCAAAATTTCTCCATAAAGTTCATGGTGACTTGCTAACTTTTTTGCAATTTTCTCTAGATGAAAAATTTTAACGCCAGTTGATTTATTTCGTTCTTCTGATGAAGAAAATGGTATTACATAAAGGTCTACAATGATTTTTAAGAAAGTTGATTTTTTCAATTTTTTCCATTTTCGAGTTTTCTTTGCCGACGTGTCACGGACTTTAAATTAACATTTGTTCTTTGGCGAGTACATTTTCTGAGGCGTCTTAATGAGATCTTTCGAATGACGTATAGAAACCCCGAATCGAACCAGTGGTTTCTTCAGGAAATCATTTCAAATGCATTTTTTGGGATAAAGTAAGAAGGGGGGACCCTTGGATGATTTTTCAGGTTTTCGTCAAAAATTTTGAATCCCCAATTTTAATTAAAACCGACTAATTGACACACAAGGAACACAGATTTGAAATCCGCGTTCAAATTGAATTCTTCGTTTAGCCGCTACGGCCGATCAAAGTCTGAAAAAATCGACCTTTTTCAAAATTTTCCAAGATGACTTGCTAACTTTTTACCAATTTTTTCTAGATGAAATTTTTTAACGCCAATCGATTTATTTCGTTCTTCTGATGAAGAAATAGGTATTACATAAAGGTCTACGATGATTACTAACAAAATTAATTTTTTGTTTTTTTTCATTTTCGAGTTTTCTTTGCTGACGTGTCACGGACTTCAAATTGACATTTGTCGTTGTGCAACTACATTTTTTGACGGGTCTTGGCAACCCTATCACCAGACTAGCTTACATTCATTCTTTATCCCGTCGGATAAAGGCATATCCACCTGCTTATTAAACAAAGGTTACATTTTTAAAGGATTTTAATTTGAACGTGTCTGGCACGCTGTACAGGTTTCTTTATATATAATTTATAAATTTTATAAACCTCCATGCGACATCTTACGTACTTTTCCTGTAATAATTATCAATTATAGAAAACATTCCAACTCCACATAGCCATCTCTGCACGATAATTACAACTAACTAAAACACTTTCACCTTTTAATAACAGATGGCAATACATATTGAACTTTAAAATATACAATTCTTATCAAACACAATATTGTAAATTGATATTTAAATGAATAAGTTAATCATTGGTTTATTAAAACTTCAAGGAGTTACTAAAATGGACTAAGAAATAATGTATAAAATCTAATTAAATAAAATAAATGTTTTATGAAAATTTTTAATATATAATTTATAAATTTAAATATCTCCACGTGACATCTTACGTCCTTTTCCTGAAGTATCAATTACAGAAAACATTTTGACTTTACACATGGCCATCTCTACACGATAATTACAACTGAAACACTTTTACGTTTCAATCACAGATGGCAATACATACAGAACTTTAAAATCCATCATTCTTATCAAACACAATCGGTAAATTGATGTTTAAATTAATAAATTAATCATTGGTTTAGTAAAACTTCAACAAGCAACTAAAACGAACCAACAAATGATGTTAGAAATCTAATAAGGGCAATGATGTATTTTATGGACATTTTTACTTTCTGCCGAGAAAGTATTGTGATTGTGAACATTTTTTCAAATTTTTTTTACGGAAATATCCTTTGACTATAAACTAATGGATTGCTATTTCCCCTCCATTTTCCATATGATCACTGCTCCAAAAGTTGTCGACGAGCTGGAGCCCAATAAAAGTCACGCCCCGGAGCCGAAAATGGAGCGTAATTTAAAAACCGGAAAGCAAAAAAAAAATATTTCTCGATGTATTCATCAGCAACGTGGAGAATGCAAATGCGAGCATATTTCGGCAACTCGGGTCCACTTTCCTGCCTGTTCTTTACAAGCAAAGCATCAATCCATAATTTGCAAAGTTCCGGATTTGATGGAAATCTAATACAGAGTTTTAGGTTATAAGTCAAAAGTCAACTGACGTGGACATCGGCTGACGAGTATTATAACCGCGTTGGCATTTATACGTGGACGTATTGCAGCAATATTTTGACATGGTGTGAATATTTGACAATATAAATGCTTATATATTCAAAGGTGTGAATAAATGGCAGGGTATCACAATATGCAATGCGAGCTCATAGAGTCATATGTTATAGACACAAAGTAGCTACCAATTTGGTAACATATCGCAACCATTTAGAGTCCCGCCGCGCCACCGTTGCTTGGAGACACACATGAAGCGGCGCTTGCAGTCCATTAGTATATAGTCAAAGGTTACGAAGTACGAGAAAATATTGTGATCGTGAACATTTTTTCAAAGGAATTTTAAGGAAATATCCGTTTTGAGATCCCTAGATGTTATGAGTTACAGAAAACATTTCGACTCTTCACATCGCCATCTCTGTACGATAACTGCAGCTAAAACACTTTCATGTTTCAATCACAGATGGCAATACTTACCTAACTTAAAAATCCATAATTCTTATTAAGCACAATCGGTAAATTGATGTTTAAATTAATAAATTCATCATTGGTTTCGCAAAACATCAACAAGTAACTAAAACGAACTGAGAAATAATGTATAAGATTTAAAAAATGCAATGACGTATTTTATGGAAATTGCACCCATTACGCAACATGACAAAAATTCAGTGTTGATACAACAAATTTGGCAGATGCCAAATTTGACGTTTAATCGTGGTTCCAGCTTGGAAGATTTTTTGCAATTGTGCAATATCGTACCAAATGACTAAATAGACTGTTACTGCTTAAAAACGTAAGTAATGCCCATGTTTACTAATCAATATCCCAAAAATATCAAGACACAATGTTGTGTAATTTGAATTAAAATAGAAATATGCAATAGAGTGAAATAGTAGAATATATATCAAGGGAGAGAAATAAAAACTCTTTAGAGATATATAACCAACTATTATCTCACGAAGGGAGAGAAATGATTAATTCTCTCCCTAGGGAGAGTCTGTTAGGGCCTATTATTGCATTCTGATAGCATCGTACAGTTATTTTATGTTATAATTTTAATTTCTAAAATCAGCACTGCCATGCCCCAGAGATTACACTGCATCCGTTTTCATCATGACTAATTTATTCATTTATTGTATAGGTAGAGGTTCCAATGCACGGTTTTATCCAGGGGCTTATAATACTGTTAACCGCTTAATGCACACCTCCGTGAAGTACAGGGGCATCGTTTATTTGCAGAATTGTACAACTGCCATTTTTTTTTTCTCATTTGGAAAACAAATTTTTTTATATTGAAATTGTGCAGAACTTTTTATTACCGTTTGCTCGTTCAATAGATTAATAAGAAAATAATAATAATAAAGTTTATTTACGGTAATCACCTTTGTATACATAAAACACAAAATATATAATAACAAATAAAGTATTCAATTGAGTACATCCATTACAAAGAAATGACATATAAATGGTATAGATCAAAATTGACATAAAAGTTATAATCTATTGAACGAGCAAACTGATTTAATGTATTTGCCACTTTTCAATACACTGTAATTATATAACTGTTTGTATCGCCTTAATTTATTTGCTACATTTACACTCATTCTTGTACCTTCTGTAATTTGTTTCATTTGAAAATGACTATTAAGTTGAAACTTAAGTTGTCATTGTATTTATATCAATGTAAAATTGTATATATCTTGCAATAAATAATTGTGGATTTAAAACTCAGTAAGTGTTTCATTCAATGTTATTACGGATAACCACGTAATAACGGTTGCAACCATGGTTAATTATTGGAATTTGCTCTTTCCCATTTTTATGGTGTTATTCTGAACAACTGTTATTAACAGCGATGTTATTAACATCGATGTTATTAACATTGCAATGTTATGTGAAATTGAACAGCGCTGTTAAAAACTGTATTCTGAACAGCCCGATGTACACAAATTGGCAACAGTGCAACGTCTACAGAGCGACCAACTTCATGTATATTATAATAGATGATTCATGATACGTTTTTGATAATATTTTTAGAAAGAAAATGAGTGTTTCATAAAGCATGCACATAAATATTGGAATACTACTATTCATTTGAGTTTTTTGTTGACGAAAAACAGAAACTACGAAATAACCTCAAAATATCACCATTAACAATCTCGTAATGTCGACCGTTTTGACAAGTGTTGTTTAACATCGAAAATGTTAATTTACATCGATGTTAGTTGACAGACAGTGTACAGAATAGTATATTCATAACATCTGTCGATGTTAGCAAATAACACCGCTGTTAACGCTAACATTTTTGTTCAGAATAACACCATTAAAGTTGGTGTTTTGTTCCGAATCAAAGTGCATGAATAACTAATGTTATTAAAAACATTCAGGAAAAGACGGTAAGGGTTTACTTTAGGGTAAATCGGGAAAAATCGGGAAGTGGGCTGTTTTTTTATTTCTTCTTAATTCTTTGTAGACGTAGTTTTTTGAGCCGAGTGCAAAAATGTATATCTTAACTTTGAGAAACATAAGGGGAAGAAGTTGTGCCCCCTTAAAGTTTCTCTCGTATCGGACGTACAACTCGCTCAAAACCTGCTTTTCTGGGTAGATTTTGGTAAACCAACAACCACAATCAATTTATAATGATGTAAACTTACGATTTGAGTAGTAAAAATGCGAATTTTATATCTTTTTCTTTACATTAATATTTCATTTTAAGGTTATGTGCAGTTCATTGAACCGCCGAAACTGACGGACATGCAAACTGAACACTCTATTTAGTTATCTGTGATTATTAGGGTTGCCAACTGGTCACATCATAATCGGAAAACCAATCTAATTCTCACGGAAAATATGTGAATACATAAAGTACGATATAAATAAAAATAATTATATTTCTGAAATTAACTATATTAACAATAAAACAAATGTGTATGTTAAGAGGTTAAACAGTTAACATTTACATTTAAATTACCATGTCCTTAATTTCTAGTTGATTTTCACACAGTCCCAATAAGTTCACTTATTTTTTTGAAACCTCTTGTATTTACGTTCTAGTAATTGCTACTGTTATTTCCATTTGTGTGCTATAGTGCTATTAGGGTGTTTAAAGTGAAAGTATGTGCTAACATGACAAAGAATCCCGCTTCCTATGCATTCATGACAGCTTCGCCATCACCTAATCTACTGCGGGTAAAACTACTACCCGGTCTCAAGGGGGAGGACCTTGACGCAACCAGGCAACCGAGCCAGCGTAACTGCTTCCTATGCATTCATGACGGCTTCGCCTTCACCTTATCCGCTGCAGGTAAAACTACTGGCCGGTCTAAGGGGGCACCTTAACCTCACCCTAATCTAAGCATAAGCAAGCAAGCCGGCTGTGGTCGATGGCTTCGCTTCGCTCCGCCATCGACCACAGCAAGCCACCGAAACTGCGTCCTATGCATTCATGACGGCTTCGCCTTCACTTTATCCGTTGCAGGTTAAACTACTGGCCGGTCTAAGGGGGCACCTTAACCTCACCTTAATCTAAGCATAAGCAAGCAAGCCGGCTGTGGTCGATGGCTTCGCTTCGCTCCGCCATCGACCACAGCAAGCCACCGAAACTGCGTCCTATGCATTCATGACGGCTTCGCCTTCACCTTATCCGCTGCAGGTAAAACTACTGGCCGGTCTAAGGGGGCACCTTAACCTCACCCTAATCTAAGCATAAGCAAGCAAGCCGGCTGTGGTCGATGGCTTCGCTTCGCTCCGCCATCGACCACAGCAAGCCACCGAAACTGCGTCCTATGCATTCATGACGGCTTCGCCTTCACTTTATCCGTTGCAGGTTAAACTACTGGCCGGTCTAAGGGGGCACCTTAACCTCACCCTAATCTAAGCATAAGCAAGCAAGCCGGCTGTGGTCGATGGCTTCGCTTCGCTCCGCCATCGACCACAGCAAGCCACCGAAACTGCGTCCTATGCATTCATGACGGCTTCGCCTTCACTTTATCCGTTGCAGGTTAAACTACTGGCCGGTCTAAGGGGGCACCTTAACCTCACCTTAATCTAAGCATAAGCAAGCAAGCCGGCTGTGGTCGATGGCTTCGCTTCGCTCCGCCATCGACCACAGCAAGCCACCGTAACTGCTTCCTATGCATTCATGACGGCTTCGCCTTCACCTTATCCGCTGCAGGTAAAACTACTGGCCGGTCTAAGGGGGCACCTTAACCTCACCCTAATCTAAGCATAAGCAAGCAAGCCGGCTGTGGTCAATGGCTTCGCTTCGCTCCGCCATCGACCACAGCAAGCCACCGTAATTGCTTCCTATGCATTCATGACGGCTTCGCCTTCACCTAATCCATTGCAGGTAAAACTACTGGCCGGTCTAAGGGGGGACCTTAAACTCACCCTAATCTTAGCATAAGCAAGCGAGGCGGCTGTGGTCGATGGCTTCGCTTCGCTCCGCCATCGACCATAGCAAGCCGCCGTAACTGCTTCCTATGCATTCGTGACGGCTTCGCCTTCACCTTATCCGCTGCAGGTAAAACTACTGGCCGGTCTAAGGGGGCACCTTAACCTCACCCTAATCTAAGCATAAGCAAGCAAGCAAGCACCTAATCTACTGCGTGTAAAACTACTATCTGGTCTAAAGGGGGGCAAATGTAACCTCACCCTAACCTAAGCATAAGCACCTACCATTTACAACCATTAACTGGTAGGTAATGATGAATTAAACTTATCGCCCAGGTTTGTTCACTATTTTATTCACAACCGTACGTTTTTTGTTAAAGCATTAAAGTCAAATCAAATTAAATAAACGTTAGTTCATGAAATGCGAGCTGTTTGTTTTAAAACCAACTTATAGCAACCATGCAAATACATATTACGGATAGCTATACTGAATATTTTTACTAATTACTAATATATAACGATAAAATCAAATATTGTATGCACCATGGGAGATATTCTTGTTCTTCACCCTGGGTTGACTTACAAACCCCGGGCCAGAGGACCTCCATATCTCCCTTAATGCATAAATATCTATTACATTGCCATTTAATCATTGACTAAAGTCCCTAATTTTTACCAGATGAATTTGTGTCGTTAGGATCCAGGTTAAAGATACATGCGTGTGTTTATGTTTGGTAGGGGCACCTTTTCCCAAAAAAAATAGAAACACCCACAAAAGTGGGGCACAAATAAAGAAATTGTAAATAGATTTACAACAGAACAATTTAAAATTCGTGTCAATTGTTAATGCACATAAGTAATCTAGGGTTAACGCAATGATAGTTCACAGAAAACTTTATAGAGTGTTTATTTCGACACGCCACTCCTTCAGTTGCGGTGGGACGATGAACTAATGAAAATACGCATTTTTAACATGACCTTAAAATGTGAATTTTCATGAAGAATAGGATATAAAAATCGCACTTTCACCACTTAAATCGTAAGTTAAAATCATTATTAGTCGATTGTAGTTGTTAGTTTACAAGTTATTTTACACAGAAACTCGTAGTTTGTGCGAGTTGTCCGTCGAAAATGGAAACTTTAAGGGGGCATAACTTTTCCCCCTTACGTTTCCGCGGGTTAAAACGTACATTTCTGAACTCGGCTCAAAAAACTATGTCTTCAAAACAAATTTCAGCCCCCGGGTCGATTTACCCTAAAGTAAACACCAGCCGAAAAGACAAATATTCGTTATTTGGGGAATGCCAAATATGTAGAGACAGTCAACGTTTCAAATATTCCAGATGTCTATAGAAGATCGACCCTGCACAAAACGTTGTGTATCGTCCGGTCACGGGGAGCTCATCTTATCGGCCCTCACCAAAAGAGGAGTTAGCGATGGAGAATTGTGTGCTTACCTTAATCACGTGTGCGAACATTGCGGCACGTCCAAAGACTTGGGCGGTCGAACGTCCCTCCACATGGCGGCCTCGTGCGGCCGCACGGAGGTCTGCAAATGGTTGATCTGTCAGAAGAGGGCCAGGATAGAGGAGAAAGACACCGAGTCCGGTTACACGGCCCTACACAGGAGCGTGTTTTATGGAAAAATTGACACTGCCGTAGCTTTGATAAAACTAGGTGAGTTATACATAATAATTAGACTCCAGATTTATATTTTCTTACGTGTTTTATTTGCTCTTTCATATGGAACTGGCGAATTTTATCTATGTTACGGTTAATATGATAAATTGATAATAATTACTGGCGAATATGTATAATTGCCATTCATATTAGAGAATATGTTTAATTCATAAAACATACTGGATATTATAAATAATGTCGAATACTTACTGGCATTTTTAATTAATTGAAATTTTAGGACAAAAGAATATAAATCAAATCAAAGTTTATTTGTTAATACGTGTAAATACAGAAGTGCACTAAAGGCGAAATTATTTTCTGTTACAAGATGAACTGTAATGCCATTTTGAATTGCATAGTTTGTTTTTATACCTACAACTACATTTAATACCTTTACAGTTACACTTTTTGAAACCTTGCCAGCAAATAAGGAAGACTTCTAACACATTCCCCCAAAAATGGTTCCAAGCTGGAACTTTCGCGACATTTATAAATTTTTCATTACATATGATTTCTGGTGTATTTGCCAATTTCCCTTTTTTTTAACCTATTTTATAGTCCATTTTTGTCAATATTCATTATAACTGCCAAGCAATTTCTTGGATCTACTTCAGTCACACTGTATCACCAACTTTTTGATAGAATTGTTTTTCCCTGTCTCTGGGTGGGACTGACGCCATTATATTATTTTTGGAAAAAATAGAGGTAACCCATTCTTCCACCAAGGTCTTCAATTATAAACTGATGCTAGTTATATCATACTTATTTAACTAAAAATTGTAGAAAATGCAACAATGAACTACTAACAAAGAATAAGTAGTTTTCGAAATCCTATTAGTTTTTGAATAAATCAATAAATATGCAACATATAAAAATTCCTTTTATATCATCGAATCCGAGAAAGTAACATGACCACATTATCATTTTTACTTTCTTCATTACAAAGTACGAGATAGTATTGTGATCGTGAAAAATTTTTCAATTTTTTTTTTTTACGGAAATATCCGTTTTGATATCGCTAGATGCCGTTTCAACAAGTTTTGGAAAAAAATGTCTCTGTGTGTGCGTGGGTGTGTGTGTCGTCTGTATGTCCGCACGTGTGTCTGTGCGCTCTGTATCTCAAAAATTAATGAAGCAATTGATATGAAACTTTGAAAATAAGTCTTATTTGATAATCCGAAGAACTGGAAAGCTTTTGGTATAATTTTCCATAACATTTTAAATATGAAAAATATTACAAAAACATTTAAACAAATAAAAATAAAAGAATTAAATTTATTTTTCATTTTTAGTTTATATTTATTGTAACAGTTACAGCAAATTTTGGTTAATAATAACTCTAGAGTGCCAAAATGAACAAATTATAAGGAATACGTTTTTTGTAAGTTTTTAGAGTTTGAAGACTTTGAAGTATAATTTATCCTTTTCATCTTTCAATTTTTTTTTTAAATGTCAGTTTCATCTGATTCATTCTACAATATACATTTAAATTGAAAATAAATCATGAAAGTGCAAAAATAAATAACTATGATACTATCAAATCGGAGAAAGTAACATGGTGCCACATCAGCATTTTTTTAGATTGTATTTTAAGATCTTTTTTCAAAATGTTGCGTTTTCATTGTATTTGTGCCTTTCTGCTTGCTTTAAAATATTCCAAAATCGCTCCAGAATTTTCCATTATACATATTGTCATTTTTAATTTAAATATTACCTTCATCTGTGTCTCCTATGATATAGACTGAATCTCCTATGTTTAAATGGCTCCATTATGTTTTCTAGTTCTTCTTTGCTTTCTAAATTCACAACTTCCTTGAGAAGCTATAAGGTTTTTAAGCCAATTTTAATGGGAGAACCAAACATAGCTTCATAGGGAGTGCATTTAATTCCTTGATGATATGACTATTTTTCATCAATGGAACAAATCGTAAACCTTGATGCAAGTTGCCTGTTTTATATCTTTCATAATTATCAGATATACCAGCGAGCCCTGGAGAATATTTAAAATTACCAGTATATTTAATAAATTGCTATATCTTTATTAAATTCTCCAATATTAATACTAATTATACATAATGACTGGTAATTATGCATAATTTCAGAATTAATCAAAATTACCGTAACATCTATACGTTTCTCACAAAAATAAATCAAAGTACCAAGTTTTATTTCGCATATAACTTAATATTTCGAGGTTTTGTCATATAAATCCAGACTTTAAAAATAATATAACATGATATTTACACCAACATACACATGGTGCTTTAATAAAACTAGGTTAGTTATATACAATATAATATGGTATTTAAACAAAGAAAGTTGGCTGTAAATGGGACAGAAAAAAAAAACAAAGATACACATGGTATGCAGCGGTGACTTGTAAAAGTTCGGTAGAGGAGGTTATGGAAGAAAACAGTGATCCAATACTTGTTTCCTTTATAACAGTAAGTTTCCAAGCAGCAGTGACGGTACGCGGGTTTTTTTCTGGTACGGCCGAGGAACAAGAGGTGTTGGTGGAACAGATAGGTAGGGTCAGTTGCAGAGACCGCACCTATCTGTATTACCACCTCTTGTTCCTCGGCCGTACCAGAAAAAACCCCGCGAACCGTCACTGCCAAGCAGTTGTTATGGAGACACAGTAAAATATCTCTCTCTTAGCCTCCTCTACCAAAGTACACAAATTGCCACTAATGGTACGCAAGAAATTCACACATAAACGGTCTTCACTTTAATCAACTTGCTAACACACTATTTGTAATTAGTTGTTAGTTATAGTACTTCTTAATAAATACAGAAATATTCACACAAACTTGGACAGCATTTGAACACTATATCGATCACTTGGCAGTTATCTTCTACTCAAAACGTTATTTGGTAATAAACTTGTTTGAATTAAGGTTAAAGCGTTAAAACTTTAACCCTTTCAGTCCCGATGGGTCATGTATGTCCCAGAAGATGTTTTTTTGCGTTGTTAAAATAACAATTACCAGTGGGATAAATATGTCCTGAGCTCCCAAAAGACTCCCCCACTTCAAAAAATAAATAAATAATTACTTTTTTAGTTCTTTGTTATCCATTTACTGGCACATCAAAAAATTAAGTTATTTTAACTAAAGAAACATTTTTGTGAGGCAAATACAAAGATGCCGCTCCTGCTGCACTACATTCTCCAATAGAGGAAGCAAATATTTCGTTGCTTTTTCGGTCAAATTTTCTTCCGTTGCCTCACCGCCGAACATCCACGAGCCGCCGCTGACTGAAGGGTTAAACCTTCCAAGCTTATGAAACCACAGACAATTATACATTTATACAGACTGTTGATGGGATAGTGAAACCTGGAAACCAAATTGTTGAAAATCAACAGATGGCATCGCCATTCGCAATTTCATCAATAATTTGATTTTGTAATTCTAAATTTAAAGCACGCCACCAATTGATGTCTACACACACTCGGGCAAAATAAACTGCCAGCACAGATAAATATTGTGCGTCTGCCGTGATCACCAGAATCATCAATTCTGGCAACGTGAAGCGCGACTAAGCGTTTTTCTAATGTTAATGTAAGCATGCGCTGCGCACTCCATACGAATTAAATTGTTCGCATTGAAGCTTTCGCCCCAGGGCCACAGGATAGCGCTAGCGTGATCAAAATGAGCGAAAAATTGTTATACAAATGAACGTTAGATGGCACAAGCTGCTAATTTAATTCGAAAATCGGAATTTGAAATATTAATTTTCAGGTGCAAACGTAAACACCCTCGATTGCAACAACCTGTCCCCGCTCGAACATGCCGCCGAAGATAACACTTTAACATTAACGACGCCAAAAACTGACGACGAAAGCGTTCTCAAATCACCTCCCACGCATTTCGTTTACGTGTGGGGCTCCAATTATAACTACACCCTGGGCCCTCAGCAATCGAAAGCCACCCAAATTTTGGACGTCTTCCATAAGAAACATCCCTTTAGCAACGTCAGCCGAGTGTGCCTGGAAAAATTTCACACGCTGATACTGACCGACAGAGGAGAGGTGTACTCGTTTGGGCTCGGCCAGGGCGGGAGGTTGGGTTTGGGATGCGAAAAGTCGATCGTCGAACCGACGGAAATTAAATTCGGACAAAACGTTGTCAAGATGGTGTCGGCTTCGAGGGATCACAGCATGTTTTTAACCGACTCGGGAAATGTAAGTAACAATGATGGCTCTTTTATAGCTATTATTACAACTAGGGAAATATGAATAGTATATATCCCGTGGTTGGCTAGTTACATCCCGAGGGCGGAGCCCGAGGGATGTATTGACAACCAAGGGAAATGTATTCATATTTCCCGTGTTGTAATCAATAGTTTTTTCTGATTGAAAGAATATTGTTCTGTAAATGGGAAAATATTGGATTGTTAATTTTTGAATTTATCAGATTGGTAACGTTGCTAAGGGCCTTGTTTGTAAATATCATGGTTGACTTGTTTTGGTATTTGCGTTGTTTCATAAATTCGTGAAATGTCAAATTACGTGTTAACGCAAGCGACGAAAGACCGTGAATGTTTGGTTCCCATAAAATCCAAAGCTGTAAAATCCATAAAGGATACCTTCCTAAGAAATCGGAGGTGTTGTCCCGAGAACAATTGAAACAATTCTTGCGAGAAGCTCCTAATGATATTTTTTTTGATGTTTATATTTTCCTAGAGAAATATGAGCACTTCATATTTCCCTAGGGAAATATAAGTGTGTTATGACATATCGTAACCAAGGCAATATTACTCGATATTGTTTCAATCAGAAAAAAAATCTATAATAACGATAATAATTCGGAACTGTCCGATTTGTGAATTATTGTAAAGGAGGCTAAAAAAGAAATGTTAATGCATTTTGGGATGCACTACTTAGCAAGTATCGGGCCATTGTTTTCTTCTATAGCCTTCTCTGACAAATTTTCAGGAGCCACCGCTGATCTTAGGGCTGTACAAACTAAAGTAGAATCACTGAATAAAACACTTACTGTGTTTTTACCACAATTTATTTATTGTATGTTACTTGATAATAATCGTCAAACGTCGAAAATTAAGTCGTGAAATTATGTATGTATATGTAATATTTGTATATACACTCGGCGTCAAAAAAAAGCACCACTCGAAAAATCACGAAAAAACTCGATTTTTCAAACCGTCGTAACTTGGTTCCATTTGGTCGAAAATCGATGAATCTTTCAGTTTGGGAAATATTCAAGTTTTATCTTTTAGAATGTGTAGTTGATTTTGACCCCAAGTCCAACCCACCCCCCGTAACAACGCGATAGAAAAAAAAAAGTTTTTTATGTAAAAAATTGTTCAACTTTGACAAGCTGTACCGTGCGCAAAAAAAATCGGCGGGAAATTTCACCACAATGGCAGAAAAATTTAATCAATTTCCTTCAAATGCCGTAAAAATTCGAGTCGTTTTGATGGTTTGGAGCAAAGTTATGAATTTTTGAAAAAAAATGACATTTTTCACTTTTTTGGCCATAACTTGAGTAATTTTGCACCAAAATCAATGAACATTTGCAGTCTGAACAGTTTAAAATTTTCTCTTCAACGTCATGTGAATTGTTTTGTTGCTAAAACGATTTCACCCCCTAAAGGAAAAAAATTGTTTTTGAAGTTTAAATGTGTAAATTTGGTTTCTTGTACCGTGTGCAAAAAATCTTGGACTCAATCGGTCAGCATGGTAATAAAGTTCAATCATTTTCCTCCAATTTCCTCCAAAATTCAAGTCGATGCGATGATTTGGCGCGAAATTATGCAGTTTTGAAAAAAAATATTACAATTTGCGCCTTTTTGGCCATAACTAGGCGAATTTCGCACGAAACTCGATGGAATTTTGCGATCTAAGAAGATTTAGACTTTCGTGACCCCCTGAAAACCCCTACAAAAAGTGTTTTGGATTGACAAAAAAAATGTTACATTTTTGCAACTTGTAAAAATGCCATTTCGGTCATAACTCGGTCAATTTTGCTCAGAAGCCGATGATTCTTTGCAATCTGAAAAGCATAAGTTTCATTCTACCCTCTGTCACTCCTAGTGTAAAACAAGGTTTTCGATAAAATTTGTTCATTTTAATTTAAATTTCAAACAAAAGACAATAACACGATGATTTTGCGTTTTTTTTTTCACAAATTCATAACTTTGCTCCAAATCATCAAAACGACTCGAATTTTTACGGCATTTGAAGGAAATTGATTAAATTTTTCTGCCATTGTGGTGAAATTTCACGCCGATTTATTTTTTGCGCACGGTACAGCTTGTCAAAGTTGCACAATTTTTTAAATAAAAAAACATTTTTTTTCCATCGCGTTGTTACGGGGGGTGGGTTGGACTTGGGGTCAAAATCAACTACACATTCTTAAAGATAAAACTTGAATCTTTCCAAAACTGAAAGATTCATCTATTCTCGACCAAATTGAACCAAGTTACGACGGTTTGAAAAATCGAGTTTTTTCGCGATTTTTTTTGACGCTGAGTGTACATTAAATATATTGTGGTATAAAACATAGTAAGTGTTTTATGCAGTGATTATATTATGAATTACCACATAGTAACGGTCGCAACCATGATCATGATTAAAAGTAGAATCAACAATTGCATGTTTTCATCAGGATGGTTTAAAAAAAACAGAATCTCCAAGATATTAACGCGCGAGCCACAAGATTTTCTTTCAGAGTTGGCTATGAGATAAATTAAAAATTAGGACATTTAGCCTACAGGCTATTGGAACTAATATCTATGAAAAAAAGGGTTGGAGAAAATCAAAAATTGTAACCCACCATGTTAACCCGGCGTTACATATGTGAAAAAATGATTAGTGAATACATATGTGGGGTGTGACAAACCCCAGCAGTAAAAAGTCGGTAAATAATTTTTTCTGCAATTTTGTGATATTTTATCATTTGAGGTTTTCGTAAGATCATATTTGGATCAGATAAATATACAAATATCAGTGAATAACTGCTTTATTTCGTAAAGAACGATAAAAACAAAAAAAGCTAGTTTTATGCAAAGTCAAAAATTACAAAAGATTAAAAAATTTATATTAAAAGAAATTAGCATTTTATCTTGAAAAATATAATCAGAAAACATGTAGCAAGGTTCAATGAATCTAAGAAAAAAACAGTGTTATGTAGAGTAAACAGGGTAAAACTATTCACTATCCGAATCGAAGCACTTTTGGCAACACATCACGGCATGTTCTAGACACAGTAATGTTTTACAATTGATGCAGTTGTATTTTGTCTTTCGAGCCCTAGGGCATATAGAACACCTTCCTACAAGCTTTGGAATCTTGGCAAGCGGGGCTGCAGGTTCCTCATCCACAAATTTATTTATTTTGTTTTGAATTTTCCTGTGAACTCTCGGATTATTTTTTCTTTCAATTAAGTAGTCTTACAATAGCTCAAGACCCAACTTCTTGGGAAGGTTGTAATCTTGATTGTTTTCTCTATATATAACAAGAGCGTTAATGGCAGCGGTGTTAAACAGAGAAAACACCACCGTAAGGGGCCATCTCCTTGAATTCCGCAACACATTGTACGATGCTGATAATTAATCGACCACGTCGACTCCACTTTTAGTAAAATTATAAAAACTTATGATCTCTGGCAAATTTTTCTCTCCAGTTGCTTCATAAATTACATCATCATGATGAAATGTAGACAACAACAGTACATTTTTTTTTTTTTTTGGCACATAGGATAAAAGGGTAATGTCTTTCTGGAAACCAAACAAACTTGTCTTTGGTTGTCTGGTTCTGACAGATACAAACTTGTCTGGAATGCAACGTTTATTTTTCTTTAGCGTACCAACAGATGTCAATTTATGCTCTTTAAGCAATTTTATCATCAATTCATAACCAGAGTACCAGTTATCAAAAGTTATGTTACGATTCGTACCAGAAATGGGTTGTATAAGCCTCTCAACAATATCTGATGGGGAATTTCTGACACTCTAGGGTCCGTCCGGCTGCTGCTTCCCTGCATATACTTCTAAGTTCAAAAGATAATAGGAACGTGCATCAACTAAGGCCTGTACTTTGATTCCGTACTTAGAAGGCTTGTTTGGCATGTATTGTTTAAATGAGCATCTTCCCCGGAAAGATTCAAGCTTTTCATCAATAGTCAGATATTGTGATGGAGAGTATGAGTTTTTGCAGTTGTCGACGAATTTCTCAAGATTTGCGCGTACAGGAGCTAATTTATCAGTTTTTAGTCTGTCTTTACGATTCTGTATGTTGTCAAGGCGAAGACAAACCATCAAAAACTGAAAGCGAGTCAGTGACATTGTACTTTCGAGAATATCCACTCCAGTCCCATCTCAAATTCTGGCGATTGGAATGGAACATACCTGCTAAATAAAGCAACCCAATAAATGCTTTAAGTTCAGATAGAGTAGTTGGTTTTACTAAACACTTGTTTTGATAAGCAATTGATTTCTGTTCAATTTTAACATTAGTCTATTTCACCATGTCATCGATTATTTGTTTGTCAAAAAACTGTTGCCAACAATCCAATACACTTTTTGCACTTTTTGCACATTGTTTCACATGTGGTAAATGAGTAACAATGTTTTCAGCCCTTATTCGAACTCGTGTATTCAATGGACGAGCTGTCCACTTCGATTCATCTTTTCCAATGTACACATTTCCCTTGCTTTTCGGAATCCTATCAGTAATTTCATTTTTCTCTTCTTCTGCTGTTTCCTTTTTGAAGTCCTGTTTCCATTATTTCATTGTTATTGTGGCCCATATTTATTTCATCGTCCTTAGTTATTTCCTGCTCCGAGTCGGTATCATGTTCACTTTCATGAATATTATCAGCATCATCTTCACTTCCTGATTCAATTACATCGTCCTCCGCCTGAACTTCAGCCCAAAGAGCTAAAAACCTTTTCTGTTCTTTTTCATAATGTGACATCTTTATTCTACAAAAAAAAATTACAAAAGGTTTTTTTCAACCCAATTAAATTTCAATTAACAAATTACCTATTATGCGTAACTCATGGACTTTATTACATAAGTGGGGTTTAGCGCACCCCAGGACAAGTAAAACGCATGTAACTTAATCCGATGTTGCACTAGTACTGAATTAAAGCCTGTATTCAGTGGTGGAGACATATGTATGATTACAGTTGATGTGTTTTTATGTTCATTTAAAAACACTGCGGTTTGTCACACCCCACATCGGTAACGCCGGGTTAATGAATAACACAAATTGTCTCGACTTGTCAGTTTTGACAATTCACGTCATAGAAGACTAGATTAATTCAGTTGAATTAACAAAATTATCTCAGAAATGACTGCTATGTTTCTCTCTCTCATGTATGACGATCTCAGCAGCAAAATTCAGTGGCTCACACCTTATAATTCATTATTTTTGCTTTTGCTGGATTTAACATTTTTTCTATGTAACAAAGTATTCTTTATTTCACTAATAACCATATCTATAATTGACGATCGTTAATCACGAAATTTCAGGTTTATATCTGTGGCCTTAACACTCACTGCGTATTAGGAATACAACCCCCGCCCCCACATTTATTAACCCCCGGACTGGTGACCAACGCCAATTTTAAAGACTCCGTCGTGGGTGTTTGTTGTGGCAGATACCATTCCGTAATTTGGACGAAAAAACTATTGTACACTTGGGGCCTTCACGCGGGACAATTGGGGCACGCCAAGAATCCCGGAAGCTACATCGTAACCCCGAAGTCCGTACCCTTTACATCCACGACCAACGAAAGCGACATCATTTCGGTGGCGGCTAGCGCGGGCGCCACAGCCGTCGCCACAAGTCGCGGTGATATTTACATCCTTCACGAATTTCAAATTAGACGCATAGCATCTAGGTAAGGTCTGTTCCAGTGACGGTTCACGGGTTTTTTTCTGGTGCGGCCGAGGAATAAGAGGTCACGCAGCCTGTCTCTGCAACTAACCCTACCTATCTGTATTACCACCTCTTGTACCAGAAAAAAACCCGCGAACCGTCACTGGTCTCTCCGACGAAAATCTCCGCAAAACTGAAATTGTCTACATTTCAAGGGAACTGCACATAAAATCGGTGTCCATAATAGGCGGAAACTTAACCGTGGACAACAACGAAGTCGAGGCGGCCAAAAGCGAACTGAAGGTGGTCGTCCTCACCGAACCGGGCGTAATTTTAATTTGGCAATCGTCGGACCCGCAATTGAGCAGGTGCATTTTCTCGCTGAATCGGCTCATACACATCAAAAACGTTTGCCTGAATACGTCCGGGTTGTTTTTGCTGACGAATTCGCGGGAGATTTTCAATGGAAAACTGAAGCCGCGCAAGAAAACCACCGCCGCGGTGGAGAAGAAGAAGGAGGTGCAGGACAAGAACGCGAAGGCGTTTCACAAATTCTTGGACAAGAACGACTGCGTAATGGTGCAAGTCAGTAAGGTCCATAGGATTTATGGTGCTGATGATATTACCTGTGATTCCGAAGGGGAGAACTTCGCAGCTTTACACGTAAGTAATCGGGTTTTCATGACTGGTATGTTATGTTGGTATCGTGGAGTGAGTATACCTGGCGTGAGTAAAAAATACGGGTACAAAGTTGTAGTCCTCCTCTCCATTACTTGATTTAAATTGGCGTTTTAAGTAAATTACCTACAAAATTAAATTACTCGCATAGCTTAAATTGACAAAATTGTCAGAAAATGTGCTGACCATGATGGAAGTCTTGAAAAGTCGGCATTGAGTCAGATGATGAACTTTGTGTATTACTTTCAACACTGACGGTTCGCGGGTTTTCTTTTGGTACGGCAGAGGTGGCTATGCAGATAGGTAGGGTCGATTGCAGAGACTGCACCTTTCTGTATTACCACCTCTGCTACCTCGATCGTACCAAAAAGAAAAACCGCGAGCCTGCACTGACTTTCAAGCCTAAATTTTTGTAAGATTATGTTTGTTTTAAACACCCCTACCTTAAATCCATCTCGTTTGTCATTACCTTAAATATTAGTGCATATTTTGAAGCACAGTTCTGGTTTTCCATGATTTGAATTTGTTTAATAGTAAATTTGATTCGGCAACATACCGTCCTCTCTCGCCCTAAATATAAACCAGTGGTTCCCAAACTGTTTTGTCCTACCACCCCCTTTCCAGCAAAAATATTACTTAGCGCCCCCTAGAAATTATTTTTTCTACCTTTTTCGTAAAATATAGTAAAGAAAAGTGTAAATTGGAAACATTGAACTATTTATTGAACTCTGAATAGAATGTAATACAAATAAGTTAAAACATTCGAAATCATCTTAATGCGAACGATGAACCTGGTGTGCCGCTACCAATTTAGTAATCCTCGGCTCCATTTTCGTCAGCAGTAATCTTAAATCACCGCGATTGGTTTCTTTTTTTTTGTTAATAAATTAGTTACGGCACTGGACCCATGTTCCACTAAATATGATGAAGGAAATGCAATTAAGAACTTTTGAATTACAGCCCATATTTTAGGATAAGCCGTAGGGATCTCCTTTTGCAGCCAGAATTGTTGAATTTAAATTTCAATTCATCATTTGTAGTTACTTCCATTAGTTCTTGTAACTGTGGAAATTCTTCTGTGTTTATACTTGAAGAAGGATCCAAAATCCAATCAGGTATGTTCATTTTCAAAACACCATCAAATCGTTGATTAAAATCTGAATGGAGAGCATCAAGTGCTCACAATAAGAAAGTATGTCTTCATCTGTATTTTCTGCTCTTGATAAATTTGGGAACTGGCAGAATTCTCTTCGTCCAAAGTTTCGTTTGTACAGAAGAAGTTTTGTCACGAATGCAGAAATAACAGATTTTAAAGGTAGAAACGCCAAAGTGGCGGAATCTATTGCCTGAATGCTGTACTGAACCAAATCCGGGTGGCTTTAACACCGACAAGATATGGACATTGCCAGTAGTAGTTGCAATAGTAGTCTCCGTTTCCCCATCAGCAACTAACTACACTGATGAGACCTGAAAGGTCGAAACCGGTCTGTAGGTGTTCTGATGGGGGAACAATATTTAATAACAGATTTTGTTTTTATTAAATTCACTTCATCACCTTGAAGCTAAAGATTGCTTTCATTAAATTTTTTAAACAAGTCTGTCAAGTAAGCAATGTCACTTTTGGATTGAATTAAATTGGATCGTAAAGCATCATTTTTATCTTTCAAGATAAAGTTAAACAGTTTATAAAATCTATCTAAACAGGCACCCTTTGAGAACCAACGAACTTCTGTGTAAAGCAGCAAATTATTGAATTCTTCATCGTTTTCAATGCAAAGCTGTTTAAATAATCTGTCATTCAGTGATTTGCGTCTGATTATGTTGTAGCTTTAATTACATATTGTAATGAATTATCTAGGCGTTCACTTAAATTTTTGGCAACTAGATGTTGACGATGTACTGTTAACCCGTTATGTACCAGTGTCCTATTTATAGGACAGTACAAGAAATATTTTTTTTCAAACATTAAATGTTTTTCAAATTAAATATAACTTTAGAAATACATTGTTTGTACATTAATAAACTATTTAATATTATTTTCTTCAAATATTTTATAATAACAAATGAATAAAAAAATATTGAATGTATCACTTTTTTACTTGATATATTTCATAAGAAATCTATATCTGTATACGTTGCAAAACAATTGTGTGATTTCTGTGTTTATATTTTTCTCATTGGAAAAGGTATGTGTTAACATGTAGTAAGGTGTTTGTATCAAAAATATTTCAAATACGTGCGTAATCGCCGAGCTAAGATGGCTGTCCTATAAATATGACGCTGGTACTTACCGATATCAAAACGTGTGAGTTTGTCTGTCCATTTGCTTAAAACTTTTAGATCAGTTTATACACTTTATACGTGTATTTATTGTGCACATAACCATTTTTCATCATTTTTTCCTTGTTTATATTCGAAACATTTTATTCACGGTAAGTAATAGTACTTACTTATTTATTTTTGGTGTGATATTTTCAGTACATAGATTTGTTTGCTCTCTTTTTTTGTCAAGCAGATGTATCGAAAAGCATTGTCATTACAAGAGATAGAGGATATTATAAATTATCCCAACTTTATGAGCCGAAGACGTCGACCCAAGTTTCAAATTATCGTCTGATAAGGCAGAGTATTTATTAGTATTCTTTTATTTTCTGGATATCATCAAGCGCTATCTGAAAAACATTACTGGATTGAGCATGTAGATCTTGGTGTAGGTATTGTAAAAAAAAAATTATATCAAGAAATGAGAATTTGAAAATCAAAAAGTACATTCATTTTGCTGATAATTAAATTACAAAATAAATGTATGTAAATATTGTGTTTCTATAAATTATTTTAGTTGTATTAAATAAATAAATATATTTTTTTAAATGAACATTTTGATACCCTAAAGTGCCAGTGTCCTATTTATAGGACAGGTCATAACTCAAAAATTTAAGACATTAAAAAAATAATTCAAGCTTTTTCTTGTTTATGTGAACTGTATTAACTAAAGTAATTGATTGAAATTTGAAATTTCAAAGAAAAATTAAATTGGGACTTAATGGGTTAATACATTCGGCATCTCCTTTTTAAATATGCAAGAAAACCTCTGTGGCGCCCTACCATTGCTGGAACACCATCTGTGGCTACTGATAAAATATTACTCAGAGGTATTTCTTTTTCTTTAAAAAAACTCATCCAATGCATGAAATGAGGAGTTGAACTGCAAAACTCAACTAAACCAATTTTGGGCCAAAATGAGCTTGGTATCGATTCTTACTGTCCAAACATAGATAAATCCGAATATAAGTGAATTACCTTTTAAAACGCAACAAATCATATTTAAAAATGCAGCTAAACATTCATTTTTTTTAAGCAACAAATAGACTTCCTGAACGTTTTTCGCGGTTTCTGAACAAATTATAAAAGTGGATTTGTTGAGTTTTGCAGTTCAACTCCTCAAATATTGATTCTTCTTTAGTATGTGTTTGCAAATAATAATTCTTGGCTTATTTGTTCCTTCTTTGTGAACCGCACGTATGCTAAAAGTAAAGCTTCGTTTCCTGGCAAAGTTGACTCATCAAGCTGAATAGAAAACCGAGATGTTTTTAAATATCCACACAATAAATCTTCAACATCTTGAGCTATTTCATCAATTCTTCTTTGCACTGTATTTTTGCTTAACGAAATTTTCGTGATAATATCAGATGTTGGCTTGTGTAGCATAGTACGTATTACTTCACTTATAGCGGGTATAATTAGTCCTTCACTAATAGTATGAGGTTTTCCCCATTTAGCAATCGTTAACAAAATATTGTAAGAAGCAAGCAAGCCATCGCCATCTTGTGTGGTTGCGGTTGAAAAGAGTTTTGCCAATGTCGGTTGTTTAGTGTTTGAAAATAAGATAAATCCTTATCTTTTTTATTACCATGAATTTTAGTCAAATGTTCTTGTAGTCGGGAAGGCTTCATAGCTTCGTTTGAAAAACTTTCTGGCAAATGTATTGTTTACAGGCGACTTAATAAAGCCATATTTCAAATATACGGCAATATATTGTCGACATTTCTTCTTTGATTGAGCCTTTATTATTTGTTTTCCGGGCTGCCTATCTGTCACCACTGTATGCGAGATGAAACTTTGCCTCCCCAAACAAGAATCAATTAATTTTTGAATTGAACAAAAATAAAAAAAATACTGAAAATCCAAATTTAATTTTTTTATTGCATTAGAAAATATTATATTTTCTTAAGAAAAATAAGGTAAATAAATATTACGCGATTGCATATACCTCAATGCAAGTGAGGGACTATGCGGGAACCAAGCCAATGTCCATTACGTTGTTCAAAGAAAAATTAAGCGTTATGAGCGGAATGCATGAATCAATTTTTCTAAATCTTCTCTTCTTTCTTTTATACTATCACCGCCCTCTTGCAGTTATTCATCGCCCCCCAAATACACCTGTGGCCATCAGCGCCCCCCGGAATCGCTGTAGCGCCCGCCAGGGGGTGGTGGCGCCCACTTTGGGAATCACTGATATAAACCAATTGTTTTGTGTCCCTGCATACATTTTCCGTTTTTCCCATGATCGACGGAAAAGACGAAAGTACGGACATTGGCGCGAATCGGATGTTCTCAATTTTTTTATGTTAAGTGTAAATTCACGTAATACGTCAGGCAAGCATCAATCCTTCGAGGGCCGGGAGAAGGAACCCGGAAGCTGAAACCAGAGGTCAGTTCCTATTCATGTATTGTCCTTATTTGCTTCCTCAGAGGTATTGTTGCCGGAGAGTAAAAACCGCTACGAAACTTACAAACCCTGGTTTCCGTAGGGCACACGAAAACTGTCCACTTAATCTATTTGGTAAAAATTAAAGCATGAAGCAGATAACAAACTTTTAGCGTTTTATCAAACAGCATAACTCTAGTCTGGAAACCCAATTTAAGAACACTTAATTAAATCAATTTCCATTTTTTTGTAGATAAACATAGCTCGCTGTGTTAAAAACACCCCAAAAACATCCCCTTCGACAATGCTCGACGACTTCAAAACACTTATTCTTAACACCGACGTAGTCGAAGACGTAAACTTCGAGGTAAACCACAAGATATTCCCCGCGCACAAATACATCGTGGCCAGCAGCAGCAACAAGTTGCACAAAATGATCAGAGAATCGTCAACAGACACCGTAAAACTGGACAACATTCAACCGGAAATTTTTGAACAAATTCTAAAATACATATACACCAACCAGTGCGATCTATTGAAGGAAGGTAATTGTCCCGAGGATCTCCTAAAATTTTGGCTGAAAAAAACCAAAAATGCACCCAACGATTTAGACTCGAACGAAGACTTGAACAAGTCTGCCTTCGAGGTGTACGGCAAACGGCCGCCCAAAGAAACGGCGAAGGACGTTAAAATTCTCGATCCGGTGCGATTGCTTCAGGAATCCGCGAAAAATCTCGGAGTCACGGAGCTGTATAAGGATTTGAGCTGTTTCGTTTTCGTCAACGGTCGGGTGGAGATGAAAGGCGATCGGGTCTTGAGGGCGAGGGCTTTGTGTTACGAGCACGATAAGTGCGAAGATTATTACGACGTGGCTATCAAGACGAAAAACGGCGCTACCATCGAGGCGCACAGGTGCGTTTTGGTTGCCAGGAACGCGTTCTTCAATCATATGTTTTCCGACAGGTGGACGCAGGTTAGTGAAAGAATGAAATCTGCTTATGGTTCTTTTTTTATATACAGTGTGTTAAATTGCGAAGCGGGCCGTAGGGATTTACATGTAAAATTTTAAGGGGGTAAATGCCTCGCGCCAGAGTAAGACCAGAATGGCCTAATAGAAAATGATAATCGCCACAATCTTGGGCCTGAAATTTTACCGAGTACGTAAATTTGTTTGTACACCCCTCCAGGGTTGATACAAAATGTTTCATGCAGGTGGCGTTCATTACAACGGCGAAAATGAAGCAAATTCGTGTTTGTAGAGGTGCAGCTCTTACGTTTTTGCGACTTTATTTGATAACTAATGACAATTTTATTACGTACATATTGTTTTCAAAGGTATAAACTATTTTTCTGTAGCATTACATTTTCAGTTCTTTGTAGAGAGAAGCTTCAGATATCCATCCAATATTGGTAATTTTCAGGATAAATTATACAGTTTTTCTGATGATTAAAAAAAAATCAAATTCTATAGACGAATAGTTTAATCCTTTCTCTCTAATTGTGCAAAATTTCATTTCTTAATATTTGATATTAGCTTCAGAATTATGTATATGCTGACCATCAAAAATGCATCGATTTTCGACGCGGCACTTACCGCCTTAAATGGGTTAATATTGGCTCCCCTAATTATTTGACAGTACTGGTCTTCTTACATTGTTTTTAAAGCTTTTTGCGCTGAATGATTTGGTACCTTATTCAAAGATTTCTGCGTATTTACCGAGATATTTGCAAAAAACTTTACAATGATTTTGAATTAAAAACAAAGGTTTGCCATGAAATCATAATGGCGGATATTTAATTTTGTTCTAAAAAGTGACGGTAGATGTCACATTACAATTTACAACTGGCCGTGTTTTCTACATAAGAAAAAGTATTTATGATTAAAACGTTTTACTCAGGTACTATTTAAGAACTGTACGCGAATTTCCGGAGGAGGCAATATCCAGCAAAAGTTCAATTTAATGAATAATTACTATTTTATTTTCTAAATTTAAAATGTGTTACAATTGGCACCCTTAATTATTTTACAATATCGGTCTACTTACATTATTTTTAATACTCTTTTCTTGGGTATTGCCTTCTTCGAAAATTCAACACTAAACAAATCACTTGCACTTCTTAAATAGTACATTTACTTATAAATACTTTTGCTTGCATGGAGCACGGCCGGTTGTAAATCGCAATGTGACAGCAACAGTCACTTTTTTCAAACAACAACAAAATGAAATATCCGCCATTATGATTTCATGGCAAACCTTTGTTTTTATTTCAAAATCATTGTAAAGTTTTTTGCAAATATCTCGGTAAATACTCTGCAGAAACCATTGAGTAAGGTACCAAATCATTCAGCTTAAGATGCTTTAAAAATAATGTAAGAAGACCGATTCTGATAAATAATTAGGGGAGCCAATATTAACACATTTTAAATTTTACATGTAAATCCCTATGGCCCGCTTCGCAATTCAACACCCTGTATAGGTTCAACAGGTTTAGCACCATGAGTGGCACCGGTGTACAATGTACAGGGTTCCCCATAATAGACTACCCATTTTATTTTATTAATTAATTTCCTACGAGATAACTAAACAAGTTTATCTCTGTGGGATTATGTTCTGTAGTCTTTGGGATTTAAATTAATTATTGATCAAGTAGGCACCTGTCACAAATAAGTTTTAGATTAATAATTTTGTGGAACGTTATTTTTCTACGAGAAGTTTGTTAGTTTTCATCATAATTATTTAACTTTCATGGATTACTCAGTCCAACAACGTGTGTTTTGTGTAGAAACTTACCTAAGAAGCAATTCGATAGAAGAAGTTAGGCGTGCATTCCGGCGTCAGTTTAATAACAACAATAGAGGTCACGCGCCAAATCGTAAAACTGTTAAGTTATGGGTTCGTCATTGGCGTGAAAATGGTTCTGTACAAAATTTGGACGTCGAAGAACAATTCGTACACCAGAAAATATTGAACGAGTTAGAATTGCGTTTACGAGAAGTCCTAAAAGGTCTGCTAATCGACAAACCCTTATCCTAGGAATATCAAAGGGAAGCTTAGATCGAATTCTTCAAAGAGATTTAAAATTTCATCCCTATAAATACCAAATGGCACAGCAACTTATAAATCAAGATAAAGAAGCAAGGTTAGCATTTTGTCAAGAATTTTTGAATTTACATCAAGGAGCAATTCACAGTCTCTTAATGAGCGACGAAGCAATTTTTTATTTGAACGGCTTGGTTAATAAACAGAATTTTAATGAAAATCCTCGTGAAATCTTTACACAGAACCTCCATAATCCAAAAGTTGTTGTGTGGTGTGGAGTAGGATCTTTTGGTATTATTGGTACATATTTTTTTGAGGTTGAAAATAACCGCGCTGTAACAGTAACATCCGAGCGCTACGTAAACATGCTAGAGACATTCCTCATTCCAGAATTAAATAGACGAGGATTACTAAACAATGCCTTACTATTCCAACAAGATGGGGCAACAGCTCATACCGTCAGAAACTCAATGCGGATTCTGCGAGAAACGTTTAATGGCCGATTCATTTCTCGATTCGGAAATTTGCCTTGGCCTTCGAGGTCCCCCGATTTTTTCCCGTGGGGATATTTAAAAGCCAAAGTGTTTGCGAGTCGTCCAGGTACAATCGAGGAACTCAAAGTCAAAATTCATGAAGACGTTGAAGGAATAGACAAAGTTTTGTTACGCCGTGTAATGAACCACTTTTTATCTAATATTGAAAAATGTGTTGAAGTTGGTGGAGGACATTTAGAAGACGTGATTTTTAAAAGTTAGAATTAAATTAGCCAAATATTTATGTTATCATAAATCCCAAAGAGTTAGCTGTAATTTAGTATAATAAAAAGTTTGTTTTGTTAACTGAAAAAAAATTAATTCAAATATTAAAATGGGTAGCCTATTATGGGGAACCCAGTACAACAAATTCAATTTTTCTTTTTAGGAAAAAACAAAATCCCAAATATCCCTACCATTCCCCCAAAACACTCTCAACCATTTAATCACGTACCTCTACACCGATCACGTGAATCTGGAATCCGAAGACGTTGACGGTCTCAGCAACCTGATGGTCCTCGCCGACCACATCCTCCTCCCGCGCCTCATCGAAGTTTGTGAATACTACTTATCAAAACTGATTTCGATGAAAACGGTCATCAAGCTCCTCTCCTTGGCGTACTACTTCAACGCCACGCAGTTAAAAGCGTGTTGCATGGAGTACATCTGCCTAAACCTAGCCGTCGTCCTCGAAGATCGATACCTCGAACAAATCGACGATGATATCGTCAAAGATCTAACGAATTTTTACTCGGACTGGAATGCCAGGATGCCGTACCGGATAATTACACCATTTTCAGACGCAGTCGCGGATGAGGTTGTTCAAAAAGTGAGCGCGAGCAATCCCGTAAAGATGGATTTCCTGGAGGAAATTGTTAAAGGCGCGAAGACCGCGCAGAGGAAGAGGAATAGAACGCATAGGTTTAGTTTTTCCGAGAAACCGGATGTTAGAAATGAAAATGTGCCGTCGGAACCGGTTGATGATTTGCCAAGTCCAACGCAGGTGATTGCGAGCGGTGCTCCGGCGCGTTTGCAAGCCATCACCGCCGCCCGGGCCAAGCTGAAGGATAGCGTCGACGTGGAGGATTTTGTCAGCATAACCAATAACGATAACGAGTTTCCCGATCTGAATAGATCGTTCAGCGGGGGCGATATTTATTCGAAGTCTCCGAGCAAGTCCGAGAAGTTTGATAGGCACAAGTTGCCTAGGATTTCGCAGAAACAACGGAAGCGGCTTTCTTCGGAGAATGGCGTGCAAGAGGTTATTCCAGGTGTGTATCGTATTTTTTTTTTTACTTTCTCCGTTACGAAGTACGAGAAAGTATTGTGATCGTGATTTTTTTTTCAAAATTTTTTTTTACGGAAATATCCGTTTTGGGGTCCCTAGATACCATTTCAACAATTTCTGGAATTTTTTTTTTGTGTCTGTGTGTGTGTGTGTCTGCTGTGCGCGCTGTATCTCAAAAACTAATAGACCAATTGATATGAAACTTTGAACATAAGTTTTATTTGATAATCCGAAGAACTGAAAAGCTTTTGGTAAATTTTCGTACACCGGAAGTGGGTGTTTACCTTAACTGTTTTTTGTTTTTTGCCAATATTTTCTTAAATATGAAAAATATCACAAAAACATATAAACAAATATTGAAGACAATAAAGAAATGCGATTATTTTGTTTGAAAACATTTTTCATAAAATCATTGTTATTCGAGAAAAAAATTTATTATTTTTTTTTTCATTTTTGGTATACAATTATGAAACGCTAATAGTTACAGCAAATTTATGTTAATAATAATTGTAGAGAATGCCTAAATGAACAATTTATGAAGAAAAAGTTTTTTCGAAATCTCTTTAGTTTTTGAGTAAACTGAGTTTTTGAATTTGAAGTACATTTTTACATCTTTCATAATTTTGACGTTTTAAACGTCAGTTTTATCCGAGTCTACGAAACGTTCGATGCACACTTAAAATATGATTTAAATTGAAAATAAACCATGGAAGCGTAAATATAAATGATACCATCAAGCGGAGAAAGTAACATGATGGCCACATCACCATTTTTTAAATTTACCTAAGGCGCAGTGAACATAGTAATGGAATGTCCACACGAGCCCCCGAGTTAAGTTGGGCGGTTCTGTTTTATTATTTAAGTAGTTGGCAACCATGTGAGCTAAATAGAAGATTCTGGCAGTGCATGAATAGCCTATAACTTCAGGTTCTGAATAATTGAAAAAGGATTCCTATTTTTGTGTCCAACGTGTCATCAATTTCACGTTCTTAAAGTTGATTAATAAAAATTTAAAAAAACAATAATTACGACTTTAGAACTTTTCAAATTTACTTAAAATTTGCTATTTTTACTTTCTCCGTTACGAAGTACGAGAAAGTATTGTGATCGTGATTTTTTTTCAAACATTTTTTTTTACTGAAATATCCGTTTTGGGGTCCCTAGATACCATTTCAACAATTTCTGGAATTTTTTGTGTGTGTGTGTGTGTCTGTGCGCGCTGTATCTCAAAAACTAATAGAGCAATTGATATGAAACTTTTAACATACGTCTTATTCGATAATCCGAAGAACTGAAAAGCTTTTGGTAAAATTTCGTACACCGGAAGTGGGTGGTTACCTTAACTTGTTTTTTGTTTTTTGCCAGTATTTTCTTAAATATGAAAAATATCACAAAAACATTTAAACAAATATTGAAGACAACAAATAAATGAACATCTTTTGTTTGAAATTTTTTTTCATAAAATCATTGTTATTCGAGACAAAAAATTATTAATTTTTTTTTCATTTCTGGTTTATAATTTTGAAATAATAGTTACAGCAAAATTATGTTAATAATAGAGAATGCCAAAATGAACAACTTATAAAGAATAAGTTTTTTTCGAAATCCCTTTAGTTTTTGAATAAACTGAGTTTTTACTTTTTCCATGTTTCATAATTTTGACGTTTTAACGTCAGTTTCATCCGTGTTTACACAACGCTCGATGTACATTTAAAATATGATTTCAATTCAAAATAAACCATGAAAACGTATATATAAATGGCTATGATACCATTAAGTCGGAGAAAGTAACATGATAATAAAAATAGCCCTGTAAATTCCACACTTTCATCGACAGATGCTCGACATTTTGACACACACATCCTTAATAACATATCTTTAGATCTGCTTAAAGAAAATTATCCAAACAAAACTGAAAGACAAATTTTGAAGACAAAATTGCACCTTTTCCAGAAATCGTCCTGTAAATTCCAGAATTTTGTCGACAGATGCTTGAAATTTTGACAAATACATCTTAAATAATATATCTTTAGATATTTAAAAAAAATTATCCAAACTTTCTTCTAACAAAAATGGCAGCACCATAAGACAAATTTTGAAGACCGAAAAAGCAATTTTTTTCAGAAATCGTCCTGTAAATTCCAGCTTTTTGTTGACAGATCTTTCAAATTTTGACAGATACATCCTAAATAACATGTGTTTAAAACTGTTCAAGGAAAATTATCCGAATTTTGCTCTAACAAATCTGGAAGACAAATACTGAAGCACTTTTCCCAGAAATGGCCCTTTAAGTTCCACAATTTTCTCGACAGATGCTTGAAATTTTGACAAATACATCATATATAAAATATCTTTATAACCGCCTAAATAAAATTATCCAAACTTTGCGGTGACAAAAATGGCAATTTTTGAAGACCGAGAATTCACTTTTTCCAGAAATCGTCTTGTAAATTCCAGACGTTTGTTGACAGATGCTTAAAATGTTGACAGATACATTCAAAGTAACATATCTTTAAAACTGTAAAAAAAAAATATCCGAACTTTGCTCTAACAAAACTGGAAAACAAATTTCAAATACAAAAATTGCACTTTTTCCAGAAATCGCCCTATAAATTCTACAATTTTGTCGACAAATGCTTGAAATTTTGACAGAGACATCCTAAATAATATACCTTTAGATCTGCTTAAAAAATTTATCCGAACTTTGCTCTAACAAAACTGGAAGACTAATTTCGAATACAATAATTGCACTTTTTCCAGAAATCGCCCTGTAAATTCCACAATTTTGTAGACAGATGCTTGAAATTTTGACAGATACATTTCAAATAAAACATCTTTAGAATTATCGAAATAAAATTATCCAAAGTTTGCGGTGACAAAAATGGCAGCGCTTGAAGACAAATTTTGAAGACCGAAAATGCACTTTTTCCAGAAATCGTCCTGTAAATTCCAGACTTTTGTTGACAGACGCTTGAAATTGTGACAGATACATCTTAAATAATATATCTTTAGATATGTTTTAAAAAAATCATCCGAACTTTCTTCTGACAAAAATGGCAGCACCAGAAGACAAATTTTGAAGACCGAAAATGCATTTTTTCCAGAAATCGTCCTGTAAATTACAGATTTTTGTTGACAGATGTTTGAAATTTTGACAGATACATCCTAAATAACATATGTTTAAAACTGTTCAAAGAAAATTATTCGAATTTTGCTCTAACAAATCTGGAAGACAAATTTTGAAGACAAAAATTGTACTTTTTCCAGAAATCGCCCTTTAAATTCCACAATTTTGTCGGCAAATGCTTGAAATTTTAATAGATACATCCTAAATAATATATCTTTAGAATCGTTTAAAGAAAATTATCCGACCTTTTCTCTGACAAAAGTGGCAGCGCTTAAAGACAAATTTTTAAGACTGAAAATGCACCTTTTCCAGAAAACGTCCTGTAAGTTCCACAAACAGATGCTTAAAATTTTGACAGATACATCCTAAATAAAATATCTTTAGGATCGTCGAAATAAAATTATTCAAATTTTGCGGTGACAAAATAGGCAGCGTTTAAGGACAAATTTTGAAAACCCAAAATGCACTTTTTCCAGAAATATGATTTAAATTGAAAATAAACCATGATAGCGTAAATACAAATATTACTATCAAGTCGGAGAAAGTAACATGATGGCCACATCACCATTTTTCATATTTAAGAAAATATTGGCAAAAAACAAAAAACAGTTAAGGTAAACACCCACTTCCGGTGTACGAAATTTTACCAAAAGCTTTTCAGTTCTTCAGATTATCAAATAAGACGTATGTTGAAAGTTTCATATCAATTGCTTTATTAGTTTTTGAGATACAGCGCGCACAGACAGACACACACAAACACTCCAGCGACCTTGAGTTGTGTCCAAGTTTCACGCGATTATATTGAAAATTTATACCCTAAACTAAATCATAGATTTTGATACACCTTAATATTGATCATAATTTTATAGAAACACCAAAGAATCCTTGGAAAATTATAGACCCGGTGAACCCTGTAGGTTCTCCCAACGAAAAAGTCACAATGAGTGCGATAATAATTGAGGAGAAGAAACAAAAGGAAAATCTCGTAAAGATTAGAAGTAAACTATTGGTGCATACACAAGTAAGTAATTATATTTAAAAAAAATATTTCGGCTGTCATTACACTTTATCTAAATCGCTTGTGTTCAATATCATTAGTAATATTCGTGTTCGGTTTAAATGGAAAATATATTGGTGCCAACTTATAAACTGAGGCCATGACAGTGTATTTAATATGAGTTGAGTAGTTTGATGCAAACAAGCATTCGATCAAAAAGTATAAAATAGATTGCAATAGATAATTTACTTTATGGTCTCTAAACTAAACTTTTTTGCAGTTTTATAGATATTTATGCATCAAGGGAGATATGGAATGTTTTTTTCCCAAGGTTGACTCTGGCCCGAGGTTTGTAAGTCAACAGAGGGCGAAGAACATGAATATCTCCCGCGGTGCATACAATATTTTATTTTTTAGTAATTCGTAAAAATATTCAGTATATCGATCTGCAATATGTATTTGCATGGTTGCTGTGAATTTGTTTTAAATCAAACCGCCCGCATTTCATGAACTGACGTTTATTTATTTTGATTTGATTTGACGTTAATGCTTTAACAACAAACGTACAGTTGTGAATAAAATAGTGAACAAACCTGGCAGAAAAGTTTAATTCCTGTCTCGCTATAAAGTTGGTCGTGAGCACACGCAAGATTGTCTATCTTCAACCATCATCTTGAGCGGAGAATTTGGAAATTGTATGTACATACTATTTGTCAGGTAAACTGGAGCAGACCTCATAACTCCCTCGGGAGATATAACTCATATCTTCCATGGGAGTTATGAGTATGCTTTCATGCCTTGTATCCACGACGATAATAGTAAATATCATACTATTAAAAAATTAAATAATTTATCTACAACTTATAGTGTTTTCAAATTATAAAATTGTATTTATTGTGGTGTGTAATTTTTAGATGGAAGATAAAGCATTGGAAGAATTGAAAAAGTTTTACAACATTGATAACGTGTTCGATGAAATAATAATTGCAGACAGGGTACAAATAGGGATGGTGGCAGCACCCGTTTGGGTACAAAGATGATAATGGAGACCAACTGTGATATACCACCGCATTTCAACATTGTGTGTCATTTTTATAACATGTAAGAAATATTATAAATACGTTTATTGTGTTTGTGTTATTTGTATGTATGTATGTACTTAATTTAAGCAAATATATAATATATTTTTCAACACATCAAATTTATTTCTTACAAAGGTTTCTTCATTTGAATTCGATCAGCTGCTGCATTTGCAGGTAAGGCAGCGTTCTGCAAACCTTCACAATATCATTGAAATGCGTTCAAAATTGATACTCATATTTGCAGATTAAATCATTATAATAAAGTTGTATCGTCTAAAACAGATAAATGTTTCTTGTTATTGCCATTGCTGTTGACTCTGGTAGCATTAGCATAACAAATGCGTGTGGTGATTTAGGACATTCATTTTCAAAACAGTTTAATCAGTGAAATGAGGGAATTAAACAAGTCTCTCTCATTAAATAATGTGTTACTCTTATAAAAAATAGCGTCACTAGAAGACAAAATCAATGTTCTAACTAATAACGACAAATGTTGCCAGCACTGCTCACGAAGGAAAGACCGCGAACCCGAGCCCATATCAAGGAAGGAAAAAACAAACGGAGTCTCGATGTATGCAGAGGTGACAGCAAAAAAATAAATTATTCTTTAAAAACCAATTAATAGTTCACGTACGGAAACAAGGAAGAAAATAATTAATAACTTAAATCCCACAATTCTTAATAATTGTGATGTGAGAAACACATCAAAAAATAATATTTTTATTCAATGTGAAAACAAGAATGAGATGGATAACTTAAAATTGCAACTGAAAGACAAATTAACTGATTGTGAAATAGTGGATGTTAAAAAACGACTTCCACAAATTAAAATAATACATACTACCGTGGACAAAAAAAATGACACCCCTAATTTTATTAATGTAAATATGACTTTTCATTTGACAAACCGGCAAATGTCAATCTAAGCTCTGGCACAAAATCAAAGCATGTTGGGAGGCAATACCTTTTTAGATTTACTGTATTGCTAGTTATAACTGTCACTGTCAAATATTAAGGTTACATAAGTCAAATTCACAACACTAAAAAATAAGAAATAATAGACACATGACAAATTAGGGGTGTCATTTTTTTTGTCCACGGTAGTATATCTGAGGAACTTAATATGAATAATGAAAATTTGAAAAATAGAATAATTCAACAGAACAATATTCCGCTGACAGGGAACTCAACGATGACGTTTATCAGAAAAACTGGAGTGAAGAAGGAACATTTTGGAGTGATTTTCGAGTGCAGCCCCATACTTTTCAAGACTATTATAGCGATGAAAACATTGAAAATTGGCCTACAAAAGTGCCGAGTGTACAAACATTTCAATATTACTCAGTGCTTCAGTTGTGTTGCTTATCTTCATAAGGCTATAAATTGTGTTAAAGTGGTATTGTGCGTAAAAACGAATCATGTAAAGCGCTGAAAGTAAATTTTAAATGTGGCAATTGTTTGCTGAAAACAAGCAAAACTGGGGTTTCGTTAAACTCTGGTCATGTCATATGGAGCGAAAACTGTCGCATGTCGAATTCAGTTAAAAAATATTATTGCACAAAAAACAACATATGATGAAACAATTGCATAGCAATCAAAATGCAAAATTGCAAATAAATCTGTATTCACTTTATTACATTGTAATGTGCGCTCCTTACAAAACAAAACTTTAAAATTAGAAGCCATGCTTGAAAATTATAGGGACTGCGCAATTATCGCCATAACTGAACATTGGTTACCGTTGGACAATCTTAAGCTAACAAAATTAAGCAAATTTATATTGGGTACTCAATATTGTCGTGAAAAGCGGCCGACAAAACAAGTGTCATATGGTGGCTCCGCAATATTCATTCGAGAAAATATACAGTTCCAAATAAGGATGGACATAAATAAATTAGCCATTGAGAAGGTTTTTGAATGTGCAGCGGTAGACCTACAATATTGTAATTGCAAATTCACATGCGCTGTTTTGTATCGTGCGCCACTTTCTGATTGTAACATATTTTATCAATTACTATGTCAATTGCTTGATAAACT
Organism: Ocypus olens; assembly: GCA_910593695.2. Lineage (NCBI taxonomy): Eukaryota > Metazoa > Arthropoda > Insecta > Coleoptera > Staphylinidae > Ocypus > Ocypus olens. The sequence goes on from OU343049.1 coordinate 962,510, forward strand.
ATCTAACAGTAAGAATGCCTTTTTTATTATAGGTGATTTTAACATTAATACTGCGTACGATTCTAATACAAGTAGGGACCTAACAAATATTCTTGAATCATATAATGTAAGGTTGTGTATAGACAGACATACTAGGATAAGCGGTGAATCGGCAACCACAATTGATAATCACAAATCTTATAAATTGGAAACAACCTTACTTGTTGCAGAAAGTATTAAATAAATTTAATAAAACGAAATGTAGCCTGAATATATGAATATTCAACCTGTTCCTAACTCTGCAAACAAAATTAAGTCTTACTAAGACTATAAACAAATAACTTATTGAAACAACTACTTCCCTGGCGAGTGCCACTCGGCACGGATATTGAATGATACAAAAGAAATTTGCACGTTATTAATATTACTACAAGATAAATAACATTGGTTTAAGATCGTTTATTTCTACCCATAGGATTAATTTGAAAATTAAACTAAATTGAAAATGAAAACTTTAAACTATAAAACTGAACCCTAATATTTTTAAAAATTATTAAGTAAATAGCCATCTGCAGACGCGTTATTTGTTTATAGTCTTAGTAAGACTTAATTTTGTTTGCAGAGTTACGAACAGGTTGAATATTCATATATTCAGGCTATATTTCATTTCGTTTTACAAATCATATATATGGTTACAGTACTGACGTCCTCAATTATAATATTTCTGATCATTTTGTAATTAAACTTTCATACCAATATCTGTCAATGGAGGAAAACAAAAAATGGGCACATCAACAAATTAACGAGTACAACACTAATGATTTCAAATCCCGTCTTAGCGATCCCAATATATGGAATTCTATTTATCGCAGACAGTCTATTAACAAACAATGGAACATATTTTTAAAGGTATATTTAGAAATATTTAACTATTGTTTCCCTAAAATCTATAAATCCTCTAACGTACACCCAAAAAAAAGAATTTATAACACTGATGAAATCAAAAACTGCAAGCAATTATTAGAATCATATTTTGTTATATCCCAATACAATTCATCATTTTTAAATTTATATAAACAACAGAAGATACAATACGACTCATTACTACGAAACGCAAAACAAAACGATATTACAAATAAATATTACTGTTCCAACAACATTATGAAAAAGTCTTGGAATATTATCAAAGAAATTACGGGCGCATCCTCACAAAATAATATCGAAACAGACAACACTCATAACACAAAAACTTTGGCAAATAATTTTAACAAGTCGACTGATCAACTATTAGTAAATGACACTCCATTAGAATACAATGATAACATCTCAACTAATAAAAATTCTTTGTTCTTAAAACCAGTAGATGTAACAGAAGTTTACAATGCCGTTCACTCACTTAAGTCAAACACATCTCCAGGATACGTTGAAATTCCTGCGAAATTAATTAAATCCACTATTAATGAAATTATAGAGCCCCTTACATACTTATTAAATGCTTGTTTGGAATCTGGAATCTTTCCTAGTGTACTAAAGAAATCAATTGTGACACCAGTTTATAAAAAGGGTGACCCAAATGATTTAAACAACTATAGACCTATTAGTATCATAAGTTGCTTTGCTAAAATTCTTGAAATAATAATTAATAATAGACTATTGAATTTTTTTAATAAATATGATATAATTGCATCTGCTCAGTATGGTTTCAGAAAAAATAAATCTGTTATAATTATCTATTCAATATAACTGAAACACTGGAACTAAATGATATTCCCCTTGGTGTACTGCTCGACCTTTCAAAAGCCGTCGATAGTTTAGACCATCATATTTTAATACAGAAGTTACAAAAATATGGAGTACGAGGAATAGCATTAAACTTAATTCAATCATATTTAAATATTGGATTGATGAGGCTGTTACTTGGTGAAATTCCATAATGTATGTGGTAAGTAAAACACGTGTGTTGAGAATTTTCACAAATTTGCAAAATTGCAGATAACAATGGCTTCCCCAAAAACTTAATAATGAATATTTTAAATAAAAAACAAAAACAAAAAATAACCAACTTAATTTTCCCTTCAAATAATAGTAAACCAGAAATTAATTATCATTCATTAACTTATATTGGCCCCCCTTCTGACGCAATAAAAAATGAATTAAAAACACACAATATTTCAGTAGCCTTTAGAACTAACAACACACTACATAAATTCATAAATAATGCCAAAGACAAAAATGTCAAAAATAAAAAATCGGGAGTCTACTTGTTAGAGTGTGGTGATTGCCCCATGGTATATGTCGGACAAACAGGCCGCAGCTTTGAAGATCGAATTGCTGAACACCAAAAGAGCTTCATCAACCAAAAAACTACGTCAACATACGCCAACCATTTAATAGACAATAGCCATAGTTTCAACAACAATTTCAAAATTTTATACACGTGCGATAAAAGTCAAAAATTAAACCTATTAGAACAATTAGAAATTAATAAATATAATAAACGCGGTGTGCTACTTAATGATCAAACCGATGTAAATAATTCACCTTTGTTAAACCTATAAACTCTTATAAAATCTTTTATAACCGCTTAACTTGTAAATGTTTCCTAACCCGTTAAACACCCTCTAACTTCCCCACCCCCTAACAATATAGTATTTAAGTCGCAATTGTAACGTTGTATTACCATTTATCATCTGCCTGATGAAGCCACTGTGTAGCGAAACATATGTCGCAGTGTTTCGACATTAAAATTTGTGAAAATTCTCAACACACGTGTTTTACTTACCACATCAATCATATTTAACTGGCAGAGAGCAAAAAGTTAAGATACAAAATATTACATCAAGCAGTTTATTACAAAGGGTATCCCACAAGGCAGCATATTAGGACCACTGCTGTTTATCATCTATATTAATGATTTAGCCGTAATGATTCAAACGACGAGTAATAAAATAGAAATGTACGCAGATGATACAAACTTACTAATCTCCTGTAAAAATGTTGCTGATATAGAAACAAAGTGCAGCCGACTACTATCGCAATGTTACGAGTGGCTTGTTAAAAATAAATTAAAACTAAATACAACAAAAACTGAAATAACATTTTTTTTTAAACTAATAACTCAAAGGTCAACTATCCACCAACTTTAACATTTTTAAATGAAACTTTTATGCCAAAAGACTGTGTTCGTTTCCTTGGCATAATACTGGATGATAGATTGAGTGGTAAAGCACAGATAGAAACACTAGAAAAGGAACTGAGCTCTGCATGTTACATGTTACGGATGTTAAGAAGATCGGGTGCACCAATCGATATTCTAAAATTAGTATATAACGCATATCTTTGCTCTATCATATCAGATATGGTATTACTTACTACAGGTGTAGTAGTTATGCAAACAAAATCTTTATAATGCAAAAAAAAGCGATAAGAATTATGTTTGACTTATCATATTTGAAGTCTTGCAGGGGGTACTTTAAGACTCATAAACTCTTAACATTTTATGGAATATACATATTTGAGACGTTAACAAAACTTTTAAAAAGTCAGGTGAACATCTCCACCAAGAATCAGCATGCCTACAATACAAGGCATTATATTAACTATGCTTTACCAATTCATCGCTTATCATTATATGAAAAACACCCATGTCGCCATGTTTTATAATCGACTTCCAAATAATCTTAAGGCCATAACTAATCTAAATGTTTTTAGAAACCGCTTGTACGAATATCTGTGCGCAAAAGAACCATATTCCTTAACCGAACTGTAACAATTCAAATCAATTGTAACTATGTAGCCCCATACCTTTTAACTCTCGCTAGATTACTTTAATCGGTTCCATTTGTTAATTCTGGTTATGCTTATTATATACATATATACCGTATTATTAATTTGTGGTTATTACACTGTACTGTACTATCTTTTGACACTATTTCATTAATTTGTATTGCAAATTTGTATACTAATTTTTGAAAATAAAGACATAAATTAAAAAAAATAAAATAAAATAAACAATTTCTCTGAAAAGAAAAGATCGTCATTAAATAAATTTCTTTTTTTGTTTTTTGGCATAGAGCAAATAGACTTATTATAGTGTTTATAATTACATAAATTTCGTAATCGCTTAGTTCATGCCTCTTTAGTTATAATATTTTGTCTTTAATAATAATAATAATTATTATTATTATGTTTATTAACGGAAAAATCTATTTTACAAAAATTATTTTTGGTTAACAAAATAAAGTAATATAATGATGAGAATACATAACCTTAAATCTACTTTATCCTACTTCTTTCTCTTTGCTGTGTTTTGTTAATTAATATGTTAAATATTATGTTTTCCTTTAATTGAATAGTAAATGTAAGAGATAATTGGTTAAATTTAATAGACACGAAAAAGGCCTAATATATAAATCAACCTGTTTGTAAATCTACAAGATTAAGATTTACAAACGAAAGGTCTTGTAAGACTTAACTTTGCAGATTTGTGAACAGGTTGAATATTCACATATTAAAATTACATTTCGTGTTTATTATTAAATTTAGTAAGGGTTTCTTTCAATTGTTGAATATTTGGTTATTATTATTACTCAGTCGAAATGTGTAATTATACGTTTCTATACCGATTATTCCGATTATTCTCACCATAACATGACATTTGTCAAAGTCATGGCAAGGGTAAATGATTAAACTTATTTTTATTATTTCTGAGGTGGATTCTAGTACAAACGTAAATTAAATGGATGATTCATTTATAATTTTGAATTCTCTAAAAAATATTCCTTTACGATTTTTCTCTAAAATGAATAGGGGAGCTCATAATTACACATATTTAATTTTACATGTTAAATCCCTATGTTCGCCCCTTATCCCAGACACTCGGTACATTGATGCATGATTTGAAACGCCATTTGGGCCGAAATAGAGTATTTTCTTACAAATTTTACTCCGCAAGAAGAACCACAAAATAAACGCCTTCAGCATGAATTTAATTTAATAAAGCCTGAACCTGTTGACACATTGAAACATTATTTTTAAATGAAATGTTTTCGCATTAGAAACGATAACGTATAGAAGTAGATAAGAAATTTTGTTATGTAAGTTTAATAGGTACAAGAGTACACTCTCACTATATCGAACTTTATAAAATCGTTTTAATTTACACGAAAATCCGACGAATAAAAAATAAAGTTTCGATAAGTGAGGTTTTGCTTGAGTGATTGATTGACTGCCAAAATAATCCTTGGCACACGCCTCGTAGTAAGACCAATTAATTCCTATGAATTATTATGAAAGCTAATTAAACCGTAATGATCCTTAATTCGTTATTTAATTTGTCGAGGCGCGATAACATTTATAAATAAATTGATCGTCAAACGCAGTAAATACAAAACTGGATTAACTATAAATAAACACATCCATAGTACGACTTCGATAATGAATAAATGTGTAAACAAAGGGAGTACGTGCAGCCGGAATCGCAGTTCATTTTGCAAAAATCGTAATGAGCGCAAAGCACTGGAATTATCAATGAGTGGTTGATAAAAGCTTGCTACGCGATACAAAGTGTTCTTCTGTACCAATGTCACTACATAACGAGGTGATATCGGCGGGAATCGAATGGAAACTAAACAATCCAGTAGTATCGAAAGGTTAATGCGTTTGAATCTTAAATAATAAATTTTAACAATATTTTTGACATTTATGTATTGGAAACTTATACAGGGTGTAGAAATTGGTTCACGCGCCATTGGTCCATTTTACCACTAGGAACGTTTCATTGAACAAATCCATAATATTAAAACAAAATTACTTAAAATACGCCTAAATTTGTGATTACAACATTAACGTGACAGCTAAAGTTCAACTGTTTATTGTTTCAGCAATTTCAAGGCACCACATATTTTTGCTAAAATAGTAGTTTTAGTTTCTTCGATTTCCCCTTTGTATGGAAAGTAAAAAAATAAGTAAGGATATAGCTGTGTAGAGTATATTTGTTTTTGTTTACAAGAAACATACTTACACTTTTTCTTTAAAATAATTTAGGGAGCCAATATTTGAACATTAAAAATTTAACATTCAATCTGTAACATCGTTCTTCGTCCACGAAAATCAATTAAACGACGAATTGTATTTTGTAAAATTACCTCCTTTTTAAGTGCCAAACAAGACATTTTCAAGTGCCAAAATTGACAATGACATTTTCCAACTGCCAAAAATTATCATTTTCGAATGGTTCAAAATATTACCATTGTCAACTGCAAAAAACGATAATTTTCAGGTGTCAAAAATGAAAAATTTTAATTGTCAAATTTCGCAATTTTCAACTATTAAAAAAGGTAATTACCAACAGTCTAAAATGAACATTTTTAAGTGCTAAAAAAACAACTACAAACTAACCATTTTCAAGTACCAAAATTGACAATTTTCAACTGTCAAGAACGACAATTTTCAAGTGCCAAAAGTGACAATTTTTAACTGCCAAAAATGCCCATTTTCAAGTGCCAAAAAAACAGGTTTCATTTGTCAAAAATGACCATTTTTAACTGTGCAAAATAACCATTTTCATGTACAAGAAAAGTCCAAATTCACAATTTTCAAGCTCCAAAAATGGCATTTTCTAAGTGTCAAAAACGATAGTTTTCAACTGTCAAAAATTCTCATTTTTGAGTGCTATAAATGACAATTTTTAAGGTTCAAAAATGACTATTTTTTAGCTGTTAAAAAAGACAATTTTCAAGCCCCAAAAATGGCATTTTCTAAGTGTCAAAAACGGTAGTTTTCAACTGTCAAAAATTCTCATTTTTGAGTGCCATAAATGACAATTTTGAAGGTTCAAAAATTATTATTTTTTAGCTGTTAATGACAATTTTCATCCGTGCAAAGTGCCGAAAAAGATATTTTCAAAAGACCAAACTTGACAATCATTAAGTGTCAAAAAAGACATTTTAAAGTGCCAAAATTGACGACATTTTCGAACGGCCAAAAATTATCATTTTCAAATGCCATAAATGGTTCAAATATTACCATTGTCAACTGTTAAACACCACAATTTTCAGGTGCCAAAAATGAAAATTTTTAAATACCAAATGTCACAATTTTTAACTGTTAAAAAGGACAATTACCAATAGTCTAAAATGAACGTTTTTAGGTGTCAAATAAGCAATTTTGAACTGCACAAACCAACCATTTTCAAGTGCCAAAAATTACATTTTCCAAGCGTCAAGAACGATAGTTTTAAACTGTTAAAAATTATCATATACGAGTACCATAAATGACAATTTTTAAGTTTCAAAAATGACCATTTTCAACTGTCATAAAAGACAACTTTCAAGTGTCAAGAATGACAATTTTCAACTGTACAAAGTGCCAAAAAAGACATTTTCAAGTGCCAAACTTGACAATCATTAAGTGCAAAAAAATACATTTTCAAGTGCCCAAAAATGACATTTTACAACTGTCAAAATTTATCATTTTCAAATGCCATAAATGGTTAAAAAAATACCATTGTCAACTGCCAAAAACGACAATTTTCAAGTGCCAAAAATTAAAAATTGAATTGCCAAATGTCGCAATTTTCAACTGTTAAAAAGGCAATTACCAAAAGTGTATAATTGACATTTTTAAGTGTCAAAAAGGTAATTTTCAATTGTGCAAATCAACCATTTTCAAGTGCCGAAAAAGACATTTTCAAGTTCCAAAATTGACAATTTTAAGTGCAAAAAATAACATGTTCCAACTGTCAAAAACGATCATTTCAACTGTCAAAAATTATCATTTTCGAGTGCCATAAATGTTCAAAAATCACCATTTTCAACTGTCATAAAAGACAACTTTCAAGTGCCAAGAATGACAATTTTCAACTGTACAAAGTGCCAAAAAAGACATTTTTCAGCTGTTAAGAGCTGTCAAAAATGACATTCTTTAGTTATCACGAATGTTTTTTTTTTATGTCAAAAAATGTATTTCTCAGCTATCAAAAACAGCTTCTTGCGACTTTTTTTTAGTTGTCAAAAAATGGCATTTTTCAGCTGTCAAAAATTGACTTTTTGTAGTCAAAAATTGTATTGTTTAGCAGGCAATAATGGTATGTTACAGCTGTCAATAATGATTTGTTGCAGCTGTTGAAAATGGTAGTTTTTAGCTGTGAAGAAGTGTATTATTCAACTGTCAAAAACGATATTTTTCAGTTGTCAAAAATGCGATTTCCTACCTATAAAAATGTTATTTTTCAGCTGTCGAAAGCGACATTTTTCGAGATTTTTTTAACTGTCAAAAATAACACTTTTCAGCTGTCAAGATTTGTATTTTTTGTAGTTAAAAATGGTATTGTTTAGCAGGCAATAATGGTACGTTGCAGTTGTCAATAATAGTTTGTTGCAGTTGTCTAGAATGATATTTTTCAGTTGTCAAAAATGGTACTTTTCAGCTGTCAAAAAGGTATTTCTTACCAGTGAAATGGTATTTTTCAGCTATTAAAAGCAGAATTTTTTGACATTTTTTAATTGCCAAAAATGGCATTTTACAGCTGTCAAAAATTGTATTTACTAACAATAATGGTATGTTACAGTTGTTGCAGTTGTCAAGAATGGTGTTTTTCAGCTGTTAAAAATGGTAGTTTTCAGCTGTTAAAAAATGTATTTATTCAACTGTCGAAAATGATATTTTTCAGCTGTCAAAAAGGTATTTCTCACCTATAAAAAAACGTATTTTTCAGCTATCAACGGCAGCATTTTTGGTCATTTTTTTTATTGTCAAAATGGCATTTTTCTGCTCTCAAAGCTTGTACTTTTTGTTGTCAAAAATTGTATTTTTTAGCTGACAATAATGGTATGTTACAGTTATCAATAATGGTTTGTTGCAGTTGTCAAGAATGGTATGTTTCAGCTGTTAAAAATGGTATTTTTCTGCTGTCAACAATGGGGTATTTCCCACCTATAAAGATGGTATTGTCAGCTATCAAAAGCAACATTTTTCGATATTTTTTTAATTGTCAAAAATGGCATTTTCAGCTTTCAAAAATTGTACTTTTTGTTGCCAAAAATTGTATTTTTTTGTTTTCAAAAATTGTATTTTTTAGCTGACAATAATGGTATGTTACAGTTGTCAATAATGGTTTGTTGTAGTTGTTAAGAATGGTATGTTTCAGCTGTTAAAAATGGTATTTTTCAGCTGTTAAGAAGTATATTATTCAACTGTCAAAAATGATATATTTTTCTGGTGTCAACAATGGGGTATTTCCCACCTATAAAAATGGTATTGTCAGCTATCAAAAGCAACATTTTTCGATTTTTTTTAATTATCAAAAATGGCATTTTCAGCTTTCAAAAATTGTACTTTTCGTTGCCAAAAATTGTATTTTTTGTTTTCAAAAATTGTATGATTTAGCTGACAATAATGGTATGATACAGTTGTCAATAATAGTGTGTTGCTGTTATCAAGAATTGTATTTTTCAGCTGTCAAAAATGTAATGTTTCAGCTGTCAAAAATGATATTTTTCAGTTGCCAAAAATGGTATTATATAAATGGTATTTTTTTAGTTATTAAAAGCAGCATTTTTGACATTTTTTAACTGTCAAAAATGGCATGTTTCAGCTGTATATTTTGTTGTCAATTTTTTTTTTTGTTAAAAATTTTAGCTGCCAATAACGGTATGTTTCAGTTGTCGGGAATGGTATTTTTCGGCTGTCAAGAATGGTAATCCCCAGCTGTTGAAAATAGTATTTTTCAGCTGTCTCAAGTTCTATTTTACAGTTGTAGAAAATGGTATTCTTCTGCTATGTTTCAGCGGATAAAAACAGTATTTTTTAGCTAGTAAAAATAGTTTTTTTTTTGACATTTTTGAATTGTCACAAATTGTATTTTTCAGCTGTCAAAAGTAGTATATTTCGTTGTCAAAAGTAGTATTTTTTATTGTCAAAAATAGTATTTTTTTGTCAAAGAGAATTTTTCGTGTGTTAGGAATGGTATGTTCAGCTAACAAAACTCCTCGGCTGTAGAAAATTAGTATTTTCCAACTGTCAAAAAACACGTTTTCGTCAGTTACTTTGGTCTAGTAAGATAAATCGTTCTTCAAAAAAATAGGGGGAGGGGGCATATTGTATAAGTGGCTCTACCATCAACATAATTCACGAGCCGCCACTGGCTGTGAGATCAAACATGAATGTCGATTCTTACTTCACACACACACACACACACAATTATTGAATCTGACATTTGTAAAATCGAAATTAATTGCACATAACGACTAAGCCAAAGGCCTGCACCTTTATTGCAGGCAGGTGTGCACCCAGATAACCACCCCACTGGGTGCGAGCCTGGTTGCAGGTATCCCATATCACAAAAACATTATACAATTGCTTTCACATCAAGTAAACAAGAAGTTACTTGTTGTTTGACAGTTAATAATTGAAACGTCAATTCAACAATGTCACGTGAGATCAACTTTTATATTTGATTTCATAACCGCACAGCAGAACTAAAACACCCGTTTGTAACAACGAGAGATAACTTGAGATTAATTCTAAAATAATTTATTACGCACAAATATATGCAATACTAAACTATATACCTGCTCTACACTGGATAAAAAGAGGCAGTAAACTGAAAAGACAGGTCGAACCGGTGAAACGTATGTCAGCGTAGTTCATTGTTAGTATCTGACATTTGGATAACGTATAATTAACTCTCACCTGGCAATGTATAAATTGACTGAATGTTCGTAATTATTTTAAATTAAACAGGATCGGAATGTATGAAATGTATTAGTACATATCATTAAATAAATTCTCTTCAATTCAGCCCTACTAGAAATCAGGTCGACTACGCAGCGGAGCTACAGAACAAGACATCCAAAACGCACAAATGAGTGTCGACATATGTTCACCCAAATTTGAACAATACATTCCATTCCATAACAACAAAATCTTAAAACATCTGTGCTGGTTACAACTATACCTGTGCTGTTTACGACATTTCCGACTGATTGAAGACACGTTTGTTTACATTCCGTGTTAACAGCTGGCGCTCGTGAACTAATCGATACGACCTCGTAGGACGCGCACCTTGGTGCGGTCGGTCTTCAATCGCCGTTGGTAAAGCGCGTGCGCCTGTCGCGACCAGTGTGTTTCTCTCATAACCTCTCCCGGCGTTGTGTTTATAAATCTGACGAACACATGAGGCAGCCTGAAAAATTTCTTATCAGTCCCTCTGCTGGCGCTAAGAAAGTAGGTTATATTTACTGACCGTCTTATGCAACACTTCCAAAATTTGCATTAGACATTTTATGTGGCAATGAGTATATATCGAGGGCGAAGCACGAAAGAGTTTTATTTGGCGTCCGCACTCTACGATTCCATTGAGGATCTCAATTCACGGTAAGCGATTATTATTTATATATTTATAGAAATGTTGTTCGCACTTTATGTTAATCGATCAAGTTCAAGGTGGTATGTTACTTTTATAAATAAATATTAAATGCCCGCTTTGATCAAGTTCAAGGCTGTTTACGTGTATTTACAACAGTAAGGTGTGTGTCGCGTGTGTGTGTTTGAAAAAAAAAACCGTTGGCGAATCCGTGGGTTCTTATTGGTTTCCAATTGGATTGTTGGGTTTATTTCTTCATGGCTTGTGCGTTGTTAGTTTTCTGTATCAATTGTAAAATAAATACATGTTTGCATCATTTATAAAATTTGTATAAATTACATCATTTATCCACGACTATTGAATGAAACTTCTTTCTATTAGTATTATCTATACCGTATGTTTTTTTTATCGTGAGCCATAGGATTTTACATGCTAAAAATTATAGCATGTAAAGTCCTATGGCCCACGGTAAAAAAATTTACTGTATATGTTTTAATTGTTTATTAATAAATTAATTATAGCGATTATACAGAGAGTATGGTAGATTTTTGGTTAAATGGGCAAATTTGGGTAATTCACTTTTTTTTTTAAATCTATTCTACGAGTTCTTATTTTTTATGCTGACGTTATTTTATCTATTCTGTACCATGTTATTATATCTTTTTTACTTTCTCCGTGACGATGTACGAGAAAGTATTGTGATCGTGATTTTTTTTTCAAAAATTTTTTTTACGGAAATATCCGTTTTGGGGTCCCTAGATGCCATTTCAACAATTTCTGGAAAAAAAAATTGTGTCTGTCTGCTGTGTATCTCAAAAACGAATAGAGCAATTGATATGAAACTTTGAACATACATCTTATTTGATAATCCGAAGAACTGAAAAGCTTTTGGTAAAATTTCGTACACCGGAAGTGGGTGTTTATCTTAACTGGTTTTTGTTTTTTGCCAATATTTTCTTAAATATGAAAAATATCACAAAAAAAATTAAACAAATATTGAAGACAACGAAGAAATGAACTTATTTTGTTTGAAAACATTTTTCATAAAATCATTGTTATTCGAGAAATTTTTTTTTTTTTTCATTTTTGGTTTATAATTATGAAACGATAATAGTTATAGCAAATTTATGTTGATAATAATTGTAGAGAATGCTAAAATGAACAACTTATAAAGAATAAGTTTTTTTCGAAATCCCTTTAATTTTTGAGTAAACTGAGTTTTTGAATTTGAAGTATATTTCATAATTTTGACGTTTTAAACGTCAGATTCATCTGAGTCTACAAACGCTCGATGTACATTTAAAATATGATTTAAATTGAAAATAAACCACGAAAGCGTAAATATAAATGATACTATTAAGTCGGAGGAAGTAACATGATGGCCATATCACCATTTTTACAATATTCATAATAAACCAACTCTTGTCCGAAAATCCATGTTTTCCTTTTTGTAATCGTTTAAATTTACATCAAAATTACGATGATTACACTTGTATTAATGGTTGTCATTAGCAACTAGATTCCATTTACTTTTTGCTGCTAACTTGATTTCTTAAAATTATACAAATATTTAAAATATACCTCTTACTTTACGATAACCCCATATTTTATGTAACGACGTTCTTTTATATTTTATTTGATCTACTCTGTACCTTTCGTTGTTAAATAATGATGTGTTTCTTATATTGTGATCTCTACATTGTTTATTTGAATGGTATACAAATGTATTGTCTATTAACACGAATAAAATTTATTGATTGATTGAATATGCAATATTATTTAAATCATCCACATCGAGGAAACTATGGCAAGGAAATTATTATTTTAAGTGTTAGTGACGTCTGCTTAGCTTTGGGATCTTCTCTCTTCTTTCATGTAAGTAGTCGTAAATAAAATATTATGTTTGACTCGCAATATTATACTTTAAATAATGGCCTACATAATAGGCTCATTCAATAAATAATAAACTGTTTATTATTTATCTTACTTGTCATACAATGTACACAATAATAATATGTATTGTTACTTTATCTGCATGCGGGAACACTTTCCTGTATTTATTTTTTTTCCTCTTGAAAAGTAATTGAAGATTAAAAAAAAATCAAGTGAAGAAACGATTCCAACTATTTTAGGAAAACATTTTTTGTGCCTGTGTAACTAACTAACTGTGTAACTAACTCAAAAACCACTAATTATTTTCAAATGTTAAAAACGTAGGTCTTTTTTGACTGAATTAAAAAAAATCGTACACCGGAAATGGGACTTTGCCTTAACGATTTTTTTTTCTCAAATTTTTCATAAATACAAAAAATGGTGATGTGACCATCATGTCACTTTCTCCGACTTGATGGTATCATTTATATTTACGTTTCCATGGTTCATTTTCAATTGAAATCAAATTTCAAATGTACATAGAGCGTTTTGTAGAAATTGATGAAAGATTAAAACGTCGAAAATAAAAAGACTGAAATTCTAATAGTTTATTCAAAAACCAAAGAGCCGATTAAATTCGACTTTTGTCAGTTTTCTGATTTGTTGAGAATAACTTTACAACGCATCGCCATATGTTAAACATTTTTGTTGCAGTGTTATACCGTACCAATCAAGTAGATATCGATACGCCTAAAAAATAAATTTAAGTTTCAATTTTTACTTTCTCCGTTACGAAGTACGAGAAAGTATTGTGATCGTGATTTTTTTTCAAAATTTTTTTTACGGAAATATCCGTTTTTGGGGTCCCTAGATGCCATTTCAACAATTTCTGGAAAAAAAATGTGTCTCTGTGTGTGTGTGTGTCTGTCTGTGCGCGCTGTATCTCAAAAACTAATAAAGCAATTGATTGAAACTTTGAACATACGTCTTATTTGATAATCCGAAAAACTGAAAAGCTTTTGGTAAAATTTCGTACACCGGAAGTGGGTGTTTACCTTAACTGTTTTTTGTTTTTTTCCAATATTTTCTTAAATATGAAAAATATCACAAAAATATTTAAACAAACATTAAATACAACAAAGAAATGAACATCTTTTGCTTGAAAATATTTTTCATAAAATCATTGCTATTGGAGAAAAGAATTTATTAATTTTTTTTTCAATTTTTGGTTTATAATTATGAAACGATAATAGTTACAGTAAATTTGTGTGAATAATAATTGTAGAGAATACCAGAATGAACAACTTCTAAAGAATAAGTTTTCTTCGAAATCTCGTTAGTTTTTGAGTAAACTGTGTTTTTTAATTTGAAGTATAATTTTTCCATCTTTCATAATTTTGACGTTTTAAACGTCAGTTTCATCCGAGTTTATCCAACGCTCGATGTACATTTAAAATATGATTTAAATTTAAAATAAACCATGAAAACGTAAATATAGATGATACCATCAAGTCGGAGAAAGTAACATGATGGCCACATCACCATTTTTTGAGAATAACTTTTAAACGCATCGCCAGATATTGTTGTAAATTGTTGCTGCTGTAGTTGTAAAGTGTTGTACTAATCTAGTAGATATAGAGACGCCTAAAAAATTAAATTTGACTTTCAATTGTTTTTTTTAACAAAAAACAAATTTAAATTAAATTTAAACAAAAAACTAATAACCAAAAGCTCACTTATGATACATCTCTGAACTCAGAATTTTGTGACGAATAAAATTATGTAAAAATATACAGGGTGCTCCATTTGAAATAAAAAAGCTATGGTCATTTATGGCTAAACCGGAAATGGAATTTTTTATTAAAAACTAGACATGTCGACGCACTTTATTCCTTTTCATAAAGATATAAGTAAAATTGCATATGATATCTGGGGTCTACCAGAATTCAATTAAACCGGGTATATTTTTTTGTTTTTCCAATTCAAGTTTGGATTTTAGTTATTTTATTTTCAGCAAGGATATTGTTATTATTATTATTTATTGATAACGGATTCACCAATTCATAAATAAAAGGTTAACAAAAGTATAAATATAAATATAAATTCAAGTGCGCGATTGACTATCATTTACAAAATTAACAAAGCAGAAACTGTGTAAGTAGTAAAGTAAGGTGTGAGCCACAGAATTTTGTTGCTGAGTTGGCCATGCCTGAGAGATAGAAACATAGCAGTCATGTCAGATTAATTCATTTTTTTAAATCTAATTCTAGTCTCATGACGTAATAATATGCGACATACCTCATTTATCTCACAGCCAACTCTGAAACAAAATTTTGTGGCTCACATGATATAATAAACTATATAAAATTATCTAATCTTAACGATTTAACTTTTCTCTTAAGAATTATATGTGAAGTGTCAAAAATTATATTTTTTTTAAATATTTTAATATGGTGTTAATCGTAATGGATAATTGGAACTGCATTGTTTTATGCAGACCTGGGGCTTTTAAAGCTTTTTGTAGATCTGAAATTTTAAAATAAATTATTCGATTTGTTAATGTTCAACAATTTTTCAAATCGTAGAATGCATTTTGTATTCTCCCAGTTAGAGTTTGGATTTTGGGCATTGCTGCCATTTTATTTTCATGTAGGATGTAGCAATGGGAAATTGTAAATGTATGTATTTTTTTCGGTCTTCGGATTTTAAAGTAATTTCCTACTTTGGTTAACTTTCTTACAATAAGTCAAAAGGTTGAATACATTTTTCGATTTGGAAGGTCAACCATTTTATTATCTTTAAGGATATGCTTATTGTTTTGTTGGGGAAATTGTAAATGCTCTTTTTTAAGATCTTGAGCTTTTGTATTTTATTACTCCATTAGTTACTATTTTACGAACTTTCAAGTCGTTAAATGTATTTTTAACTTCTCCAATTCAAGTTTGTAT
Source organism: Ocypus olens (assembly GCA_910593695.2). Taxonomy (NCBI): domain Eukaryota; kingdom Metazoa; phylum Arthropoda; class Insecta; order Coleoptera; family Staphylinidae; genus Ocypus; species Ocypus olens. The sequence continues at coordinate 978,674 of OU343049.1, forward strand.
TGCAGTCAATTTGCTTCCAGTCAGTTTTTGAAAAAAGAAAAATAGATTTTTCAGATTCTGTACGGCCGTATCTGCAAAACTATGTCCGAATCAAAAATGGAAAGCGGATTCCATTTGATTCTTGCAAATTGGTTACATTTGATGATTCTAAAATTTCGATGGAATAACACGAAAAACTTTGTCTTTTCTCAAAAATTGCTTATTAGAAATGATTACCTTACTTTGGTTATTTAAACCGTTTTCGCCCACTCTTCGTCTATATTGCACGTACACCTGCGTTTCGCGTCGCGGTTTATAATCGGTAAGACTAAGCACTAAAGGAAAACGCAAATTTGCTGTTGTGATAAGAAATTGCACAGGAAATGTGAATAATTGAATCGTTGGCCGAAAACAAAGTTTAAATTTCATTACAAATTTCACTAATATTTGTTGAGAGGCTGCCGTAATTATTTCTCTGCACATTTGGATCCTTCAGACTAATTAAAAGTACTTATTTTACAAATAATAAAGACGAAAAATAGCCCGAATATATGAATATTCATGCTATGTCCTTACTATGTTTAAAACCACAAATAATTTTGGTTTTAAAACATGGTATTATTGTGGATTACCATCTAGTAACGGTCGCAACCATCATCATGATCAAGTAACATGTATTTAAAAATCCTTATCAACACATGATGACTAGTATGAATTACTTTTTATTGTACAAGAACGCCCACAAATCGTGCCCTTAAACCAGATCACAATTCATGCATACAAAGGTCAGAATTTGACTCCAGAAACGAAACCCACATTACGAACCTCTCGGTGCATCGATTAAATCCTTATTCATCCATAAATACACACATGTTGTCTGCTTAATTGACGCATTGTGCGTCACTTGCATTCGATAAACGTCTTCGTAATTATTAATATTGTGGATAAGCGGATCGAGGCGGATTTTATTTGTGTGGACACATTATTTATAGACCATATAAATTTTTACACAAAACTCCTCCATAATTCTATTGATCCTGATAATATGGCGCATTCATGCTTAATAATAGTAGTCCTAGTTGCCAAACGAAAACCAGATCTAACCGGTCTCGGGGGCCAGGGGTTAATAAATGTCAGGACCCCTATCAGAAACGGATTCACTATCGGTCATGTTTCGCAAGTCATCCATTAAAGGATTTAATTTGTAACCGGACGAATCTCATAGCGGTATTTCGCCCCAAATTCTATAAATAAGTCTCGGACTGATAGCGAAGACGACTTTTTCGTGTCCGTAATTGAATTCGAATTTATTTTATCTGGTAGAAACGCGTTATTTCACATGTTTACGGCGCTGATTAAATTTTTATCGCTTTTTTATCGACAAATATATTTGTTTGTACGAAATAATGTGTAAAAATTTAATTAATCAGTTACCACAAGAATATGTTTATGTTTGTTTCTAGAAATATTATGTTTACTCGTTTCCGAATGGAGATTGTCACTGTACAAACTTCGAAATGCGTAAACCTAATTAATTAAATTGCAATTGTGGTTAAGTGATTAATAAAACTTTTAATTTTAGTGTTCAATTGAAATTTTCTCACTGTGTGTTATAAATAAAGTAGAAGTTTTCCCTTAAATTCACACATTTGTTATTTATTAAATGTCATAAACATATTATATAATTAATTACTGCCAATTAACATTATATTACATCATTTTGGAAGAGGGTGTTGAATTGCAACGCGGGCTGTAAGGATTTACATGTAAAATTTAAAATGTGTTAATATTGGCTCCCCTAATTATGTGACAGTATCGGTCTTTGTACATTATTTTTAAAGCTTTCTAAGCTGAATGATTTGGTACTTTACTCAATAGTTTCTGCGGAGTATTTGCCGAGATATTTGCAAAAAACTTTACTATTATTTCGAATTATAAACAAAGGTTTGCCATGAAATCATAATGGCGGATATTTCAATTTGTTCTAAAAAGTGACGGTAGATGTCACATTACGATTCACAACCGGCCGTGTATTCTACACAAGAAAAGGTATTTATAAGTAAATGGTTTTACTCAGGTACTATTTAAGAAGTGTTAGTGATTGGTTTAGCGTTGAATATCCGGAGAGGCAATACCCCGCAAAAGTATTATTTAATGAGTATTAAAAATAATGTACGTAAGTAGACCAATATTATAAAATAATTAAGGGAGCGAATTGTAAACATTTTAAATTTAGAAAATAAAGCAGTAATCATTAATTAAATTGTACTTTTTCTGGAGATTGCCTTATCCGGATATTCACGCACAGTTCTTAAATATTACCTGAGTAAAACCTTTTAATCTTCATAATCTGACAATAACTGTCACTTTTCAGAACAAAATGAAATATCGGCCATTATGATTTCATGGCAAACCTTTGTTTTTATTTCAAAATAGTTGTTTTTTACAAATATCTCGGTAAATACATCATTAAGTAAAGTACCAAATAATTAATCTTAAAAAGTTTTAAAAATAATGTAAGAAGACCGATACCGTCAAATAATTAGGGGAGCCAATATTAACAAATTTTTAATTTTACATGTAAATCCGTACGGCCCGCGTTCAGTGTTGCCAGATTGGGGGTTTTTTCCCAAAATGGGGGTAAATTATTGTCTTGAGGTGTATTTTGGGGAACTTCAATCGATGGAGTATTTTTTGGGGTGGGTATTTTATACGAGGAGTATTTTTGGGGAAATTAATTAATGTTATTACATTTGCTATACTCGGCGCGCCGACCAGGTGGTATGATCACGTTGCGTGATCCTCGTGATAGTTCGTCGAGACGTTATGAAAAGCCTGATTCACACAGCCTTGCCACATTTTATTTCTGTGCCGGAAATATAAATCTTTGTACTTTAACCCATAAATACTAACGAGGTATTTACCACTTCCTAATTAATTGTAATTGAAAAAGGCTGATTTAAGGATAGACCGTAATCACTACATTTAAATAAGATGGAAAAAGAGAACACATGGCATACAATGGGCCTGATTAAAAATTTCGGCTGCGTGACACACGCTTCACATGCGTTAGCGCTGACCAATCAGCGAACATCACGCGAAAATCACGCAAACCCATGATACCACCGATTCGGTGCGCCGAGTATAGAAATCATCATTACCATACAGAAGTCAGTAATTTTCCTCAGCAATTAGAAAAAACCTGTAATATCATTTATGGAAGTTGACATAGGGATTCTGTTATTGCCGTTTTCGTAATTTTGTTACCCCCTATGAGATGCTGCACTTTCACTTAAAAAATATGTATGTGTGCCGAAAAGAAAATGAAACTATTGAGGATGAAGATGAATAATAAATTTTAATAAATTTTATAATTATAATGCTTTAATTTTGTATATTTTCCACTGTATTTACGTTTTATTTTCAAAATTTATTATTTTGGAGAGGGACAGCGGCGTAATTTTGGGGGAGTTTTATTAAATATTTGGGAAATTAAAAATTGCTACTGGCAACACTCGTTGCCTGTAAATAAATTAATATTATATTAAATATTCAATCTTTTTGTTTGCATTTTTTATCGTTAGGCCTGGATTTAGATTTTTGACCTGCAGTTTCTGTATAACTGTTTGTTAAAATTTTCGATTTTTTGGTCGGCATTTGTTTCTTTGTAGGCCCGAATTTTGGATTTTCTGCCCTATATTTCAACCTGAAATATTCACTTTCATGCGTGATTTTTCTGCCGGTATTTTCGAGTTTTGGACTTTTTGTCCTTTATCTTTTTTTAAACATTTTCGCGTTTCTGGTTGGCAATTTATTTTGAGCCAGAGTTATTTTTGGGGCTGAAAATGACAAATTATTTTTCTTTTGCTTTATTTTTCATATTTTTATTTTTTTAGACCAGAAATTTTATTTTTATTTTTGCTTATAGTTTAGATGTTTGGTCTGCATTTTTGATTTCTTTATTTGTTCCAACTTTTACAGTTTTTGATTTTGGTCAAAATTTTTTTAATAGTTTGTTGAAATTTTCTACATTTTTCATTTTCGATTTTTTTAGTTTTTTTTATCTTAATTATTAATTTTAATGAGCGTCTACACTCTTGTTAATTTTTATGTACGATTTTGTTTTTGTTTTGAGGGTATTTTCGAGTTTTTTGTAAGTTTTTGATTCTTTGTCCTTCATTTTAGATTTTTTTAACTTAAGTTATTGTTTTTATGGGCGATTTTTTTTAATTACTTTCGAGTTTTGAGTTTCGGCAATTTATTTTGGGATAAAGTTTCAATTTTTTTGCATTTTTTATTTTTTACATCAGGATATTTGATTGTTTGTTTATATTTCAGATGTTTAGTCTGTGTTTTTCTCTTCTTTGTTCCAAATTTTAGAGTTTTTGACCCATAAACTAAAATTTTCGAATATTTAGTTAATTTTTTTTTTCTGGTCTGCATTTTTTATTTTTGCCGACAGTTTACGATTTTTGGTCTAAATTTTTTGCCTATATTCTTAGTTTTTTTTTTTACCTTGATTATAAATTTTAACGAGCGAATTTTTGATTGGTCAATACTTTAGATTTTTAACCTGAATTGTTAATTTTTGTGTGCAAACTTTTGACCGGTATTTTCGAATTTTTTTAACCAAATTTTAGATGTTTTAACCTGAATTATTGTTTTATGGGCGGATTTTAAAAATTATTATTGAGTTTAGAGTTTCGGCAATTTACTTTGAGGTAAAGAGTTTTGTGGCTGAAAATGGCAAATTATTTTGCTTTTGCTTTAATTTTCAATTTTTAGCCTGTATTTTTATTGTTTTGGCCAGAGTTTTTGTTTTTTGGCCTATATTTTAGATTTTTTTGGCACCTAAACCAAACTTTTCGATTTAGTTGAAATATTCTGTTTTTTTTTCAATTTTTTACCAATGTTTTTAGTTCTGTTACGCTAATTATTAATTTTAATGTTGTTTAATTGTAGATTTTAATGAGCGAATTTTTGGTCGATATTTTCGAATTTTTTTGTCCAAGTTTTTGATTTTTTTTGCCCTATAATTTAGATTTTGCAGACTGAATTTTTGATATTTTTGGCCTGTACTTGATTTTTGTATTAATTTTAGGTTATTTATTTCATTTGAATTTTTTTGTTTTAGTGGTTGTTTTAAGATAAAACTTATGTACTTTGATATTTAGATAAAAAAATACAGACTGCGCGATTTGTGTTTAAGGAATTACTTAATTTTCAAATATTTCGATTCGAGTTTTGATTTTTTTTTCGAAAATTTTTAAATCAAAAAAATAATTTTTGCAGTCAATTAATTTTTTTTAGGAATTGTTAAATATAAATAAATAGTAAATATAAATATAGTAATAATAATAATGGAACTGAAAAAGAAATGCAAACCATTTTAAGTAGTTAATTAGCGATGATTTCCGAAAAATTAAAGAATTATTTTCATTATTTGGAAGATACCACAGCACGATTAAATATTTTTCAAATTTTTTTAATGGCCTTTTGGTACTACCTACATATTTTCGGAAAACGGAAATCAATTTGAGGCTTGAAAATTCAACAATTTTCAATATAGATATGGATTTTTTAAGATTTTTGTTTTAATTTTTTGAGCACCTAAACAAGGAGAATTTGGAGATTTTCGCAGTTTGGTAAATTGTTTTTTTTTCCGTTCATGAAGTTTGCAATTTCAGCATTTTCAGTTATGTATGTTTAGGTATTTGCACTGAATCTTAAATTAAAATGAATTTTAAATCATTTTGGGTTTATTAAGTCGTCGGACTCATCACTTTCGATCACAGCGAGTTTGTGGTTCAATTCCATGCCACTTTTCTTTGTGCAAATTCCGTAATCTTATCAGCGCGCCTTCTCTAATCCCAGTGTTGTCAGATTGGGGGGGGGGGGGGTTCTTCAAAATGGGGGTAAATTAAGGTTTTGGTGTGTAATTTAGAGAACTTCAATCGATGGGGTATTTTTTGGGGTGGGTATTTTATGCGAGGGGTATTCTGGGGGGTTTTTATGAAATATTTGGGGAAAATTAAAAATTACTCCTGGCAACACTGCCCGCGTTGCAATTCAACACCCTGTATAATGTATATTCTGTTTTACTACTTGCTCACCTTTTTCTGCTATTAAATAATTTTTATAATAATACAGGAAAAAGGCATACATTTTGGAAAAGTCTCGCAATTTCTTCCTCGAGATCCCTCCTCAAATAACATGATTCTGAAGAACGCAAATGTTTTATTCGATTTATAATTTATTGAATGAACAGGCGGTGCTTGTTTTGTAAAATTAATGAACACTTTTTTGGTGAATCGAAAAGGAAGGTTAGTTGTCGTTAAAACATATCCTTCTTAAAATTTTAAGCTGCACATCTTGATTCAAAAATGTTGTACCGTGATTCCTGAGCATTCACGAGGTCTTCAAAGTTTGAACATCCAACTTCATTTTTATGCTTTATGCAGACGTCTATCGATGCCGTGATGCCTTAGCCGAGCGTAAAATTATCTTTTTTAATAAACCTCTTGTAACAGAGAAGGATATTAAAGATAACAAGGAGTGAAATTTAATCAAAGGTCTATTCAAGTCAACTGACCTAAGGGCAGATTAATCCCACTACAGTAATCGAGTTAGTGAGAAAAGGTCACAATGTTTAACTCTCATACAATGTCAATAAAATATTAATGAGATGTATTTCTGTTGTGTTAAATTACATTACGGTACCTATTGTATGTTTTTGTTTAAGTAACTACTTCCTATTTTTAATGTGACTTAATGTCCATTTAATCATTTGGTAAACGTCAAAGCACGTGTTATTTTAGCATTTATTTTCTTATTTTATCAAAATAGAGATTTTGAGCCTCATCCCTATTAATCTATTATTTTATTAATATTTATAAATCCCATAAATTGTAAAGTAATAAAAATTGATTATATTATATTATATGAGAAAGTATAATCGAGAAATTAAAAAAAAAACATGTTTACAAAAATATCCGTTTTGAGGTCCCTAGAGGCCATTTCAACAATTTCTGGAAAAAAAAAATTGTCTCTGTGTGTGTGTGTGTATGTGCGCGCTGTATCTCAAAAACCAATAGAGCAATTGATATGAAACTTTGAACATAAGTCTTATTTGATAACCTGAAGAACTGAAAAGCTTTTGGTAAAATTTCGTACACCGGAAGTGGGCGTTTACCTTAACTGTTTTTTGTTCTTTGTAAATATTTTCTTAAATATGAAAAATATCACAAAAACATTTAAACAAACATTGAAGACAACAAAGAAATGAACATCTTTTGCTTGAAAACATTTTTCATAAAACCATTTTTATTCGAGAAAAGAATTTATTATTTTTTTTTTAATTTTTATTTATAATTATAAAACGATAATAGTTACAGCAAATTTTTGTTAATAATAATTATAGAGAATGCTAAAATGAACAACTTATAAAGAATAAGTTTTTTTTGAAATCCCTTTAGTTTTTGAGTAAACTGAGGTTTTGAATTTGAAGTATAATTTTTCCATCTTTCATAATTTTGACGTTTTAAACGTCAGTTTCATCCGCTCGATGTACATTTGAAATATGATTTAAATTGAAAATAAATCATGAGAGCGTAAATATAAATGATACCATCAAGTCGGAGAAAGTAACATGATGGCCACATCACCATTTTTTTCATTTAGTTTAACATTTTCTTGTTTGCACATTTTGGAAATGGGTCAAATTCAGCGAAATACGCTGATATCTAATATTTTAGATTAACAATATTTGTTTTACTTCGTATTGCTTTATTAAAATTTAGAGGACACATTAATAAAATCCTTTGTCGAGTTTTCAAATTATTTTATTATTCGCATTATTAATTTGAAAAAATATGCAAAAATCTTTAACCGCATATATTATCTTTTTTCCTGCGTCAAACACGATTATCGGCGAATCATTATGTGCACTTTATTTTACAATTTCGTCTCGCCCATAGTCGCCGAAACCGGAATAATTTGGTATTAAGATTAATGTGTTTTCGTGTTGATAATTCTGATCAATTGACCATGTTTAGAAAACATCATCATAAGTGTCTCCTCCGATTGCTTGGGAAATACTCGTTCCCTCAGTAATTAATTATATTTTGACATTTCAAGTAATTTTATTTAGCTTAAGGTTGAACTCTTATCAGAGAAAAATTACTATTAAATGACGCGGGATGATACGCTTCGAAAAAAAAAACTAGCGTTTCTAAATACAATGTGCGTACATGATGATTATCGGTATATTATTAATTCTGATTAATGATTTATTTCCTATTGGCACATATAAAAATTAGGAGGAGGGAGGTCCGATGCCACTCGGGGAACAGTCCGTCATACATTACTTGTAACAAACCTTTAATTCTTTTATGGGCAAAACTCAGTCTTTTAGCGTAAGAATGAGGAGCACAACTTGTCGAAATTTATTAAAATATGTTATATCAACAAAGTTATTCGCGTTTTTGATTTGAATCCATAACTATGGATCATCACGTACAGCTTGTCTAGCGAGCCGTGGCAGGTGGGGGTAAAATTTGCATGAGAAAGTATTCGAAGAGAACGAGACAACAAATCACCGCGAGATCGCATCACCGAATTAAATTGGAATCAGCATTTCGTAACTTATTCAAATTTTCAAAACTTACTCAATATCCATAGATGTGTTAATTGTTTTAGTAATACGTCAATAATAGAATTATTCTGGATGATATTTTAACACATTGGCTACCAACAAGTTTTTTTTGTAAAATGTCAAAAAAAGTTTTCTTTGTTTTTAAGTCTTATTTTATAAAATGAGTAAGAATATGCTTATTTAATTCATTTTGATGCATTGTGTAGCTAAATAATAAGTTTAAAGTACGTACTAACTGTCAGTCATCGGTGACTGACGTGGCCCCACTGGAATACTTCAGTGTCAGTCACCGATAACTGACAAAGCGGTCAACATGTTAAACTTTGAAGCTAATTCCAGCAGAGATTAATTTCGAATAATTTGTTTAATTGCAGAATGCAATTTTGTTCTCTTTAGTTCAAGTTTTGGGTGTTGCCCATTTTCAGCAGCAATATCTCAATTGTTTTAGTAATATATCAAAAATAGGTTTGATTTTGGAAATTTTAAGCTAATCCCAGCGAAATAATTTTTTGTAGTATTTCTTCCCCCCGAATGTTATTTGCATTTCCTTCGTTTGAATTTTGAGTGTTGTCACTTTGTTTCCATTTTTGATATGTCAATTGTTTGAAAGGAATCTCAAAAATGTGTTAATTCAGGATGGATTTTGAAATTTTGAAACTATTTCCACCGAAGACGCAATTTTTACAATTTTTACTTTCTCCGTTACAAAGTACGAGAAAGTATTGTGATCGTGATTTTTTTTTTACGGTAATATCCGTTTTGGGGTCCCTAGATGGCATTTCAACAATTTCTGGAATTTTTTTTTGTGTGAGTGCGCGCTGTATCTCAAAAACTAATAGAGCAATTGATATGAAACTTTTAACATCCGTCTTATTTGATAATCTGAAGAACTGAAAAGCTTTTGGTAAAATTCTGTACACCGGAAGTGGGTGTTTACCTTAACAGTTTTTTGTTTTTTTTTGCCAATATTTTCTTAAATATGAAAAATATCACAAAAACATTAAAACAAATATTGAAGACAACAAAGAAACGAGCTTATTTTGTTTGAAAACATTTTTCATAAAATCATTTTTATTCGAGAAAAATAATTTTTTTTTTTCATTTTTAGTTTATAATTATGAAACGATAATAGTTAGTAATAATTGTAGAGAATGCCAAAATGAACAACTTATAAGGAATAAGTTTTTTTCGAAATCCCTTTAGTTTTTGAGTAAACTGAGTTTTTGAATTTGAAGTATAATTTTTCCATCTTTTATAATTTTGACGTTCGATGTACATTTAAAATATGATTTGAATAGAAAATAAACCATGAAAGTGTAAATATAAATGATCCTATCAAGTAGGAGAAAGTAACATGATGGCCACATCATTTTTTTTTTGTAGTATTTCTTTCCCCCGAATGTTATTTGCATTTCCTTCGTTCTAGTTTCGAGTGTTGTCACTTTGTTCCCATTTTTGATATGTCAATTGTTTGAAAGGGATCTCAAAAAAGTGTTAATTCAGGATGGATTTTGAAATTTTGAAACTATTTCCAGCGAAGACGCAATTTTTACAATTTTTTTAATGGCTGAATGTAATTTTCTTTTATGTAATTTAAATTTCAAATGTTGTCATGTTGTTTCCAGCTCTGATTGTCAATTGTTTAAGCGATATGTGACCAGGTTAATTCTGGGTAGATTTTGAAATTTTGAAGCTAATTCTGGGAGATATTGATTTTTACAATTTTTATAAACCGAATGTAATTTTCTTTTTTGTAATTTACGTTTTGAATTTGTTTTCATCTATGATACACCAGTTGTTTTAGCAGAATGTCAAAAATAAATTAATTCCGGATGGATTTTGAACTGTTAAAGCTAATTCCAGCAGAGATGATTTTTTTTAACAGTTTTTCTAAATTTTCTTTTTTGTAGTTTACGCTTTGAATGTTTTAATGAATTTATTTTCAGCTAAAATATGACGATTATTTTAGCAGTATGTCAAAAGTACATTCATTCTGGATGTATTTTGAAATTTTCAAGCTAATTCTAGCAGAGACTAAATTTTTATAATGTTTATAAACACCTAATGTAATTTTCTTTTTTGTAATTTAGGTTTAGGAGTGTTGCTAATTTGTTTTTAGGTATAATATGCCAATTGTTTTAACAGTATAACGAAAATATGTTCATTTTGGATGGATTTTGTAATGTTGAAGCTAATTCCAGCAGAGATTATTTTTTTACAATTTTTCTAAACGCCGAATGTAAAATTCATATTTTGCGTGTTTTCAGCTATGATATGCCAATTGTTTATATAAATAGGTTAATTGTAAATCTATTTTGAAATTTTTACGCTAATTTCAGCAGAGATTATTTTTTTACGAAGTTTCTAAACATCGACTGTAATTCTATTTTTTTTGCAATTTACGTTTTGAGCGTTGTCAATTTGTTTTCAGCTATTAAATGCCAATTGTTTTAGCAGTATGTCAAAAATAGGTTCATTTTAAATGTAATTGAATTTTTTAAATCTAATTTTAGCGAAAATGATTTTTTTTTAATTTTTCTTGCAGTAAACGCAATGTTCATTTCTCCAGTTCAAATTTTTGAGTGTTGCCATTTTGTTTCCAGCTTTGATATCTCAATTGTTTTAATGGGATGGCAAAAATAGGTTTATTCTGGATGGATTTTGAAAATTGCAAGATGATTCTAGAAACGATTAATTTTTTATAAAAAAAATAATAACCTAATGCAATTTTCCTTTATGCAGTTTAAGTTTTGAGTGTTGCCAATTTGTTTCCAGCTTTGTTGTGTCAATTGTTTTAGTGCGATATCAAAAATAGGTTCATTTTGGACGGATTTTGTAATTTTGAAACCGGTTCCAGCGGAGATGGGTTTTATTATTTTTGCAAAGAAATTGTTTCTATATTATTTTGTGGAGTTTAAAGAAACTTTGTTTTCGCGTAATTTTCTAGAAACTAGTGTTGGGAGTATTTTCAGATTTCTATAGAATCTTAAAATGTAATCGATTCTGATTGAATTTGGAAAATAGTTCTTTTTTTTAGGTAGTTCGGAAATTGCGTCAGATTTTCAAAAAGATTTTATTTCGTGCGATTTTCTCAAAAGAAGTGTCGGAACATTCTCGGATTTTTATAGAATCCTAAAATATAAATTTCGAAAGCATTATTGTTTTCATGTACTTTTTGGGTAGCCCGAAAATTATTTATTCAGCGTTTCAAAAAGCTTTGTTTTTGCGCATGCAAGTGTTTTCAGATGTTTACAGAATCGTAAAAAATAGTTCATTTTAAGTAAATTTGGAACGTATTTAGTTTGTAAAAATTGTTTTCATATTTTTTTGGGAAGCTCGGAAATTGTCTTTGCAATTTCAAATTTAATTTCAAAGGCGAAGCCTCACTGATGACAGATAAAACCTCAAAACGCCTCTGCAGATCGTTGTTTACTTAATTTTTATATATTTTATGGTTGAGTTTTATAGTTTATAGTTTTCAAATTGAATTTAGTTTAATTTTCAAGTTAGTCCTGTAAGTGGAAATAAACGATCTTAAACCAATGTTATTATCTAGTAGTACTAGTAATAACATGCAAATTTCTTTTGTATCATTCAATATCCAGGGAAGTAATTGTTTCAAAAAGTTATTTGTTTATAGTCTTAGTAAGACTTAATTTTGCAGAGTCACGAACAGGTGACCATATTTCGTCTTTATTAAATTTATTTAATGCCTCTGCAACAAGTGACGTCTCTAATTTATTCAATAAATGACTGTTTTGACCAGCACCATTTTTCTTCTAGTGTACTTGGAATAGTTTTAGTTGGCAATTTGTAAAGACACACTATCTGGGATTAATCCACCAAAGTTGTAATCATTTGTCTAATTGGATATAGAATCTACAAAACTTTTTCTGTAAAAATGTCAGTTTTTGATCAACAAATTATTATTTTGACCGTCGCCATTTTTCTTCTAGTGTACTTGGAATAGTTTTAGTTGGCAATTTGTAAAGACACACTATCTGGGATTAATCCGCCAAAGTTATAATAAATTATCTAATTGGATTTAGAATCTACAAAACTTTTTCTGCAAAAATGTCAATTTTTGATCAACAAATTATTATTTTGACCGGCGCCATTTTTCTTCTAGTGTACTTGGAATAGTTTTAGTTGGTAATTTTTAAAGACACACTAAATGGGATTAATCCACCAAAGTTATAACAAATTGTCTAATTGGATTTAGAATCTACAAAACTTTTTCTGTAAAAATGTCAGTTTTTGATCAACAAATTATTGTTTTGACCGGCGCCATTTTTCTTCTAGTGTACTTGGAATAGTTTTAGTTGGTAATTTGTAAAGACACACTAAATGGGATTAATCCACCAAAGTTACAACAAATTGTCTAATTGGATTTAGAATCTACAAAACTTTTTCTGCAAAAATATCAATTTTTGATCAATAAATTACTGCTTTGACCAGGGCTATTTTTCTTCTAGTGTACTTGGAATGGTTTTAGTTGGCAATTTGTAAAGACACACTAAATGGGATTAATCCACCAAAGTTATAACAAATTGTCTAATTGGATTTAGAATCTACAAAAAATTTTCTGCAAAAATGTCAATTTTTGATCAATAAATTATTATTTTGACCGTCGCCATTTTTCTTCTAGTGTACTTGGAATAGTTTTAGTTGGCAATTTGTAAAGACACACTATCTGGGATTAATCCGCCAAAGTTGTAATAATTTGTCTAATTGGATATAGAATCTACAAAACTTTTTCTGCAAAAATGTCAATTTTTGATCAATAAATTACTGCTTTAACCAGCGGCATTTTTCTTCTAGTGTACATACTTGGAGTAGTTTTAGTTGATAATTTCTTCATCAATACATTACTGTTTTAACAGCAGTTTTTGGCGACATGTCTAATCGACCAATCTTCAATCAAGGAACTTATTCTTATTTTATTTCATCACAATCATATAAACACGTCTTCAATTTAAGGGGGCAATAATTCTTTATCGTTGTTTTGAAGACCACCACAATACGTCTCGAAACGCCCGCCGATAAGCCGGACGGACTTATTCGTCACATTATTGATACAAGCCGTAGACCAACTCGCCTCCGCGTGTTAATCGACTTCAAATTACTCCCGAAATCCCCTTATCTAAACCAAAACAAGGATCCCGTTTCGTAACTGCGCATTTTCCTACAGTTAACATAGGTTATGTCGGCACAAATTTCAACTCGTCTGGCGAAGATTATGGAAGTCGCACGGCGCCCGAATTTATCAAACCGAAACGCCTCTTCCTCCTCTCCAATTCGCAATAGTTAATAGTTCCAAACTCCAAAACGAGCGCGAGATATACAAAGGATCCGAACAAGCTGTGTTTTTAACAAAGCCGGGCACGCTTTTGTTTTTTTTTTAAATTTTTATTATCGGACACAGGAATGTGGCCTTTTGGACGTTTGACGAGAATAACAAATGCCGGGGAATCTCTATTCTAGATCTGAGTAAATAAGCGTAGGTGATTCATGTACGGATTTTGGTGGAATGTTGACGAAGCGTTCCGTATATTTTAACGATGATTTCGCGCGCCTGGTAACAGATGACAATCGGATAATTTTGCGGGACCTTGAACGGCCAATAGGATTTGGAAATGGGTTTGATTAAACGTTTACAAAATCATTATTGATAATTGTCCCCGAAGTAATTAATTCTCCGAACGCAATTAGAGTCGATCTGTTCGTTTTCAAAATCGTTTAGTGCGTGAAGAGGACGATTTACCTACGTCATGCAGTTTAAAAAAGTGCGAAGGAAGTAAAAAGCAATGGAAGAGATGATCTCGAGAATGGTTTAGAATGATGTGAAGGAGTTATAGATTAGCAGGTGCGCGTCGACACGGTGCACACATATGCCAGGATAGTAAAGGCGCCAAAATTTCCAGGCGAAGAAGTATTCTAAGAAAAAATGACTGAAGCTTAGCAGACGGTCTTGTCTGGGGAAAATTTGTATCTACTATTTCAAGGAAGATCTGCGGCAGTTAAATTTAGGATTTAAACAACTGATCATTGTCCATCAGTTTTTTGCATCGACTATTTTTTTGGCAGATTTTTGAAAAAATCGTCGAGAAACGACCTTCAAGGGGTCGAAAGGGGGCGAAGTGTTTAAAAAAAAAAACAACCTTTCGGCGACTTTGATCTTGGAATTCCGTGGTTTAGGCGCTCCCCAAATTTCAGCCCGATGGGCGCATTTTTTAAAGGGGTACCTCTTATCTAATTTACATATATTTGCCACCTCCCGGGCAGTGTTGCCAGATTGGGGTTTTTTTCCCCAAAATGGGGGTAAATTATTGTTTTGGAGTGTATTTTGGGGAAGTTCAATCAATGGAGTATTTTTTGGGGTGGGTATTTTATACGAGGGGTATTTTTGGGGAAATTAATGAACACGTTATTACATTTGATAGAAATCATCATTACCAATAGTGCACAACCATAAAGAAGTGAATAATTTTCCTCAGTGGCGAGGAAAAACCTGTGACATCATTTATGGAAGTTGTCTTAGGGATTCTATTATTGCCGTTTTCGTCATTTTGTGACTTTAATTTAAAAAATATGTATGTGTGCCGAAAAGAAGATAAAATTTTGCGGATGAAGATGAATAATAAATTTTATTAAATTCTATATTTATACTACTTTAATTTTGTGTATAAGTTTCTAATAAATCCACTGTATTTACGGTTTATTTTCAAATTTTATTATTTTGGAGAAGGGCAGCGGCGTAATTTTGAGGGGTTTTTATTAAATATTTGGGGAAAACTAAAAATTAGTACTGGCAACACTCTTTGCCCGTAAATAAATTATTATTATTATATTAAATAATCAATCTTTTTGTTTGCATTTTGTATCGTAAGGCCTGGATTTTGATTTTTTTTGACCTAGGTTTTAGATTTTTTACCTGCAAACCATTTGATTATTCTCTTAATAATTAATTAACAATTGTAAAACACTCGTTTATGTTCTAATGATTGGAGGATGGTATGGGCCCACCCACCGCCCTTCGTTTCCACTTAAACCTGACAAAGAAAATACTGTTTGATTAAAGAAATTTCTTCGTCAAATCACTGGAGTTTTCAAACGTGCAAAATCAACAATAAAGAAGGTTTCCTGGTTGAGATAAAGTGGAGACTAAGGGTGGTGGGTGGGCCCTATCCCACTCTCCAACCTGTTAAGCACGCCCCAAAGTTCTTACAAACAAATTCTTTTGTCGAAGCAACGATAAACCATTTGATTCTTCCCTTATCAATTAATTAACAATTGTAAAACCCACGTTTATGTTCCAAGAATTGAAAGATAGGATAGAGACCACCCACCGCCGGCGTAATTTTGTGAGGTTTTTAAATATTTGAGGAAAACTAAAAATTACTACTGGCAACACTCTTTACTCTTAAATAAATTATTATTATTATTATATTAAATAATCAATCTTTTTGTTTGCATTTTTTACAGGGTTCGGACGATATATATATCATCGGATATATATCACGATATATATCATGATACATATATTACATAGATATTTATGAAACACACAATACCAAAAAATTCCGCCGTTTCTGAAATTTTTCCAGTTGCAGCAATATAAATAGTAAGCATGTGCTCTAATATAAACTAGAGATGGGCGAAATGACTTTTTTGTCAAAAAAGTCGATTCTTGAGTGTCTCACGATTTTGTTAAAAATGAAAAAGTGTGAGTAAAAAGAAAAAAAAAGGTCTTCACTTTGAAAATTCTTCAATTTATCCCTGAAAACATAGTGAAGAGCAAAAAAGTCCTCATTACAAATTTTTTTCAATTTGATGTCAAACATTTTAAATGTTGTTTTTTTACTATCTTGTAAGCAACTATGTTTGTTTGCAACAAATAAATATAATATAAATAAAGTATGTGCATTATATAATTAATAAGTCATATAAACATTAATATTAATGACCAAGAATAAATATCAAGAAGTTGATATATATCGGATATATTGATATTTATATAAATATCGGATATTTTCCGAACCCTGATTTGTTTTATCGGATTTTGATTTTTTTTTTGACCTATATTTTTAACCTGCAGTATCGTTTTCTTTTAGTATAAATTTCTGATCTTTTAAACTAATTTTTCTTCATTTTCGATTTGTTTGTTAAAATTTTCGATTTTTTGGTCGGCATTTTTTATTTTTTGGCCCTATATTTCAACCTGAATTATTCATTTTTATGCTCGATTTTTTTGCCGGTATTTTAGAGTTTTTGATTTTTTATCCTTTATAGTTTTTTAAACATTTTCGCGTTTCTAGTTGGCAATTTATTTTGAGTCAGAGGTATTTTAGGGACTGAAAAGGCAAATTATTTTTCTTTTGCTTGATTTTTCAATTTTTTGGTCTGTATATTTTCATTTTTTAGACCAGGAATTTTTTTTTGCTTATATTTTAGGTTTCTTCTAATTTTTAGAATTTTTGTCTACATTTTTTGTTTTTCGATTTTTTTAGTTTTTTTTTTTATCTTGGTTATTAATTTTAACGAGCGAATTTTTGATTGGTCTACACTCTAAATTTTTAACATGAATTGTTGAATTTTATGGGCGATTTTTTTTTGTTTGCGGTTATTTTCGAGTTTTTGATTGTTTGCCCTTCATTTTAGATTTTTTTAAACTGAATTATTGTTTTTATGGACACTTTTTTAAAATTACTTTCGAGTTTAGAGTTTCGACAATTTACTTTGAGATAAAGTTATTTTTGGGGCTGAAAATGGCAAATTATGTTTCTTTTGCTTGAATTTACAATTTTTTAGTCTGCATTTTTTATTTTTTACATCAGGACATTTGATTGTTTGCCTATATTTTAGATTTTTGGTCTGTGTTTTTCACTTCTTTATTCCAAATTTTGAAGTTTTTTACTTTTAAACCAAAATTTTCGTTTTTTTCTGGTGTGCATTTTTTACTTTTGCCGAGAGTTTACGATTTTTCGTTTAAATTTTCGATTTTTTGCCTATATTCTTAGTGTTTTTTACATTGATTATTAATTTTAACAGCGAATTTTTGATTGGTCTATATTATAGATTTTTAACTTGAATTATTGATTTTAGTGTTCGAACATTTGGCTGATATTTTCGAGTTTTCTTAATCAAATTTTTGTTTTTTTGCCCTTCATTTTAGATGTCTTAACCTGGATTATTGTTTTTATGGGTGATTTTATTTTTGAGTTGAGTTTCGGCAATTTACTTTGAGATAAAGTTATTTTTGGGGCTGAAAATGGCAAATTATTTTTCTTGTGCTTGAAATTTCAATTTTTAGCCTGCATTTTTATTTTTTTAGCCTTTATTTTAGATGTTTTTGGCATCTAAACCAAAATTTTCGAATATTTAGTTGAAATTTTCTCTTTTTTGACTGCTTTTTTATTTTTGCCAAGAGTTTTAATTTTTTTACCAATGTTTTTAGTTCGTCTGTTTATTAATTTTAACGAGCGAATTTTTTATTGGTTTTTACTTTAGATTTAAATGAATTGTTGATTTTTGACCAACATTTTCGAGTTTTTTTGGTCCAAGGTTATGATATTTTCGCCCTATAATTTTGCAGACTGAATTTTTGATATTTTTGGCCTGAACTTTGGTTTTTGTATTAATTTTAGGTTATTTATATTTTTGTTTTAGTGTTTTTAATTTAATTACAGTGGTTGTTTTAAGACAAAACTAATGTACTTTGATATTTATTAAGGAATTACTTAATTTTCAAATATTTTGATTCGATTTGTGAAATTTTTTAAATCAAAAGAATAATTTTTGCAGCCAATTTAGTTTTTTTAGTAATTGTTAAATATAATACTTTTGATCTGAATGAAATAAAACTGATCACCCACTATAACTGGAACTGTTGCCAGTGTTGCCAGATTGGGGGATTTTCCCCAAAATAGGCGTAAAAAAAAAGGTTTTGGAGTGTATTTTGGGGAACTTTAATCGATGGGGTATTTTTTGGGATGGCCAAGGCGGGTACTGGCCCCTACCCCTGGTAATATCTAATCAGATAAACTAAGACCACAAAAATAATTATATACAGGGTGCCCGGATTTCGTAGGGGCAACATGGGCAACTTCTGCATTTGAAGAGATAGAGAGATGGTTAAATTAGCAAAAAGGTGCAGGTTCGAGGGCTCGTTGAGAATCCACCTCCAAATCCCACTTACTTAAGTCATGGCTCATTTGTTCAAAACAAGAATTAAAACAAAATCTCCCAATTTCTTCAATTTCAATTTTTCTTTTCATTTTTATTATAGAGGCCATGACAAGTGGGATTTGGGGGTGGATTCTCAATGAGCCCTCGAACCTGCACCTTTTTGCTAATTTGACCATCTCTCCATCTCTTCAAATGCAGAAGTTGCCCATGTTGTCCTTTCGAAATTCGGGCACCCTGTATAAAAAAAAAAAAAACACAAGTTTTGGTATTGCCGTCAAAAACGCATAAACATGTCGGTTCCAATTTATTGAGGCGTGGTCACTACGTGCTTGGAGGCGTGTGGTATATATTTTTTCGCCCTCGATCGCGAAATCATGCAGAACGAATGCACCCGAAACATTACCCTTAAAAGTGAAAGTTGTGTTGCCTATAGTTGCACTAATTTGATTTAATCCCCCTCTAGGGGACCATTTACCGTACTTCCGATGGATATCCACCCGTTAAATCATATTAAAAATCTTCGAATTTCAAAATATAAGCGACATACATATCAGATACAGATATTAAAAAAAATATATATTTTTTCTTTAAAGCAATGGATTATCTCGAAAGGCATATATACAAACCAGATAGAATAAACGCGATTAACTGTACAAACTCATTTATCGGCTTCTTTCAATAAAAAGTTGTTATGTCGGGATAGTGGATAAACATAACCGGATAGAGATGTCACGTAAGATTTATTTTGTGTCGTCGATAATCCCGTGTTTGCTTTTTCGTTTGGAAAAATTTCGTTCATCGTTCATCGCGATTCGACAAATATTTTGAGCGGAAGTTTTTAATTCCGATAAATTACAAATGACGATTATCCGCGCCACACCGATTTCGGTAAACACAATGGCGATTGGCGATATTGTGTTTACGTTCAAATATTTGGTAAGTGGATAATACAATTAATGAATCCAATGGTCAATATCATTCAATTTGTAATTCTTATTTATTGTTGTTTTTTTTTAAATCTTAATATTAAATTTGGTTTTTACCGTCCGTTTTTGTTCATCTCTTATATTTATCGAGATCCCCTATAATAGCATTGGAATTTCACTCTGTACAACAGAAACAAATTTGGAAAAACTTTATGAGGTACAAAAAATATTTTTTCGCGGATTGATATGAAATGTAAGATTTTTCCGACTGATTTTAGTCCGTGAAATATCACTTTTGCGGACTAGGCTTTAAAAATGCTTATTTATGCCTAGGCTGTAAAAGTTTTGAGCCAATTAGGCCCGGAAATTTGTTTGACATTACAATGTATTTTTCGCTTAATTGAGAGTTGCCTTCGAATTTCCCGTGCCAAAAGGGCCAAAAACAGTTTCCCCGAAGTTTTAATAACACCGCGTGTGTTTTCCCCGACCTCCATGCGAATCCCTAACTTATCCACGCACAAAAATCGAGTCGCCGACCGGCTCCTAGTGGCCCGGCATTTGACGTTCAAACGTCGTCGACCGGCTCACTTATTTCCTGGCACAGTAAAACGAGAGACTTTCATTTTTTTAATTAAATTTAATTAAATTTTCACAAAGCCACCTGCGATATGTTGATAGAATTAAATATATTGAAAATTATCGCATTGTAAGTTATTATTAATCTCTCCTGAACAATCCGCGAAAAAAATATGTGTTTACCACGGCAATAAAGCAGATTTCCTGACTTGGCTGGATTCACAGCCTCGCTCACAAGCTTGCTGGGCGGTGAAACTTCAGCCGCGTCCGTAAATCTGTCACTTTATTGCCTTGTTAAACAAATAACTATGTTTTGTTACAGTAAATTGCTTACATTTTAAGTTTCCACCCCAAATATCTCGAAATCTGAGCAACATGGCAAAAACTGTTTCAGATGGAAGTTTTAGGATTCGGAGGGGGACATATGCTAGTGACCTTGAAAATGACCTCTGCGTTAATTTTCAAGGTTAACTTTCATTTTTCAAATGGAACTCCTTATTTTTTATTGCGGGATCGTATTCTCCGGAAAAAAATATAAACTTTTTGTGGGAAACGTTTTTTTTTAAATGCGGTTTTTTTCACGAATTTTGTCCGTCATGTTTGAAATCTCACATAAATCCAGGCTGTGATTCATGTATTACCCTTGGCATTGGCGTCACCCGATGTGCACCACGTGGAGGTTGCCGATGGGACTTTGCACATCATTGGCCCTGAAAAGAGCCGATGGTTTCAGTGGCTGGAGGTTCGATCTCGTTCTTAGATCAAATGCTCGATCAAGTGTCCATCCTCGTCAATGCACTTCTCTACCCGCTGGCGAAAGTTTACTTGAACATTTCGAAGGGTTTGGATGGAAATCGAAAATGCAGCCCTAATCCTCTTCTTCATGTTCTGCACTGTTGTCGTACTAATTAATTGAAAAGTTTGAATATTGATGAAACTTAATGTCATCAGACGTCGAGCGAAACACCTGACAGCTCGTCGCGTTGCTTTGATGCAAATGCTGAGGTTAATGTATGAACAGCCTGGATTCATCTGAGATTTCAAACAACATGACTGACAAAATTCGTAAAAAAATTCTTAAAAAAAGCATTTTCAAAAAAACGTTTCCTACAAAAAGTTTGTATTTTTTCCGTAGAATACGATCCCGTAATAAAAAATGGAGGGTTCTATTTGAAAAATTAAAGTTGACCTTCGTTTGACGACCTTGGGGTTAATTTTTAAGTTCACCAGCAAACCCTACAACTTTTATCTGAAAAAAATTTTCTCTTCAGCGCTTCCTTTTTTTTATTTTTTATTTTTTTTCTAATATTGGTTTTTCGTTATGAAGAAAATAGTAGTAACTCTCACCGACGAGAAATTGGCCACAGCTTTCGAGCCACGGATTTTGACACTTCCACCATGATCCGAATTATGAGCAACCTCAACAAAATGTTAATTCCGCATATAATTTAAAAAAATGGTGATGTGGCCATCATGTTACTTTCTCCGATTTGGTAGTATCATTTATATTTAC
The DNA here is from genome assembly GCA_910593695.2 of Ocypus olens. Classification (NCBI taxonomy): domain Eukaryota; kingdom Metazoa; phylum Arthropoda; class Insecta; order Coleoptera; family Staphylinidae; genus Ocypus; species Ocypus olens. Next base: position 1,000,509 of record OU343049.1, read on the forward strand.
GCGTTCATTGTTTATTTTTAATTTAAATCATGTTTTAAATGTTCATACAGCGTTTTGTAGAATCGGATGAAACTGACGTTTAAAACGTCAAAATTATGAAAGATGGAAAAATTATACTTCAAATTAAAAAAAATCAGTTCACTCAAAAACTAAAGGGATTTCGAAAAATACTTATTCTTTATAAGTTGTTCATTCTACAATTATTATTAACATAAATTTGCCGTAACTATTATCGTTTCATAATTATACACCAAAAATGACAACAACAAAATTAATAACTATAAACCAGACATTTTACGAAAAATATGTTTAAACAAAAGATGTTAATTTCTTTGTTGTCTTCAAGTTTTGTTCACGTGCTTGTATAGTATTTTTCATATTAAAAAAATATCGGAGAAAAACAAAAAACGATTAAGGTAAATACCCACTTCCGGTGTACGAAATTTTACCAAAAGCTTTTCAGTTCTTTGGATTATCAAATAAGGCTCATGTCCAAAGTTTGATGTTAATTAATTGATGTTTTGGCGCATTTTAATTTATATCGATCGTCTGCGACATAACCTAAAATTGTGGCACGTAAGTTCAATTAAATCGTCAGTTTACTCAGAAACCAAAGAGATTTCGAAAAAACGTATTCTATATAAGTTGTTCGAATTGGCATTCTTTACAATTATTAATTATGTTAATTTGCTGTAACTATTATCGTTTCATAATTATGTACCAAAAATGAAAAAAAAAATAATACATTTTTTTCTCTAATAAAAATGATTTTATGAAAAATATTTTCAAACAAAAGATATTCATTTTTTCGTTGTCTTCAAAATTTATTTGAAAGTTTTCGTAAAATTTTCCTTATTTAAAAAAATATTGGAAAATAACAAAAAACGGTTAAGGTAAACACCCACTTCCGGTGTACAGAATTTTACCAAAAGCTTTTCAGTTCTTCGAATTGTCAAATAAAGGTTATGTTCAAAGTTTCATGTTCATTGTATTCGTTTTTGAGGTACAGCGCGCACAGACAGACACACACACATACACAGACACAATTTTTTTTCTCCAGAAATTGTTGAAATGGCATCTAGGGACCCCAAAACGGATATTTCCGTAAAAAAAAATTTTTGAAAAAAAAATCACGATCACAATACTTTCTCGTACTTCGTAACGGAGAAAGTAAAAATCATGATTCTACACCAGTGATATTTTCTACATTTACAAAATTACGATATCAAGATTTTATGCATTTCCTTTTATCGTTTCCTGAACATCCTCCGCCTCAAACGATGTGTCGCCGATTTTACCAGTTTATCAGCGTTTCAACAACTTATGTGTCGGGGATCTCTACGTTATGGAATGCACATTTCTTGCTGTATTATTCTTCCTGCTTATCTCATCCTTCCATCATACTTTTTATCCTTCTCTGTTTTTTTTTCACCATGAATTCAGTTATGGAATTTTTTCAAATCCCGCGTTCGGTTTTATTTGTTTGCGCGCCGCGTAAAAACGATCACCACAAAAAAAAACAAACCGCTTGCCGTCGAGTTTGGCGCGATGGGCAAAAAATCAGCGCAAAAACCCTGATCACTGCAAAACACCGGTAGGCTTTGCGACCACCGCGTAATGCCTAAAGTTTGGGTCGCTGCATCTCCTTCCCGAAAAGGTGGAGGGTAAGGGGAACCGCACGGAGAAGAAAACATTTGCTGCCACTGAACACGTGCCGTCGAAACCTTCTCGAGATCAGGTAGTCGGTCCCTTTTTCGAGGGATTTTAAGAAGCCGGGCATTTATGGATAAATTAAAATCTCACGTTTAATTGACTCACCACCAATAACACGCCATAAATTGTTTTCTTCCATTATGCCGCCCACTTGAAAATTCCCAACTTTAGGCGCATCGCAGAGGACCTTAGGCGTTCTCTTCTCGAAGAGAATCCGCACTTGTACAGTTATCCGACTTTTACCATCTGCCGTTTGTACCTTTCACTATCATCCTTGCGATTTTCATTAATTTTGCACTATTATTATCACTCGTGCACGACAAGTCTATGTAATGAGTAAAAATGGTTAATATTTAGAAATACGTAAATGTGCATTTCTTCCTTTGCAGCGCCGTCATATCTCTGATAAGAGAGAAAGGTGCGGATGCCAACATCGTTCTACCTGGCAAGGGCATATCACCGTTCCACCTCGCCATCGGCAGCGAAAATGACGACTTTGCCATGCAGGTCACCACCCTCATTCTGCAGCACGGTGGGGACCCCAACGTCAGATCTGACGAGGGGCTGACCCCGCTGCACATATCGGCTGCTTGGGGCAGACCAGACCTGGTCAAGTTACTCTTGAGCTGCGGCGCCGATCCTGACATTCAAGACTACTCGTACATGACGGCGGCGGACTACGCCCACGAGGAACAGAACCACGAGATAGTCAAACTGTTGAGGGACCACGTTAGTACTGACGCCGCCTCCTTCTTCAACAGGGGCGAGAATAAAGATGGATATAAATTGTCTTTAGGTAAGTTGTATGATTTTATCAGATTTTTAGATTAAATGTCCTCCTGATATTCTGTTACAATATAGTATATCAAGGGCCGAAAATAGGCTTTAGCAACCCGCCGCACAGTGGGGCCAAACGCCTGAAAACCTGGCCAAAATTATGAAATTTGCCAAACGATTCACAATAGGCGATTTTTATGGCCGAAATGTATGGTTTCGGTAGAGGCAGGCGAAAAAATTATAAACTGCAAAGCGGGCCTTAAGGAGTTACATCTGTGTAAAATTTGAAATGTGTTAATATTGGCTCCACTAATTATTTGACGGTATCGGTTAACCGAGCGGGACGTATAAATACGTCAAACGTAAACAATACCGGGTACGGGTAGGGCATATAAATACGTCCTTAAAATATATTTCATAGTCTTTTAATTCATTTTAAAGCATAAATAAAAAAAAGTCCTCCGGGCGTGACGTATTGACACGTCCCGGTGAAAAAGTTCGCGCCCGTTATATGATGCGTAATTAAAAAGAGAATTCCCAGGTTAACAGGTTAAAGCTTTTTAAGCTGAATGATTTGATACCTTACTCAATAGTTTCTGCAGAGTAATTACCGAGATATTTGTAAAATACTTCACAATTATTTTGAATTAAAAAGAAAGGTTTGCCATGAAATCATAATGGCCGACATTTCATTTTGTTCTAAAAAGTGACGGTAGATGTCGCATTACGATTTACAATCGGCTGTGTATTCTACATAAGAAAAAGTATTTGTAATTAAATGAATTTACTCAGGAACTATTTATTCAATAAGTTGCTTATTAGAAGATCCTCATGATAAATTCCTTTCAGACAAAATTCTAATAAATAACGGACAAGCGATCGGCGAGTACGAATTCATCAAAACGGAACCGGAAACTGGTGACACAATTGATCTCAAAGTCCTGCCACAAACCACACCCGACGAATACGTGAAGAACTGGTGCAACACTCTCGAATCCCAACTCGAGAACATGCACCTAACGAACGACGACACCAAAAGCCTGTCGGCGTCCGACGACTCGGTCTGCGGCCGGATGAACCTCAACAACATCACCTACTACCGACCGAACGCCACGCGACCGATCGACCTCACCGGAATGAAGACGGACGGCAACGTCTCCTACAAGGGGCACCCGTTGAAAAATTTCTGCGTTTACAACGAAAAGTCCCGCCTGAGCGGAATCGCGTCGCTGGCGGATTCGGCCATCGAGGATTGCAACGCCGCCGACGCCGAGGAATTAAAACTGGCGGCCAAAGTCGATACGAGCAGTGATTACTTCACGTGCACCGATGTTTCGGAAAGCGTCAATCCGCTGGAACAGAATATTTCCGAGGTGTCGTCGACGATTTCTTCGAATAAGAGCGTCGAACTGAACGACGCTTTAATCGTGACTTCGGAGACCGATCTTAGTTTTGTTAGTGTCTCCGAGGTCTACAAGTACATGGATCATGACGAGGGCGTCGTCCTCTTCGAGAAACGGTTATTGCCTCGAGCTAAATTGTAAGTTAATAAGTTGATTATTCATTATAAAGAATAGTATGATATAAGAGGTTTACTGCCAAATACAGGACGGCAAACGTAACTTGCCGTTGCGCAGTGGCAAACTTGTGGGCGGAAACTTCGAAGGGCGCTCTCGATAGATTTCGTGAAGAGTTCGCGCGCCTGGTACATTCAATTATGTGGAGGAGAGCGCCCGATACAGTTGTAAATGAATAGCGCACGCGAAGAATATGTGCTTGCTTATTATAGAGACTGTACTCGGCCGGCTTAAATTTGCCGTCCTGTAAATCTATACTGAAGGGAAAAAGAAAATGAAATTCGTGAAATTTTGCACACCCATAACTTGGTGCCAAATCGTCTTAGGAACTTCGTTTTTAGACTCCTGCCAAGGGAATTGATCGAATTTTAATGCCTTTATGGTGGATAGAGTCGACAAGATTTTTCCAACTCTGTATACATTGTCAAAGTTGGACATTTTTTTTTACAAAACTAGAGGGAAGCGGAAGGGGTTACGCTTAAGGCGGTTCTCTCCGTCCGATTTCAGCCCGCATTTTAGCGATTTTAAAATCAAAACTGAGCTGAAACTAAAGGCTTTTTTCAAAATAAAAAAATTCTATCAGTAAGTATAGGTCCACGAAAAGTCATCTAGCCCAGTTATATTATACAAAACTTGAAGTTTGAATGGTAAAAAAATTCACTAACATCGTAAAATGAGGTGTAGTTTTAATGCGTGTATTAAACGATAACCAAATGTTTTTCTTAAAAATAAATGCTCAACATGACTGTATCCGACCTTCATCTACAACAATATCATAATACGAAATTGATTAGACTTGTCTACTGTTCTCAGTTTTGTTTTTAACGTTGCCGTGTTTTCGCATATTAATCGTACAGAAATTAAAGGCAGCTAAGACGCGCCTACGACCGTCCAGCCGATGGAACACGAATCGGTTGGCACGTACACAGCATTAAATCTACCGGGTTTTCAATCCGAATTGGGACCATTCTTCGTTTTAGCGGCTGGCTGATTTTCCAGCCGAATTATTTTGGATTTTCGAAAAAACTGTCCTATTAATTTAAATTTTTAAATTTCGTTGGTTTCAATAAAGGCCAAACGAAATGTAATCTTTATTTTCATGTCTATTTAGACTTTATTCTTTTCCACTTGATTAAAAATCACAGAAGGAATATCGGATAACAGACAATGCTCAGCACGGGATTAAATGAATTAACAATGATTTGGAATTGTGTATGTAATAAAAACCTAGATGAATCGAATTTTCTGTTTAATTGACAAAATGTAAACACTGCACAATTTTTAATGCTAGGCATGGTTTTTATTTTGTTTTAATCTGTCAACTTCCAAAATTATTGTTAAATATCTCTTATAATCATTTAACACTTGACATGTAATGAGTGTATTTCTGATTTATATTTTTTGTTGTTAGTGATTAGAAGTAGAATTTTAAATAAGGGAAAAAAGTGGATTATCTCTTTTGACACCATTGAAACGTAGAAAATGGACAAAAAAAAGTACAAATTTGGTCATAATATAAAGATATATAATATTTAATAGAATAATTGTAATTTATATGGATGTGAACTTATAACTTAATTTAGTTTATTTAGTGTCTTTGTGCAGTAATAAATACATTTAAACTTTGTGCAATTTTGACATCTTTGATATTTTTAATACACAAATCTATTGTGTCATTTATTATTCGTCGTGGTATTAGGCAGGAAAGTAATTGTTTCAATAGATTATTTGCTTTATTAGTCTTTTGAAGACTCTTAAATTACAGAAGACGAAAAACATCACATTATTAATTTTAAGAATGAAAAACAAAATCAAACTAAAGTTTCTTATAATTTATCTAAAATTAAAAAAATGTTAAAAATATATAGGGTGTTCTATTAGATAAGCAAGCTCGATAATTTTCATAAAGTCTAAAAGGTATTGGGGGTTCTGGTTATTTTGACAATGCACGAACTGGCAATTTGTAACTGTAACTTGTACAATTACGGAAAAAATTAATTCTACGCCTTTGAAATCTAGTGCGTTTTTTTTTCTAAAATTCGATGCTTAATCACTATTATTAAATGTTAATATCAATATCTATTCAGAGTAAAAAAAAAGCCGATATGCCATCCATTCGTGCATCGTATAGCCTGCATGCTTTCATATTATGAATAAAATTGGTACATGTCGTGGGGCTAGTTACTTACTAGGGATGGGTGGTTTTTTCACGTACCTGTGATTTTTCACTGGTATTAAAAAATCACGGGTTGCTACTGTTACTCAGAGGCGAATGTCACTGCTACATACTGTGATTAAAATCACTATGACTGCTTTGTTACTTAAAACGTGATAGCTCCTTAAAATCACAATTGTTACCTAAACTGTGATTGCTACGTAAACTGTGATTGTAACTTAAAACGTGATTTTAAAAAGACAATTGAACCCGGCATTTCTAAATATTATTTATTATTCATTACTTTATTCTCCCATTTATGCACGGTATTGTATTTAAATTTCAAATAAATATTTAATCAAAATGCCATACTATACCATATAAAATGAACTCAATTACTGATCTACTAACAATTATTAATTAATTAATTAAGATTTCATAAGAAAGAAAAAATGATCTTGACCGGCGTGGAATCGAACCAACTTGCTGTAATCGATAACGACTTTACCACTTGGTATACAATCTTAAAATTATTATTTTGTTCCTGTGAAGTGAAAAATAAAAATTATAGAAGAGAAAATTGTGTTACTTTAATATAACTATAAATTGAAAGTTATACATAAAAGTTCTAAGTTAGCATATGTTTACCAGCTGTGACCACAGTTTAAAATCATAGGTATTAAAAAGTAGCAATCACAAGTAGCAACGTGATTGAAAAGAAGCAGTTTTCTACTGTCTAATATTAAAATTCAAATATAAATATACTTAAACTAGACAAAATAAGGTGTCCTATTCTTTTTGCCCGAAATAGTACATTTTTTCTATTTTGTGAATAATAATGTAGCATTCGTATAAAATGACATTGCAAGTCAAGTTATCTTGAATTTGTTAATAATAAGTAAACATGATAACATAGTTGAATACATTAGTGAAATGAAAAGCTGTTACGAGTACACAACTAACGTTTTGCCCAGCATACTACTTTGGTGTTAATTGAATTATAAATCAAATTTACTGAAATGATGAATGTTTTTTTATTTCGATAATACAATTTTCACTTTGTAGCACTGTTTTCAGTTGTACAAAGTGATACTTAGTGCAACTACTGTGTTGTCATAATAATTAATTTATCATTTGCTTTACAGGCAATCAGTTCATATATTCTGAACAGCTTATATTTCACTAGAGCATTCAACTAACAGGGAAACTAACTCAAGTGTTCCTCTCCGATTTGAAAGAAAGAAAAACATGTCGAAAAATCAGCGATATTTTTTTTGTTTTTTGGCTATAACTTCTGAACAAATCATGTTTTGTAAATTTAGGAAATTTTAAAACCTTTCACTGGTATAAAAAATGTGTTTATTGTCTACTTCAAGACTGTAAAAAACATATTGATATATATATACTAAAAAAGGTTTCATGTTCACTAATGGAAAATGCGAAAAGTTAAGTTTTATAACTCCTTATATTTTTTTTCAATTTATTTTACAGTGGATAGACTTTGAAATGTTCAACATTTACAAAATTACGCAATCATGATTTGTTCAGAAGTTACAGCCAAAAAATAAAAATACGGCTGATTTTCGAGGGACGAAGTAACCCCCTAAATATGTTTTTTAGCCGAAACAAAAAATCCCATATCGAACATTTTGGCCTCCTCTGCAAATCCAACACATTTCATTCAAATCGGAGAGGAACACTTAGTTAGTTTCCTCGTAAGTTATCGCAAATTATATAGGATCTTAAGATATTACACTTGAGACTTGTTAGTGTATGGTGCATTCTTTGAGCATTTCATAAATTGTTTTTTTCGGGAAATATATACGCTTGATGTATATCTCTGCCTCTCTGCAACATTATTTTGTCTAATATTTCATAATTTTTTAACTGTTGCTATCTTAATTGGAAGATTATATAGGAGGATGTTGGGAGGGTTAGTATATCTGATGTGGGTTAGTCCACATAGACAAGACGTTTTTGCTACTGATGATATTTTTGACTGAGGGTGGGGACGTGGAGAATAGGATATGTCTAATTGTACAATTTATATTTTTTCCAGAAAATGCATAGTTTTGGCTGAAAATCCAAAAATCAGCAGAAGGTGACAAAATAAATATGTTTTTATTGATAAATCTCAAGAATCCTTAATATTTTGTTATACAAACTGTATATCATTGGAAAGCTTATTAAAAATGCCATACATTGGTGGCATCGTATATAGGGTGTTCCGTTTGAAAAAAACAAGTTATCCATTGTTTTGCGTATGTTGACACCGTGTATAGCACTATGAATAAAAGAGAACCAAAGTCGATTTGTATTATTCTTCATGACGTGTAAAATTTTCTAGTGTATAAAAAATGATGCTATCTTTGACGCTTCTGCGATGTTTTCAATGTGTCCTTGTTTTTGCCACAAATTTGCCCATATCTAACCAACCGTCCATAATATACCCATTGTATATTATACTATTTTTATCAGCTTCTTAAGGAGACTAAAAATAAACTATAAAATATAAGGTCTTCATTTAAAAAAACATAACTTTGATCTGTTATTTATACTGGGACACCCTGTACAAAAACATGGATATTTTTAAAATATGTAGAATAAGTATGGGTACCAGTTCAAGAAAACTGGAAGTCGATATCTCAAATAAACGATCTGAAACCAATGTGATATCATTCAGTAGTTGTTTCAATAAGTTATTTGTGTGTAGTCTTAGTAAGACTTAATTTTGCAGTCACGAACAAGTGGAATATTCATATATCAGGCTAGTTTTCGTCTTTATTATTTGCAAATATATAATAAGTTTATTATAACTCCATTTACAAACTTCTCAACAAATCTTGATAGCGTAATTTCGTAAATGTACAAGATTGTATTGACTATTTCGGGACTGTAAAGAAAACGTATTAATATTTATGCTGCAATAATGATATTCGTTAAAAATAATTTGATACTGCGAATTTGCAAGTTTTCAAACGATCAGCTCTGAGAGTGGTAACAAAAATTAGACATAAATAGGCTTTGAAATTTTCTACATTTACAAAATTATGCTATCAAGATTTGTTCAGAAGTTATAGCCAAAAAAACAAAAATATCGCTGATTTTTGAGGGACGAATTGGCCCCCTAAACATGTTTTTTAGCCGAAACAAAAAAAATACGTATCGAATATTTTGGCCCCCTCTACAAATCCACTAAATTTCATTAAAATCGGAAGGAACACTTGGGTTAGTTAGTTTCTACCGATGCATATGCTGCTAGTAATTTCTATTTTCAAATTACCTCTAAATAAATCCAGGCCTAGCGCTGATAATATAAAATAAACAAACAAGCCGAAGCTCACCGATTCACTTGTGAGTTTTTATTGCTTCAGTTATGCAAACAACTAATCATCAATGGCCCGCACGAATGTCTACATTAATTGATTGGGCTCATATAGAAAGGGATAGATATATGTTTCTTTTACGGGATAGATAAAGACACACTGATTGAATTCTCGGCCCAAATAATGTGTACTATATGACGACCGACACTTTTATCTGCCTATAGACACTTTTACTATAAAAGTATAAATTGGCCCGGACGAAAACGGATAGAACCGCCTTAAGTTCGCATGCATGACTTTAAAGAAGACACTTCAAAGTTTTTCATCAAAATCGATTGAAAATACGCCGAGTTATGGCGGTTTGAAATTTCACGAATTTCAAATGTTGCATTTTTTTTTCCACCAGTGTATAATTAACAGTAAGTTATAAATGTGTATAATTTGTTTCGCAGCAATAGCAACGATTCCGATTGTATTACCGTCAGTTCTGCAAAATCATCCAAGCTATCGAGTCTACCGCGAAGTTTCGATTACGACACGGACGTTTTGCGCAAGGAATTAACGTATCTTGGATTCGAACCGGGACCGATAACCAAATCGACCAAGAGGGTGTACCTTCGTAAATTGTACAACCTCAAGAGGGCATCGTACGAGTGTCCGGTGCCTGCGTTGGAGAACAAAAAAGGTACGTTCAAATGTCAGATTATGTCAAACTTTGGCGTTGCGTCAAACAGAATTTTCAAATTAAGTTGTGTAAGAGGTAAATTAAGAACACCATTTCGCTTCAAAGACGTTGGCTGCCAACTACGACATTACTCGTGGTTGTTTTAGGCCATGGCAGTCAATGTATTATTATTTTAGAATAAATGTTATTCTTCTCACGATTTCGACAGCTGAGAAATCGAATGTCCATCAATTCTACCAGAGATTAGTACTACTCATCTCTGATTCTACTGATACTAATGGATGTTAAATTGATAGTTAAAATAAACATTTTTTTAATTTTTTTATAAAATCCATCAATTTATAATCAATTTTATGTAATTACAGTATTTTCACATGAGCTTCAAAAGACTTTAAAGGACCCGAAATGGACGTCCGACCTGACCCCGTACAGGATCCTCGAGGAGACCATCGCGAAGCAGTTCGCGAACCCCGACCCGAACCGAAAGTGGCGCGAGGGCATCAACAAGTCCTCGTTCACCTACCTCCTCCTCGATCCGCGCGTCACCCAGAATCTTCCCTGCAGAACCGAGAACGTCTCCGAGTCCGAACAGTGGGAGATCTTCCTCTCGTCCATTTTCTACGTGGGCAAAGGTAAACGTTCCCGTCCCTATCAGCATTTGTACGAGGCGGTATCGCTGCACGCGCAGGGCGTCTTCAAATCGAAGAGCGCCAAACTGCAAAAGATCTTGGACATCTGGCGGGATAACTGCGGCGTCATCTGCCTGCACATCTACCAGAACGTCATACCGGTGGAGGCGTACACGAGGGAGGCGGCCATGATCAGTGCGCTGAAGCTCGACAATCTGGAGAACGCGAAGTCGGGAGATTTTTACGGTGTCGCCGCCACTTGGAATTTGCACCAGAAGCGGCATCTGGGGGTTTACTTGCTGTACAAAGCGATGAAGATATTCTTGCAGGAAGGCGAACGCCAGTTGTGTCCCAATCATATTGATTGAAAGAATTGTTTAGAAAAAAATGCGTCAAAAGTACACTTCAAAAATTCATCATTTTAAACAAAATTTAACTTCTGAGCAATGACGGCTCGCAGGGCAGAGGTGCAACCTATCTGTATTGCCACCTCTACTACCTTGCTTCTCAGTCAGTCTAATTTACACCTACTGACAAAATCTATTAAAAAATTTCCATTACGATTTTTACCTCTTCTATTGGTAAATGCCATTAATATTTTGGAAATATTTTTAATAAATCGCACTGTTCTCAACATTCATAGTAACATCAGTATTTTATCCATGTACAGTCTGTTCGTTATACCGTGATAGATTTACGGTCAGATGGGCGGGCACTCCTACCCGGCAGGGGCTGTAATATTTGACCGATATTACCCAATAATTGGGCGACCACTACCTCTTGCCTTCTTCGGCACGGCAAAGGAAGATGGTACAAAGGTCCTGTTTACCACAACACTCAGCAAGGTCTCAAGTTTACGATGTTGTAAAGCGTGTGCCAAAATCGATCGGTCCTTTTTACCTGCTTGTCAATACGGATATTTAATGCGTCGGAACATGATTGCAGTAATGAAATTCATAAGAAAATTATTACCTCCGCTGAGTGTTGTGGTAAACAAGGCCATTGTAGCATCTTCCTTTGTCGTTCCGAAGAAGGCAAGACTCCACGGTCTAAATAATAATAATAATAATATTTATTTTATATTAACAACCTACATAGGTTATACAATTGTCATAGCGCCAAGTGTAAGATATAAATATATCACGTCATCATCATAATAACTTAAAACATGAAAATTAATATTAAACTAAATTAAAATACAATTTAAAATCAACATCCAGAAAATTAAAATTCAATTAAAATCAATTGATCGACACTGGAGGCGTTTACTTCGTGATACATTTTGAATTATAAATAAAACACTTTCTTTGTTAATATCACTCGATTTATTAGTAGCGACTATAGTTTCGATCACGTTCTGATCATTATCAAACTAAAAGTAATTTAGCTAACGAGAAACACATACATTTATACAGCGAGAAACAGTGGGGAATCGCATGCGTACAATGTATAGTTTTGTAATATATAAAAATGGTGTTTCCGTAAATAAATAAAATAAATAAATAAATATACTAGGTCGGTTTGTTCATTAAGTACGGAAATACCAGGATTACGTTTTGCTTTGTGTACCTCGAGAGATTCCAGTAAATCCATTTTATCCATTCAATTAAAATCAATTAAAATCAACATCAAAAAAATTGAAATACGATTAAAATCAACATCAAACAAATTAAAATACAATTAAAATCAACATCAATAATAATTGCCCCTCCGTACAATCGCTGATAAGGCGGTGGAGCCTATTCGTGGCGACATCGCTGAGTTTACGACAAATTTATCACAGTATAACAAACAGACTGTGCATGAACAATTTTTTCAAATATTAAATTGACTATTTTATTTTAAACGTGTTTAAAAAAAAAAGATTAATGATTAATCTGTGTATCTGCAATATTGCGTGTCTATGTATTTTTTTTTATATTCAAAGCAAAACTATTTATTCACGTGTGATCACATATAAAAGATTTTATTTATAGTATTGAGTGCGGTATACTGTTTTCAGATGTTGAAAGCAAATATTTATTGATATTCTGACAAGACTTGTTGCATGTAATATTTTTATTATAGTTATAGGTGTATATATTTTATAAAAAATCTTTTATATTATTACTATTATTATTAAATCAAGAAAGAAATAACTGGATTTTCTTTTACTTCCCGATTTTAACGCATTGTTCTATAGGCTACTCATTCTAAAGATGGAGTTGTAAAATACGCCCACGATCGCCAATGCGTCGTTCTTATTGGCCGATTCGAAAAATTGCGGGAAATCTGCAAGTCCAAATCACGCGGTAGAAATGCAAATGGCTGACGCGACGGTCAGCTGTTCGTAATCGATTCGAGTGTGCAACAATTTTCAATCAAGTTACAATTTTTTTAAATTTCTTTTTCGCAGGAATAGAATCCTAAAAAAAATCAGTTTACTTCACAAGACGTCGATCTTTCAAAATCATTTTGGATTCTGAATGCAACAATTTTCAATTGAGTTACGGATTTTTGAAAATTTCTATTTTTTCAATGTCGAACTCTCGAGCGCAATAAATTAAAAATTAATATAAAACGCGAGGATAAAATCCTACAAAAATTCAGTTAACTTCATAAGACGTCGATATTTCAAAATCATTTTGGATTTTGAGTATGCAGCAATTTTCAATCGAGTTACGAATTTTTGAAAATTTCTATTTTTTCAATGTCGAACTCTCGAGCGCAAAAATTTAAAAATTAATATAAAACGCAGGGATAAAATCTTACAAAAATTCAGTTTACTTCACAAGACGTCGATCTTTCAAAATCATTTTGGATTTTGAGTTTGCAACAATTTTCAGTCGAGTTACGAATTTTTTGTAAATTTCTATTTCTTCAATGTCGAACTCTCGAGCGCGAAAAATTAAAAATTAATATAAAAAACGCAGGGTTAAAATCCTACAAAAATTCAGTTCACTTCACAAGACGTCGATCTTTCAAAATCATTTTGTATTTTGAGTGTGCAACAATTTTCAGTCGAGTTACGAATTTTTGAAAATTTCTTTTTTTTCAATGCCGAACTCTCGAGCGCAAAATATTAAAAATTAATATAAAACGCAGGGATAAAATCCTACAAAAAAACAGTTTACTTTACAAGATGTTGATATTTCAAAATCATTTTGGATGTTGAGTATGCAACAATTGTCAATCGAGCTACGAATTTTTGAAAATTTCTTTTTTACTTTCTCCCTTACGAAGTACGAGAAAGTATTGTGATCGTGATTTTTTTTTCAAAATTTTTTTTTACGAAAATATCCGTTTTGGGGTCCCTAGATGCCATTTCAATAATTTCTGAAAAAAAAAATGTGTCTGTGTGTGTGTGTGTGTGTCTGTGTGTGTGTGTGTGTGTGTGTGTGTCTGTGCGCGTTGTATCTCAAAAACTAATAGGGCAATTGATATGAAACTTTGAACATACGTCTTATTTGATAATCCGAAGAACTGAAAAGCTTTTGGTAAAATTTCGTACACCGGAAGCGGGCGTTTACCTTAACAGTTTTTTGTTTTTTGCCAATATCTTCTTAAATATAAAAAATATCACAAAAACATTTAAACAAACATCGAATACAACAAATAAATGAATAGCTTTTGCTTGAAAATATTTTTCATAAAATCATTGCTATTCGAGAAAAAAATTTATAAATTTTTTTTAAATTTTTGGTTTATAATTATGAAACGATAATAGTTACAGCAATTTTATGTGAATAATAATTATAGAGAATGCCAAAATAAACAACTTCTAAAGAATAAGTATTTTCAAAATCTCGTTAGTTTTTGAGTAAACTGAGTTTTTGAATTTAATTTAATTAATTTTTCCGTTTCATGATTTTGACGTTTTAAACGTCAGTTTCATCCGAGTTTACGCAACGCTCGATGTACATTTAAAATATGATTTCAATTGAAAATAAACCCATGAAAACGTAAATATAAAGTCGGAGAAAGTAACATGATGGCCACATCACCATTTTTTTTAATGCTGTGTCGTAAGAAAGTGCCTCTGTTTTTTTTTATAGCCAGTAATAAAGCTATAAAAAATAAAAACCAGAATTGATTTTTTCGTTTTTTTTTTTTCGAATATCTCCGAAAGTAGTCGGAATATTTTATTTTGACCTTCACAATTACGACTACCTTAATCGACTAAACAACATGAACATGAATATTTTAAATTTCTTCATAAATTATTAAAATGCGCCTCTTGTTAACCAACTCTCTATCTCTTACAGTTATTCAGATAGCAATACTAATGCATCGAATTTGTAACACCCTGTAGAAACCACCATTGCAATCTTTGAAGCTCAATTTTAATTAAGAGCACATCCGTAACGAACGTTAAATAATTAAGGGCTGCTATAATACAACACACAAATAATATAAATAATAAATTTATACAACACCTGTGTTCGAGCCATTCACATTATTGTACATTATTGTATATAATATTATGTCAATTATATTCACCATATTGTAAATTTAAAAAAAAAATGGGTTCAGTCAGTATTTTTATAGTTGCCGTATGTATTTGTATGTGTATGAGTATTTCGTATTCTTTAAATTTTGTAATAATTACTGTGTATATTGTGCATTACAAATTAGAACCACTCTATATTTATTGTTGAAAACCTTGCCTGTGTATTTTGTTTCTGTATATTTTTGCACAAATTATTACTGAGTATAATTGCACGAAATAGCTTGGAACACCCTGTTGTTCTAAAACGTTTCGTTTGTTCACACTTTTGCATAGATCCTCACTGTGTTTATTGTTACTTGGAATAATGTGTATAATTAATTTTGCGATTAATTTATTACCCTTGTATGTGTATGTGTGTTTGTACACATCACTTCTTCTTATGATTATAAACACGGTTACTAACCAATTATTATAACACATTGTATTGTATCAAAAGTACTAACCTTTTGCAGATGTCCGGAGCATTTCGTTCCCTAATATTTGCCCGTTTTCCCTCCCGGTCGACGAACATCCGGCGCCACAATTATTATTTACGATTTCTTCACTTTGCAATGTATAACCAGCGGCAATGTTTTCAACCGTACTCTTCTTCCGTATTTACACTACACGTTCACCTAATACACTCACGATTATATCCAAAAAATACTCGAAATTCATTGAAAATAGCGAGACGCCACCGCGTTACAAAATGACAATGATTACCGTCGAGTGGCGGAGGGCCAGCGATACGTTTTTGTTTTTTTCGCTCTCGCCAAACTTAACAGCGTGCGTACATCAGGCGGCGGCGGCTTGCTTGTCTTCATTTGTTTATTTATCGATTAAATTGTAACGCTGGAGTAATAATTACGGTGTTCATTATTGTAAATATATCGAGTGATTAACAGTGCAAGTAATGTTTGTGAATGTGGAACCGTGCTGATACTACGGACACAGAACTGAACACCGTTGGAAGCTGCATTTGGAAGTTTTAAGGTTGGTGGTGTTTCTTAATAATTCTCGTATTATTGCAAATTGTTCTTGACGTGTTTCCATGTTTGTGCCGTACCTATTGACTGTATTATTGTATGATTAATGGTTACTTCTCGTACATTGGAAATAAATGGTATTATTGTTACGATGTCGCCGCTATATCTGGAATTAATTTATGTGATTAATTAATTTTAAAAATGTACGACTCGTTAATTTTTCCTTATACATATTATTGTTGTAAATTCTTTAAAAAAATCGAAAAATTAACCCTTTTCTTGCGCGAACTGGATGTATTAGGCATCTTATATGCGGGGCACAGATATACATACAAGTATGCAGGGGCGGACCGTGAGGTTTGGGGGCCCTGGGCTAACCTAAATAACCAATCCGGCTGATATTTTCTCAAAAAGAACTGCGAAATGGTTTCAAGAAAAAAAAATGGTGATGTGGCCATCATGTCACTTTCTCCGACTTGATGGTATCATTTATATTTACGCTTTCATGGTTTATTTTCTATTTAAATCATATTTTAAATGTACATCGAGCGTTTTGTAGACTCGGATGAAACTAACGTTTAAAACGTCAAAATTATAAGAAGGAAAAACTATACTTCAAATTCAAAAACTCAGTTTACTCAAAAACGAAAGAGATTTAGAAAAAAAACTTATTCTTTATAAGTTGTTCATTTTGGCATTCTCTACACACTTTTGGTTTATAATTATGAAACGATAATAGTTACAGCAAATTTATGTTAATAATAATTGTAGAGAATACTAAAATGAACAACTTATAAAGAATAAGTTTTTTTCGAAATCCCTTTAGTTTTTAAGTAAACTTGCAGTACAATTTTTCCATCTTTCATAATTTTGGCGTTTTAAACGTCAGTTTCATCCAAGTATACAAAACACTCGATGTACATTTAAATTGAAAATAAACCATGAAAGCGTAAATATAAATGATACTATTAAGTCGGAGAAAGTAACATGATGGCCACATCACCATTTTTTTTTATTTCTGTTTCTCCAATATCGAACTCTCGAGCGCAAAAAATTAAATTATAATTTAAAACGCAGGGATAAAATCCTACAAATATTCAGTTTACTTCACAAGAAGTCGATCTTTCCAAATAATTTTGGATTTTGAGTATACAACAATTTTCAGTCGAGTTACGAATGTTTGGAAATTTATTTTTTTCAATGTCAAACTCTCGAGCGTGAAAAATTAAAAATTAATATAAAAAACGTGGGGATAAAATCCTACAAAAATCCAGTTTACTTCACAAGGTGTCGATTTTTCAAAATAATTTTGGATTTTGAGTTTGCAACAATTTTCAATCGAGTTACGAATTTTTGAAAATTTCTATTTTTTCAATGTCGAACTCTCGAACGCAGAAAATTAAAAATTAATATTAAACGCCGGGATAAAATCCTACAAAAATTCAGTTTACTTCAAAAGACGTCGATCTTTCAAAATTATTTTGGATTTTGAGTTTGCAACAATTTTCAATCGAGTTATGAATTTTTGAAAATTTCTTGTTTTTCATGTCGAACTTTCGAGCGCAAAATAATGAAAAATTAATATGAAACGCAGGGATACAATCCTACAAAAATCCAGTTTACTTCACAAGACGTTGATCTTTCAAAATCATTTTGGATTTTGAGTATGCAACAATTTTCAGTCGAATTACGGATTTTTGAAAATTTCTACTTTTTTCAATGTCGAACTCTCGAACTCAGAAAAGTAAAAATTAATATAAAACGTGAGGATAAAATCCTACAAAAATGCAGTTTACTTCACAAGATAACGATCTTTCAAAATCATTTTGGATTTTGAGTTTGCAACAATTTTCAATCGAGTTATGGATTTTTGAAAATTTCTTTTTTTTACAATGTCGAACTCTCGAGCGCAAAAAAATAAAATTTAATATAAAACGCAAGAATAAAATCCTACAAAAATCCAGTTTACTTCACAAGACATAGATCTTTCAAAATCATTTTGGATTTTGAGTGTGCAACAATTTTCAATCGAGTTACGAATTTTTGAAAATTTCTTTTTTTTCAATGTCGAACTCTCGAGCGCAGAAAATTAAAAATTAATATAAAACGCGGGGATAAAATCCTACAAAAATCCAGTTTACTTCACAAGACGTTGATCTTTCAAAATCATTTTAGATTTTGAGTATACAACAATTTTCAGTCGAGTTACGCATTTTTGAAAATTTCTTTTTTTTCAATATCGAACTCTCGAGCGCAAAAAATTAAAATTTAATATAAAACGCACGGATAAAATCCTACAAAAATTCAGTTTATTCCACAAGACGTTGATCTTTCCAAATAATTTTGGATTTTGAGTATACAACAATTTTCAGTCGAGTTACAAATGTTTGAAAATTTATTTTTTCAATGTCAAACACTCGAGCGCGAAAAATTAAAAATTAATATAAAAAACGTGGGGATAAAATCCTACAAAAATCTAGTTTACTTCACAAGGCATCGATTTTTCAAAATAATTTTGGATTTTGAGTATGCAACAATTTTCAAACGCGTTATCTAAAGTTGCACTTTTTCTCGAGCGCTTAAAAAATATACAAACAATTTCCAGACACTTGAAATTTTCTAAATTTACTAAAACAATATATTACTTCAAGAAACTGTCAAAATCTGCAAACATCCCTTCACTAGATTTCCAGTTAATTCCACAAGAACAAAATTTGTAATTAACGAAAGTTGCACTTTTTCTCGAACGCTTAAAAAAATATAAAAACAATTTCCAGACACTTGAAATTTTCTAAATTTACTTAAACAATATATTACTCCATGATACTGTCAAAATCTGCAAACATCCCTTCACTAGATTTCGAGTTAATTCCACAAGAACAAAATTTGTAATTAACGAAAGTTGCACTTTTTCGCGAACGCTTAAAAAAATATAAAATCAATTTCCAGACACTTGAAATTTTCTAAATTTACTGAAACAATATATTACTTCATGATACTGTCAAAATCTGCAAACATCCCTTCACTAGATTTTGAGTTAATTCCACGAGAACAAAATTTGTAATTATCGAAAGTTGCACTTTTTCTCGGACGCTTAAAAAAATATAAAAACAATTTCCAGACACTTGAAATTTTCTAAATTTACTGAAACAATATATTACTTCAAGATACTGTCAAAATCTGCAAACATCCCTTCACTAGATTTCCAGTTAATTCCACAAGAACAAAATTTGTAATTAACGAAAGTTGCACTTTTTCGCGAACGCTTAAAAAAATATAAAATCAATTTCCAGACACTTGAAATTTTCTAAATTTACTGAAACAATATATTACTTCATGATACTGTCAAAATCTGCAAACATCCCTTCACTAGATTTCGAGTTAATTCCACAAGAACAAAATTTGTAATTAACGAAAGTTGCACTTTTTCGCGAACGCTTAAAAAAATATAAAATCAATTTCCAGACACTTGAAATTTTCTAAATTTACTGAAACAATATATTACTTCATGATACTGTCAAAATCTGCAAACATCCCTTCACTAGATTTCGAGTTAATTCCACAAGAACAAAATTTGTAATTATCGAAAGTTGCACTTTTTCTCGAAGGCTTAAAAAAATATAAAAACAATTTCCAGACACTTGAAATTTTCTAAATTTACTGAAACAATATATTACTTCATGATACTGTCAAAATCTGCAAACATCCCTTCACTAGATTTCGAGTTAATTCCACGAGAACAAAATTTGTAATTATCGAAAGTTGCACTTTTTCCCGAGCGCTTAAAAAAATATAAAAACAATTTCCAGACACTTGAAATTTTCTAAATTTACTGAAACAATATATTACTTCATGATACTGTCAAAATCTGCAAACATCCCTTCACTAGATTTTGAGTTAATTCCACGAGAACAAAATTTGTAATTATCGAAAGTTGCACTTTTTCTCGGACGCTTAAAAAAATATAAAAACAATTTTCAGACGCTTGAAATTTTCTAAATTTACTGAAACAATATATTACTTCAAGAAACTGTCAAAATCTGCAAACATCCCTTCACTAGATTTCCAGTTAATTCCACAAGAACAAAATTTGTAATTAACGAAAGTTGCACTTTTTCTCGAACGCTTAAAAAAATATAAAAACAATTTCCAGACACTTGAAATTTTCTAAATTTACTGAAACAATATATTACTCCATAATACTGTCAAAATCTGCAAACATCCCTTCACTAGATTTCGAGTTAATTCCACAAGAACAAAATTTGTAATTATCGAAAGTTGCACTTTTTCCCGAGCGCTTAAAAAAATATAAAAACAATTTCCAGACACTTGAAATTTTCTAAATTTACTGAAACAATATATTACTTCAAGATACTGTCAAAATCTGCAAACATCCCTTCACTAGATTTCGAGTTAATTCCACAAGAACAAAATTTGTAATTATCGAAAGTTGCAGGGGCGCTGTCAATGCCATCTTCAGGTCATGTATGAAATTCAATTGATCTACATTAACATAAAAATAGTTTCGTATCGAAATCTTCTCTAGTTTTTTTTACAATACATTCTTAAAAATTGGCTCCGAAATTATCCTGCGCCCTGAGCTGGTCACATGGGCTTAATCCGAGGCCAAAAAAAATCTTCCTCTTTAAGTGGCATCTCCTTTCAAAGGGTTTACTGGATGTTCTTTTATGCCATTTCCTTAAGATTACGCAGCCATGAGATTCTACGCCGATCCATGTTACGTCAGCCTAATATCTTCCTCTGCATGAAATTAAATTAATTAAATTTGATTAAAGACCAACAATTTTATTAAGAAAATTGGACAATCCCTACAACGAATTCAAAATAAACATCACTCTAGTATAATAGGCTCGTCGTGATCGTAATAAATATGCTCGACCGTAAGATCCTCCCCTTGTTTATACCTCTCCCCGACGATCCGAAGAAAATTCCACTTTTCGTCCATCTGCTCGTTCATCTTGCTAAACTCCTTCTTGATGAAATCCTGCAGACTGGCCATGTGGATCCTCATATGAACACGCAGCTGTTCCGCGTCCTTCTTTATGTCCGCCAAAATATCCTCCCTGAGTATATTCAGAATATCCTCATCCTCGGCCTGATTGATGAATTTATTATACAAAGATTTAAAGTCGTTTTCTTCGCGCAGCTTATCCGGAGATATCGTATCCGAGGTGAACACGCTCTCGTCAGATAGCACTTTCTTCGAATCAATTTCCGCGGGGGGTTTATTCGAAAACTTCACAAATCTAATCCGCGTAACGTGCGGCGACCATTTCAGCAAAGGCGTCAGCAAATTTTTCGTTTCGTATATGTAAACCGAACCGCGATCAGTACCCATAGCGATGTGCTTTCCATCAGGTGTTATGTCCATCGATGTTAAAGGAAACTGCAGATGTCCTCTGTAAATGCAGTTGTTTTTATTCAGATCGAACACGCAAAATTTGCTATCTTCCCCGGCCGTTAACATAAGCTCGTGTTTAACACTATAAATTATCCCGTTAATGCTCCCGAAATGGCACCTTTCTACGTACATGGGATTCGGCAGGTTGACGTTGAATTTAAACAGAGTCCCGTCTTTAGTTCCAACTGAAAAAATGCCACCAACAGTCGGATGAAAACAAAGTATGGAAGGCTGGCTACCAACCGTGTAACTGCAGCTTTCATTTCCTTCCATAATATTCAGCAGTGAAATCGTACCATCCGCACACGCCACCGCCAGGAACTCATCGTTGACATTAAAATCCAGATGTGTTACGGCCGCCGGTACGGTAAACAATTTCACTATTGATTTAGTGCTGGTATCGTACAACGCGACCGTGGATGACGATGTTCCTATCGCCACGACTTTCTTGGTGTTTCTTTGAAAAGTGACGGCGGTCGCGTGATCGATGGCGGTGACCACGTGTATGGGTTTGATGTTGTTGATGTCCCTCAAGTTGAGGATTTCGGGTCGGCCGCCGTCTTGTAAGTAGATCATAAAATTATTACCCTTGCTCCACGACAGGCTCACGATTTCCGATGTGATGCTCAGGTTGTAGGGCTCGTCCAAACCGTCCTCGGGCCATTGGTGGAATTTTAACTCGGTCGAAGCAGTGACAAACATGTCCACTAATGCACTTGTAATTTCCAAACCACTCTTAATAAAATGTCGCTCTGCTACTATTCAATGGATCACTCGACGTTAATGACTGATGTGGGTGACATGTTCGTGCTTGATTTATCTCGTGGCGTATTTCTAATCGAGGAAAGTTTACTTTTTAAGGTAAACCTAATTATCAAAGATTGTAAACAATTAGCTATTGTGGCGATCCGCGCCCGGGCGCGAAAGACGCTCGCCACTAGGGTAACGCATATCGCACGTTAATTTGATTTTAATTTTGATGGAAAATTCTGAAAAACCAGAGATAACATGTTCTTGGATTTGTCTTTTGTTTTATAGCTATATGTGCCTAGAATATGTTCTGAAAAATGTATAAAGATTTACTAAGGGAATTTCAGGAAAATGATGACAAACAAGTGGAAAGTGCGCATTTTGCAAAATAGCAATTTTGATGGAAAATTCTGAAAAACCAGCGATAACATGTTCTTGGATTTGTCTTTTATTTTATAGCTATATGTGCCTAGAATATGTTCAAAAAAATGTATAAAGATTTACTAAGGGAATTTCAGGAAAATGATGACAAACAAGTGGAAAGTGCGCATTTTGCAAAATAGCAATTTTGATGGAAAATTCTGAAAAACCAGAGATAACATGTTCTTGGATTTGTCTTTTATTTTATAGCTATATGTGCCTAGAATATGTTCAAAAAAATGTATAAAGATTTACTAAGGGAATTTCAGGAAAATGATGACAAACAAGTGGAAAGTGCGCATTTTGCAAAATAGCAATTTTGATGGAAAATTCTGAAAAACCAGCGATAACATGTTCTTGGATTTGTCTTTTGTTTTATAGCTATATATGCCTAGAATATGTTCTGAAAAATGTATAAAGATTTACTAAGGGAATTTCAGGAAAATGATGACAAACAAGTGGAAAGTGCGCATTTTGCAAAATAGCAATTTTGATGGAAAATTCTGAAAAACCAGAGATAACATGTTCTTGGATTTGTCTTTTGTTTTATAGCTATATATGCCTAGAATATGTTCTGAAAAATGTATAAAGATTTACTAAAGGTATTTCAGGAAAATGATGACAAACAAGTGGAAAGTGCGCATTTTGCAAAATAGCAATTTTGATGGAAAATTCTGAAAAACCAGAGATAACATGGTCTTGGATTTGTCTTTTGTTTTATAGCTATATGTGCCTAGAATATGTTCTGAAAAATGTATAAAGATTTACTAAAAGTATTTCAGGAAAATGATGACAAACAAGTGGAAAGTGCGCATTTTGCAAAACAGCAATTTTGATGGAAAATTCTGAAAAACCAGAGATAACATGGTCTTGGATTTGTCTTTTGTTTTATAGCTATATATGCCTAGAATATGTTCTGAAAAATGTATAAAGATTTACTAAGGGTATTTCAGGAAAATGATGACAAACAAGTGGAAAGTGCGCATTTTGCAAAACAGCAATTTTGATGGAAAATTCTGAAAAACCAAAGATAACATGGTCTTGGATTTGTCTTTTGTTTTATAGCTATATGTGCCTAGAATATGTTCTGAAAAATGTATAAAGATTTACTAAGGGAATTTCAGGAAAATGATGACAAACTAGTGGAAAGTGCGCATTTTGCAAAACAGCAATTTTGATGGAAAATTCTGAAAAACTAGAGATGACATGTTCTTGGATTTGTCTTTTGTTTTATAGCTATATATGCCTAGAATATGTTCTGAAAAATGTATAAAGATTTACTAAGGGTATTTCAGGAAAATGATGACAAACAAATGGAAAGTGCGCATTTTGCAAAATAGCAATTTTGATGGAAAATTCTGAAAAACCAGCGATAACATGTTCTTGGATTTGTCTTTTGTTTTATAGCTATATATGCCTAGAATATGTTCTGAAAAATGTATAAAGATTTACTAAGGGTATTTCAGGAAAATGATGACAAACAAATGGAAAGTGCGCATTTTGCAAAACAGCAATTTTGATGGAAAATTCTGAAAAACCAGAGATAACATGGTCTTGGATTTGTCTTTTGTTTTATAGCTATATGTGCCTAGAATATGTTCTGAAAAATGTATAAAGATTTACTAAAAGTATTTCAGGAAAATGATGACAAACAAGTGGAAAGTGCGCATTTTGCAAAACAGCAATTTTGATGGAAAATTCTGAAAAACCAGAGATAACATGGTCTTGGATTTGTCTTTTGTTTTATAGCTATATATGCCTAGAATATGTTCTGAAAAATGTATAAAGATTTACTAAGGGTATTTCAGGAAAATGATGACAAACAAGTGGAAAGTGCGCATTTTGCAAAACAGCAATTTTGATGGAAAATTCTGAAAAACCAAAGATAACATGGTCTTGGATTTGTCTTTTGTTTTATAGCTATATGTGCCTAGAATATGTTCTGAAAAATGTATAAAGATTTACTAAGGGAATTTCAGGAAAATGATGACAAACTAGTGGAAAGTGCGCATTTTGCAAAACAGCAATTTTGATGGAAAATTCTGAAAAACTAGAGATGACATGTTCTTGGATTTGTCTTTTGTTTTATAGCTATATGTGCCTAGAATATGTTCTGAAAAATGTATAAAGATTTACTAAAAGTATTTCAGGAAAATGATGACAAACAAGTGGAAAGTGCGCATTTTGCAAAACAGCAATTTTGATGGAAAATTCTGAAAAACCAGAGATAACATGGTCTTGGATTTGTCTTTTGTTTTAAAGCTATATGCGCCTAGAATATTTTCTGAAAAATGTATAAAGATTCATTAAGGAAATTTCAGGAAAATAATGACAAACAAGCGGAAAGTGCGCATTTTGCAAAATAGCAATTTTGATGGAGAATTCTGAAAAACCAGAGACAACATGTTCTTGGATTTGTCTTTTGTTTTATAGCTATATGTGCCTAGAATATGTTCTGAAAAATGTATAAAGATTTACTAAAAGTATTTCAGGAAAATGATGACAAACAAGTGGAAAGTGCGCATTTTGCAAAACAGCAATTTTGATGGAAAATTCTGAAAAACTAGAGATAACATGTTCTTGGATTTGTCTTTTGTTTTATAGCTATATATGCCTAGAATATGTTCTGAAAAATGTATAAAGATTTACTAAGGGTATTTCAGGAAAATGATGACAAACAAGTGGAAAGTGCGCATTTTGCAAAACAGCAATTTTGATGGAAAATTCTGAAAAACTAGAGATAACATGTTCTTGGATTTGTCTTTTGTTTTATAGCTATATATGCCTAGAATATGTTCTGAAAAATGTATAAAGATTTACTAAGGGTATTTCAGGAAAATGATGACAAACAAGTGGAAAGTGCGCATTTTGCAAAACAGCAATTTTGATGGAAAATTCTGAAAAACCAAAGATAACATGGTCTTGGATTTGTCTTTTGTTTTATAGCTATATGTGCCTAGAATATGTTCTGAAAAATGTATAAAGATTTACTAAGGGAATTTCAGGAAAATGATGACAAACTAGTGGAAAGTGCGCATTTTGAAAAACAGCAATTTTGATGGAAAATTCTGAAAAACTAGAGATAACATGTTCTTGGATTTGTCTTTTGTTTTATAGCTATATGTGCCTAGAATATGTTCTGAAAAATGTATAAAGATTTACTAAGGGAATTTCAGGAAAATGATGACAAACTAGTGGAAAGTGCGCATTTTGCAAAATAGCAATTTTGATGGAAAATTCTGAAAAACCAAAGATAACATGGTCTTGGATTTGTCTTTTGTTTTATAGCTATATGTGCCTAGAATATGTTCTGAAAAATGTATAAAGATTTACTAAGGGAATTTCAGGAAAATGATGACAAACTAGTGGAAAGTGCGCATTTTGAAAAACAGCAATTTTGATGGAAAATTCTGAAAAACTAGAGATGACATGTTCTTGGATTTGTCTTTTGTTTTATAGCTATATGTGCCTAGAATATGTTCTGATAAATGTATAAAGATTTACTAAGGGAATTTCAGGAAAACGATGACAAACAAGTGGAAAGTGCGCATTTTGCAAAACAGCAATTTTGATGGAAAATTCTGAAAAACTAGAGATAACATGTTCTTGGATTTGTCGTTTGTTTTATAGCTATATGTGCCTAGAATATGTTCTGAAAAATGTATAAAGATTTACTAAGGGAATTTCAGGAAAATGATGACAAACAAGTGGAAAGTGCGCATTTTGCAAAATAGCAATTTTGATGGAAAATTCTGAAAAACTAGAGATGACATGTTCTTGGATTTGTCTTTTGTTTTATAGCTATATGTGCCTAGAATATGTTCTGAAAAATGTATAAAGATTTACTAAGGGAATTTCAGGAAAATGATGACAAACTAGTGGAAAGTGCGCATTTTGAAAAACAGCAATTTTGATGGAAAATTCTGAAAAACTAGAGATAACATGGTCTTGGATTTGTCTTTTGTTTTATAGCTATATGTGCCTAGAATATGTTCTGAAAAATGTATAAAGATTTACTAAGGGAATTTCAGGAAAATGATGACAAACTAGTGGAAAGTGCGCATTTTGAAAAACAGCAATTTTGATGGAAAATTCTGAAAAACTAGAGATGACATGTTCTTGGATTTGTCTTTTGTTTTATAGCTATATGTGCCTAGAATATGTTCTGATAAATGTATAAAGATTTACTAAGGGAATTTCAGGAAAACGATGACAAACAAGTGGAAAGTGCGCATTTTGCAAAACAGCAATTTTGATGGAAAATTCTGAAAAACTAGAGATAACATGTTCTTGGATTTGTCGTTTGTTTTATAGCTATATGTGCCTAGAATATGTTCTGATAAATGTATAAAGATTTACTAAGGGAATTTCAGGAAAATGATGACAAACTAGTGGAAAGTGCGCATTTTGAAAAACAGCAATTTTGATGGAAAATTCTGAAAAACTAGAGATAACATGGTCTTGGATTTGTCTTTTGTTTTATAGCTATATGTGCCTAGAATATGTTCTGAAAAATGTATAAAGATTTACTAAGGGAATTTCAGGAAAATGATGACAAACTAGTGGAAAGTGCGCATTTTGAAAAACAGCAATTTTGATGGAAAATTCTGAAAAACTAGAGATGACATGTTCTTGGATTTGTCTTTTGTTTTATAGCTATATGTGCCTAGAATATGTTCTGATAAATGTATAAAGATTTACTAAGGGAATTTCAGGAAAACGATGACAAACAAGTGGAAAGTGCGCATTTTGCAAAACAGCAATTTTGATGGAAAATTCTGAAAAACTAGAGATAACATGTTCTTGGATTTGTCGTTTGTTTTATAGCTATATGTGCCTAGAATATGTTCTGATAAATGTATAAAGATTTACTAAGGGAATTTCAGGAAAACGATGACAAACAAGTGGAAAGTGCGCATTTTGCAAAACAGCAATTTTGATGGAAAATTCTGAAAAACTAGAGATGACATGTTCTTGGATTTGTCTTTTGTTTTATAGCTATATGTGCCTAGAATATGTTCTGATAAATGTATAAAGATTTACTAAGGGAATTTCAGGAAAACGATGACAAACAAGTGGAAAGTGCGCATTTTGCAAAACAGCAATTTTGATGGAAAATTCTGAAAAACTAGAGATAACATGTTCTTGGATTTGTCGTTTGTTTTATAGCTATATGTGCCTAGAATATGTTCTGAAAAATGTATAAAGATTTACTAAGGGAATTTCAGGAAAATGATGACAAACAAGTGGAAAGTGCGCATTTTGCAAAATAGCAATTTTGATGGAAAATTCTGAAAAACCAGAGATAACATGTTCTTGGATTTGTCTTTTGTTTTATAGCTATATATGCCTAGAATATGTTCTGAAAAATGTATAAAGATTTACTAAGGGTATTTCAGGAAAATGATGACAAACAAGTGGAAAGTGCGCATTTTGAAAAACAGCAATTTTGATGGAAAATTCTGAAAAACCAGCGATAACATGTTCTTGGATTTGTCTTTTGTTTTATAGCTATATATGCCTAGAATATGTTCTGATAAATGTATAAAGATTTACTAAGGGAATTTCAGGAAAACGATGACAAACAAGTGGAAAGTGCGCATTTTGCAAAACAGCAATTTTGATGGAAAATTCTGAAAAACTAGAGATAACATGTTCTTGGATTTGTCTTTTGTTTTATAGCTATATGTGCCTAGAATATGTTCTGAAAAATGTATAAAGATTTACTAAGGGAATTTCAGGAAAATGATGACAAACTAGTGGAAAGTGCGCATTTTGAAAAACAGCAATTTTGATGGAAAATTCTGAAAAACTAGAGATAACATGGTCTTGGATTTGTCTTTTGTTTTATAGCTATATGTGCCTAGAATATGTTCTGAAAAATGTATAAAGATTTACTAAGGGAATTTCAGGAAAATGATGACAAACTAGTGGAAAGTGCGCATTTTGCAAAACAGCAATTTTGATGGAAAATTCTGAAAAACTAGAGATAACATGGTCTTGGATTTGTCTTTTGTTTTATAGCTATATGTGCCTAGAATATGTTCTGAAAAATGTATAAAGATTTACTAAGGGAATTTCAGGAAAATGATGACAAACTAGTGGAAAGTGCGCATTTTGAAAAACAGCAATTTTGATGGAAAATTCTGAAAAACTAGAGATAACATGGTCTTGGATTTGTCTTTTGTTTTATAGCTATATGTGCCTAGAATATGTTCTGATAAATGTATAAAGATTTACTAAGGGAATTTCAGGAAAACGATGACAAACAAGTGGAAAGTGCGCATTTTGCAAAACAGCAATTTTGATGGAAAATTCTGAAAAACTAGAGATAACATGTTCTTGGATTTGTCTTTTGTTTTATAGCTATATGTGCCTAGAATATGTTCTGAAAAATGTATAAAGATTTACTAAGGGAATTTCAGGAAAATGATGACAAACTAGTGGAAAGTGCGCATTTTGAAAAACAGCAATTTTGATGGAAAATTCTGAAAAACTAGAGATAACATGGTCTTGGATTTGTCTTTTGTTTTATAGCTATATGTGCCTAGAATATGTTCTGAAAAATGTATAAAGATTTACTAAGGGAATTTCAGGAAAATGATGACAAACTAGTGGAAAGTGCGCATTTTGAAAAACAGCAATTTTGATGGAAAATTCTGAAAAACTAGAGATGACATGTTCTTGGATTTGTCTTTTGTTTTATAGCTATATGTGCCTAGAATATGTTCTGATAAATGTATAAAGATTTACTAAGGGAATTTCAGGAAAACGATGACAAACAAGTGGAAAGTGCGCATTTTGCAAAACAGCAATTTTGATGGAAAATTCTGAAAAACTAGAGATAACATGTTCTTGGATTTGTCGTTTGTTTTATAGCTATATGTGCCTAGAATATGTTCTGATAAATGTATAAAGATTTACTAAGGGAATTTCAGGAAAACGATGACAAACAAGTGGAAAGTGCGCATTTTGCAAAACAGCAATTTTGATGGAAAATTCTGAAAAACTAGAGATGACATGTTCTTGGATTTGTCTTTTGTTTTATAGCTATATGTGCCTAGAATATGTTCTGATAAATGTATAAAGATTTACTAAGGGAATTTCAGGAAAACGATGACAAACAAGTGGAAAGTGCGCATTTTGCAAAACAGCAATTTTGATGGAAAATTCTGAAAAACTAGAGATAACATGTTCTTGGATTTGTCGTTTGTTTTATAGCTATATGTGCCTAGAATATGTTCTGAAAAATGTATAAAGATTTACTAAGGGAATTTCAGGAAAATGATGACAAACAAGTGGAAAGTGCGCATTTTGCAAAATAGCAATTTTGATGGAAAATTCTGAAAAACCAGAGATAACATGTTCTTGGATTTGTCTTTTGTTTTATAGCTATATATGCCTAGAATATGTTCTGAAAAATGTATAAAGATTTACTAAGGGTATTTCAGGAAAATGATGACAAACAAGTGGAAAGTGCGCATTTTGAAAAACAGCAATTTTGATGGAAAATTCTGAAAAACCAGCGATAACATGTTCTTGGATTTGTCTTTTGTTTTATAGCTATATATGCCTAGAATATGTTCTGAAAAATGTATAAAGATTTACTAAGGGTATTTCAGGAAAATGATGACAAACAAATGGAAAGTGCGCATTTTGCAAAATAGCAATTTTGATGGAAAATTCTGAAAAACCAGCGATAACATGTTCTTGGATTTGTCTTTTGTTTTATAGCTATATATGCCTAGAATATGTTCTGAAAAATGTATAAAGATTTACTAAGGGTATTTCAGGAAAATGATGACAAACAAGTGGAAAGTGCGCATTTTGCAAAATAGCAATTTTGATGGAAAATTCTGAAAAACCAGCGATAACATGTTCTTGGATTTGTCTTTTGTTTTATAGCTATATGTGCCTAGAATATGTTCTGAAAAATGTATAAAGATTTACTAAGGGAATTTCAGGAAAATGATGACAAACAAATGGAAAGTGCGCATTTTGCAAAATAGCAATTTTGATGGAAAATTCTGAAAAACCAGAGATAACATGTTCTTGGATTTGTCTTTTGTTTTATAGCTATATGTGCCTAGAATATGTTCTGAAAAATGTATAAAGATTTACTAAGGGTATTTCAGGAAAATGATGACAAACAAGTGGAAAGTGCGCATTTTGAAAAACAGCAATTTTGATGGAAAATTCTGAAAAACCAGCGATAACATGTTCTTGGATTTGTCTTTTGTTTTATAGCTATATATGCCTAGAATATGTTCTGAAAAATGTATAAAGATTTACTAAGGGTATTTCAGGAAAATGATGACAAACAAGTGGAAAGTGCGCATTTTGCAAAATAGCAATTTTGATGGAAAATTCTGAAAAACCAGAGATAACATGTTCTTGGATTTGTCTTTTGTTTTATAGCTATATATGCCTAGAATATGTTCTGAAAAATGTATAAAGATTTACTAAGGGTATTTCAGGAAAATGATGACAAACAAATGGAAAGTGCGCATTTTGCAAAATAGCAATTTTGATGGAAAATTCTGAAAAACCAGCGATAACATGTTCTTGGATTTGTCTTTTGTTTTATAGCTATATGTGCCTAGAATATGTTCAGAAAAATGTATAAAGATTTACTAAGGGAATTTCAGGAAAATGATGACAAACAAGTGGAAAGTGCGCATTTTGCAAAATAGCAATTTTGATGGAAAATTCTGAAAAACCAGAGATAACATGTTCTTGGATTTGTCTTTTGTTTTATAGCTATATATGCCTAGAATATGTTCTGAAAAATGTATAAAGATTTACTAAGGGTATTTCAGGAAAATGATGACAAACAAGTGGAAAGTGCGCATTTTGAAAAACAGCAATTTTGATGGAAAATTCTGAAAAACCAGCGATAACATGTTCTTGGATTTGTCTTTTGTTTTATAGCTATATATGCCTAGAATATGTTCTGAAAAATGTATAAAGATTTACTAAGGGTATTTCAGGAAAATGATGACAAACAAATTGAAAGTGCGCATTTTGCAAAATAGCAATTTTGATGGAAAATTCTGAAAAACCAGCGATAACATGTTCTTGGATTTGTCTTTTGTTTTATAGCTATATATGCCTAGAATATGTTCTGAAAAATGTATAAAGATTTACTAAGGGTATTTCAGGAAAATGATGACAAACAAATGGAAAGTGCGCATTTTGCAAAATAGCAATTTTGATGGAAAATTCTGAAAAACCAGCGATAACATGTTCTTGGATTTGTCTTTTGTTTTATAGCTATATATGCCTAGAATATGTTCTGAAAAATGTATAAAGATTTACTAAGGGTATTTCAGGAAAATGATGACAAACAAATGGAAAGTGCGCATTTTGCAAAATAGCAATTTTGATGGAAAATTCTGAAAAACCAGAGATAACATGGTCTTGGATTTGTCTTTTGTTTTATAGCTATATGTGCCTAGAACATGTTCTGAAAAATGTATAAAGATTTACTAAGGGTATTTCAGGAAAATGATGACAAACAAATGGAAAGTGCGCATTTTGCAAAATAGCAATTATGATGGAAAATTCTGAAAAACCAGCGATAACATGTTCTTGGATTTGTCTTTTGTTTTATAGCTATATATGCCTAGAATATGTTCTGAAAAATGTATAAAGATTTACTAAGGGTATTTCAGGAAAATGATGACAAACAAATGGAAAGTGCGCATTTTGCAAAATAGCAATTTTGATGGAAAATTCTGAAAAACCAGCGATAACATGTTCTTGGATTTGTCTTTTGTTTTATAGCTATATGTGCCTAGAATATGTTCTGAAAAATGTATAAAGATTTACTAAAAGTATTTCAGGAAAATGATGACAAACAAGTGGAAAGTGCGCATTTTGCAAAACAGCAATTTTGATGGAAAATTCTGAAAAACCAGAGATAACATGGTCTTGGATTTGTCTTTTGTTTTATAGCTATATGTGCCTAGAATATGTTCTGAAAAATGTATAAAGATTTACTAAAAGTATTTCAGGAAAATGATGACAAACAAGTGGAAAGTGCGCATTTTGCAAAACAGCAATTTTGATGGAAAATTCTGAAAAACCAGAGATAACATGTTCTTGGATTTGTCTTTTGTTTTATAGCTATATGTGCCTAGAATATGTTCTGAAAAATGTATAAAGATTCATTAAGGAAATTTCAGGAAAATAATGACAAACAAGCGGAAAGTGCGCATTTTGCAAAATAGCAATTTTGATGGAGAATTCTGAAAAACCAGAGACAACATGTTCTTGGATTTGTCTTTTGTTTTATAGCTATATATGCCTAGAATATGTTCTGAAAAATGTATAAATATTTACTAAGGGTATTTCAGGAAAATGATGACAAACAAGTGGAAAGTGCGCATTTTGCAAAATAGCAATTTTGATGGAAAATTCTGAAAAACCAGAGATAACATGTTCTTGGATTTGTCTTTTGTTTTATAGCTATATATGCCTAGAATATGTTCTGAAAAATGTATAAAGATTTACTAAGGGTATTTCAGGAAAATGATGACAAACAAGTGGAAAGTGCGCATTTTGCAAAACAGCAATTTTGATGGAAAATTCTGAAAAACCAGAAATAACATGGTCTTGGATTTGTCTTTTGTTTTATAGCTATATGTGCCTAGAACATGTTCTGAAAAATGTATAAAGATTTACTAAGGGTATTTCAGGAAAATGATGACAAACAAATGGAAAGTGCGCATTTTGCAAAATAGCAATTATGATGGAAAATTCTGAAAAACCAGCGATAACATGTTCTTGGATTTGTCTTTTGTTTTATAGCTATATATGCCTAGAATATGTTCTGAAAAATGTATAAAGATTTACTAAGGGTATTTCAGGAAAATGATGACAAACAAATGGAAAGTGCGCATTTTGCAAAATAGCAATTTTGATGGAAAATTCTGAAAAACCAGCGATAACATGTTCTTGGATTTGTCTTTTGTTTTATAGCTATATGTGCCTAGAATATGTTCTGAAAAATGTATCAAGATTTACTAAGGGAATTTCAGGAAAATGATGTCAATCAAGAGGAAAGTGAGCATTTTGTAAAGCAGCAAAATTGATGAAAAATTCCGAAAAGTCAGTGACAATCTGATATTAGATTTTATAGCTACATATACCTGAGATGTTTCCTGATAAATGTATTAATGAGGTACAGGAAAATTACAGCTGATTAAATCTTTCATGATCTTAATGGTTTTTCATTTATATTCGGCCAAATACTTTACACTAATTGTATAATCCATGTCATGTAAGTTACTCCAAATGTTTTAAAATTAATTCAAATTTCGAAAATTCGACCATCCTCGGCTGGACACAAAGCCGGAAAATCTGATTGCGTATTTACCTTCAATCGAGTACGGGAACGTCACATACGTCAGTAACCAAAATTAAAAAGTCTGTCACACGTCGGTATCGGGAGGAACTTTTCAAAATCGTAAGATACAAATTGCAAGTGTATTTGTTGAAAATGTTTGTAACGGCATCAAACGTACTAAAATTCCACCAATGGCCCGAGGAGGGCTTCGCCGAACTTTACGACAGCACCATCACCTCGGCGATCGTGAGCCTCTCGTGGAGCAAAGACAACAACTTCCTGATATACCTGCAAGAAGGGGGCAGACTGGAGATATTGAGCTTGAAGGATATCACCAACATCAAAGTGATACACGTGGTCACGGCCATCGATAAGGCCAGCGCGGTCACTTTTCAAAGGGGCACCAAACGGGTCGTGGGGATCGGAACGAGTTTGGCCACAGTCGCGCTGTACGACACAAGAAGTAAATCGATCATGAAATTGTTCAACGTAACGGCCGCTGTTACTCATTTGGATTTTAATTCAACGGATGAATACCTGGCGGTGGCTTGCGAGAACGGCACGATTTCCTTGTTGAATATTAACGATGGAAACGAAAGCTGCAGCTATACAGTTGGCTGTCTGCCTTCGGAACTTTGCTTTCATCCAACTCACGCTGAGGTTTTCGCGGTTGGAACCAAAGATGGGACTTTGTTTAAATTCAATATCACCGAGCCGAATCCTACGCATGTGGAACGGTGCCATTTCGGGAGTATCAATGGAATAGTTTTTAGTATTAAACACGACTTTTTGATAACAGTCGGTGAAGATTACAACTTCTGCGCTCGGGATATGAATACAAACTTTTGCGTTTACAGAGGCCATCTGCAGTTTCCTTTAACATCAGTGGATATAACGCCGGATGGAAAGCACATGGCCATAGGTACTGATCGCGGCGCGGTTTACATTTACGAAACGAAAAATTTACTAACCCCGCTGTTGAAATGGTGGCCGCATACTGAAAGAGTTAAACGGATCAAATTCACCAATAGGTGCCCAGTGGATATGGCACTG
The DNA here is from genome assembly GCA_910593695.2 of Ocypus olens. NCBI lineage: Eukaryota > Metazoa > Arthropoda > Insecta > Coleoptera > Staphylinidae > Ocypus > Ocypus olens. The sequence goes on from OU343049.1 coordinate 1,035,820, forward strand.
AAACCGGCGCAGTCCGAAGAAAACGTAAGCACCACGGAGAGCGCGATACCTCCGGATAAGCTGCGCGAAGATAACGAATTTAATTGTCTGTACAACAAGTTCGTCAACAAATCCGAAGATGAGGATTTCCTCAACGTGCTCAGGGACGATATGCTGGCGAATTTCAGACGTGACGCGGCTCAACTCCATATACAAATGAAGGTCCACATGGCCAGTCTTCAGGATTTCATTAAAAAAGAATTTGATAAAATGGCCGAAGAAATGGACGAGAAATGGAACGTGTTACGCCTGGTGGCGGAAAGGTATAAACAAGTGGAAGATGCCGGTAAAGATGATGTGTTTTATTTAAACGACGAACCCGTAGTTTTGGAATAATATTCATCTTAATTTTTTTTTCATCGCTGCTTTTGTACGAAATAAAAATTTATTTTCCCAAATTTATAAATAAACATCGACGTGAACATGCAGATATTTTGGAAGGATATTCCAATGCCGGGCCATTTATTCTCCAATTTCTCATTGTGAGCGATTGATGCACAGGTAAAACGCACCGGTTAGTGTTGAAAAACTTTTCCGCGCCATACATGATGAATAAGCATTTTCTTCCTACACTGATTACTCTTATAGAGGAAGCAAATATTTCGTTGGTGTTTCGGTAAAATTTTTTTCCGTTACCCCGCCGCCGAACTTCTACGAGCCGCCACTGCTATCGAGTACATAAATTAAATAATTAGGTAGGCTTCTGTTTGATTTGATTACTGTAAAAAATACTGTGAGATATGTCTAGTATTTTCCAGTATGTCAAAAATACAATATTTCTGGATGCATTTGGGAAATTTGAAGCTAATTCTGGCAGTCACTATTTTTTTAGAATTTTTTAAATCAGAACATGCAAATTTCGTTTTTCTAAAAATCAAGTTTCAAGTGTTCACATTTTGTTTCCAGTGGGGGTACGTTGATCATTTTTCAGTATGTTAAAAATACAATATTTCTGGATGCATTTGGGAAATTTGAAGCTAATTCTGGTAGTCACTATTTTTTTGGAATTTTTTAAATCACAACATGCAAATTTCGTTTTTCTAAAAATCAAGTTTCGAGTGTTCACATTTTGTTTCCAGTGGGGGTACGTCGATCATTTTCCAGTATGTTAAAAATACAATATTTCTGGATGCATTTGGGAAATTTGAAGCTAAGTCTGGCAGCCACAATTTTTTTGGAATTTTTTAAATCACAACATGCAAATTTCGTTTTTCTAAAAATCAAGTTTCAAGTGTTCACATTTTGTTTCCAGTGGGGGTACGTCGATAATATTCCAGTATGTTAAAAATACAATATTTCTGGATGCATTTGGGAAATTTGAAGCTAATTCTGTCAGTCACTATTTTTTTGGAATTTTTTAAATCACAAGATGCAAATTTCGTTTTTCTAAAAATCAAGTTTCGAGTGTTGACATTTTGTTTCCAGTGGGGGTACGTCGATAATTTTCCAGTATGTTAAAAATACAATATTTCTAGATGCATTTGGGAAATTTGAAGCTAATTCTGGCAGTCACTATTTTTTTGGAATTTTTTAAATCACAACATGCAAATTTCGTTTTTCTAAAAATCAAGTTTCAAGTGTTCACATTTTGTTTCCAGTGGGGGTACGTCGATAATTTTCCAGTATGTTAAAAATACAATATTTCTAGATGCATTTGGGAAATTTGAAGCTAATTCTGGCAGTCACTATTTTTTTGGAATTTTTTAAATCACAACATGCAAATTTCGTTTTTCTAAAAATCAAGTTTCAAGTGCTCACATTTTATTTCCAGTGGGGGTACGTTGATCATTTTTCAGTATGTTAAAAATACTATATTTATAGATGGATTTGAGAAGTTTGAAGCTTATTCTGGTAGTCACTATTTTTTTAGAATTTTTAAATCACAAGATGCAAATTTCGTTTTTTTAAAAATCAAGTTTCGAGTGTTCACATTTTGTTTCCAGTGGGGGTACGTCGATCATTTTCCAGTATGTTAAAAATACAATATTTCTGGATGCATTTGGGAAATTTGAAGCTAATTCTGGCAGCCACTATTTTTTTAGAATTTTTTAAATCACAACATGCAAATTTCGTTTTTCTAAAAATCAAGTTTCAAGTGTTCACATTTTGTTTCCAGTGGGGGTACGTCGATAATTTTCCAGTATGTTAAAAATACAATATTTCTAGATGCATTTGGGAAATTTGAAGCTAATTCTGGCAGTCACTATTTTTTTGGAATTTTTTAAATCACAACATGCAAATTTCGTTTTTCTAAAAATCAAGTTTCAAGTGCTCACATTTTATTTCCAGTGGGGGTACGTTGATCATTTTTCAGTATGTTAAAAATACTATATTTATAGATGGATTTGAGAAGTTTGAAGCTTATTCTGGTAGTCACTATTTTTTTAGAATTTTTAAATCACAAGATGCAAATTTCGTTTTTTTAAAAATCAAGTTTCGAGTGTTCACATTTTGTTTCCAGTGGGGGTACGTCGATCATTTTCCAGTATGTTAAAAATACAATATTTCTGGATGCATTTGGGAAATTTGAAGCTAATTCTGGCAGCCACTATTTTTTTAGAATTTTTTAAATCACAACATGCAAATTTCGTTTTTCTAAAAATCAAGTTTCAAGTGTTCACATTTTGTTTCCAGTGGGGGTACGTCGATAATTTTCCAGTATGTTAAAAATACAATATTTCTAGATGCATTTGGGAAATTTGAAGCTAATTCTGGCAGTCACTATTTTTTTGGAATTTTTTAAATCAGAACATGCAAATTTCGTTTTTCTAAAAATCAAGTTTCAAGTGTTCACATTTTGTTTCCAGTGGGGGTACGTCGATAATTTTCCAGTATGTTAAAAATGCAATATTTCTGGATGCATTTGGGAAATTTGAAGCTAATTCTGTCAGTCACTATTTTTTTGGAATTTTTTAAATCACAAGATGCAAATTTCGTTTTTCTAAACATCAAGTTTCGAGTGTTCACTTTTTGTTTCCAGTGGGGGTACGTCGATCATTTTCCAGTATGTTAAAAATGCAATATTTCTGGATGCATTTGGGAAATTTAAAGCTAATTCTGGCAGTCACTATTTTTTTAGAATTTTTTAAATCACAACATGCAAATTTCGTTTTTCTAAAAATCAAGTTTCAAGTGTTCACATTTTGTTTCCAGTGGGGGTACGTCGATAATTTTCCAGTATGTTAAAAATACAATATTTCTAGATGCATTTGGGAAATTTGAAGCTAATTCTGGCAGTCACTATTTTTTTAGAATTTTTTAAATCACAACATGCAAATTTCGTTTTTCTAAAAATCAAGTTTCAAGTGTTCACATTTTGTTTCCAGTGGGGGTACGTCGATAATTTTCCAGTATGTTAAAAATACAATATTTCTAGATGCATTTGGGAAATTTGAAGCTAATTCTGGCAGTCACTATTTTTTTGGAATTTTTTAAATCACAACATGCAAATTTCGTTTTTCTAAAAATCAACTTTCGAGTGTTCACATTTTGTTTCCAGTGGGGGTACGTCGATAATTTTCCAGTATGTTAAAAATACAATATTTCTGGATGCATTTGGGAAATTTGAAGCTAATTCTGGCAGTCACTATTTTTTTAGAATTTTTTAAATCACAACATGCAAATTTCGTTTTTCTAAAAATCAAGTTTCGAGTGTTCACATTTTGTTTCCAGTGGGGGTACGTCGATAATTTTCCAGTATGTTAAAAATACAATATTTCTGGATGCATTTGGGAAATTTGAAGCCAATTCTGGCAGTCACTATTTTTTTAGAATTTTTTAAATCACAACATGCAAATTTCGTTTTTCTAAAAATCAAGTTTCTAGTGTTCACATTTTGTTTCCCAGTGATGTATGTCGATCATTTTTCACTATGATAAAAATGTAATATTTCTGGATGGATTTGGGAAATTTGAAGCTAATTATGGCAGTCACCATTTTTTTAGAATTTTTTAAATCGTGGCCTAGTGTGATAGAGCCCTTACAGATTTAGTACCCACAACAACATTGACAAAATTGAAATACACGACAAATTGTTCATTATTTCTTCAAAAATGAGACCAAGGGATATATTTTTTGTATGCTAAGTGGCTCTATCAATAAAATGGTTCACGAGCCGCCACCAGTGGAGGCAGCGGAGGCTGATAATCATAATAGGTAATAAGCAATCAATAACAAATGTTTAAATAAAGATAAAAACCAGCCTGGATATATGAATATTCAACCTGTCTGCAAAATGAAGCCTTTACTTTGGAGAAACGTTTCGGTATCGCTTTACATAAAATACTCGATGACTAATGCACACACTCGTGGTTGCATGACAGTTCAAGAAAAGAATTTCGAAAGTCGTTATGGGCGGACTCGGAAAAAAAAATGTCTTATGGCTCATGTACGCGAACGTGTAATTTTTATCTGATATAAATTGTGTTCGTACTAATTTTTAACGTCCGCGATTCATGGTTGTCTTTTTCTTTTTTTGGTCAGTGAGTGTGTGTGTGTGTGTGTGTCGGCGGCGCTTTCCAAAAACTTGTTCTTCGTGCACCGCTCAGAGCTACCGTTTTTCTTCGGTAATTTATTCGGCGTTACAAAAACCGGAGTCAAGTAACGTTCTACCTTTCGGCGATTACTATTTCATACAGGGTGTTGAATTGCAAAGCGGGATATAGGGATTTACATGTAAAATTTTAAATGTGTTAATATTGGCTCCGCTAATTATTTGACAGTATCGGTCTTCGTACATTATTTTTAAAGCTTTTTAAGCTGAATAATTTGGTACTTTACTCAATAGTTTCTGCAAAGTATTTACCGAGATATTTGCAAAAAACTTTTCTATAATTTTAAATTAAAAACAAAGGTTTGCCATGAAATCATAATGGCGGATAATTCATTTTGCTGTAAAAAGTGACAGTCGCTGTCACATTGCGATTTTACCGGGCGTGTATTCTACACAACAAAAAGTATTTATAAGTAAAGGGTTTTACTCAAGTACTATTTAAGAAGTGTAAGTGATTTGTTTAGTGTTGAATTTCTGAAGAATGTACCCAGCAAAAGTGGACTATTCAATAAGTATTAAAAATAATGTAAGTAGACCGATATTATAAATTAATTAAGGGAGCCAATCGTAACACATTTTAAATAGTATTTTTCCTGGATATTGCCTTCTACGGAAATTCGCGTACAGTTCTTAAATAGTACCCGAGTAAAACATGTTAATCATAAATACTTTTTCTTATGTAAAATACACGGCCGATTGTAAATCATAATGTGACATCTATCGTCACTTTTTAGAACAAAATGAAATATCCGCCATTACGATTTCATGGCAAACCTTTGTTTTTAATTCAAAATCATATTAAAGTTTTTTGCAAATATCTCGGTAAATACTCTGCAGAAATCATTGAGTAAGGTACCAAATGATTCAGCTTAAAACGCTTTAAAATAATGGAAGAAGACCGACATTGTCAAATAATTAGGGGAGCCAGTATTAACACATTTTAAATTTTACATGTAAATCCCTAAGGCCCGGTTCGCAATTCAGCATTGATGTTGAATAATCTGTGTTTTAGTTTGATAGTCGGAATTTTTCAATGCTACCAAGTCTGAATAGTAATTTGCACCAAAGCTATTAAAGCTTCGTAATTGCAATGAGCTATACAGTTTATTTATTTATTAGCTTTACATATCCTGTTAATATAATATGTGCAAAACAATACATAATTAAAGTTAATCATCCAACAAATTTAGGACACAGCATTTGCAGGCGGAGTTCACAATGTGTTCTTCCACTCAAACCCATTATTCTCTTCCACATGATCAGCCTCACATTATTACCATTTAGGTATTATTTTGGACATTTCAGGCTTATTTATAGCCATTTAATATGAAACTATTTTGTTGCGACATTTTGTGTCAGCGTGACATTATTATAGTACATTACTATACAAGTTTAATAAGAGGGTTTATTGTGGCACGAGTAGGATTGGAGCAGGACTCGTGTATTTGGAATATTTGGTAGAATTAATACCTATTTTATATTATTAATTCTTAATAATGTGTACTTTCATTACGTGGACATTAAAACAATTAAGCGTTTGTTTGTTTGTTTTTTTTCTGTGGTATTCGAGCGTGTTAATTTACATGAATATAAATGGTAAATTTGACATGTGTAATGTTCAAAAATCGGCAGAGCTCGTTTAAAAATATCCCATTAAAAAAATAAAATGTGCATGTGCCCGTTCCACTTTGTTTATTAACCGTTTTTATTGCAATTTGTAAACGTGTTTATGTACGGGCATGCATTAATGTAATTTATAACATACGTGCGGATTGACAATTATGTGTTGTTTATTCCGCTGGAAATATATTTGTATTTTATTTCATAAAATTAATTGCTTTGAAGAATTTTAAATTTGTAATATTGTATTTTTCCTAACCGGTCATCACCATACTTCCGTTTTAAAGACCTTTTAAACGATACCACTTTAAAATCTGGAGTTCTTGACAGGCTCTCGGGGAGGCTATCCATCAACGAAACTCCTCTATAGCTTTTCGGATCACTCTCATCTCCTTCCGTGCGAATTGGCACAATGACTCCTTCCCTCCACTTCTTTGGAAACTGCCTTTCTCCTCTCCATATTTCGTTCAGCAGCACCAACATCTTCTCCTTCCCTTCCGGACCATATCCCTTTCATGCTTCTGCCTGAATCCCATCGGGACCCGCCGCTTTCCCATCCTTCATCTCCTGCAGCACCCTTTCTAACGCTGCCATACTAAAATCAGCCTACCTCTCGAAAACCCTTCTTTCTGCGACTTGATTCCCTCGAATTCCCTTTGTTCCTAGCAACTCTTCAAAGTGTGCCTTCCATGTCTCGATGTTTATACCCTCTCCTCTTACTTTCCTGATCGGCCCTCTTTCCTTCAAGTACCTCCAAAGTTGTTTTTCGCTCTTCAACTTCCTTACTCTCTTCACCTCGTCTCCCAGCCACATGTCCTTTTTCTTATTGCATTCCTCTTTAAACCTAACTTTTGCCTCTTTCATCTCTTTGTCTCCCCTCCTCCCTTCCCTCCAAGCCTTTATCGCTCTTCTTATCAACCTTTTCGCTTCCCTACACCCTTCATTAAACCACAAGCCTCTACGCTCCACTTTTCCTCTATTCCTTCTCGTCATCGCCTGTTTAACCGTCTTCGCCAGCTGCTCTACTGTCCTCACCGATTGAAAATTGACCTCCTTTATTTTGTCCTTATATCTTCTTTTTGCCCTTTCAGACCAGCACCACCCCTCCTCCTCTCTGTTGGTTACTACCTCTCCCCTCCCCCATAGTTTCACCGTCACTGGAAAATGGTCAGAACCACCCTCGTCCTCTACCCTGAATTCCTCCACGTCGTCCCTGATATCCTCCGTCACCAGCACGTAATCAATTACTGACATTCCCCTCGATCCTACGTAGGTTATCTCCCCCTCCCAATCACCCTCCGTAGCTCCATTTAACACCTCCCTGCTCGTCGGGCCATCTAATCCAATCCCTTCCTTCCTTATTTATTGTCCTATCCTTTGACTTTCTCTCTTCTTTATTGTCCTTCTTGGATCACCCCTTTGGTATCTTGGTTCCCTATTCTCCCGTTCCAATCTCCCCCCACAATCAGATTCCAGGGTGCTTCCCTTCCCTTATCAGTCTCTCTATCTCACTCCGTAATTCCTTTCCCTCCTTCTGATTGTATATCGTTACGGTTCTCCAAATGCGGTTTCCTTTCAAAAACGACCGCTGTACTACCTTTCCCTCCTTCTCTCTCTCTCCCCCCTCCTCCACCTCTTTCAATTCTATCCGCACCCCCTTTACAATTCCACCTTTCGCTCTCCCCCTTGCATAATCCCTTGTCGCCTCTGTACATTCCCATCTAAATCCCGATGGCATCTTCTTTTTTACCTTCTCCCACTCCTCCTCTTCTACCCATGTCTCAATTAGACCCACCACATCTTTATCCTTTATCCATTCCTCCAACTCCAAAATCCCCACCACCTCTTCCACTTTCTTTTTTAGCCCCGCGACATTCCAAAACGAGGCAGTCATCCCCTCCCCCTTCTCTTTTCTGTTCCCCGCCCCTCTTCTACCTCAATTCTCTCTTAGACTCTGTTTGCGTTCTTTGACTCCGCTGGCCCCTTCTCTAGCATCCCCGTCCCTGTATTCCATTTCGTCTTCTATTGTAGATAAATAATCTTTAGTCTTGACCTACTACGATCAGTTAAATTCAATAAATTAATAACTTTCAATAAAGTGCACCTCATAAACAACTTTGTTTTTTTGTAAATTGCAGACCATATTCCCGAATGCCAAAATGCAACGATTTATATCACGTAAACGGATTACATCGAACTAAGTGGTGGAAGTTACAAATAAAATCGTCTCGCTAATTTGATTTATGTGTACACTAATAGTCGACAATTTATGTTAATGGCGGACTCTCTCGAGACTGATTATAAATCAATTTACATTTCTGCTGGAAGGTAATAGCCGTAAAATCCTGTTGTGAAATGTTTAAAATATTCAAATCGTTCGGCGGCGATCAATCACGCAGATCTTCATCTGCAACGTTAATAAATACGTCTGTTTCGGTCCCGGTAATTTCATTTCATACCAGTTTTTGCGGACTAAAATAATTTGCATATCATTTACAAACGACTGGAGAATATTCATTTTATATGCAATTTAGGACCTTATTGTGAAATATAATTTAATAATCTTTTAATGCCTAAAAAGCTACTGTGTAGTGAAAGAGTTGTAACACTGGTGGAAAAAAATTAAACACTTGAAATTCGTAAAATTTCGACTATTTTCAAACCGCCATAACTCGGCGTATTTTCAATCGATTTTAATAAATCTTTGAGGGAGAAAAACTTTCAAGTGTCTTCTTTAAAGTCATGCATGCGAACTTAAGCGTAACCCCTTTCGCCCTCCTCCAGCGCCTCTGTGAAAAAAAAGCTCTGCGTGTGCCCTAGCTGCTGGCAACGGTAGTATTGTTGTTTGCTACCGTCGTGGTGTTTCCGCTCAATTTTCACATCGAGCCCCAGGACCTTCTTGACGGCGAGGATGCGGTATATGTCCACGCCACCGTCTAGCTGTATGTACATCATCCACAGGGGATGGGTTTGTCCGGTCATTGGGTACCTGCGGGTCATCCATTTCACGAGGAGTGTCGGGAAGCCTTGGTTCTGAAAATCCTCCGCGATCTCGGCCTCGGTTCAGGTTGGGGCAATATTACGTATTACCGCCGTCGTCTTGTCCTCCGGGAGCTGGTACGTGTGGTACGGCGTCCCGTTATCATCAAGAACCCTCGTGAGGGTGCGGAAGTCCCTAGGTGTCTTAGGGAAGATACGCAGACCGCGTGCTGCGTATTTGGCTTGGTGTACCTTGATGGAGTGTGATTCCATCAAGGCCCTGATAGCCGGCCAGTTTGTGTCCGCTGGTAAGACAACTGGAGGCGGTCTGTGTGCAGGGGGGACGAAGGGGAGTTTAGCTGTGTTGGACTGCACAGCTGGGGTAGACGTTGGTGCTGGTGGGGTCGTGATGTGAGAGGTGGACGGGACCGGTTGTTTGGCCTTCTTTGTTGGGGGCGCCGCCTTCTTGCTGGCGTTGGTGGTCGCAGAGTGGTGGTGCTAGCCTTTTATTGTTGCTCGGCCTCGGTGCTAGAGCCGGGTCATCATCATCGGAGCCATGAGGACGGCAAAGCTGTTCCCGGTGGGGACAGTGGGCGTCGGTGTAGGTGTAGGAGTGGCCTTTGGTGTCGGTTTCGGCGTCGGTGTCACTGTGCTGGACAGCTCCTCGATGCGTCTTGCCATCTTTTTCAGTTTGGTCTGGAGTTCTAGGTTGACCGTCATTAGCTTGCCGTTTGTGATGGCTAGTGAAGTCCGCTCGATTAGTTCCGCTTGGTACATCTCGTGGTAGTTCGGTGAGGTGCGCGTTGGGGCGTGCTCGGCCTGTGCCGAACTGCTGGGCATAGATGCTGCTGGCCATGGTGTGGTGTGGTGTGGAGCCGTAAAAACGGCTTTTCGATCTTAAAATTTGGTCGATCAGAATTTATGGGTCCGTTCGGCTGCCGTGAGAACGGCTCGGAGAACGGATTCGAATTCTGACGGACTGCTGCTGTGGTTGGTAGTTCCTTGGTGGTCTGCTCTGCTAGGCATCCGGGAACTATGGCCACCGAACCGACGCACACGCTTTGCTTTGACAAGCCGTTCTTACAGCTAGTCGAACGGACACATAAATTTCCAAATAAGCCGTTTTCACAGCAACTCTGCAAATCATCTGTTTACACCCCTAAAACTCGACAATGTCCAACGACTACGCCATCCAATTCGCCAAGGTAAAGACAACGACGGCCTGCCCTCTTCATCGAACTGAAAAACCACGCAGAAGTCGCCGCAAAGACTATCTAAACGATCAATCTGACAGTGAAGAACGTTCAACTCCAGAAACATATCGAAGCACTGACCAGACGCTTGGAGGTTCTATCGCGCCCAGCGACTCATAACGCACTAAAAACGACATTAATTCGGACTGTACCCACGGGAAATAGCTTTTCTGTCCTCATGGAGACGGACAGCTCTGATGAAGACGACTGGGCCCTAAGACCAGTTTAGAAAACCAAAAAGAAGAGGGTGGCATCACCAGCTGCGACCCCCTCGACCGCCAAAAAGACGGCCACCCAATCGGCCACCAACGCAGCGCTACCAACCGATCCCAAGGATCCTACAAGACCTACACCGGCGTCCATCCCGGCTGTGCAGTCCAACAGGAAATCGCCTCCAGTTGTCCTACCAGCGGACACCAACTTGCCCGAGATCAAGGCCTTGAATCACACTCCATCAAAGTTTACCAGGACAAATACACGGGCAAGGACTGCGTATTTTCCCGGAGACGCCAATGGACTTTCGTTCACCGGCGACAGTCTTTGATGACAACAACGCTCCATACCAGACTGTTAGGTGGTGCCTCCTAACACTGTTTTGCGGGTACGTTCGGTATGTTCAAAAATCACTTAAAAATTGTATTGACACGTTTATTCTCTACACCAGTGGTGGGGAAACTTTTTTAAGACGGGCCATTTGTAATAAATAATAATAATCGTTAACTAATTTATGTGTTCTATAAACATATACATATATTATTACATACACTTATTATTTTAATAGTAAGAAAGCAAAAGGTAACGAAATTATAAGCACTAAATATAAAATGAATTTAGTGTAGTTCTTGATGTGAAGTATTATCACTTTATTTTCTGGTGTCATTACTGGTTGATGGTGCATGAGAAAAATGAAATTGAGACTGTTTCATCAAAATTTCATCATAGTCTGGTTCTATTTGCGAAGCAGAAAGGTGCTCATCTGTAATTCTGTTTCTTAAAGAAGTTTTCCTAAGATTCATTGTTGAAAAGATTTGTTCGCATGTATAAGATGAGCCGAACATTGTCATTATCTTCATTGCATGAGTAATTAGATTTGGGAAATTATCTGGATTTTATAAAATTCTAGTAATGGTACTGTATGAAAAGTTTGTTTCAGGAGAGTATTACAGTTCAGTTCTATTAACTCAAGTTGAAATTTTGCATCAACTTCTTCGTAATTAACATTGAATGGGGTCACAAAAATACTAAACTCTGGTTCCATTTTTCTAAAGTCCTGAATCTCCTTTCAAATTCTGTAGATAGTTTTCTCAAATTAATTTCGTATTTTTTAATCTTATTGTTTGATATAGTGAATTTTAAAGATTGTATTCTTGGAAAATGAGAAAAATCAGATTTAGAGATCTGATTAGCAAATAATAATAACTGTAATTTGAAACTTTTCAGGTATTGCCAAATATCGTGAAGAAGTTGATTTTTTCTTTGCAATTTGAGATTAAGTTTATTCATGTGTACGAGGAGGTCTGTGAAAAAGGCGAAATCGGAAAGCCACGTTTCGTTTTCTAAGTCGTCAAATTGATTATAAATGTCTTTATCAAGAAGAAAATTCACAATATCGTCTTTTAAATCCCAAATTCTTTCAAATACTTTTCCAGCACTTAACCAACGAACTTTTGAATAATACAGGATATCGGAATGCTCAGCATGTACGAACTCCAAAAACTGTTGAAACTGGCGATGTAATAATCCTCTGGAACGAATCATATTTACTACAGTTACTTTGGTCTAAGAAGATAAATCGTTTGTTTCTTCAAAAAATGAGGAGGGGTATATTGTATAAGTGGCTCAACCATCAACATATTCTCGATGTATACTGGGAGCAGTCTAAACTCTTAAAATAGTTCTCCAACAAATGAGAACTGTTTTAAACAGCATAGCATTCCCTCTTACCACATGGTTCTTCTATCAATGAACGACTTCACACTCCTATCTTTCATGATCGCAGAAAAAAGCTGCAATGAAACGGATAACTCACTTACTAGTTTACCTAGTATACTGATTCCATCTATTTGACATCGATCATTGGATACCAGTGACGGTTCGCGGGGTTTTTTCTGGTAATACAGATAGGTGCGGTCACGCAGCCAGTCGTCTCTGCAACTGACCCTATCTATCTGTATAACCACCTCTTGTTCCTCCGCCGTACCAGAAAAAACCCCGCGAACCGTCACTGTTGGATACATTAGTGCGTTAGTAGCGAGTAAGCTAGCTTAATGTAATACACGCTTAAGTACTGCATCCCGAATGGTTGTTATAAAGACACGTTAAGATCTCCCTCTTTCTTAGCTTTCTTTATGAAAAGTTCACGAACCGACACTAGTTTTTCAGATCCAACACTTTACAATTTTGCAATACCCAACTCATGCGTATTCCCTATTTTGTAGTGGTTTGTTTTTCGACCTGGCAACACTGTTTCTAGTGACAGTCAATTTGATAGGTGACAGCTGCTTTCTGCTCAGCATGTTTTGACATTTCATCATGAATAGACTTACGCCAGAACAACTCTTTTGCGCAAATTCGGTTCGAAAGTCGTTTAAGTGGTTCAGTTCGCGAGACTTACCGCGCCCTACGTCCATTTTACGGTTGACATAATCGTCCATCCGAGCAAGTTATTCGGAAAACCATGGATCGTTTTCGCACTACGCATAGTCTGATTGATAATGTGCATCCGCAGAGACGTCGTTCAGTGTGCATCGAAGAAGTTGTTGCAGCTGTGGAGCGTAGTGTTGAGGAAGACCCGAATGAGTCGATTTGCCATCGTTCACAGCAATTGGAGGTGTGTCCATCGACCGTATGGAAGATTATACGAAAAGATCTCACTGTTTGGTGTGTTTTATGGGCTGGTGGAATCATTGGCCCACATTTCTTTAAAGATGATGCCGGCAAGCACGTGACAGTCAATGTAGAGCGCTATCGATCCGTAATTGCTTACTTTTTCGTTCCCCAGTTGAATGGCTTTAATGTGGAGGAGCTTGGGTTCCAACAAGATGGCGCAACACGCCGCACAGCGTGCGACGCAATCAATTTATTGCAGCAAACATTCGCTGGCTGCATAATCTCGCATAACGCACCCATGAATTGGCCTCCACGGTCATGTGATATCACACCTTTAGGCTACTTTCTGTGGGGATATGTGAAGTCACTAGTGTACGCCAATAAAACAACGACGTTGGATCAGCTGGAAGCCAACATTCGCTGCATTATTGCCGATATACGGCCCTGGCTGTTCGAAAGACTTCCAGATTGCACTTAATTCGAACCCGTCGCGGCGCCCATATACCCCAAATCATATTTAAGTAGTAATGGCAAAAAAAATTGTCCTTCCAATAAAGCCAATACCATGGCCATTAACATGATTTTTATGAGTTTCATTTCAGTTCAAAGTTTTATACCTCTAAAAAAAAACACCCTTTACAACCGTAGATACGAACGGCGACTGTTAAGTTGAACCCTAATTGCAAGATAATGACCGAGGAGTCAGTTCGGTTTTTATCCACGATTCGAATTACGTAATTCGTGGTTATTATTTTAAGTTTTAAAGCCGTCACGCTCCTCGGAGCTACCAGCGACGGCACAAAAACCCTGTCATTGATATAGAAATTACAGTAATTCCGCACTATCCATTCATCTCCTCGGTGTGCGTAACTGCGTGTACGAAGATATTTCGGCTTTTGATTATGCACGGAAAAGGACGATTATTGCGTAGAACACAGCCCTGGCCACCTACGCAATAATCGTCTTTTTCCGTTCATAATCAAAAGCCGAAATACGTTAAATAATTACAGGTAATTAGAGTCAATAAATAGATTTGTTATAATAGTTAAAAAAAATAATCACATATCGTCGGCTTACAAGTAAAACCAGATAAGTACAGTTTTGTCATTTTTGAGATAATTGCAGTTCTGGGCCTAAAACTCACTATAAAAATTTGATAATCGAATTAATTGGTGTCAAAAGAAACCATAACACCATTAAAAACATGGCATTATTCGTACCATTACAGTATTTAAATTAATAACGTTATTAGTCACGATCATTGAATCCACGTCCACATATGAACACAACACGTATAAAAAATATATTAATGTTTGTAATGAAATGGAACGACAGGTTTGTATCCAATTCCGCACAAACGCGAGCGGCACGAACATTACGGCCATTTATAAAAGTCGGTATTGCGGAAAATGTGCGATGCTGATGCTGATACACTGATACCCGATTCAAACCATAGCCGCGGGCATCACAAACGCTACACTCATCCGCATGTAGGAACATAAATAAATAAATAGATTTATACAAAAAAAAAAAAACACTCGTTCGTATGTACGTGCCGCATTACATTTAAACGCGTGTAATTACCCGCAATTTATCTTTATTATGATCGCGATGATTTTATCTAATTAAATGTGAAACTCCACTTTAAATGTAAATTACTCTTCAATTACCGCGCGTATCCATTGAGGAATTAATTATTCCAGTCCACTAATTGATTACATACGCCATTGGGAATTTCATTCGATTTCCTCGTTTTTTTTTTTGTTGTTGTTTGATTCAATCGTTACACGTATGAATTGAACTGGTTTTCTGGAAACGGATACACCCTTTCATTTCAACGTATCGCGACGTCTGACTTAGGCCATCCAGTGTTAAACGTTTATTTTATTCATAGTCCTATTCAAGAGATATGGGAATTTGTAACAATCACAATTAAGAACTTTACCGCCATATTATCTCTATAACAAAAAATGGTGATGGGGCCATCATGTTACTTTCTCTGATTTGATGGTATCATAGCCATTTATATTTACGTTTTCATGGTTTATTGAAATCATATTTTAAATGTACATCGAGCGTTGCGTAAACTCGGATAAAACTGACGTTTAAAACGTCAAAATTATGAAACATGGAAAAATTATACTTCAAATTCAAAAACTCAATTTACTCAAAAAGAATTTCGAAAAAAAATTATTCTTTATAAGTTGTTCATTTTAGCATTCTCTACAATTATTATTAACATAAATTTTCTGTACTTCAATAGTCTACGATGATTATTAAAAAAGTTGATTTTTTCAATTTTTTCCATTTTCGAGTTTTCTTTGCTGACGCGTCACGGGCTTCAAGTTGACATTTGTTCTTGCGAAAGTACATTTTCCGAGGCGTCTTGAAGGGATCTTTCCAGTGGTGTGTAGAAATCCGGAATCGAACCAGTGGTTTGTTCAGGAAATTATTCCAAAGCCAATTTTTGAGAAAAAGTTAGAAGGGGGTACCCTTGGGTAGATTTTCAAGTTTTCGTCAAAAATTAAAAATCTCTAATTTTAATTGGATCCTACTAATTGACGTACGAGGAGCTCAGATTTGCAAACCGCGTTCAATTTGGAGTTTTCGTTTGGCCGCTACGGCCGATCAAAGTCTGAAAAATCAATTATTTTTGTACATTTTCTAAAATATTCACTGTGACTGACTAATTTTTTTGCTAATAAAGATAGCTGAAATTTTTTAACGGCAACCAATTTTTCTCATCTTTCTGATGAAAAAAAAGGCATACTTCAATAGTCTACGATGATTATTAAAAAAGTTGATTTTTTAAATTTTTTCGATTTTCGAGTTTTCTTTGCTGACGCGTCACGGCCCTTAATTTGACATTTGTTCTTGCGAAAGTACATTTTCCGAGGCGTCTTGAAGGGATCTTTCCAGTGGTGTGTAGAAACCCGGAATCGAACCAGTGGTTTCTTCAGGAAATTATTCCAAAGCCAATTTTTGAGAAAAAGTTAGAAGGGGGTACCCTTGGGTAGATTTTCAAGTTTTCGTCAAAAATTAAAAATCTCCAATTTTAATTGGAACCTACTAATTGACGTGCGAGGAGCACATATTTCAAAACCGCGTTCAATTTGGAGTTTTCGTTTGGCCGCTACGGCCGATCAAAGTCTGAAAAATCAATTATTTTTGTAAATTTTCTAAAATATTCACTGTGACTGACTAATTTTTTTGCTAATAAAGATAGCTGAAATTTTTTAAGGGCAATCAATTTCTCTCATCTTTCTGATGAAAAAAAAGGTATACTTCAATAGTCTACGATGATTATTAAAAAAGTTGATTTTTTCGATTTTTTCCATTTTCGAGTTTTCTTTGCTGACGCGTCACGGCCCTCAATTTGACATTTATTCTTGCGAAAGTACATTTTCCGAGGCGTCTTGAAGGGATCTTTCCAATGGTGTATAGAAACCCGGAATCGAACCAGTGGTTTCTTTAGGAAATTATTCCAAAGCCAATTTTTGAGAAAGAGTTAGAAGGGGGTACCCTTGGGTAGATTTTCAAGTTTTCGTCAAAAATTAAAAATCTCTAACTTTAATTGGATCCTACTAATTGACGTGCGAGGAGCACATATTTCAAAACCGCGTTCAATTTGGAGTTTTCGTTTGCCCGCTACGACCGATCAAAATCTGAAAAATCAATTATTTTTGTAAATTTTCTAAAATGTTCATGGTGACTGACTAATTTTTTTGCTATTTGAATTTTTAACGGCAATCAATTTCTCTCGTCTTTCTGATGAAAAAAAAGGTATACTTCAATAGTCTACGAGGATTATTAAAAAAGTTGATTTTTTCGATTTTTTCCATTTTCGAGTTTTCTTTGCTGACGCCTCACGGGCCTCAAATTGACATTTGTTCTTGCGAAAGGACATTTTCCGAGGCGTCTTGAAGGGATCTTTCCAATGGTGTATAGAAACCCGGAATCGAACCAGTGGTTTCTTCAGGAAATTATTCCAAAGCCAATTTTTGAGAAAAAGTTAGAAGGTACCCTTGGGTAGATTTTCAAGTTTTCGTCAAAAATTAAAAATCTCTAATTTTAATTGGATCCTACTAATTGACGTACGAGGAGCTCAGATTTGCAAACCGCGTTCAATTTGGAGTTTTCGTTTGGCCGCTACGGCCGATCAAAGTCTGAAAAATCAATTATTTTTGTAAATTTTCTAAAATGTTCACAGTGGCTGACTAATTTTTTTGCTATTGAAGTTAGCTGATTTTTTTTAACGGCAATCAATTTCTCTCATCTTTCCGATGAAAAAAAAGGTATACTTCAATAGTCTACGATGATTATTAAAAAAGTTGATTTTTTCGATTTTTTCCATTTTCGAGTTTTCTTTGCTGACGCGTCACGGGCCTCAATTTGACATTTATTCTTGCGAAAGTACATTTTCCGAGGCGTCTTGAAGGGATCTTTCCAATGGTGTATAGAAACCCGGAATCGAGCCAGTGGTTTCTTCAGGAAATTATTCCAAAGCCAATTTTTGAGAAAAAGTTAGAAGGGGGTCCCTTGGGTAGATTTTCAAGTTTTCGTCAAAAATTAAAAATCTCTAATTTTAATTGGATCCTACTAATTGACGTACGAGGAGCTCAGATTTGCAAACCGCGTTCAATTTGGAGTTTTCGTTTGGCCGCTACGGCCGATCAAAGTCTGAAAAATCAATTATTTTTTTACATTTTCTAAAATGTTCACAGTGGCTGACTAATTTTTTTGCTATTGAAGTTAGCTGATTTTTTTTAACGGCAATCAATTTCTCTCATCTTTCTGATGAAAAAAAAGGTATACTTCAATAGTCTACGATGATTATTAAAAAAGTTGATTTTTTTAACAAATTTCCAAGGGGTTTACTCATGTCTTTTTTACTTTCTCTGTTACGAAGTACGAGAAAGTATTGTGATCGTGATTTTTTTTCAAATTTTTTTTTACGGAAATATCCGTTTTGGGGTCCCTTGATGCCATTTCAACAATTTCTGGAAAAAAAACATTGTGTCTGTGTGTCTGTGTGTGTCTGCGCGCGCTGCATCTAAAAAAACTAATAGAGCAATTGATATTAAACTTTGAACATCCGTCTAATTTCATAATCTGAAGAACTGAAAAGCTTTTGGTAAATTTTCGTACACCGGAAGTGGGCGTTTACCTTAACTGTTTTTTGTTTTTTGCCAATATTTTCTTAAATATGAGAAATATCACAAAAACATTTAAACAAAAATTGAAGACAACAAAGAAATTAACATCTTTTGCTTGAAAACATTTTTCATAAAATTATTTTTATTCGAGAAAAAAATTTATTATTTTTTTTTAAATTTTTGGTTAATTATAAAACGATAATAGTTACAGCAAATTTATGTTAATAATAATTGTAGATAATGCTAAAATGAACAACTTATAAAGAATAAGTTTTTTTCGAAATCCCTTTAGTTTTTGAGTAAACTGAATTTTTGAATTTGAAGTATAATTTTTCTCTTTTATAATTTTGACGTTTTAAACGTCAGTTTCATCCGAGTCTACAAAACGCTCGATGTACATTTAAAATATGATTTCAATTGAAAATAAACCATGAAAACGTAAATATAAATGATACCATCAAGTCGGAGAAAGTAACATGATGGCCACATTTTTTTTCAGAAAAGAAAATTTTATCTTCAATTGTTTTGCGGTGTTTTTACAATAACTTTTTAAGTGATGACGAGATTTTGAACATTCTTACGGTAATGCACATGTGTGTCTTCTAGTTGTTGAATAACTGAAGAACTGCAGATATCGACGAAAAAATCTTTGATGTTTTTTCAGCCTTTTTTGAATTTCCCAAACAGACGATCAAATTTTGAAAACGTTTCCATTTATTGATTACAGTTATCGAAAAAGGAAAAAGCGGGAATTATTTCGTGCTTTATTTTTACTTTTTTGCTCAACTTATTTCGGGAAGATTATCTCTACACAAGATATATTTTCATAATAAAAAAATATTTATCCAATATTCTCACGAAAAAATCCTTAACTACAGATCTTTAACACGTTAACGTATTCAGTTTCCATTCACACCTTCGGTTTATTTGATTCGCTATCCTACTTTTTCACCTCGGAGCGTTCTATCGTTTTTTTTTTTTATTTCTTAGGAGATCGCCGATAAGAACGACTTTTTACTCGCCTACAGATCGATGATAGAATGTGGGTCGAAACGTATCTCCGCGTTAATGGCGTTCGCCGCGATTATAATTTGATAAAATTCAAATTACAGAAAGATATGGCCCCGAGAGAAAAATAACTACTAATTACGTGGACGCCTCTCTCAAAAACCGCTATCGTGTTTTAACGTAATTAATTCCTGACGGTTTAGTTGCCCCCGACGAAAAAAAAGGGGGATATTACGTTATGGCCTTTGCTCGTGTTTATATTTTTTGTGTAGTTGTACTTGTGTTGAAGTTTGTTATAGGAGTAAAATTTTAACGATCTGAGCGCCATCTAGTGAAAACAAAATTTGCAAAAGTGAATTTTATTTTAACCTCAAAAATTTAAAAAATAACACAAAATAATGTCTTACCATTCAACTAATCGTATTTAAATGAGAGTTTTAAACACTTTCATTGAATACTTTTCTTCTGTTATCGATAATTCTTTGGTAGCATTCTGAAGTTTTTAATTGTTACTATTGGTTAAAAAAGGAAAAACATTGCACAAACTTAAAATTTTTTACAAATCGACTCGCAATTGGTTCTTCTAAATTATTCTGTAAAATTCTTAGAGTACTCTTCAACTAAATTTCGAAGTAATCGCACGAAGACAAAACTGTGATCATTCAAAAGTTTCGCATTTTTTCATTTGGTTAAAAAAAATACAAAAGCAATTGTCAGAGACGTGAAATTTTGTAAATTGTCTCCAAATTGATTCTTCTTAGTTATTCAGTGAAAATCACAAAACACTCTTTGATTAAATTTCGAAGTAATCGCACGAAAACAAAAATGTGACCATTCAGAAGTTTCGCATTTTTTCATTTGGTAAAAAAAAAATACAAAAACAATTGTCAGAGACGTGAAATTTTGTAAATTGTCTCCAAATTGATTCTTCTTAATTATTCAGTAAAAATCACAAAACACTCTTTTATTAAATTTCGAAGTAATCGCACGAAAACAAAAATGTGATCAATCAGAAGTTTCGCATTTTTTCATTTGGTAAAAAAAAATACAAAAACAATTGTCAGAGACGTGAAATTTTGTAAATTGTCTCCAAATTGATTCATCTTAATTATTCAGTGAAAATCACAAAATACTCTTTTATTGAATTTCGAAGTAATCGCACGAAAACAAAAATGTGACCATTCAGAAGTTTCGCATTTTTTCATTTGGTAAAAAAAAAATACAAAAACAATTGTCAGAGACGTGAAATTTTGTAAATTGTCTCCAAATTGATTCTTCTTAATTATACAGTGAAAATCACAAAATACTCTTTTATTGAATTTCGAAGTAATCGCACGAAAACAAAAATGTGACCATTCAGAAGTTTCGCATTTTTTCATTTGGTAAAAAAAAAATACAAAAACAATTGTCAGAGACGTGAAATTTTGTAAATTGTCTCCAAATTGATTCTTCTTAATTATTCAGTGAAAATCACAAAATACTCTTTTATTGAATTTCGAAGTAATCGCACGAAAACAAAAATGTGACCATTCAGAAGTTTCGCATTTTTTCATTTGGTAAAAAAAAAATACAAAAACAATTGTCAGAGACGTGAAATTTTGTAAATTGTCTCCAAATTGATTCTTCTTAATTATTCAGTGAAAATCACAAAATACTCTTTTATTGAATTTCGAAGTAATCGCACGAAAACAAAAATGTGACCATTCAGAAGTTTCGCATTTTTTCATTTGGTAAAAAAAAAATACAAAAACAATTGTCAGAGACGTGAAATTTTGTAAATTGTCTCCAAATTGATTCTACTTAATTATTCAGTAAAAATCACAAAACACTCTTTTATTAAATTTCGAAGTAATCGCACGAAAACAAAAATGTGATCAATCAGAAGTTTCGCATTTTTTCATTTGGTAAAAAAAAATACAAAAACAATTGTCAGAGACGTGAAATTTTGTAAATTGTCTCCAAATTGATTCTACTTAATTATTCAGTAAAAATCACAAAACACTCTTTTATTAAATTTCGAAGTAATCGCACGAAAACAAAAATGTGATCAATCAGAAGTTTCGCATTTTTTCATTTGGTAAAAAAAAATACAAAAACAATTGTCAGAGACGTGAAATTTTGTAAATTGTCTCCAAATTGATTCTTCTTAATTATTCAGTAAAAATCACAAAACACTCTTTTATTAAATTTCGAAGTAATCGCACGAAAACAAAAATGTGATCAATCAGAAGTTTCGCATTTTTTCATTTGGTAAAAAAAAATACAAAAACAATTGTCAGAGACGTGAAATTTTGTAAATTGTCTCCAAATTGATTCTTCTTAATTATTCAGTAAAAATCACAAAATACTCTTTTATTGAATTTCGAAGTAATCGCACGAAAACAAAAATGTGACCATTCAGAAGTTTCGCATTTTTTCATTTGGTAAAAAAAAATACAAAAACAATTGTCAGAGACGTGAAATTTTGTAAATTGTCTCCAAATTGATTCTTCTTAATTATTCAGTAAAAATCACAAAACACTCTTTTATTAAATTTCGAAGTAATCGCACGAAAACAAAAATGTGATCAATCAGAAGTTTCGCATTTTTTCATTTGGTAAAAAAAAATACAAAAACAATTGTCAGAGACGTGAAATTTTGTAAATTGTCTCCAAATTGATTCTACTTAATTATTCAGTAAAAATCACAAAACACTCTTTTATTAAATTTCGAAGTAATCGCACGAAAACAAAAATGTGATCAATCAGAAGTTTCGCATTTTTTCATTTGGTAAAAAAAAATACAAAAACAATTGTCAGAGACGTGAAATTTTGTAAATTGTCTCCAAATTGATTCTTCTTAATTATTCAGTAAAAATCACAAAACACTCTTTTATTAAATTTCGAAGTAATCGCACGAAAACAAAAATGTGATCAATCAGAAGTTTCGCATTTTTTCATTTGGTAAAAAAAAATACAAAAACAATTGTCAGAGACGTGAAATTTTGTAAATTATCTCCAAATTGATTCTTCTTAATTATTCAGTAAAAATCACAAAATACTCTTTTATTGAATTTCGAAGTAATCGCACGAAAACAAAAATGTGACCATTCAGAAGTTTCGCATTTTTTCATTTGGTAAAAAAAAATACAAAAACAATTGTCAGAGACGTGAAATTTTGTAAATTGTCTCCAAATTGATTCTTCTTAATTATTCAGTAAAAATCACAAAACACTCTTTTATTAAATTTCGAAGTAATCGCACGAAAACAAAAATGTGATCAATCAGAAGTTTCGCATTTTTTCATTTGGTAAAAAAAAATACAAAAACAATTGTCAGAGACGTGAAATTTTGTAAATTGTCTCCAAATTGATTCTTCTTAATTATTCAGTGAAAATCACAAAATACTCTTTTATTGAATTTCGAAGTAATCGCACGAAAACAAAAATGTGACCATTCAGAAGTTTCGCATTTTTTCATTTGGTAAAAAAAATACAAAAACAATTGTCAGAGACGTGAAATTTTGTAAATTGTCTCCAAATTGATTCTTCTTAATTATTCAGTGAAAATCACAAAATACTCTTTTATTGAATTTCGAAGTAATCGCACGAAAACAAAAATGTGACCATTCAGAAGTTTCGCATTTTTTCATTTGGTAAAAAAAAATACAAAAACAATTGTCAGAGACGTGAAATTTTGTAAATTGTCTCCAAATTGATTCTTCTTAATTATTCAGTAAAAATCACAAAACACTCTTTTATTAAATTTCGAAGTAATCGCACGAAAACAAAAATGTGATCAATCAGAAGTTTCGCATTTTTTCATTTGGTAAAAAAAAATACAAAAACAATTGTCAGAGACGTGAAATTTTGTAAATTGTCTCCAAATTGATTCTTCTTAATTATTCAGTGAAAATCACAAAACACTCTTTTATTAAATTTCGAAGTAATCGCACGAAAACAAAAATGTGTTCAATCAGAAGTTTCGCATTTTTTCATTTGGTAAAAAAAAATACAAAAACAATTGTCAGAGACGTGAAATTTTGTAAATTGTCTCCAAATTGATTCTTCTTAATTATTCAGTAAAAATCACAAAATACTCTTTTATTGAATTTCGAAGTAATCGCACGAAAACAAAAATGTGACCATTCAGAAGTTTCGCATTTTTTCATTTGGTAAAAAAAAAATACAAAAAAAATTGTCAGAGACGTGAAATTTTGTAAATTGTCTCCAAATTGATTCTTCTTAATTATTCAGTGAATATCGCAAAATACTCTTTTATTAAATTTCGACGTAATCGCACGAAAACAAAAATGTGATCATTCGGAAGTTTCGCATTTTCGCATTTGGTAAAAAAAAAATACAAAAACAATTGTCAGAGACGTGAAATTTTGTAAATTGTCTCCAAATTGATTCTTCTTAATTATTCAGTGAAAATCACAAAATACTCTTTTATTAAATTTCGAAGTAATCGCACGAAAACAAAAATGTGATCATTCGGAAGTTTCGCATTTTTTCATTTGGTAAAAAAAATACAAAAACAATTGTCAGAGACGTGAAATTTTGTAAATTGTCTCCAAATTGATTCTTCTTAATTATTCAGTGAAAATCGCAAAACACTCTTTTATTAAATTTCGAAGTAATCGCACGAAAACAAAAATGTGATCATTCGGAAGTTTCGCATTTTTTCATTTGGTAAAAAAAATACAAAAACAATTGTCAGAGACGTGAAATTTTGTAAATTGTCTCCAAATTGATTCTTCTTAATTATTCAGTGAAAATCGCAAAACACTCTTTTATTAAATTTCGAAGTAATCGCACGAAAACAAAAATGTGATCATTCAGAAGTTTCGCATTTTTTCATTTGGTAAAAAAAAAATACAAAAAAAATTGTCAGAGACGTGAAATTTTGTAAATTGTCTCCAAATTGATTCTTCTTAATTATTCAGTGAATATCGCAAAATACTCTTTTATTAAATTTCGAAGTAATCGCACGAAAACAAAAATGTGATCATTCGGAAGTTTCGCATTTTCGCATTTGGTAAAAAAAAAATACAAAAACAATTGTCAGAGACGTGAAATTTTGTAAATTGTCTCCAAATTGATTCTTCTTAATTATTCAGTGAAAATCACAAAATACTCTTTTATTAAATTTCGAAGTAATCGCACGAAAACAAAAATGTGATCATTCGGAAGTTTCGCATTTTTTCATTTGGTAAAAAAAATACAAAAACAATTGTCAGAGACGTGAAATTTTGTAAATTGTCTCCAAATTGATTCTTCTTAATTATTCAGTGAAAATCGCAAAACACTCTTTTATTAAATTTCGAAGTAATCGCACGAAAACAAAAATGTGATCATTCGGAAGTTTCGCATTTTTTCATTTGGTAAAAAAAATACAAAAACAATTGTCAGAGACGTGAAATTTTGTAAATTGTCTCCAAATTGATTCTTCTTAATTATTCAGTGAAAATCGCAAAACACTCTTTTATTAAATTTCGAAGTAATCGCACGAAAACAAAAATGTGATCATTCGGAAGTTTCGCATTTTTTCATTTGGTAAAAAAAATACAAAAACAATTGTCAGAGACGTGAAATTTTGTAAATTGTCTCCAAATTGATTCTTCTTAATTATTCAGTGAAAATCGCAAAACACTCTTTTATTAAATTTCGAAGTAATCGCACGAAAACAAAAATGTGATCATTCAGAAGTTTCGCATGTTTTCATTTGGTAAAAAAAAAATACAAAAACAATTGTCAGAGACGTGAAATTTTGTAAATTGTCTCCAAATTGATTCTTCTTGATTATTCAGTAAAAATCACAAAATACTCTTTTATTAAATTTCGAAGTAATCACACGAAAACAAAAATGTGATCATTCAGAAGTTTCGCATTTTCTCATTTGGTGAAAAAAAAAATACAAAAACAATTGCCTGAGACGTGAAATTTTGTAAATTGTCTCCAAATTGATTCTTCTTAATTATTCAGTAAAAATCACAAAATACTCTTTTATTAAATTTCGAAGTAATGGCACGAAAACAAAAATGTGATCATTCAGAAGTTTCGCATTTTTTCATTTGGTGAAAAAAAAATACAAAAACAATTGTCAGAGACGTGAAATTTTGTAAATTGTCTCCAATTGATTCTTCTTAATTATTCAGTGAAAATCACAAAATACTCTTTTATTAAATTTCGAAGTAATGGCACGAAAACAAAAATGTGATCATTCAGAAGTTTCGCATTTTCTCATTTGGTAAAAAAAAAATACAAAAACAATTGCCTGAGACGTGAAATTTTGTAAATTGTCTCCAAATTGATTCTTCTTAGTTATTCAGTGAAAATCACAAAATACTCTTTTATTAAATTTCGAAGTAATCGCACGAAAACTAAAATGTGATCATTCAGAAGTTTCGCATTTTTTCATTTGGTAAAAAAAAATACAAAAACAATTGCCAGAGACGTGAAATTTTGTAAATTGTCTCCAAATTGATTCTTCTTAGTTATTCAGTGAAAATCACAAAATACTCTTTTATTAAATTTCGAAGTAATCGCACGAAAACAAAAATGTGATCATTCAGAGGTTTCGCATTTTTTCGTTTGGTAAAAAAAATACTAAAACAATTGTCAGAGACGTGAAATTTTGTAAATTGTCTCCAAATTGATTCTTCTTAATTATTCAGTAAAAATCACAAAATACTCTTTTATTAAATTTCGAAGTAATCACACGAAAACAAAAATGTGATAATTCAGAAGTTTCGCATGTTTTCATTTGGTAAAAAAAAAAAATACAAAAACAATTGTCAGAGACGTGAAATTTTGAAAATTGTCTCCAAATTGATTTTTCTTAATTATTCAGTGAAAATTAGAAAATACTCTTTTATTAAATTTCGAAGTAATCACACGAAAACAAAAAGTATTACAACACATAAATTTTTATATTTTACTGAAATGGTATTTTGATTTGAGAAATAATTGATAATAGACCTTTAGAGTTTCTAAATGTATATTTAGCTAAATTTAAGAAAAATTTAACGTGTTACCTTTAGAGATTCTAAATGTCTCTAAATGTATGTAAAAATTTAACGTGTTATTATTTTAATTATTGGATATTCGATTTAAATTGAAGGATTTATAGTGTTCGATGGCGGTAGTCCATATTGATATGTTTGACTACTTACAGGTAACATGAGCTCGAAAGGCCATAGCATCCAAATATAGACATCATTATCCCATTACAATTTGAAACGGCTCGAGTGGCTATCATTCGATTCAAATTGAATCGTCCTCTTCGACAGCGACCATCCGGGTTATAATTTACGATTATCGATTCGAGCCAACACAAAAGCTCTATGTCACGACCGCTGCCAATAAATATCACAACAGTCTCCGACGAATTCCGCAGTGGAAATTACCACGCGGTCCTTTTCTACTCTATAAAGTCATCCACTACCATACAATCCCTATCATAAAATATGATTCCTCTCTTTTAACATCGTATCTTTGACTATATACTGCTATTCCCCCTCCATTTCCCATATGATCACTGCTCCAAAAATTGTCCACGAGCTGGAGCCCAAATGGATTTATGTGAAATTTAAAATAATCCAAGAAACCGTCGATTCTGACGTGATATGTCAAATTTAAGTTTAAGTTTTTTTAGAAAACATGTCTGAAAATTCGATGCAAATTCCGTGTGATATAAACACATGCAAAGGATTATCACGTAGTCAAAGGCCCGTAGCGGTCAAAACATGTGTAGATTTAAAGAAGAAGAAGAAGTCTTGCAATGCCGATGACAAACCGATCGGCGATGCTGATAAGGACGCCGGGCCAGTGCGGCCAAGTCAAGTAGAGAGAGATGCGAAGCAGGCAGCGTTGGCAGCAGAGCGAAGTCAAGCGGAGAAAGATGCGCAGGAATTAGAAGATGCAAAACGTCAAGCGGAGATAGATGCGAAACAAGCACTGTTGGCATCAGAACGAAGTCAGGGAGATAAAGATGCACAGGAATTAGAAGATGCAAGACGTCAAGCGGAAAGAGATGCGAAGGAATTAGAAGATGCAAGGCGTCAAGCGGAGATAGATGCGAAGCAAGCAGTGTTGGCATTAGAGCGAAGTCAGGGAGATAAAGATGCACAGGCATTAGAAGATGCAAGACGTCAAGCGGAAAGGGACGCGAAGGACGCAGAAGACGCAAGACGTCAAGCGGAGAAAGATGCTAAGGATTTGGAAGACGCAAAACGTCAAGCGGAAAGAGATGCGAAGCAAGCAGCGCTGGCAGCAGAGCGAAGTCAAGCAGACAGAGACGCGAAGGAATTGGAAAGAAAACGTCTTGCGGAGAGAGACGCGAAACCACGCAAAGAGTCGAGGGCGAGGCACGTTGACTACGGCGATCAAATGAACGAAGAGAAAGATGAAGGAAAACCGCTGGTGCTGGCGCTGTTGGATATTTTCAAGCACAAATATGCGAGGAAGCTTGCGAAGGCGCTTCTGCTGTTCCTTTTGGGATTGAAGATTTCCAGGGAGTGCAGTTTCATGTTGATTCCTATGAGAGACTACAGTCCGTGGAGGCAACGCGAGTTTCAATTCCTATGTTGAAACGGTGTGCATTGTGCGTGCTGATTTTACAATTGTGTTAGTGGATGTAAATCAAATATCAGTCTTTCTAAACCAAAACATAATTTTATGTATTAAAGATATTGTTTATCAATAAATATTATATCAAAATCTCGGGTGATTTTAGTGGGAAATAGTAAAGTTTCAAGTCAGTTCCAGTTGTTTCATAAACCTTACAACAGGTAGATGAAGAATGTGGTAGCTATAGATTTTTGGGCATTGGTTGCCAAAGTTCCCAAAGTGGTCCCTGGGGTCCGCGGTATCATTCAGAGGATCCATGGAAAATTAAAATTGATTTGGGGGTTCCCACGTCAGGGGGTCCGCGCAAGATTTAATATAAAATTTAAAAAATGCGACATAATTTTATTAATATGGAAGTTAAAACCACTTTTACCACCTTAAATATTTGAATTTCGCGCCAAAATTGTGATAAAAAAGTTATTTTTGTAAAATGATTATCTTTTTTTTTAATTAGAGAGATACACATCACAAAAATAACTTTTTTTTTATCACAATTTTGGCGCGAAATTCAAATTTTTAAGGTGGTAAAAGTGGTTTTTAATTATTTTAACTATCTTCCACACTGTTTAAAATTCTGAAAAAAATGTATGTTATAGAACTTGGTAAAACACGTTTACAAAAAAAAACTGAGACAGTCCTCGAATACCTTTACTGTAAAAATGAATTTTGAAAACTTTAACTTAATTTTTCTATTTGAATTTGGCGCCTAAAAAATACTGCGAGATGTATTTTTTTTTTGTTTTGGGTAGACGTGGTTTCAGCTTGATTCGTGCCATAGAAAAGGAGAAAAAAAATAAAAACGTTAAAATTCACGTTTTCAGTCATATCTTGACAACAAATTGCTTCAGGAGGTTGAAATTTCGAGCAATCAGCGGCATTTTTAATAATCTTTCATCCAGTCATCGCGATTATTGATTTGCTTTGGGGGCACTTTTGACCATCTTATTCGGCTATACCTTTTATCAAGAAATATTCTAGACATATGCAGTTATACAAAAAAAAAACTCAAAAAGACGTTGGCTCTAGTTTTTTTCGGAATTTTTCATCAAAATCTCTGCTTTGGAAATGTAAACTTTGGACTAGATTTTCTTAATTTTCTCAAAAACCCCGTAACGAATTTTAATACATTTTTGAGGAAATATTCCAGATATATGTAGCTATAAAACAAAAGAAAAGATCTAAACAGACGTTATCACTATTTTTTTCAGAAATTTTATCAAAATCGCTGTACTGAAAAATGCAAATAAACTTACGACTAGATTTTCTCAATTTTCTCAAAAATCCCTTGATGAATTTTAATCAAGTTTTCAGGAAATATTCCAACGATATGTAGCTATAAAACAAAAGAAAAATCTAAAAAGACGGCATCACTTGTTTTCCCGGAATTTTCCATTAAAATCTCAATTTTGCAAAAACAAACATTCGATTGGATTTTCTTAATTTTCTCAGAAACCATGTAATTTATTATAATTAAATTTTTAAATAATATTCCAGATATATGTAGTAATAAAGGTAAAATTCAAAAAGACGTCATCACTAGTTTTTCCGGAATTTTTCACCAAAACATCTCTTTTTCATTGGAAAAAGCGAACATTCCAGCAGATTTTCTTAATTTTCTCAAAAACCGCTTAATGAATTTTAATAAATTGATCAGGAAATATTCCAAACATACATAGCTATAAAACAAAAGAAAAATTCAACAAGGCCTTATCACTATCTTTTTCCGAATTTTTCATCAAAATCTCTGCTCTGGAAATGTGAACATTCCACTGCGTTTTCCTCATTTTCTCAAAAACCCTGTAACGGTTTTTTATAGATTTTCCAGAAAATATTCCAAACATGTGTAGTTATAAAACAAAGGAAAACATCTAAAATGACGTTATCACTAATGTTTCTAGATTTGTTTTTATCAAAATCGCTGCATTGCATTTTACTAGATTTTCTTCATTTTCTCGAAAATCCTACAACGAATTCAAATAATTTTTTCAGGAAATATTCCAGACATTTATATTTATGTATACATTCATATACATAAATATTTATATACAAATATAAAGGAAATACATAAAAAGACGTTATCACTAGTTTTTCCGGAATTCTTTTATAAAAAGTCGTTGTTTTGCAAAGTGCGAACATTCGACTGGATTTTTTTTAATCTTTTCAAAAATTGCAACGAATTTAAAAAAAATTCAGGCAATATTCCAAACATGTGTTTACAAATATTTATAAAACAAAAAAAAAACGCCAAAAGACGGTATCACTAGTTTTTTCGGAATTTTTCATCTGAATCACTGCATTGCAAAATACGTTTGACTAGATTTTCTTAATTTTCTCAAAAACCCCTTACTGAATTTTAATAAAATTTTCAAAATATATTCTTAACATATGTAGCTATAAAACAAATAAAAAATCCGAAAAGATATTATCTCTAATTTTTCCGGAATTTTTCACCTAAATCACTGCATTGCAAAATACACGTTTCACTAGATTTTCTTAGTTTTCTCAAAAAACCCTAAGTGAATTTTAATAAAATTTTCAGAAAATATTCTTCTACATATGTAGCTTTAAAACAAATGCAAAATCCGGAAAGACGTTATCACTAGTTTTCCCGATTTTTTTTATAAAACTCTTTTTTTTTAAATATGAACATACGATTAGATTTTCTGGATTTTTTCAAAAACCATGTAATAAATTTTATTGAAATTTTTCAGGAAATATTCCAGACGTATGTAGTTATAAAACAAAACAAAAAATCCGAAAAGACGTTATCACTAGTTTCTCTGGAATTTTTTTATTAAATCTCTGCATTGAAAAATGCAACCATTCGCCTAAATTTTCTTAATTTTCTCAAAAATCCCTTAATGTATTTGAATAAAATTGTCAGGAAATATTCCAAACATATGTAGCTATAAAACAAAAGAAAAATCCAAAAAGTTGTTATCACTAGTTTTTCCGGAATTTTACATCAAAATCGTTGTTTTAAAAAATTCCAAAGAGTCGAATATATTCTCTTCATTTTCTCAAAAAATTTCCAACAAATTTTAAAAAACAATTATGAAAACATTCCGGACATATACCTATATCTATTAAAGAAAACAAAAATTTTGCACAATTTTGTTTAACAAAGTCGTTATATTACAAAAATAAGCGCCACTCGAAAAATCCCGAAAAAACTCGATTTTTCAAACCGTGGTAACTTGGTTCAATTTGGTCGAAAATCGATGAATCCTTCAGTTTGGGAAAGATTCAAGTTTTATCTTTAAGAATGTGTAGTTAATTTTGACCCCAAGTCCAACCCACTCCCCGTAACAACGCGATGGAAAAAAAAATGTTTTTTTTGTAAAAAATTGTCCAACTTTGACAAGCTGTACCGTGCGCAAAAAAATAAATCGGCCGGAAATTTCACCACAATGGCAGAAAAATTTAATTAAATTCCTTTAAATGCCTTAAGAATTCGAGTCGTTTCGGTGATTTGGAGCAAAGTTATGAATTTTTGAAAAAAAAAATGACATTTTTCACTTTTTTGGCCATAACTTGAGTAATTTTGCACCAAAATCGATGAACATTTGCAGTCTGAACAGTTTCAAATTGTCTCTTCAACGTCATGTGAATTGTTTTGTTGCTAAAACGATTTCACCCCCTGTCACTCCCTAAAGGAAAAAAAATGTTTTTGAAGTTTAAATGTGCAAATTTGGTTTCTTGTACCGTATGCAAAAAAAATCATGTATAGGCAATAAAGTTCAATAATTTTCCTCCA
This sequence comes from Ocypus olens, assembly GCA_910593695.2. Classification (NCBI taxonomy): domain Eukaryota; kingdom Metazoa; phylum Arthropoda; class Insecta; order Coleoptera; family Staphylinidae; genus Ocypus; species Ocypus olens. The sequence goes on from OU343049.1 coordinate 1,067,624, forward strand.
ATTTCCTCCAAAATTCAAGTCGATGCGATGATTTGGCGCGAAGTTATGCAGTTTTGAAAAAAAAATACATTTTACGCCTTTTTGGCCATAATTAGGCGAGTTTTGCACGAAACTCGATGGAATTTTGCGATCTAAGAAGTTTTCGATTTTCGTGACCCCCTGTAAACCCCTACAAAAAGTGTTTTGGATTAACAAAAAATGTTAAATTTTTACAACTTGAAAAAAAATCCATTTCGATCATAACTCGGTCAATTTTGCTCAGAAGCCGATGATTCTTTACGATATGAAAAGCATAAGTTTCAGTTCACCCTCTGTCACCCCTAGTGCAAAAAAAGGTGACAGGATGATAAAATTTGTTCATTTTAATTAAAATTTCAAACAAAAGAAAAAAGTGAAAAATGTATTTTTTTTTTCAAAACTGCATAACTTCGCACCAAATCATCGCATCTACTTGACTTTTGGAGGAAATTGGAGGAAAATGATTGAACTTTATTACCATGCTGACCGATTGAGTCCAAGATTTTTTTGCACACGGTACAAGAAACCAAATTTGCACATTTAAACTTCAAAAACATTTTTTTTCCTTAGGGTGTGACAGGGGGTGGAATCGTTTTAGCAACAAAAAATTTCACATGACGTTGAAGAGAAAATTTGAAACTGTTCAGACTGCAAAAGTTCATCGATTTTGGTGCAAAATTACTCAAGTTGTGGCCAAAAAAGTGAAAAATGTCATTTTTTTTTCAAAAATTCATAACTTTGCTCTAAATCATCGAAACGACTCAAATTTCTAAGGCATTTGAAGGAAATTGATTAAATTTTTCTGCCATTGTGGTGAAATTTCCCGTCGTTTTTTTTTGCGCACGGTACAGCTTGTCAAAGTTGGACAATTTTTTTACATAAAAACTTTTTTTTTTCATCGCGTTGTTACGGGGGGTGGGTTGGACTTGGGGTCAAAATCAACTACACATTCTTAAAGATAAAACTTGAATCTTTCCCAAACTAAAAGATTAATCGATTTTCGACCAAATTGAAGCAAGTTACGACGGTTTAAAAAATCGATTTTTTTCGTGATTTTTTGAGTGGCGCTTTTTTTTGACGCCGAGTGTATTATTTAATACAGTGACGGTTCGCGGGGTTTTTATCTGGTACGGCCGAGGTAACAAGGGTGGCAATACAGATAGGTAGGGTCAGTTGCAGGGTGATCGCACCTATCTGTATTGCCACCTCTTGTTCCTCGGCCGTACCAGAAAAAAACCCGCGAACCGTCACTGTATTAAATATACTCAATGTACATAAATAACTGCCATCCATCACCCTACTCATAATTACGAAGACACGTTAAACAGAAGTAATGAGCATATCTAAAATATATCTGGAGCACATCTCTCTCTGATCCTGCGAAACTTTACGATTCCTGTACGTTTGTACACAAACGTATAAAGCGGGTATATTTAAACGGAGCTCGTTGCAACCAGGTTGAAAAGTCGGGGGGGCTTATTTATCCAGCGGCGCGCTACGAAATACACAAACTTGGAGATTAATTATAGTCCCCAGTGCGGATAACAGATTGCCCGGAAATAATGCATGAACAGTTGAACTGGTTCGGCCACGAATTAATTATGTATCTGCCCATTATTAATCCTCATCCCCCTGCACAACATCAAATCGTGGGTTTTCACTAATCCTCGTCCCTTATTACCTTAGGGGGATTGAGTTGTGCTCATCTTTATTAAGTTAAGAGTAAACCAATCCTGGATTGATTGAGTGAGTGTCTCTTAATTTTCCCAATGTAGACTTCTGTGCTATAAAATTAACCACAAGTATTTTTTTACAATATTCTAGTTGTATAATTTGGGTTAATAAATGATAAAACACCATAACTTGAAAATAACACCTTTATTAAAAAACCGAAACTAAGACTAAGACTAAAAACCATCTTCTATTTTAGTTATAATTCGAATTGTTGTCTATTGTTTGTCATTAAGGAAATTGACAGATTTACATATTTTTGTAACCAGGAAGTCCGCTTTAAACTACAACATATTTTTTCTACTTTGGTTTAACAATCGACCTTTTGTTATATCAAAAATAGTTTAATAATGAGATTTTTTATTTTACAGTTTTGCTCATTATTGAACTATTTGTGGTAACATTTTAGTTGTTGCGATTGGCAGTACTTAAACGTGACATATGTCGACATCAAAATGTAAAATTGCCGTTAATTCAGAGGATAATTGGAACCGTCCAATGCGTTACACAGTGAATATCTTCGAATGCATATTGGGGAGTTCGCCACCAGTGCCACTAAAGTTAAAGAAAACGAATGCTTAATATTGTTCACTTTTTATCCGCGTGGAAAATGTAGGAACTCGGTGACAATCGCCGGACGCATGAATTCACTTGGCTCTCGGTGACGACGTTTAGGCAACACAACATACACAGAGGAAAGCTTGTAATTTATTATATGTATTATCAGTTTGTTTGCAAAACGAATATCACGGAAGAAACAGCGAGAGTATAATGCATGTTTCATTCGCGGCGAAAAAGAGCCGCTTGATTCGGTGTGGATTTGTAATTAGCGTCGATCGATGCCTGACACGAGGAACGAGAAACAAATGTAAACATAACCTTAAATTTCGATTATCACTTAGGCGCTGCATTATTTTATAAGCTTAAATTGGTTACAACTTACGTGGAAATAGTTTGTTTATCGCACCCTTGGCAACCTCCCTTATTTCTGGAGGTGTGTAAGTAATATTCTTGATTTAATATATTTTAAAATTAACTATTGAAATCGCCGTAGAAATACGTATGTCAAATATTAAATTCGTTCGAAAGGATCAAATGTTTTTAGTGCTACCACATGTTAAAAGATAAAACTCACTAGGTTTAAGTATATATTTTATTTTAGAGATAATTCCTTAACTAAAACCAAAGTAGAAAAAATAGTAAATTATACTTGTTTAATAAAAGGCATTATGGGGCACTCGTGGCACAATATACTCTCTTATTAAACTTGTATAATAATGTACTATTGTGCGCTTAATTTTTTTTGCACAGACGTGTACGTCATCATTCTCCAGAATGCTTCTCTGCTTAATAAATTAATAAAAGATTTTGTATACATTTTAACTGTTTATTGGATTTGGAAAATTGCAAATAACAAACGATCGATGCAGAATTCACTGTTAAAGTGGTGCTTTTGATGACGAGTTCTTTGTACCATTCTCAAGATTGGGATGGCTATTAATTAGAATTACATCTATTCCCACAGTGATAATAAAGACTGCAACGGGACGAAGAAAGACGGAAAAAAATACACACACATACAAACACAAACAAAATACATTTTCTCTGGACACCAATTAAAGAACGTGCAGTCGCACAATTGTACAATTGCGCGACGATGATGGCCCCTACACCGGCAATAACGTCGCGACCAATGTTAAATTGTTCGTACACACTTTACATTTGAATTACATCATTAAATGTTATAAACCCGACGCGGAAACATTTATAACGTTAATGCTATATTTGCAGAGAGAAAGAGAGAGAGAGAGAGAGAGGGTGAGAGAACTGCTGCGTTTAATGAAGGAGATGTGCATTTAAAGTAATTGCGGTGAAGCGATGTGCAAAACGTTATTTCGATCTTTAATTATAAATCAGTTTAATTTATGAATATGTCGATAGTTTAAATCTTTTCCAAGCGAAGAAAGGAACAGTTTTAAGGTTTTATTTGAACGAACAGGTTGATGAAAAATTGAGAAATGAATGAAAACTAATTGCCAAAAACTTTGTGAATTGACTTAAACATTATGCTCCATAACAATTCAGCAAAATTCCCTTAATATCCATTCTCTGGATTTCAAAAAAAAAATCGAGGAAGAAGGAACATGTGTTCATTTTGTAGTTTCCCGTTTCGTATTTTCCATAATTGGTTCAAAAAAACAATTGTCACAGCTTCGTAACTTTTAAAATTGACAAAATGATGATGTACTTTTTCGATTTTTTCCATTTTCGAGTTTTTTCTTTGCTGACGTGTCACGGGCTTTAAATTGACATTTGTTCTTGCGAAAGTACAGTTTCGGAGGCGTCTTGAAGGGATCTTTCCAGTGATGTGTAGAAACCCGGAATTGAACCAGTGGTTTCTTCAGGAAATTATTTCAAAGCCAATTTTTGAGAAAAAGTAAGTTTTCGTCAAAAATTTTAAATCGTCAACTTTAATCAAATCCGACTAATTTACACACGAGGAGCACAGATTTGAAAACCGCGTTCAATTTGGAGTTTTCGTTTAACCGCTACGGCCGTTCAAAGTCTGAAAAAACGATTATTTTTGAAAATTTTCCAACATGTTCATGGTGACAAGCTAATTTTTTTACTACTGAAGACGGTTGAAATTTTTTAACGCCAATCAATTTCTCTTGTTCTTCTGATGAAAAAGAAGGTGTACTTCAATGGTCTACGATAATTATTAAAAAAGTTGATTTTTTCGATTTTTTCCATTTTCGAGTTTTCTTTGCTGACGCGTCACGGGCTTCAAATTGACATTTTTTCTTGCGAAAGTACATTTTCCGAGGCGTCTTGAAGGGATCTTTCCAGTGATGTGTAGAAACCCGGAATCGAACCAGTGGTTTCTTCAGGAAATTATTTCAAAACCAATTTTTGAGAAAAGGTAAGAAGGGGGGACCCTTGGGTAGTTTTTCAGGTTTTCGTCAAAAATTTTAAATCGTCAATTTTAATCAAATCCGACTAATTTACACATTAAGAACGTCAAACTTATAAAAGATGAAAAACAAATTATACTTTAAATCCTATTAGTCAGTTTACTCAAAAACTAAAGAGATTTCGAAAAATACTTATTCTTTATAAGTTGTTCAATTTGGCATTCTTCATAATTATTAATCATGTAAATTTGCTATAACCATTATCGTTTCATAATTATAAACCAAAAATAAAAAAAAAAATTAATAAATTTTTTTCTCCAATAAAAATGATTTTATGAAAAATATTTTCAAACAAAGCATGTTCATTTCTTAATTGTCTTTAATATTTTTATAAATGTTTTCGTAAAATTTTCCATAGTATTCCAAATATTGGAAAAAAACAAAGATTTCGGTTTCTGGAATCCATAGCATCTTATACCGTGGAAGGTATTTGCTGATTCTGTTTCGGTATTATTATTTTCCTCTTTCGACATTATTACATGGTGTGAACAGGGTTTTTACAGAAACTGCACCTCAGTTAAGTTTTCGGAGGTTCGTTGATGTTTGTGGATTTTTACATTATTATTATTATTATTATTACATAAATATACATATATCGACCAATAAAATACACCAAACAAAATCGTTTACATAAGTTAAATAAAAAAGAAATGGTTGAAAGACCTCCGGTCGATAGCCAATTAAGAATTGCGGAAAACCATAAATGTTTATATGTATGTATATATATAATTGTATCAATTCTTAAATAAAGATGTTTGTATATATAAAAAAGAAATATAGCCTGAATATATACATATTCTACCTGTTCATAATTCTGCAACATTACGTCTTTTACAGAAATAAGAAGTGAGGGTTTGAATTTTTAATTAAGAATCGTTTACATTCTTTCAGGGTTCGGACGATATATATCATCGGATATATATCACGATATATATCATGATATATATCACGATATATATTCGATGATATATATCATGGATATTTATGAAACACACAATACCAAAAAATTCCCTCGTTTTTCAAATTTTTCCAGTTGCAGCAATATGAATAGTAAGCATGTGCTCTAATCAGGGGCGGCTCGTTATACAGAGCCAAGGAGTCATGGCACTACCTGTAGTTTCAAAATTTTTAAATTAATTCTTAAAACACTTTTTCACCAGTTACTTTGGTCTGGGAAGATAAATCGTTCTTTCTTTCTTCAAAAAATATGGAGGGGGGGGGGTCTATATTGTATAAGTTGTTTTACCATCTACATGTTCCACGAAAGTAGGTATGGGGACACTTGGGCCAGACAGTCCTGACGGTTGCCTATCCCAAGATGACCGCCCTAATTGGAGGGAGGGGCCTATGATGACTCATTCCTATCTGTCTGGGGAGCATCCCCCTGTGCAACCGGTATACGCGCACTTTTCACGCAAATCCCCATAAGAGCCAATGAGTGCGACAGAGAAATTTATCGATGAAAGAGTGGGATGGAGAATATTGAATTATTAATTCAAATCAATTTCAGAGTAGATCACGTATTTTTAATATTATAAATTTTGAAACATAATTCCTTCATAAAAAAGTAAATTGCTTGTCGAGATTTGAACCACTTGTCTTCCCGTGGCCCCATTCACATGTCGGCGAGTTTACAACTGCGCCAACCGGTTCTCTTGAAGTAGGTGTCGTAAATGTTGAATAGTTGCGGTAAGGAATGCAATTATTATGAATAATTTGCTGTATCTTCCAAACGGCTGATCCAAGCGAAAAAATAAATGCAATCATTTAATTGAATTAAATATTCCTTTTTTATTAATTTTTGTTTTATTTTTGCATAAAATTCAAAAAGATCCTGAAAACAGATTGAACCTGAGGCCGCTACGTTGTTCGAGAATCATTGTACCAGCACGCCTTAGTACGCTGAGCACAAAAAAAAACACCGTTAATAATAAATAGCGATCAATACAAATAGTGAGCCATAGTGTGAGGGACTATTTGAAAGTTTATTTAATATGGAATCCAAATATGTAATTAGAAAATTTGTAATGTGTATTTCGGTAACCGATTTGTAATTATACAACAAAATTATTCATTGAACATTGACGAATAGAACAACGAAATTGCCATATACATTTTGGAAGTGTCCGCAGAAAATAAATAGGACCATTCCATGGAATGCAATTATTGCGAATAATAACTTGCTCTATCTTCCAAACGGCTGATCTAATCTAAAAAATAAATGTAATTAATTTAATGTAATTAAATATTCCTTTTTATTAATGAAAATTTTCATTTTTCATAAAACGGGTCCGATACGTTGTTCGGTATACGAGTCGGAGCTTTTACTATTGAACCAACACGCCTTCGTACATTGAATACTAAAATGTTGAATAGTTGATAATATTGACAGCGTTAATAAATACTGATAAATAGAAATAATAGGGCCAAGGTGTGAAGGATTATTTGAAAGTTTATTTAATATGGAATCCAAATATTTAATCAGAATGTGTAAAGGAGGAGCTGCATATAAGATTCTGACATTTGGCAATAGATTTGTAATTATACAAAATTATTTGTCGCACCTTGACGCATAGAACACTCAAATTCTCCACAGAAACATAAATAGGGCCACCAAAATTGAATTACTTTTACTTTTAATATTATATAGAAAATTATTTAGAAGTGATCGCGCAAAATACATAACCTTAAATTCTTGCTGTCTCGGCAAAATAGGATTTGTAAATTTCGCTTACCAAAAGTCCAGAAGATTCGGCAATAACCAGAAGGACGAAGAAGTAAACAATGACCAAAAGATTGGTGTTGTGGATGGCACGTGTTCTGAAGTGTTGAGGAGCTGCACACAAACGCACGTCTGATCACTACAAGATTCTGACAAAGACTGATTATTATTTTAGGGTAAGTACTTAAATAAATTCATTGTTGTGGCGCATGCGCAGTAAATATGATTGTTTGGTATCATTGGAAATCTATTTTTCAAGGAGTACGAATATGAAATCAAAAAAATTCCAACATGAAGAATAAGGCCCCTAACACGAACGAGAATAGATTTCTGGTAGGAAATGATAAGACACCGCGGGCCTAACAATTAAAATACAGTGCGTGTCTACGGAATTTACAGAATTTGATTGGGCTAAATATCAATTAATAGGAATAATTTTCCCCTTAATCAGCAATAAATTTACAGTAATTTTAATATTTTATGAACTAAGTACCTTCCACGGGCCGCTACAAAATAACTATGTCATTGATCAGCTGATTGCGCAAAGCAGCTAAAGTTTGTACCAAAATAATTATAAAATTTAATTTTTTAATAATATGTATGACGTAATATTACGCAATATAGCGTAAGATGATTAATAATTGTTCGCGTACTAAGCTTACTAAGGCCCGTATTCAGCAAGTAGAATGAAGAGCAATAACACTAATAGGAGGGCCCCTCGGGGCCTTGACCCATTTCATAACTTAGGGCCTTGCCCCAAATCGAAATGTAGCCCCCAAATTGTCAAGATAAAGTAAACATTTCGATTTTTTAAATCAACTTTTCAGGAATGTTTGAGGTTAGGGACCTTGAGGGCAGTGCATACGTTGGGTTAAATGACCCGCCAAGGAGATGAAATACCTGTCTGTCAAATGACCGTTCCAGGTTATGTCCCTCTGGAAGTAAAAATATTTCGATTTTTAAATAAACTTCGTTTAATGATGGAATTAATTAACTTTTAGTAAAAATGTTGGGTTGAATGACCGGTCAAGGAGATGAAATACCTGTCTGAATGCTGGGTTAAATGACTGTTCAAGACTATCAACCTTTCAAGCAGCTTTGCTGCTCCCTTTTGGAAGCAAATATTTAATTTTTAAATCAACTTTTCAATTAACATTTCACAAAATTAAGGTAATTACGATCAACTAAGTGAGGTATAAAATAAGGGTAGAGATTGATTATCCCATTTATTTAGAGTAATGAAACAATAACATATATAACAATATAATTTTATTATATTAATTTACATTGTTTTTACAGCTTCATGTATGATTTATATAAATTATATGTAAGAATATAATCCTCTGGGCAGCTGGATGGCCAAATACCAGAATCAGGACCTGATCTCCATCCTACATCTTTTCCTTCTTCGGTCCGAGATATATTTTTTACCAACCATGTCGCAATATCTTTATGTGCCTGTCTAGAAAGTGGTTCAAATCGATATGAGTTGTTTTCTTCTTCCTCTAGTAGATGTAGACATATTGTTAATAATCGGTGATTAGCATAATAAGCTCCCTCGCATATTAGCTTGTCGAACAAATACCAGGTGTTTTTGTCCCTCACCATTTAGAATCGAATTGAGAGACATATTGAGAGACCCTTGAGAGACATTATGTCTCTCAACGTGGCCCTCACCATTTAGAATCGAATTGCATTGTGTCTCTCAACATATAAAAACGTCTCTCATTGTGTCGATCAGTAGTTTGGTTTCGACTTTAAAGGTATAAACATGGGTTTACTTTTCAATAATCACCGTCGCTCGGGTGCGAATTTAGCGCGTCAATTTTGGTGCAAGTTACCAGACAAGAGTAACAACAGAATCTATTGTTTACCTGGACCTGATACACATGTAGGAATAAATGAATTTGTCGAGAATTGGAACACGCGTAGAAATGATTTAAGAGCACCAACTACAGAAATAAGTGACATAAGGCAAGATACAAGAGAACTTAATTCGAAAGCTAATTATATTAGAGACATCGATACTTCTCCAACTAATCAAGATTCGTTAGATGGGATCATACTGAAGATTAAACAGGACAACATAAGGGATAAAAACATATCTACACGAATAGAAGATACCTTTCACCCACCGTGCAATGATTTAACAGGTCATGTATTGAAACATATACAATACCGTAGACGTTGTGTGAATTGTTATAAAATGCTTGCTGAGGAATATGGAAGAGAAGTAGCTCAAAGAAAATGTAAAACAGTTAAATCAATCTGTGAAGAGTGTAACAAAACTTTATGTGCTAAATGTGCATTTGATATAACTGTTTTGTCCCAATATATGTCATAAAAATACATATTTTATTGATGTAAAATAGTACATTTTCCAATAAATGAATAATATGTAAGCAGTGATTTTTTATATTTAATATTATATATTTAATAATTTATTAATAATATACTAAAAAACGAATTTAAACAAACGTTTTATTAATTTGAAACATGTGCTTTAAAGATTGCCAACCGAAAAAGTATTTATTAACCTAAATAAACCCAATAGTGAGAATACTATTTTTATATTTGATGCGTTTTTAATATAAAACCGTGTATGCTTTTAGTGCATTTTATTGTGAGACTCTTACATTTAAATATGATTAGCCCCATGGTTTGAGTACGAACGAGTATGTATTTGCAGACGGCAAACCCGCTCTCTTTCTTCTCGTAATCCTTTAACCGCTGTGCACATTATAGCACCGCGTTCGAATTTTTGCAGTATTTTTAAGTTTTTATTTGCATGATTGAATTTGGCACATTTAGACGATTAGAATGATACCTCACAACCTTATAAACTTTTTGTTTTTTTCAATAAATAAGTAATAAAACAGATTATTGTGCAATAACGTTAGGTGTGGCGTCATCCTCTCTTTCAGTAACTGGATGGATATCAGCAAACATATTAGCGCAGTGACATTATAAAATTTAGACAAGTATATGAAATACAATTAATACGTAATTTTACTAGAAAAATGATTAGAAGATGACATATAATTATTTTAGTATAAATTAGTTTAACAACAATCTTTAATTGTATTTAAACCCCGATAAATAATTTTAATTGCCGGCTGCGCGTGTTTGTGCTTCGATTTACATGTGTTTAAATGGAAAAGTGTTGCAAGACCTCTACTTTCAGTCAGAAATGCATTGATTCTTATGGGAAATACGCACAAAGTATGGTAAAATCGAGCGTTTTTAAGTTGTCTTAATTGTGATTGGTCATAATAACGATGTATTTAATTGGTGGATGAGAATCTTTACACATCCGGAGGCTATATAACCCCGGAAAATCTCTTACATGCTCCATTTATCTTCGCTAGTTCATTGTGCGACAGTGGTGGTGAGTGACATTTTTTGAGTGTTCCAGATACTTTCCGAAATTATCGTAACAAAGGTAAGAAAGTTTAATAATTTCCAGCCCCCTTCCGGTACGCGGGAGACGCGCGCTTAATGCGGCACTTTGATGACTCACCATTATATCCGTGCACGGTATCTTAGCCCCCATGCAATTTTGAGGCATTTTAGCAAAATTTGCACAATGTTCACATACCAGACTATTATTATTTATATTTAGTTTTTTTAAACTCCGGTTAGAATTTATTCGGGCGCCACCTATTAAGACTCGGTGGCCGCGTTACGTACTACACGACAATGCACAGTCGATGACTCAAATTAAAATCCGTGCGCAGTAATTTGGCCCCAGTGCAATTTTGGGGCATTTTGGCAAAATTTGCGGAATGAGGACCAGATCATTTTAATTTTATATTCAATATTTTTTTTTAATAACTCCGGTTAGAATTTATTCCGGCGCCATCTATAAACACTCGGTGGCCGCGTTACGTACTACTCCATAATGAACAGTTCTCCCCGCATCTTACACAGTCCGCGCATATTTACTAATATAAATTATATATCCATTATAAAAATCTTAAGTGATTAATGAATCATTAAAATTCACATATATTATATATTGGGTTGGGAATGGTTTGTTATCGGCAAACTTACATTTTTCTTTGAGCTGCTGCATAATATCAGTGATTTTACGAGGCTAACTCGCGGTCGACTTTTACCCGCACGATAACACGTCGCTGTAACCCTTACGAGGGTGTCTTCGATGACCATTAAACCGTAGTCCCGTGCAATGTTGGGGCATTTTGGCAAAATTTGCGAAATGCCCACATCCCATAGCATTATTGTTTAATTTTCTGTTTTTTTAAATAACTCGAATTTATTCCGGCGCCGTCTACGAACACTCGATGACCTCGTTACGTACCACATGACAATGCACAGTTCTCGCGTATCTTATAGTCCGCACGTATCTACTAATTTAAATTTAGTTTTAAATTTATATATCCATTCCGAGATTATTAAAAGAATTGATAAATCAATCATTAAAATTAACATATATTATCATTCATTGGGATGGGAATGGTTTGTTATTGGTAAATGTTAATTTTTTTTGTGGTGCTACATAATATCAAAACATTGTTTTTACGAGGCTAACTCGCGGTCGACTTTTACCCGCACGATAACACGTCACCGTAACCCTTACGAGGGTGAAGTATCAACTCTTGGTAATCGTAATCCTAGCCTGCAAAACTAGTTATTACCTTTAAGGAGTTAGGTATATACAGTGTTTCGTATGTTAAATGCAAACATGATCAGGGGTAATTGTCACCTGAAGGCTATTAAAGAACTGCTTGAGTATGCCTAGTTTTCATAAAACCACTATGGTAATTTATTCAAAACGCAATGCATTATGGGCACTATTATAAAAATATATAAAAAGAGACTACAAAATCAAGAAGAATCATAATAACAATTTTGTCTCACGAGTACCGCCGCCACTCAGAAACAGGGCTGTTATTCAAAAACAGGGCTGTCGCACAGGGCTGTTATTCAGAAACAGGGCTGTTATTTCAAGACAGGTGGCTGTTATTTCAAGACAGATAGCAGTTATTTGAAAACATATAGCAGTTATTCCAAGACAGATAGCAGTTATTCCAGCTGTCGCACAGGTCTGTAACCCTCATTACCCTCCGCATTACCCTCATTACCCTCCGCATTAGCCTCCTTAATACCCTCTCTAATACCCTCATTAATTGGTTTAGAAGCTTTTAAATAAAAACGCCGTGTGCTATTTTATATTTATTACAAGCTGTACCGTTTCAACAATTTACTGACACGTTTATGAATTACACTACGAACTTCGGTGAGGTATGCAGGCGCTTCTTCAAAGTATTTTCGAGTAAATCCAGTCATTTTAAATTCTTCATAAAACCCCATCATAATTTCATCCTCCAGAGATGTGACCTCGCAGTGTGGCACGTATCTCAATTTTTCCATATTAAAATCTATTTTTTTTCTAACTACTATTACGGCCGGGTCATAAGAGGATCCAGTAGATGTCACGCACCAGAAATGTATAGGAACAACTAGATTTGTATCGTAATAAATACACCCGCAGATAATGTCGACATTGGCTCCTAACCTCTTCGCCTGTTCATAAAATATCAGTGCACTAGGTAAACATGCACCACTTATATCTCTTATTATTAATTCTTGTGCAATTATTGAATTTATCAGGGAGAGAACCTTCTTCATTGAACTCATCTTGATTACTGATACTATAATAGGTTGTCACGATAGATTATTGCTTTTCTATTTGCTGACTGCGCATGCGTGAGCTGCTACATATATCAACATATACTAAGCTCTTTTCTCACTTGATGACTAGTCGTCAAACTGATCAGACGTGCTCTTCCTTATTCGTCTCTCAATTGTTCCAGTTAAAATGGAAAAATTCACTGTTGCCAAGGATTTTGTGAAGGTCAACAGGAGATTCAAAGTACATGGTAGAACTCTGGAGTTTAAAATAAACGCGATCCCAGAAAACACGGAGCCTGTTAGTTGGGTTAAGGACGCGATTACCCAGATAGTAAAGAAAGCCACGAATCATCTTCAGCCAAGAGACCAAGTAGGCATCACCTTCTGTTCAAAGGACTTTCAACAAGGACCTGGCTACATGAAATTCAAGAATGCCTCTCAGCTCTCTGTGAACGATGTTTGGTCCATAATTAGTAGAATTTTCCAGTCCAACTCAACAGGGCTGAACACCGACACATTCTGTCTGAGTGTAACATCTGTGCGGGCGCCTGAGGGGAGAGGGCGTGGGTCAAAATACAATACTTTTAACGAAGAGTGTGCTATGCGACGTGGAATTGTTACGATTAACAATAAAGACAATTTATGTTTGCCTCGCGCATTAGTGGTTTCCGCGGCGCATGTAAATAAAGACCCGAAATATAAAGAAGTGCGGTGCGACATCAGGAAGGAGCAAACCAGTAGAGCTCACGGCCTGATACAATCTTCAGGTATTCAAATTCCCGAAGAAGGCGCAGGGGTTGAGGAATTACATCAACTTCAACAGTACCTTAAAGACTATAAAATTGTGGTATACAGGTACGGTAGTAAAGGTCGAGACCTGGTGTTTGATGGCGCAACGGAAAGTAGTAAGAAATTAAATTTATTGTACCACAACGGACACTACAATGTGATTACATCATTGACAGCCGCCTTTTGCTGTGGCTATTACTGCGAAGAGTGCCACATTCCCTACAACGCCCAAAATAAACATCGCTGTGGGGGTACCTGCCCCTCCTGTCAGCAGGCTCCTAAATGCGCGGCCTCTCAGAAAATTAGATGCAGCGCCTGTAATAGAACATTTCGCGGACAACAATGCTTGGACAATCATAAGAAGCTGAAATCTTTGGGAAAGGGAACTGTGTGTGAACAAGTCCGTATGTGCCCCGACTGTCTAAAAACAGTTAAAAGTGACAGGCAACATACCTGCGGGGAGATTTATTGTAAGATTTGCCAAAAACACCAGCCTCAGGAACATCTGTGTTATATGCAGCCTGACACGGGAAGTCCAAATACAAAAGACTTTTTATTCGTGTTTTACGACCTGGAATCCCGTCAAGAAACACAGCTGGAAAATGGAGATTTACTGCATGAACCGAACTTGTGTGTTTTTAAAACTTACTGCGAAGAGTGTTTGTCGATGGGGGTTGAACTTTGCGGAAAGTGCGGGCCGCGGTTACACACCCTAAGCAAAAACCCTATAGAACGCTTTGTCGAGTTTACACTTAATCAGAGAAAAATATTTAAACAGGTTGTAGTAGTGGCGCACAACGGACAAGCGTACGATCATCAGTTCCTTCTCAATTATATTTTAACCAAAACGGATTTGAAACCCGAACTCATTATGCGAGGAACTAAAATTATACAAATGGTGCTGGAAAACGTGAAATTTATAGACTCTTTAAATTTCTTCCCGATGGCTCTTAGTGCTCTACCAAAAGCGTTCGGACTTGGTGATAATTTTAAGAAAGGTTATTTTCCCCATTTGTTTAACAAAACTGAGAACGACAACTACGTTGGCCCTCTGCCCTCTATGGAGTACTACTGCCCCGATTCAATGAAGACAGATGCTCGGGATAAATTTCTCGCATGGTATGAAGCCAACAAAGATACAGAGTTTGATTTCAAGAAAGAGATTGTTGAATATTGTATTAGTGACGTGGAAATTTTATCTGCGGCATGCCTAAAGTTCAGGGAATTGCTGCTGATGGTGGGAAATGTTTGCCCTCTCACGGAATCCTGTACAATTGCCGCGGCATGCAGCAAGGTGTACAGGCGTAATTTCTTGAAGGCAAACACCATAGGAATAATACCAAAGGGAGGATATAGATGGCGCGACAACCAGTCCAGAATTGCTACACAGTGGCTGGTGTGGGAGGAGCATCAAAGACAGATAAATATTGTACATTCGGCAAAACAAAAAGAGGTGGTTGTAAATGGAGTGAAAGTAGATGGATTTTGTGCGCAGAAGGTGTTTGAATTTCATGGGTGTTATTACCACGGGTGCCCCAGATGCTTCAAACATAATCGCGATGAGCCATTGTACGACAGCCCCCAGGAAACGTTAAATATGCGGCATGAATCAACCGTAGCAAAAACCGAAAGACTTAGAGATTTTGGATATGAGGTAGTAGAAATGTGGGAGTGTGAATTCCGCCAAATGATGAAAGGCGACACGGAAATTGCGCAATTTACTGAGAATCATCCTCTCTTAACTTCAACCCCTCTTAACCCGCGCGATGCATTTTACGGGGGCAGAACTGGAAACTGTAAGGAATACTATGAGGCTCTTCCCGGTGAAAAAATTAAATATGTGGATGTTTGTTCCCTGTACCCATGGGCATGCAAGTACGGCCGCTTTCCCCTTCACCATCCAGAGGTGCTTGTCGGTGATAAGGAGTGTGCCAAACTGGATTTAAGTGTCTCAAGTGGGCTAATTAAATGCACTATTTTGCCCCCCACAAACTTGTACCACCCCGTATTACCGCTCAAATTGAACAATAAACTAATGTTTGTTCTGTGCCGTACGTGCGGTAAAGAAATGAACCAGAGCACGGATTGTAGGCACATTGACAGTGAACGAGCTTTAAGTGGTACGTGGGTTATCGAGGAAGTTCAAAAGGCCCTAGAAAAAGGATATAAATTGCTTAATATCCAGGAAATTTGGCATTACCAAGTTGCCCAATACGATACCGAATTAAAGGCAGGAGGGCTGTTTACCGAAATGATGAATAAGTTCATTCAATACAAGCAGCAGGCATCAGGATGGCCTGGGGGTTGCGTCACACAAAAAGAGAAAGACGCCTACATTGAGGGATATTTGCAAAATGAGGGCGTTCGTCTCGAGTTTGATAAAATATTGAATAACCCCGGGCTTAGGCAGCTTGCAAAATTAATTTTAAATAGTTTTTGGGGAAAACTGGGTCAACGCGAGAACCAACCCAAAACCAAAATTGTTAATAAACCTGAAGAATTATTAGATATGCTGGCTAACCCATCGATAGAGGTTTGTGGGATTTTACCCCTAAACGAGGATGTAGTTGTCATTAACTACGAATTCATCGAGGAAGCCTATGAACCCTTGAGCACCGTGAACGTTACTCTAGCTGCATATACCACCGCTCAAGCCCGACTAAAACTTTACTCCCACCTGGAGAAATTGGAGGAGAGGGTGTTGTACTATGATACCGATTCCGCCATCTACATAGGACGTGAAGGAGAGTACGACGTGCCCTTGGGTAACTACATTGGTGACATGACCGACGAGCTGGAAAAATACGGGCCTGGTAGTTTTATTTTAAAATTTGCGTCTGGAGGCCCAAAGAACTACGGATACGAGGTGTTCGGAGAAAAGGGAATAAGTGCGACAGTAAAAGTTAAGGGGATAACACTCAACTATACAACATCACAGCTGATAAACTTTAAAAAAGTAGCCGATATGATTTTATCTAGAAGTGACCCCGTGCCTGTGACCACTACAAACATTAGACGTACCGTCGATCATCAGCTGGTGACACGTACAGAAACAACAATGTACAAACCTAATTCAACGAAAAGACGTTTTACAGATTATAATTCGGTCCCTTATGGCTTCAAGCGTGCGAGACTCGGATAAAATTGTATATATTGTTTGTGTAACTATGTAATAGATATGTATATTCTGTACTTGTATATCGTATTTTACTTTATAATTATATGTTTGTATTTATATTTTTAATTTCAATATACATTATATAATATTATAACATTTTATTTACTAACGCTTGTTATTTACTACTAATAATCCCTCTGGTGCAGAAGGTTGGTGCAATGAAGTATTTCACAAAATATTATCTTATTTCAATTTATATATTTCGTTAATCATATATATGCGCACGGACTATCTCTTTAAAAACGCAGACAGCTGAGTGCTTGGATCGCTCCGTTTCTTATCAGACCGGAAGAGGCGCGATAAACAATTGCAATTCACTGAATATTTTATTGTTATTTAATTCGTTTATTAAATCTTTATTTACTCTAAGAGCCGTAATAAGAGTAATATTATAAATAAGGTTAAGTATAATGAAGTATTCCACTAAAAATCAAAGATGCTGATTACTATAAATAATACATAAAATTGAGACAACTTTACTTGTAAATATTACATTTATTCTTTCCGTGTTGAATATCTGCCTACGCCTCAAAACATGTTGAGACTTGTTCAGCCTTGTTCCAGCTTGCTCATACTAATATAAACTTAATATAAATAAATTAATAATTATTTAATAAATCCGTCAAATTTCTGTAAATTTCTTACGGGGAAACACTTGCTTGTGATGTAATTATAATATAGGCACGCGGTTTCTAATTATTTCGTACCGGAAATCTATTCTCGCTCGTGTTAGGGGCCTTATACTTTCATATTCGTACTCCATGAAAAAATAGCTCTCCAATGATACCAAACAATCACATTTTCAAAATAATATTTTTTATACAAATACATGACCTACCTGAACATCTGACTTCACACAACGCACTCCATTTGTTATCGGGCGATAAACACTTATTTCTCCGAATATTTGATTAATATTTATTTCGCGCACTCTCCTTTGCACTAGGGGACCCGTAATTAACATTTAAAATAGTAATATTATAAGTTTGGGGATTTTCATTGAACTTATGATTTCTTTTTAATGTTCTTATTAAAAATATGTTTTGCCCTATCTCATTTTATTCGGGGCGGTCGCACTCGCCTTCTAGTACTTTGTGACTTTTAAATACCTCATGAAAAATATATGAATTAAGCGCGGATAAACTTCTGTCGATTTCTTACTGGGAAAACATTCGCAATGTAGTGTAATTATAATATAGACCTTCGGTTTCTTCGATGAAATATTCCGAATTTTTGAATCTAGGGGTATGTGTGCTGATGAAGTGGTGAACCTTTAAATGTGAGTTAAATATTTGGTTAATAATGTGGGGGCTACATTTCGATTTGGGGCAAGGCCCTAAGTTATGAAATAGGCCAAGGCCCCGAGGGGCCCTCCTATTAGTGTTATTGCTCTTCATTCTACTTGCTGAATACGGGCCTTAGTAAGCTTAGTACGCGAACAATTATTAATCATCTTACGCTATATTGCGTAATATTACGTCATACATATTATTAAAAAATTAAATTTTATAATTATTTTGGTACAAACTTTAGCTGCTTTGCGCAATCAGCTGATCAATGACATAGTTATTTTGTAGCGGCCCGTGGAAGGTACTTAGTTCATAAAATATTAAAATTACTGTAAATTTATTGCTGATTAAGGGGAAAATTATTCCTATTAATTGATATTTAGCCCAATCAAATTCTGTAAATTCCGTAGACACGCACTGTATTTTAATTGTTAGGCCCGCGGTGTCTTATCATTTCCTACCAGAAATCTATTCTCGTTCGTGTTAGGGGCCTTATTCTTCATGTTGGAATTTTTTTGATTTCATATTCGTACTCCTTGAAAAATAGATTTCCAATGATACCAAACAATCATATTTACTGCGCATGCGCCACAACAATGAATTTATTTAAGTACTTACCCTAAAATAATAATCAGTCTTTGTCAGAATCTTGTAGTGATCAGACGTGCGTTTGTGTGCAGCTCCTCAACACTTCAGAACACGTGCCATCCACAACACCAATCTTTTGGTCATTGTTTACTTCTTCGTCCTTCTGGTTATTGCCGAATCTTCTGGACTTTTGGTAAGCGAAATTTACAAATCCTATTTTGCCGAGACAGCAAGAATTTAAGGTTATGTATTTTGCGCGATCACTTCTAAATAATTTTCTATATAATATTAAAAGTAAAAGTAATTCAATTTTGGAGTGGTCCTATTTATGTTTCTGTGGAGAATTTGAGTGTTCTATGCGTCAAGGTGCGACAAATAATTTTGTATAATTACAAATCTATTGCCAAATGTCAGAATCTTATATGCAGCTCCTCCTTTACACATTCTGATTAAATATTTGGATTCCATATTAAATAAACTTTCAAATAATCCTTCACACCTTGGCCCTATTATTTCTATTTATCAGTATTTATTAACGCTGTCAATATTATCAACTATTCAACATTTTAGTATTCAATGTACGAAGGCGTGTTGGTTCAATAGTAAAAGCTCCGACTCGTATACCGAACAACGTATCGGACCCGTTTTATGAAAAATGAAAATTTTCATTAATAAAAAGGAATATTTAATTACATTAAATTAATTACATTTATTTTTTAGATTAGATCAGCCGTTTGGAAGATAGAGCAAGTTATTATTCGCAATAATTGCATTCCATGGAATGGTCCTATTTATTTTCTGCGGACACTTCCAAAATGTATATGGCAATTTCGTTGTTCTATTCGTCAATGTTCAATGAATAATTTTGTTGTATAATTACAAATCGGTTACCGAAATACACATTACAAATTTTCTAATTACATATTTGGATTCCATATTAAATAAACTTTCAAATAGTCCCTCACACTATGGCTCACTATTTGTATTGATCGCTATTTATTATTAACGGTGTTTTTTTTTGTGCTCAGCGTACTAAGGCGTGCTGGTACAATGATTCTCGAACAACGTAGCGGCCTCAGGTTCAATCTGTTTTCAGGATCTTTTTGAATTTTATGCAAAAATAAAACAAAAATTAATAAAAAAGGAATATTTAATTCAATTAAATGATTGCATTTATTTTTTCGCTTGGATCAGCCGTTTGGAAGATACAGCAAATTATTCATAATAATTGCATTCCTTACCGCAACTATTCAACATTTACGACACCTACTTCAAGAGAACCGGTTGGCGCAGTTGTAAACTCGCCGACATGTGAATGGGGCCACGGGAAGACAAGTGGTTCAAATCTCGACAAGCAATTTACTTTTTTATGAAGGAATTATGTTTCAAAATTTATAATATTAAAAATACGTGATCTACTCTGAAATTGATTTGAATTAATAATTCAATATTCTCCATCCCACTCTTTCATCGATAAATTTCTCTGTCGCACTCATTGGCTCTTATGGGGATTTGCGTGAAAAGTGCGCGTATACCGGATGCACAGGGGGATGCTCCCCAGACAGATAGGAATGAGTCATCATAGGCCCCTCCCTCCAATTAGGGCGGTCATCTTGGGATAGGCAACCGTCAGGACTGTCTGGCCCAAGTGTCCCCATACCTACTCACGAACCGCTACTGATTATAGCTGGTAACAATATGACAACCATCAAAAGTTGAAAAGGTGAGAAAAAGTTGCAGTCTGCGCTTATAAAAATTGTAAAAAATTCATTTCGGCCAAAGTAACCTTCAAAATTTCAAAATGCATCCAGAATGAACCTAACTTTGATAATCCACTTCAATATTTGACACATCGTGGCTGGAAACAAAATTTCAACCATCAAAAGTTGAAAAGCAGAGAAAAAAAATTGCAGTCTGCGCTTATAAAAATTGTAAAAAATTCATTTCGGCCAAAGTAAACTTCAAAATTTCAAAATGCATCCAGAATGAACCTAACTTTGATAATCTACTTCAATATTTGACACATCGTGGCTGAAAGCAAAATGACAATCCTCAAAAGTTGAAAAGCAGAGAAAAAAAATTGCAGTCTGCGCTTATAAAAATTGTAAAAAAATCATTTCGGCCAAAGTAACCTTCAAAATTTCAGAATGCATCCAGAATGAACCTAGCTTTGATAATCCACTTCAATATTTGACACATAGTGGCTGAAAACAAAATGGCAACCATCAAAAGTTGAAAAACAGAGAGAGAAATTGCAGTCTGCGCTTATAAAAATTGTAAAAAATTCATTTCGGTCAAAGTAACCTTCAAAATTTCAGAATGCATCCAGAATGAACCTGACTTTAATAATCCACTTTAATATTTGACACATAGTGGCTGAAAACAAAATGGCAACCATCAAAAGTTGAAAAACAGAGAAAAAAATTGCAGTCTGCGCTTATAAAAATTGTAAAAAATTCATTTCGGTCAAAGTAACCTTCAAAATTTCAGAATGCATCCAGAATGAACCTAACTTTGATAATCCACTTCAATATTTGACACATAGTGGCTGAAAACAAAATGGCAATCCTCAAAAGTTGAAAAACAGAGAAAGATTAAAAAAAAATTGTAAAAAATTCATTTCGGTCAAAGTAACCTTCAAAATTTCAGAATGCATCCAGAATGAACCTAACTTTGATAATCCACTTCAATATTTGACACATAGTGGCTGAAAACAAAATGGCAACCATCAAAAGTTGAAAAACAGAGAAAGATTAAAAAAAAATTGTAAAAAATTCATTTCGGTCAAAGTAACCTTCAAAATTTCAGAATGCATCCAGAATGAACCTAACTTTAATAATCCACTTCAATATTTGACACATAGTGGCTGAAAACAAAATGGCAACCATCAAAAGTTGAAAAACAGAGAAAGATTAAAAAAAAATTGTAAAAAATTCATTTCGGTCAAAGTAACCTTCAAAATTTCAGAATGCATCCAGAATGAACCTAACTTTGATAATCCACTTCAATATTTGACACATAGTGGCTGAAAACAAAATGGCAACCATCAAAAGTTGAAAAACAGAGAAAGATTAAAAAAAAATTGTAAAAAATTCATTTCGGTCAAAGTAACCTTCAAAATTTCAGAATGCATCCAGAATGAACCTAACTTTAATAATCCACTTCAATATTTGACACATAGTGGCTGAAAACAAAATGGCAATCCTCAAAAGTTGAAAAGCAGAGAAAAAAATTGCAGCCTGCGCTTATAAAAATTGTACAAAATTCACTTCGGCCAAAGTAATCTTCAAAATTTCAGAATGCATCCAGAATGAATCTAACTTTGATAATCCACTTCAATATTTGACACATAGTGGCTGAAAACAAAATGGCAATCCTCAAAAGTTGAAAAGCAGAGAAAAAAATTGCAGCCTGCGCTTATAAAAATTGTACAAAATTCACTTCGGCTAAAGTAAACTTCAAAATTTCAAAATGCATCCAGAATGAACCTAACTTTGATAATCTACTTCAATATTTGACACATCGTGGCTGAAAACAAAATGGCAATCCTCAAAAGTTGAAAAGCAGAGAAAAAATTGCAGTCGTTGCCTCTGAAAATCGTAAAAAAATAATTTCGGCCGAACTAAGCTTCAAAATTTCAAAATGCATTTAGAATGAATGTAATTTTGATAATCCACTTCAATATTTGACACATTATAGCCAGGGGCGGCTCGTTATGTAGAGCCAAGCAGCCATGGCACTAGCTGCAGTTTCAAGCTCCGCAAGAATATTTAATTAATTATTAAAACATTTTTTCTCCAGTTACTTTGGACTAGGAAGATAAATCGTTTTGTCTTTCTTCAAAAAATGAGGGACGGGGGAGGGGTATATTGTATGAGTGGCTCTACCATCAACATGTTCCACGGGCCGCCACTGGCTCTAATATAAACTAGAGATGGGCGAAATGACTCTTTTTTGTCGGAAAGAGTCGATTTTTCAAGTGACTCACGACTGTTAAAAATGAAAAAGTAAGTGTGAGCAAAAAAAAACAAAAAAAAGGTCCTCACTTTGAAAATCCTTCAATTTATTCCTGAAAACATAGTGAAGAGCAAAAAAGTCCTTATTTCAAAAAATTTTCAATTTGATGTCAAATATTTTTACAATTGAAATGTTATTTTTTTACTATCTTGTAAGCAACTGTGTTTGTTTGCAATAAATATAATATAATTAAAGTATGTGCATTATATAATTAATAAGTCATAGAAACAATAATATTAATGACCAAGAATAAATATCAAGAAGTTGATATATATATATATATATATCGGATATATTGATATTTATATAAATATCGGATATTTTCCGAACCCTGCATTCTTTACATGCATTGTAATTGGCGGAATTTCGTTAAACACCGCGCACTACCGGTTCTGAAGAAAAGAAAAAAGCAGACGCCAGTTCCATTTGCATCATGAAGTCCATTTTTTTTTAAGCCGCGCCGCCATTAAGTGAATTACCAATAATTACCCATTTCGGTCGGCGGCCGCCGCAATTCCATTGTGATTATAAAGTCGATCCTAATTGCGAACTTTTCCGCCCCCGACCCGTAAGCACTATATTTTTCTTTTATTAACGACGAGTTATTGTACTTTTTGCTCCCCCAAATTTTCAGAGTAATTTAACTTAATTTATTACGTGCCATTATTCAAACGCCGACATTTCTCGCAATCTTTTCATTCCTCGTGTTTTATTCTCTTTCGCATTTATTTATTCGTACGCGGCGTAATTGAATGCGGTAATTATGAATGGCGTTTATTTTCTTTATTATGAATACAAAACTCTCACTTTTTTGTAGATTAATTGAAAGCGGATTCAAACGGATTAAATTATTTTTTCGCCTGCATCTACCGAAAACATTTATTTCGGCCATAAAAATCGTGCCGAAACTACGATTTAGTATATCTAGGGCCGAAATGGTATATAGTATATCAAGGGCCGAAAATAGGCTTTAGCAACCCGCCGCTGAAAGTGAAGGGTTGCTAAAGCATTTCGGCATGAGTTACACGCGATATTTTTTCGCCTGCCTTAAGTAAAAACAGTATTTCAGGACATTTTATATCGCGCACCATTGAACTGTCACTGTCAGATTTTTGCATAGCCTACTCATATTCCGCGGAAGGTTGTCTATTTTTTCGGCCCTAGATATGCTAAATCGTAGTTTCGGCCCGATTTTTATGGCCGAAATATATGGTTTCGGTAGAGGCAGGCGAAAAAATAATATGCATAATCTAGACAACCTTCCGCGGAATATGAGTAGGCTATGCAAAAATCTGACAGTGACAGTTCAATGGTGCGCGATATAAAATTATCTGAAACATTGTTTTTACTTGAAGCAGGCGAAAAAATATCGAGTGTAACTCATACTGAGATGCTTTAGCAACTCTTCACTTTCGGCCGGTTGCTAAAGCCTATTTTCGGCCCTATTTAAAAACAGTGGAATGGTTTTTACGCCATCTAGTCGTCTCTGTCTTCGGCTGTGAAAAATAATCCATTAATCGATTAATCGACAGTTATTACTTTATTACAGTTATCTCGCAGAAGTGAAAATTAATGGCGCATAACATTTGTATTCAATTTACATGCGAACGTACACATTTCGTAATGTATGATATCAAGTGCGGATCTAGAGGGTCGACAGTATCGAGGAGTCATCATGAAAGGAAATTTTTAGTGGTCGCACGTTCGGCAATTGATAAGAAACGAAACAGCTGTCCGCACGCCAGGTGATATATCATTTCCATTGATTTCCACTGGTGCATGCATGCATCATGTTGTACAGGTATTAGGCACACGAGGTTTCCACCCACGCAATCACCACATCAAACTAAATACAGGCGAAAGTAGGTAAACGACAAATTATAACTGCATAACTGTAGTTATCTACTTCAATATTATTGACTGAATGAAAACAGTTATGATTAATTTGTATACAAATAATACAGCTTGCAATGATGTAAAGTTCAGGATGATTCGAAAATATGTTGGCACTCCATCCCCGGTGGGATTAGAAGTTTGTATCCTCAAGATCCGCTCCAGAGGAGCTCGTAAACTTCTGAATAGTCAATAGCGTCGTCGTCCGGCCGCTGTTGGAAAAGCGGAAAACTCGGAGAGCAGATTTCATTTCTGATCGGGCGTTGCTCATCTGAGCGCCTCGAGGAGTTAATACCATTGCTTTCAACGTCCTTACATTTTATTAATCGCCAATCTCACACGATTGTAATAAAACACACTTTCTTTGTGTCATGCAATAAAAGCAGATTTAGTCTGAAATCTTATTAATTATAATAATCTTTTAAGTGGCATCTATAGAAGAAAATAAGTACAGAATTTACAACAGGAAACATTCGTAAAATGTACAAAAATGAATCTTACAGGACCGAAGGACCACAGGTCGATAGCCCATTTGGTTTTATCAGTGGATTTGACAAACATTTATTTAAGCTATTATATTTTCAGTTGTGTAAACTGTCACTGTCAGTCACCGAATACAGTTTTGAATTGGTTTTGTTTAAATTAGAAGAGGATTTAAGGTCAAAAATACATCGAAATATTTTCGCATGCCACCCCAAGCCCACTCCACCCACAGAGATGCAAGGGCTGTTTTACCCTCACATTGTTTTTTTTCCAAATTATAAATAGTACTTGTACCAAGTTTCGTTGAAATTGGCAATATTTTCACATGTCTTAATTAATCACTCACTACGCCACTGTCTTATTAATTTACAATATTTGCCATCCTTTTGATTCAACACACACATTTGACTAAATTTTATTTTCAATATATATTTCAAATAATTAATTAATAATTTATCAAATATACGAATTGTTTATAAGTTAAATATTTATTTGTCATTCATTATATTTGATATACTTGTACATGTTTCTGTTCGTCTTAGTCTGTACTATATTTTGTTTGTCATTTACTATTTTATAACTAAACTTATTAATATTTTAAAGTGTTTAGTGTTTTTAAATATTTTTAACATGTATCTGTGTAAATTTTAGATGTAGCACGTGAACTTTTATCCGTGAATATTACTTTTATATACTTCTGACCTGTGTAAACCTTTGTATGTGCACCAATAAATGAATTGAATTGAATTGAATTGAATTATTTCAAGGACGGCCCTAAGGCCTAAATGATGGTAATGCAATATTTAAGAAACCCTTATTACCGTATAATAATAATAATAATAATAATAATAATAATAATATTTATTTGCCCAACAGAATACAAATTCCAATTACAGGACAAAATAATCAATTAAATTAGTATAAAATAAACAATTTCTTCTAAAGTCTATATAATAATAATTTATGCTAGAGTAACGTAATAGCTAATGTATAATTAAACTAAAGTAAATGAGATTGCAAATGTGATATGCATAATATAATAAAAATAATCAAAGAAAAAGAAAGAGAGAGAAGTTAGATTTATGCAATATGTGGTGGTAATTTAAAGTGCTGTCTCACCAATTGTAAGATACTATTAATGTTATCATTATGAATATCACAGTGTTTGCTAATAACATTGTAATTGCCAGACATATCGTTGACTGGGGAATGTGAACCAATATTGGTATTTGAGGCGCTAATATAGAATGTATTATTTGAACGTGTATAGCTAGATGGTACATTAAACGAGAATTGGGAAAGCAAGAAAGCACAGTCCAATCTATTATTAACAATTTTGTGCAATGTCTTAACACTTGCAATTATGCGTCTTATGTACAAGGATTCTTCGTCAATCACATTCAATAGATCCTGATAAGGGCAGCCCTGGGCAGGATAACTACCAGTTGTTACGTAGGACAAGTATTTAAAAAAACGTTTTTTTCGTCAACCGCCATGAAAGTGACGGCTTTCCGACTTGACACCATTAATCGAAAATTGATAATTCCAGTACACCGAGAGGTTGCTAGGCTACGATGAAATAACAGTCCGGGAAAATTTTTGTCGGACAGTACGGGAGCAGGTTTAGCGTAGCTTCTTTCGCAGCATCTCGAATTTGTGGCGGTGTGTCGCATACAGAGCCGTCACTGCTGTCCATTTAGTTGAATAATGAATAACTGTTTTCTATTAAAGTCCCCAACAAACTTCACAGTGGTCCGGGAATGCTTCATTTTTCCCACTAGACACACAATCTACTATTTGTATCCTTTCAACTATTTTTATATAGAGATTATAATGTGGTGTCCAAATTATCGACGCATACTCTAATTTAGATCGAATTAGGGAATAGTAAAGCAACTTAATACATTTGATGTTCTTAAAATCTCTTGTTTGACGAATTACGAAACCTGAACACTTACTGGCAGATTTTGTAATGTCTAGAATATGATCTCTAAAACTTAAATGACTGTCGAAAGTAACCCCTAGATCTTTAAAAGTTTCGACTCGCTCAATGGCTGTACCATCAACACAGTATCTGAATATGATTGGTGATTTATTTTTGGTATAACTAACAATTTTGCATTTGCCTATATTTAATGTCAAACAGTTAAGTCTACACCACGTTGCGATCACATCCAACTGCTGTTGTAAAGATAAACTGTCGTCAAGTGACTTGGTAACACAATAAATTTTTAGATCATCGGCATATGCTAATGCCTTACAATTCAGATTTAGAAAAATATCATTGAAATATATTAGAAATAATAAGGGTCCAAGGTTAGAGCCTTGGGGAACACCTGATTTCAATTCATATTCAAATGATTGGAAATTGTTATGAATTACACATACACGGCGATTATTTAAATAACTAGAAAAGAAGTTAATGAGATTATTATTAAACCCAAAGCTCGACAATTTGTTTAACATTATGGTATGATTTACCTTGTCAAAGGCCTTTGACAGATCGGTGTATATAACATCTACTTGCAAATGTTTATCCATATTGTCACTTATAAATTGAGTAACTGTTAGTAGATTACTGACTGTTGATTTTTTCTCGATAAATCCATGCTGATTTGAAGATAAAAATGGTTGTACTTGGTCATACAGTTGACTATATATGCACATTTCAAAAGCCTTTGACAAGTTAGACAGGACACTAATTGGTCTGTAATTTTTTATATCACTCCGATCACCACCCTTAAATACGGGAATTACACGACACTTCTTCCATAGTAATGGAAAAGTACAAGTGCGCAACGACATATTAAAGATGATGGATAGAGGTTCCGCAAATATTTCCGCACAATCCTTAACAAGAAAACTAGGAATCTGATCCAATCCAGAGACAAAATTATTTTTAAACTTTTTTAACATATGTTTAACTTGGTGTGCTGTGACATTGTTAAGAGTACAACTAGAATTACAGTAAGAAATGTGTGTATTATCCAGAGTGCCTTGTTTATTATCTTCATAAACTGAGCTAAAATGTAGTGCAAAGCCATCTGCTATATCTTGTGGTGTAGCGAAACAATCATCGTTATTTCTCAATATATTTGGAATTGAGTATGAGCCCCTCTTTAAGTTTAAATTCCAAAAATTTTTTGGGTCATTAATTATATTTTTTTCTGAATTATGAAGAAATGCTTTGTAATCGTCACGTATAGTCCGTTTAGTCAGGTTCCTAATTTCTTTAAATTCTGAATAATCGACTTGTAGTTTAGTCCTTTTATAACGCCTATGCAAACATTTCTTAGCTTTTATTAAACGAATGGATTCATACGAATACCAAGACGGATAAGAACTATTATCACATCTGTATTTTTTTACCGGGACATATTTACTGAACGCTGTATAAAGCAAGTTATAAAACTGATTTAAAGTGCTATCAACATCATTAAAATCAGATAAGAAACCCCAGTTTATAGTTGCTAGTTCCTTATATAATTCTGGAAAATTGGCTTTTTTAAAATTAAATATTTTTTTTAAATTATTAAATTCTGGATGATTCCGACTTTTGGATGGGATATTAAAATTAACATGAAGGGAAGGATGATAAATATCTTCTTTAACAAAGGGGATATTCTCTCTAGTTGTATTATGAATTTCAATATTTGTTAAACACAAGTCCAGTAGCTTATCGTTTGAATTCAGTACATCATTAATTTGAGTTAAATTATTGAATGACATAAACGATTGGATTGATACAGTTTTATTATCTAATACATTGTTAGTAAAGTTGGGAGCATTAAAGTCCCCAATAATAATTATTTTATCATCATTGATGCAGGAAGACAAAACATCAAAAAAATTATCAACGTAATCCACGTTGATATCAGGTGGAATATATATTACAATACATGAAATTTAGTATTTTTATGTGTACAAGTAATTCCGCAGCAGTCAATCAACGGGAAGTTATTAAGCCTGGAGAGATCGAGAGGGCCCCAAAATATACCACGCTTACATGCAACGAGAGTACCTCCTCCGCGCTTCCTACCAGTTAGTAAAGAGTTGCGGTCCTTTCGTAGAACAACGTAATCACTGTTGAACAATTCCTCAGAATTAATATTACTTGTTAGCCATGATTCAATGATGGCCACTATGTCATATTCACAGTCACTAGACGCGATATAAAATTCGTTAGTTTTGCTATTTAGTCCGCGCACATTTTGGTAATACAATGAAAGTTCTGACGATTTATAACTGCTGGGATTTTCTAGTTTAAAGAAATAATTTCCGGCACACCATTTTTATGAACAATTCTCAAATTATTTTCACCTTCATTTTTGCGTCGTTCTAATTCTTCTTTCAGATTCTTGTAGAATTGACGTTGTTGGAACGTGCGGTCAGATGATATAGATACATTTTTAAATATATCGTTATTACGTATATCTTTAAATTTTTTTAAAACTGTAAATACATCCTTAGTATTATTTAGCGTAATGCGAATGGGTCGTTTTTTATTGCCACCGTTCGGTAAATATTTACCCAATCTTACTGGTATAATATTAGCAGTTATAGCCAGTTTATCTAGGATAGAATGAACAACTTTCTTATCTTCACTAGTTTGTTCCTGTTTTGTGTTGAAATTCCCTTCCTGTATACAGTAGATGATTAAGTTATTCCTTTTCTCCTGACGTTCCATAATTTCATTAATAATTACATTCATATTAGCTTCGTTAGTTATAATAATGTAATTGGTAATTGGCACCAACTCCGTTGGATTTAACCGAAAATTCGCATTTAACGTTATAATATGATCACACAATTGGGAATGCGCATACTGGATTCAGGAAAGCTCACGTCTTATATTAAAACCCTTATATCTTTTTATCCGTATCCTTTTTTCCAAAAATTTTTACATATTCGGCTGGAGCTAGCTTTAAGCTATAAAATCACTTAAAATTAAGTAAAAAATGGTGATGTGGCCATCATGTTACTTTCTCCGACTTGATGGTATCATAGCCATTTATATTTACGTTTTCGTGGTTTATTTTCAATTGAAATCATGTTTTAAATGTACATCGAGCGTTGTGTAAACTCGGATTAAACTGACGTTTAAAACGTCAAAATTATGAAAGATGGGAAAATTATACTACAAATTCAAAAACTCAGTTTACTCAAAAACTAGAGGGATATAGAAAAAAACTTATTCTTTATAAGTTGTTTATTTTAGCATTCTCTACAATTATTATTAACATAAATTTGCTGTAACTATTATCGTTTTAGAATTATAAACCAAAAATGAAAAAAAATTAATAAATTTTTTTCTCGAATAAAATTGATTTTATGAAAAATGTTTTCAAGCAAAAGATGTTGATTTCTTTGTTGTCTTCAATGTTCGTTTAAATGTTTTTGGATATTTTTCATATTTAAGAAAATATTGACAAAAAACAAAAAACAGTTAAGGTAAACGCCCACTTCCGGTGTACGAAATTTTACCAAAAGCTTTTCAGTTCTTCAGATTATCAAATAAGACGGATGTTCAAAGTTTCATATCAATTGCTCTATTAGTTTTTGAGATACAGCGCGCACAGACAGACACACACACACACACACAGACACACACAGACACACACACACACACACAGACACACACACACACAGACACAAATTTTTTTTTTCCAGAAATTGTTGAAATGGCCTCTAGGGACCCCATAACGGATATTTCCGTAAAAAAATTTTTTGAAAAAAAAATCACGATCACAATACTTTCTCGTACTTCGTAACGGAGAAAGTAAAAATATTGAAGTGGGGGGCAAACGTCAACTTGGCCCCGCCAAATTTCAAACCCCTATAACTTTTTTACCTTTTTGGAGCCAGCTCTAATTTTTGTGGAGCTAGCTGGAGCTAGCTAAGGGCTTTCTGGAGCAACACTTTTTTTCCAAAAAATCGAAAGTGGGGGGCCAAGTTGACGGACCCGTCCACTTTACCTTCCGCCACTATGTAGAGGATGGTCGCCGAGGCATCCACCGTAGAACGCCATGCTCGCCAGGCTCCCGGTCCTTTCAATCTCCGACTGGAGTCTGATCAGCAAAGCCCTCTCCAGCAGCTTGCTCTTGTGATCGATGAGGCAGATTGACAAAAGCCGCCATTATCGTTCCAGAATCCGGATTCCTATCATGACGAGCTCTACCTCCTTCCACTGGCAAAGATGACGACCCCCCGGTCCTGGCACCTCTTCGTGCGACAGGTAAGGTATCCTGTCTGATATACCGGGGGCCAGGCATAGGTCGAGCCGCTCTGGTAGGAGAAGTGATCCCTGGCAACGCTACTGGTTTCCTCCATTGTGAGTTTAGGGGCCGGTCTTCTGCTCTCTAACTACGATACCTTATTCCGCAAGGATCCACCTCAAGGCAAAGCTTCTGCCAGCAAGCCCAGCGGCGCCAGGCCCTTTTTAGCGGCTGCCGCCTCGCTTCCTTGGTGAGGCAGCATCCCCGCAGCCTCTGACATCTGTCCCTCTGTGCAGGGTGGCTCTTCCTGAGGAAGGCAATCTCCATCGTTCTCCAGTAGACTTGCCCAGTGACGTCTCCTGGCTTTTTCTTCCTCACTGCGACATTGCAGGCTGCTGCGAAGCCTTTGAGACCTCTACCGACATACTAAAAGAGATTCTGGATTTAGCTCATTTATGAATTTCCTTATGGTGGATGCGCCGGCAACTTAATATTACCATCATGCGCTCGCCGTAGGTGCATTCGATCTTATAAGAATGTTTTTGTTGTCGTGAATATGGCATTGTTACACCGTAGTAATTTTGATTTTGTTGGTGGTTTGCAAAACACACGTTTATTCTCTAAAATCAATTTTAATTACTCCATCCTCCCTTATTATTCCAAGCTCGAATTGTTTACCTCCATTTGAATGTACACTGAACACTGCGGTCGTACCGTAGTGCAGTTACAGCAACTGGAGAGCAGCAATTGAATTATTTCATTACCGCCGGGCAAACGAAATATTCCATGCAATTATTCAAGCGCGCACCGCTGTCCGTTCCTTTTCACTGTTTATTTTACCGCCGCTGTGTGCATGTGTGTGTGTGTGTTGACTCGCAGAACAGCTAAAAATATATCCGATATCACAAAATGGAACTGCAATTGATGCGGGCTTTAAACCGGAGGCAGCAACAAAAAAAAACAGGGCCTTCGGTCGGAATTAGCCGTTTTCAATTTGTCCGTTCCGATATTGTTTTTGTTTTATGCTCGCGCCGCAGAATCGAAAAGCAATCGATGCGATACCGAAATGTAATGGAACGGAAGAGGATTATTGTGTGTACGAATGGACAATTATTTTTGTTTTACTATCTGGCGGACACGAATATAATTAGTGGTAATCAAATGATTAATTCGTGTTAGATAAGGATGATCGGTTTAATTATGTTAAGCAGGATGAGATGTCTACGCGGATGTTAATTATTGTAATCGCTCGAATGGTATCAGTGGTTTTGCTAATTGGGGAATTTGCATGTCTGCTTGATAGCGACGGTGCATAACAATAATTTTTATTCAAATTTCATTTTAAATCTTTATATTGGATTGATGAGGCTGTTACTTGGTGAAATTCCATAATATATGTGGTAAGTAAAACACGTGTGTTTGAGAATTTTCACAAATTTTAATGTCGAACACTGCGACAAATATTTCGCCACATTCAATCATCTGCCTGATGAAGCCACTGTGTGGCGAAACATTTGTCGCAGTGTTCGACATTAAAATTTGTGAAAATTCTCAAAC
This sequence comes from Ocypus olens, assembly GCA_910593695.2. NCBI lineage: Eukaryota > Metazoa > Arthropoda > Insecta > Coleoptera > Staphylinidae > Ocypus > Ocypus olens. The sequence continues at coordinate 1,100,734 of OU343049.1, forward strand.
ACACGTGTTTTACTTACCACATACTTAAATCTTTATGACCTTTCAGGTCTCCCCATCAGCAACTAACTACACTGATGAGACCTGAATGTCTGTAGGTGTTCTGATGGGGAAACAATATTTAATGTTCACTAAATTCACAGGTTTGACACCATTTATTTACTAATCTGCCTTTTCCATTACAAAAAATGGTGATGTGGCCATCATGTTACTTTCTCCGATCTTGATTGCATAACAGTTATTTATATTTATACTACCATGGTTTATTTTCATTTTAGATCAGATGATACTGACGTTTAAAACGTCAAAGTTATGAAAAATAAAAATAACAAATTATACTTCCATTTCAAATAATCTTAAATTAGTTTATTAGAAAACTCAAAAAATCCTAATAAATTCTTGAAAAAAGTCTAAAAACAAATCTTGATAAATCCTGAAAAAGATTTCTGAAAAAGCGCTGAAAGAGTCCTGGTTATAACGTTCCAAAGAGAATACCCGCAAAAGTCTTGAATAAAACAGTTCTAAAAAAAATCTGATTAAAAAGTCCTGATAAGTACAGAAAAAAGTGCTCTGACAAAGACTTGTCTTGAAAAACAGGTTTTCGAAAAAGACCTGATAAAAAGACTGTAGAAAAGTACTGAAAATAGGCTTAAAAAGAAATCCAAAAAAGGCCTTAAAAAGTCCTGAAAAAAACCTGTAAAATAGTCCTGAAAAAAGTCCTGGATATAGTCCTTACAAAGGTCCTAAAAAAAACCCGAAAAAGTCGAGAAAATAGTCCTAACAGAAGTTATGAAAAAAGCCTTAGAAAAGACCTGATAAGGCTTTAAAAGTCTTGATAAAAAAATCCTAGAAAAAAATAATCGTGATAAAAATTCCTGAAAATAAGGTCCTAGAAAAAGTTCTGATAAAACGGCCAGAAAAAAGTACTGAAAAAACATACAAAAAAGTAAGAATAAAGACCTTAAAAAGTCCTGAACAAAAAAAAGTCCTGTAAAGAGTCCTTAAGAAGGTCCTAAAGAGACCCCAGAAAATTCCAGAATATAGTCCTGACAAAAGCCTTAGAAGATATCTGATAAAAGCCATTAGAAAAGTCCCCAAAAAAAGTCCTGAACATAATAGTTTTTAAATAATCTAAAAAAAAAGGCGCTGAAAAAAATTCGAAAAAGATGGGTTCTGAAACAAATGTCTTGAAAAACTTCTAAAAAAAAGTCGTAACAAAAGTTTTGAAAACATCGTCCTGGAAAAAAAAAATCCCAAAAAGAGACTTGCAAAAAGCCTAAGAAAAGACGTGAAAAAAATGCATTAAAAATAATTCGGATTAAAAATCCTAAAAAAAATCCCCAAAAGAAGGCCCCAAACAAAAACGTTTTAGTCTTGAAAATAATAAAAAAACTCTTAACAAAAGTTTTGAAAAAATCGCCCTGTAAAAAACCCAAAAAATCTGAAGAAGGCATTCAAAAGTCGTGAAAAAAGTTCCTGAAAAATAATCCTGATAAAAAAATCCTGAAAAGAAGTCTCAAAAATAAAAAGTTTTGAAAATAAAGTCTTGAAAAAGAGTCTCAAAAAAAATTCAGAAAAGAAAAGTCCTGAAAAAACATCGTTAAAGATGATTCCTGAAAATATGATCTTGAAGAAAAGTCCTGCAAAATAAGTTCTAGGCAGGTTCTTAAAAAAGACCTGAAAAAAGAAATGAAAAAATCCTGAAAATAAAGTCTTACAAAAAAGATCTGAAAAAAGAGTCTTAAAAAAGTCGTGAAAAAAGTCCTAAAATTTTGATTTATACTTTCATGATATTGTTTTCAATTTCAATGTACATCGAACGTGTTGTAGTATTGGATGATTCTGACGTTTTAAACGTCAAAATTATGAAACATGGAAATGAAAAATGATACTTAAAATTCTAATAATCTTTACCGATGATTTACTCAAAACGTAATGAGATTTCCAAAATAACTTATCCTTTATAAGTTATTAATGTTATCATTACCTACCAATATTATTAATATAAATTTGATTAACTGTTGTCGTTTCTTGATTATAAACCAAAAATGACAAAAAAAATATAATTTTATTTTTTCATAAAACGTTTGTTTTTTTGAAAAATATTTACAAATAAAAGATGTTAATTTCTTTGTTACCTTCAAGATTTGTTTAGATGTTTTTGTAATATTTTTCATATTTAAAAAATTATTGGAGAAAAACAAGAAACGGCTAAGGTTAACGCATACTTAAGGTGTATGAAATTTTATTAAAAGCTTTTCAGTTCTTCGGATTTTTAAATAAGGCTTATGTTCAAAGTTCCATGTCAATTCATGTCGTAGTTTTTGAGAAACGGCGTGCACAGACTGACATACATCTCAATAGGAATGCATATTGAAAAAATGGTGATGTGGCCATCATGTTACTTTCTCCGATTTGATGGTATAGCCATTTATATTTACGTTTTTATGATTTATTTTCAATTGAAATCATATTTTAAATGTACATCAAGCGTTGTGTAAACTCGGATGAAACTGACGTTTAAAACGTCAAAATTATGAAAGATGGAAAAATTATACTTCAAATTAAAAAACTCGTTTTACTCAAGAACTAACGAGATTTCGGAAAAAACTTATTTTTTAGAAGTTGTTCATTTTGGCATTATCTACAATTATTATTCACATAAATTTGCTGTAACTATTATCGTTTCATAATTATAAACCAAAAATTAAAAAAAAATTAATACATTTTTTTCTCGAATAGCAATGATTTTATGAAAAATATTTTCAAGCAAAAGATGTTCATTTCTTTGTTTCCTTAAATGTTTCTTTGAATGTTTTTGTGATATTTTTCATATTTAAGAAAATATTGGCAAAAAACAAAAAACAGTTAAGGTAAACACCCACTTCCGGTGTACAAAATTTTACCAAAAGCTTTTCAGTTCTTCAGATTATCAAATAAGACGTATGTTCAAAGTTTGATATCAATTGCTCTATTAGTGCTCTATAAGATACAGCGCACACAGACACACACACACACACACACACACACACACACACACACACACACAGCAGACACACACCCAGACACAAAAAAAAAATTTCCAGAAATTGTTGAAATGGCATCTAGGGACCCCAAAACGGATATTTCCGTAAAAAAAAATTTTGAAAAAAAAATCACGATCACAATACTTTTTCGTACTTCGTAACGGAGAAAGTAAAAACAGTGTTTTATCCGTTATGTCATTTATGTATTGTACAGAGAGAGAGCATCGCCGCCGGGCGTATACACGCATAAATAACAGAAACAGCGAAACAAGTAGAAAGTATAATCGCATTAAGCATTAAAGGATTAACGTCGACACAACAATACATTGTTAACGGTGCAATTTAGTGGAAAACATAATGGGAACGTTATTAATGCAGTCGACCGAAGTTCCAATCCCCCCAATAATCAATAACTATAATACCTATACCTGCTATTCCGTTTTGTTTAATACGGGAATACACCGAACGCCATTGTCTGTGCACTTATTGATAATTTGATGCGCCATAAATCATTGCACGTTTGCCAGGGAGTACGCGCACCCTTTATACCTGTGATTTTAATGCAAATTAACACATGTTATTCGCCTTGTTTAAATGTTTGTCCAATAGAGGGTTATTCAAAAATGTTCAACTCGCAGTACAATATAGTTTAATATGTTGGAATTTGTGTAAAAATCGGTTAAGTGAATGAATGAATAATTTCGTGATTTTAAAATATACTGGTTTGAATGAAAAATGCAACACCAAGAAAAACAGCCAGAATGTATTTAATTTTTCTACAATTGATGGCTTTCGGTATAAAAAGTAACTCATTAAAATTTCAATAAAAAACTCCTTCGTCAAACCTCTTTTTAGGATGATCTTATATACGAAAAATAGCAATATCAAATGGTGTTTTTATAAACATGGAACAATTTGGATTAGTTTTCTCGTGATAATAGTGCGAAGAACATCATTTAAAATGCCCAGAGTTCGTAACCGTCGAAATTTTGTACAACTAAGTGATTTCGAGCGAGGTCGTATTATTGGCATGAGAGAGGGTGGTCTTTCGTTTAGAGAAATTGCCAATAGAATGGAACGTGACGCAACCACAGTAATGAGGTGCTGGCGAAGATGGTCTGAGGAAGGTTTTCATGAACGTCGGAGAGGATCTGGACCACGGCGAAGAATGCAGGTTGAGACTTTTGGCGATAAGAGAAAGATTATCCACTACGCGGGCCATTGGAAACATTAAATGTTAGAATCTCAATGGCATCGATATATCATCGAATACGGAGTTTTAAAATGCGTAGTTATCGTCCTTTTTGTTGCCTTCCCCTGACTCCACGGTCATAGAGCTTCTAGGTTGGAATGGTGTAGAGAACGGGTGAATTGGAGACAAGAATGGCAACAAATTGTGTTCACTGACGAATCCAGATTTTGTTTGTGGGCCAACGATGGACGTAGACGTGTCAGGCTATTCCGCGGGGAACGCAGAAATATGGAGTTCGCGCTTCCTCGGCATACTACTCTCACGCAGGGGGTGATGATTTGGGGTGCCATCACGTATGGTTGTAGGTCCCCTCTAGTTTTTATTCCTGGCACCCTAAATGCTTGGCGCTACGTACAGTCTATTCTAGAGCCCGTTGCACTGCCGTACTTACAAGGGTTGCAAAACCCTATCTTTCAGCAATACATACAGCAAGGGTAACAATAGAGTGTTTAGAAGAAGCTAACGTTATAGTGCTTCCATGGCCTTCTCGTTCACCAGACCTTTCGCCCATCGAACATGTTTGGGATATGATAGGCGTCAGACTAGGAAATTAACCCCGTGCCCCAGACACTTTGGACGAACTTCGTTTGCGGATTCAGGAAGCTTGGGATGAGCTACCCCAAGAAGATATTGATCACCTCATTCAAAGCATTCCGAACCGCGTGAATGAGTGCATTAGAAACAACGGAGGACCGACTCTTTATTTAAAAAAAATACTTGTGTACGTAAGTTTTTCAACTGAAATTTTGATCGTTTACTTGAGACATTCAAACAAAACTTCTGTGAAATTTTCATTAAAATCTGACCATAACTTCTTGGTGTTGCATTTTTCATTCAAACCAGTATACATATCATTCAACCTCTTCCAACTCGTAGTAGACGCGAACGCACCAGTATAAAACATGCGCATTTTTGTCTAGCGCGTTCGCATCCACTGACCAGTTCGCCCCGTAACCTGACATTGTAAAATAAAAACCTTTTTTAAAACCAATATTTTCGGCGTTAAGTATTTTACTAATATTTCATTTTTTTTAATTTTTTATCATGTAAAACTATTCACTCTGAGAATTTCTATTTGTCAGTAGAATTCCCTTGTGGATAATCTAGCGTGTTCTTGCCGTTTCCTCAAGATGGTGTTGCGAGGTCCTACGTGATGTCTTCTTATACCGAGATTTCAAGAAGAGAGACAGATGATCGTCATGGACGTGAAAATACAAACTAGCTATACTTGGATCAATAGATCTTTGCGTGCACGTCACTACTGATAGTTGTCCGATACAATCAACGCTAGGGATTTCGCCAGTGGCGTAGTAGAAAGAAATTGTGCATCGGACAAATAAACAACAAACTGAAATTAGTCTGAGCCCGCAACGTAAACCATTAAAACAGCAGTATGAGATGTATACGCGAATATGCCTTTGTAGTGACCGAATACGAAACGCTTGGTCTGTCGGGCCGCATTTGGCCGGAAGGTAAACAAATCAAATTCATAATGGGCCCAACATTCCTTCATAATTTTGACGTTTTAAACGTCAGTAAATTTCGGTCTGTGCGCGAGGAGTAACAGATCTCTACGGAGTTGTAACGAGAAGCGCAAACTACAACGTGATGATCTTAGAAACCTGTTAAGGCTGCTTCTTAACAACCAGGGAACGGTAACGAAAATATACCAAGCTTATCGTTCCCGTTACCCGAAATTAATTATTAGTTGTGCATGTCTATATGCGAATCATATCATTTAACTTTTGGTTCCCGTTTTCACAACCGTCGTCTAGTCTTAAGTTTTTGATTTCTACCGGGGTCTAGATTTCCAGTGGTAGAAAGTGACTAATTTCTCTCACTCGCAATTTTAATACTGGACATAGTCCTTGAACTTGTTTTTTAAAGCATCAGCAACGCTCTATGAAACGATGAAATATTAATAACCAGGTAATTAGACAACAAAGAAAGAAATTACCTTTTGGACAGCATTCAGCGAAATTATAGGACCGTTCTTTTCCTTTTCTGCTGTAAAATAGGCCATTAGATTGACCACGAGATTCCGCGCCCGAGAATTTAGACGTTTACCTGGCATTTCGAGGTTAGGCCAAGCGATTCCGCTGATTGTTATAAAAGTTCTAAAAAGAACTATTTTCTATATATCACGAAGAAATGTTTATCACGACGTGTTTATGTTACGACTAAAAATGTTCTGTACAGGTTGTAAAATCGAACAAGTATGCAAAAACGAACACAAAACAGAAAATACTGCATATAGCGCCGCCAATGCATTACGAATTATGAAATGACTTACGGACCAAGGTTTTGTCTTTGTTTAATGCATGGTTTTACCGAGTGCCGTAAGTCTAATAATAATAAGGATAATTCTTCCGGTGAATGCATATTTCTCAGTGACTCTGTTTTTTGGCGCTTGGCTCTGTCTGAAGACGTGTCGAAACTCATAATAGGTCTGCCCACTTTTTTAGAGGATACACCGTAATTCTCAAAATTTATTGAAGTGTCTAACCGGTTCTTATGTTTTATCAAAAATCTCTCGTATTTTCTGTTGGCTTCCTGCCATCTTTTTTACTTTCTCCGTTACGAAGTACGAGAAAGTATTGTGATCGTGATTTTTTTTTCAAAAATTTTTTTTACGGAAATATCCGTTTTGATGCCATTTCAACAATTTCTGGAAAAAAAATGAATTTTTGTGTGTGTCTGTGCGCGCTGTATCTCAAAAACTAATAAAGCAATTGATATGAAACTTTGAACATACGTCTTATTTGATAATCTGAAGAACTAAAAAGCTTTTGGTAAAATTTCGTACAGCGGAAGTGGGCGTTTACCTTAACTGTTTTTTGTTTTTTGCCAAAATATCACAAAAACATTTAAACAAACTTTAAAGACAACAAAGAAATGAACATCTTTTGCTTGAAAACATTTTTCATAAAATCATTTTTATTCGAGAAAATAAATTTTTAATTTTTTTAATTTTTGGATTATAATTATAAAACGATAATAGTTACAGCAAATTTATTTTAATAATAATTGTAGAGAATGCCAAAATAAACAACTTATAAAGAATAAGTTTTTTTTCGAAATCCCTTTAGTTTTTGAGTAAACTGAGTTTTTGAATTTGAAGTATAATTTTTCCATCTTTTATAATTTTGACGTTTAAAACGTCAGTTTGACCCGAGTTTACACAATGGTCGATGTACATTTAAAATATGATTTTAATTGAAAACAAACCATGAAAGCGTAAATATAAATGATACCATCAAGTCGGAGAAAGTAACATGATGGCCACATCACCATTTTTTGAAATCGGAAACAAAAAATAAAATTTTATGGTAGAGATTTTGAAGTCTATCTATATTTTTTTCATAAATTTATTTGATCTTCTAATTTAGGGTAACCAGTTTCTCTCATTTTATCAAATAAAACTCTCCTAGTAATAAAGATATCCGTAGATCCAGATCCTAAAGTGATAAGAAAAATATATAACTAAAAATGTCAACTGTTATGTTCAGTCTTGAGGGATATTTTCTTCAGAGGGCACAAATATGCGCAAGTTTTTGTTTATGATTCTACTATAACAAACTACAAAGATTAATTTAAAGTGACAAATTAAAACATGATATGCCCTGATGTCAACTAAAATTATAATTATACTTCAAAATTTGAAATTTTATCATGACATTTCTTTTAGTGATATTGTCAAATACTGTTACATAGAAAACAAATAATATCGGGGGTAATACCACAAGAGGTTTAATTTGGCCGGATACATTTTATTTGTTTGCACGAGCCATTGAATCGACACAAATTTCGAGAATGAATTGAGATGGAAAAATGCGCTTTAGCGCGAGTGGATTTTACCTAATCTCAATTCATTCAAGAAATTTGCGATGAAATGACGAGTGCTTAAAATAAAATTTATCCTGCCGAAATTATAACCGCGAGTGGAGATAATTTAACGAATAAGAACTATATTTATATTAACAATTTATATTGATTAAATGTACAATGGGTGAAAGAGCATTGTTTATTTGTGATGGAATTGGATAAAGCACCAATCGTCAAAATCGTGTGTGGGTAAAAAAGTGAAAATGGTTGAATGCCACGGGAATCCCGAAATTCACGCCTGCGCATTTGCGAGTGGTACAAACACTGGGATAGCCGTTAAAATGATATTTATAATTATTGTTGTGCATTAATAAATATTATTACTTACTATGGTTGTTGAAAATGTGTACTTCCTTAATAGAAATATTTATTTATATTGCAACAAAAAACAGAACGTAAATTAAAAACCACATGCTTAACAGAAAAGCCCATAGAATATCGTACAAAACGTGGAAATTAATAAATATAATCACCCGCCCCCCAACAAACGATAATACCAAACTCGGACAATTTTGCCTGATGATGGCCATAATAGGCCGAAACTAGTTGCAATATAAATAAATATTTCTATTAAGGAAGTACACATTTTCAATAACCATAATATTTAAAAAACCTTAATACGACAACACAACATGGATTATTACTTACATTTAGTATACATTCCATACATTTCTGGCGTTTCTTACATTATATTATAGGTTATAATTCTGACACGCACACACCACAAGCGACATGACCAATAACGGGTGATCGTTACATCACCGGAGCACTTATTTCCGACACACATGAAAGAGAAGACGCCAAGTACACTAATATATAATAGTATATTCTGTAACAAGGTTAGAATGGAAATTCGATGCGAGTGGAATATTTCGAGCGCGAGCCGTGAGGCGAGCGCGAGGAACCACGAGCATCTGAATTTCCATTCTTACCGAGTATCAGACTATACTTTCTCCTCGACCAGATAAAATAGACTAATCAAATAATGAACACAAAGAACTTACGTTTTATTATCACGTTTGTGGTTATGTTGATAGTATTTTGACAATTGTGATATCCAAGGCTAATTGTTTTATTCGGAACGATGTGGGAATATTCATTCTATCCCTTGTTATGGAATGAATTACATGCAAAACGCATAAGCGCATAGTGTTTTGTTCCATAACAAGAGTGAGAATGTGTATGTTCTATGATCAAAATTGATTTCAGAATGCTTAAATTTTATAATGGTCGTGGAGAAATGTTTATTTCACACTATTAGAACATGATAGAACAAGATTGCAATTCACGCATCGCATCAGCTCTAACCGCACGCTTGCGACATCTCGCGGCCGAAGTACGAAATACAGTTCTGTCAGTGTGACTGGCTTTAATATCGAATGTACGAAACTACATCTATAATTAGTGAAAAGATAATATTTTCCTCCCTGGCACATGGGTCGGAATGACAATCGTGAACAATTTTTCACGCAGAAGCGTGTCCGAAACGGATTTCAATTATATTTCACCGCAGAGGTATTCAGAACTGACACGAACGGCCACTGTTCAACTGAAGTTAGCTGTTTACTAAAATTGTTAATATAAAGATCGTTGTCATGGTGAAGGTAAATAAATTTTTAACCATTTGCAAATTTTGTTTGTCCGCCGTTTTAAATGCACCTTTTTATACATGAGTTGAATTATCAGCTATAATGTCCCAAGGGCACTGATAATTTCGCGATAATTTTGACTAAACCCCGAAAGTGTGTTGCTTAGTAATTGCCCGACGCCGTCAGGCGGAGGGCAATTACTTAAAGCAACACACTTGAGGGAACTAGTCAAAATTATCTCGAATTTATCATTGCCCGAGGTACATTCGGTAAGATAAGTTCTTGAATTATGTACAAAACTTAAAAAGCTATTTATTAAAAGTACAATTTTCAATTCGTATTTTCTTACCTCACAAAAATGCTGGAACAGTTTCCATACGTATTTTTTACTTTTGACCGTGTTTTTTGGTGTTGTAAATTAATTATTAATTGCTTCATCGCATTCTGTCCCGAAGCGTGATTCAGACATGTTTATACGTTGACAGATCGATCGTAATTTTTTATTCAAGGGTATCTATGAATATGATATAAATCTGAACATCGACACCGACAGCGGGGGTCTTATCAGCCTAAGTTTAACAAATCGCCCTGACGCGCGGGGTCTTACCGTTTCTCAGTGACATTGACGTTCTAAGTTTCTGTAGCGTGCGGCGTTCGACAAAAATGGACGAATCTGATTGGTTGTTTACTTATGAAAGAACTTATCATTGTAACATGATGGACTAACCTGTGGCTAAGTACTCCATACTAGTAGAAGTTGTATTTATATTCAACAGCAAAACACACACAGTACAATGTAAAGTAAAAATCGCAGTCGGTATGAGCAGTCGCTAGAACAAACAAGTTCTGACTAAAATAAATGTGACACATTCATTACCTGCACCCTATCCATAACCGTACTATACTCGGGTAGTATTTAACTATTATTTCCTGGTATTATTTGCCGTTAATTGTCCATTTTGGTATTTAGAGTTTCTGCAAAGAATTAGTGTATTTTGCCCCACTGTGCACCGTCCAAACGGGCGCGTTCCAAGACCGGGGTGGCAGCAGTCCTTTTTCTGATGACAACAAAAGGATCATCAGCTTTGGCTCTGCCAAGGATGTCACTTTACGCCAAAGTGCTCACCTGGCTCCAGCAATTTAAAGATCACCGGTCAAAGCTTATCAAGTAGGCCCTCTTCCTCCAGAACTTTGATTTTGACGTCAAACACTGCCCTGGGAAAGAGAACGGGTGCAATATCCCTGGTTTGAATCCCACCGGTGTGCACTCTTTGCAGCGGCTCTCCGCCGATTTCTGCATCTTTTTACCCATTAATACGTCGAAACGAATTCCCTTGAAATCGGTGTCCTTCTTTCCTCAACGTGGCCTACACGAGGACTTTCTCCGCGTATTTCTTGCCATTCCTGTTTCTGTTCGTCGACGTCGGTCATGCATTGGCACTTTCTGAACAGTTTACAGGTATTGGCGCCCTTACAAACTAAGGTAATCTTTTTCCGCTGAGACCAAGACACCAGAGAGTAACCGGGATTAGAAATGGCCCTAGCACCGTCCTGAATGTACAGCTATCCGGTTCTGCATTGCACGGATGGTGATGGCAACAGCCACTTACAAAACGCTTTTTTCCAGACCCCCGCGATATTCGCGTTCTATAACCCCCGATCCGCACGGTAGGAAACCAAAACACCGCGCTGAGATCGACCTCCAGAAACAGTTCCCTGATAAGGCTCCGACTGAGGTTTGTGTAAGGGCGTCTTTAGAAGATTTTCTCTCAACTACAAAAAAAAAACACATCAGTCCTTGCTCCCTAGGGTGGCAGGCATGAAATAGTTACCGAGTGTACTCTGTATTTTCTGTATTTTCCTTTTACAGTCACCGACAGTTCGTCAGTCCGGCGTGTTTCGGCCCCAACGGACACAACAACCTGCTTAGCGACATGTCTAGACCAGAAACAGTGGCGGTTGACTGGAAACGCCCTTGACCAGAAATGGGTTGAGAGAGAATTTTTAGACGGTATGTGCATCGTCCTCAGGAAGTTAATCCTACACTACTCCTAGAAGAGTTTCTATTAAAGATTTCCTTTCTTCGTCAACGAAAAAATGATCGTTAGTCTGGGTCATTTCACGACCCACAAAATTCGATATGCTGCGCAAACGCTGTATATTTCAACGAGCTTCTTGATTACGAGCACGGATGAGATGGATGAGCTACCGAGACCTACACCTTTAACGAAAATGAAATTTTACTGGTGGAAATTCTTCGTTTACAAAACATTCTTCGGCTAAATATTAGTTTGGATTAGTTAAATTGGCGATTCATGTGAGTCTCGACCAGTTTTAAAACGTTTATCATAAGCACCTGTGAGTTTTAACACTTCGCAATAGCTGTGCCAGTTCGCCATGATCGCTGGTTAACTCATGGATGTATAGGTTAAACAATTCAAAACTGGTGGAATATTCAAAAGATGAAATTATAAAAAATTCGAAAAAAAAATGTATAACTGGGGCATCTGCCATTCAGTGACTAGGAGTATGTATATAGATTTAAGTAATTACAGCGGTGGTCCATTGGGGGGTTGACCCTCCTTACTTAGAGTGTAGTTACGCCCATGGTTAATTATACATCAAAGTTTGGATAAAAGTGTGTATTTTAATTCAATTGTAAGCACAGATTGTAGACGATTCTATAATGATGATAGCGAACAACGCCGGTATAAAATACATCGCGGATGTGAAATGCGGCGTTTTGTAATGTGCATTCATTTATATTTGGTGGGTAATTAGTTGGATGATCTGGATGTGTGCGTGTGTATGTGTATATGAAGGAGAGTATAGGAGTTGGGCAATCCGTAAATATGAAATATGATCGGCGTTTACACGGCGAAGTTACATATTTTATTCGGCAAATAACGGAGCGAGAGCGAGAGAGAGATAACGGGTGGAGGGGAAAGGAGATGAAAGAGGTTTTATGCCATTCGGATTGAAGTTGTCGGGAGGAACAAGGGCCGCGCCGGCCGTTGTTCGCCCGGAACGTGAACGCCGACGGACCGTGCGGAGCGCATGGACCGCGCCGTGCTGACTCGATGCGGAGGGCTCCCCCGCGACCCCTCGCTGCGCACACCGCCGCCTCGCACAGCCCCGCCCGTCTCCCCCCTGCACCCCCGCGCATCCCCTTAACGAGTGTCAATCTACCACAACGAGAGACGCACACTGTTTAGATTGGATTACGTGAGATATCACGATTGATAACCAAAACTTACCTAATTACACACGCACGCAACACACACTGCGAAAACGTAAACAATCATTTGTCGAACGTAAATAAAAACAAAAACAATGACCCGCTGCGATGTTTAGAATGATTGATTATGCAAATGTGGCGTACAGGTGCGAAACTGGAAATACGGCCGCAGTTTACTAGTTAATGACCGGGCTATTTAACACGTGCAAATAAACAGATATGAAGAAAGGCGAAAACGGGACGAACGCTCACCTCCGGTTCCGAAATACTCAGCTACATTGTATGGAATTGAGGATTTAATTAATGTCGCATCATCAACAAAGGCTGCCGTCTGCTTTATTTTTAAAGTTGGCACGGTTTCGAGTTTGAATATTCGGATAAAAGGTGTTAATTATGACAATTAAACGCTTCAATTCGTGAAACTGTAGCATTGTGTGTTGCCGAAACGAATATACCTGTGAAAGTAATCGTTAATATTGGAAAACCTCGTTTTGTGATATGTAAAGAGCAAATTTCTGTTATGCTGTACATCAATGAAGAGGATGATTGCGACCGTTACTACGTGGAAATCCATAATTAAGCTGGAGTGAAAAATTCAGCATGTTTTAACCACAACTTATTACATGTAACGTGTGAGGATCAAAGTTATATGGATATAAACATAGACTTCAGATTGGAAACGGAAGGCAACTGTGTTACGTGCATGTAGTTTGCGAAATGTTGACCAAAAACTGATTATGCAGATGTAGCCTATAATTAAGGCAAGAAGAAGCAAAATATTGCAAAAAATTCAATTGAATATAAAGTACACCATGAAGGTAACTACAGGTACGAGTGGAAGATCATCAATGGAATGAACTCTGCCTTTTCCACGTGTGATCAGAATTTTGGTTAATTCTTTTTTGTACAATAATGATTTGCCATGTTATGTAAATACGAGGAATAAATAATAAATAAATAAATAATTATGCAGAATTGCAGCCTTTTCGTTTGAAAAGTTTGCTTAGAGAAGATAAACCAACAAACATTGATCTATCAAATGGAGCATTAATTTTATAATGGACTAAATCATCCACTTTCGCTTAATTAAAAATAATTGGTGAATGCTGAATCAAACGAATATCGATCTAAATTTATGTACGCCGCTGTAATTAACGTTTTGCAATATAATGTCTCTATTTACAACATAATTTCCCAATATTTAATTACGATAATTACTGCAGTGAACATTTCGGAACCAAATTATGCACGGTGACTAATAAAATCGACGTTACTACGAGTGTGCTCCGAACAAGTGAATTTTATTACGGCCGATCCATAAAAAAAAAATAGTTATTACCGGTTATAAGAACACGGAACGATTAACTTTTTATTGGCGAATCAATAACGACCGTGGGTTATATCTAATTGGAACGTGAAATAGTCTTGCAAGTGCTCGTAATGGGTTTCACTGCTTTAACTATTGGTATTCAAATCTTGGTCGTATCTCGATCGAAAAAAAAAATCACAGTTGTGGTGACAGATTATCTAAAAGTGTAATGTTCAATAAGTGTTTTCACCGTGGATGTACTAAAGAGCACAATAAACTTCGTATACTTGACGAAAATAGATTAATTTGTAATTATTGGAGTGTTGAGAGCCAAGTTATAAAGGAACACATGCCCAGCTGATTCGTGAGCGCATTGATTTGATCGTGCTATATCACTTGAATCTTCTTCATTTAGAATGTATCTTAAGCAGCGGCGGCTCGTGGGTTTCCGTAGGTGAGGAAAAAACAAAGATGCCGCTCGTGCTGAACTACTTACTCTAATAGAGGAAGCAAATATTCCGTTGCTTTTTCGGTCAAATTTTCTCTGTTGCCTCACCGCCGAACATCCACGAGCCGCCGCTGATCTTAAGAACAAACAATAACAGAGAGAAAATGGTACAGGAAATCTTCACTTTATTCATCAATAAATTCAGGTGCTTACGCAAGCACCGACAGACTTCCGATGCATGCCTTCTTAGACAAAGAGAGGCTTCATCGTCTCACATATCAGCGCGAGGAAGATAAAACACTCAAGGTAGTCATCCGCATTGTCCCCGTGGAGGTCTCCGAATCGGAGGTTGAAGAAAGCCTCCAAGACCCTCGACAGTGTCCCACCGAGACACCTGTTTAAGCGGCAATACGAAATAGAAGATCAAATTGATGATAAACCAGAAATCACCGTTTATACCGACGGGGTTAAGAATCATGAAGGCGCATTGGCGGGCATTTACTGCCAGGAACTTGACCTCAGACTCAGCATCCCTCTAGGTAGGAATGTGACGATTATTCAAACGGAACTTTTCGGGATACTTGAAGGTGCTCGGAAACTATCGGAACTGGCAGTCTCGAACAAATCTATTTTGTTCCTCACTGACAGCAAATCAAGCATAGCTGCGCTATCGAGACCAAGGGTGGCCAGCTGCATAATACTGGATTGCAAGCAAGCTCTGCAACCAACAGAATCACGAGGCACGAGACAAAGACAAGAACCGATTACAATTGTAAAAATGCACGAGCAAAAAATTATCCAGCACGCGGGATATTCGGAAAACTATCGCACAATTTTAAATTAATGTAACAGACGTAATATAATAATGTCGCAATGCTTTTTGATTATTGATTTGGAATCAGTTTAAAATAGTCTTGGCTTTGACAGAAGTTAAAATTAGCACTTCTGCGTATACTCAGCAATGTTCACATTGTGTTCATCAGCAACTTATGATACTGTTGAAAGCGAATTTAAGGGATCCAAAATTCAAGCATTTCCCAAGCATTGAAAAATATATCCAGACAAACAAACAATGATTTGCTTTAACCCAAGCAAAATTCTTAAAATTTAAGTTGCTGCGAAGAGAAAAATTCAATAGAACATTTGAAGATTTTGGTAAGATTGAAAATATTGCACTATCTTTTTCAAATATGTTTCAATAACATATCAACATAGAAGGAATTGTAAGTCAAATCTCTACAATAGTTGATGCAAATCAGAATTGATAGAAATGGATATAATCAAACTTCAAATTTATTTGTATTTGAAATACAAAAATTGTTTTAGGAAATACACTTAAGAAAAATACCCAATCTTGATAAATGTCTTGCTTTGGCTGGATTTATTTGGCGGAATCCTCATTTTCTGACGAGTATTCCAGAATGAAAAATAAGAAATTCTTTAACTAATAACTATTTAACTATCCGATCAGTGTCTATAAATATCTCTTTTATCGGATGATCCCGCCTTTGAAAATATTGCCAAAATGAAAGGCCAACGATCTCATTAGTATTAGTCTTATGTAAATATTTATAATGTTCCCAATTTTCTTTGTTTTTCTTATTATAAGTTCGTTTAGTCCGATAATTCAAATACATCTATTATTCAAGGGATCTAAAAAATAAATAATCTATTGATAGATTATTGAAATAATCATTAACAATAATGAATCAATTTATTATTCTCTGGACACTGGCGTCAAAATTCTGTAATTTTGATAATAATAATCTTTATTCCAATAAAAATAGACAATATTTAGAAACACGCACTTAATATGGAGATTAATTCATATTAATAAATTATTATAAATAATTGTCACAGTATGTTAATATAAGCTCGGCATCATAAAAATGAGATTTAACCGATAGACTACAATTGTTTTTCATTGATATGCATTGCTGGTGCAGACTTTTCTTCGCAGAAAGTATTAACACCGGTGTATTTATTTATATTCACATGATTTATAACTGTCTATTGACATACCAAAGTGTACATTTCACACATGGTTCTTATTACTTTTTTGTCGATTAAGCAACATTAAGGTCTACGGCGCGGCGCGGCGCGGCGGCGGCGGCCGAATCATGGGTTTCTTTATAAACGGACGTTTTTTTCTCGGATGAAACTCGAAAACTTGTAATACGCTTCCATTAGTATTTATACCTACATATTTACAGCTTACCAATTTAATAAATGTAATGAATAAAGTGGATATGATGGCTTAATGTTAATATAACAGATTGGGCGGTTATTAAAATAATCAAATAATCAAATGATCGATTAATCGATTAATCAAATAATCGATTAATCGATTAATCAATTTATCTATTAAATGATTAATCAATTTATCGATTAATCGATCAATCAAATTATCGATTAATCTAATCGATCAATCAAATGATCGATTAATAGATTAATCAAATGATCGATTAATCGATTATTTTTTAGAATTAATCGAACTGTCGATTAATCGATTAATCGATTATTGCATCGGAATTCATATTACATGGCCTGAATATTCAGAGTAAAAACTTAAAGCAACGTTTTTTCTTCGTACTTTTCTTTATGAAATCGGGTATAATTTAAACTGACAAAACATCGTTTGATTGAGACGTTCTCCATCGAGGAACAGATTTTCGGCCAATGTAATAATTAATTAAGGAGCGATTTCGGCTGACCCCGGTCGTACAGCCAGCCGCGGCCGCAGACATCGCGCCCGATGAATAATGAATCACTTAATCGATTCCATAAACACATTCGTAGCTGTAATTACGTGTAATTTGATATATGACGTCCGGCGCCTATTAAAATAAATAATTACCGATAATTACACGGAACCTGTTTCGGACTCGACGGGCTTAACTCGAAGGAAAATAAAACGCAATTATAAAATTACGCCCGTTCCATAATGTAAAGGTGAAGTTGTTACATTTGGAAAGAGTTTATCTAGAGAAACTGGCCGTAATTAAGTTTTATCGATACGTTTTATTTATTTTTTTAAATTAATATAATTGAATTGCAACACCGCCAGATAAACGGTTCCCGCGGCCCTGGGCAAAAATGTACATAATTGTTATAAATAAATGATTTCAATAATATAAAGTCAATCTATACACCGTGTTCAAGATAAAAATGCACAGCATGGGGATCTTGAAAACGGTAAAAGATACAGGGTGGCGTAAATTAGGAAAAAGTTGCACTAGTCAGAGTATGTTTTCATGCCTATCGCAGAAATTCATGATTGTTCATCGTTTTCGAAATTTAAAAAAAAATGAATTTTTCGGATTTTTGTATTTGTTTTAAAAGGTATTAAAAAAACTAATGCCACTTTGTCACTTTTTAAGCTCTACAAAATGGGGTCTTCAAATTTTTAATCCCATGTTTTATCTCTAAGAAAACATCATCAACTTAATTTTTTTATATGGCCACAAAAGTATAAACACCTTGTATAGGGTAGCATTTTTTATTACAAATTTAACGATGTATCACACATTATGCTTTTTTCTGCAGCCGTCCCGAAAATAAAACTTTCGGTATGATTTATTAAATCGAAAGTATCACTTTACATAAATCGTACTGAAAGTAGTTATTTTCGGGACGATTTTGTTTCACTTTCGGAACGATTTCTATACTTTCACTAATGTTTGACGTCGCGAAATCTAAAATTTAAAAAAATTGTAACTCGCTTGAAAATTATTGGATTTTCAAAAACAGAAGTTATTTGAGTAGAGTGGGATTTTTTTAATTAGGATTAATTTTTCTGTAATTTTTTCGATACGTTCACTATTTTTTTCTTAATTTTCCTTCCACCGATGCACAAAT
Organism: Ocypus olens; assembly: GCA_910593695.2. NCBI lineage: Eukaryota > Metazoa > Arthropoda > Insecta > Coleoptera > Staphylinidae > Ocypus > Ocypus olens. The sequence goes on from OU343049.1 coordinate 1,119,336, forward strand.
GTTTGACGTCGCGGAATCCAAAATTTAAAAAATTGTAACTCGCTTGAAGATTGTTGGATTTTCAAAAACTGAAGTTATTTGAGTAGACTGGGATTTTCTTAATTAGGATTAATTTTTGTGTAATTTTTCTGGTACGTTTACTATTTTTTTCTTAATTTTCCTTCCACCGATGCACAAATGTTTGACGTCGCGAAATCAAAAATTTAAAAAAATTGTAACTTGCTTGAAAATTGTTGGATTTTCAAAAACTGAAGTTATTTGAGTAGAGTGTGATTTTTTTAATTAGGATTAATTTTTCTGTAATTTTTCTGGTACATTTACTTTTTTTTCTTAATTTTCCTTCCACCGATGCACAAATGTTTGACGTCGCGGAATCCAAAATTTAAAAAAATTGTAACTCGCTTGAAAATTGTTGGATTTTCAAAAACTGAAGTTATTTGAGCAGAGTGGGATTTTCTTAATTAGGATTAATTTTTGTGTAATTTTCTAGATACGTTCACTATTTTTTTCTTAATTTTCCTTCCACCGATGCACAAATGTTTGACGTCGCGAAATCAAAAATTTAAAAAATTTGTAACTGGCTTGAAAATTGTTGGATTTTCAAAAACTGAAGTTATTTGAGTAGAGTGGGATTTTCTTAATTAGGATTAATTTTTGTGTAATTTTTCTGATACGTTTACTATTTTTTTCTTAATTTTTCTTTCACCGATGCACAAATGTTTGACGTCGCGAAATCAAAAATTTAAAAAATTTGTAACTGGCTTGAAAATTATTGGATTTTTAAAAACTGACGTTATTTGAGTAGAGTGGGATTTTTTTAATTAGGATTAATTTTTGTGTAATTTTTCTGGTACGTTCACTATTTTTTTCTTAATTTTCCTTTCATCGATGCACAAATGTTTGACGTCGCGAAATCAAAAATTTAAAAAAATTGTAACTTGCTTGAAAATTGTTGGATTTTCAAAAACTGAAGTTATTTGAGTAGAGTGTGATTTTTTTAATTAGGATTAATTTTTCTGTAATTTTTCTGGTACATTTACTTTTTTTTCTTAATTTTCCTTCCACCGATGCACAAATGTTTGACGTCGCGGAATCCAAAATTTAAAAAATTTGTAACTGGCTTGAAAATTGTTGGATTTTCAAAAACTGAAGTTGTTTGAGTAGAGTGTGATTTTCTTAATTAGGATTAATTTTTGTGTAATTTTTCTGAAACGATTACTATTTTTTTCTTAATTTTCCTTCCACCGATGCACAAATGATTGACGTCGCGAAATCAAAAATTTAAAAAATTTGTAACTCGCTTAAAAATTGTTGGATTTTCAAAAACATAAGTTATTTAAGTAGAGTGGGATTTTCTTAATTAGGATTAATTTTTGTGTAATTTTTCTGGTACGTTTACTATTTTTTTTCTAATTTTACTTTCACCGCTGCACAAATGTTTGACGTCGCGAAATCAAAAATTTAAAAAATTTGTAACTCGCTTGAAACTTGTTGGATTTTCAAAAACTGAAGTTGTTTGAGTAGAGTGTGATTTTCTTAATTAGGATTAATTTTTGTGTAATTTTTCTGAAACGATTACTATTTTTTTCTTAATTTTCCTTCCACCGATGCACAAATGTTTGACGTCGCGAAATCAAAAATTTAAAAAATTTGTAACTCGCTTGAAAATTGTTGGATTTTCAAAAACAGAAGTTATTTGAGTAGAGTGGGATTTTCTTGATTAGGATTCATTTTTGTGTAATTTTTCTGGTACGTTTACTATTTTTTCTTAATTTTACTTTCACCGATGCAGAAATGATTGATGTCGGGAAATCAAAAATTTTAAAAAAATTGTAACTCGCTTGAAGATTGTTGGATTTTCAAAAACTGAAGTTATTTGAGTAGAGTGGGATTTTCTTGATTAGGATTAATTTTTGTGTAATTTTTCTGGTACGTTTACTATTTTTTTCTTAATTTTTCTTTCACCAATAGACAAATGTTTGACGTCGCGAAAATTTTATAAATTTAAATTTAAATCAATTTTTATCTAGTAGGCTTTTAAATAGTATGCATTGTAACAATTGCAATATTTCCATTTGATCTGTCACATTATTGTTAAAAACGTTCTAGCGTATTGGTCGTATACATTTGTGTATTTGTGTTGTTATGAACATTTCCGTTTCAATTAACTGAAGTAAACTACTGTATTTATTTTTATATTGTTGGTTGACAGTATTGGTAAAATATAGAGATCTAATACAGGAGGCGTGTTCCCTGCTCTACATTTACGAACACCAATATTCACAACAAATCATAAAACCAATGAATAAATAAATAATTACTAAATATCAATAGAAACCCGTCGGCTGTAATTTAATTAATAATTCCGCCATCAACGTGCAACACGCCACGCCGCAATTATCAATATTAATGGTTGCATATCATTTTTATTACCGCACGGAGCAACAATATTTATTGAACGTGGCGGCGGTCGCTCATTTATGTAACTGGCGCGCAACTGCCATAAAGATCTTTATCATATTTTGCCCGGGCGGAGAAAAAGTGCAATTTATAATAAATTATTCCATTTCCTCGTCATTTTTTTTTTTTTACTTTTTCTCACCGGGTACAATTACGCGGGCCAAGACTGCAATTAAATGTTTATACAGTAACGAGCGTGTCATTTAAAGTAACAAGTTGACGGTTCGTCCGTGTGTGTATGTGTGTGTGTGTGTGTGAGTGAGTATATTCCCGGTAAATTGTAAACATTCCGGCGTGTAATGTGTAATTTTGTTGAGCGAATGCTATAGATTATACAGGCGGAATGAAATGGAAAAAGCTTTTCAAATTGCATACAGGTATGCCAAGGGTAATTGTAGAGGTGTTTGTTTTTTTTACTGGTTACGTAAATGCACGGAATAACGTTGTCATCAAGTCAAATTGTTGATACGACATGGTTATTGTAGTCATTATTATTAAAAAGAAAACATTTTAATTACACGTTATACAGGGTTCCCCATAATAGACTACCCATTTTATTTTATTAATTAATTCCCTACGAGATAACTAAATAAGTTTATCTCTATGGGATTATGTTCTGTAGTCTTTGGGATTTAAGTTAATTATTGATCAAGTAGGCACCTGTCACAAATAAGTTTTATATTAATAATTTTGTGGAACGTTATTTTTCTACGGGAAGTTTGTTAGTTTTCATCATAATTATTTAACTTTCATGGATTACTCAGTCCAACAACGTGTGTTTTGTGTAGAAACTTACCTAAGAAGCAATTCGATAGAAGAAGTTAGGCGTGCATTCCGGCGTCAGTTTAATAACAACAATAGAGTTCACGCGCCAAATCGTAAAACTGTTAAGTTATGGGTTTGTCATTGGCGTGAAAATGGTTCTGTACAAAATTTCAAGAAGAACAGTTCGTACACCAGAAAATATTGAACGAGTTAGAATTGCGTTTACGAGAAGTCCTAAAAGGTCTGCTAATCGACAAACCCTTATCCTAGGAATATCAAAGGAAAGCTTAGATCGTATTCTTCAAAGAGATTTAAAATTTCATCCCTATAAATACCAAATGGCACAGAAACTTATAAATCAAGATAAAATGCGTGTTTACGTTGTCGGTAGCGAAAAAAAAAGGTTATATTAATTGTTCCTTCGCCGATAAAACATTCGAAGTAATCCACATAAGCGAGCTACATTACATATTCAATTCCTCGAACGTGTCAATCCACTCGACGAATAATTTGCGCGCCAAGTTTAATCTCGTCGTGGAATAACCATTAAAAGATAAAATAGCGCACTTGTTAAAACGAAATCACGCGAGATTAAAGTTTTAATTAACAAGCCACCTTACAAGTATCGTACATAATCGACTAATAGATTTACGAGCACTTCTGTTTTTTTTACATTGAAATAAATACGAGCGACGCTTTCAATTATTATTTGCGGAAAAAAAAGTCCACTTTCCTCAGTCACGATTTCATTTAAGGCCGCTATTAAGCGTGCTATCAGTTATTTAGCCGTGCATTGATAAGGTCCGAGTTATAATTAATGTTTACGTTGCGGTTAATGAAATAATGCATAAGGAAATTCCATTCTGATGTTTACGCTTGACGGTGTTATAACTACTTGATTAATTAGACGGCTGTGTTCATATGAATTTAATTGTTTTTGTACTCCTGTATTTTAATGGACTCATTAAATCTGCATAATCTGTACATTAATGAGGTTGACATTTTCCAAGTGATTGGCAGAATAATTTTAAAACGTATTTTTTTAAATTACACTTTACAAAGCATAGTACAGTATTATCGAGCACTCGAGACGTATGAGGGTAAAGTTGCGCAGAGTCTGAAAGGATTTGGAGAACGAGAGAAAACGCGAGAGAACGCGAATGAACGTGAAAGAACGTGACAGAGAACGCGACACAGAACGCGACAGAACGCGACAGAACGCGACAGAACGCGACAACAAATCTCCGGAGAAAATTGAATTCAAGATGGTCACTGCGCAAACGTCTAAGCAGAATTTGATAGTGTGGAAACTGTGAAACATGTTTGAGAGAGAAAAGGATAAGTGAGCATCTTGTAACAGAAATAAAAGAAATTTATGCAGAAACAGTAAGAGTGTACATGAAGATATTTAGTCTAGTAAAGTATCGCGGCCTTCATTGTTGCGTGTTTGAGTATTAGGGGGAATAGATTATTTAATGTTAAAATACCATCATCGATTATGATGATTATAAAACACACACGAATAATAATTTCTCGTTTGATTGTCGTTTCGAACGCAATAGCGAGCTAAAGTGATAAACGGCTCTTATCGTTTCGAGTCAATTTCACATGAATTTATTTCAGTTAGATATATAAAGCGAACATTATTGTGGGCGTCGACTATCTACGGAACGCTAATAAATCAGACGCGATTAGCATTAAGGGTCTGCATTACATTTATACAGCGAGAAACAGACATAAAATACGAAATGATGTAAAGCCTTCTTATCGGTGCACAGAAATTATCAGACAATTCAAGTTTCTAGTGTCACCATTTTGTTTCCAGCTCAGGGATGCCAATTATTTTCTAGTATGTCAAAAGTACTTTATTTGTGAGTGGATTTGGAAATTTTAAAGATAATTCCGCGGGTGATAATTTTTTAGAATTTTTTTAATCGCGAGATGCATATTTCACAATTTCTGCAATTCAATTTTCCAGTGTCGCTATTTTGTTTCCAGCTCAGGGATGTCAATTATTTTCTAGTATGTCAAAAGTACGTTATTTATGAGTGGATTTGGAAATTTTGAAGACAATTTCGCGGGTGATAATTTTTTTAGAATTTTTTTAATCGCGAGATGCATATTTCACAATTTCTGCAATTCAATTTTCCAGTGTCGCTATTTTGTTTCCAGCTCAGGGATGTCAATTATTTTCTAGTATGTCAAAAGTACGTTATTTATGAGTGGATTTGGAAATTTTGAAGACAATTTCGCGGGTGATAATTTTTTTAGAATTTTTTTAATCGCGAGATGTATATTTGACAATTTCTGCAATTCAAGTTTCTACTGTCGCCATTTTGTTTCCAGCTCAGGGATGCCAATTATTTTCTATTATGTCAAAAGTACGTTATTTGTGAGTGGATTTGGAATTTTTAAAGACAATTCCGCAGGTGATAATTTTTTTAGAATTTTTTTAATCGCGAGATGCATATTTCACAATTTCTGCAATTCAAGTTTCGAGTGTCGCTCATTTATTTCCAGCTCAGGAATGCCAATTATTTACTAATATATCAAAAGTACTTTATTTGTGAGTGGATTTGGAAATTTTAAAGACAATTCCGCGGGTGATAATTTTTTTAGAATTTTTTTAATCGCGAGATGCATATTTCACAATTTCTGCAATTCAAGTTTCTAGTGTCGCTATTTTGTTTCCAGCTCAGGGGTGCCAATTATTTTCTAGTATGTCAAAAGTACTTTATTTGTGAGTGGATTTGGAAATTTTAAAGACAATTCCGCAGTTGATAATTTTTTTAGAATTTTTTTAATCGCGAGATGCATATTTCACAATTTCTGCAATTCAATTTTCCAGTGTCGCTATTTTGTTTCCAGCTCAGGGATGCCAATTATTTTCTAGTATGTCAAAAGTACTTTATTTGTGAGTGGATTTGGAAATTTTAAAGACAATTCCGCGGTTGATAATTTTTTTAGAATTTTTTTAATCGCGAGATGTATATTTCACAATTTCTGCAATTCAAGTTTCGAGTGTCGCTCATTTATTTCCAGCTCAGGAATGCCAATTATTTACTAATATATCAAAAGTACTTTATTTGTGAGTGGATTTGGAAATTTTAAAGACAATTCCGCGGGTGATAATTTTTTTAGAATTTTTTTAATCGCGAGATGCATATTTCACAATTTCTGCAATTCAAGTTTCTAGTGTCGCTATTTTGTTTCCAGCTCAGGGGTGCCAATTATTTTCTAGTATGTCAAAAGTACTTTATTTGTGAGTGGATTTGGAAATTTTAAAGACAATTCCGCAGTTGATAATTTTTTTAGAATTTTTTTAATCGCGAGATGCATATTTCACAATTTCTGCAATTCAATTTTCCAGTGTCGCTATTTTGTTTCCAGCTCAGGGATGCCAATTATTTTCTAGTATGTCAAAAGTACTTTATTTGTGAGTGGATTTGGAAATTTTAAAGACAATTCCGCAGTTGATAATTTTTTTAGAATTTTTTTAATCGCGAGATGCATATTTCACAATTTCTGCAATTCAATTTTCCAGTGTCGCTATTTTGTTTCCAGCTCAGGGATGCCAATTATTTTCTAGTATGTCAAAAGTACTTTATTTGTGAGTGGATTTGGAAATTTTAAAGACAATTCCGCGGTTGATAATTTTTTTAGAATTTTTTTAATCGCGAGATGTATATTTCGCAATTTCTGCAATTCAAGTTTCGAGTGTTGCTATTTTGTTTCCAGCTCAGGGATGCCAATTATTTTTTATTATATCAAAAGTATGTTATTTGTGAGTGGATTCAGAAATTTTAAATATAATTCCGCGGTTGATAATTTTGTTAGAATTTTTTTAATTGCGAGATGCATATTTCACAATTTTTGCAATTCAAGTTTTCTAGTGTCGCCATTTTATTTCCAGCTTAGGGATGTCAATTATTTTCTAGTATGTCAAAAATACATTATTTGTGAATGGATTCGGAAATTTTAAAGACAATTCCGCGGTTGATAATTTTGTTAGAATTTTTTTAATTGCGAGATGCATATTTCAAAATTTCTGCAATTCAAGTTTCTAGTGTTGCTATTTTGTTTCCAGCTCAGGGATACCAATTATTTTCTAGTATGTCAAAAGTACTTTATTTATGAGTGGATTTGGAAATTTTGAAGACAATTCCGCGTGTGATAATTTTTTTAAAATTTTTTTAATCGCGAGATGCATATTTCACAATTTTTGCAATTCAAGTTTCGAGTGTTGCCATTTTATTTCCAGCTTAGGGATGTCAATTATTTTCTAGTATGTCAAAAATACATTATTTGTGAATGGATTCGGAAATTTTAAAGACAATTCCGCGGGTGATAATTTTCTTAGAATTTTTTTAATCGCAAGATGCATATTTCACAATTTCTGCAATTCAAGTTTCTAGTGTCGCCATTTTGTTTCCAGCCCAGGGATGTCAATTATTTTCTAGTATGTCAAAAGTACTTTATTTGTGAGTGGATTTGGAAAATTTTGAAGACGATTCCGCGGGTGATAATTTTTTAGAATTTTTTTAATCGCAAGATGCATATTTCACAATTTCTGCAATTCAAGTTTCTAGTGTCGCCATTTTGTTTCCAGCTCAGGGATGCCAATTATTTTCTAGTATGTCAAAAGTACGTTATTTGTGAGTGGATTTGGAAAATTTTAAAGACGATTCCGCGGGTAATAATTTTTTTAGAATTTTTTTAATCGCGAGATGCATATTTCACAATTTCTGCAATTCAAGTTTCTAGTGTCGTCATTTTGCTTCCAGCTCAGGGATGCCAATTATTTTCTAGTATGTCAAAAGTACTTTATTTGTGAGTGGATTTGGAAATTTTGGAGACAATTCCGCAGGTGATAATTTTTTTGAATTTTTTTAATCGCGAGAGGCATATTTCACAATTTCTGCAATTCAAGTTTCTAGTGTCGCCATTTTGTTTCCAGCTCAGGGATACCAATTATTTTCTATTATGTCAAAAGTACATTATTTGTAAGTGGATTTGGAAATTTTAAAGACAATTCCGCCGGTGATAATATTTTTAGAATTTTTTTAATCACGAGATGCATATTTCACAATTTCTGCAATTCAAGTTTCTAGTGTCGCCATTTTGTTTCCAGCTCAGGGATGCCAATTATTTTCTAGTATGTCAAAAGTACGTTATTAGTGAGTGGATTTGAAAAATTTTGAAGACAATTCCGCGGGTGATAATTTTTTTAGAATTTTTTTAATCGCGAGATGCATATTTCACAATTTCTGCAATTCAAGTTTCTAGTGTCGCCATTTTGTTTCCAGCTCAGGGATGCCAATTATTTTCCATTATGTCAAAAGTACATTATTTGTGAGTGGATTTGGAAATTTTAAAGACAATTCCGCCGGTGATAATATTTTTAGAATTTTTTTAATCACGAGATGCATATTTCACAATTTCTGCAATTCAAGTTTCTAGTGTCGCCATTTTGTTTCCAGCTCAGGGATGCCAATTATTTGTCAAAAGTACGTTATTTATGAGTGGATTTGGAAATTTTGAAGACGATTCCGCGGGTGATAATTTTTTTAGAATTTTTTTAATCGCAAGATGCATATTTCACAATTTCTGCAATTCAAGTTTCTAGTGTCGCCATTTTGTTTCCAGCTCAGGGATGCCAATTATTTTCTAGTATGTCAAAAGTACGTTATTAGTGAGTGGATTTGAAAAATTTTGAAGACAATTCCGCGGGTGATAATTTTTTTAGAATTTTTTTAATCGCGAGATGCATATTTCACAATTTCTGCAATTCAAGTTTCTAGTGTCGCCATTTTGTTTCCAGCTCAGGGATGCCAATTATTTTCTATTATGTCAAAAGTACATTATTTGTGAGTGCATTTGGAAATTTTAAAGACAATTCCGCCGGTGATAATATTTTTAGAATTTTTTTAATCACGAGATGCATATTTCACAATTTCTGCAATTCAAGTTTCTAGTGTCGCCATTTTGTTTCCAGCTCAGGGATGCCAATTATTTGTCAAAAGTACGTTATTTATGAGTGGATTTGGAAATTTTGAAGACGATTCCGCGGGTGATAATTTTTTTAGAATTTTTTTAATCGCAAGATGCATTTTTCACAATTTCTGCAATTCAAGTTTCTAGTGTCGCCATTTTGTTTCCAGCTCAGGGATGCCAATTATTTGTCAAAAGTACGTTATTTATGAGTGGATTTGGAAATTTTGAAGACGATTCCGCGGGTGATAATTTTTTTAGAATTTTTTTAATCGCAAGATGCATTTTTCACAATTTCTGCAATTCAAGTGTCTAGTGTCGCCATTTTGTTTCCAGCTCAGGGATGCCAATTATTTTCTATTATGTCAAAAGTACATTATTTGTGAGTGGATTTGGAAATTTTAAAGACAATTCCGCCGGTGATAATATTTTTAGAATTTTTTTAATCACGAGATGCATATTTCACAATTTCTGCAATTCAAGTTTCTAGTGTCGCCATTTTGTTTCCAGCTCAGGGATGCCAATTATTTGTCAAAAGTACGTTATTTATGAGTGGATTTGGAAATTTTGAAGACGATTCCGCGGGTGATAATTTTTTTAGAATTTTTTTAATCGCAAGATGCATTTTTCACAATTTCTGCAATTCAAGTTTCTAGTGTCGCCATTTTGTTTCCAGCTCAGGGATGCCAATTATTTGTCAAAAGTACGTTATTTATGAGTGGATTTGGAAATTTTGAAGACGATTCCGCGGGTGATAATTTTTTAGAATTTTTTTAATCGCAAGATGCATATTTCACAATTTCTGCAATTCAAGTTTCTAGTGTCGCCATTTTGTTTCCAGCTCAGGGATGCCAATTATTTTCTATTATGTCAAAAGTACATTATTTGTAAGTGGATTTGGAAATTTTAAAGACAATTCCGCCGGTGATAATATTTTTAGAATTTTTTTAATCACGAGATGCATATTTCACAATTTCTGCAATTCAAGTTTCTAGTGTCGCCATTTTGTTTCCAGCTCAGGGATGCCAATTATTTGTCAAAAGTACGTTATTTATGAGTGGATTTGGAAATTTTGAAGACGATTACGCGGGTGATAATTTTTTTAGAATTTTTTTAATCGCAAGATGCATATTTCACAATTTCTGCAATTCAAGTTTCTAGTGTCGCCATTTTGTTTCCAGCTCAGGGATGCCAATTATTTTCTAGTATGTCAAAAGTACGTTATTTGTGAGTGGATTTGGAAAATTTTGAAGACAATTCCGCGGGTGATAATTTTTTTAGAATTTTTTTAATCGCGAGATGCATATTTCACAATTTCTGCAATTCAAGTTTCTAGTGTCGCCATTTTGTTTCCAGCTCAGGGATGCCAATTATTTTCTATTATGTCAAAAGTACATTATTTGTGAGTGGATTTGAAAATTTTAGAGACAATTCCGCCGGTGATAATATTTTTAGAATTTTTTCAATCGCGAGATGCATATTTCACAATTTCTGCAATTCAAATTTCAAGTGTCGCCATTTTGTTTCCAGCTCAGGGATGCCAATTATTTTCTATTATGTCAAAAGTACATTATTTGTGAGTGGATTTGGAAATTTTAGAGACAATTCCGCGGGTGATAATATTTTTAGAATTTTTTTAATCACGAGATGCATATTTCATAATTTCTGCAATTCAAGTTTCTAGTGTCGCCATTTTGTTTCCAGCTCAGGGATGCCAATTATTTGTCAAAAGTACGTTATTTATGAGTGGATTTGGAAATTTTGAAGACGATTCCGCGGGTGATAATTTTTTTAGAATTTTTTTAATCGCAAGATGCATTTTTCACAATTTCTGCAATTCAAGTGTCTAGTGTCGCCATTTTGTTTCCAGCTCAGGGATGCCAATTATTTTCTATTATGTCAAAAGTACATTATTTGTGAGTGGATTTGGAAATTTTAAAGACAATTCCGCCGGTGATAATATTTTTAGAATTTTTTTAATCACGAGATGCATATTTCACAATTTCTGCAATTCAAGTTTCTAGTGTCGCCATTTTGTTTCCAGCTCAGGGATGCCAATTATTTGTCAAAAGTATGTTATTTATGAGTAGATTTGGAAATTTTGAAGACGATTCCGCGGGTGATAATTTTTTTAGAATTTTTTTAATCGCAAGATGCATTTTTCACAATTTCTGCAATTCAAGTTTCTAGTGTCGCCATTTTGTTTCCAGCTCAGGGATGCCAATTATTTGTCAAAAGTACGTTATTTATGAGTGGATTTGGAAATTTTGAAGACGATTCCGCGGGTGATAATTTTTTTAGAAAATTTTTAATCGCAAGATGCATTTTTCACAATTTCTGCAATTCAAGTTTCTAGTGTCGCCATTTTGTTTCCAGCTCAGGGATGCCAATTATTTGTCAAAAGTACGTTATTTATGAGTGGATTTGGAAATTTTGAAGACGATTCCGCGGGTGATAATTTTTTTAGAATTTTTTTAATCGCGAGATGCATATTTCACAATTTCTGCAATTCAAGTTTCTAGTGTCGCCATTTTGTTTCCAGCTCAGGGATGCCAATTATTTTCCATTATGTCAAAAGTACATTATTTGTGAGTGGATTTGGAAATTTTAAAGACAATTCCGCCGGTGATAATATTTTTAGAATTTTTTTAATCACGAGATGCATATTTCACAATTTCTGCAATTCAAGTTTCTAGTGTCGCCATTTTGTTTCCAGCTCAGGGATGCCAATTATTTGTCAAAAGTACGTTATTTATGAGTGGATTTGGAAATTTTGAAGACGATTCCGCGGGTGATAATTTTTTTAGAATTTTTTTAATCGCAAGATGCATATTTCACAATTTCTGCAATTCAAGTTTCTAGTGTCGCCATTTTGTTTCCAGCTCAGGGATGCCAATTATTTTCTAGTATGTCAAAAGTACGTTATTAGTGAGTGGATTTGAAAAATTTTGAAGACAATTCCGCGGGTGATAATTTTTTTAGAATTTTTTTAATCGCGAGATGCATATTTCACAATTTCTGCAATTCAAGTTTCTAGTGTCGCCATTTTGTTTCCAGCTCAGGGATGCCAATTATTTTCTATTATGTCAAAAGTACATTATTTGTGAGTGCATTTGGAAATTTTAAAGACAATTCCGCCGGTGATAATATTTTTAGAATTTTTTTAATCACGAGATGCATATTTCACAATTTCTGCAATTCAAGTTTCTAGTGTCGCCATTTTGTTTCCAGCTCAGGGATGCCAATTATTTGTCAAAAGTACGTTATTTATGAGTGGATTTGGAAATTTTGAAGACGATTCCGCGGGTGATAATTTTTTTAGAATTTTTTTAATCGCAAGATGCATTTTTCACAATTTCTGCAATTCAAGTTTCTAGTGTCGCCATTTTGTTTCCAGCTCAGGGATGCCAATTATTTGTCAAAAGTACGTTATTTATGAGTGGATTTGGAAATTTTGAAGACGATTCCGCGGGTGATAATTTTTTAGAATTTTTTTAATCGCAAGATGCATATTTCACAATTTCTGCAATTCAAGTTTCTAGTGTCGCCATTTTGTTTCCAGCTCAGGGATGCCAATTATTTTCTATTATGTCAAAAGTACATTATTTGTAAGTGGATTTGGAAATTTTAAAGACAATTCCGCCGGTGATAATATTTTTAGAATTTTTTTAATCACGAGATGCATATTTCACAATTTCTGCAATTCAAGTTTCTAGTGTCGCCATTTTGTTTCCAGCTCAGGGATGCCAATTATTTGTCAAAAGTACGTTATTTATGAGTGGATTTGGAAATTTTGAAGACGATTACGCGGGTGATAATTTTTTTAGAATTTTTTTAATCGCAAGATGCATATTTCACAATTTCTGCAATTCAAGTTTCTAGTGTCGCCATTTTGTTTCCAGCTCAGGGATGCCAATTATTTTCTAGTATGTCAAAAGTACGTTATTTGTGAGTGGATTTGGAAAATTTTGAAGACAATTCCGCGGGTGATAATTTTTTTAGAATTTTTTTAATCGCGAGATGCATATTTCACAATTTCTGCAATTCAAGTTTCTAGTGTCGCCATTTTGTTTCCAGCTCAGGGATGCCAATTATTTTCTATTATGTCAAAAGTACATTATTTGTGAGTGGATTTGGAAATTTTAGAGACAATTCCGCCGGTGATAATATTTTTAGAATTTTTTCAATCGCGAGATGCATATTTCACAATTTCTGCAATTCAAATTTCAAGTGTCGCCATTTTGTTTCCAGCTCAGGGATGCCAATTATTTTCTATTATGTCAAAAGTACATTATTTGTGAGTGGATTTGGAAATTTTAGAGACAATTCCGCGGGTGATAATATTTTTAGAATTTTTTTAATCACGAGATGCATATTTCATAATTTCTGCAATTCAAGTTTCTAGTGTCGCCATTTTGTTTCCAGCTCAGGGATGCCAATTATTTGTCAAAAGTACGTTATTTATGAGTGGATTTGGAAATTTTGAAGACGATTCCGCGGGTGATAATTTTTTTAGAATTTTTTTAATCGCAAGATGCATTTTTCACAATTTCTGCAATTCAAGTGTCTAGTGTCGCCATTTTGTTTCCAGCTCAGGGATGCCAATTATTTTCTATTATGTCAAAAGTACATTATTTGTGAGTGGATTTGGAAATTTTAAAGACAATTCCGCCGGTGATAATATTTTTAGAATTTTTTTAATCACGAGATGCATATTTCACAATTTCTGCAATTCAAGTTTCTAGTGTCGCCATTTTGTTTCCAGCTCAGGGATGCCAATTATTTGTCAAAAGTATGTTATTTATGAGTAGATTTGGAAATTTTGAAGACGATTCCGCGGGTGATAATTTTTTTAGAATTTTTTTAATCGCAAGATGCATTTTTCACAATTTCTGCAATTCAAGTTTCTAGTGTCGCCATTTTGTTTCCAGCTCAGGGATGCCAATTATTTGTCAAAAGTACGTTATTTATGAGTGGATTTGGAAATTTTGAAGACGATTCCGCGGGTGATAATTTTTTTAGAAAATTTTTAATCGCAAGATGCATTTTTCACAATTTCTGCAATTCAAGTTTCTAGTGTCGCCATTTTGTTTCCAGCTCAGGGATGCCAATTATTTGTCAAAAGTACGTTATTTATGAGTGGATTTGGAAATTTTGAAGACGATTCCGCGGGTGATAATTTTTTAGAATTTTTTTAATCGCAAGATGCATATTTCACAATTTCTGCAATTCAAGTTTCTAGTGTCGCCATTTTGTTTCCAGCTCAGGGATGCCAATTATTTTCTATTATGTCAAAAGTACATTATTTGTAAGTGGATTTGGAAATTTTAAAGACAATTCCGCCGGTGATAATATTTTTAGAATTTTTTCAATCGCGAGATGCATATTTCACAATTTCTGCAATTCAAATTTCAAGTGTCGCCATTTTGTTTCCAGCTCAGGGATGCCAATTATTTTCTATTATGTCAAAAGTACATTATTTGTGAGTGGATTTGGAAATTTTAGAGACAATTCCGCGGGTGATAATATTTTTAGAATTTTTTTAATCACGAGATGCATATTTCATAATTTCTGCAATTCAAGTTTCTAGTGTCGCCATTTTGTTTCCAGCTCAGGGATGCCAATTATTTGTCAAAAGTACGTTATTTATGAGTGGATTTGGAAATTTTGAAGACGATTCCGCGGGTGATAATTTTCTTAGAATTTTTTTAATCGCAAGATGCATATTTCACAATTTCTGCAATTCAAGTTTCTAGTGTCGCCATTTTGTTTCCAGCTCAGGGATGCCAATTATTTTCTAGTATGTCAAAAGTACGTTATTTGTGAGTGGATTTGGAAATTTTGAAGACAATTCCGCGGGTGATAATTTTTTAGAATTTTTTTAATCGCGAGATACATATTTCACAATTTCTGCAATTCAAGTTTCGAGTGTCGCCATTTTGTTTCCAGCTCAGGGATGTCAATTATTTTCTAGTATGTCAAAAATGCATTATTTGTGAATGGATTCGGAAATTTTAAAGACAATTCCGCGGATGATAATTTTTTTAGAATTTTTTTAATCGCGAGATGCATATTTCACAATTTCTGCAATTCAAGTTTCTAGTGTCGCTATTTTATTTCCAGCTCAGGGATGCCAATTATTTTCTGGTATGTCAAAAGTACGTTATTTGTAAGTGGATTTAGAGATTTTAAAGACAATTCCGCGGGTGATAATTTGTTTAGAATTTTTTTAATCGCAAGATGCATATTTCACAATTTCTGCAATTCAAGTTTCTAGTGTCGCCATTTTGTTTTCAGTTCAGGGATGCCAATTATTTTCTAGTATGTCAAAAGTACGTTATTTGTGAGTGGATTTGGAAATTTTTAAGACGATTCCGCGGGTGATAATTTTTTTAGAATTTTTTTAATCGCAAGATGCATATTTCACAATTTCTGCAATTCAAGTTTCTAGTGTCGCCATTTTGTTTTCAGTTCAGGGATACCAATTATTTTCTAGTATGTCAAAAGTACGTTATTTGTGAGTGGATTTGGAAATTTTTAAGACGATTCCGCGGGTGATAATTTTTTTAGAATTTTTTTAATCGCAAGATGCATATTTCACAATTTCTGCAATTCAAGTTTCTAGTGTCGCCATTTTGTTTTCAGTTCAGGGATACCAATTATTTTCTAGTATGTCAAAAGTACGTTATTTGTGAGTGGATTTGGAAATTTTTAAGACGATTCCGCGGGTGATAATTTTTTTAGAATTTTTTTAATCGCAAGATGCATATTTCACAATTTCTGCAATTCAAGTTTCTAGTGTCGCCATTTTGTTTTCAGTTCAGGGATACCAATTATTTTCTAGTATGTCAAAAGTACGTTATTTGTGAGTGGATTTGGAAAATTTTGAAGACGATTCCGCGGGTGATAATTTTTTTAGAATTTTTTTAATCGCAAGATGCATATTTCACAATTTCTGCAATTCAAGTTTCTAGTGTCGCCATTTTGTTTTCAGTTCAGGGATACCAATTATTTTCTAGTATGTCAAAAGTACGTTATTTGTGAGTGGATTTGGAAATTTTTAAGACGATTCCGCGGGTGATAATTTTTTTAGAATTTTTTTAATCGCAAGATGCATATTTCACAATTTCTGCAATTCAAGTTTCTAGTGTCGCCATTTTGTTTTCAGTTCAGGGATACCAATTATTTTCTAGTATGTCAAAAGTACGTTATTTGTGAGTGGATTTGGAAAATTTTGAAGACGATTCCGCGGGTGATAATTTGTTTAGAATTTTTTTAATCGCAAGATGCATATTTCACAATTTCTGCAATTCAAGTTTCTAGTGTCGCCATTTTGTTTTCAGTTCAGGGATACCAATTATTTTCTAGTATGTCAAAAGTACGTTATTTGTGAGTGGATTTGGAAATTTTTAAGACGATTCCGCGGGTGATAATTTTTTTAGAATTTTTTTAATCGCAAGATTTATTTATTTATTTATTTATTTATTTATTTATTTATTTATTTAACGAAATCTCTATATAAAAATAGTAATACAAAGAAAAATGCATAAATTACATGAAATGAAAAAAATTAAATTTAGCGTACATACATACATAATAAATGAAACCAAATTGAAACATAATAGTTAGAAACTAAAACTAAGAATTATAAAAAAAATATAAATTATAAAAAAGTCATATTCAAATTAATGACACATAATGATTTACGGAACAAGCTATAATTTTTTAAGAATAAATCGAAATTCGGTGATGGCAAGAGGCAATTAGCAGTGTGTGATAGCCTAGATAGAGGTTTATTAAGACCATAGTTAACCCGACTGGTTTTCTCTCTGAAGAGCTTTTTCAATCTGGTTGAGGATCCTCCAGATTGATGCCAAAAATCTATCAATCTTAACAAAGAGGGACAAATAATATTACCATTTAAAAGTTTATACAAAAAGCACATGTCAAACAAATTCCTGCGAAAAAGTAATGTCACCATGTCTAAGTTTACTAACATAAGACTATAATTGACAGTAGCAATCCTAATATTTAATTTATACGCAATAATTCGCAGGAATTTATTCTGAACCTTCTCCAATGCATTAATCAAATAAAGCTGATGGGGGTACCAAATTGGTGCACCATATTCAAGAATCGGTCGAACTAGAGTGCAATAAAGAATATTTAAGGTACTAACAGAAAAGTCCGGGGAAATGCGAATTATAAAACCCAACATTTTATAGGCTTTATTAACTTTTTGTATTATATGACCCTTAAAGGATAAAGATTTATCAAACAAAACACCCAGATCATTTATGTTAGCAACCCTTTCCAGCACAATATTGTTCAAATGGTAGATACTTAGAATGGAAATTTTACTTCGAGTGAAAGTGATGGATTTACATTTGCTAATATTCAAAAATAAATTGTTTTTTAAACACCAATCGTAGAGGTGATCCAAATCCTTCTGAATATTAGCTGCATCCGACACAGAACGTACAATGTGGAATATCTTTAAATCGTCTGCATACAATAAGAACTCACTATGCTTCAAGACATTCGGTAGGTCATTAATGAAAACATTAAAAAGAATTGGACCAACATGAGATCCCTGAGGAACACCGGAGGTAGCATTAACTTCAACTGATAAACAATTACCCAATCGAACCATTTGGACCCTATCTGAGAGGAAACTTTCAATCCAATTTACTACACTATCCGAGAATCCAAAACAGTGCAACTTGTGTATCAGTAAATTATGACAAACCTTATCGAAAGCTTTGGAGAAGTCAGTGTAGATAGCATCAACCTGACATCCCTTCTCCAAAGCCTCCAGTATATAATTTTGGTATACCATTAAATTTGTTGTTGTTGATTTGCCTACAGAGAACCCATGCTGTTCATCAATTATTATATTCTTTAATGACCATCTTAATTGTTTACTTACCATACAATCAAGTAATTTTGGGATTGTGGATTGAATACACACCCCGCGATAATCGGTTATATTGGAGCGGATGCCCCCTTTAAATATTGGAGTAATGAAACTTTTTTTCCATACGGCTGGAACACATTCTTGTTCTAGAGAAAGATTATACAGCATAGTGAGTGGAAAGCAGATTGTATATGCACATTGTCTTAAAAAAACGTTCGGTATGTTGTCCGGTCCGCATGAAAGAGTTGCTTTTAAATTGACAATTTCATTGAAAACGCTCATAAAATCAATTTTAAATGAGAAGGAAGGATCAATGCATTGAGGAGAGCAGTCATTCATAACATTTCCTGAGACCATATTATTACAATATACGCTCGAAAAATACTGGGCAAATAAATCTGCAGAATCTTGTAAATTGTTACTTTTGATATCATTTAAATACATTGTCAGAGGACACGCAGTCGATTCTTTGTGATCCCGAACAAATTTCCAAAAATTATTGCTGTTGTGGCGGATATTATTCTCCACACTATGAATATAATTTGAATATAACTCCTTATTCAGAATAGTACACTTCTGGCGCAAATCACTAAAAATTAAATAATCTGAGTATTGGTTTGAATTTTTATATACCCTATGTGCTATTTTTTTAGCTGAAATCAAATTTATTAAAGCTGAATTAAACCATTTTGGAAATTTGCTACCATAGTAAACCTTCTTTTTTGGTATACATAACTCGATTATTTCATATATTAAAGAATAAAAAACTTCCACCGCAGCGTTAACATCTAAACAAGATTTGAAATGGTCGATCCATACAATACTGGAAATGAAATTATTAATTTCAATATAATTCGCATTTTTAAAATCATAATATACTTGATTGCAATATGCATTTTCATTTATAATTCCACAGTTAAGAACGATGCTATAACCATAGTGGTGTTTTTTATTCTCACAAAGAAGATCATTGGACACATTGATAGAGACATTAGAACTTAAACTAAAAACTAAGTCTAGAAATACGTTATTTTCGTTGGGGATACAATTCAATTGTTTAAGATTTAAAAAACTATAACCATCAATCAGAGAGCGCGCACGATCAGTTGTATCTGGATTTACGCATACTCCTAGATCATCATTGTGCCAGTTGTCCAACGGCAAATTATAATCGCCGCATAACAAAATCTCATCGATTTGATTATTAGCCACAACTTCTTCAATCCCTTGACAGTGGGATTCATATAAGTCTAAAGGTGAATCCGGTGGAATATAAACGGCGCCGATGACATAGTTTTTATCATTTATATTTAAATTAACAAATAAATGTTCAACAGTATTAATAGAGACGGGAATCAAAGCACTTCTCAGGTTATTTTTAACTAACACTAAAACACCACCACCTCTCGATTTATGACTCGTAAGAGAGTTTCTATCAGCCCGAAAAATATTGTAATTAGGTACTCTAATCTCATTATCACCAATTTTATCTGATAACCATGTTTCAATTATGATTATAATATCGTAATTGGAAGTCGCGACCCGTAATGAAAATTCAATTAAATTACCCGAAAAACCGCCAACATTATGAAAATAGATATTTAAATTATTCAGTTTTTTTTCTGACCACTAGAAGTTATTGTGGGGGAACCATTAATGTAACGAATCGTAAGGTCCGGTTCACCATTAGATTTGCGTTTATTTAATTCATCACGTAGATTTTTTAAATAAACATTTTGAGATTGTGTTAAATCCGCTTTAAAGTAAACATTTTTATTAGCGATACGATTACCATTCTTAAGAACATCGATAGCATCCTGCCTTCGCGGGAAAATTATTTTCATTGGACGAGGTGCATTAAGCTTCTTCCCAATTCGAAATACAGTAATCGGCTTTACATTGATACCAATCTCACTAAGTAAACTGTCCACATTTAATCTGTCCTCCTGCTTATTTTCGTCAACACTCGATTTATTCGGTTCGGGGAAATTATAAATCATTACATTATTAGCGCGGCGATGGCGATCTTCCAATTCTTTATAGATGTCTTCTGTTGCCGCCCCATTGCCTCCTTTCTTGAATTGGTTGATTTCGGATTGCATATCCTCTTGTTTACGAGCCACTGCATCGATTTTTGCATGAATTTTATTTAATTCGATTGTAATTGTCTTCATTAGTTCAATTTTAAATTGGCTAATTTGAACTCGTAGCACCTTATCAATTGCTGCTTCTAATTCCGTGCCCAAATCTGTAGTTTTCGGAACGCAACAGTTATTGCATAACCATTTATCGCCCTCAGATTTTCTAGCTTCAGATAGATAATAATCGAAGTAATCACTATCGATTCCGGAGCACTCGATATGGTACCATCCGGAGCATGACGGACATTTTAATGCCCCTGCCTTAATTTGTCCGGGATGAACAAATTGTTCACATTTTAAACACTTCATATTAATAGTCTATTAATAATTATTTGCACTGAGACCGAGAGTTCAATAACACTTGGACGGATAACACTATCAAATTAGTGTTGCAAGATGCATATTTCACAATTTCTGCAATTCAAGTTTCTAGTGTCGCCATTTTGTTTTCAGTTCAGGGATACCAATTATTTTCTAGTATGTCAAAAGTACGTTATTTGTGAGTGGATTTGGAAAATTTTGAAGACGATTCCGCGGGTGATAATTTGTTTAGAATTTTTTTAATCGCAAGATGCATATTTCACAATTTCTGCAATTCAAGTTTCTAGTGTCGCCATTTTGTTTTCAGTTCAGGGATGCCAATTATTTTTTAGTATGTCAAAAGTACGTTATTTGTGAGTGGATTTGGAAATTTTTAAGACGATTCCGCGGGTGATAATTTTTTTAGAATTTTTTTAATCGCAAGATGCATATTTCACAATTTCTGCAATTCAAGTTTCTAGTGTCGCCATTTTGTTTTCAGTTCAGGGATACCAATTATTTTCTAGTATGTCAAAAGTACGTTATTTGTGAGTGGATTTGGAAATTTTTAAGACGATTCCGCGGGTGATAATTTTTTTAGAATTTTTTTAATCGCAAGATGCATATTTCACAATTTCTGCAATTCAAGTTTCTAGTGTCGCCATTTTGTTTTCAGTTCAGGGATACCAATTATTTTCTAGTATGTCAAAAGTACGTTATTTGTGAGTGGATTTGGAAAATTTTGAAGACGATTCCGCGGGTGATAATTTTTTAGAATTTTTTTAATCGCAAGATGCATATTTCACAATTTCTGCAATTCAAGTTTCTAGTGTCGCCATTTTGTTTTCAGTTCAGGGATACCAATTATTTTCTAGTATGTCAAAAGTACGTTATTTGTGAGTGGATTTGGAAATTTTTAAGGCGATTCCGCGGGTGATAATTTTTTTAGAATTTTTTTAATCGCAAGATGCATATTTCACAATTTCTGCAATTCAAGTTTCTAGTGTCGCCATTTTGTTTTCAGTTCAGGGATACCAATTATTTTCTAGTATGTCAAAAGTACGTTATTTGTGAGTGGATTTGGAAATTTTTAAGACGATTCCGCGGGTGATAATTTTTTTAGAATTTTTTTAATCGCAAGATGCATATTTCACAATTTCTGCAATTCAAGTTTCTAGTGTCGCCATTTTGTTTTCAGTTAAGGGATACCAATTATTTTCTAGTATGTCAAAAGTACGTTATTTGTGAGTGGATTTGGAAAATTTTGAAGACGATTCCGCGGGTGATAATTTGTTTAGAATTTTTTTAATCGCAAGATGCATATTTCACAATTTCTGCAATTCAAGTTTCTAGTGTCGCCATTTTGTTTTCAGTTCAGGGATGCCAATTATTTTTTAGTATGTCAAAAGTACGTTATTTGTGAGTGGATTTGGAAATTTTTAAGACGATTCCGCGGGTGATAATTTTTTTAGAATTTTTTTAATCGCAAGATGCATATTTCACAATTTCTGCAATTCAAGTTTCTAGTGTCGCCATTTTGTTTTCAGTTCAGGGATACCAATTATTTTCTAGTATGTCAAAAGTACGTTATTTGTGAGTGGATTTGGAAATTTTTAAGACGATTCCGCGGGTGATAATTTTTTTAGAATTTTTTTAATCGCAAGATGCATATTTCACAATTTCTGCAATTCAAGTTTCTAGTGTCGCCATTTTGTTTTCAGTTCAGGGATACCAATTATTTTCTAGTATGTCAAAAGTACGTTATTTGTGAGTGGATTTGGAAAATTTTGAAGACGATTCCGCGGGTGATAATTTTTTTAGAATTTTTTTAATCGCAAGATGCATATTTCACAATTTCTGCAATTCAAGTTTCTAGTGTCGCCATTTTGTTTCCAGCTCAGGGATGCCAATTATTTGTCAAAAGTACGTTATTTATGAGTGGATTTGGAAATTTTGAAGACGATTCCGCGGGTGATATTTTTTTTAGAATTTTTTTAATCGCGAGATGCATATTTCACAATTTTTGCAATTCAAGTTTCTAGTGTCGCTATAATTATTAATCCAAAGTAAAAAATAATATATAACATGAATAGAGTATATTTATGGTATTACGCCGTGCTAATTATTATCGGATCATAAATTTTAATGGGATCATATTAAAACGAATTAATTACCTTAGATTAATTGATGAAATAAACAGAATAATATATTTCATTATTCCGCCTCGTAAACTTGATTTTAAACGCGTACAAAGAGTTAATTTATAATTATTACTCATTATAATACACAATTTCTTACCTAATTAAAATTCAAATAATAACATGTGTTATACAGGGTCCTGCATCTCACCTCCCGTCTTCTATAGCTCAGTTACTAATTAAGTTAGGATTTCCATATTTTGTAGAATATATTTGCATCCTATGATGCATTTCAGGAAACTATTTTTGATTATACAGGGTGTCCCAAAAAAACGTGACGTCATGATGATATATTTTTTTAAATTACATGCCCTGTATTTTATTGCTTATTTGGGTACCTTTTATGGTTGCCTACATACTCCTATAATTTTATTGGAATCGATTCAGGGATGTCAGCAAAAAAAAATTAAAACTAAAAAAAATCAGATTTGCAGTATTGTTTTAAAAAATGAATAAAAAATAAAAATAGTGCCTTGTTAATAAAATCATGCAAGGTACTTATTAAATAAGGTCTGATAGTCGCGTTAACCAAGTTTGATCGATATGAATTATGCAGGGTGTCCAAAATTTAGTGTCAAACCTTTCAAACTTTAAAGCACTTTATTTTTCTTATTTTAAATTGAAGCCCCTGTATATTTTTCTGTCATTCCATGCAGAATTAAAAAACAAATATTTTTCATAATAACAACCCTGTCCCAATTCCTAACGCATTAAAAGTTATTTGCAAAAAACTCGTTTTATCAACCGTTTTAATAGTCATTTTACTAAATAAAAATCGAAGGTGGCTTTGAAAAACAATTTAGTGACATTAAAATTTAACAAAGTGCGAGAGACTATTTTGACTTTAGTAATGTAAACGTTTAAAGCTTTGTTAGCTTAAGTTCTTTATACTCAAGAATAATATTTTGTCATGGACAAATAATTCTTGAGTACAAAGAGCTTTAAACTTTTACTTTACTAAAATCAAAACAGTCTCTTGCCACCTTGTTAAATTTGAATGTCAATACATTGTTTTTCAAAGCCATCTTCGATTTTTATTCAGTTTGGCGCACTTGGAACAGCAAAGAATTGATCAGTCGAACTTGCCCGAACAACTTAATAATTTAAAATTCAATCGAACAAATTGCTAATATCAACGCGTGTAACAATAAATTAACACCACTCACCGCTCAAATAAACATGTCAATTAAATTAAAATCGAATGAGCGTAATGAGGTGTAAAAAAGATATCAACGCCGAGGGAATTGTAAATAACGAACCGACACACAGCCAAATACAATAAAGATAAATAAGTCGGGGATAATAAACATAATAAATCGCCCGATAAATCAAATTCGATCGGTCCGCTTTCTCTCGCCATAATTTCAATGTAAAATCGCTCAATACATTTATTTATCGTCGTGCCACTTTTAAATAAGTAAATGAATACTCACGCGAACGGATTTTACTGCGGCCCCGCAAAACACATAAATTCGGGATCGCCTCAAATATTTATCTTTATCAATATTTATACACGAGTCATACTCATGAATATTCATCGGACGAAAACGGGAATTAATTATTTTTTCGGGCGGACTCGTACACATTGGAAATTATACAGGGCGCAGTTACATTTCGTTAAAGGTCGATTAATATTAATGTCGGTCATTAAACATAATTAAACATTGCGGCCGTTCGTGTTTTAACGATTGCTCCGGCGGGCGATTAGTTTAATTGAAATTGTTTATGCCGGCAATTAGTATTTCATGTTGTTAATGCGATTAACACGATTCGAAATATCAAGTTCAATCGTTTCGTGAATAGGACGTAATCAAATTTCAGTTTTGAGAAGCGCCATTTTTCTTACAGTGAAATTGAAAAAGTTTTAGTTGATAATTTGTACTTGAACTTGCTCCATTCCCATTCGCCCAAAAAAAAATCAAATTTGCTCAAAAACGATTCTAGACTACGATCCAATAAAAACCTTAAAACACTCCTTTTCTAGAATTCGGGATAATCCCAATCTTCTGCATTTTTACTTTCTCCGTTACGAAGTACGAGAAAGTATTGTGATCGTGATTTTGTTTTTCAAAAATTTTTTTAACGGAAATATCCGTTATGGGGTCCTTAGATGCCATTTAAACAATTTCTGGAAAAAAAAAATTGTGTCTGTGTGTGTCTGTCTTTGCGCGCTGAACCTCAAAAACTAATAGAACAATTGTTATGAAACTTTGAACATCCATCTTATTTGATAATCTGAAGAACTGAAAAGCTTTTGGTAAAATATCGTACACCGGAAGTGGGCGTTTACCTCAACTGTTTTTTGTTTTTTGCCAATATTTTCTTAAATATGAAAAATATCACAAAAATATTTAAACAAACTTTGAAGACAACAAAGAAATGAACATCTTTTGCTTGAAAACATTTTTTTATAGAATCATTTTTATTCGAGAATTTTTATTTTTTTTTCTTTTTCTTTTGTAATTATAAAACAATAACAGTTACAGCAAATTTATGTGAATAATAATTGCAGAGAATGCTAAAATGAACAACTTATAAAGAATAAGTTTTTTTCTAAATCCCTTTAGTTTTTGAGTAAACTGAGATTTTTAATTTGATGTATAATTTTTCCATGTTTCATAATTTTGACGTTTTAAACGTCAGTTTCATCCGAGTTGACGCAACGCTCGATTTACATTTAAAATATGATTTAAATTGAAAATAAACCATGAAAATGTAAATATAAATGGCTATGATACCATCAATTCGGAGAAAGTAACATGATGGCCACATCACCATTTTTTATTATTTAGTTTATTTTGTCCTTTTTTCGATTCTTTTTTCTTCAGATTCTTGATGTATTGGCCAAATATTCTTTGTTGTAACCATAATAAAGAGTTGTTTGTTGACATTTTCGAATTTTTGTCTGCATTTTCATTTTTTAGGGCCAAGTTTTCGATTTCACAATTGTTGATTTTTAATTTTTTGCGTAAATTTTAGATTTTTTTAGAGTTTTTCCTTTTTTATCACTGTCCTATATTTTCCTTGTTTTGGCCGAAATTTTGGATTTTTCATTTTTTTTGCCCATATTTTAGTTTTTTTTTACCTGATTTTCGAGTTTTTTGTTCTAAATTTTTTATCCTCATTTTGGCCGAAATTTTCGATTTGTTTGTTGAAATTTTAGATTTTTCATTTTTTCCCCATATTTTAGATTTTTTTTACCCGATTTTCGAGTTTTTTTGTTTTAAATTTTTGATCCTCATTTAGGCCGAAATTTTCGATTTGTTTGTTGAAATTTTTGATACTTAATTTTTTGCTTATATTTTAGATTTTTTTACCTGATTTTCGAGTTTCTTGTTCTAAATTTTTTATCCTCATTTTGGCCGAAATTTTCGATTTGTTTGTTGAAATTTTTGATTTTTAATTTTTTGCCCATATTTTAGATTTGCTTTACCTGATTTTCGAGTTTTTTGCTCTAAATTTTCGATCCTCATTTTGGCCGAAATTTTCGATTTGTTTGTTAAAATTTTTGGTTGTTCATTTTTTGCCCCTATTTTAGATTTTTTTACCCGATTTTCCAGTTTTTTGTTCCAAATTTTTTATCCTTATTTTGGCCGAAATTCTCGATTTGTTTGTTGAAATTTTTAATTGTTCATTTTTTTGCCCATATTTTAGATTTTTTTTACCTGATTTTCGAGTTTTTAGTTCAAAATTTTCGATCCGCATTTTGGCCGAAATTTTCGATTTGTTTGTTGAAATTTTTGATTTTTCATTTTTTGCCCATATATTAGATTTTTTTTACCTGATTTCCGAGTTTTTTGTACTAAATTTTCGATCCTCATTTTGGCCGAAATTTTCGATTTGTTTGTTGAAATTTTTGATTGTTCATTTTTTTGCCCATATTTTAGATTTTTTTTACCTGATTTTCGAGTTTTTTGTTCTAAATTTTTATCCTTATTTTGGCCGAAATTTTCGATTTGTTTGTTGAAATTTTTGATTGTTCATTTTTTTGCCCATATTTTAGATATTTTTACCTGATTTTCGAGTTTTTTGTTTTAACTTTTTTATCCTTGTTTTGGCCGAAACTTTCCATTTGTCTGTTGAAATTTTTAATTGTTCATTTTTTTGCCGATATTTTAAATTTTGTTAACTTGTTTTTCGAGTTTTTTGTTCTAAAATTTTTATCTTAATTTTGGTCCGAAATTTACGATTTGTTTGTTGTAAGTTTTGATTTTTCATTTTTTGCCCATATTTTAGATTTTTTTACCAGATTTTCGAGTTTTTTGTTCTAAGTTTTTGATCCTCATTTCGGCCGAAATTTTCGATTTGTTTGTTGAAATTTTTGATTTTTAATTTTTTGCCCATATTTTAGATTTATTTTACCTGATTTTCGAGTTTTTTATTCTAAATTTTTGATCCTCATTTTGGCCGAAATTTTCGATTTTTTAAACTGCATTTTTGATTTTTTGACCCGAATTTTCGATTTTTTGTATAAATTTTTGATTTTTAAACTTTCATTATTGAATAAATGTAATAAAGATGAAAATAATTACATTTACTTAATGCATCTGCAATAAGTGAGGTTGTCTCAAGTTTAATTGCATTATTGATTTTATTGCCTGATTTTTTTTATTTCAGATCTTCGGATCTTACTTCGAGGTAAAGAGTTATTTGAGGTTGCCATTTCCAATCCAAAATAATTCTTTATAACTTTTCATTTATTTTTTTTTGTTGAATTTGGTTCTCGTTTGTCACGTGGTGAAACAATTTTAATATTAAAGGTTGTTAAAATGAGGCACTTGATGCACCAAAAAAATCAAAAATGCAGTTTAAAAAATTGAAAATTTCGGCACAAATGAGGATCAAAAACTCAAAAATCAGGTGAAAAAAATCTAAAATGTGGGCAAAAAATAAACAATCGAGTGCCTCATTTCAACAACCTTTAATTTTTATTCTTTGTTTACTCGAATTTTCAATTATTTGGTTAGTATTTTTTATTTTTAGACCAGGATTTTTGATTTTTTTGCCTAAATATTCTTTATTTTGACCAAAATTTTCGATTTGTTTGTTGAAAATAAAGTTTAGTTCTATTGTCGAGTGGATTTTTGTTTAAATTTTCTGGCCACGATTGTTGATTTTAAATTTTTTTGCCATATTTTAGATTTGTTGTTCGTATTTTAGTTTTTTTTGGTCTAAATATTTGATCTTCTGTCCTAAATTTTCTTTAATTTAGACCAAAACCGAAAATTGGGGGCTAAAAATAAAAATGCAGATTTAAAAATCAAAATTTTCAACAAACAGATCGAAAATTTCGATTTTTTTTCTGCTTTTTTATTTCTAGGGCCGAGTTTTCGATTTTTGATCTGAATTTTCGAATTTTTGGCCACGATTGTTGGTTTTTCATTTTTTTTGCCAATATTTGTCCTACATTTTCTTTAGTTTGGGCAAAATTTTCGTTTTGTCTGTTGAAATTTTTGATTTTTTAATTTACAATTTTATTTTTAGTCCCCAATTTTCGCTTTAGGTCTAAATTTTTGATTTTTAGTCCTATATTTAAATTTTGTAACTTGAATTATTGATTTTGTTGCGTGGATTTTTTTTAATTTTAGGGCTGTTATTTCCAAGTTTCTTCTAGTTGGAAACTTACATTGAGCTGAAGAGTTATTCTGGGGGTGAAAATGGCAAATTATTTTTCTTTAACTTGAATTTTTAATTTTTTTTTGTCTACATTTTTATTTCTAGGCCAGGATTTTTAATTGTTTGGCCTATATTCTAGATCTTTGGCCTGTTTTTTCGATTTTTGTCTTCAGATTCTTGATAATATTCTTTATTGTGGTCATAATAAAGAATTGTTTGTTGAATTTTTTGATCTGCATTTTTATTTTCAGGGTCGAATTTTCGATGTTTGGTCTAAATTTTTGAATTTTTTGCTAATTTAGATTTTTGACCTGTATTTTCGATTTTTGGTCTTAATTTTTGAATTCTTTGCTAATTTAGATTTTTTGACCTGTATTTTCGATTTTTGGTCTTAATTTCTAAATTTTCTTAATTTTGGCCGAAATTTTCGATTTGTTTGTTGAAATTTTCGATTTATTTGTTGAAATTGTCGATTTTTTACCTGCATTTTTAACCCCGAATTTTCGATTTTTGTTCCAAATTTTTGAATTTTTTGCCACAATTTTTCATCTTTTTTTGCCCATAATTTAGATTTTTTGACCTGTATTTTTGATTTTAGGTCTAAATTTTTCTATTTTTAGTCCTGTATTTTAGATTTCTTGATTTGCGTTATTGGTTTTACTGCGTGATTTTTGTTTTATTTTGGGCTATTATTTCAGAGTTTTTAGTTGGAAACTTACATTGAACTGAAGAGTTAGTTATTTTGGGGGTGAAAATGGCAAATTATTTTTTCTTACTCGACTTTTCAATTATTTGGTCAGTATTTTTTATTTTTTGACCAGGAGTTTTAATTTTTTTGTCCTAAATATTTTTAATCTTGACAAGTGTACACGAATGTAATGACACGAAAAATAAATAATTATTATTGTTATTACCTAAAACTTCGAATTGTTTGTTAAAATTTTCGAGTTTTTGGTCCGCATTTTTGATAATTGGGCCCCAAATTTTTTGACTTTTGTCCTGTTTTTTAAGATTTTTTAATCTGAAGTATTGATTTTTATGTCAAAACTTTTCGCCGATATTATTGAGTTTGTCATGAAAAACGAATGTTACCAGCACCAATAATCTATTATTATTATTATTATTATTAAAAAAGGTGATATGGCCATCATGTTACTTTCTCCGATTTAATAGTATTATAGTTATTTATATTTACACTTTCATGGTTTATTTTCAATTGAAATCATATTTTAAATGTAAATCGAGCGTTTTGTAGAATCGGATGTAACTGACGTTTAAAACGTCAAAATTATAAAAGATGGAGAAATTATACTTCAAATTCAAAAACTCGGTTTACTCAAAAACTAAAGAGATTTAGAAAAAAACTTATTCTTTAGAAGTTGTTCATTTTGGCATTCTCTACAATTATTTTTAACATAAATTTGCTGTAACTGTTATCGTTTTATAATTATAAAGCAAAAATTAAAAAAAAAATCTTTTTTTTTCTCGAATAAAAATGATTTTATGAAAAATGTTTTCAAGCAAAAGATGTTCATTTATTTGTTGTCTTTAATGTTTGTTTAAATGTTTTTGTGATATTTTTCATATTTAAGAAAATATTGGCAAAAAACAAAAAACAATTAAGGTAAACGCCCACTTGCGGTGTACGAAATTTTACCAAAAGCTTTTCAGTTCTTTGGATTATCAAATCAGACGTATGTTCAAAGTTTGATATCAATTGCTCTATTAGTTTTTGAGATACAGCGCGCACAGACAGACAGACACACACAGACACATTTTTTTTTTCCAGAAATTGTTGAAATGGCATCTAGGGACCCCAAAACGGATATTTCCCTAAAAAAAAATTTTGAAAAAAAATCACGATCACAATATTTTCTCGTACTTCGTAACGGAGAAAGTAAAAATGGTAATGTGGCCATCATGTTACTTTCTCCGACTTGATGGTATCATAGCCATTTATATTTACGTTTTCAATTGAAATCATATTTTAAATGTAAACTCGGATGAAACTAACGTTTAAAACGTCAAAATTATGAAAGATGGTAAAATTATACTTCAAATTCAAAAACTCGGTTTACTCAAAAACTAACGAGATTTCGAAAAAAACTTATTCTTTAGAAGTTGTTCATTTTGGTATTCTCTACAATTATTGTTCACATAAATTTACTGTAATTATTATCGTTTCATAATTATAAACCAAAAATTGAAAAAAAATTAATAATTGTTTTTCTCGAATAAAAATGATTTTATAAAAAATATTTTCAAGCAAAAGATGTTCATTTCTTTGTTGTGTTCAATGTTTGTTTAAATGTTTTTGTGGTATTTTTCATATTTAAGAAAATATTGGCAAAAAACAAAAAACAGTTTAGGTAAACACCCACTTCCGGTGTACAAAATTTTACCAAAAGCTTTTCAGTTATTCGGATTGTCAAATAAGACTTATGTTCAAAGTTTCATGTTAATTTCTATTTTAGTTTTTGAGATACAGAAAGTAGAAACAAAATGTGACCAGTTGTGTACGCAATTTAAAAAAATGGTAATGTGGCCATCATGTAACTTTCTCCGACTTGATGGTATCATAGACATTTATATTTACGTTTTCAATTGAAATCATATTTTAAATGTACATCGACCGTTACGTAAACTCGGATGAAACTGACGTTTAAAACGTCAAAATTATGAAATGGAAAAATTATACTTCAAATTCGAAAACTCGGTTTACTCAAAAACTAAAGGGATTTCGAAAAAAACTTATTCTTTATAAGTTGTTCATTTTGGCATTCTCTACAATTATTATTCACATAAATTTGCTGTAACTATTATTGCTTCATAATTATAAACTAAAAATTTAAAAAAATAATCAATTTTTTTCTCGAATAGCAATGATTTCATGAAAAATATTTTCAAGCAAAAGATGTTCATTTCTTTGTTGTCTTCAATGTTTGTTTAAATGTTTTTGTGATATTTTTCATATTTAAGAAAATATTGGCAAAAAACAAAAAACAGTTAAGGTAAACGTCCACTTCCGGTGTATGAAATTTTACCAAAAGCCTTTCAGTTCTTCGGATTATCAAATAAGACGTATGTTGAAAGTTTCATATCAATTGCTTTCTTAGTTTTTGAGATACAGCGCACACAGGCAGACACACAAACACACACACAAACGCACACACAACACATACACATTTTTTTTTTCCAGAAATTGTTGAAATGGCATCTAGGGACTCCAAAACGGATATCTCCGTAAAAAAAAATTTTGAAAAAAAATCATGATCACAATACTTTCTTGTACTTCGTGACGGAGAAAGTAATATAAAAATGTTATGGGTGCGCTACTGAATGTACAAATTTTACATAGAGGATTTTAAAAATAGCCATTTAAAGAGTCATCGATGTTATTTATAAATTTTAATATGCGAGGGTGAAAAGTTATTCGAAATCCGTGAATGAAACGAATCGATCAGATAGGAAGCGAGCGTGATATTCGGACAATGGGTGTTATCAAAATCCGTCTGGCATGATACGATTGCCAGTTTCGATTCGGACCTTCCGCCCATCCATCCGTCCATCGAACCATTCGTACACGTAAACCGCAGAAACAAAAGAGAGGATCGCGGCGCAAAACAGAGCCGCGGTCGCGCCCCGTCGTCGCGCGCTCGGCAAAGTTCGCCGCGGAAAATTGTCATGGCTGCCACATTAGTCGAGTGGCTCCGCCAGTGACCGTACAGTGTGTGTTACAAAGTGTGGTGTCCTTTGAAATAACAAAAAAAAAAAACGTCGGAATAAAAAAAAAAGCGGACGGAACGATGTGCTACCCGTCTATGATATAGTCGTCCGTGTTGCGCGGTTGTGTTTTTCTTTTTCTGTTTCTCTCTCCGGGTGTGTGTTGTGTGCATGTGTGTCTTCTGTGCTTCGAGTGCTTTGTCCCCTGGTGTCGCCAGTGCACGAGTTTATCCCAACAAACTCTCGTTTAATAAAGCCAAAACAAAACAAAATAACCGGAGTGGATTACGCCCGTACAATTTGGATTATACTTTTATACACATATAACTCTACAGATAAAACTCTTTTAGTGGTGGATATCATCATCATCATCAACATCTTACGCTGGTAAGTTTAGTTGGTTTATTATATTTGCGCTAACCGTTGTGTATCTTTTGTTTCGGCGAGCGGAGAAGAATATTACCGCGCCGCTCCCGTCTCTCTCTCGCGCGCACGCGACGCCCAACTGTCTCCGTCCTTGTCGCCAGTGTTTACATCCTTTGAGTGACGGTTAGCCATCCTTCTTACTGAATCTGTCTCGAATTTAGCGGCCGGTACGTTTCCACGCTATCCGTCCTCTTCTTTGCCTTCTTCGCGCGTACGTACGGGGGGAGAGCGCGCCGCGGATGTTCGATTCGGCGGGAGCCATTTTGTGATAACGTTTTTCCCTCTCTCTCCCACTCGCGTACACCCAGTTATGATAATAATAACACTGAAACATAAAAACTGTTTATTTGAATAATTTAAGTTAATGATTACTAAAGGTGTGAAAAACCGTATCCCGAATTTATTTTCTATATTTATTTATGTCGGAAAATATTTCGGTTTGTAAAATCTGAATATTAATATATTTATACGTAATTAATTGTTTTATAATAATAATAATAATATTTATTTATTGCCCAAACGGAAGACCAATACTGGGATATACAAAGTAAGTGTGCAACAAAAAAAAAATAGCTAATAAAATTAATAACCAACAATTATTTTTTTTTTTACTTTCTCCGTTACGAAGTACGAGAAAGTATTGTGATCGTGATTTTTTTTTCAAAATTTTATTTTACGGAAATATCCGTTTTGAGGTCCCTAGATGCCATTTCAACAATTTCTGGAAAAAAAAATTTTGTGTCTGTTTGTGTGGCTGTGTGTGTCTGTGTGTGTGTCTGTCTGTGTGCGCTGTATCTCAAAAACTAATAGAGCAATTAATATGAAACTTTGAACATACGTCTTATTTGATAATCCGAAGAACTGAAAAGCTTTTGGTAAAATTTAGAACACCGGAAGTGGGTGTTTACCTTAACCGTTTTTTGTTTTTTGCCAATATCTTCTTAAATATGAAAAATATCACAAAAACATTTAAACAAATATTGAAGACAACATAGAAATGAACATCTTTTGCTTGAAAATATTTTTCATAAAATCATTGCTATTCGAGAATTTTTTTTTTTTTTTTTAATTTTTGGTTTATAATTATTAAACGATAATAGTTACAGCAAATTTATGTGAATAATAATTATAGAGAATGCCAAAGTGAACAACTTCTAAAGAATAAGTTTTTTTCGAAATCTCGTTAGTTTTTGAGTAAACCAAATTTTTGAATTTGAAGTTTAATTTTTCCATCTTTCATGATTTTGACGTTTTAAACGTCAGTTTCATCCGAGTTTACGCAACGCTTGATGTACATTTAAAATATGATTTCAATTGAAAATAAACCCATGAAAACGTAAATATAAAGTCGGAGAAAGTAACATGATGGCCACATCACCATTTTTATTGATGTTTTACATGAGTTGGGGTGTAATCATGGGCGTCCACAGGTGGGGGCAAGGGGGGGGGGGCAACTGCCCCCTCCTGGAAAATGAATTTATTAAATTAAAGTAATATTTTATATACTAAACTAATATACAGGGTGTTTCAGAGCTCTGGGAAAGGTCAATCACGTGCTTATTTGTTAAAATTTTGAAAAATGTTTTGTACAAAAGTTGTGTATAATAGTGAGCTGCACGCCCTAAAAATATTTAAATTTATACAGGGTGTCTCATAACAAAGTTACTGACCAAACTTATGTTTTTTTAAATGCAACACCCTGTATTTTTTGTCATTTTTGAATAATATGGAGCAAATAAAGGTGAGTTACTTCAATACTCCCTATACCTATTGTTTGCCGTTTTCGAAATATTTGAAGATTTGTTGAAATGCATGGTCTGGGTGAAATTTTATTTCTGCCCCAGTGATTGACGTTGAACGATTAAAATCATTTCTATTATTTGCTTGAAGGTTCGAACTATAGAGCCAACCATGATTTCGTACAAAAAATTATACAGGGTGATGAAAAAAATGCGGTGGAAAAACCCAACTTATAAAGTTAAATAACTTCGTTTTTTCAAATGGCACACCCTGTATTTAGTAACGTATTCTCAAGTATAATCCAATTATCTTTCAGATTATAATAATTATTCCTGATATGATAATCGCCGAATACAAGAAAACTATTGAGATTAGGAACAGGGAACCCTTATACAATCTGAAAGATAATTGGATTCTACGTAAGAATACGTTATTAAATACAGGGTGTGCCATTTGAAAAAACGAAGTTATTCAACTTTTTAAGTTGGGTTTTTCTACCGCATTTTTTTTATCACCCTGTATAATTTTTTGTATGAAATCATGGTTGGCTGTATAGTTCTAACCTTCAACTAATTAATAGAAATTATTTTAATCGTTCAAC
Organism: Ocypus olens; assembly: GCA_910593695.2. Lineage (NCBI taxonomy): Eukaryota > Metazoa > Arthropoda > Insecta > Coleoptera > Staphylinidae > Ocypus > Ocypus olens. Next base: position 1,154,214 of record OU343049.1, read on the forward strand.
GTCAATCACCGGGGCAGCAATAAAATTTCACCCAGACCATGCATTTCAACAAATCTTCAAATATTTCGAAAACGGCAAACAATAGGTATAGGAAGTATTGAAGTAACTCACCTTTATCTGCTCTATATAATTCAAAAATGACAAAAAATACAGGGTGTTCCATTTAAAAAAAACATAAGTTTGGTCTGTAACTTTGTTATGAGACACCCTGTATAAATTTAAATATTTTTAGGGCGTGCAGCTCACTATTACACACAACTTTTGTATAAATTTTTTTTCGAAATTTTGAAAAATAAGCACGTGATTGACCGTTCCCAGAGCTCTGAAACACCCTGTATATAAACGATAAAACGGATTACAAAATTTTTTCTTGAAATGAGTGCAAAAATTGCAAATTTCCAGAATTTTAATATCGCGACTTTGGTTTTTGAAAGTTGTACAACTGCCGAATGCGTTGTTCGATTTTGATGATTTAAATGTCAAAATTTTGCGAATTTCTTGTAATTTTGAAACGGATTTTCTGGTGAAATCACTGGCGCGCCCAATGAAGGGGCAATTGACCCCCTGAGTCTAGATTTTTAGTCGTTTGTCTTGGCCTTTACGAAAATAAATAAATGCCTATTTTGTGTCATTTTTTTTTCATAAAATTCTTCATTCAATATTTGTTCGGTTCTTTTTTTAGACGTGATTCGTTCCTGTTACTAATTGAAATGATTCCTTATTGAATCGGTTATAAGAGTTACTGTTACTAAAAAGTGATTAGTTATTCTATCGCTCTCCTTTAAAAAAAAAATCTTTGCGAAAATCACCTTTAGTGGGATTTTTCAATAACGGCTACTGTTATTAAATAATAACTGTTATTATTTCATAATAACGGTTACAGAGTAGCAGCTCAATTATCAGTTTATTTAGAATTAAAAACTACGCATAAAAATGCAAAAATATACCCAGTGTTCCATTTAAAAAAAAGAAAGAAAACATACGTTTGTGTTCGGTCTCCGTCGTGGAGCACCCTGTATACATTGAAATATTTTCCGATTATAGAGTTGATATTAACTTTTATGTAAATCATATTGTTATATCTTAAATATTTAAGGTCAAAAAGTTACTTGAGACACCCGGTATACAGGGTGTCCCACCGAAACCGCACATTAAAAATATACACTTCCATTTAATGTTTTGTACTGAAATCTTCAGCGTTTCAGCAATCAAGTATGTTCTTTGCAATGAAAATAAAAATAATAATAAATACAGTTTATTGAAACTTATGAGCTACAAATGGCCATCGACCGAATGAAAATATTTTCAAGATGATCCTACTTCCGGTTATAACGGAAGTAAACACGAACTTCCTTATTTTAAAGGGAATGCTATATTTTTACTTTCTCCGTTACGAAGTACGAGAAAGTATTGTGATCGTGATTTTTTTTTCAAAATTTTTTTAACGTTTTGGGGTCCCTAGATGCCATTTCAACAATTTCTGGAAAAAAATTTTTTGTGTCTGTGTGTGTGTATCTGTCTGTGCGCGCTGTATCTCAAAAACTAATAGACCAATTGATATGAAACTTTGAACATACGTCTTATTTGATAATCTGAAGAACTGAAAAGCTTTTGGTAAAATTTCGTACACCGGAAGTGGGTGTTTACCTTAACTGTTTTTTGTTTTTGCCAATATTTTCTTAAATATGAAAAATATCACAAAAACATTTAAACAAATATTGAAGACAATAAAGAAATCAGATTATTTTGTTTGAAAACATTTTTCATAAAATCATTATTTGAGAAAAAAAATAATTTTTTTTTTCATTTTTGGTTTATAATTATGAAACAATAATAGTTCCAGCAAATTTATGTGAATAATAATTTTAGAGAATGCCAAAATGAACAACTTATAAAGAATAAGTTTTTTTTCGAAATCTCTTTAGTTTTTGAGTAAACTGAGTTTCTGAATTTGAAGTATAATTTTTCCATCTTTTATAATTTTGACGTTTTAAACGTCAGTTTCATGCGAGTCTACAAAACGCTCGATGTACATTTAAAATATGATTTCAATAGAAAATAAACCATGAAAGTGTAAATATAAATGATGATACCATCAAGTCGGAGAAAGTGACATGTTAGCCACATCACCATTTTTTATTCCAAATTTGAATTCTACACAAAATTCTGCGAAAAAAATCATCAAGTAACGTAACCTGAAAATTTAAGCGTTTACGAGATATTTGACATTTTTTTTTTAATTTAGTGTTTTTTCATAAATCACTTTAAAAATACGGATCTCCCAACAAAAGCAAACTAAAGGGTTGTAATGATGGCTATATGAAGTCAATACCCGAACGTACCAAGTGGTGATTTATTTTTGGAATTATCAAATACAGAATGTGTCAACATCTAGTCAACTTTATACCATTAAATATCGATCGTTTTAAATAGAACACCCTGTATATTTTGAGTGTGTCAAGTTTGCACCCCAATGAAGAGTTCTAATAGTTCTGAATAAAGTTCTCGATTTCTTTTGATGTATCTAGAGGTACTATCAACTTGAAAAAAAAAACAGTTCTGTAAAATTGGGATGTCAGGAATTTTTTAAAAAATGGAGTGCCAACTTGACACCGCACCGCAACATCGAAAAGTTCTGAACTAGTTTTAAGATGTATTTGGGTTAGTACTATAGTTCCTGATACTTTTAAAAAAGAGTTATGTTGAATTTCCAGAGATAAAAATTTTCAAAGTTGGAAATTCGGAATATGCAAATTCATATTACTCACTTAATATTGTTTGAATCTAAATATTTCATAACAACTATGGATAGAACTCGCATAGAACTACGGGAAACATCAATCAGAACTATCCGAAACTATCAAAAATATTTTTTTGAAAAAAGGTGCAAAGCAAAAAAAATATAATATTGAGAGTTCTCCGAGTTCTGAGTTAATTTTGTATTTCTACGTATTAAGTACAATAATTATTTCTTATAAATAAATTCGATACAATCACGATTTATGGCATTTTTAAATAAATCTAAAATTCGATAATAGAAAATTTAATTTTGAAAATACCTATTTCCTGTTATTTAATCGCAATTTGCCATTAGGGTTTTCGTTGGAACTCCTTGAGTACAACCCATAAGTCAAATCAGAACTCCGAGAACTTAAAAAAATCAATATTTTGAAAAAAGTAAAAAAAGTCCGAAAAAAAAGAGTTCTAGGAGTTCTGAGTTAATTTTCTATTTCTACTCATTGAGTAAAATAATTATTTCTTATAATCAAATTCGTTACAATCACGATTTATGGCATTTTTAAATAAATTATTTTTAGAATTTTTTTCAAAATATTGTTTTTTTTATAATAGCTCTCGGAGTTCTCATTTGACATTTGGGTTGTACTCAAGGAGTTCTAATGAAAACTCTAATGGCAAATTGCGATTAAATGGCAGGAAATGGGTATTTTCAAAATTAAATTTTCTATTTTCGAATTTTAGATTTATTTAAAAATGCCATAAATCGTGATTGTATCGAATTTGTTTATAAGAAAGAATTATTGTACTCAATAAGTAGAAATAGAAAATTAACTCAGAACTCCTGGAACTCTCAATTTTCTTTTTGCTTCGCGACTTTTTTCAAAAAAATATTTTTGATAGTTCCGGATAGTTCTGATTGGTGTTTCCCGTAGTTCTTTGCGAGTTCTATCCATAGTTGTTATGAAATATTTAGATTCGACCAATATTAAGTGAGTAATATGAATTCGAATATTTCGAATTTCCAACTTTGAAAATTTTTATCTCTGGAAATTCAACAGAATTCTTTTTTAAAAGTATCAGGAACTATAGTACTAACCCAAATACATCTTAAAACTAGTTCAGAACTATTCGATAACAATGTTGGGGTGCGGTGTCAAGTTGGCACCCCATTTTTCAAAAAATTCCTGACAGTCCAATTTTACAGAACTCTTTTTTAAAAGTTAATAGTACTTCTAGATACATCAGAAGGAATTGAGAACTCTATTCAAAACTATCAGAACTCTTCATTGGGGTGCCAACTTGACACACTCATTAAATATTGCTTTGAAAAACAAAATATCTACACTTTATGGATTGCAAAAATGATTAATTGCATTTTTTTTTAAGTGTTTGTATCGAGGATATTTCACATTAATGAAGGGTCTGCAAAAATGGGATCTTTCAGGAATTTGTACTGTACGTGGACTTCCACTTATTTGTTTGCGATTATTATTACCGTTCTGAATTTAATTATTAATCACTGAATACTTGTAACCGATGTATTTGTTCACAATCTTTCGTGCAGATAAATTGTCATAGTGAAACAAATGTTCAATGAATATTTTATCTTCTTTACTTAGGCAAACAATTTTTGTGACAACAACTAAAATGACAGATAGAAGTGACAGCTAATGTCTGAGATTCATTTGAGAACAAAAACAAATCATGGCCCACTCATTTTAATACCTACAAATGCGACGCGGCGGTGCATTATAAACTCCCGTCTGTGCAGCGCCTTTATTAATGTGAAATATCTTTGATAGGAAAACTTTTCAAAAATCCAATTAATTATTTTTGTCATCTACAAAGTGTAAATATTTTGCTTTTCAAAGCAATATTTAATGCGTTAATTATTATTGAAAATATGAATATTTACAATTTGTACCGTTTTTTTGCCCACTGTGTATATTCAGTTTTCACTTATATTCCATCGCTAAAATAAAAAAAAACAATCTGGCAACACTGCCTACAAGTTCTATTAAATTTTCTATTTCTATTAATATCAGATCTCTATCATTTAATTTTAGTTCGATTAAAGAATATTCTCTCTCTAAATCTTGGGGATTTTAATATAAATCTATATAACCATACAAATTCGATTACCACCTCATTCTTGGATTCATTTTGTCTAGGCCAAGTAATAGATTCTCCTACTAGAATTGTTCCAAAGAGTCAAAATAATCTTATCAATTTACTGATTATATTAGATCCTGATTTCCAACTCTCAAGCGTCATCCACCGGATCGGCAAGTGAAGTTTCTGTCAGAATTCCGAAGTTTGACAATGTTGAGTACAATGAAAGAGTGGACATTTTTATATTTAAAACTTTTGAAATATTAATAATAATAATCTTTATTGATAATTAAAAAAAAATCAAGTACATAGAATATAACATCAATCAAAATTAAATCACTAAAGTGCTAGCTAAATATAGAAAGTAGTTAAATATTAATCAGTGAAATTACATTTGGCAGTTGCCAAAATGGGACTTATCATTCTTAGATGAAATGATATGCAACCCATTTGAAAACAGCAAAATATTTTTTATTATCATTTCATTATTTATTTGTGGATTTCAAATATCATGAATTTGATTGCATTTTACTCTATTACCTTTGACTATGAATGAAATAATTCACAGAACCAGTAAACCGTAACGATTCCGCTCCAACCTCCGGAGCTTGTTCCAACTACGTGTTAGAACGAACAGACCGTCCGTAAAACCCACTTCGTATGCGGTAACACAAGACAGAAACTCGTATTTCCACTCGAGAATAGGCGATACACGACACGAGCAAGACTGCAAAACGTAACAGAGAAACACGGGACGGGACGAGCCATCAATTATATTATATATTGTATCCTCAACTATTAACGATGTTATTGTTGTATCAGAAGCCGCGGCGATAAATTACCGACATTAATCATCTAATGCGATACACACACAGCACACGTTTGCTCTGGGTAGTCTAATAAGAAATCCAATTTGCGGAGGCCAGATTCTAATCTGAGAGCGCGTCCGGCCCCAACAAAGAGAACACGCCGAGGATCGCATATCGATTACGATTACTCGCAAGAGTCCAATAAGAAAGAAAGAGGCAAAACAATGATCGATGGAATTGTCTCTGAACGCGTTGTTGGTAAAAAGAAAAAAAAATGGTGAAGTGGATTCGCGCACAATGGATGGAGGGGATTAAGAGTTTCTTGTTCTGGAGAGATAATTGCGGAACAATACGGAGGGAGCGTAAGCGGTCAATTAGTGGAGGGCCTCGAGGAGGAGGGTCTGGATTTTCGGTCTGTTTTTCTTTTATGATGAACTTCTGTGACGTAGAAGAGGATGATGCATTGTTTGATGAAATAATGAAGTAGTAGAACATTTAATATAATTTTATAGTTTTTTAAGATTGTTTAGATATACAGGGTCCTGCATTTCACCTCCCGTCTTCTATAGCTCATTTACTAATTAAGTTGGAATTTTGATATTTTGCAGAATACATTTGCATCCTAGAATGCATTTCAGGAAAATATTTTTGATTATACAGGGTGTCCCAAAAAAGCGTGACGTCATGATGATATATTTTTTAAATGACATGCTATGTATTTTATTACTTCTTTTGGTACCTTTTATGGTTGCCTACATACTCCTATAATTTTATTGGAATCGATTCAGGGATATCAGCAAAAAAAAATTAAAACTAAAAAAAATCAGTTTTGCACTATTGTTTTAAAAAATTAATAAAAAATAAAAATAGTGCCTTGTTAACAAAATCATACAAGGTACTTATCAAATAAGGTCTGATAGTCCCGTTAACCAAGTTTGATCGATATGAATTGTACAGGGTGTCCAAAATTTAGTGTCAAACATTTCAAACTTTAAAGCACTTTATTTTTCTTATTTTAAATTGGAGCCCCTGTATATTTTTATGTCATTCCATGCAGAATTAAAAAACAAACATTTTTCCTTATAACAACCCTATCGCAATTCCTAACGCATTAAAAGTTATTTTCAGAAAACTCGTTTTATCAACCATTTCAATAGCCATTTTACTAAATAAATCGAAGGTGGCTTTGAAAAACAATTGATTGACATTAAAATTTAACAAGGTGACAAGAGACTGTTTTGACTTTAGTAATGTAAAAGTTTAAAGCATTGTTGACTTAAGCTCTTTGTACTCAAGAATTATTTTTTCCATGACAAAATATTAAAATTCAAAATACGATTTTTATAAGAATTAACGCAGGCAGAGACTTTAAATTTTTCTGGACGTACTCAAAATAGTCAAAAATTTTATAATCTATAGTAAACAAAAGCACTTGACTAGTTAGTTTTTCTAGAAATTTGTGATCAACTTAAACATCGCCTAAATCTTTAAACTTTTAAAATTCAATTCTTTCAAGAATTAAAAAGGGCATATACTTGAAACTTTTCTGAACATACTTAAGATGGTCTAAAATTTTATAATTAGTAGAAAACAAAAGCATTTACTTGCTAGATTTTCCGGAGTTCAACTTAAGAATCTTCTAAATTGGTTGCAGCAAAATTTCAAAACCCGTTTTTATCAAGGATTAAAGTAGACAGAGAATTGAAAGTCCTCTGGATATATCAAAAATAGTACAAAATTTTATAATCTATAGAAAATAAAAGCCACAAAGATCCAGGTTTTCTGGAAATTTGAGTTCAACTTAAACATTTTTTAAATTTGTTGGATAAAAATTTCAAAACCCGATTTTTGCAGGAATTAACGCAGGCAAAGACTATAAACTTTTCTGAACGTACTCAAAATAGTCCAAAATTTTATAATCTGTAGTAAACAAAAGCACTTGACCAGTTAGTTTTTCTAGAAATTTGTGATCAACTTAAACATCGTCTAAATCTTTAAACTTTTAAAATTCAATTTTTTCAAGAATTAAAATGGACACATACTTGAAACTTTTCTGGACATACTTCAGATGGTCTAAAATTTTATAATTAGTAGAAAACAAAAGCATTTACTTGCTAGATTTTCTGGAAATTTGAGTTCAACTTAGGAATCTTCTAAATTGTTTGCAGCAAAATTTCAAAACCTGTTTTTATCAAGGATTAAAGTAGACAGAGAATTGAAAGTCCTCTGGATATATCAAAAATTGTATAATCTATAGAAAATAAAAGCCACAAAGATCCAGTTTTTCTGGAAATTTGAGTTCAACTTAAACATTTTTTAAATTTGTTGGATAAAAATTTCAAAACCCGATTTTTGCAGGAATTAACGCAGGCAAAGACTATAAACTTTTCTGAACGTACTCAAAATAGTCCAAAATTTTATAATCTGTAGTAAACAAAAGCACTTGACCAGTTAGTTTTTCTAGAAATTTGTGATCAACTTAAACATCGTCTAAATCTTTAAACTTTTAAAATTCAATTTTTTCAAGAATTAAAATGGACACATACTTGAAACTTTTCTGGACATACTTCAGATGGTCTAAAATTTTATAATTAGTAGAAAACAAAAGCATTTACTTGCTAGATTTTCTGGAAATTTGAGTTCAACTTAGGAATCTTCTAAATTGTTTGCAGCAAAATTTCAAAACCTGTTTTTATCAAGGATTAAAGTAGACAGAGAATTGAAAGTCCTCTGGATATATCAAAAATTGTATAATCTATAGAAAATAAAAGCCACAAAGATCCAGTTTTTCTGGAAATTTGAGTTCAACTTAAACATTTTTTAAATTTGTTGGATAAAAATTTCAAAACCCGATTTTTGCAGGAATTAACGCAGGCAGAGACTAAAAACTTTTCTGAACGTACTCAAAATAGTCCAAAATTTTATAATCTGTAGTAAACAAAAGCACTTGACCAGTTAGTTTTTCTAGAAATTTGTGATCAACTTAAACATCGTCTAAATCTTTAAACTTTTAAAATTCAATTTTTTCAAGAATTAAAATGGACACATACTTGAAACTTTTCTGGACATACTTCAGATGGTCTAAAATTTTATAATTAGTAGAAAACAAAAGCATTTACTTGCTAGATTTTCTGGAAATTTGAGTTCAACTTAGAAATCTTCTAAATTGGTTGCAGCAAAATTTCAAAACCTGTTTTTTTCAAGGATTAAAGTAGGCAGAGAATTGAAAGTCCTCTGGACATACTGAAAATAGTACAAAATTTTATAATCTATAGAAAATAAAAGCCATGAAGATATAGTTTTTCTGGAAATTTGAGTTCAACTTAAACATTTTTTAAATTTGTTGCAGAAAAATTTCAAAACCCTATTTTTGCAGGAATTAGCTCAGGCAGAGACAAAAAACTTTTCTGAACGTACTCAAAATAGTCAAAAATTTCATAATCTGTAGTAAACAAAAGCACTTGACTAGTTAGTTTTTCTAGAAATGACTTAAACATCGTCTAAATCTTATGCAGAAAAATTTCAAAATTCAATTCTTTCAAGAATTAAAACGGGCATATGAAATTGTTCTGGACATACTTAAGATGGTCTAAAATTTTATAATTAGTAGAAAACAAAAGCATTTACTAGCTAGTTTTTTTGGAAATTTGAGTTCAACTTAAACAATTTTTAAATTTGTTGCAGAATAATTTCAAAACCAATTGCAATTTTTGCAGGAATTAACGCTGACACAGACTATAAACTTTTTTGGAACTACTCAAAATAGTCCAAAATTGTATAATCTGAAGGAAACAAAAACATTTGCTACTTGGTTTTCCTGGAAATTTTATATCAACTTAAATGTCGTCAAAAATGTTATGTAAAAAAATTTAAAACCTATTTTTTACAAGAATTAAAGTAGGCAGAGAATTGAATTGAAAACTTACATATTTGAAATAGTCAAAAATTTTATTATTTGCAAAAAATAAAAGCACTTGACCAGCCAGTTTTTCCGAAATTTGAGTTAAACTTGAACATTGACTTTTGGCAATTTTTAAAACGTGATTTTTGCAGGAATTAAAGCAAGTAAAAGTAACGTATGAAAATATTCCAAAATTTTATAATCTGTAGTAAACAAAAGCACCTGACCGACTGTTTTTTTCCGGAAATTTGAGATCAATTGCCAAAATCTTATGCAGGAAAATTTTTGAACTTTTGATTGATTTTTACAATAATTGAAGCAGGCATAAACTACAAATTTTGTAAACATACTCAAAATGGTCAAAAATATTGCGATTTTGATTAATTCCGACGAAAGAATACACCAAATTTAGTGCACTTTTAAAGTTGGCTTAGAAATATTTTTGTAAAATCGACAGAAAACGTCAAAATTTTACGTTTTTGAAGTTTGAATGTTGTAAATCGCGATTTTGATTTTTTTTACTGCAGAACGGCCGAACGCGTTTGATTTTGATGATTCGGATGTCAAAATATGCAAATTTAGTGTAATTTAGTGTAACGGATTATAAAACGTTCCCGAAAATTAACACAAAATGCAAAAATTGCCATTTTTAGAGTTTGAACATTTTAGAATGGTGTTTTTGATTTTTAAACTGTGGACTCGTTGTGCGAATGTGATTAATTCCAACGAAAAAATATACCAAATTTAGTGCAATTTGAAAATTGGTTAAGAAATATTTTTGTAAAATCAACGCAAAACGTCAAAATTTTACGTTTTTTAAGTTTGAATATTGTAAATCGCGATTTTGATTGTTTTTATATTTCAGATCGGCCAAACGCGTTTAATTTTTAAGACTCCGAAATATGCAAATTTGGTGTAATTTTAAAAGGGATTATAAAATGTTCTCGTAAAATTAATACAAAATGCAAAAATTGCACTTTTTTAAAGTTTGAATATTTTAAAATAGCGATTTTGATTTTTAAACTGCGGACGCGTTGTGCGATTTTGATTAATTCTAACGGAAGAATATACCAAATTTAGTGCAATTTAAAAATTGGTTTTAAAATATTTTTGTAAAATCAACGCAAAACGTCAAAATTACACGTTTTTGAAGTTTGAATATTGCAAAACGCGATTTTGATTTTTTTTAAATTGCAGAACAGTCAAAAGCGTCCAATTCTGATGATTCGAACTTCAAAATATGCAAATGCACTTTTTTTTAAGTTTGAATATTTTAATATGGCGATTTTGATTTTTAAACTTCGGATCTGTTGTGCGATTTTGATTAATTCCAACGAAGAAATATACCAAATTTAGTGCAATTTAAAAGTTGGCTTAGAAATATTTTTGCAAAATCAACGAAAAACATCAAAATTTTACGTTTTTGAAATTTGAATATTGTAAATCGCGATTTTAATTTTTTTTTAACTGCAGAACGGCCAAGCGCGTTTAATTTTGAAGACTTCGAAATATGCAAATTTGGTGTAATTTTAAAAGGGATTATAAAATGTTCTCGTAAAATTAACCCAAAATGCAAAAACTGCACTTTTTTTAAAGTTTGATATTTTAAATTTGCGATTTTGATTTTTAAACTGCGGACGCGTTGTGCGATTTTGATTAATTCTAACGGAAGAATATACCAAATTTAGTGCAATTTGAGAATTGGTTCAGAAATATTTTTGTAAAATCAACGCGAAACGTCAAAATTTCACGTTTTTGAAGTTCGAATATTTTAAATCGCGATTTTGATTTTTAAACTGCGGACGCATTGTGCGATTTTGATTTTTTTTTTAATTGCAGAACAGCCAATTGCGTCTGATTTTGTTGATTTGAACTTCAAAATATGCAAATGCACTTTTTTAAAGTTTGAATATTTTACAATGGCGATTTTGATTTTTAAACTGCGGACGCGTTGTGCGATTTTGATTAATTCCAACGAAAAAATATACCAAATTCAGTGCAATTCAAAAGTTGGCTTAGAAATATTTTTGCAAAATCAACGAAAAACTTTTAAAATTTTACGTTTTTGAAGTTTGAATATTGTAAATCGCGATTTTGATTGTTTTTAAATTTCAGATCGGCCAATTTAATTTTGAAGACTTCGAAATATGCAAATTTGGTGTAATTTTAAAATGTTCTCGTAAAATTAATACAAAATGCAAAAATCGCACTTTTTTAAAATTTGAATATTTTAAAATAGCGATTTTGATTTTCAGACGGCATTTGAATTTTGCATTTTTTTTTAATGTCAACTGCGAAACGCGTTCGTTGATTTTATTGATTCAAGCGTCAAAGTATGATTTTAAAACGGATTACAATTTTTTTTCGTCAAATTAATACAAAATAAAAAAAAAATCAACTATTTTAAAGTTCACTAATTTTAAAATTGCGATTTTGATTTTTGAAATTGTGTAACTGCCAAACGTCAAAATATGTTGAATTTAATGTGATATTTAAGAAATTTTCTCAATATTTTAAATGTACAGGGTGGCCCAAATTGGATATTATTACTATAGGGAATCTCGGTTATTAGAAGAGATAGAAAAAAATAGATGGTGCATCCTGGAGACCTTTTTTCAAGACAAACCCAAAAAATAAATGCCGAAAACATAAATTTGCTATCGTCTTTTGTTTTCAAGTTATAGCCAAGAATTCAAAATTTTCCATTTTCAATTTTTATTAATATCTCAGTTATTTATTATTTTATCAAGATAAGAATTGTTCAAGATAAAACGTTGACCGCTCTGTCAGTCACCGGTGACTGATACTGAAGTATCCACGTCAGTCACGGATGACTGACAGCGAGTGCCTACTTTAAACTTACAATTTAGTGCTGTCAGTCACGAGTTAACTTAAATAAGCATATTCTTACTCATTTTATAAAATAAAACTTTTTTGACATTTTACAAAAAACTTGTTGGCAGCCAATGTGTTAAGGTACTTTTTCGAAGTAATTTACAGATTTTTTGTATCTTCATTAATAAAAAAGATACAGCACTAAGTTGTATTTTTACTTTCTCCGTTACGAAGTACGAGAAAGTATTGTGATCGTGATTTTTTTTTCAAAAATTTTTTTACGGAAATATCCGTTTTGAGGTCCCTAGATGCTATTTCAACAATTTCTAGAAAAAAATATTTTGTGTGTGTGTGTGCGTGCGTGCATGTGTGTGTGTGTGTGTGCGCGTGTGTCTGCCTGTGCGCGCTGTATCTCAAAAACTAAAAGAGCAATTGATATGAAACTTTGAACATAAGTTGTATTTGATAATCCGAAGAACTGAAAAGCTTTTGGTAAAATTTCGTACACCGGAAGTGGGTGTTTACCTTAACAGCTTTTTGTTTTTTGCCAATATTTTCTTAAATATGAAAAATATCACAAACAAATTTAAACAAACTTTGAAGACAATAAAGAAATGAACATCTTTTGCTTGAAAACATTTTTCATAAAATCATTTTTATTCGAGAAAAGAATTTATTTATTTTTTTTAATTTTTGGTTTATAATTATAAAACGATAATAGTTACAGAAAATTTATGTTATTAATAATTATAGAGAATGCTAAAATGAACAACTTATAAAGAATAAGTTTTTTTCGAAATCCCTTTAGTTTTTGAGTAAACTGAGTTTTTGAATTTGAAGTATAATCTTTCATAATTTTGACGTTTTAAAGGTCAGTTTCATCCGAGTTTACGCAACGCTCGATGTACATATAAAATATGATTTCAATTGAATATAAACCATGAAAACGTAAATATAAATGATACCATCAAGTCGGAGAAAGTAACATGATGGCCACATCACCATTTTTTATATTGAAATCATAGTTGGGTCAATCCGCATCAATTCATCTAGGCCATGTCGCCCATCATTTCAGATTTTGATGATTTGTTTGTTACAAGTTGGTATTTATAAACTCATGGAAAATTTTGTTAGCCTAAGTCAAGTACTTTTCAAGATAGTCAAGTTGAAAGTTTATGGGAAAAAGTGCCTAATAAAAGAAACTGCGCAATAAAATAAACAAACAACTTATTTTGTTTACACGATTGTTTAAACGCAATAAAAATACGCATAACTGTCGCCGCATAATTAATAACAACAACGGTTAAATATATTATTAAACGAGTTCGAAACAATGTGTTCATGCATACAAACGATAAATTTCATTTATTGTCGCGCTAAAAATAACGTTAAGAATTTTAATGCGTAGCGAGCGACCGCCAAAAAAATTGGCTTCATTTAGACTTTTTTTTTGTTTTTGAATAATTTATAAATTAGGTCGTTAGCCCAGCATTATTTATTATTATTTATCGCGTTAGTTAATTATTACTTTTTTAATTATTGCTTTTTTATCGTCATTAATTATGCAAGCGGATTTAATTATTCCTGAATAATGGAATTTTCTTTATATATTAAACGTAATAATCGTTTTTATTTGCATAGTCGTAAATTACGTTTTTATCTAAAAGTAGATTATACGTCAGGCTAACGAACTCCTAATGGTTTACTTCGTAGAGGTTTGTGATAACACACTTATGATAATAATAAAATTAATAAAACTTAACTCAAGTTATTAAAATAGGTATATTTATAATAATTCGTTTTTGTTTTATAATCATTATTATTATGTATATGTATTTTGTCCTATTGGACAATAAAGTAGTATTATTATTAAGTTCTGAAAAAAAAAATTGTTTATGTGGCTGTGGGTGTGTCCGTGTGCGCTGTATCTCAAAAACTAATAGAGCAATTGATATGAAACTTTGAACATACGTCTTATTTGATAATCCGAAGAACTGAAAAGCTTTTGGTAAAATTTCGTACACCGGAAGTGGGCGTTTACCTCAACTATTTTTTGTTTTTTGTAAATTTTTTCTTAAATATGAAAAATATCACACAAACATTTAAATAAATATTGAAGACAACAAAGAAATGAACATCTTTTATTTAAAAATATTTTTCATAAAATCATTGTTATTCGAGAAAAAAAAATATTTATTGTATAATTAAATAATAAATGGTAGAAATTTGGCATCAAAATATTAATAACTTACTGTGTTATTAATTTGATTCTTACTAGCTGCAAGACTGCCGCAGAAACGACTAATAGTATATTATTAAACGAGTGGCAATGGCCAACTTGTTCACGAGTTTAATACTATACTTTTTCGCATCATATTAAATAATTACCTAAAGATTTTTCTGTTTGTATTAAATTATAACGAATAATTTTTCTATTTGGAAATTGCGGCAGTTCGCTGACAAAAAACGAATCGTAACCATAGTAACAACTAAACTGTTGGGCAATGAAATCGCTATCATTTGATTGGACGTCACCTGTTGGGCAATGAAACCGCTAGCATTTGATTGGATGTCACTTGTGGAGAAAATGATTCGCCCGAATAATGGACAACTTTCTCAATCAAAATCGATTTAACAGCGTTTATATTATTTAATAAGATGCGAAAACATCGTTTTCCCTTAAACTTTCAATAATATCTTGAAAAGTACCATACTGTTACGGATTAAATTGAAACAAAAATACGCGTAATTTAAAATTCGTTAACATCACCTCAGTAATGGATTCCATGCCGGTGAGCAATTTCCCCGATCGCGTCGATTACCGTAATCATAAAAACTAGCCTGCGTCGATAATTAAATAGAAACGACCTCTTTCTCTCTCTCTCACTCTCCCTCTAGCATGTGACTTCGGCATTTTCGAATTCATTAGGCCGTTCGTGTTCGAAACGAATTAAACTGAGCTGGATTTATTGCTTTTAATTAATCCATATTTATGACACGAATTGCCCATCCGCACGGCATCTGTCTACCTTCGAATGCTGCTGCTACTTCTCTTCCTCCACTTCTGGCCGCCATCTGTCAGATGGTAATGATGATGCGTGTGCGTCCGTGTCATAACAAACCGTTTGCAGATCTGCATAATAGCGGAAACGGCAAGTATTTGTATTCAATGCTAATTTATGCTTTCTTAGCGGAATGCAACAATCGCATTCCCACGTCTGTCACGCTGTATTTGAATATAGGAAAAATGTTCACATCTAGTATTGAAAATCACGTCTGTCAAAATCAATTTTTTTATCGGTCCTGTAAGGTCATACAAGATGTTGACATAAGTAAAATTTAAACAGTGTTTATATTTAAATGAGGAAAGTGTAGTATTGATCGTATTAAAAATTAATTTGTTATTGCCATTAGGTCGATCAGAAATACCCTCCGGAATAACACTGTATGAAACGGGGGAAGCGCGGTAGGGGATCCATTAGGGTGAGGCCCCAGGAGGTCTTTCGAAACCTCCGAGCCCACATAAAACGACTAATCGATTATGCTACGAATATTATGTTCCTCTGCTTTTACGACTCAATTACTCCGGAGTGTACCAAATTTAATTTTGAAGATGATTTTATGAAATGCTTAGATCAGATATGGAAAATGATGTGTGATAAATCGGCAGCTTGAAATTTTGAAAGACTGTCATCCCAAATTTTGCTCTTGAGCTTTGTTATTTATTAGCATTAATTTTGGATTTCGAATGGCACGACGAACAAGATCCTGCTGGCCATTTGCCAATTTAGTGAATTTAGCTGGTTTGTGATAAAAGTAAAATCTATCAAGTAACCTCTACATCAAAATTTAGTTTAATATAGAAGAAGAGTGGATTTATTAAGTGAGAGTTTTTCAATTTTAACCAAAATTTAGTTTGTCAAAAATAAATAACTATATTTTACAGTTTTGCAATTATACCAATCTGTAGCAACATTTCGGATTGCATTGTTTACAGCATACCATCGATGTTAATGTATCCGGATCGTAACAGATCGCCTTTATGATTCACACATATAATAAAACAAATGTGTTTATTAATGTAACTATCGCGTTGTATAAATAAGCCATAATTTAAATAGACGTCGCATATCTCCGCCTCGAGCATAAACAAGTTTCTACTATTATATTAATGGGTAATTATTAAATTTAATTCGTAAGGAAGTAAGCGTAAGGAAGTAAGCGTATCACAATATTTAAATTACTTTTTCCGTTGCTCGTTGGTTAACGGCTAACTTTAATGTACCCAAGTGTATCAAAAATCGTTCATGAATGACCCATATTAATGAACGATTTTTCATTAATAAACGATTTTTCATTAATAAACGATTTTTCATTAATGAACGATTTCCAGGGCCGCGGTGGTCTAGTGGGTAGAGGTCCGGCCTTTAGACCCCGCTGATGCGGGTTCGAGTCCCCTCCGGGCGGTCACTTTTTTTACTTTTTTAACACGAAAAATGACCGTGCGGGTCCCTGGATATATTTAGTCTTTGTCCTCAATTCACTTAAATGAATTATTAAATACTATACATCGGTTGTGGCTGAATGCCCTAATAGGCTAAGCCAATTCCCTATCATCCTCGATTCCCTAACTCGAATTCCTATCAATCATATTTCTTAAAAAAAAAGAACGACTTCTAGTTAAGCATTAAATAGCAAATTCATGAGTATTTACTGGAAATGTAACTGATAATAGCGAGAAAACGATCTATAATTTATTTTACATGTAAATGCAAAAGTATATCGATTCTCTGCGCTAGAAACAAATTATCGGTGAACCGCCTTCGATTTTGTTATACAATAATGTCAAAGTGTGAAACGTCAAATTTATAAAACGCGTGTATCGAGTGAATGTCTGCTACTATGGATAGTGTCGAGTTTAAAGTAACACCGCCAAAAGTACTAGCCATTGCAAATAATGCAACATTAAATTTGCTTCGGGAAAAGAGTACACATTTTTACGAAAAAACTTGCGTAGAATTTATTTCCTGGTGCGAGGAGTAACAGGTAAGACGTCAATCTGAGTCGGCGCTAATCGCATTTTTTGCCGTTATTGCTGCAAAGGGTATAATAGCAAGTTTGTTGGTTGGTTTTTGTTTGGATTTTCTCTAATCCAATTTTTATCTAAGTTATGATCAACGGAAAAATCTTGTAACCAATTCGTGTGTTAATTGGCGATTAATGATCTCAACAATTAACGTAAAAATGTCTCGATCATTAATCGCTACCATTAACACACTTGTTGGTTAAATAACTATTCATCGGGTACCTCCGTTAAGTTGGCAGGACCAACTCGGAAAAAGATTTTCCGCTACGGGTCAAAATGATCCGCTTTTTATCCGCTAGCGATCGCCGTAAAAAAAAACAATTTCCGCTCTTCCCATTTCCCGGGAAAATGGGGTCCCGCTAACTTATCATAAAGTTAGCTGAACCCAACCGAAAAAAAAAATTTTTTTGAGGAATCAAATGCACAAGAATTTTCCGCTTTCTATCCGCTAACGAATGCCGTGAGAAAAAAAAATTACCGCCATTTTCATTTACCGGAAAAATAAAAAAAAAGCGGATAATTCAGGTGCATTTTTTCCTTACAACAATTATTGTTAAGGGCCGATTTTTCCCGGTTATGTGCTCAGGAAAGCCGAGAAAACAAACAAATATGTTAGCGAACACATGACAGAATGTGGGGGAGTTTTTTAGTCATATGTATACCGAAACACTAATAATTTTCTGAGTATTTCTCTCTCTCTCTCTCTCTCTCTCTCTGTTTCTCTAATGTCCTCCGGGATAATCAGAGCAAGAGAGGGTTAAATGATTTTTCGAAACTCCTGTCACTACATCGCGTGGTTTGCGGGAGCGTTATTCCTGGCCCAAAATAGTATATTATTAAACGAGTGAGAAAGTTGGCCATTGCCACGAGGGTGAAGTAGGCTAGTGTTGTAAACTTCACCCTCGTGGCAATGGCCAACTTGTTCACGAGTTTAATACTATACTTTTTCACATCATATTAAATAATTACCTAAAGAGTTTTCTGTTTGTATTAAATTATAACGAATAAGTTTTCTATTTGGAAATTGCGGCAGTTCGCTGACAAAAAACGAATCGTAACTATAGTAACAACTAAACTGTTGGGCAATGAAACCGCTATCATCTGATTGGACGTCACCTGTGGAGAAAATTATTCGGCTGAATAATGGACAACTTTCTCAATCAAAAACGATTTAACAACGTTTATATTATTTAATAAGATGCGAAAAATATTTTTACGCCTCTGCGAAGAAAGTTAGTTTCGAGCGGACATACCCGACGAGTAAGGACTTCTCTCACCATTTATAGGGTGTCTTGAGATTTAGATGATGTACATACGAACGTCGTGATTGTCAGAAGATAACCGGAGTCGCCGTTGGCGTCGTGTCGTCAGGAGAATTCTTTTAATTTCTGAGATTGTAATGTTTTCAAGTAATGTGTTTCAGATATTTATATTTTTTTCTACAATAAAGCTTGATATGCAATAAAAAAAACTTGTTTAACTGGAAGTAATTCATATTCATATATCCATCTTAATGTCAATAAATATTTAATTTAGTTTTCTCATTTACATTTACATTGTATGAACTTCAAATTTTTAGGCATCTTTGGATTTTAAAAAAGTATCTCGGCCAGACCAAATTTAAAAAAAATCGTTAAACTTAATGGGTTTAGAAAGCCATTTAATTCATTGTTTGAATCTTTCAAAATAGACTATAAATTATGTAGCTATGGCTTGCAACATTTTCTGATGAGCTGAATGTAAATGCACAAAAAATGGGTCGATCCCGATCTCATGAATACTGTTTTTCCCCAATGGACTGTTCTTCATTATTTGCAACGGAGTCACAGGATTTTTGTCCAGGTATTCTGCGACTTTCATCTGGTTCTTCAAGGCTCGCAGGGTTGAAGGCTTCGAGATAATCGTCGGTTCAGGATCTCCCGATCTTTGATAAATCATTTTCTGCGATGCAATAAAAATATCAGCTGACTGCCTAGAAAGTGCACGTCCAACTTCCAAGCGTTTGCTCCCTCGAAGTTGCCTTTTCCCACATGTTTTCCCATCGCCTTGCTTTTGGAACGAGCAGACTACCTCGGTATGGACATCTTCTGAATTGTCAATTTCGCCGTAAATTTTGGCTCCACAGTTACAATGTGCTGAAAAAGTGCATATCTATCATCTATACATACCTGTGCCTGCGTCTGCATATGTCAGAAAGATGTTCACTTACCTGCAAAATTGCCCCCACTCTTGTCTTTATAAATTGTGTGGCTGTCGAAATGTACTGCATGTTTTTTGATGGCATGGAATATATGCAGCGACATTTCCGCAGTTTATATTTTTTCTTTTTTTCCTTCCGCCCATTCTTTGTTATGTAGTGCTCTACCTCCGTGATCAGTTCTTCAAATGTTTTCTTTCGAATCCAGAATGAAAATTTGTCATCGCAGTGGACACTTCTCTCCAATGATGGAATTCATGCATCTAGTTCTTGTCCGCTGACACTTTTTTCTCCTGATTCTTCTTCGGTGACAGGGTTTTCACATCCAAATAACTGACCGCGAATCTGGTAAATATCACTGCACACATACGAATACACGGTTGTGGCCTTCAAACCGACAGCACTACCTATTTCTTCCCATATTTCGTCTGATTTGAACACAATCGCGTCATTTTTATATATATTTGTGTAATTATCTTATAATTATAATACACCGGTTAAAGAGAGCGGCACTGTCAGCCCTCTCAGCGCGAAAATTGTATTTTCGATGAAAATTAGGGAGAGAGAGAGAGAATTTTTTTTTCCTCACGGCATTCGTTAGCGGACAAAGAGCGAAAAATTCTTGTGCATTTGATTCCTCCAAAAAATATTTTTTTTCGGTTGGGTCCATTTTCCCGGGAAATGGGAAGAACGGAATTTTTTTTGTGCGGCGATCGCTAGCGGATAAAAAACGGATAATTTTGAGCAGTAGCGGAATAGTATATTCTGTAACAAGGTTAGAATGGAAATTCGATGCGAGTGGAATATTTCGAGCGCGAGCCGTGAGGCGAGCGCGAGGAACCACGAGCATCTGAATTTCCATTCTTACCGAGTATCAGACTATACTTTCTCCTCGACCAGATAAAATAGACTAATAAAATAATGAACACAAAGAACTTACGTTTTATCACGTTTGTGGTTATGTTTATAGTATTTTGTGGTATCCAAGGCTAATTGTTTTATTCGAAACGATGTGAGAATATTCATTCTATCCCTTGTTATGGAATGAATTACATGCAAAAGATGTGTTTTGTTCCATAACAAGAGTGAGTACGTTCTATGACCAAAATTGATTTCAGAATGCTTAAATTTTATAATGGTCGTGGAGAATTTATGCATTCTGCAATCAATTTTGATCATAGAACGTTCACATTCTCACTCTTGTTATGGAACAAAACGCATCTCCGCGTTTTGCTTGTAATTCATGACGCAAAAAGTTCTCACACCGTTCTGAATAAAACAATTAGCCTTGGATATCACAATTGTCAAAATACTATAAACATAACCACAAACGTGATAAAACGTAAGTTCTTTGTGTTCATTATTTTATTAGTCTATTTTATCTGGTCGAGGAGAAAGTATAGTCTGCTACTCGGTAAGAATGAAAATTCTGATGCTCGTCGTTCCTCGCATCGAATTTCCATTCTAACCTTGTTACAGAATATACTATTCTCCACGACCACCATAGAATTTAAGCATTCTAAAATCAATTTTGATTATAGAACGTACACATTCTCACTCTTGTTATGGAACAAAACACTATGCGCTTATGCGTTTTGCATGTAATTCATTCCATAACAAGGGATAGAATGAATATTCTCACATCGTTTCGAATAAAACAATTAGCCTTGGATATCACAATTGTCAAAATACTATAAACATAACCACAAACGTGATAATAAAACGTAAGTTCTTTGTGTTCATTATTTTATTAGTCTATTTTATCTGGTCGAGGAGAAAGTATAGTCTGATACTCGGTAAGAATGGAAATTCAGATGCTCGTGGTTCCTCGCGCTCGCCTCACGGCTCGCGCTCGAAATATTTCACTCGCATCGAATTTCCATTCTAACCTTGTTACAGAATATACTATTCCGACTTGGTTCTGCCAACTTAACGGAGGTTAATCGCGTGAATCGCATTCCTTCAAAAATGGTGATGTGGCCATCATGTTACTTTCTCCGACTTGATGGTTTATAGCCATTTAGATTTACGCTTTCATGGGTTATTTTCCATTTAAATCATATTTTAAATGTACATCTGGCGTTTTGTAGACTCGGATGAAACTGACGTTTAAAACGTCAAAATTATGAAAGATGGAAAAATTATACTTCAAATTCAAAAACTCAGTTTACTCAAAACTAGCAAGATTTCGAAATAAACTTATTCTTCATAAATTGTTCATTTTGGCATTCTCTACAATTATTATTAACATAAATTTACTATAACTATTATCGTTTTATAATTATAAACCAAAAACTAAAAAAAAGTAATAAATTTTTTCTCGAATTAAAATGATTTTATGAAAAATGTTTTTAAGCAAAAGATGTGCATTTCTTTGTTGTCTTCAAAATTTGTTTAAATGTTTTTGTGATATTTTTCATATTTAAGAAAATATTGGCAAAAAACAAAAAACAGTTAAGGTAAACACCCACTTCCGGTGTACGAAATTTTACCAAAAACTTTTCAGTTCTTTAGATTATCAAATAAGACCTATGTTCAAAGTTTCATATCAATTGGTCTATTAGTTTTTGAGATTAGTCGGGCACAGACACACCCATAGACGCACACACACACACACAGGCACATTTTTTTTCCAGAAATTGTTGAAATGGCATCTAGGTACCCAAAACTTTTAAATTTATTTAAAAATGCCATAAATCGTGATTGTATCGAATTTGTTTATGAGAAAGAAATATTGTACTCAACAAGTAGAAATAGAAAATTAACTCAGAACTCATAGAACTCTCAATATTATTTTTGGCATGGCGACTTTTTTGAAAAAAATATTGTTGATAGTTCCGGATCGTTCTGGTGTTTCCTGTAGTTCTTTGTGAGTCCTATTCATAGTTGTTATGAAATATTTAGATTCAACCAATATTAAGTGAGTAATATGAATTTGAATATTTCGAATTTCCAACTTTATTTCTGGAAATTCAACAGAACTCTTTTTTAAAAGTATCAGGAACTATAGTACTAACCCAAACACATCTTAAAACTAATTCAGAACTATTCGATTACAATGTTGGGGTGCGGTGTCAAGTTGGCACCCCATATTTCAAAAAATTCCCGACTGCCCAATTTTACAGAACTCTTTCTTAAAAGTTGATAGTACTTTTAATAATAATAATAATATACATTTATTGCCCACACAGGAAACGAATCCCAATGACAGGACAAATCATATGAATATACATATAAATAACATCCATAATACAAATAATGTAATTATAAATACAATATAAATTACTGTGTACGGTCAAGACATGAAATGATTGAACTTAATCTATCACAGAAAATGTCACAATGTGGCGCTATACAAATAAAGTTATTACAAATAATATTTAACGGAGATTTCAGCCCATAATTTGTACGGTGGTACCCGATATTTAAAGTAGGCTTCTGTCTGCTGCTGAAAGATGGTACATGCAGTCGAACTATGCCTAATATGTCGGATGAGTCAATGAAACCATGCAATAGTTTGTAGAGAAAACTAACCTGTTTTTTTGTCGACGGTACTCAAGAGAATCAAAATTAAACAATTTAAGTAATTCATTGTGATCAAAACCTCTAATTGGATAATGACCTACTAACTTGAAATGCAAAATTTTTAGGAATTTGCGTTGGACACTCTCTAGAAATTGTGACTGTTGCTGATTTTGGGGAGACCATATCAATGCAGCATACTCCAACTTGGAGCGCAACAATAGCCTCAACATGATTATTAAATGATAGTTTGTAGTCAAAATATACGCCAAGGTCCTTGAAAACTGAGACTCTTTGTATTGAATTGGTATTGATACAATACATAAACTGAATTGGATTGGATTTTCTAGTAAAAGACATGGATTTACATTTACTAACATTAAGTGCCAGTCGATTTGCCAGACACCAATTAGAAACTTTATCTAAGTTACTTTGTAAGTGTTGACAGTCATTCATATTATTTACATTAGAATAAATTTTTAGATCATCCGCGTAAAGAAGATATTCACAGTTCAATATTTCAGAGAGATCATTAATAAAAATAATAAATAGCAACGGGCCTAGTATTGAACCTTGTGGCACACCTGACGTTGGGAAGTAGGAATTAGATTTAAAGCTGTTGAGAGTCACATAGGTTTCACGCTCATTTAAATAGGAATCCATGAATAATTTTGATGATTTGCAAAAACCAAAGTTATTCAACTTTTGTTAAAGAATATTATGATCAGATATGATACATCAATGATTAGATACATCAAAAGGAATTGAGAACTCTATTCAGAATTATCAGAACTTTCCATTGGGGTGTCAACTTGACACACTCCCAATATGAATTATCAAACATTTTTAATGTGTAACGCATTAGAGGGTTTCAATTATCCCATGAATTAACGGCAATTCTACATTTTGATGTCGACACATGTCACGTTTAAGTACTGCCAATCGCGACAACTAAAATGTTACCACAAATAGTTTAATAATGAGCAAAACTGTAAAATAAAAAATCTCATTATTAAACTATTTTTGATATAACAAAAGGTCGATTATTAAGGGGGTGAGTGCCTCGCGCCAAAGTTAGATCAGAATGGTCTAATAGAAAATGATAATCGCCACTATCTTGGGCCCTAAATTTTACCGAATACGTAAATGTGTTTGTGCACGCCTCCAGGGTTGATACAAAATGATTCATGCAGGTGGCGTTCATTACAACGGCGAAAATGAAGCAAATTCGTGTTTGTAGAGGTGCAGCTCTTACGTTTTTGCGACTTTATTTGATAACTAATGACAATTTTATTACGTACATATCGTTTTCAAAGGTATATACTACTTTTCTGTAGCATTACATTTTTAATTCTTTGCAGAGAAAAGCTCCAGATATCCATCCAATATTGGTAATTTTCAGGATAAATTATACAGTTTGTCTGATGATTAAAAAAAAATCAAATTCCATAGACGAATAGTTTAACCTTTTCTCTCTAAATATGCAAAATATCATTTCTTAATATTTGCTATTAACTTTAGAATTATGTATATGCTGACCATCAAAAATGCATCGATTTTCGACGCGGCACTTACCCCCTTAAACCAAAGTAGAAAAACAACTTTTACTCGGATTTATCACGTCGTTGATACCGTACCAAGAAAAATATTTGCAACGCTAATAATAGCACCGGGCGTCGACTTTCGCAAATGTTTCAATAATTGAAGTTTGAAAGCACGGCAACTGAAATTATCCGCTCGTTTAGCGAAAAACAACATCGCAGCGGACGCGAAATTACGAAACACCGCATGTTTCCGACTCCCACGCACTGTCGACAGTTTCACTGTTTAAATAATCGCTAACACGAAAGAAAGAGAGAGAGAGCGAGATACGGCTAATGGTTGGGTGGGTGCTGGCACAACAATGGACAGTCGATTAAGCGGTTTTAAACTGGATTACGGAGAATGTGATCATCATCATCATGGGACGACGCGATTCGTGTCGGCAGATAATTGCCGATCGGAACAACCAGGAGCACACCACTTCACCTGTTGGCGGTAATTACTTTGCCCACGTGTGCACTCGTAATTAGTCACTCGTGCGCGGTTTGTCATCGTCCTGAGATTCGAAAATCTGTATTCACGTATTCGTTACTTTTACGCTAAATAATTATTTACCTTTATTTCATTTTGTTTATGTTCGACTGTGTAACTTTTGCAGTTTGTTTTTAGGTCAAAATTCCATCTTAGACTATATCTACCATATAATAATTTTTTTGAGGATTGAGTATGTGATTCATACAGGGTGTATTTGAAATAACTAACTGGCATTTAAGGGCACATACACAAAATATTTGTGAATCCATTTCCGTCAAAATTTATTCGAATTTTTTTTTTGAATTTTCCTAATTTTTCGAGGTTTTTTAAACATTTTGAGAACCGATGCTTTTCTCATTTAATTAGGTCTGCATGGAATATGTGTTTGTTTATTTAAAACGCGAGATACAATTTCTTGCCTCCGAAATTTGAAGTGTTATCGCAACGTTTTTTTTTTGTAAAAGATAAACAGTCCTCAAGTTAATTGACGCTTAAAGAGCCGAACTCAGATATTTCCTACGCGCTTGTTGTAATTCGATATCTAAAGCCGACGCCGTTTAAAAATTAGGTCACATTACCACTGCGTATTTTCACTAATTAACTTTAATAATTAATTGCGGGCTTTTTGTTACAGTTATAAACAAAATAATTGCGAATATTGTTTAAAAATAATATAATCTCTTTGTGGTTACGAGCCTGTTCGTTATTTCAAATACACCCTGTATATCCTTCATGGATTCTGTGAGGCCTAATACCCACAGTTCATCCCAGAAAATAATGCTTTTCACGGATTGATACGAAATGTAAGATATCAGTGATTGATGGTAGGCATTTACGGATTAGGCTTTAAAAATGCTTAATAATGCCTAGGCAGATGAAGTAATGAGCCAATCAGATGAGACTTCACGGCCTACGTAATGCTATTTCGTCAATCAGATGCGCGTGTTTTTCCCTGGAACTTAAAGGGTTAAACCAGCCCGATCGATTACATTCGTAGGTGAAGACCCTGTACTTTAGCTCCCTTTATATTAACAAGCGATTTGTAATCACGACACGAACCTCCAATCAGTGTTAAATTGAACGTCGAACATTTTAATTTGGAAAACGATCCTAAACGGGCGAAACCTTCGCACCATTGCGCGCCGATTACCTAAATTCGAAAAATTTTAACTGCCGAGACGTTAATAACATCCCCCAGACTTAATGGATTGGCTTCGTGGCGTTACGTGTCCGGCACTAAAAGATAATCACTTTTACGACGAGGATCCGTCGGCCATCGGCGTGCTCAAACTTACTAATAATGTAATGGAAGCGGAGGACCCCTTATGCATATTCATGGCTTGAATAAATTTAGAGTGCGTCTTACAATTAATTATTCGAGACTCTTTGGTCGAGCGTCGAACCATAAAGTTTTGATGCTGTAGTTTTACGAGGGATTTTAAGTATTACCGAATAGTTTGTAGTCGATAAGATTAAATTTGCTATAATGAATTATTTACACGGGTGTGAAGTTAGCAATAGATTTCAGCAATAGATTTTAAAATTCAATTTTTGCCATAAAAATGTACATTTTCCAAAAACCTTCTATAAGCAGGGTTTGGCTACTACTAAAGAATACACATGAACCTCCCCCACCCCAAAATTTCAACCCTCTACAATTTTTCACACTATATAAAAAAAATCTCCTTTTTCGCTAACTTCGATGACCGATAAGAAAATGCTGAAAACATGTAATTATTCTACATACTTCGACATACTAATACAAAAAATAAAAAAAACGTTCCGGCCCCTAGATCACTTAAAAAAAAATTAAAAACTTGTCCGCCCCATGCACCGTGAAGAGGTGCGCGGGCACACTTACTAACGTTTTTTACGATGTTCGATGTCCGTCTCCAAAAAGTAAAAAATTCAAAAACAATCTAGATATACAGGCCTAACAATAGGAGAAATAAAAAAAACGTGCCGGCCCCTTGACCACTTTGAAAAAAAAAATCAATCCGACACACTCCGAAAATGTATGCGCCGTCACATTAACTGAAGTTTTTTTCAAAGTTCGATGACCGCCATAAAAAAGTTAAAAATTAATAAACAATCCAGACATACTGGCCTAACAAATGGAGAAATAAAAAGAACGTGCCGCTCCCTTGATCACTTTGAAAAAAAATAAACAATCCGACACACTCTGTGAAAATGTATGCGCCGTCACATTAACGGAAGTTTTTTTCAAAGTTCGATGTCCGCCATAAAAAAGTTAAAAATTTATAAACAATCCAGACATACTGGCCTAACAAATGGAGAAATAAAAAGTACGTGCCGGCCCCTTGATCACTTTGAAAAAAAAAAAAACAATCCGACACACTCTGTGAAAATGTATGCGCCGTCACATTAACGGAAGTTTTTTTCAAAGTTCGATGTCCGCCATAAAAAAGTTAAAAATTTATAAACAATCCAGACATACTGGCCTAACAAATGGAGAAATAAAAGAAACGTGCCGGCCCCTTGATCACTTTGAAAAAAAAAATATCCGCCACAATCTCCGAAAATGCGTTTTCTCTTTATTTTTCAATTTAGCCTTTTACAGTATGAATATTTTAAAGAATAATGTATACAACACGTAAAGCAGTTTTGTGTCAAACACAATTCACAGGTATTTTGAAATTTCAAATTAGTCACACATACTTTACAGCAACTCCTGCTACATTGTTGACACAGAAATCCAGAATTTTCTTCAGCACAATATAAACACATTTTGTTTATGTCATTCGATTTTTCCAAAATCATATTTTTTAGCATAATTCGGTATGCATTGACATCTAGTTTATCATTCCAAGATAAATCATTTAAAATGACATGGCAATAATAAATAACATACAAACCGCAATTCCAAGAATCGGTCTGTATTGGATATTTGTGTGGATTTTGGCTGATGGTACTAATTGAGGAATCTAACCCTACCTTGTACAAGAAATGAGCAGTTTTCAGAAATACTGATTTTCCGCTACGACTTTCCCTAGAGAGTGGATCAAAAAATAAAACGTCCTTTTTACCTATATCAACATATAGAAGAGTCCAGTGGCTGTTTTCAAGAATTGGAAACAAAAATTTTAACTCGTTTCCACTGTTAAATTTAAATAAAATTGGATTGAACATTATGTTTGTGACTTCACTTTCGAGAAATATTTTTACAGTTTTATTTTTTTAAAGTATTAACACAAGACCACCAAAAAATTGTCCAGCCACATATCTTGGCTATTAGTCGAGCAGTTGAGAGTAGAATAGCTTTCATAATATAATTTATATTTGTCAAATTTTGATATTACATAGTTTTTACTTAATTTGGGGATTTGAGGATCCTTTAGAACGTATTTTACTGGTATTTTATTAAAATTGTGTTGCTTTTTAGTAATTGTGTTTGCTTTAAAATAGTTTAGCTTTTTTCCTCTTATTCCACATTTCCTCCATGTCTGCCTTACAATATTTTCGCTTAGTCGCACATCTATTTCTGTTAATATTATATATTAATTCGCGATACTCATTAATGGTATAGTTACGATTTTTTGTTATAAATCTTGATGGTTTTTTTATTTCTCCATTTGTTAGGCCTGTATGTCTAGATTGTTTATTAATTTTTAACTTTTTTTATGGCGGTCATCGAACTTTGAAAAAAACTTCAGTTAATGTGACGGCGCATACATTTTCGGAGAGTGTGTCGGATTGTTTATTTTTTTTCAAAGTGATCAAGGGGCCGGCACGTTCTTTTTATTTCTCCATTTGTTAGGCCTGTAGGTCTGGATTGTTTATTAATTTTTAACTTTTTTATGGCCGTCATTGAACATTGAAAAAAACTTCAGTTAATGTGACGGCGCATACATTTTCACAGAGTGTGTCGGATTGTTTATTTTTTTTCAAAGTGATCAAGGGGCCGCACGTTTTTTTTATTTCTCCATTTGTTAGGCCTGTATGTCTAGATTGTTTATAAATTTTTAACTTTTTTATGGCGGTCATCGAACTTTGAAAAAAACTTCAGTTAATGTGACGGCGCATACATTTTCACAGAGTGTGTCGGATTGTTTATTTTTTTTCAAAGTGATCAAGGGGCCGGCACGTTCTTTTTATTTCTCCATTTGTTAGGCCTGTATGTCTAGATTGTTTATTAATTTTTAACTTTTTTATGGCCGTCATTGAACATTGAAAAAAACTTCAGTTAATGTGACGGCGCATACATTTTCACAGAGTGTGTCGGATTGTTTATTTTTTTTCAAAGTGATCAAGGGGCCGCACGTTTTTTTTATTTCTCCATTTGTTAGGCCTGTATGTCTAGATTGTTTATAAATTTTTAACTTTTTTATGGCGGTCATCGAACTTTGAAAAAAACTTCAGTTAATGTGACGGCGCATACATTTTCACAGAGTGTGTCGGATTGTTTATTGTTTTTCAAAGTGATCAAGGGGCCGACACGTTCTTTTTATTTCTCCATTTGTTAGGCCTGTAGGTCTGGATTGTTTATTAATTTTTAACTTTTTTATGGCCGTCATTGAACATTGAAAAAAACTTCAGTTAATGTGACGGCGCATACATTTTCACAGAGTGTGTCGGATTGTTTATTTTTTTTCAAAGTGATCAAGGGGCCGCACGTTTTTTTTATTTCTCCATTTGTTAGGCATGTATGTCTAGATTGTTTATAAATTTTTAACTTTTTTATGGCGGTCATCGAACTTTGAAAAAAACTTCAGTTAATGTGACGGCGCATACATTTTCACAGAGTGTGTCGGATTGTTTATTTTTTTTCAAAGTGATCAAGGGGCCGCACGTTTTTTTTATTTCTCCATTTGTTAGGCATGTATGTCTAGATTGTTTATAAATTTTTAACTTTTTTTATGGCGGTCATCGAACTTTGAAAAAAACTTCAGTTAATGTGACGGCGCATACATTTTCACAGAGTGTGTCGGATTGTTTATTTTTTTTCAAAGTGATCAAGGGGCCGGCACGTTCTTTTTATTTCTCCATTTGTTAGGCCTGTAGGTCTGGATTGTTTATTAATTTTTAACTTTTTTATGGCCGTCATTGAACATTGAAAAAAACTTCAGTTAATGTGACGGCGCATACATTTTCACAGAGTGTGTCGGATTGTTTATTTTTTTTCAAAGTGATCAAGGGGCCGCACGTTTTTTTTATTTCTCCATTTGTTAGGCATGTATGTCTAGATTGTTTATAAATTTTTAACTTTTTTATGGCGGTCATCGAACTTTGAAAAAAACTTCAGTTAATGTGACGGCGCATACATTTTCACAGAGTGTGTCGGATTGTTTATTTTTTTTCAAAGTGATCAAGGGGCCGGCACGTTCTTTTTATTTCTCCATTTGTTAGGCCTGTATGTCTAGATTGTTTATTAATTTTTAACTTTTTTATGGCCGTCATTGAACATTGAAAAAAACTTCAGTTAATGTGACGGCGCATACATTTTCACAGAGTGTGTCGGATTGTTTATTTTTTTTCAAAGTGATCAAGGGGCCGCACGTTTTTTTTATTTCTCCATTTGTTAGGCCTGTATGTCTAGATTGTTTATAAATTTTTAACTTTTTTATGGCGGTCATCGAACTTTGAAAAAAACTTCAGTTAATGTGACGGCGCATACATTTTCACAGAGTGTGTCGGATTGTTTATTGTTTTTCAAAGTGATCAAGGGGCCGACACGTTCTTTTTATTTCTCCATTTGTTAGGCCTGTATGTCTAGATTGTTTATACATTTTTAACTTTTTTATGGCGGTCACCGAACTTTGAAAAAACAACAGTTAATGTGACGGCGCATACATTTTTGGAGAGTGTGTCGGATTGTTTATTTTTTTTCAAAGTGATCAAGGGGCCGGCACGTTTATTTTATTTCTCCATTTGTTAGGCCTGTATGTCTAGATTGTTTATAAATTTTTAACTTTTTTATGGCGGTCACCGAACTTTGAAAAAAACTTCAGTTAATGTAACGGCGCATACATTTTCGGAGAGTGTCGAATTGTTTATTTTTTTTTAAGTGATCAAGGGGCCGGCATGTTTTTTTTATTTCTCTATTTGTTAGGCCTGTATGTCTAGATTGTTTATACATTTTTAACATTTTTATGGCGGTCATCAAACTTTGCAAAAAACTTCAGTTAATGTGACGGCGCATACATTTTCGGAGAGTGTCGAATTGTTTATTTTTTTTAAGTGATCAAGGGGCCGGCATGTTTTTTTTATTTCTCCATTTGTTAGGCCTGTATGTCTAGATTGTTTATACATTTTTAACATTTTTATGGCGGTCATCAAACTTTGCAAAAAACTTCAGTTAATGTGACGGCGCATACATTTTCACAGATTGTGTCGGATTGTTTACTTTTTTTAAAGTGATCAAGGGGCCGGCACGTTCTTTTTATTTCTCCATTTGTTAGGCCTGTATGTCCAGATTGTTTTTGAATTTTTTACTTTTTCGAGACGGACATCGAACATCGTAAAAAACGTTAGTAAGTGTGCCCGCGCACCTCTTCACGGTGCATGGGGCGGACAAGTTTTTAATTTTTTTGAAGTGATCTAGGGGCCGAAACGTTTTTTTTATTTTTTGTATTAGTACGTCTAAGTATGTAGAATAATTACATGTTTTCAGCATTTTCTTATCGGTCATCGAAGTTAGCGAAAAAGGAGATTTTTTTTTAAATAGTTTGAAAAAATTGTAGGGGGTTGAAATTTTGGGGTGGGGGAGGTTCATGTGTATTCTTCAGTAGTACCCCACCCTGTTTATAGCAGGTTTTTGGAAAATGTACATTTTTATGGCAAAAATGAATTTTAAAATCTATTGCTGAAATCTATTGCTAACTTCACACCCGTATCAGAACTATCCGGAACTATCAAAAATATTTTCTTAGAAAAAAAATATATTGAGAGTTTTCTGAGCTCTGAGTTAATTTTCTATTTCTACTCATTGAGCACAATAATTCTTTCTTTCGAGATTTATTATGTTTTAAAATAAAGTATTGAAATCACCGCAGAAATACGTATGTCAAATATTAAATTAATTCGAAACAAAAAGAAAGTTTTTTCAGTGCTGCCACATGTTGCGGATAAAACTCACTATGTTTAAGTATATATTTTATTTTAGAAATAAATCCTTAACCAAAACCAAAGTAGAAAAAATAGCATCGTGGGGCACTCGTTCCATTATTTTCGTATATCCAAGACACGTTTAACATAAGAAATAGGATCACAATTCCGACCCCCTTTGCGTAAATCCTTCAATCGCATTAGGGGCGCACGCTTTTCGATCACCCTATTCCTCCACCAAGAATACATCGTCAGTCTGCTTCGCTTTTGCCCACCAGATAAATAACGCGAAATTCCGCGCATTCCGCAATTTGCCGAAACCGACGACAGTTTCCATTCTATTAAACGGAGATGTGTGTCGGCGGGCGCCGTTTTAAATATGTAAATGCGAATGAATGGATTCCGTGTGGCTAAATGATCAATTGGACGGACGCCAAGCCGCTGAATTAATTACTCGAGCAAGAGCGAACATAATGGGACGATAATTAACGACTCGGAGAACGATTCCTTAACTAGGCACTAAGAAACGGGATTGTTTTACCACGATATTACTGATAATTCAACTCGGATATAAGCCGCCACTGCAAAAATGTGTTTCCAAAAATTGACATTTCCATTGAAAATTTTTAAAACTTTGACTTTTAAATTCTACAATCACAATACTTTCTAGTACCTTGTACGGAGAAAGTATAAATACGAAACTTTACGTGACTCTCATTGACTAATCGTTTACATCGTATAACATTTTGAGATATAAATTAAAACAGTTTCTTTGCTAATATCACACGATTTATTAATAGCGACCATCATCAAACCTAAAGTGGCGTTTAGTTTGACAAAGATATTAACAAAGAAGGTGTTTCAATGTGCGAGACTTTGATACTCTTTTTTATTAATGAACGAATGTCCAGGGTAAACTGAATCCTTCATTATTTCTTTTCAGGAATTCCCAACCATTCGGAGGGATTTCGGTGGCAACTTAAACTTCAAAACATTCGTTCAGGTAATGTCTTCTCTAATAAACCATTTTACATATCATTCTTATCTTTGATGAAACTCAAATTGCATTTCTACTTCGGAAAGACAACTAAAGTGAGCTCATTTGTGGACGGATTTTACGGTGGATGCGCCGGTAACTTTAATTTTTTTAATGGCATGAGCCATTCAGTCACATCGAAAATGTTTAATTATGTATTTTAATTTTTGGGATGAATAAATGAATAATGTCGGACGAATACACAACAACCATGGACCCGACCGAATACTTCTCGATCCCCGAAAAATCTTTCGTCCGGGCTGGGATTCGAACTCACACGGCACGCGGTGCAACCGGTACCAGCGCTCGCCTGTAACTTTAAATTCTAGTTATAAAAACAAGTCGAGAACTTTTAATATTTACATTTTTTACGGTTATTTATATTATTGTCACATTACTATTCCTGTATGAAAATTCCGTCTTCATTAGCACCATTAGAAAATTATTTCTTGTTATAATCATTCTTCCTGACAACATAAACGTAATCCGCATCCTAAATGATTCATCACTCGTGCAGCAGATGAGAAAACAATGCAACAACACACGCCTTTCTAAAAATACAATCCTCGGCACGAAAATCAACTATTTATAGACCGTATGCGGTCTCGCTCCATCGCGCAGCACAAATTGGTTTCTTACACACACACGTCACATTAAACCCATATCCATCCAAATATCGATTTAGAAGTGCGTAGAGTGCGTTTACGACTTCCATCAAACTCGAGATATGATTCGTAATTAAGTCGGGCTCTCCTTTATTATTATTATTCCTCTCTGATTCGTATCAGAGCTCAAATATATAAGTGGCCTCTCGTTAAGCTTATCGACGGTCCCACTTTACTTTTATTGTTGCGACGATTATTATTAATGTCGGACGTGCGGGGGGACCCGTGTAATCGCGGCCCTTTATCAGACGTAATTTACGACGGTTTGATTTGTTGCCTTTTCGATCTGGTTTAATGGAGGTTATCTTGGAAACGGTTGTACTGCCTCTCTCGGTTATCGGTTTTATTGAATTATCTTTGTGTATGACAAGTGTAGCAGGTACTTCGGATGTCCGATTCATTGTAATAAGTAGTAATCAATAGAATAAGTGATTGTTTTATTGGTGAGTTATCATCTTGATGGACTCGAGAATCCGAATTTTAAGTAAGTTTTCAATTATCTCCAACCGTTCGCGAGATATCCACCTATATGCTAAAAAACAAATGAATGAAAATTTTTATTATTCATGAATTATCATCCTGATGGACGCAGGAATCCGAATCTGCAATAATTTTTTGACTACCTTCAACCGTTCACGAGATATGCATCTATATGCCAAAAAACAAAAGAAATCAAAAACTGTTTTCTTGTTGATTTGGCATCTCTACAAGCCGGAGAATACGAATTTCAAATCATTTCTTAATTACCTTCAACCGTTAACAAGATATTCACCTATATGCCAAAAAAACAAATAAAATCCAGTACTGCTTTCTTGTTGATTTGGCATCACTACAAGCCGGAGAATACGAATTTGAAACAATTTTTTTAATACCTTCAACCGTTCACGAGATATTCACCTATATGTCAAAAAACAAATAAAACCCAATACTGTTTTCTTGTTGATTTGGCATTTCCACAAGCCGGAGAATACGAATTTGAAATCATTTTTTGTTTACCTTCAACCGTTCACGAGATATTCATCTATATGCCAAAAAAACAAATGAAACCAAATACCGTTTTCTTGTTGATTTGACATCTCTACAAGCCGAAGAATACGAATTTCAAATCATTTTTTGATTATCTTCAACTATTCACGAGATATTTACCTATATGGCAAAAACCAAATGAAACTCAATACTGTTTTCTTGTTGATTTGGCATCTCTGCAAGCCGGAGAATGCGAATTTGGAATAATTTTTTGTTTACCTTCAACCATTCACAAGATATGCACCTATATGCCAGAAAACAAAAGAAACCAAAAACTATTTCTTAGTGAATTGGCATCTCTACAAGCCGGAGAATACGAATTTGAAATCATTTTTTGATTACCTTCAACTATTCACGAGATATTCACCTATATGTCAAAAAACAAATCAAACCCAATACTGTTTTCTTGTTGATTTGGCATCTCTACAAGCCGAAGAATACGAATTTCAAATCATTTTTTGATTATCTTCAACCGTTCACGAGATATTTACCTATATGGCAAAAAACAAATGAAACCCAATACTGTTTTCTTGTTGAATTGGCATTTCCACAAGCCGGAGAATACGAATTTGAAATCATTTTTCGTTTACCTTCAACCGTTCACGAGATATTCACCTATATGTCAAAAAACAAATCAAACCCAATACTGTTTTCTTGTTGATTTGGCATCTCTACAAGCCGAAGAATACGAATTTCAAATCATTTTTTGATTATCTTCAACCGTTCACGAGATATTTACCTATATGGCAAAAAACAAATGAAACTCAATACTGTTTTCTTGTTGATTTGGCATCTCTGCAAGCCGGAGAATGCGAATTTGGAATAATTTTTTGTTTACCTTCAACCATTCACAAGATATGCACCTATATGCCAAAAAACAAAAGAAACCAAAAACTATTGCTTAGTGAATTGGCATCTCTACAAGCCGGAGAATACGATTTTGAAATCATTTTTTGATTACCTTCAACCATCCACGAGATATTCATCTATATGTCAAAAAACAAATGAAACCCAATACTGTTTTCTTGTTGATTTGGCATCTATACAAGTAGGAGAATACGAATTTCAAATCATTTTTTGATTACCTTCAACCGTTTACGAAATATTCACCTATATGCCAAAAAACAAATGGAACCAAATACCGTTTTCTTGTTGATTTGGAATCTCTACAAGCCGGTGAATGCGAATTTCAAATCATTTTTTGATTATCTTCAACGGTTAACGAGATATGCATCTATATGTCAAAAAACAAAAGAAACCAAAACCTATTTTCTTGTTGATTTGTCATCTCTACAAGCCGGAGAATACGAATTTGAAATATTTTTTTGATTACCGTCAACTATTCACGAGATATTCACCTATATGCCAAAAAACAAATGAAACGGAATACTGTTTTCTTGTTCATTTGCCATCTCTACAAGCCGGAGAATACGAATTTCAAATCATTTTTTGTTTACCTTCAACCGTTCACGAGATATTCATCTATATGTCAAAAAACAATTGAAACCCAATACTGTTTTCTTGTTGATTTGGAATCTCTACAAGCCGGAGAATACGAATTTCAAATCATTTTTTGATTACCTTCAACCGTTCACGAGATATTTACCTATATGTCAAAAAACAAATGAAACCGAATACTGTTTTCTTGTTGATTTGGCATCTCTACAAGCCAGAGAATGCAAATTTCAAATCATTTTTTGATTACCTTTAACCATTCACGAGATATTCACCTATATGTCAAAAAACAAATGAAACCAAATACTGTTTTCTTGTTGATTTGGTATCTCTACGAGCCGGAGAATACGAATTTCAAATCATTTTTTTATTACCTTCAACGGTTCACTAGATATGCACCTATATGTCAAAAAATAGAAGAAACCAAAAACTGTTTCTTATTGAATTGACATCTCTACAAGCCGGAGAATGAATTTGAAATGAATTTGAAATAATTTTTTGATTACCTTCAACCATTCACAAGATATTCACCTATATGCCAAAAAACAAGTGAAACCCAATACTGTTTTCTTGTTGATTTGGAATCTCTACGAGCCGGAGAATACGAATTTCAAATTAATTTTTGACTACCTTCAACCATTCACGAGATATTCACCTATATGTCAAAAAACAAATGAAACCCAATACTGCTTTCTTGATGATTTGGCATCGCTACAAGCCGGAGAATGCGAATTTCAAATCATTTTTTGATTAGCTTCAACCGTTCACAAAATATGCACCTATATGTCAAAAAACAAAAGAAACCAAAAACTTTTTCTTAGTGAATTGGCATCTCTACAAGCCGGAAGATACGATTTTGAAATATTTTTTTTATTACCTTCAACCATTCACGAGATATTCACCTATATGCCAAAAAACTACAGTTGGCAACGACTGGTGATAAATATTGGCACGATTTTGAACGAACCTAGCCCCGATTGTGTTGTCTGTACGCAACCCCACTTACGTATGAGTAATGGGTCATTACTTTGGCTCTTTCACTTTAATCATATATACTCCGTCTACTCATAGATTAGACATTTAGAGTGACAGAAATCCCACTTGCCAAAAAACTCTCGCCGCAAAAAATAGTACTTCCGAAACTTAATTTATTACGAAAGTCGCCCTCAAGAATCTTACCGTGTAGATGTGTAGTTCTTCGCATCTTTTAGAACGTTTTCCATGACGGAAATCAATAACAATAATTCCTGTTGATTTTAACATCTCTACAAGCCGGAGAATACGAATTTGAAATCATTTTTTGTTTACCTTCAACCATTCACGAGATATTCACCTATATGTCAAAAAACAAATGAAACCGAATACTGTTTTCTTGTTGATTTGGCATCTCTAGAAGCCGGAGAATACGAATTTGAAATCATTTTTTGATTACCTTTAACCATTCACGAGATATGCACCTATATGTCAGAAAACAAAAGAAACCAAAAATTGTTTCTTAGTGAATTGGCATCTCTACAAGCCCGAGATTAAGAATTTGAAATCAGTTTTTGATTAACTTCAACCATTCACGAAATATTCACCTATATGTCAAAAAACAAATGAAATCCAATTCTGTTTTCTTGTTGATTTGGCATCTCTGCAAGCCGGAGAATGCGAATTTCAAATCATTTTTTGATTACCTTTAACTGTTCAGGAGATATTCACCTATATGTCAAAAAACAAAAGAAACCAAAAACTGTTTCTTAGTGAAAGGGCATCTCTACTAGCCGGGGGATACGATTTTGAAATCATTTTGTTATTACCTTCAACCATTCACAAGATTCACCTATATGCCAAAAAAAAAAACAAATGAAACGCAATACTGGTTTCTTGTTGATTTGGCATCTCTACAAGCCGGAGAGTACGAATTTCAAATAATTTTTTGATTACCTTCAACCGTTCACGAGGTGCATTTGTGCGGCGAGGCTGACAAAAACCAGAAAATAAGTTTAGTCGGGTGGCACCAGTTGGCGCATTTGAATAGATAAGTTCAGTCGGGTGGCACCAGATGGCGCATTCGAATAAATAAGTTCAGTCAGGTGGCACCAGATGGCGCATTCGAATATGTGTCATTGCGATGAACATATTTTCAATTTCAATGTGATAATTTACTCGAAATTGACACAAATAACTTCTACGCGCTCTTCGGAAATTTATTCACTGTGTTGATTATTAAATTTTCCTGATTAGAATCAGCAACACCATGTAAACGTTAACAC
This sequence comes from Ocypus olens, assembly GCA_910593695.2. Taxonomy (NCBI): domain Eukaryota; kingdom Metazoa; phylum Arthropoda; class Insecta; order Coleoptera; family Staphylinidae; genus Ocypus; species Ocypus olens. The sequence continues at coordinate 1,192,996 of OU343049.1, forward strand.
CATTACACCACGTACAGCAAATTTCTCGTACAAGAACAATAAAACGCTGATTAATGTGAATATGGACAGTACACAAGCTTGCAAATACCATCCTCCCGAGAAAATAACTCACGTGTGCACACGGCCTTTTCTTATACTCGCATTGCACATTTGCATGCATTCACATTTCCTGCGAACGTTCTCGACTTCCGGGATCGTCGAGGATCACAAAAACGCCCATTTAACTGTCAGCGCCGGTCGTACACGACAGTTTCATCAACGATCCGACCCGATAAATTATGTAAACACGGGCGCAACTGTGCACACATTCCGTCATTTCTGTAGAAGGTAAAAACCCGCCCATGCGGGACACAATTGTTGGTATTTTATCCATTATTAAAGGCATGCGGACCCCGCATTGCCGTTTCCATACGACAAACATAAATATGTGAAGTATTCACTGTTGGCGTGGTATCATGTGCCCGTGTTTCATGTTCGCGTTATCATCGCGCACGGCACGACACAATGGAGAACATTTTCCGCGTGTTACGGCGCTGCGGTGATGTTTCTCTGCTGTTTTATCCGATGTATTTATGAATATGCATTCGCGTGCTGCAGGAAAATTGTCTTCGCTGAGATCATAGCTTCCATTCTCTCGCTTGCTAAAGAAGGCGAGAGACATTGAGAGATTGGTTCGCTGCGATTCAGGAACATTAACATGAAAGTTGATGAGCGTATGTAACACGTAAACTGGTACTTCTTTTGCATACACGTACAACCGTCCCAAAATCTGGTGGCACACTGCGCAGTGACCATCTTAAATTTCAAGAGGGAAAATTTACATAATGTAAATATAGACACAGAATCGTCACAAAGTGGTGATTCATATTCAATTCGGTGACGCGTCCACGCGGAGATTTGTAATCGCGTTGTCTCCGAATACTCTCTCACTCTGCGCAAACTTTACCCTCAGGTGACGCCAGGTTTTGGTACGGCTGTATATACAGGGTCCTGCATCTCACCTCCCGTCTTCTATAGCTCATTTAATAATTAAGTTAGGATTTAGATATTTTGTAGAACATATTTGTATCCTGTAATGCATTTCAGGAAAATATTTTTGATTATATAGGGTGTCCCAAAAAAGCGTGAGGTCATGATGATATATTTTTTTAAATTACATGCTATGTATTTTATTGTTTATTTGGGTACCTTTTATGGTTGCCTACATACTCCTATAATATTATTGGAATCGATTCAGGGATATCAGCAAAAAAAAAATAAGACTAAAAAAAATCAGTTTTGCACTATTGTTTTAAAAAATGACTAAAAAATAAAAATAGTGCCTTGCTAATAAAATCATACAAGGTACTTATTAGATAAGGTCTGATGGTCCCGTTAACCAAGTTTGATCGATATGAATTATACAGGGTGTCCAAAATTTGGTGCCAAACATTTCAAACTTTAAAGCACTTTATTTTTCTTATTTTAAATTGGAGCCCCTGTATATTTTTATGTCATTCCATGCAGAATTAACAAACAAACATTTTTCCTAATAACAACCCTGTCCCAATTCCTAACGCATTAAAAGTTATTTGCAGAAAACTCGTTTTATCAACTATTCCAATAGCCATTTTATTGAATAAAAATCAAAGGTGGCTTTGAAAAATAATTTATTGACATTTAAATTTTACAAAGTGACAAGAGACTATTTTGACTTTAGTAATGTAAACGTTTAAAGCATTGTTGGCTTAAGTTCTTTATACTCAAGAATAATATTTTGTCATGGAAAATATTGCGTTCAAAATTGAGCATTTTCTAAAATGAATAAAAAATATTAAAGATTGCTTAAAAATTCTGAAATAATTCTATACAACTCCCAAATTATTATATTTTAAGAATATAATCAACTTCTTAAATTCCAATATTTTTTTAATGGGTTATAACTGTTCTTAGTTAAACGTGCATTTTTTAATTGCGTTCAAAATTGAGCATTTTCTAAAATAAATCAAAAATATTAAAAATTGTTTAAAAATTCTGAAATAATTCTATACAACTCCAAAATTATTATATTTGAAGAATATAATCAACTTCCTAAATTCCATTAATTTTTTAATGTGTTATAACTGTTCTTAGTTAAACGTGCATTTTTTAATTGCGTTCAAAATTGAGCATTTTCTAAAATAAATAAAAAATATTAAAAATTGTTTAAAAATTCTGAAATAATTCTATACAACTCCCAAATTATTATATTTTAAGAATATAATCAACTTTTTAAATTCCAATATTTTTTTAATGGGTTATAACTGTTCTTAGTTAAACGTACATTTTTAATTGCGTTCAAAATTGAGCATTTTCTAAAATAAATAAAAAATATTAAAAATTGTTTAAAAATTCTGAAATAATTCTATACAACTCCAAAATTATTATATTTGAAGAATATAATCAACTTCCTAAATTCCATAATTTTTTAATGGGTTATAACTGTTTTTAGTTAAACATGCTGACTTGGAATTTGTCAATTTTATTGATGATATTGGTCAAATTACGTGTTTTGAAAAAAAAATATTTTTTAATAATAATAATAATAAAACCACTGCGAATATTAAATTACGTGTGAAAAATAGCAAAGCCCTCTATTAATTTATATTTATAAATGAGGAAACCATGTCACGGGACATTCTTAACAAAGTCCGTCATTGAACAAGTAATTATATGTACCGTGCCTTACCTGAAATGCAATCCTCATTCCAAGCGTTACATTAACTTGGGTATTAGGGGCACGTGTAACTGGCATTTCTTATCTCCCGATAAGAATAAATAGAAATGCCATTCCGCGATTTTTGAATTTTTTCTAACGGTACGAATTACCTATAAAAGAAAATAACTCTTTACGTATGAAAAATGTATAATATCTAAATTAAACCACTTGTTTTTGTTATTTTTGTTGCGGAATTGTGCTTCTTTACATATTTTAAATAATAAATATCACTTAGAATTATTGTACAGTAAGTTTAAGCCGTAATATTTTCGATTACTTTATGTAAAGAATTCTTTTTCGTGCGGAGACTGTAAAAATAAGACATATTGTTCCATCTACAATATAAGCTAACTTCTAACATGTTACATAAAATATTGCTCAAGATAAATTTTTAATTTTTTGAGCACTTGAACAAAAACATTACAGAAAAAAATATAAAACGCGTAGAAAAAATTCAATGAAAAAATATCCTCAATGGCCGAAGTATCACTTATTCAAAATCAATTTGGTTTTTGTAAATTCAACAATTTTCACCAGAGATATGGATTTTTGAAAATTTTACTTTTAATTTTTTGAGCACTTGAACAAAAACATCGCACAAGAAAATATAAAACTCGCAGACAAAATTCCATAAAAAATTATCCTCAATGGCCAAAGTATCGCTTATTCAAAATTAATTTGGTTTTTGTAAATTCAACAATTTTCAATAGAGAAATGGATTTTTGAAAATTTTACTTTTAATTTTTTGAGCACTTGAACAAAAACATCGCAGAAGTAAATATAAAACGTGCAGACAAAATTCCATAAAAAATTATCCTCAATGTCCGAAGTATCGCTTATTCAAAATCAATTTGTTTTTTGTAAATTCAACAATTTTCACTAAAGATATGGATTTTTGAAAATTTTACTTTTAATTTTTTGAGCACTTGAACAAAAACATCGCACAAGAAAATATAAAACTCGCAGACAAAATTCCATAAAAAATTATCCTCAATGGCCAAAGTATCGCTTATTCAAAATTAATTTGGTTTTTGTAAATTCAACAATTTTCAATAGAGAAATGGATTTTTGAAAATTTTACTTTTAATTTTTTGAGCACTTGAACAAAAACATCGCAGAAGTAAATATAAAACGTGCAGACAAAATTCCATAAAAAATTATCCTCAATGTCCGAAGTATCGCTTATTCAAAATCAATTTGTTTTTTGTAAATTCAACAATTTTCACTAAAGATATGGATTTTTGAAAATTTTACTTTTAATTTTTTGAGCACTTGAACAAAAACATCGCACAAGAAAATATAAAACGCGCAGACAAAATTCCATAAAAAATTATCCTCAATGGCCAAAGTATCGCTTATTCAAAATTAATTTGGTTTTTGTAAATTCAACAATTTTCAATAGAGAAATGGATTTTTGAAAATTTTACTTTTAATTTTTTGAGCACTTGAACAAAAACATCGCAGAAGTAAATATAAAACGTGCAGACAAAATTCCATAAAAAATTATCCTCAATGTCCGAAGTATCGCTTATTCAAAATCAATTTGTTTTTTGTAAATTCAACAATTTTCACTAAAGATATGGATTTTTGAAAATTTTACTTTTAATTTTTTGAGCACTTGAACAAAAACATCGCACAAGAAAATATAAAACGCGCAGACAAAATTCCATAAAAATTATCCTCAATGGCCGAAGTATCGCTTATTCAAAATAAATTTGGTTTTTGTAAATTCAACAATTTTCACTAGAGATATGGATTTTTGAAAATTTTAGTTTTAATTTTTTGAGCACTTGAATGAAAACATCGCAGAAGTAAATATAAAACATGCAGACAAAATTCCATAAAAAATTATTCTCAATGGCCGAAGTATCGCTTATTCAAAATCAATTTGGTTTTTGTAAATTCAACAATTTTCACTAGAGATATGGATTTTTGAAAATTTTACTTTTAATTTTTTGAGCACTTGAACAAAAACATCGCACAAGAAAATATAAAACGCGCAGACAAAATTCCATAAAAATTATCCTCAATGGCCGAAGTATCGCTTATTCAAAATCAATTTGGTTTTTGTAAATTCAACAATTTTCACTAGAGATATGGATTTTTGAAAATTTTACTTTTATTTTTTTGAGCACTTGAACAAAAACATCGCACAAGAAAATATGAAACGCGCAGACAAAATTCCATAAAAACATGTCCTCAATGGCCGAAGTATCGCTTATTCAAAATCAATTTGGTTTTTGTAAATTCAACAATTTTCACTGGAGATATGGATTTTTGAAAATTTTACTTTTAATTTTTTGAGCACTTGAACAAAAACATCGCACAAGAAAATATAAAACGCGCAGACAAAATTCCAAAAAATTATCCTGAATGGCCGAAGTATCGCTTATGCAAAATCAATTTGTTTTTTGTAAATTCAACAATTTTCACTAGAGATATGGATTTTTGAAAATTTTACTTTTAATTTTTTGAGCACTTGTACAAAAACTTCGCACAAGAAAATATAAAACGCGCAGACAAAATTCCATAAAAAATTATCCTCAATGGCCGAAGTATCGCTTATTAAAAATAAATTTGCTTTTTGTAAATTCAACAATTTTCAATAGAGAAATGGATTTTTGAAAATTTTACTTTTAATTTTTTGAGCACTTGAACAAAAACACCGCAGAAGAAAATATAAAAAGCGCAGACAAAATTCCATAAAAAATATCCTCAATTGCCGAAGTTTCGCTTATTCAAAATAAATTTGGTTTTTGTAAATTCAACAATTTTCAATTGAGGAATGGATTTTTGAAGATTTTAATTTTAATTTTTTGAGCACTTAAACAAAAATATCGCAGAAGTAAATATAAAACTCGCAGACAAAATTCCATAAAAATCATCCTCAAAGTAAATGTTGAATAAAATGCTGAGAGTACCAATTATCGCAAACTTTTAGATCCGTCAACAAAAATGGACAGTCAGGAATTTTCCTTAATTTTCAAATCCGTTTCGTTTTGGAAGTGCTGTAAAACACGAACATAATCTGGTCGACGTGAATGTGTCGGATGCATATGGTAGGGCCATTAAAAAGAGTCGGAGGTACGGACCGGTTCCCAGAAAAACGGGAATACATTCCGAGAGAGAGAGAGTCCGAGATAGACGCACGTATCTCTCGCCAAGGATCCTGCATTCTGTATAATCGGTCTTGTCATCAAACTAATTGGCCTCCGCGTACAGACTTTACTACCACGTTTGGTATTACGTTTCGAATATTTTATACACACTCACGGCCGCCACCATCAATCCCGCGTGCCCCCTTTTTTGTATTAATGTCGCACTCGCGCCTTAATCGGAACACAATTATTTATTGAATTATTCATCGCTCCTTATTTAGGTATTGGTAACATAAATCTCGATCGCATGTGAAACACTGATGTTCCTTCTAATAATGAAGGATCTAATTTAATAACCAAATATTGGTAAACAAAGTTTTCGTTTAGCCGCTACTCTATTTGATTATTAAAAAAGTTGATTTTTTCGATTTTTTCCATTTTCGAGTTTTCTTTGCTGACGCGTCACGGCCCTTAATTTGACATTTGTTCTTGTGAAGGTACATGTTCCGAGGCGTCTTGAACGGATCTTTCCAGTGGTGTATAGAAACCCGGAATCGAACCAGTGGTTTCTTCAGGAAATTATTCCAAAGCCGATTTTTGAGAAAAAGTTAGAAGGGGGTACCCTTGGGTAGATTTTCAGGTTTTCGTCAAAAATTAAAAATCGCCAATTTTAATTGATTCCGACTAATTGACGTACGAGGAGCACAGATTTGCAAACCGCGTTCAATTTGGAGTTTTCGTTTAGCCGCTACGGCCGATCAAAGTCTGAAAAATCAATTATTTTTGTAAATTTTCTAAAATATTCATGGTGACTGACTAATTTTTTTGCTATTGAAGTTAGCTGAAATTTTTTAACGGCAATCAATTTCTCTCGTCTTTCTGATGAAAAAAAGGGTATACTTCAATAGTCTACGATGATTTCTAAGAAAGTTGCATTTTTAATCCAAAGTAGAAAAGGTTTGCAATTTAGTTTTTGCCCGTTGCTGCCTCTCCTTTTCGTGCGCTTCGCAAACCCCAACTCTGGTTATTATTATTATTATCGTGCACGGTGTGTTACATTTACATTCTACGGGAACGGATTTATAATCGGCGGACTGTGCGCGGAACGAAACGCTTAATTTCATTTAAATTCGCGCGATTATGTTCGGTCTGTGGCGTGGATAATTCGAGCCATGCCGCAAGAGTGCGTTTATTTACATTTCCATTTTCATACTCGATGCATTCAAAAATGGCGTTCAATTCATGCTCGCGTTTCGTACGAGTAGTGTGAAATGATTGTTAATATTATGAAGGTAAACAATTTTTTCAAGTTTTCTTTGCTGACGCATCATGGGCCTCAAGTTGACATTTGTTCTTGCGAAAGTTCATTTTCTGATGCGTCTTAATGAGATCGACTAATTGACACTCAATGAACACAGAATTTTCCATAGTGACTTGCTAACTTTTTTTCAATTTTCAATTTTTTCTGGATGAAATTTTTTAACGCCAATCGATTTCTTTCGTTCTTCTGATGAAGAAAATGGTATTACATAAAGGTCTACGATGATTATTAAGAAAGTTGATTTTTTCGATTTTTTCCTTTTTCGAGTTTTCTTTGCGCACGTGTCACGGGCTTCAAATTGACATTTGTTTTTGCGAACTTACATTTTCTGATGCGTCTTAATGAGATCTTTCGAATGCCGTATAGAAACCCCGAATCTAACCATTGGTTTCTTCAGGAAATAATTTCAAATACAATTTTTGGGAAAAAGTAAGAAGGGGGGACCCTTGGATGATTTTTCAGGTTTTCGTCAAAAATTTGGAATCGCCAATTTTAATGAAATCCGACTAATTGACAGTCAATGAACACATATTTGAAATCCGCGTTCAAATTGGATTCTTCGTTTGCCCGCTACGACCGTTCAAAGTCTGAAAAAATCGACTTTTTTCAAAATTTTCCGTGGTGACATGCCAACTTTTTTCCATTTTTTTCTGGATGAATTTTTTTAACGCCAATCGATTTCTTTCGTTCTTCCGATGAAGAAAATGGTATTACATAAAGGTCTACGATGATTATTAAGAAAGTTGATTTTTTCGATTTTTTCCTTTTTCGAGTTTTCTTTGCGCACGTGTCACGGGCTTCAAATTGACATTTGTTTTTGCGAACGTACATTTTCTGATGCGTCTTAATGAGATCTTTCGAATGCCGTATAGAAACCCCGAATCGAACCACTGGTTTCTTCAGGAAATCATTTCAAATGCAATTTTTGGGAAAAAGTAAGAAGGGGGGACCCTTGGATGATTTTTCAGTTTTTTGTCAAAAATTTTCAATCGCCAATTTTAATTAAATCTGACTAATTGACACACGAGGAACACAGATTTGAAATCCGCGTTCAAATTGGATTCTTCGTTTGCCCGCTACGACCGTTCAAAGTCTGAAAAAATCGACTTTTTTCAAAATTTTTCATGGTGACTTGCTAACTTTTTTCCAATTTTTTCCAGATGAAATTTTTTAACGTCAATCAATTTCTTTCCTTCTTCTCATGAAGAAAATGGTATTACATAAAGGTCCACGATGATTATTAAGAAAGTTGATTTTTTCGATTTTTTCCATTTTCGAGTTTTCTTTGTGGACGTGTCACGGGCTTCAAATTGACATTTGTTTTTGCGAACGTACATTTTCTGATGCGTCTTAGTGAGATCTTTCGAATGCCGTATAGAAACCCCGAATCGAACCACTGGTTTCTTCAGGAAATAATTTCAAATACAATTTTTGGGAAAAAGTAAGAAGGGGGGACCCTTGGATGATTTTTCAGTTTTTCGGCAAAAAATTTGAATTGCCAATTTTAATGAAATCCGACTAATTGACAGTCAATGAACACATATTTGAAATCCGCGTTCAAATTGGATTCTTCGTTTACCCGCTACGACCGTTCAAAATCTGAAAAAATCGACTTTTTTTTTAATTTTCCGTGGTGACATGCTAACTTTTTTCCAATTTTTTCTGGATGAAATTTTTTAACGCTAGTCGATTTGTTTCGTTCTTCTGATAAAGAAAATGGTATTTCATAAAGGTCTACGATGATTATTAAGAAAGTTGATTTTTTCGATTTTTTCCATTTTCGAGTTTTCTTTGCGGACGTGTCACGGGCTTCAAATTGACATTTGTTTTTGCAAACGTACATTTTCTGATGCTTCATAATGAGGTCTTTCGAATGCCGTATAGAAATCCCGAATCGAACCACTGGTTTCTTCAGGAAATCATTTCAAATGCAATTTTTGGGAAAAAGTAAGAAGGGGGTACCCTTGGATGATTTTTCAGGTTTTCGTCAAAAATTTGGAATCTCCAATTTTAATTAAATCCGACTAATTGACGCACGAGGAACACAGATTTGAAATCCGCGTTCAAATTGGATTCTTCGTTTGCCCGCTACGACCGTTCAAAGTCTGAAAAAATCGACTTTTTTCAAAATTTTCCGTGGTGACATGCTAACTTTTTTCCAATTTTTTCTGGATAAATTTTTTTATTGCCAATCGATTTATTTCGTTCTTCTAATGAAGAAAATGGTATTACATAAAGGTCTACGATGATTATTAAGAAAGTTGATTTTTCGATTTTTTCCTTTTTCGAGTTTTCTTTGCGCACGTGTCACAGGCTTCAAATTGACATTTGTTTTTGCGAACGTACATTTTCTGATGCGTCTTAATGAGATCTTTCGAATGCCGTATAGAAATCCCGAATCGAACCAGTGGTTTTTTCAGGAAATCATTTCAAATGCAATTTTTGTTAAAAAGTAAGAAGGGGGTACCCTTGGATGATTTTTCAGGTTTTCGTCAAAAATTTGGAAACGCCAATTTTAACCAAATCCGACTAATTGACACACGAGGAACACAGATTTGAAATCCGCGTTCAAATTGGATTTTTCGTTTGCCCGCTACGACCGTTCAAAGTCTGAAAAATCGACTTTTTCCAAATTTTCCACGGTGACTTGCTAACTTTTTTCCAATTTCTTCTGGATGAAATTTTTAAACGCCAATTGATTTCTTTCGTTCTTCTGATGAAGAAAATGGTATTAGATAAAGGTCCACGATGATTATTAAGAAAGTTGATTTTTTCGATTTTTTCCATTTTCTAGTTTTCTTTGCGGACGTGTCACGGGCTTCAAATTGACATTTGTTCTTGCGAAAGTTCATTTTCTGATGCGTCTTAATGAGATCTTTCGAATGCTGTATAGAAACCCCGAATCGAACCAGTGGTTTCTTCAGGAAATAATTTCAAATGCAATTTTTGGGAAAAAGTAAGAAGGGGGGACCCTTGGATGATTTTTCAGATTTTCGTCAAAAATTTTGAATTGCCAATTTTAATGAAATCCGACTAATTGACAGTCAATGAACACAGATTTGAAATCCGCGTTCAAATAGGATTCTTCGTTTGCTCGCTACGACCGTTCAAAGTCTGAAAAAATCGACTTTTTCCAAATTTTCCATGATGACTTGCTAACTTTTTTCAAATTTTTTCTGGATGAAATTTTTTAACGCCAATCGATTTCCTTCGTTCTTCTAATGAAGAAAATGGTATTACATAAAGGTCTACGATGATTATTAAGAAAGTTGATTTTTTCGATTTTTTCCATTTTCGAGTTTTCTTTGCGGACGTGTCACGGGCTTCAAATTGACATTTGTTTTTGCGAACGTACATTTTCTGATGCGTCATAATAAGATCTTTCGAATGCCGTATAGAAACCCCGAATCGAACCACTGGTTTCTTCAGGAAATAATTTCAAATGCAATTTTTGGAAAAAAGTAAGAAGGGGGTACCCTTGGTTGATTTTTCAGTTTTTCGTCAAAAATTTGGAATCGCCAATTTTAATTAAATCCGACTAATTGACAGTCAATGAACACAGATTTGAAATCCGCGTTCAAATCGGATTCTTCGTTTACCCGCTGCGACCGTCCAAAGTCTGAAAAAATCGACTTTTTCCAAAATTTTCCATGGTGACTTGCTAACTTTTTTCCAATTTTTTCTGGATGAAATTTGTTTACGTCAATCGATTTCCTTCGTTCTTCTGATGAAGAAAATGGTATTACATAAAGGTCTACGATGATTATTAAGAAAGTTGATTTTTTCGATTTTTTCCATTTTCGAGTTTTCTTTGCGGACGTGTCACGGGCTTCAAATTGACATTTGTTTTTGCGAACGTACATTTTCTAATGCGTAATAATCAGATCTTTCGAACGCCGTATAGACATCCTGAATCGAACCACTGGTTTCTTGAGGAAATAATTTAAAATGCAATTTTTGGGAAAAAGTAAGAAGGGGGGACCCTTGGATGATTTTTCAGGTTTTCGTCAAAAATTTAGAATCGCTAATTTTAATTAAATCTGACTAATTGACATTCAATGAACACAGATTTGAAATCCGCGTTCAAATTGGATTCTTCGTTTCCCCGCTACGGCCGTTCAAAGTCTGAAAAAATCGACTTTTTTCAATATTTTCCAAAGTGACTTGCTAACTTTTTTCCATTTTTTTCTGGATGAAATTTTTGAACGCCAATCGATTTCTTTCGTTCTTCTGATGAAGAAAATGGTATTACATAAAGGTCTACGATGATTATTAAGAAAGTTGATTTTTTCGATTTTTTCCATTTTCGAATTTTCTTTGCTGATGTGTCACGGGCTTCAAATTGATATTTGTTCTTGTGCAATTCCCGATATTTAAACAGCAGAAGTGCACGCAAGAGCACACATTATTTGTGCAGCAGTAACTGTTATTACAGAACTTGTCTTTGGGGTAAGTTGAGATAATCCAATTGTTTATTGGATAGTGTAGCACTTCCCAATTGTCGAGCAAGTTTCGGGTATTGGGAGGTTGACTTTATTGTTTTCACCCAGTTTCCGCGTACAAGACGTGAGTTGTCGAAAGTTTCCTCGTCGGCACCAACTTCAATTTTATCTTCGGGTTTCATTGCAAACTCTCCACAACTTTTTTATCGCATCCTATAATTTCCTTCGGTGGCGGAAAGACCGCAACTCAATCAATACATTCAGCTGGAGAGTTTCCAAGAATATTTTTTCTTTTCCGATCGCCGTTGAGAGTCCGCCTCCTTGGCTTCAGGTTTTATTCTCTTGCTGAAAAAGTTCGAGTTGAGCGTAAACTAAGGTACATCCTGAAAACACGGAAATGAATTTTATGAAAAATGGAATACAGGGATAATGGATTGTTATATTTAAGTTAAAAGTTGCACTTTGAATATAGGAATAATAGAATAATAGATGGACTTTTTTTAATTTGTTTATACTGGAGGGTTCTACTTCTTTATTAATTTCATATAATTAATTTCATTTCATTTCATTTCATTTATTTAATCACGTGAGCCACCATATACAAAAATACAATATTAAGAAACATGATAATTTGTAGTGGATGTGAACGTCAGTACAATATAAAATATGGCTATCCTTAATCTTTATAGACAATTTGGTATTAGCGTAACATTTTAAAAATTAATATAAATAATATAAATACAAATAAAACATCACTTTGTTTGAATTTTGAAAATATATTATTTCCGTGATTATTGCAAAAATATTTATTTCGCGTTAGAATACATAAAGTCCTGAACATTATCAGAGTTTCCCGAACAGGTATTACGAAAATAATTCACTTCATGATTCTGTAAAAATTTAAAAACACCCCACCCTAGATTTTCTGATAATCGCACGAGTATTCGTTATTTTTCGTTTCGAAAGTTGCCCACTTTGAAAGTTGACACGCTGTATATTCAAAAACAAACATTCAAAATTGTATTTTCATATAACAAAATTAGTATTTCATATTAAACGCTTCGAGCATTAAATTATATTCGACTAAAATAAATGTTGAATAAAGAAATTTTACGTTACGTTAAGGAGCTGTTAAAATCATTCAAATAAAACGAATTGTTCTTCGAACGTAATTAATATTAATTTTTCATTACATTAGAATTCAAATTGGTTCCGATATCCATTGTTCTCCTCGATTCCCGCTATGAATACTAATCGAGGCCGCAAAGCAATATCGCTTTCTGCAAATGGAACGAAAGGGTTTCGCAGAAAATTTCGGCCTCTTTGTGATCACACATTCAATACGACTGACACAGATTTCTAAAGTGGAGCGCACATTTCGCAGAATGTCACGAGCGCATATTTTAGAAAATAAGGTGTAATATTAAAAGTAAACATGCACTTGGTTTGTTTGCTTTGCCAAACAAACCCAAGCGCTTTTTTATTATTACATATTACAAACTGTTTCACCAAGTGCTAAATGAGAATCTGATCCAGGAAATAGGAAATAAGATTAATTGAGATATAATTAACTGTAATAAAAGTCGTTAGATCAGATTGCTTTATCAAGTTTATCTTTAATTCCAATTATAAACAGAAGTACTTCCATATAGATGACATATATTTTCACAATAATTTTATATATGATATATGGTAAAATGGCATTCTGTAAAATCTGCGAAGATAAAATCTTACCACCACCTTTAAACTAATTTGTTTGAATAATAACATATTATCATCATCATCATCATCTTCTTCCGTGATTTGTGTTGTAAAAGAAACCTCCTTATTAACATATTCATAAGCGGAAATAGCAGTCACAGGAAACCATTATAATTCAACAAAAATAAATCTTATTACTCCAAATACACGATATCACTCCTTTCATCTGTTGCTGATCTTTTCTCCTATTACTAGACGATATTTACTGTTATTTCTCGAACTCCCTTAGTCCGTTCATGGAAGACACTTTTTGTTCAGAGCGGTGTTCTTCGAAATATGTATAATGAATGTATAAATAATAATGTATTTAAAATATACTTACACTTGGCGTCAAAAAAAAGCGTCACTCGAAAAATCGCGAAAAAACTCGATTTTTCAAACCGTCGTAACTTGGTTTAATTTGGTCGAAATTCGATGAATCTTTCAGTTTGGGAAAGATTCAAGTTTTATCTTTAAGAATGTGTAATTGATTTTGACCCCGAGTCCAACGCACCCCCCGTAACAACGCGATGGAAAAAAATGTTTTTTTAAGTAAAAAATTGTCCAACTTTGACAAGCTGTACCGTGCGCAAAAAAAATCGGCGGGAAATTTCACCACAATGGCAGAAAAATTTAATCAATTTCCTTCAAATGCCTCAAAAATTTGAGTCGTTTTGATGATTTGGAGCAAAGTTATGCATTTTTGAAGAAAAAATGTCATTTTTCACTTTTTTGGCCATAACTTGAGTAATTTTGCACCAAAATCGATGAAATTTTCTCTTCAACGTCATGTGAATTGTTTTGTTGCTAAAACGCGTCCACCCCCTGCCACCCTATAAAGGAAAAAACATGTTTTTGAAGTTTAAATGTGCAAATTTGGTTTCTTGCACATTTTTTTCCATCGCGTTGTTACGGGGGGTGGGTTGGACTTGGGGTCAAAATCAACTACACATTCTTAAAGATAAAACTTGAATCTTTCCCAAACTGAAAGATTCATCGATTTTCGACCAAATTGAACCAAGTAACGATGGTTTGAAAAATCGAGTTTTTTCGCGATTTTTCGAGTGGTGCTTTCTTTTTGACGCCGAGTGTATATTATATTTAAAAAGACATCCATTTTCATAACCAAGAACGGTTTACTCCAGTCCTGCTACGTGTGGATGTGCAAGTTTTTTTTTGAGTTATCAGGAATTATACAATTTAGCGATCTGATTTTTACGTGTTTTTTTCTTTATTTTTTTTTTAGCTAACGGGAATTATACAATTTGGCGTTTACGAACTGATTTTTGCCAGTTTTTTCTAACCTAATTTTAAAGTCTAAAAAGTCCGATAGATTTCAACGATATTTTTAATTTGATATATAAAACTAACTTTTTAGTAAGAAAACTCTGCAAATTCTATTACAAAAACTGCCTTTCAAGGAACTAGTCTAGAAATTTTTAAAAACCTTCAGAATGAATTTTTTTACACCCTTTAAAAATAAATGTCACACCATGTGAGGAAACAAAGTAACAATACTCAAAATATGAATTTAAGAAAACGGAAATTGCATTCAACGATTAGAAAAATTGTAAAAAATAAACCTCTCGAGGAATTATCCTCAAAATTTACAAATTCCATCAGAATGAACGTATTTTTGACATCTGATAAAAACAAATGACATACCACAGCAGAAAACAAAATAGCAACACTCAAAACATGAATTTAGGAAAACGAAAATTACATTCAACGATTAGAAAAATTGTAAAAAATAAACCTCACAAGGAATTATCCTCAAAATTTACAAATTCCATCAGAATAAACGTATTTTTGACATCTTATAAAAACAAATGACACACCACAGCAGAAAACGCTATAGCAACAATCAAAACATGATTTTAGGAAAACGGAAATTGCATTCAACGATTAGAAAAATTGTAAAAAATAAACCTTTTAAGGAATTATCCTCAAAATTTACAAATTTCATCAGAATGAACGTATTTTTGACATCTTATAAAAAACAAATGACATTCCACAGCAGAAAACAAAATAGCAACACTCAAAACATGATTTTAGGAAAACGAAAATTGCATTCAACGATTAGAAAAATTGTAAAAAATAAACCGCTCAAGGAATTATCCTCAAAATTTACAAATTCTATCAGATTGAACGTTTTTTTGACATCTGATAAAAACAAATGACAAACCACAGCAGAAAACGAAATAGCAACACTCAAAACATGAATTTAGGAAAACGAAAATTGCATTCAACGATTAGAAAAATTGTAAAAAATAAATCGCTCAAGGAATTATCCTCAAAATTTACAAATTCCATCAGAATGAATGTATTTTTGACATGTTATAAAAACAAATGACATTCCGCAGCAGAAAACAAAATAGCAACACTCAAAATATGAATTTAGGAAAACGAAAATTACATTCAACGATTAGAAAAATTGTAAAAAATAAACCTCACAAGGAATTATCCTCAAAATTTACAAATTCCATCAGAATAAACGTATTTTTGACATCTTATAAAAACAAATGACACACCACAGCAGAAAACGCTATAGCAACAATCAAAACATGATTTTAGGAAAACGGAAATTGCATTCAACGATTAGAAAAATTGTAAAAAATAAACCTTTTAAGGAATTATCCTCAAAATTTACAAATTTCATCAGAATGAACGTATTTTTGACATCTTATAAAAAACAAATGACATTCCACAGCAGAAAACAAAATAGCAACACTCAAAACATGATTTTAGGAAAACGGAAATTGCATTCAACGATTAGAAAAATTGTAAAAAATAAACCTCACAAGGAATTATCCTCAAAATTTACAAATTCCATCAGAATAAACGTATTTTTGACATCTTATAAAAACAAATGACACACCACAGCAGAAAACGAAATAGCAACAATCAAAACATGATTTTAGGAAAACGGAAATTGCATTCAACGATTAGAAAAATTGTAAAAAATAAACCTTTTAAGGAATTATCCTCAAAATTTACAAATTTCATCAGAATGAACGTATTTTTGACATCTTATAAAAAACAAATGACATTCCACAGCAGAAAACAAAATAGCAACACTCAAAACATGATTTTAGGAAAACGAAAATTGCATTCAACGATTAGAAAAATTGTAAAAAATAAACCGCTCAAGGAATTATCCTCAAAATTTACAAATTCTATCAGATTGAACGTTTTTTTGACATCTGATAAAAACAAATGACAAACCACAGCAGAAAACGAAATAGCAACACTCAAAACATGAATTTAGGAAAACGAAAATTGCATTCAACGATTAGAAAAATTGTAAAAAATAAATCGCTCAAGGAATTATCCTCAAAATTTACAAATTCCATCAGAATGAATGTATTTTTGACATGTTATAAAAACAAATGACATTCCGCAGCAGAAAACAAAATAGCAACACTCAAAATATGAATTTAGGAAAACGAAAATTACATTCAACGATTAGAAAAATTGTAAAAAATAAACCTCACAAGGAATTATCCTCAAAATTTACAAATTCCATCAGAATAAACGTATTTTTGACATCTTATAAAAACAAATGACACACCACAGCAGAAAACGCTATAGCAACAATCAAAACATGATTTTAGGAAAACGGAAATTGCATTCAACGATTAGAAAAATTGTAAAAAATAAACCTTTTAAGGAATTATCCTCAAAATTTACAAATTTCATCAGAATGAACGTATTTTTGACATCTTATAAAAACAAATGACATTCCACAGCAGAAAACAAAATAGCAACACTCAAAACATGATTTTAGGAAAACGGAAATTGCATTCAACGATTAGAAAAATTGTAAAAAATAAACCTCACAAGGAATTATCCTCAAAATTTACAAATTCCATCAGAATAAACGTATTTTTGACATCTTATAAAAACAAATGACACACCACAGCAGAAAACGAAATAGCAACAATCAAAACATGATTTTAGGAAAACGGAAATTGCATTCAACGATTAGAAAAATTATAAAAAATAAACCTCTCAAGGAATTATCCTCAAAATTTACAAATTCCATCAGATTGAACGTTTTTTTGACATCTGATAAAAACAAATGACAAACCACAGCAGAAAACGAAATAGCAACACTCAAAACATGAATTTAGGAAAACGAAAATTGCATTCAACGATTAGAAAAATTGTAAAAAATAAACCTCTCAAGGAATTATCCTCAGAATTTTCAAATTCCATCAGAATGAACGTATTTTTGACATCTGATTAAAACAAATGACATTCCACAGCAGAAAACGAAATAGCAACACTCAAAACATGAATTTAGGAAAACGAAAATTGCATTCAACGATTAGAAAAATTGTAAAAAATAAACCTCTCAAGGAATTATCCTCAGAATTTTCAAATTCCATCAGAATGAACGTATTTTTGACATCTGATTAAAACAAATGACATACCACAGCAGAAAACGAAATAGCAACACTCAAAACATGAATTTAGGAAAACGAAAATTGCATTCAACGATTAGAAAAATTGTAAAAAATAAACCTCTCAAGGAATTATCCTCAAAATTCACAAATTCCATCAGAATGAACGTATTTTTGACATCTGATTAAAACAAATGACATTCCACAGCAGAAAACGAAATAGCAACACTCAAAACATGATTTTAGGAAAACGAAAATTGCATTCAACGATTAGAAAAATTGTAAAAAATAAACCTCTCAAGGAATTATCCTCAAAATTTACAAATTCCATCAGATTGAACGTTTTTTTGACATCTTATAAAAACAAATGACACACCACAGCAGAAAACGAAATAGCAACACTCAAAACATGATTTTAGGAAATGGAAAATTGCATTCAACGATTAGAAAAATTGTAAAAAATAAACCTCTCAAGGAATTATCCTCAGAATTTTCAAATTCCATCAGAATGAACGTATTTTTGACATCTGATAAAAACAAATGACACACCACAGCAGAAAACGAAATAGCAACACTCAAAACATGAATTTGGGAAAATGAAAATTACAACTTCATTATTAAACAGACTACAGTGGCAAAATTAAAAAAAAAAATCTACATTGTGCATTTTAATTTATAGTTGCTAATTTTTATTACTATTTAATATTTAGACGAATTCCAATCATTGGGTTATTTCCAACGATTAAAAATAACAATGAAAGAAGCACTTCAACATTCCCATCCATCAACACCTTTAAATATAAAGATCGATCTTGAAAAACGTTTATTTGAAGAAAAAAAAAACATTCCGCCGAAACAAGAATTTCTCACTGTCCGTCCGTTTGGAGGCGTGCGGCAAATAAATGTGGAAAAATAAAGAAGCGTTGAAATGAAAAAAACGAAAAAAAACAACGTCGATTGTAGTTTATTTGCTCAATACTTTTCTCGTCTTTTCTTTTACAGTCTGGTATACTGATGGACATGTATTTATAAACACATTTCAGACGGGCAGGTATAAAAAAGCGCAGACAAGGGTTTCGTGTTTATACAACTATTTGTATTATATCAAGGTGAACCATCTGTCGTCAGCGGTGAGGCTGGAAGGTTTTAGTGAGATACCGTCTCTTGAAGTTTATTGTCGTTTCTAATGGAGTTTTAAGTGGGTCTTATCGGAAATAATTTACGTTTTTTTTTTGGTGAGATTATATTATTATTGGATTCACGAGTGTGTTCATAATTTGTTATCGTCGTCATCCAATATAATCACTACTAATTTTGTTGGTGATATCTTAATTGAAGTATTACACAGATCAGGATTTTAGATATTGTTTCCCCATCAGAACACCTACAGACCGGTTTCGACCTTTCAGGTCTCATCAGTGTAGTTAGTACTACTAAAGATAGAAACGTCAAAGTGGCGGAATCTATTGCCTGAATGCTGTACTGGTCAGGATAATTGATTGGTATAGTCTCGCTGTTTTTACAAGCCAAGTGAGGTGATAAGTGAAGAATCGAAGGGACCGGCTGCATCTGCATTCTCTTATTATAAACGCTATAATCAATTATTTAAAAATCGTTTCTCAAACAACGGTTGAGGAAGTCATAATGCTTTGACTTTATCACTCGTTCGGTTGAAAATGAATTTAGGGGAGTGTAGTTTATAACCCTGACAAACCTTCTTATACAAAAACACTCGATGGCCTTAAATTAGTCACTGGGGTGTTCAGAACCGATCCTCTTTTGAGTTTTTGCAGAGGCTGATGCTATTTAGTCCAGTGCAGTCATTAGTCCTTTTCTGACTTGTTCATGCAAAGCTATCATTTCTGCGGAAGAAGTGGTGTGTACAGCTCCCGTGATGCCAATTTATCATGCCTCCAGTACGCGTGAGCTTCCAATGCAAAGAATTGTAGCAATATGACCACCATGAACGTGTTTTAGCTTGCAAAATATGGAGTTATCGAATATCGTCCACTCTTTTATGTAACATTTATCTAATGACTCATTTGTCTCGTGTTAAAAATACAAGCAACTGGCAGTGTTAAATTTAAGCACCAATTATCTACACAATTTCCGGTATTAACAGCTAGATACGAGACACTGGATACTAATTCCTGTCTCCGTTTTCCATTTGGCAGACGAAGGGACCGTCGTCGTCGTTTTTATTAGGGAACGAAACTAAAGAAGGACGGCAGAGGAAGGAGATGAAAGTTCTGTACATCAAACGGCTCGTCGTCATGCTCATTTCAGCAAGGCGAGGAAATAAGCCCCCAGCTTTTACGTCCCGGAATCGTTACAAATTGATTTTGTCGTAACGCACAGCATATGCTCCGCAATATTTTTTTATCAGCGTTGTTAGATCGCGGATGAAATAAAAACAGAAAGAAAGAATTTTTATTTTGCTCCCAATACAATTATTTCAACAAGTAAAGAACTATTTAGAGATAATTTGTGTGTTAAAAATATCAACACATTTAAGTTTTAGTTTAAGCCAGTTTTAATAAATAATTGGTTTTTTGTAGTCTTTCTAAGCAGTGGCGGCTCGTGGAACATGTTGATGATAGAGCCACTTATAAATATACCCCTTTCTTTTTTTTGAAGAAACAAAGAACGATTTACCTTCCCAGACCGAAGTAACTGGCGAAAAAGTGTTTTAAAAAATAATTAAAAGTTCAAGCACTGCCATGGCTCTTTAGCTCTATATAACGAGCCGCCCCTGCTTAATTTGATAAAACGATGATTTGCAAATCTAATTTATTTTTTGTAGAATTTAGTCGATACGTTTCATATTTTATTTTCTTTTTTCACTCGAGTATTACACAATACAAAAATTAAAATTTTCAAAAATTCACAACTCGCGAAATAATTGGTGGATTTTCAAAAACTCCATTGCATCTGATAAAACCATAATTTGTAAATCTAATTTAATTTTTGTAGAATTTAGTCGACACACTTTATATATTTCTTTTATTTTTTTGCTGGAGGATCACACAATTGTAAAACTAAATTTTTTAAAAATTCACAACTCTCGAAATAATCGGTGGATTTTCAAAAACTCCATTGCATCTGATAAAACCATAATTTGTAAATCTAATTTAATTTTTGTAGAATTTAGTCGACACGCTTTATATATTTCTTTTATTTTTTTGCTGGAGGATTACGCAATTGTAAAACTAAAATTTTTAAAAATTCACAACTTGCGAAATAATCGGTGGATTTTGAAAAACTCCATTGCATCTGATAAAACCATAATTTGTAAATCTAATTTAATTTTTTAGAATTTAGTCGACACGCTTTATATATTTCTTTTATTTTTTGCTGGAGAATTACACAATTGTAAATTTAAAATTTTTAAAAATTCACCACTCGCGAAATAATTGGTGAATTTTCAAAAATTCCATTGCATCTGATAAAACCATAATTTGTAAATCTAATTTAATTTTTGTAGAATTTAGTCGACACGCTTTATATATTTCTTTTATTTTTTTGCTGGAGAATTACACAATTGTAAAATTAAAATTTTCAAAAATTCACAACTCGCGAAATAATCGGTGGATTTTCAAAAACTCCATTGCATCTGATAAAACCATAATTTGTAAATCTAATTTAATTTTTGTAGAATTTAGTCGACACACTTTATATATTTCTTTTATTTTTCTGCTGGAGGATTACGCAATTGTAAAACTAAAATTTTTAAAAATTCACAACTTGCGAAATAATCGGTGGATTTTGAAAAACTCCATTGCATCTGATAAAACCATAATTTGTAAATCTAATTTAATTTTTTAGAATTTAGTCGACACGCTTTATATATTTCTTTTATTTTTTGCTGGAGAATTACACAATTGTAAAATTAAAATTTTTAAAAATTCACCACTCGCGAAATAATTGGTGGATTTTCAAAAATTCTATTTAGTTTGATAAAACGATGATTTGTAAATCTAATGTTGAATTTTGTAAACATGTTTTATATATATATTTTTTTTTCAATTTTTCACTCAAGTATTACACAATTCGAAAACTAAAATTTTCAAAAATTCGCAACTTTCGAAATCATCGGTGGATTTTGAAAAATTCGTTTTAGTTTGATAAAACGATGATTTGCAAATCTAATTTATTTTTTGTAGAATTTAATCGATACGTTTCATATTTTATTTTATTTTTTCACTCGAGTATTACACAATTCAAAAATTCACAACTCGCGAAATAATCGGTGAATTTTCAAAAATTCCATTGCATCTGATAAAACCATAATTTGTAAATCTAATTTAATTTTTGTAGAATTTAGTCGACACGCTTTATATATTTCTTTTATTTTTTTGCTGGAGAATTACACAATTCGAAAATTAAAATTTTTAAAAATTCACAACTCGCGAAATAATCCGTGGATTTTCAAAAATTCTATTTAGTTTGATAAAACGATGATTTGCAAATCTAATTTAATTTTTGTAGAATTTAGTCGATACGTTTCGTATTTTATTTTATTTTTTCACTGGAGTATTACACAATTCGAAAATTCACAACTCAAAAACTGTACTTAATTTCAGTGGCGGCTCAGTGATAAGCTTTTATAAGAATACATTTATGAGTAAAAGAAATATTTGTTTTTTTTTTATTACGAACTTTTATAAATTAGTTGTGCCTGTAAAACTGGATACTGTTCGCTTTTGTTTTATCGTTTGTTGTGCATCATGATCGCGTGGGTGGTGTCGACCTAATTACAACAGGTAAAAGTTTCTGCCATAAAATGTTCTAAACTATTATTTGGCGCTTTCGCTGATTACGCTCCACTTTATTATCCGAAGCGGGTTTAAGCACTTAATTAATTTCCTTTGTTTAATATCGTGGATAATTTATGGGACACGTTGCGAAACGACTTCGCGAACTTGATTCCGTAACACCTCCTCACGTTTACGAGAATTTGAATGACGGTGCTGGTATTTATGTTACATACAATGTGGAATAATTGTAGATAATTCGGTACTAATTTTAATCAACGAAATTAATCAATGAGCAGTTATTTTGCATCTATTTGAATCTGTTCCTGGTACTATAGCTGTCCATCCTTTGCTTGAGCCATTTTTTTTATTACTAATGTCTTCTCATAATTACTTGTTAGTTGTTCTTGAATAAAAAGAGTAGGAAGTATAAAATCAACAAAATTGTGTTTTTTTTTAAATTTTATTAAAATGCTTTAGCTGGATGATTTTGATGATCTAAATGTAAAAATGTAACGAATTGAGTTTACTTTTAAAAAGTATTTAAAAATGTTTATGTCAAACCACAGCCATAGTCCCCAAGATTTCCAAGTACTAAGTAAAAAATTGCTTTTTAATTTTTGATGATTAAAATATCAAAAATGTAACAAAAACGTAATATAAACACGTATGACAAAATCTTCATCTCAAATTGCGTAAATTGTTAAATCGCAAGTGTTCCATGTTCAAAGCCAATGAAATCGCATTTTTGTTTAGGAATTGCTTGTCGATGATTTAAAAACAGAAATGTAGCAAATTTAGTGTATTTAAAAAAAAGTATTCATAATTCATCAATGCGTAATAGAAAAATACCTTTTTTAACTTTTGTTTATTTAAATGCCAAAATGTATAAATTCGGCATATCGTCGGTGAAACGGCAATACCGCCTATCTCACATTTACAAAATTTGATAAAAATAAATTTAAATTTAAAATTCGATAATAGAAAATTTAATTTTGAAAATGTTGATTTTTTTTAATAGTTCTGGGAGTTCTGATTTGACTTATGGGTTGTACTCAAGGAGTTCTAATGGCAAATTACGATTAAATGACAGGAAATAGGTATTTCCAAAATTTAATTTTCCATTATCGAATTTTAAATTTATTTAGAAATGCCATAAATCGTGATTGTATCGAATTTGTTTATAAGAGAGAATTATTGTACTCAATGAGTAGAAATATAAAATTAACTCAGAACTCCTAGAACTCGTAATTATTTTTACTTTGTGACTTTTTTCAAAAAAATATTTTTGATAGTTCCGGATAGTTCTGATTGGTGTTTCCTGTAGTTCTTTGTGAGTTCTATCCAAAGTTGTTATGAAATATTTAGATTCGACCAATATTAAGTGAGTAATATGAATTTGAATATTTTGAATTTCCAACTTTGAAAATTTTTATCTCTGGAAATTCAACAGAACTCTTTTTTTTTAAGTATCAGGAACTATAGTACTAACCCAAATACATCTTAAAACTAGTTCAGAGCTATTCGATAACAATGTCAAGTTGGCACCCCATTTTTCAAAAAATTCCTGACTGCCCAATTTTACAGAACTCTTTTTTAAAAGTTGATAGTACTTCTAGATACATCAGAAGGAATTGAGAACTCTATTCAGAACCATCAGAACTCTTTATTGGGGTGCCAACTTGACACACTCAATTTTTTTTTCGTTGCGTAAATGTTGAACACGTTTTTGTATTTTAATGATTTAAACGCCAAAATATAGCGATTTTAGTAATTTTCAAAAAGTATTAATAAATTACAATGTCAAATCAACCCAAATTACCAAAAATCGCAAGTTGTCCGAGTCCAAAATCAACAATATCACGTTTTCGAATTTTTTGTCATTGCGTTTTAAAATTTTAATGATTTAAACGCCAAAATGTAGCAATCTTAGTAATTTTTTAGTATTAATGAAGCGTAATGTCTAATCGATGCAAATTACCAAAAAATCGCAAGTTTTCAAGTCCAAAATAATAAAAATGTTTAATTTTTAAAAAAATTCCACAAAACGTGATTTAAATTTTTGATGTTTAAGTGCAAAATATAGCAAACTTGATGTACTAAGCAAAGTATAAATCAACTATAATGCCAAATTAATGAAAGAGCAACAAAAATTGCAAGTTTTTTAAGCCTCGCGTTTTTGAGTTTAAAATAAAAAAATTGTTATGATTTTTTTTTTAAATTGTCAGACTATAAAACGAGTTTTTTTTAATTTTGATTATTTTCGTGTAAAAATGTTGCAAATGTGTATTTTTTAAAAGTATTATGAATATCAAATCAACACAAATTGCCAAAAATTGAAAATGTCCCAAGCGAAATCACGTTTTTTTTTTTTAATCGATTACCTGTTGAACGCAGATACAAATAACCAAAATTGCAATTTCTCAAGTCTAAAGTCTCTAAAATTGTGTCATTTCATTTTTCGTCATGATTTAAGATTTTTCTGGAATTTAACAAAATTAAGGCGAATGCATGATTTTAAGTTGAAAAAATGTTTGAGCGTAAATTCCGAAAAAAGTAGCAATAACGTATTTCCGGATTATTCACTTGTCTTACAACTATATATGTCTAGAAGATGCTGCCAAAGTTTGGACAAAATCCATTGAAGGGTTTTTCTGCAATTTACCAAAATCCTGGCGAATGCATGATTTTTAGTTGGAAAAATGTTTGAGCGTAAATTCCGAAAAAAATAGCAATAACTTATTTCCGGATTATTCACTTGTCTTACAACTATATATGTCTAGAAGATGCTGCCAAAGTTTGGACAAAATCCATTGTAGGGTTTTTCTGCAATTTACCAAAATCCAGGCGAATGCATGATTTTTAGTTGGGAAAATGTTTGAGCGTAAATTCCGAAAAAAATAGCAATAACTTATTTCCGGATTATTCACTTGTCTTACAACTATATATGTCTAGAAGATGCTGCCAAAGTTTGGACAAAATCCATTGAAGGGTTTTTCTGCAATTTACCAAAATCCTGGCGAATGCATGATTTTTAGTTGGAAAAATGTTTGAGCGTAAATTCCGAAAAAAATAGCAATAACTTATTTCCGGATTATTCACTTGTCTTACAACTATATATGTCTAGAAGATGCTGCCAAAGTTTGGACAAAATCCATTGTAGGGTTTTTCTGCAATTTACCAAAATCCAGGCGAATGCATGATTTTTAGTTGGGAAAATGTTTGAGCGTAAATTCCGAAAAAAATAGCAATAACTTATTTCCGGATTATTCACTTGTCTTACAACTATATATGTCTAGAAGATGCTGCCAAAGTTTGGACAAAATCCATTGAAGGGTTTTTCTGCAATTTACCATAATCCTGGCGAATGCATGATTTTTAGTTGGAAAAATGTTTGAGCGTAAATTCCGAAAAAAATAGCAATAACTTATTTCCGGATTATTCACTTGTCTTACAACTATATATGTCTAGAAGATGCTGCCAAAGTTTGGACAAAATCCATTGAAGGGTTTTTCTGCAATTTACCAAAATCCTGGCGAATGCATGATTTTTAGTTGGAAAAATGTTTGAGCGTAAATTCCGAAAAAAATAGCAATAACTTATTTCCGGATTATTCACTTGTCTTACAACTATATATGTCTAGAAGATGCTGCCAAAGTTTGGACAAAATCCATTGTAGGGTTTTTCTGCAATTTACCAAAATCCAGGCGAATGCATGATTTTTAGTTGGGAAAATGTTTGAGCGTAAATTCCGAAAAAAATAGCAATAACTTATTTCCGGATTATTCACTTGTCTTACAACTATATATGTCTAGAAGATGCTGCCAAAGTTTGGACAAAATCCATTGAAGGGTTTTTCTGCAATTTACCATAATCCTGGCGAATGCATGATTTTTACTTGGAAAAATGTTTGAGCGTAAATTCCGAAAAAACTAGCAACAACGTATTTCCGGATTATTCGCTTGTTTTACAACTATGTATATCTAGAAGATGCTGCCAAAGTTTGGACAAAATTCATCGAAGGGTTTTTCTGGAATTTAACAAAATCCAGGCGAATGCATGATTTTTTGTTGGAAAAATGTTTGAGCGTAAATTCCGAAAAAACTAGCAATAACGTATTTCCGGATTATTCACTTGTCTTACAACTATATATGTCTAGAAGATGCTGCCAAAATTTGGACAAAATCCATTGAAGGGTTTTTCTGCAATTTACCAAAATCCAGACGAATGCATGATTTTTAGTTGGAAAAATGTTTGAGCGTAAATAAAATTTTGTTCATGTAGTCTTTGATATTTTTCGCGCAATGGGGATGTTTCATGTGAGATATCTAAAATGTTTTTAATTGTACCGATAAGTACATTACCTAATACCGGAATCAGTCACATGAAACGTTATTAATCCAGCGACATTTTCCTTCAGAAGTCGGAATATGCATATATTCGGAAATATTAATAAATTTGAATGTACGCTCTGGTTTCTCCGCGTAATTTATTCTCAAAGCGTTTCTCTCTGCTCGGCGTTATGACGTCTCGGGAATATTTCCCTGATGTCTAAATAAAATTGAATAAAGCGAGCTATATTTTTGTTCGTTTAACAGCGAGTGACGAGGAGCAATGACCCAGAAAATGGTTTTCTAGAAAGCAGGTTGAACAAATGTATATACGTACTTGGACAGTCAATGTGATAATGTTGTCGATTTGATTATTACCCAAACTTTAGGTTTATTCCGGATACCAAATGTCTTTAGTTGAACTTTTTGGTTATTTTAATTATATACTCCAAATACGGTTGTTATTTTTTTTTAGTAACTCCAAATAAAGTTCAAATATCTACAATGGCTCACATTTTACCACATTTTTATTTCATTCTCATGTTTTGAATTAACTGAACTTTAGTTTCAATTTACGTAACTTTAAATTTTGTATTTTCCTAATTAGGTTTTAGAAGCCGTTAAACAAAGTCTAAAAACACTGAAATTTAATATAATTTATACCAAAATTTTGTTCGAAATATTTGAAGTTATTTCAAATTTATTTATACTTCACAAAAAGTGGGAATCATTCATAACTTACTGAAAGAACTACATTTTTTCTAATACAAGAGTAAATAGGGAATAAAATAAAATAATATTTTTACAACTTTAATCGATGATTTGAATAATGTTATAGCGTTTACTATTCGAATATGGATATTTAGTTAATTGCGAAATTTATAACGTGTGACTGGTTACGATTTTATTCATTGAGAAGTATCACTTCAGATCAAATTATCTGGTACACGAATATTTACAACGGTTCGCGAAACTGCTCCGAATTTATCTCCGTGAATCAACTTGGCATTTGGCGGACATCTGCTCGAATTGATCAGTTGCCAGATCTTGCGATTTTCGGATACCGCCAACGGTTCCTGCCAAACAACTTTTAAATCATCTTTCTAATTGCATGCAAATTTTATCGCTGAAATAAACTGAAGTTCGTGAGAGTTGGGGCGGTTCCAACGTAAATTCACATCATATGTTTGAGTTTGCTTTAAATGCAAACTGTTTGTTGTTTATATGCCTTTTCTTGTACACTAAAATCTATATATAAGATTATTGATTCAAATTGCAATTGTTGTTATATTTTTTGGCGGCTTTGAAAATGTTGGATTTTTTAATGAAACCAGCGGATCTTCAAGTGTGATTAATTCGAAATCTAGAGCAGAGATGTTGGTAGATTTTTACAGAATAACAAAGCACAATCTGTTTAGAGTGAATTTGAAAGTTTAAAGTTTCTTACAATTGTTTTTAAATTTTTTTGGCGGCTTGAAAAATGTTGGATTTTTTAATGAAACCAGCGGATCTTCAAGTGTGATTATTTCAAAATCTAGAGCAGAGATGTTGGTACATTTTTGCAGAATAACAAAGCACAATCTGTTTTGAGTGAATTTGAAAATTTAAAGTTTATTGCAATTGTTTTTATATTTTTTTTCCGGCTTGAAAAATGTTGGATTTTTTTAATTAAACCAGCGAATCTTCAAGTGTGATTAATTCGAAATCTAGAGCAGAGATGTTGGTAGATTTTTACAGAATAACAAAGCGCAATCTGTTTTGAGTGAATTTGAAAATTTAAAGTGTATTGCAATTGTTTTTGAATTTTTTTGGCGGCTTGGAAATGTTGGATTTTTTTAATGAAACCAGCGGATCTTCAAGTGTGATTAATTCGAAATCTAGAGCAGAGATGTTGGTAGATTTTTACAGAATAACAAAGCACAATTTGTTTTGAGTGAATTTGAAAGTTTAAAGTTTATTGCAATTGTTTTAAATTTTTTTTGCGGCATGGAAAATGTTGGATTTTTTTAATGAAACCAGCGAATCTTTAAGTGTGATTAATTCGAAATCTAGAGCAGAGATGTTGGAAGATTTTTACAGAATAACAAAGCACAATCTGTTTTGAGTGAATTTGAAAATTTAAAGTTTATTGCAATTGTTTTTATATTTTTTTTCCGGCTTGAAAAATGTTGGATTTTTTTAATTAAACCAGCGAATCTTCAAGTGTGATTAATTCGAAATCTAGAGCAGAGATGTTGGTAGATTTTTACAGAATAACAAAGCGCAATCTGTTTTGAGTGAATTTGAAAATTTAAAGTGTATTGCAATTGTTTTTGAATTTTTTTGGCGGCTTGGAAATGTTGGATTTTTTTAATGAAACCAGCGGATCTTCAAGTGTGATTAATTCGAAATCTAGAGCAGAGATGTTGGTAGATTTTTTACAGAATAACAAAGCACAATGTGTTTTGAGTGAATTTGAAAATTTAAAGTTTATTGCAATTGTTTTTATATTTTTTTTCCGGCTTGAAAAATGTTGGATTTTTTTAATGAAACCAGCGGATCTTCAAGTGTGATTAATTCGAAATCTAGAGCAGAGATGTTGGTAAATTTTTGCAGAATAACAAAGCACAATCTGTTTTGAGTGAATTTGAAAATTTAAAGTTTATTGCAATTGTTTTTAAATTTTTTGGCGGCTTGGAAATTGTTGGATTTTTTTTAATGAAACCAGCGGATCTTCAAGTGTGATTTATTCGAAATCTAGAGCAGAGATGTTGCTAGATTTTTACAGAATAACAAAGCACAATCTGTTTTGAGTCAATTTAAAAATTTAAAGTTTATTGCAATTGTTTTTATATTTTTTTTCCGGCTTGAAAAATGTTGGATTTTTTTAATGAAACCAGCGGATCTTCAAGTGTGATTAATTCGAAATCTAGAGCAGAGATGTTGGTAAATTTTTACAGAATAACAAAGCACAATCTGTTTTGAGTGAATTTGAAAATTTAAAGTTTATTGCAATTGTTTTTATATTTTTTTTCCGGCTTGAAAAATGTTGGATTTTTTTAATGAAACCAGCGGATCTTCAAGTGTGATTAATTCGAAATCTAGAGCAGAGATGTTGGAAGATTTTTACAGAATAACAAAGCACAATCTGTTTTGAGTGAATTTGAAAATTTAAAGTTTATTGCAATTGTTTTTATATTTTTTTTCCGGCTTGAAAAATGTTGGATTTTTTTAATGAAACCAGCGGATCTTCAAGTGTGATTAATTCGAAATCTAGAGAAGAGATGTTGGTAGATTTTTACAGAATAACAAAGCACAATTTGTTTTGAGTGAATTTGAAAGTTTAAAGTTTATTGCAATTGTTTTTAAATTTTTTTGGCGGCTTGGAAAATGTTGGATTTTTTTTAATGAAACCAGCGGATCTTCAAGTGTGATTAATTCGAAATCTAGAGCAGAGATGTTGGTAGATTTTTACAGAATAACAAAGCACAATCTGTTTTGAGTGAATTTGAAAATTTAAAGTTTATTGCAATTGTTTTTATATTTTTTTGGCGGCTTGGAAAATGTTGGATTTTTTTGAATGAAAACAGCGGATCTTCAAGTGTGATTAGTTCGAAATTTAGAGCAGAGATTTTGGCAGATTTTTACAGAATAACAAAGCACAATCTGTTTTGCGTGAATTTGACAGTTTAAAGTTTGTAGCAATTGTTTTTATACTTTTTAGGCGACGTGGAAAACGTTGGACCATAAGCCTACCAGTTTAAATATAAATTTCAAAACATAATTGCAAATCAACGTCAGGTAGAAAACAATCTATAATACCAAACGTTTTTGGTACACAATTACAAATTACGCTGGAAGCAAAGATATTCTTTTCGATGTTCCTAACAATACACAATAGCTATTATAGAGCACCAAGAGCCTCCGGCTGTCTTAACGTTTCCAACTTCGCCGGCGAATGTAATTCAATTCCGAGATCGTACACATTATTCCAACTTAACCTATACTTAACAAGAGTCATTCAAATCGACTTCTTCGTAAGTAAGTTATATGCAAATTCAATGTTACGCCAACGGCGAGTTTATTAATACCCGGCTATAAATTACTCTCTGGAGGATATTTATAAATTTCGAAACGTTAATGTGGTGCAGATCGTATCGTTAGTTTTAATTAAACGCTGGAAATTTTTTGTTTGTGTCCATGTCGCTGGATGGAATAATTCTCGTTTTAATAAATAATTTAACCCAATTTCCCCTCAGGTTCGGGTTTTCCCTGCGAGGACTCATTAACCGTTTTGCGAACTGTGTAATGGTCCATTAACGTTCCCACTTTATAATCGTTAAGGAAACTTGCGCGCCGCGAGGAAATTGTCCGCACATACAAGTAAATATTGTCGGTGAAAATTATACGCTAAAGGGAAGTGCACTTACGCGTATATAAATAAGCGTCTGTATGATTTTGCACAGATCGTAATAATCATTAGGGATGTATAAGGTTGATCCGCAAGTCCGTAGCGTTTTTAGTTTTCTACGCAAGAGAGCTTTGGAAACAAATTTGTCTCACAAACATCAAGAAGCTATGGTATTGTTTTATTGAATACTTTTTAGATTTTGTTCTAAATTTTTATTGGGCGACCTTGTACCATCATCATCCTCAAGAACAGAAAGGAATGAGCGTAACGGATAAGCATCTCTAATCTGTACACAAACTGTTGTGCATTTGCTGACAACAGAAATGCGTCATCTACTAGAAGTTGCTTCAGAGAAATGTAAACTTTGATTACCAACAATTTTAGAAAAACGACCGAGAAGTTCACACCCAGTAATTTTGCACCAAGTTAACGATCGTTTCAAGAGCTCAGTTAAGATATTATTCTCCTGATCTTCATCATTTCCCCTTCACTAATTATTGGTAATCTGAACACCATCTACAACATTAATACAATAGACACGAGCACAAAAGTGTAGTTGCTGTCATTCCGACTCATCCGACGGCTTGCAAACTCGACAGGGGAGGATTTAGGGGATGTCCCGTCCTAACGAACGCATCGGAGCGTAATCGCACTTTGGATGTCGTCCGCAGGCGAAACAATGAAATGAAACGGAACGAAATTTCACGGTCGTTCCTAGAGAATTACATGGAATGAAGAAGAGAGGCTTATGTCAGTAACATTACGTTAAATTAACTTTCGCCTCGTCGTCGTTACGCCCGCTGAACGCATATTACGTGTGGACGATATTTAATTCATTCACGTGAAGATTTTATATAGTCCGTTCCATGGAGCGTTGCACGCGTTTAAAATATTCAAATAAGGTATTCAATTGACTCCAGCTATCAAAATCAGATTAGAAATGATCATTCTTCAATATTTTGGAAGAAACTTTAAAAAATCTTCAATAGAAACAAAATGGCGTCGGTCGAAAGTTACAACTCTCAATAGCTAATTGCACAAAATTTGTTTCCATTACCCTAAAAAAAAGTATCTGCCATTGCAGTTTGCTCTAGATGTTAAAATCGCGTTAGCAATGATCGGTCTTCAATATTTTGAAAGAATTATTTATAAATCTATAGTGGAAACAAAATGCCATCGGTCGATAGGTTTTCGTCAAAAATTTTGAATCGCCAATTTTAATTAAATCCGACTAATTGACACACGGAGAACACAGATTTGAAATCCGCGTTCAAATTGGATTCTTCATTCAGCCGCTACGGTCGTTCAAAGTCTGAAAAAATCGATTTTTCCAAACTTTTTCATAAAGTTCACGGTGAATTGCTAACTTTTTGCATTTTTTCTGGATGAAATTTTTTAACGTCAATCGATTTATCTCGTTCTTCTGATGAAGAAAATGGTATTACATAAGGGTCTTCGATGATTATTAAGAAAGTTGATTTTTTCGATTTTTTCCATTTTCGAGTTTTCTTTGCTGACGTGTCACGGGCTTAAAATTGACATTTGTTTCTGCGAAAGTACATTTTATGATTCGTCTTAATGAGATCTTTCGAATGACGTATAGAAACCCCGAATCGAATCAGTGGTTTCTTCTGGAAATAATTTCAAATGCATTTTTTGGGAAAAAGTAAGAAGGGGGGACCCTTGGATGATTTTTCAGGTTTTCGTCAAAAATTTTGAATCGCCAATTTTAATTAAATTCGACTAATTTGCACACGAGAAACACAGATTTGAAATCCGCGTTCAAATTGGATTCTTCGTTCAGCCGCTACGGCCGTTCAAAGTCTGAAAAAATCGACTTTTTCAAAATTTTCCATAAAGTTCATCGTGACCTGCTAACTTTTTTGCATTTTTTTCTAGATGAATTTTTTTAACGCCAATCGATTTATCTCGTTTTTCTGATGAAGAAAATTATATAACATAAAGGTCTATGATGATTATTAAGAAAGTTGATTTTATCGATTTTTTCCATTTTCAAGTTTTCTTTGCTGACATGTCACGGGCTTCAAATTGACATTTGTTTTTGCGAAAGTAAATTTTCTGATGTGTCTTAATGAGATCTTTCGAATGACGTATAGAAACCCCGAATCGAATCAGTGGTTGCTTCAGGAAATAATTTCAAATGCATTTTTCGGGAAAAAGTAAGAAGGGAGACCCTTGGATGATTTTTCAGGTTTTCGTCAAAAATTTTAAATCGCCAATTTTAATTGAATTCGACTAATTGACACACGGAGAACACAGATTTGAAATCCGCGTTCAAATTGGATTCTTCGTTCAACCGCTACGGCCGTTCAAAGTCTGAAAAAATCGATTTTTTCAAAATTTTCCATAAAGTTCATCGTGACTTGCTAACTTTTTTGCATTTATTTCTAGATAAATTTTTTTAACGCCAATCGATTTATCTCGTTTTTCTGATGAAGAAAATGGCATTACATAAAGGTCTACGATGATTATTAAGAAAGTTGATTTTTTCGATTTTTTCCATTTTCGAGTTTTCTTTGCTGACGTGTCACTGGCTTCAAATTGACATTTATTTTTGCGAAAGTACATTTCCTGATGCGTCTTAATGAGATCTTTGGAATGACGTATAGAAAACCCGAATCGAACCAGTGGTTTCTTCAGGAAATCATTTCAAATGCATTTTCCCTTGGATAATTTTTCAGGTTTTCGTCAAAAATTTTAAATCGCCAATTTTAATTAAATTCAACTAATTGACACACGAGGAACACAGATTTGCAATCCGCGTTAAAATTGGATTCTTCGTTTAGCCGCTACGGCCGTTCAAAGTCTGAAAAAATCGACTTTTTCAAAATTTTCCATAAAGTTCATGGTGACCTGCTAACTTTTTTGCATTTATTTCTAGATAATTTTTTTTAACGCCAATCGATTTATCTCGTTTTTCTGATGAAGAAAATGGCATTACATAAAGGTCTACGATGATTATTGAGAAAGTTGATTTTTTCGATTTTTTCCATTTTCGAGTTATCTTTGCTGACGTGTCACGGGCTTCAAACTGACATTTGTTTTTGCGAAAGTACATTTTCTGATGCGTCTTGATGAGATCTTTCGAATGACGTATAGAAACCCCGAATCGAATCAGTGGTTTCTTCAGGAAATAATTTCAAATGCATTTTTTGGGAAAAAGTAAGAAGGGGGGACCCTTGGATGATTTTTCAAGTTTTCGTCAAAAATTTTAAATCGCCAATTTTAACTAAATCCGACCAATTGACACACGAGGAACACAGATTTGCAATCCGCGTTAAAATTGGATTCTTCGTTCAGCCGCTACGGCCGTTCAAAGTCTGAAAAAATCGACTTTTTCAAAATTTTCCATAAAGTTCATGGTGACCTGCTAACTTTTTTGCATTTATTTCTAGATAATTTTTTTTAACGCCAATCGATTTATCTCGTTTTTCTGATGAAGAAAATGGCATTACATAAAGGTCTACGATGATTATTAAGAAAGTTGATTTTTTCCATTTTCGAGATTTCTTTGCGAACGTGTCACGGGCTTCAAATTGACATTTCTTTTTGCGAAAGTACATTTTCTGATGCTTCTTAATGAGATCTTTCGAATGACGTATAGAAAACCCGAATCGAACCAGTGGTTTTTTCAGGAAATAATTTCAAATGCATTTTTCGGGAAAAAGTAAGAATTTGGATGATTTTTCAGGTTTTCGTCAAAAAATTTAAATCGCCAATTTTAACTAAATCTGACCAATTGACACACGAGGAACACAGATTTGAAATCCGCGTTCCAATTGGATTCTTCGTTAAGCCGCAACGGCCGTTCAAAGTCTGAAAAAATCGATTTTTTTCAAAATTTTCCATAAATTTCATGGTGACCTGCTAACTTTTTTGCATTTTCTTCTAGATGAAAATTTTTAACGCCAATCGATTTATCTCGTTCTTCTGACGAAAAAGAAGGTACTACATAAAGGTCTACGATGATTATTAAGAAAGTTGATTTTTTCGATTTTTTGCATTTTCGAGTTTTTTTTGCTGACGAGTCACGGGCTTCAAATTGACACTCGTTCCTGCGAAAGTACATTTTCTGAAAGGTCTTGAAGGGCTCTTTACGGTGATGTATAGAAACCCCGAATCGAACCAGTGGTTTCTTCAGGAAATCATTTCAAATGCATTTTTTGGGAAATAGTAAGAAGTTTTTTAACGCCAATCGATTATTTCGTTCTTTTGATAAAGAAAATGGTTGTACAATAAACCACCACCCGTTTTTGAAGAAAGAAAGAACGATTTATTATCTTTCTGGACTAAAGTAACTGGCGAAAAAGTGTTTTAAGAATTAATTAAACATTCTTACTTAGCTTGAAACTACAGGTAGTGCCATGGCTCCTTGGCTCTACATAACGAGCCGCGTTGATTGCAGATGGTCCTAGCTGTAACGAGTTGTTTTAGAAATAAACAGGCTTGAATATTCTGGAAGAAAAGTGAAAAAATCTACGGTAAAAACAAAATGACGTTGAACGAAAATCAAAATTCCGAATTGAAAATTGCAGAAAATTAGTTTCCACGCTGATAAAAAGTGTGTCTATCATTGCTACTGACACGGGCTGTCAAAATTGCTTCAACAGTAACAAATCTTCAATATTGCCAAAGAATTATTTTTAAAATTTTGGTGGAAACACAAAAAAAAATTCAAAATTTTGAATTGAAAATTATACAAAATTAATTTCCAGCCGATCAATATTCTACCTGTTGTTGCAACTGGTCCTACCTGTCAAAATTGCTTAGAAGTAAATAGGCTTGAATATTCCGGAAGAATAGTTGGAGGATCTGCGTTGAATACAAAATAGCGTCGATCGAAATTAAAAATTCCTAATTAAAGTTTTGCACAAAATTGATTCCCAAGCGAATAAAATGTCTGTCTGTTATCGCAACTGGCCCTGGCCGTCAAAAAAGCTTCAGGAAAAACAAGTCTTCAATAATGCTAAAGAACTATTAATAAAAATAAATGGCTGAAAGACCGCGGGTCGATAGCCGTTTAGCAGAAATAATTTTGTAAATTTTAAATGTATTATATTTGTTCAATATTGTACTGTCTGCAAATAAAGATATTGTATATATAAAAATAAATGCTGGAAACAAATTGGCGTTGGTCGTCGAAATTAAAAATTTTGAATTAAAAATTGCACAAAATAAATGGTCTTACCTTGCGACTAGCTCTAGATATCAAAATCAGATTAGAGATGATCACTCTTCAATGTTTTGGAAGAATCTTTTAAAAATCTTCAATAGAAACAAAGCGGCGTCGGTCGAAAGTTAAAATTCTTGCACAAAATTTGTTCCATTTCGTTAAAAAAAAATCTATCCGTCATGCTCCAGCTGTCAAAATCACATTAGCAATGATCGGTCTTCAATTTTTTGAAATAATTGTTCATAAAGATACAGTGGAAGCAAAATGCAATCGATCGAAAGTCAAAATTTTGAATCGAAAATTGCACAAAATTCTTAGTTTCCAGCCGATCAAAATTAAATCTGCCATTGCAGCTGTTAAAATTGCTTTAGAAATAAATAGGCTTTAATATCCCCGAATAATAGTTATAGGGTGAATACAGAATGGCGCCGATCGAAACTCAAAATTTCTATTTAAAATTTCCACAATTTTTTTTTTATATATAAAGTGTTTCTGTTATTGTAACTGTCAAAATCGCTTCAGCAATAACAAGTCGTTAATATTGTTAAAGAATTATTTAAACAAAATTTGGTGGAAACAAATTGGCGTCAGCCAAAACTGAAAATTTTGAATGTTTAATGTTGGCGGCGTTTACTTAAAATTTTGAGATTCAATAAAACGAAATTTCCAATTTATTTAAAATTTTGAATTGAAAACTAACTAACTAATTAAACTTACACCCAATAGATGGTAATAATATGAAAAAACACAAAACAAAACTGGTATTGTTTTTGACACTCTTTGTATAAATCCGTGATTTATGAGGAAATATTATCCCCATTCATCAGACCTATGCATGTGTGTCCGGAATGAAAGAGATGCATGACCGCGCCGCACAATCGCGTTCCTTTTTTTTGCTCTCCCATTTACATTTTGGCTGCGTTCCCGTTTAATTTGTAGAGATGACAAACCCATTAAATCGCATCCGGTCGTGATTATTAAAATTTCAGCAGCGTCAACCTGCAAAAAAAAACAAGAGAGAAGAATTAACGCGTGAATATCCGGTCGTAGTATTGTAAATTGGAGCATGCAAATCTTCTCATCACCTGACGACAATCAATTCGTCATTGTTGAATGGGAGCTCGTGCTAATTGTGTTTCTCTTATTGTTACAGGTATGTGGACGGGAGGATGCCGTGGGAAATTGTTAAGTTACCATTTGTGAGGAGAAGAATGGTTTTGTGATTGTAAAGGTAAATTGCGTGGTTAGTGAGGATTTTGGTTTGAAATTAGTTTCGTTTCAGTTATATTTGGTATAGAGTTTAATTTAGTTGATGCAATTGATTATTATTAAAAATATCGTCTATTGAACAAATGGATTTTCGCTTAAATCAATTTCAATTGTATGCAAATTCAAGTTAAATATGGATTTTATTCAGTAGAATTACCCATGGTAAGCATTAGTGATTGCAAATTTAAAAAAACAAACTTGAATTCATTAATCCGGAGACCAATTTTGGTAATTAAAACTCCAGAAGATGGCCAATCTCATGGTTTAGAAAACAATGTTGAGAATCATTTTCGTAACGTTAAGGGAAAATGGTAAAAACTACATGTTTTTGTTAAAAAAAAAACGTGTGTGATACCAAGAAAGTGTATTTTATTGAAAAGTTCCTGCATCAAAAAATGTATTACAAAGTAATGGCCTCCACCATCAACCATACATGTTTTTGAAGTTGACGTTTAAATCCGTAAAATCACCATATTGTCAGTAAAGCGCATGAACGCATCAGTCATTTTGGATAATTAAAACGCGTTAATTGTTAACTTTTTTAGCTCTAGATGGCGGTAAAACGTTTAGTCGAACAATATACAGGGTGTCTCGTTTCGAGTATGCCAAACGATAACAGGAAGTAGATCATGTTGTTCTGTACAGAAAAGTTCAGATAAACATATATCCGATTTCTAACCATAATCGAGATAAATAATCTACAAATTTTCAGTAAATTTATTTAATTCTTCTTCAAAATAACGTTGAAGCTATTTTAGATGATTTTCCAGTCACTTCCACAACGGATGTGGTTCCAACACGATGGAGCACCGTCCCACTATGCAGGAAATTAACTAAAAACATGAAATTTTCTGATTGGACGATTTGAATTCATCATTGCATTCATATTATTAAAAATGTTGCTTGTCACTGCCCAGAAAATAGTAAAGATGACAGAAATTTAACTTGATGTAACTGACAGCAATTGACGGGTTGCTCTGTTATTTTTATTTTATTCTGTTCAGAATATCATTTTTTACTTTCCGTTTTCATTTGGCACACTCGTAACGAGACACCCTGTATAGTAAGTGTGGAATTCCCACAACGATTGTAATTGTAGTCAAACAAATCTTCCAGCACAACTTTTTGTGTTGGTACGATTCTAACATATTATTCAAGATTGTTCTGTCAAAATTTCAAACATCTATAGAAATAAATGTTGAATTTTGAACGCAATTTTTTGCAAAAAGTTGATTTTAGTCTTCAACATTGGTTTTCTAGCGTGGCCATTTTTGTAAGATAATTTCCTTTGGATAATAAAGGCATGATATTTAAGATTCAGCTGTCAACATTTCAAACATCTGTCCAAATTAAAGTAGGATCCTCCAAAACAATTTTTGAAAAAAGTTCATTTTGGTCATCAAAATTGGTCGTTGTTCAGCATTTTTAGTAATTAAAAAAAAATAGAATTTTTATAATCTTGGGTAATTACGTTATTCTTGATTGATCTGTCAAAATGTCAAGCTCCAATCAAGGTAAATGTCAAATTCCCAGAAAAGTTTCTTGAAACAATTTATTTTTAGTCATCAAAATTGGTTTTCTTGTACTTCCATTTGTAAGAAGGTGAAAGTTCGGATGGGTTTTAGGCAATTGTAAAGGCATATTATTTACAATCAATCTGTCAAAATTTCAAGCATCTGTCATAATAAATGTGAAATTCTCAGAGCAACTTTTGAAGAAAAATAATTTTTAATCATCAAAAACTTATCGCCCAACTATTTCTGTTAGTGCGAAGTTCACATAATCTTCTTTTTGCAATTGTGAAGACTTGTCGTTAAAGATTAATATGTCAAAATTTGAAGCGTCTCTCGAAATAAATAAATGTGGAATTCAGAAGCAAATTCTGCAAAAAGTTAATTATAATCATTTAAAGTCTTTAACCGTCATTTGTTTTAAAGAAACGTTGGTAAAATTTTTTTAGACATGCTATTATTGATTCTGTCAAAATTTTAA
Source organism: Ocypus olens (assembly GCA_910593695.2). Classification (NCBI taxonomy): domain Eukaryota; kingdom Metazoa; phylum Arthropoda; class Insecta; order Coleoptera; family Staphylinidae; genus Ocypus; species Ocypus olens. The sequence continues at coordinate 1,232,670 of OU343049.1, forward strand.
GCATCTATCAAGGTAAATGTCAAATTTGCAGAGAAGTTTCTTGATAAAATTCATTTTTAGTCATCAATTTTGGTCTTCAAGTGCAGCCATTTTTAAGAAGGTAAAAGTACGGAGCGATTTCTTTTAGGCAAAGACAGAATATTTAAGATCAATCTGTCAAATTTTCAAGCATCTATCAAGGTAAATGTCAAATTCGCAGAGAAGTTGTTTGAAAAAATTCATTTTTGGTCATCAAAATTGGTCGTCAAGTGCAGCCATTTTTAAGAAGGTGAAAGTTCGGATCGATTTCTTTTAGGCAATTGTAAAGACAGATTATTTAAGATCAATCTGTCAAATTTTCAAGCATCTATCAAGGTGAATGTCAAATTCGCGGAGAAGTTATTTGAAAAAATTCATTTTTGGTCATCAAAATTGGTCTTCAATTGCAGCCATTTTTAAGAAGGTGAAAGTTCGGAGCGATTTCTTTTAGGTAATTGCAAAGACAGAATATTTAAGATCAATCTGTCGAATTTTCAAGCATCTATCAAGGTAAATGTCAAATTCGCGGAGAAGTTGTTTGAAAAAATTCATTTTTGGTCATCAAAATTGGTCGTCAAGTGCAGCCATTTTTAAGAAGGTGAAAGTTCGAATCGATTTCTTTTAGGCAATTGTAAAGATAGATTATTTAAGCTCAATCTGTCAAATTTTCAAGCATCTATCAAGGTAAATGTCAAATTCGTAGAGAAGTTGTTTGAAAAAATTCATTTTTGGTCATCGAAATTGGTCTTCAAGTGCAGCCATTTTTAAGAAGGTGAGAGTTCGGATCGATTTCTTTTAGGCAATTGTAAAGACAGAATATTTAAGATCAATCTGTCAAATTTTCAAGTATCTGTCGCAATAAATGTCACATTTGCAAAGAAGTTTCTTGAAAAAATTCATTTTTGGTCATCAAAATTGGTCGTCAAGTGCAGCCATTTTTAAGAAGGTGAAAGTTCGGAGCGATTTCTTTTAGGCAATTGTAAAGACAGATTATTTAAGCTCAATCTGTCAAATTTTCAAGCATCTATCAAGATGAATGTCAAATTCGCAGAGAAGTTGTTTGAAAAAATTCATTTTTGGTCATCAAAATTAGTCGTCAAGTGCAGCCATTTTTAAGAAGGTGAAAGTTCGGATCGATTTCTTTTAGGCAATTGTAAAGACAGATTATTTAAGATCAATCTGTCAAATTTTCAAGCATCTATCAAGGTAAATGTCAATTTTGCAGAGAAGTTGTTTGAAAAAATTCATTTTTGGTCATCAAAATTGGTCGTCAAGTGCAGCCATTTTTAAGAAGGTGAAAGTTCGAAGCGATTTTTTTAGGCAATTGCAAAGATATAATATTTAAGATCAATCTGTCAAATTTTCAAGTATCTGTCGCAATAAATGTCACATTTGCAGAGAAGTTTCTTGAAAAAATTCATTTTTGGTCATCGAAATTGGTCTTCAAGTGCAGCCATTTTTAAGAAGGTGAAAGTTCGGAGCGATTTCTTCTAGGCAATTGCAAATACAGAATATTTAAGATCAATCTGTCAAATTTTCAAGCATCTATCAAGGTAAATGTCAATTTTGCAGAGAAGTTGTTTGAAAAAATTCATTTTTGGTCATCGAAATTGGTCTTCAAGTGCAGCCATTTTTAAGAAGGTGAAAGTTCGGATCGATTTCTTTTAGGCAATTGTAAAGACAGATTATTTAAGATCAATCTGTCAAATTTTCAAGCATCTATCAAGGTAAATGTCAATTTTGCAGAGAAGTTGTTTGAAAAAATTCATTTTTGGTCATCAAAATTGGTCGTCAAGTGCAGCCATTTTCAAGAAGGTGAAAGTTCGGAGCGATTTCTTTTAGGCAATTGCAAAGACAGAATATTTAAGGTCAATCTGTCAAATTCTCAAGCATCTATCAAGGTAAATGTCAAATTCGCGGAGAAGTTGTTTGAAAAAATTCATTTTTGGTCATCAAAATTGGTCGTCAAGTGCAGCCATTTTTAAGAAGGTGAAAGTTCGGAGCGATTTCTTTTAGGCAATTGCAAAGACAGAATATTTAAGATCAATCTGTCAAATTTTCAAGCATCTATCAAGGTAAATGTTAAATTCGCGGAGAAGTTGTTTGAAAAAAATCATTTTTGGTCATCAAAATTGGTCGTCAAGTGCAGCCATTTTTAAGAAGATGAAAGTTCGGAGCGATTTCTTTTAGGCAATTGTAAAGACAGATTATTTAAGATCAATCTGTCAAATTTTCAAGTATCGATCAAGGTAAAGGTCAAATTCGCAGAGAAATTGTTTGAAAAAATTAATTTTTGGTCATCGAAATTGGTCTTCAATTGCAGCCATTATTTATTATCGTAATGCGGCATTTCCTTTATATGAAAGATGAAAAGAATTTTATTGGAAAATGAAAAGACCATATTTTCTTAACTTAAACTTAAAACCTTATAAAACGAAAATATTGACCACCGACATCTGGGTGTTGACACATCCAAAGATCGATACTTCGCCCTCCTTTCTTCCTTCCACTCAATTGTACAAAGTTTACAGCGTCCGATTAAACCCGGAACTTACCGAACACACACGCGCTGAAGCGATCGATTTTCCCCACACCCTCAGAAAACCTTAAATGAAAAATTTAATTAAACCAATCAACTGGACGAACGGCTCTCATCAACTCAAATATACACGATAAGTGCACGTATAAACCTTATTTAGTATTCCACGACGGCATTCCTTATCGTCCCGAAGACAATCGAACGTATCAATCTCTTGCATACTCATTCTATTATACTTAAAGCACACTCATTGCAGACACCGAAGCCTTCATAAAGCTATCTCTTATCTGCGATCGGGTACATTGGAAATAATACCCATTCCTCCGGCACAAAACGAAGACCAGAAAGCGTATTGTCCGGCGAAGCGAGGAGACCCCACGCTCGGGTAAACACAATTTTCAATTTGGACCGAGACACGACCCCGCATAAATTTAATTGCGAACTGGTGAATTAATAACAATCGGGGAGATGTGATTAATTAGCTGTGGACACCACGGTTAAGCCTCTTTAAAATTTATTAAACTACGATCATTAATAGTTATTTATTATACGAATGTGGAATGTACGTAATTAGTCCCGCAAGAAAAAGGGACTAATGAGTAATTCCACATGAGTATAATATAATATTTTATTCAAAATCGTTTGTAATTGCATTAAATATTGAAATAATGTTTATAAAATTTTGACAAGAAATTTTGACGTACGTGGTGTCAGTGGCGGCTCGTGAACTTTTTGAGTGGTGGAGCCACTTATGATACAATATATATTTATAAATTCAAAGTATAATTGAAAAACAGTGTGTCCTACATTTGTTAAGAAAACTAAACTATTTATATTTTTATATTATTTTACATTTACATTACAAAAAAAATGGTGATGTGGCCATCACGTTACTTTCTCCGATTTTGTTGGTATAATAGTTATTTATATTTTTACTTCCAGTGTAAATGATATTTTAAATATACAATTGCGGACACAAAAGCTGACATCTCTTTTTGTCTAGTGTGAATGTCATGGACGTTTAATGAATGGCCAATTTTCACGAATACAATTTAGAGGAAAGTCGCTCACTAGATTACAATGGTGTCTTACTTTATTTGGTCCGCAATTGTATATCAAATGTTTTGCAGGATCAGATGATACCGACGCTTTAAACGTCAAAGTTATGAAAGATGAAAATGACAGTCTTTCAAATTTTTATAATCTCTACCGTCAATTTATTCAAAAACTAACGAGATTGCGAAAAAATTCCAAGTGCCAAATTTAATGCAATTTAAAAGTTGGTTCGATTTTCGCAAAATCAATGTTAAAAGTCAAAACTTCACGTTTTCAAAGTTCAAAGATTTTAAATTGCGATTTTGATTTTTTACATTCTAGAATGTATTAAAATTTATAAAAAAGATTACGAATTTTTCTCGTTAAATTAACACAAAATGCAAAAATTGCACTTTTTTGCATATTTTAAAATCGCGATTTTGATTTTTGAAATTGCATAACTACCGAATGCATTTTCCGATTCTAATGATTCAAACGTCAAAATATAACGTATTTAGTGTAATTTTAAAACGTATTTCGAAACTTTCTCCTAAAATTAAATCAATCTGCAAAAATTGCATTTTGTTAAAGTATGAATATTTTAAAATCGCGATTTTGATTTTTTAAATTACATAACTGCTGAACGCACTGTCCGATTTTTATTACCCCAACGTCAAAATGTGTCAAATTTAGTGCAATTAAAAGGTTAGTTAAGAAATATTTTCGTAAAATCAATGCAAAACGTCAAAGTTTCAAAATACGAAGATTTTAAATTGCGATATTGATTTTTTTTAATTGCAGTACAGCCAAACCCGTCTAATTTTGATGATTCAAAAGTCAAAAACGGATTATAAAACATTCCTTTAAAATTCAATCAAAATGCAAAATTTGTACTTTTTTTAAAGTTTGAATATTTTAAAATCGCGATTTTGATTTTTGAAATTGCATAACTGCCGAACGCGGTGTCCGATTTTGATGACTCCAACGACAAAATGTGCCAAATTTGGTGCAATTTAAAACTCGGCTAAGAAATATTTTCGTAAAATCAATGAAATTTCACGTTTTCAAAGTTCGAAAATTTAAAATATCGATTTTGATTTTTTTAAATTGCAGACCAGTCAATTGCGTCTGATTTAGATAATTTAAATGTCAAAATATGGCAAGTTTTGAAATTTGAATTTGAAAACAAATTATAGAATGTTCTCGTAAAATTGCATTTTTTTTTAAGTTTTGATATTTTGAAATCGCGATTTTGTTTTTTTAACACGCCGATTTTAATAATTCGAACGACAAAATGTAAAAAAAAATGTGCAATTTAAAAGTTGTCCAGAGACATTTTTGTAAAATCAAAGCAAAACGTCAAAATTTCACGTTTTCAAAGTTCGAAGTTTTAAAATTATAATTTTGTTTTTTTTTATTGCAAAACGGGCAAACGTGATCTATGATTTGATAATTCCAATATCAAAATGTAGTAAATTGAATGAATTAAAAAAATTATTAAAACGATTTTCGTTAAATGAACGGAAAACTTCAAAATTTTATGTTTTCAATGTTCGTAGATTTTAAATTGTTATTTTGATTTTTTAAATTCCAAAAGGCGTTCTCTAATTTTGATGATTCAAATGACAACATATGGCAAATTTAGTGTAATTTTGAAAAAAAATACGAATTTGTCTCGTTAGATTAACACAAAACGCAAAAATTGCACTTTTTTGTACTTTTAATATTCTAAAATCGCGAATTGGATTTTTTAAACTGCCGATGTTGATGATTATAACGACAAAATGTACCAAATTTAGTGCAATTCAAAAGTTGTCTAAAGAACATTTTTTTTATAAAATCAAATTTCTCTTTTCGGAGTTATATATTTTGATTTTTTTTTTAAATTACAGAACAGGCAAACGTGACCTCCGATTTCCACAAAATGTGGAAAATTCACTGTAATTCTAGAACGGATTATAAAATTTTCTCGTTAAATTAATTCAGACGAAAATTGCACTTTTCTAAAATCGTGATTTTGATACTTGAATTCGTTTCCAAAAAGTTAATAATTCTATAATGGAAACATTATATTTATGTTACAGAATAAATTCAATGTGCACACTTAACTATTGAAATATAAATGCACTAGTACTATACAAATTAGTAAAATAAATAAAGAACGAAACAATAAAATAAAATTAAAAACAATTAAAATAAAATAGTTCTACAATAATAATAAAACAACAATAAATTATAAATAAATAAATTATCCAAGCACAAAATGTGGAGAATCTAGTGCAATTTAAAAACTGGTGAAAAAATGGCGATGTGGCCTTCATGTTTTCATGTTTCTCCAATTTGAAGGTACCATAGTTATTCATATTTGCACTTTCGTGGTTTATTTTCAATTTAAATCGTATTTTAAATGTACATCGACCGTTTTTTTAGAATCGGTTGAAAGTGACGTTTATAACGTCAAAAATATGAAACATGAAAATCAAAAAATTTTCTTCAAAATCTAATAGTCAATTAACTCAACACATTTCGACATTTCGAAAAAAACGTATTCTTTATAAGTTGTTCATTTCGGCATTCTCTACAATTATTATTAATATAAATTACCTGTAACTATTATCGTTTCATGATAATAAACCAAAAACCACACACACACATACACATACATTTTTTTTCCAGTAATTGTTGAAATGGCATCAAGGAACCCTAAAACGGATATTTCCGTAAAAAGAAAAATTTAACAAATTTCACGATCACAGTACTTTCTCCTACTTCATAACGGAGAAAGTAAAAAATATCCAGCTCTACTAGGAAATTGTCTACTGAATTTACAAAACTTAAAATGATTGCAAATAAATGTTAGTTATATGTCGCCACAAAATACGTCTAAGTGCGCGTCATCGTCGCGCGCCCAGGATGTGCCAGATCTTGTTCAGCACAAAATGCACGTTCAGAGCGCGGCCTCTCCAGCATATTTCTACACCCTGTAAGTTAAAGTTTTTTTCATATATCTGTTATGACTCATATTTTTTTAAATTTATTGAAACCACTTATTTATATTATGCATATTGACCTGTATAAACCCATTGTTATTGGCACATTAAATATATTAAATTAAATAGATGTTTTGTGAAAAAAGGAAAAAAAAATCGATTTTTTGTCTTCAACAATTTTAAATATTAATTTTCAAAAATTAATCTCACGCAAAAATTGACACATTTTCAAAAGTCTAAGTTGATTCTAAAGGCAGATGTTTTGTGAATATACTTACTAAAAGTTTTGAGAAATTCTATATCAGTTTTACTTAAAACGTTAATTTTCAAAAATTCATAACTTACGGAAAAAGTGACGCATTTTCAAAAATTACAGTAAGTTTTAAAGGGAGATGTTTTGTGAGTGTATTAAAAAAATGATTTTTTATTCAAGTCTTCGACAAGTTTAAATATTAATTTTCAAAAATTCATAACAGGCATTTTCAAAACTCAAAGTTAATTTTAAATTTTAATTAAAATATATTATAATTGCATTAATCGTTTTAAGGAACTCAATCATATCAGTATTTTTTCTTTCTATTTTTTCTTTGTTCAAATATTCGACAAATTAAAAAACATCATTTTTAAACATTTATAACTCACGCATTTTCAAAAATTGAAGATAATTCAGCTGTTTTTTGAATATACTATTTTTTTTATTTTTGATAAATATCATCTAGCATATCATGTAATAAATCAAGTGTCGGAAATGACCAGTTTCAACTGCAAAAAATGACAATTTTCATCTGCCAAAAATGACAATTTTTAACTGCCAAAAATGAGAATTTCAACTATCAAAAAGGCAAATTTTCAACTGCAAAAAAGGCCAATTTTCAAGTGTCGGAAATGAGCATTTTAAGCTGCCAAAAACGACAATTTTTAACTGCCAAAAAGGCGTATTTTCAAGTGTCGGCAACGACCATTTTTAACTGCCAAAAATGACAATTTTTAACTGCAAAAAAAAATGACGATTTTTAACTGCCAAAAATGCGAATTTTCAAGTGTCGGAAACGACCATTGTAAGCTGCCAAAAATGACAATTTTCAACTGCAAAAAAAGGCCAATTTTCAAGTGTCGGCAACGACCATTTTTAACTGCCAAAAATGACAACTTTTAACTGCCAAAAATGACAATTTTTAACTGCAAAAAAATGACGATTTTTAACTGCCAAAAAGGCGAATTTTCAAGTGTCGGAAACGACCATTTTAAGCTGCCAAAAATGACAATTTTTAACTGCCAAAAAGGCGTATTTTCAAGTGTCGGCAACGACCATTTTTAACTGCTAAAAATGACAACTTTTAACTGCCAAAAATGACAATTTTTAACTGCAAAAAAAATGACGATTTTTAACTGCCAAAAATGCGAATTTTCAAGTGTCGGAAACGACCATTTTTAACTGCTAAAAATGACAACTTTTAACTGCCAAAAATGACAATTTTTAACTGCAAAAAAATGACGATTTTTAACTGCCAAAAAGGCGAATTTTCAAGTGTCGGAAACGACCATTGTAAGCTGCCAAAAATGACAATTTTCAACTGCAAAAAAAGGCCAATTTTCAAGTGTCGGCAACGACCATTTTTAACTGCCAAAAATGACAACTTTTAACTGCCAAAAATGACAATTTTTAATTGCAAAAAATGACAATTTTTAACTGCCCAAAAGGCGAATTTTCAAGTGTCGAAAACGACCATTTTAAGCTGCCAAAAATGACAATTTTCAACTGCAAAAAAGGCCAATTTTCAAGTGTCGGCAACGACCATTTTTAACTGCTAAAAATGACAACTTTTAACTGCCAAAAATGACAATTTTTAACTGCAAAAAAATGACGATTTTTAACTGCCAAAACGGCGAATTTTCAAGTGTCGGAAACGACCATTTTAAGCTGCCAAAAATGACAATTTTCAACTGCAAAAAAAGGCCAATTTTCAAGTGTCGGCAACGACCATTTTTAACTGCCAAAAATGACAACTTTTAACTGCCAAAAATGACAATTTTTAACTGCAAAAAAATGACGATTTTTAACTGCCAAAAAGGCGAATTTTCAAGTGTCGGAAACGACCATTTTAAGCTGCCAAAAATGACAATTTTTAACTGCCAAAAAGGCGAATTTTCAAGTGTCGGAAACGACCATTTTAAGCTGCCAAAAATGACAATTTCAACTGAAAAAAAAGGCCAATTTTCAAGTGTCGGCAACGACCATTTTTAACTGCTAAAAATGACAACTTTTAACTGTCAAAAATGACAATTTTTAACTGCAAAAAAATGACGATTTTTAACTACCAAAAAGGCGAATTTTCTAGTGTCGGAAACGACCATTTTAAGCTGCCAAAAATGACAATTTTCAACTGCAAAAAAGGCCAATTTTCAAGTGTCGGCAACGACCATTTTTAACTGGCTAAAATGACAATTTTCCACTGCCAAAAATGACAATTTTAACTGCCAAAAACGATAATTTAAAACCCAAAAATGATCACAATTCAATTATATCGATATTATTTTATTTTTCTTTTTTTTCTTTGTTCAAATATTTCGACCAATTTTCAAAAATTCATAACTCTCTCAGAAATTGGCAGAGTTAGTTAGTTTTAAAGGTAAATGTTTTGTAAAGATATCAAAATTTGTGAGGAATCAATATTATATCAGTATTTATTTTTTAGAATAAATATTAATTTTCAAAAATTAATAACTCCCGCAAAAATCGACTCAATTTAAAAAATCAAGGTTAATTTTAAAGGTAAATGTATTATGATTTCATTAGACTTCTGAAGGAATTCAATCGTATCGATATGATTTTTTTTCTAGTTTTTCCTTGTAAAAATATTTGACCACTTAAAAATTCATTTAAAAAAATTTATAACTCAAAAATCAAAATTTATGTTAAATCTTGTGAATATATTAAAAATTTCGAGCATTTGAGTATTTATTTTCTCTAAATTTGTTCAATTGTTCGACAACTTGCAAAAAATAATTTTCAAAAAATCATAACTCTGGGAGAAATTGGCGAATTTGCAAATGATGGATGTTGTACCTTTCACAATTCTATTCTCTCCACTACTCCTAACGCTCCTAACAGAGCGGCCATTGCTACCGCGCGATAAAGTTGTCGAATTAAAAACGCGGTAAAAATGCTTTTATACAGGGTGAAAATTACCGTACTTTGTGTACGGTTTTAACATTTAAACAGTATACCATACTTTCGCTCAGAATACCGTACACGTACGGTAATTACCGTACGTATGGCAACACTGCCGGGGACCCAAAGGGTTAAACAGTACTCGAACTTTTTTTTACGTCCGATATTTTTTCTCATTCTCTCAACTTGCCTCGGATAAAAATAATTCGTGATTTTAGCGGATACTGCATGTTTCATCTATTTTCCAGGCAACCACGTTTTCGCAAGGAATGAAAAATAATTGTTACAATTACATTAAACCCGAACGAAAATGTTGAATATTCATATGTTCAACCTGCTTTTAGTATTGTTCAATGTTTCTGCAACAAATGATTACTTCTTTTTATTATTGTCGAAAATTACGGAGCTACTAATTATAGGGGAATTGACTTAATGGAATTGTCAAGTATGCGAAAGTGTGAATGTGTTTAGAGTCGATAAAGCGTATCTGCATCCTGTTGTACGACAAGTTAAAAGTTAATCTATAAAGGCGTTTGTGCGGTTAATACGTTCGACCTCAATACCTTAAGGAGCCCATCCACTGTCGTACATGTAGGACGGACCACCACGTGCATGCGCGTCCTACATGAACGAATAGTGTATGGGCACGTTCGGGCAGAAGAGAACGTGCAACGCAAACACTGCTAGCATTTGCTCGCAATGATACAAAAACAAATGTTAGCAGTGGTGGCGGTTATCGCTATTAACACAAACATATTTTTTTTTTCTATTTTCTTTTTCTTCATATCGTGTAAAATTATTACGAAGAAGTGTAAATATTATAATTTTGTAAACACCAATTTTTAAAACAAATTTGGCAATTTATTTGCCGTGTAAATAGACTAAAAAATTTTAATTATATATTTCTGACGAACGTCGCTGGAAAAGACCGTGGAACGTGGTACGTGTATCCGGCACGACGGTAGGACGGACCAAAATTCAAGCGGCGACAGAACTTTGGTCCGTCCTACAAATTTGCCCATCCACTATCGTACATGCACGGGCAGACGTGTACGTCGTGCAAAACCGTCCGACATGTACGACAGTGGATGGCCGCCTTTACATGGAATGTTTGTTATCTGCATTGCATGCTTGGCGTACCCCTGTCCTCCTTAAGGATTTAAAATATATAAATTTGATAAAACCATTTCAAAAATGCCTCTAGAAATTGGATAATTATTCTCACGTCTTCTAGAGAATTGAATGTGGATATGAAGATTTTTGGGCGAAATTGAGTGGAACTCCTAGAAATATGGAACTGAACACGTCTGATGTCTCCCAAATTAATCAAGTTAGCCATGATCTGTTAATGCTACTGTTATTACTTTAGAAAAAGAGTCCGCCCCATGCACCATGAAGAGGTGCGCGGGCACACTTACTAAAGTTTTTTACATGTTCGATGTCCGTCTCGAAAAAGTAAAAAATCAATCTAGATATACAGACCTAACAACAGGAGAAATAAAAAAAAACGTGCCGGCCCCTTGATCACTTTGAAAAAAAAAATAATCCGACACATTCTGCGAAAATGTATGCGCCGTCACATTAACCGAAGTTTTTTTAAAATTCGGTGATCGCCAAAAAAAAGTTAAAAATCTATACACAATCTAGATATACAGGCCTAACAACAGGAGAAATAAAAGAAACGTGCCGGCCCCTTGATCACTGAAAAAAAAAATCCGACACATTCTCCGAAAATGTATGCGCCGTCACATTAACTGAAGTTTTTTCAAAGATTGGTGACCACCATAAAAAAGTTAAAAATATATAAACAATCTAGATATACAGGCCTAACAACAGGAGAAATAAAACAAAAACGTGCTGGCCCCTTGATCACTTTGAAAAAAAAAATGATCCGACACATTCTCAGAAAATGTGTGCACCGTCACATTAACTGAAGTTTTTTCGAAGTTCGGTGATCGCCAAAAAAAAGTTGAAAATTTATACACAATCTAGATATACAGGCCTAACAGGAGAAATAAAAAACGTGCCGGGCCCTGGATTCTAATATTTCTAAATCAACAGTTTCATCAAGGTTTGTGCAAAACTTTAACGAAATTTAAAAAAAATATATTTTTCATTATTTTATTTAATATTTAAAAACACCACAAACCGCATACCCACCAAACTCTATATTATTGTAATTGTTGAAAAGGTGTCTATACTTAAGCTAGTACAGCTATTGTTTTTTTTTCGAAAACGGCTGGAACAACAAAATCGGGAATACGGCAACTAATTAGCAACAAAATAGCACTAAATTTTAGTGCAAGTCCCATGTGATTGTGCTAAAGTGGCTGTGCCAGCTTAATAGACGTCATAATACTATCATTGTTACTTCAGAAAAAGAAGTCATAACTCTCAAGGCTTCCGAGATAGCCTATAAAAATATTTGGGCCACCCTGTACATTAGCACGTTACTGGCATGTCAAAATAAACATAAAATCAAAATTACGACTTTCGTATTATGAATCACCTTGTATATTATACGTATTAATTCAATTCAAAACTGCACGCCGAGAAAATAAATTATAAATTTAAATTTGTTTAAAATATGGAGATTCGTGTGTAAGGACCCGTGAATTATAATCTTATATTATTAGAATGCGGAGACGACAGACTAATGCCACCGTCATAAACATATTAATGAATACGAGACCGCGAAAACACCGTTCCTCGAAAAATTTTAAACGTCATCCGTTTTGAAAGCGGGAATTCCGACGTTCCCATCTGTGTAAATATTTCTCTTGGAGCTTAGTTTTTTTTTTTTTTTTTTACGAAAATAGCACACCAAGTTAATTCTGAAAAACAAACATAAACAAAATATATCTATATATATACAGAACGTGGACATTGTCTCCCGCCGTGTTAAGTTTTCAACGATAAATAAATTGGTGCAATGTTTTAGATAGTAGATGTCGCCTTAGCGGTGAATAAATTAGAAACAACCTTACTTGTTGCAGAAGCATTAAATACATTCAATAAAACGAAATGTAGCCTGAATATATGAATATACAACCTGTCCGTATCTCTGCAAGCAAAATTAAGTTTGTTTTTGTTTCTATTCTCTGGTTCTCTGGTGGTTTGGTTTTTAGATCATTTAAGTTTGTTAATAACTATTCCAGAGAAACGGGCTTGGCATATTTTTACTTTTTCCGTACTAATTACGAGAAAATATAGTTTTTTAAAAACATTTTTAGTGGAAATATTTTTAGTCTATCGAATACTTTGAGTGAATGACTTAAAGTAGGGGTGGACTGATAGTAGAAAAAAGAAGTTCAAACTAGATACTAAAAAAATAAATTGCAAACAAATATAAATAAATTTAATCCGCCATTGGTGACGCAAATTTAATGGTGACGCCGGTCTCACGCACCGGGGTTTTCAACTGAAGATTTTTCGAAACGTGTTCTAATCAGGGGCAGCTCGTTATATAGAGCAAAGGAGCCATGGCCCTACCTGTAGACTTAAGCTCAGCAAGAATTTTAACTGATTCTTAAAAAAACTTTTTAAATGTTAAACGTCACCTGTAACACCGCGTGGAAGTTCCACATTAATTTCAACAGATGGTTAAAATTTTGAGAGACTATTTCTGAATAATGTGTTTTTTACAAATTTCCAAAGAAGGCAATCGAAAGTTTACCACAACAAAAATGGTTGCACTAAAAAGAAAATTTTGATGACCAAAAAGGCGCTTTTTTCAAAATACAGGTAGCGATTGCACATTTCTTTTAACAGATGGTTTAAACATTGACTGACTAATTGTGAATAATGCGTCTTTACAAATTTACAAAGAAAATAAACACATGTTTACCACAACAAAAATGGTTTCACTAAAAGGCAAATTTTCATCACCAAAAAGGCAAATTTTTTAGAAATTTGCATTGGAATTCCACATTTCTTTCGACAGATGGTTGAAATTTTGACAGACCAATTTTGAATAATGTCCTTTTATAAATTTCTTCAAAAAATAATTACAAGTTTACCACAACAAAAATGGTTGCACTAGAAAAGCAAATTTTGATAACAAAAAAGCGGATTTTTTAGAAATTCACGTGGCAATTCTACATTTTTTGCTACAGATGGTTGAAATTTTGACAAACTGATTCGGAATAATGTGCGTTTGCAAATTTACAAAGAAAATAATCGAAAGTTTACCACAACAAAAATTGTTGCACTAAAAAGCAAATTTTGATGACCAATAAGGCGCATTTTTCAGATATTTGCATGGGAATTCCACATTTATTGCAACAGATGGTTGAAATTTTGAATAATGTATCAAATTTCCAAAGAAAATAATTTTCTTCTAAATTTTCGATTTTTTTGTTAAAATTTTCGGATTTTTGGTCCACAATTTTGATTTAAGGATCGAATTTTTGGTTAAAGTTTTTAATTTTGTATCCTATATTTTAGATTTTTTTTAACCTAATTTTTTTTATTTTTTGCCGATATTTTCAAGTACAGTTTCTGATTTTTAGCACTTCATTTTAGATTTTTTAACTTGAATGATTCTTTTTTATGGGCGATTTTTTTTACTTTTTGACTACCGTTTTCGAGTTTCTTGTCGGCAACTAATTTTGAGCTAAAGAGTTATTTTAGGAGCTGAAAATTGCAAATGAATTTTGTTTTCCTTGATTTTTCAATTTTTTCGATTTGCATTTTTTTATTTTTAGACCAGCTTTTTTTATATATTTTTTTTGCCTATATTGCAGAGATTTGACCTGTATTTTTCATTTCTTCGTTTTCCAAATTTTAGAATTTTTGCCCGAAATATTCTTTATTGTGATTTAACTTTTTGATTTTTTTTTGAAATTTTTGGATTTTTGGTCTTCATTTTTTTATCCGCGAATTTTTGATATTTGTATAAATTTTCGATTTTTTGTGCTTATATTTTAGTTTTTTACCTTAATTAAGAGCTAATTCTGCAAGTGATTATCCTTTTTACGATTTTTCAAAACATTAAGTGCAATTTCCGTTCCCTCCATTGCAGTTTTGAGTCAATTCCTGTTATTTTCAGTGGCAATATTGCAAATATTTTCACAAGTAATGTAAAGTACACTCTTTCTACATAGTTTTAGTAATTTTAGAGCTAATTCTACAAGTGATTAATTTTTTACCGTTTTTCAAAACATTGAGTGCAAATTTCCTTCCTACAGACGAAAATTTGAGTTTTTTTCCTTGTTTTCTGCAGGAACATGTCGTTGTTTTCGGGAAATTAAAAGTAGAATATTTTTGAATAACTGAAGTTTATTTGAAGCGAAACCTTCAAGTAATCAATTTTTTTTAAATTTCAAATCGTCGAGTGCAAATTTCCTTCGCTACAGAGCAAATTTTGAGTTTTTTCGTATGTTTTCTGGGGCTAATCACCCCGAGTGCTGAATATAGCAATTTTCGTACTTGAATTTTCAATCTTCTTGTTTTCATTTTTTATCGTTAAGTCTGGATTTTGATATTTTGGTCTAAATTTTTAATCTTTTAGCTTTATTTTTTTTCTAAATTTTCGATTTGTTTGTTAAAATTTTCAATTTTTTGGTCCGCAATTTTGATTTTTAGGATCGAAGTTTTGAATGTTTTATCCTATATTTTAGATTTTTTTTAACCTAAATGATTGATTTTTATACGCGATTTTTTTAATTTTTTAACCGATATTTTCAAGCTTTTTTGATGGTTTTTGATTTCTTGCCCTTGATTTTAGATTTTTTAACTTGAATTATTATTTTTTATGGGCGATTTTTTTTTCTATTTGGTTACTTTTTGACTAAAATCGATTGAATTTAATTTTTTTTTCAACTTTTTTTTCCAAGACAGACCATTCTGAACACTATTTGTCCATAAAATTTTGTTGTGGGTCTTCCAGGAACTGAGGTTTTCGAGTTTCTGGTCGGCAACTTATTTTTTTTTTTGAGCTAAAGAGTTATTTTGGGGCTGAAAATGGCGAATTATTTTCGTTTTCCTTGATTTTTTCATTTTTTTGGTTTGAATTTTTTATTTTTAGACCAGCATTTTTGATTTTTTTTTTGCCTATATTTTAGATTTTTTAATTTCTTCGTTCCAATTTTTTTTAAATTTTTTTGTTGAAATTTTCTGCATTTTTTTAACTGCGAATTTTAAAAATTTGTCCAAATTTTCGATCTTTTGGGCGTATATTTAAGTTTTTTACTTTAATTAAGAGCGTATTTTTTATTGGTCTATACTTAAGAACGTGTGTGATTGATTTTTATGTGCGAATTATTGATTTTTTTGCCGGTATTTAATTTGTATAATTTGTCACTTCCATCTTTCATAATTTTGACGTTTCAAACGCCAGTATCATCCGATCTACTAAATTTTAAAAGTTGCTCTACCATCAACATGTTCCACGAGCCGCCACTGGTCTATCGAATACTGCAAAGTAGAGGTGGACTGTTAGTAGAAAAAAGAAGTTAAAACTAGATACTACAAAAATAAATTGCAAATAAATATAAATAAATTTAACCCGCCATTGGTGACGCAAATGTAATGGTGACGCCGGTCTCACGCACCGGGGATTTCAACTGAAGATTTTTCGAAACGTGTTACTAATAGTTCATGTTTTTTTTTTTTAATTTATGCTCTTTGACAATGAAACAAAGATGTTTAATCAATTTAAGCTCTGCAATGCGGCAGCTACTCGAAATTGCAACAAAAAACAATAACCGAGAATAAAGTTATTCGACACACCCGGTCTCACAGACCAGTAGGTCAACACCGGCGGGTTAATAAAGACGAAATATAAAATTTTGCAAAATTAAGTCTTACAGGTGACTGTCTTTAATTTAAATATAACTAACCCTAGCAAAATATGGAAAATGTATCTTGCTGAAATTGTAGGCAAACGCGTTGTCAATTTTTTTTTTGCTGCAATCGCCAATAAACAGAAGTTATTGGCACTCGCCAATAAATAGAGAAATAAAGAACCATGAAAACTCAGTTATCAATAGTCGAGACGTTTCAATTATAGACACGGATAAATTAATTATCTCCAAAGTGCACTTATTCGCGTCGTTACGGAGTAAATTAATTTCAACGAGAAGGGAACTTAAACCGCCATAAAACAAATTACCAATAATAAAAATCGAGCAAAACGCGCGCGAGGACTCGGGCTCCGGGGGCACTTTAACGCCGCCGACGACGACGACGTCCTTCTTTGTGTGCGCTGGCTCGCCTCTTTCAAAGGCATTCAAGGAAAACGAGCTCGCTCTCGAATAAGTACTGGATTCCTTCTTTTTTTTTGCAAATAGAGAAAGAAAAAACGGGGGAGCTTTCGTCCTTTCATCTTCAAAGGACGAACTCGGAACCTCGCGATGGGGGGATTGATAAATTGGGGCTTTCCCGGGGGCTTGATAATAAATATGGTCAGGTTTTTGTCTCCTGCCGTGGTAAATGGATGGATTAGCGAGTGTAGCGTGTTCGGGGGTGGGGCGGGGAAGGGGCGAATTAATATACTTTGCCTTGGCAGTTTGCCTGCCTCTATTACGACTCTCTGTGTAGATTAAGGGAGAATTTATGGTGGAAAATAGAAGTTTTTAAAATGGTGCAGTGTTTTATCGGACGGTCCATAAATTTAAGGAATTATATTTTTAAAACTAAAACGGGGTAAAAAAAAAAATCGATATCTTTCACAATAAGAAACCTTTAAGAACACAAATAAATCAAGGTCCTCCCGTCTTCTATAGCTCAGTTACTAATTAAGTCAGGATTTCGATATTTTGTAGGATATATTTGCATCCTATGATGCATTTCAGGAAAATATTTTTGATTATACAGGGTGTCCCAAAAAAGCGTGACGTCATGATGATATTTTTTTTAAATTACATGCTATGTATTTTATTGCTTATTTGGGTGCCTTTTATGGTTGCCTACATACTCCTATAATTTTATTGGAATCGATTCAGGGATATCAGCAAAAAAAAATTAAAACTAATAAAATATCAAAATTTTAACTTAATTAGTAAATGAGCTATAGAAGACGGCAGGTGAAATGCCAAAAATATACAGTAAAAGAATTATAGTTTGAGTTAATCATTGTAGTAAAATATTGAAAGACAGGTTCATAATACAGGAAATTTAAAGGAATATTAGAAACCCTTAAAAATACACTATGGTAGTCAATAGTTATTTGTTAAACAAGGCAATAAAGTGGCAGATTTACTGACGCGGCTGGAGTTTCACCGCCGAGCGAGCTTAATGATTCCATGACTGCTTTTCATAAACAAAGCTGTCTAGGAATTTGGCTTCAAATAACATAATGCGCATAGGGTTTCGTATTGCAAAATTGCATCCAAATTATTTTGTGATCATTACGAATGATTTTATTTTTGTAACATCAGTTTGTTACCTCCATTTTGAGCCCCAATTCGGATTATATTGATATCAGTTGGCTAAATTTCTGGTTTATGAAGAATTTATCGGGTACGCCAATTTTAAAACACTTTACTTTTTTTTTTAGAAAAAGTAAAAAGTATAAACAAATTAGAAACAACTTTACTTGTTGCAGAAAGCATTAGATATAAGTAAAAAGTATGTCTGGAAAAAAGTGATGAGCAAAAAAAAATAGCAATATACCCGGAAATACAGAGTTCAGTTATAATTGCAATTTACCCGGAAATACAAAGTTCAGTCATAATTGCAATTTATCCCAAAAAATGTTGATGAGCAAAAAAAAGGTCTTCATCTCAAAAATGTTATATTTTACAAATTTATATACAATTTCATGACTCAAATTGAGTCAGGATATTTACACAGGAGTCATTTGACTCCTTGACTCATTTCTAAGAGTCGACTTTTTTAATCGACTCACTCATGAGTTAGCCACCTCTAGTCTGTACTTTTTGTGCAAATTTTACAACGCTCTTCGAAATATTTTTATTTAGAATCTTTATTTACAGTTATTGAACTATTTTTGTATACAAATCTATATTCATTTGATTTATGAGTTCTGGCATTTACCTTGATACACAAGAAACACGTCATTTCTGATTTATGACCAAATTTCCTTGCTGTATCGAGAGGCTTGGGAAAACCATCCTCAGAACTGTCGTCGAACATTTTACAAAAGAATATTGCAAGAATTTGAGATTTGCGACACATCGGCTGCGTACTTCCCTTTTGACCAGACCAGAAAACGTATGACTCAGAACAAAGTTGTTTAACTAGAAGAGGCTTAGCAGACGGGCCTCTTAGCTTGATGTCGATGAATCTTTCACTCCATCTCAAGGAATAACTCCAGCAATCTGAGACCATAACGACACACCTTAATCCGGAAAGCATTTTTACCATCAGAAATTGGGGGCTCGATCAGCGAGAGACCCTCTTCGTTCACAGCCAAGTACACAGCGCTTAAAGCGTTCGGAGGTTATAGAGAAATCAGTGTGTTATAGAAAAACAGGTTAAAGTTATTAGATATTAGTTTTGAGGGCTCGGTCAGCGCTCAGAACAGCCGAGAGACCTTCTTTCTTCACAACCAAGTACGCAGCGCTTAGAGCGTCCGGAGGTTACGGAGAAATCAGTATGTTCAAGAATGACAGGTTAAAGTTATTACACATTAGTTTTGAGGGCTTGATCAGCGCTCAGAACAGCCGAGAGACCCTCTTCTTTCACAACCAAGTACACACAGCGCTTAGGGCGTCCGAAGGTTATGGAGAAATCAGTACGAGGGTCGTTCACTAAGTAATGCTCCATATTTTTTTTTAGAAACTATTTAAAAGTGTTAAATTTTGGTGACAGTATAGCTACATGTTTCTTCTACACGTACTATTTTTCAACATAGTTTCCATCAACTTGTACGGTCTTACGCCAGCGTGAAACAAGTGCCTGTATTCCCTGCCGTTACCAACTCTTGACCTGTGCGCGAAGCCATGTTTTCACCGCTTGAATTACGCTCTCATCATCATCGAAGTGTCTTCCGCGCAAACCGTCTTTAAGAGGTCCGAAGAGATGGAAGTCTGACGGTGCTAGATCTGGACTGTATGGTGGATGGGGTAATGTTGTCCAACCCAATTTGGTGAGGTGTTCCCGGGTTCTGAGCGCATTATCGTGCAGAATCAAGATTTCAGCCGGATTCTTGTCATGCCTAACACGCCGGAAACGTTTCTTGAGTTTGTCCAAGGTCTTCACGTATGCTTCGGAATTAATGGTTGTCCCCCTTGGCATCACATCAACAAGAATGACCAAAAAACAGTAACTTTGACTTTTCCAGCGGGGAGTTGACTTGAATTTTTTCGTTCTTGGTGACCGAGGATGGTGCCATTCCATTGACTGTCTTTTGGTTTCCCGCTCAAAGTGGTGCACCCAGGTTTCATCACCCGTCACAATCCGGGACAGAAACGCTTCCCCCTCAGCATCAAACCTCGCCAATAAATCAGATGGCATGGTTGTTCTTTGCATCCTATGTTCTGCTGTGAGACTTCTTGGGACCCATTTTGCGCAAACTTTTGAATATCCGAGAGTCTCGATCATTGCACACACACTTCCACTCCTGACTGACAACTGTGAGGCCAATTGTTCCACTGTGATGCGGCGGTCCGTACGAATAATGGCATCCACGTGCCTCACCATGTCTGGAGTGGTGGCACTGACAGGACGCCCGGAACGTGACAGATCTTGGAGTTGAGTTGTTGGACTTTCTGATGCCTTAACTCTCTTTGCCCACCTCCCGACAGTGCTCCTACCGACAGCACAATCTCCATACACTGCACACAAACGTTGATGGATATTTCCCACAGTTTCTTTATCTGCAATCAAGAACTCAATCACTGCTCGCTGTTTGTAACGTGGATCACTAGCCATTTTGAAAATTCACTACAGCTCTGCCATCTGTTGGAATGATTTGAAACTTCGTCCACCGGGAGGAGAAACACCGAACTTGAAGTACCTAGAAGTACAACTTTCAGTTTTTGCTCATTGTCGAGAAAAAAAATATGGGGCATTACTTATTGAACGACCCTCGTATGTTCAAGATCAGCGCTTAGTGCAGCCTAAAGACCCTCTTTCTTCACAACTAAGTACACAGCGCTTAGAGCGTCAGGAGGTTATAGAGAAATCAGGATGTTCAAGAATGACAGGTTAAAGTTATTAGACATTAGTTTTGAGGGCGCGGTTAGTTTACCTTTTTCACATTAGAAATTACTCACTTCACATGTTGTCGAATCGCGGACTGCCCATCATTGAATCTTCAGAGTTTGGTCATTCCTTCCCTTTTATAATCATTGCCAAATTGCCTCGTGTATTTTTGGGTTCATGAACTTTCCCGTGAATTTACTTATTACTATTTTACTGTTTTCGACGATGATTTTTATGAGTTGCATTTTCATTCATCTGGGCCTGGAAGATGTTTATGTTTTCTTCCCGGCATTAACCCATTTAAACCTGAAACTTTTTTGTTTTTGTATTCACTTGAAATTGCGTATATCACTCCCAACAGCCATCATGGGAAAAATGAAAATTAATTTTATTCTTACCCGTATTTCTCAGAAAAGGGTGTCCTTTTAAAAGGATAGTAGGACTATACAAGGTCTTTTAATTGCAAACTATATTTTATTTAAAAATGTAGAAAAGTTATAAAATATTAAGAAAGTAGAGAGTAGAAATTTTCAAACACCAGTTATATGGTATGAAAATTGAGAAAACTATCTTTTGGATGCAATCCAACATTGCATTTTTTGCATCGAAAGTTGCACTTTTTGTGACTTAAAAAACACCTGGCCTGCTTCTCCTGGTAAATGATAAAATGGTCAATTCCATCGAAACGAGAATGCTCTTTATATGAATGCGATTTCTTAGACGGACCACGTTTCTTGGATATTTTATGTGTTGACAAGGGGGGGGGGGCGGTCGCAGCGAAGGGGTGAAAATCCGGCCTCGATGACCTCCAGCTAGCTCTTGGAGTCGGTGTCGCTTTTTGAACTGACAAGAACACACAAGGATGGGGGCAGAGGTAGAAAAATTCTGATAGGCGCGATAACGATCGCTCTTATTCACACACGGATTATACAGTAAAATGTTCAGCAAGAAACTAAAATATATACACGCTGGAAAGTCAACAATAAAAGTCACGAAAAGAAAAAGAAAACAGTCACGTAAGCAATAGTCGCCAACACTTCACTTAGTTTGCACCGGGATGCCCGACGAGTTCGCCGAGAGGTGACCGGCGGATCGGCGGCAAAGACAGTGGCGTCGTAGGGTCGGCGGCTTCGGCGACGTCGGCGGCTCTGTTGCAGAACTTCGTGTCTGAGTGATTGATGTAATTATCTCTGATTGTTGAGAAATGACTGCTTGTGTTTCGGCTGATTGTCTGGGGAGCGCTCCAAGGCCTTTTACGCGGTCCACGCCCTACTCTTCTTCGGGTTGCGGGTGGTGATGGTGGTGGTAGGGTGTGACGGGAGCGTCGAGGTCGGTGCACCTGTTCGAATCGGCAAATTGCCCTTCCAAGAACAATTTGGGTTCGAACAGCTTTTGTCACGTAGGAATCGGAAGGCGGATCGACAGCCCATTGTGTGGTCCTGGCAGCTGCACATTTCCACTAATGGTTCTGCGAAAACGGTCTTAAGGTTGTCCTCGGTAAATCGGCGCACAGCGGGTATAGGCTCATCTTCATTGTGTTATTACTGGCAGCTGTACTTCTTCTAAAATTATCTCGTTTGGAAATTTAAATAATGCGGAATTTATGTTGATATTGAAAAGGAGCAATGGTTAGCTCATAAAATGCAACTTAAGATAATTACGCATTTGTTAAGACGTGTAGATAAACTAAGCGCCGATAACAGTGTTTCCAGTAGCTCGGACGCGATAGAGCGTCTGAAGGTAAGTTGATCTAGTTTTCCACCATTAATTTTATGGAGATGCCAAGCATTTTGCACCGCCATATCAACGCAATGGTTAACTAGTGGTGAATACCATTTCTTGCCACGAATAGGAATTCTATATTGGCCAATATTCTGATCACTGCGATTCACACCGCCCATATTTTCATTATATGACATAAATATGCTTCTTGTCGCGTTGAGAAAAACGTTTAGCTGTGTTGATGGGATTCACTGGAATAGTATTTGAAGCAAGTGTAGCCACGCTGTTATCGTTCCAACGACAAACAATTATTTGATCATCAACCGTGGCATGTTCAAATGCTCCACGAGGTTTTTTCTTGAAAATTTTCGTATTCGTTAGCGGAGATTTTGAAATTCGGTTTTCCCGTATGGTACCAGTGGCCTTTATTTGTCGTAAGATTCCTTCATTAGAGATATCGATGTGAAGAATATCCACGCGAAGATAAAACATCAGCGTAATTCAATATCACTGTAGCGCCTAGTCCCAGCTCTTTATATTTATTTGGTAGTGTCTTCGTAGTCGTTCGTCAAAATGAACTATATACCCAAGTCGGGTTGCACCAACCCATAACTTGTATCCCCCCACCTAATAGGTTTCCCTCTTATAAATTGTTTGCAATTGTACCTTCCAAAATATGGCCTCATATGGCGAATTCCAAAAATTTATTGTTCAGGTATTGGAACAAAAATCTGATTTTGGAATAGCGATCATCTTTTTGTAATTGATTATTGTCACAACAGTGAAAGTTTGTCATTACGTATTGAAATCTGTCCCTTGATGTTGACGATTAAATAAGTCGATTATTCGTATCCTCTGAGTTTTGCAAGTATAGTTTCTTCCTTGATACTGTAGAGTATCCACTGACTAGCAGAACTCCTAGGAAGCAATATATTTCATCAATAATTATATCGCCAGTGCGGTTTTTTGTGTTGCGTAGAGATTACTGAACATTCCTAACTTAGTGACAAATGTTTTGTCGAAAACTAACTTTAAATATTCGCAAGGTGAGAGATTTCTTCAAGTTATATATTCTGGTGTCCACTCAGGTAAGTTGGGAGCGAGATCTTCTCCAAATTGGAAATTGAATACTTTCGATTTTTTGAGAAGTTGTAATGTTGAAAGAGGCATTTCATCATCACTATCCCAATCTTCATCCTGGTATTTAGAATGGTCCTTGTTGGATATATCTACTTGTACGCGTAACTGTTAACCAGGCAAGTTGTTTATTTCAACATTATCTTCTTCGCCAGAATCATCTGTATAATAGTCATTACTATTACTTGGAGGCAAAATTAAGATGTTATCGGGAGCATCATGTATATCTTCCAAGTTTTCTATCTCTTGTAGAAGTTCGTGTGCAGTAAGAGGTCTGTTCAAACAGCTAGAGACAAAATATGAATTATTCTTCAAATAAAATTTTATAGACCTACTGTCCTTTTAAAAGGACACTGACATTTATGCAACTCTAAATGGTACAAGTACTGTGAATAGATTATTATTGCACGTTACATAGGCCTTGAATTATTGCCACCGTGCAATGAAAACCGATTATTCATACTATTTTGTAAGAAAACTCACCTCCACTTACGCACATCGCCCAAGTCTCTTGTTGAGTCAAACAGTACTTATTCTAAGAAAGCAAAAAATAAACACAAAGTGCAAATTTAGTAGTCACATGCGTAGAAATAGGTTATGCTTACCATGTTTGAGAGCGCCATCTAGAATACAATAGCCTAAACGAAATTAAGGGAGCCTGCATCAACCGTCCTTTTAAAAGGACGGTAGGTTCAAAAGGGTTAAGTGGTGTGCTCAACACGATTACGGATTATACAAATTAAAGAGTTCTTTGTCCGAGACTTATTTTTCGGCGTGGATTCCGTCATTGAAAATCATTGTTATTCGAGAAAAATATATATTTTTTTTAATTTTTGGTTTATTTTTATAAAACGATAATAGTTACAGCAAATTTATGTTAATAATAATTGCAGATAATGCCAAAATGAACAATTTATAAAGATTAAGTTTTTTTCGAAATCCCTTTGGTTTTTGAGTAAACTGAGTTTTTGGATTTGAAGTATAATTTTTCCACCTTTCATAATTTTGACGTTTTAAACGTCAGTTTCATCCGATTCTACGAAACGTTCCATTTACATTTAAAATATAATTTCAATTGAAAATAAACCATGAGAGCGTAAATATAAAGTCTGGCGCGCTGTTTGTTTCTCGCGTTAATCGTCTCGGGATGCCCGTGAATACGAGGACCGTTTTTAACTTTTGTGGAACTGGTGGCGAACAGCCGAATATACATTATCGAACATATTTAGTAAGTAACGCATTGAAGCGTTCCAATTACCCGATGGATTATCCATACATTGTAATGTCGACATCTGTCAACTTAAATTTCACCAAAAGCAATTTATTAATGAGATAGAAAAAACTGTTTAACAAATAACGGCCATTGTTAAACGCTTTTTTGACGCAACAACATTATTATTAAACCAAAGTAGAAAAAACACTTCTCAACCTTCACAGCATTTAGTTAGTTTCCAGAAGACAATGATGCCCTCTCCACACTACAAAAACTTCATCTCTTACCTGCCCCTTTTATATACAATACCGTAATGATGTTATTTTCCACACCGATGGGCAATTAAATATTTGATGAGCTCCTGCGGTCGCATTATCCGTCCAAGAGATGCCAGTTTTCATCCTCGGGGTGTGTTAATGACTAATTGCCTCTCGGACTTAATATTCGAGTCAGGAATGGAAGTGATGCGGCGGTACGTGAGAAACGCGTTTCCTGCAGAGTCAGGTTTGTGCATAACGTTATTTGTGGCTAAACCCCCCTCCCCCCTTCACCCAGCCCAGTCAAGACGGAGCGAGACAATCTCTAGATGCGATGATCCCGAGGGAGACCGACGACGAGGAATATACAGACAAGCTGCTGCTGCTTCCAGAAGGGGGACGAGCTCGGAATTTAGATAGATATGAGATGATGGTGGAGGTGGTGGTGGTGGCGAGATCCTCCGAAATCGATACGATGCCAAGGGTGGAGTACGTGCAGTCCATCTCGCTCGCACTCGGGTATTCCTTATCATAAACTTAATCGTCCTGCTCCTCCAGACATGGTGTGTAGTAGTGATAAGGGCTATTAACGAACATCGTTTAGCCTTTAAATGCAGCAGTTCGATTACCCCGCTCAAGGGGGTACACGCTAAGGCGGTTGTTAATTGTTTACCATCTGGGCATTCATGATTAATATTGATGGCGAGTTCCTATTACGGACCACAATGGGCTATTGTTTGCTGCGGAACGCACAAAAAAATGACGCCGAGGGAATGTATCCTTTCATTTTTGGGTCTTCGGTTCGAATTTAATTATCGTGAAAGATTTTATGGTTTTTCACATGGTATTATTGGTAGAACACAAGCAGTGTTGCCAGGAGTATTTTTTTATTTTCCCCAAATATTTCATAAAAACCCCCAAAATACCCCTCGCATAAAATACCCACCCCAAAAAATACTTCATCGATTAAAGTTTCCCAAAATACACCCCAAAACCTTCATTTACCCCTATTTTTGGGAAAACCCGCCAATCTGGCAACACTGGGATTAGAGAAGGCGCGCTGATAAGATTTCGGAATTTGCACAAAAAAAAGTTTTTCCGAAAATATGTAGGGAGTACATTTAAAAATTAGAAAAATATTTAATCGTGCTGTGGTATCCTCCAAATAATTAAAATAATTCTTTAATTTCCCGAAAAGCATTGCTAACTAGCTACTTAAAATTGTATTTTTTTTATAATTTCCAAACAGTTCCAGTTATAGTGAGTGATCAATTTCATTCTGGGCAAAAGTATTATATTTAACAATTACTAAAAAAACTAAATTAGCTGCAAAAATTATTCTTTTGATTTAAAAATTTTCGAAAAAAAAATTACAAATCGAATCAAAATATTAGAAAATTAAGTAAACAAATTAGAAACAACTTTACTGGTTGCAGAAAGCATTAGATAAATACAAGAAAACGAAATGTAGCCTGAATATATGAATATTCAGGCTACATTTCCTTTTCTTGTATTTAGAAAATTAAGTAATTCCTTAAACACAAATCGCGCAGGCTGTATTTTCTAACTAAATATCAAAGTACATTAGTTTTATCTTAAAACAACCACTATAATTAAATTAAAAACACTAAAACAAAAAATTTCAAATTAAATAAATAACCTAAAATTGATACAAAAACCAAGTTCAGGCCAAAAATATCAAAAATCCAGTCTGCAAAATTTAAATTATAGGGCAAAAAACAAAACCTTGGACCAAAAAACTCGAAAATGTTGGTCAAAAATCAACAATTGATTTAAATCTAAAGTAAAAACCAATAAAAAAATGGTGATGTGGCCATCATGTTACTTTCTCCGACTTTATATTTACGTTTTCAAAAGTTTATTTTCAATTGAAATCATATTTTAAATGTACATCGAGCGTTGTTTAAACTCGGATGAAACTTACGTTTAAAACGTCAAAATCATGAAAGATGGAAAAATTATACTTCAAATTCAAAAACTCCGTTTGCTCAAAAACTAACGAGATTAAAAAAAAAAACTTATTCTTTAGAAGTTGTTCATTTTGGCATTCTCTACAATTATTATTCACATAAATTTGCTGTAGCTATTATCGTTTCATAATTATAAACCAAAAATTAAAAAAAATTAATAAACTTTTTTCTCGAATAGAAATGATTTGATGAAAAATATTTTCAAGCAAAAGATGTTAATTTCTTTGTTGTCTTCAAAGTGTGATTAAATGTTTTTGTGATATTTTTCATATTTAAGGGTAGGGTATTGGTTAAAATGTTCCACTCATTCTCGCTAGGCGGCGATAGTGCATACCGCGACTGTTCTTTCCTTTTTCAACTGCGCGGCGGAAACGCCCGAAGAGCCGCTAAAAATGACAGGTCCGCAAGAATTTGTTACCAAGCCCTCCGGCGGCCCACCCCAGAGAACTACAGGGTGTTAATTACCCATATCGAATTTCGAGAATACCAAAAGAGGGAAATTTACAATGAACGAGGGTTGGGTTTGATTACCTGCAACACCATTGAGGAGTGTATATGTAATAGTTTAAATAATCGCAATACTGACTATACTTATTTGATTAAATAATTAGCAATTATTAGTAAACACTCTATTTTATTTTAAATATGGATATTTATATACAGAATGGTGAAAAAGTTCCGCACAAAATTCATAACAGCTTAGCAGGTCGATTTTTGTTCATTATTGCGCACTTTTTGACGTGCTCAAAAATATTGTGACGTTACTAGTGTTTGACGAGCAACTTTTGCAGAGCTCTTACTGTGGATTTTGAAATTTTAACTCTTTCGTGGTGTTATTGATTGAACAAATCGCATGATTCCTCACAAGTTCTTAGCCTATCGCCATATTCCATCATCATTCATAACTATTATTTCTTGTTCAGTCAAATGCACCATTTTGAGTTAATTTTAGAAGTAATAACTTTTTAATTTAAACTTAAACTTGTTAACATGAGCGCGTTTTTGCATTCGCAGTCGGCACGAGTCAAAGACGACCGATTGCAATCGCAAAAATTGATGCATGTAGGATATTCGGAAGAATATCGCTCGATTTTAGAAGAATGTAATGGAAGTAATAGTTATGAAATTTATAAATTCAATTTTGAAGAAGTAAGCTGTGTAACTATGACATAACCAAAAAGAAACGTCAAATAATTTTATAACTAAACGGTTATTATTACAATCTCGCAACACTTTGGCAAAAAAAATAATAGAAGCGAGTTACCTTAGCAATAAAACGTTGAAACTATCAGTTTAAAATAAACTAGTCTTAGCTTTGACAGAAGTGAAAATTTGCCGTAGTGCTTATACCCGGTATTTTTAGTGTTGCATAATTTAATATTCTTTATAATACTGCAGTCAAAGATATAAGCGGGTTGTTTTTATTAATAGCTTTGACACCAGAAGAAAAAGACAATTATTTTCTAAAATCACCCAGAAGTAAAATGATACAAATGGTCTATTTGTAAGCCTGTCTCAATAAAATGCATAAATGTAAAGAGAGCACGTGCTGTTTTTACATGCATTTACAGATTGTGACATCATTCATCATCATCGTTCTATAATAAATGTAAAATTACATTTGCTAAAAAAATTGAGGAACAAGAACATTTGGATAATTTTTCAAGACAGCAAATCAAGTTATAGATGTCATGTATCCAGCTGGTATAAGTATTCTTTCTTCCAACCGTGTTCCAAAATCTGCAGTAGATTTAAATCTATTCCAATATCAATATTTTACAAAAAAATACCAAAAGATGCCTATGTGCAACCAATTGAATATTTATTACCAATTGAATGGGTCAGGAATTATCAGAAATATATACAGGGTGTAGTGGAACAAAACAGAACATAGGATTTTCACTGTTAATTTTTTTATATTGGAATATTATCTTCCCTGATCATTTTAGAGTAAAAACCCGAAAAAATAATAAAATACAAATGATAATATTCGCGAAAATAAAGGTTGCCATAAAAATTAAAAAATAGTGCTTAATTTTTAATTTTTAATTTTTAATTTTTAATTTTTAATTTTTAATTTTTAATTTTTAATTTTTAATTTTTAATTTTTAATTTTTAATTTTTAATTTTTAATTTTTAATTTTTAATTTTTAATTTTTAAGTTCATATGTTGTGCCATCATCGTTAATTTTTATACCTTTTATGACCTGTGTAAGACGCTCCGTTAATAGCTAGTGCTAATTTATTAGTATAAATTATTATTATTACTAATAAAAAAGCAGGTGAAAAGGTCCGACCGCTGTAAAACTACCCCATTAAAATTCCGATCCGGCCGAGTGTTGCAGTAAACACAGTCATGTATTTTTTTCGTTTTCCGTGCCGATGCGTTTTTAGGTGATCTCGATTATTCGTTTAAATTCCGTCTATCCCCACTGAAAATAGTCTCCAGATATATTTTGCCAGATGTATTATTCGGCCGATGTCGGGGCGAAAGCGTAAATTGTGTCTATCTTTCTCTACTGCAGTCCTAGTAATTCCGAAAAAAACGAAAATTTGTATGTTTATTATTGCTCTTATTAATTATGCAATTTTCATGAACTTGGTCTCAGAAAAAAGCTGCTAACATTTTCAAGGTATCTCTAACATTTTTTTTTTTATTCTGGTAGAGATATTAGCAAAAATGAGAGATGACTCATTTATTTCCATACATTACAACACATAACACTGTATTTCTCCTATATTTTTCACTCAATATTCATGAAAATATACAACGACCTATGAAATACTATGACAATTAACTATTAAAAAATAAATTCTATAATTGCTATACATTTTCTGATTACTAACATAAATCTAACTTTTTTATTAATGGACAAAAATTTTTTTTTTAAACATATATATATTGTTTATACATTTCAGAGTAACATACATTTACGACGTAAATAAATTTAAATAGCAAATGACTAAAAATTACGTTTTCCCAACAACAGAATAGAGCCTATACCCTACCGTTAAGAAAATATTGGCAAAAAACAAAAAACAGTTAAGGTAAACACCCACTTCCGGTTGTTACGTTTCATTTTTCCACACGGAGGATTTTATTCAATATTCGTCTTATTTTCGTTAATTTGAATTTATTAATTACTTATGTATCTCAAGTTGCCTATAATGATTCTCTATAATTAAATTATTTAAAAATTTTGGCGCATGCTCATTTTTTTTTGTCTTTCGGAACGACCGTTCTGACCATTTTTCTTTCTTTTCGTCTTGGAGTGCGGAAGAGTATATACGGAGTATTAACTGCTAAATTTATTAGTGATTTTATTGATATCACTCCAGTTATCTGGATTTGTATAATTTAGTGAGTTAGAGTCGGTGTTCACTGGTTTAATTAATATTCCCAGTGGCCGATTAATCGATATTTTATCGGATAATTTTACTCTGGAAAAAAAATATACTCAAGCACGCGTGTTATCAATAACTCCCTTTCTAAGGGGTAAGTAATTTTCAATTTTCTAATTCATTTTACTAAAATATTTCCGTGTGTTTTTAGAGTTTTTTTTTTGTTGGGTTTATGCATGGTATTGAAACATCGCATTTTTACTGGATTTTCCGCGTGGAGATTAATCCCATGGAGTCGATGTGATTTCTTTTCTCTTCGGTGGACGTTATCGCAGGACGTATTTGGTGTCGTTGCTGTACATCCTTCCACGGGTCATCCGTTATCGTCCTACGTGCAGTCGCATCAGATCAAATCACCGAGGCGAAGACAGCTGATGCCGATGAGTAGTTTTTTTCTTATTTCTTTCTTTTATCGTAATTATTCTGACATGATATATTATTTATTTAATTGTGTTTTGACGAATTGAAACCGTAACGCTGTAGTGTAATTAACTAATGAATATTTCCGTCTTGTTTTAAATTTCATTGAAAGTAATTGGTATTTTTTTTTTCAATCAATTATTAACAGAGATCCTTAATGTTCACTATTTTTTTCTTGTTTAATTAAATTGATTTGGGAATTAATTCAATTATTAATTATTAATTATTATTATTTTTTTTAAATCTAACCATTTTCGTAGAATCGATGCAAGTAGTAATAAGATGAATCTTGATGATTGGATCATTAATTCTTGTTTGTGAACCGACAGATATAGCTATATTTGAGGGCAGAAAAGGTAATGTAACTGAATTAATTGAGAGAAGTGATTACCAGATTATTATTAATGTTTTGTTAATTTTGTTGTACATTGATTTATTGAATTATTTCACATTATATATATATATTCTCCCCTAAATGTGTTTACTTTATTGTTGTTCGTCATATTACCTCATCAACCATTAAAAGCAATTAATTAATTTGGATAGTTTGAAACTTAACGCGGTATAGTTGCAAATGGAAAGGGAGAGTGCACTTTTCTTGGTTTAAGTAGGTGGTATATTATAAACCAAGTGGCGCCCTTTAAGTACAAATCATTTAAACCTACGACAAACCCTCCATTGAAGCTGGCCGAGGTGCGTCGTTTGCCACCCGCCTTTTCCATGAGCGACCTTTGCATCATTAAATTTTTGGTGATAGATTTTATTTTTGAATTTTAACTTTGTCAGTCAAGCGACGCGTGCTAATATACCCTAGGGCTGAAAAGGGTGTAGCACGGTGTACGAAATTTTACCAAAAGCTTTTCAGTTCTTCGGATTATCAAATAAGACGTATGTTCAAAGTTTCATATCAATTGCTCTATTAGTTTTTGAGATACAGCGCACACACACACACACACAGACACAATTTTTTTTTTTCCAGAAATTGTTGAAATGGCATCTAGGGACCCCAAAACGGATATTTCCGTAAAAAAAATTTTTGAAGAAAAATCACGATCACAATACTTTCTCGTACTTCGTAACGGAGAAAGTAAAAATCGCTCGTTAAAATTAATAATTAAAGTAACAGACGAACTAAAAATATTGGTAAAAAATTGAAAACTCTTGGCAAAAATAAAAAAGCTGTAAAAAAAAGAGAAAATTTTAGTTTAGATGCCAAAAACATCTAAAATATAGGCCAAAAAAATAAAAGTGCAGGCTAAAAATTGAAATTTCAAGCACAAGAAAAATAATTTGTCATTTTCAGCTCCAAAAATAACTCTTTACCTCAAAGTAAATTGCCGAAACTTTAAACTCAAAAATAATTTTAAAAAATCACATATAAAAACAATAATTCAGGTTAAAATATTCAAAATGAAGCGCAAAAAATCAAAAATTTGCTTAAGAAAACTCGAAAATACCAGCCAAATGTTCGCACATAAAAATTAACAATTCGGGTTAAAAATCTAAAGTATTGACCAATCAAAAATTCGCTCGTTAAAATTAATAATCAAGGTAAAAAAAAAACTAGGCAAAAAATTTAAACGAAAAACCTCTGTGAAAGTAAAAAATGCACACCAGAAAAAAAAACGAAAATTTTCGTTTATAAGTCAAAAACTTCAAAATTTGGAACAAAGAAGTAAAAAACACAGACCAAAAATCGAAAATATAGGCAAACAATCAAATGTCCTGATGTAAAAAATTTAAAATGCAGACTAAAAAATTGAAAATTCAAGCAAAAGAAAAATAATTTTCAGCCCCAAAAATAACTTTATCTCAAAATAAATTGCCGAAACTCTAAACACGAAAGAAATTTAAAAAAATCGCCCATAAAAACAATAATTCAGGTTAAAAAAATCAAAAATGAAAGCCAAACAATCAAAAACTTAGTACAAAAAATCGCCCATAAAAATCAACAATTCATGTTAAAAATTTGGAGTATAGACCAATCAAAAGTTCGCTCGGCAAAATTAATAAATAACCAAGATAAAAAAACTAAAAAATGAAAAATGTAGACTAAAAATTGTAAAAATTAGAACAAAGAAATCTAAAATATAAGCAAAAAAAAATTCCTGGTCTAAAAAATGAAAATATACAGACCAAAAAAATTGAAAAATCAAGCAAAAGAAAAATAATTTGCCTTTTCAGTCCCAAAAATACCTCTTGCTCAAAATAAATTGCCAACGAGAAACGCGAAAATGTTTAAAAAACGATAAAGGATAAAAAATCAAAAACTCGAAAATACCGGCAAAAAAATCGCGCATAAAAATGATTAATTCAGGTTGAAATATAGGGCCAAAAATCAAAAATTCGGGCCTAAAAATAAAAAATGCCGACCAAAAATACGAAAATTTTAACAAACAAATCGAAAATGAAGAAAAATTTGTTTAAAAGATCAGAAATTTATACTAAAAAA
The DNA here is from genome assembly GCA_910593695.2 of Ocypus olens. Taxonomy (NCBI): domain Eukaryota; kingdom Metazoa; phylum Arthropoda; class Insecta; order Coleoptera; family Staphylinidae; genus Ocypus; species Ocypus olens. Next base: position 1,266,130 of record OU343049.1, read on the forward strand.
AAAAAAAAAAACTGTACTGCAGGTCAGAAATATAGGTCAAAAAATCAAAATCCAGGCCTTACGATAAAAAATGCAAACAAAAAGATTGATTATTTAATAATAATAATAATAATAATATATTTATTTACGGGAATTTCCGTTTATAATACAAAAAATTTCTCTAAAAATAATACAAATCTGAGAAAATTATACAAAATTATATAAACAAAATTTAAAATATAAACAAGTAAACATTGAAGAATTAGTAACTAACTTCGCTCAATATAATAATAATAATAATTTATTTATGGGAAAAGAGTGTTGCCAGTAGTAATTTTTAGTTTTCCCCAAATATTTAAAAAAATCTCACAAAATTACGATGGCGGTGGGTGGTCCCTATCCTATCTTTTAATTCTTGGAACACAAACGTGAGTTTTACAATTGTTAATTAATTGATAAGAGAAGAATCAAATGGTTTATTGTTGCTTCGACAAAAGAATTTGTTTGTAAAAACTTTGGGGCGTGCTTAATAGGCTGGAGAGTGGGATAGGGCCCACCCACCGCCCTTAGTCTCCACTTTAACTCAACCCGGAAACCTTCTTTATTGTTGGTTTTGCACGTTTTAAAACTCCAGTGATTTGAAGAAGAAATTTCTTTAATCAAACAGTGTTTTCTTTGTCAGGTTTAAGTGGAAACGAAGGGCGGTGGGTGGTCCCTATCCCATCTCCAAATCATTGGAACATAAACGAGTGTTTTACAGTTGTTAATTAATTAATAAGAGAATAATCAAATGATTTGCAGGTCAAAAATCTAAAATATAAGTAAAAAAAAATCAAAATCCAGGCCTAGCGATACAAAAAAATGCAAACAAAACGATTGATTATTTAATATAATTATAATAATTTATTTACGTGCAAAGAGTGTTGCTAGTATTAATTTTTAGTTTTCGCCAAATATTTAATAAAAACCCCTCAAAAATCCGCCGCTGCCCTTCTCCAAAATAATAAAATTTAAAAAGAAAACGTAAATACAGTGGATTTATTAGAAACTTATATACAAAATTAAAGTAGTATAAATATAGAATTTATTAAAATTTATTATTCATCTTCATCCGCAAAACTTTCATCTTCTTTTCGACACACATACATATTTTTTTAAATTAAAGTGCAGTATATAATTTGGGGTCACAAAATGACGAAAGAGGCAATAATAGAATCCCTAGGACAACTTTCATAAATGATGTCACAGGTTTTTCCTCTTTACTGAGGAAAATTACTGACTTCTTTATGGTTGTGCACTATTGGTAATGATGATTTCTATCAAATGTAATAACGTGTTCATTAATTTCCCCTAAAAAGCTTGTTACTTGAAATAATTTTCTCTTTTACATTGAAACATCCCTAACTGCACTTCCCATGAAGAAATATTGCAGATGCTCTATTTTGTATGAAACTACTTGACGTAATATGTATTGCTCAATTATAATTGTTTACATTGTTGTAATCTCTCCTCTTGTTGTGAGGTCCATTGCCGAGACGTGTTTTACGAGTAATGGTTCTCTGGTCAATGAAAGAGCTGTATAATAAATCAACATCTTCATTAAAATATATGAAACATATTTTTTTTCAACAAACGCGTAAATTAGCATATCTAATGGTTTCGTTGACTCCGTCGGATATCCAATGAATAATTCAACGGGTAATAAGCATAAAGTTCTGAAAGCAAGGGAACAACATTAAAATGCATGAATCAAAATTTTAATTCCCCAAATGTAAATTTACCAAGCTGGCTCCTGGTTTAAGTGTTGTTTTCATATTTACAAATTAGTTCCTACTTTAATAATCATCATGTTAATTTTTTGTTTTATTTTGGAAATACACAACATAAACATATAATAATGTACTTCTAATTTACTTTTACTTCTTTGATTTAATAATGGACTTATTGTTGAATGCATGAATTTTGGGTGTATGGCGCATCGACAGCTAAAGTCACTCGCTAGAACTTATTGTTACATCAAACACTGTTTAACTATGAACAGATCGAGTGTTTATATTTTGTTTCTGAGTTGGCTGTGAGATAAATGAGGTATGTCGCATATTATTACGTCATGAGACTAAAAATTAGATTAAAAAAAATGAAATAATCTCAGACATGACTGCTATGTTTCTCTCTCTCTCTCTCAGGCATTGCCAACTCTAAAACAAAATTCTGTGGCTCACACATCCCGAAATATTTTAATAAAAATTTCCAAAAATTTACTTAAAATAAATTGTACTTTGCGATACTACAAAAAACCCAAACATTCCACCCTTAAATATCCAAAAAATCTACCCAAATCTTGGCTTATGTTGATTCGGAAGTTACACATTTTCAGAGGCATTAAAAAAATATAAAAACAATTGAATAATCAGACTACATTTCGTCTTTATTTAATTTATAAAAAAAAGAAAATTAATACAAAAATACAAACAAAGACATTCCTGAATATGCATGAATATCATAATAGAGCAATAAAAAATAAACAATCAATTAACGTGGTGCATAATAAAGTGGCAATAATTCACGTCAAGGCGACTCGTGCATAATTTATCGCCCACATTCATTTGCATCAATGTCATTTTTGTAGCGCATATAATTAGCGCTAAAGTCCACTAAAATAAAATTATTACCAGGATTTTATTTTTACCGCTTCGAAATACATCAAAAGTTTATTTTTAGACAAAAAAAAAAAGTTCTAAATCACTCCAATAAAAAAAGTAATGACGCAGTTGTAAATGAAAGTAACCGAACCAGTTTATAACCGATAGCGATGACTTTACTGTTTCAAAAATTATAGACGATTAATTAAGGCGATGGAAATTTCCAACTTTAAAATGTTAAATTTAAAGGCTACTATGTACTTCCGCTGCATCCCTTATTATAATCATAAACTAAAATTTATTTTGAGTAAATTTGGAAATTTTTATTACTGCATCATTTTTTTTTTACATTTTTTTATTGTCTCTGAAAATGTGGAACTGCCGAATCAACATAAGCGAAGATTTGGGTTGATTTTTTGGAAATTTAAGGGTGGAATGTTTGGGATTTTTGTAGAATCGTAAAGTGGAATCTATTTTAAGTAAATTTGGAAATTTTCATTATTGCATCAATTGTTTTTATATTTTTTTATTACCTCTGAAAATGTGGAACTTCCGAATCAACATAAACGAAGATTTGGGTAGATTTTTTGGAAATTTAAGGGTGGAATGTTTGGGTTTTTTGTAGAATCGTAAAGTGGAATCTATTTTGAGTAAATTTGGAAATTTTTATTGTTGCATCAATTGTTTTTATATTTTTTTATTACTTCTGAAAATGTGGAACTTCCGAATCAACATAAGCGAAGATTTGGGTTGATTTTTTGGAAATTTAAGGGTGGAATGTTTGGGTTTTTTGTAGTATCGTAAAGTAAAATCTATTTTGAGTAAATTTTTAAATTTTCATTGTTGCATCAATTGTTTTTATATTTTTTTATTACTTCTGAAAATGTGGAACTTCCGAATCAACATAAGCGAAGATTTGGGTTGATTTTTTGGAAATTTAAAGGTGGAATGTTTGGTTTTTTGTAGTATCGTAAAGTAGAATCTGTTTTGAGTAAATTTGGAAATTTTCATTATTGCATCAATTGTTTTTATATTTTTTTATTGCCTCTAAAAATGCGGAACTTCCGAATCAACATAAGCGAAGATTTGGGTTGATTTTTTGGAAATTTAAGGGTGGAATGTTTGGGTTTTTTGTAGTATCGTAAAGTAAAATCTATTTTGAGTAAATTTTTAAATTTTCATTGTTGCATCAATTGTTTTTATATTTTTTTATTACTTCTGAAAATGTGGAACTTCCGAATCAACATAAGCGAAGATTTGGGTAAATTTTTTGGAAATTTAAGGGTGGAATGTTTGGTTTTTTTGTAGAATCGTAAAGTAGAATCTATTTTGAGTAAATTTGGAATTTTCATTATTGCATCAATTGTTTTTATATTTTTTTATTACCTCTGAAAATGTGGAACTTCCGAATCAACATAAGCGAAGATTTGGGTTGATTTTTTGGAAATTTAAAGGTGGAATGTTTGGTTTTTTGTAGTATCGTAAAGTAGAATCTGTTTTGAGTAAATTTGGAAATTTTCATTATTGCATCAATTGTTTTTATATTTTTTTATTACCTCTGAAAATGTGGAACCTCCGAATCAACATAAGCGAAGATTTGGGTTGATTTTTTGGAAATTTAAGGGTGGAATGTTTGGGTTTTTTGTAGTATCGTAAAGTAGAATCTATTTTGAGTAAATTTGGAAATTTTCATTATTGCATCAATTGTTTTTATATTTTTTTATTGCATCTGAAAATGTGGAACTTCCGAATCAACATAAGCGAAGATTTGGGTAGATTTTTTGGAAATTTAGGGGTGGAATGTTTGGGTTTTTTGTAGAATCGTAAAGTGGAATCTATTTTGAGTAAATTTGGAAATTTTCATTATTGCATCAATTGTTTTTATATTTTTTTATTACTTCTGAAAATGTGGAACTTCCGATTCAACATAAGCGAAGATTTGGGTAGATTTTTTGGAAATTTAAGGGTGGAATGTTTGGTTTTTTGTAGTATCGTAAAGTAGAATCTGTTTTGAGTAAATTTGGAAATTTTCATTATTGCATCAATTGTTTTTATATTTTTTTATTGCCTCTAAAAATGCGGAACTTCCGAATAAACATAAGCGAAGATTTGGGTTGATTTTTTGGAAATTTAAGACTAGAATGTTTGGGTTTTTTGTAGTATCGTAAAGTAGGATCTATTTTGAGTAAATTTGGAAATTTTCATTGTTGCATCAATTGTTTTTATATTTTTTTATTACTTCTGAAAATGTGGAACTTCCGAATCAACATAAGCGAAGATTTGGGTTGATTTTTTGGAAATTTAAAGGTGGAATGTTTGGTTTTTTGTAGTATCGTAAAGTAGAATCTGTTTTGAGTAAATTTGGAAATTTTCATTATTGCATCAATTGTTTTTATATTTTTTTATTACCTCTGAAAATGTGGAGCCTTAGAATCAACATAAGCGAAGATTTGGGTAGATTTTTTGGAAATTTAAGGGTGGAATGTTTGGGTTTTTTGTAGTATCGTAAAGTAGAATCTGTTTTGAGTAAATTTGGAAATTTTTATTATTGCATCAATTGTTTTTATATTTTTTTATTGCCTTTGAAAATGTGGAACTTCCGAATCAACATAAGCGAAGATTTGGGTAGATTTTTAGGAAATTTAAGGGTGGAATGTTTGGGTTTTTTCTAGAATCGTAAAGTAGAATCTATTTTGAGTAAATTTGGAAATTTTCATTGTTGCATCAATTGTTTTTATATTCTTTTATTACCTCTGAAAATGTGGAACTTCCGAATCAACATAAGCGAAGATTTGGGTTGATTTTTTGGAAATTTAAGGGTGGAATGTTTGGTTTTTTTGTAGTATCGTAAAGTAGAATCTGTTTTGAGTAAATTTGGAAATTTTTATTATTGCATCAATTGTTTTTATATTTTTTTATTGCCTCTGTAAATGTGGAACTTCTGAATCAACATAAGTGAAGATTTGGGTAGTTTTTTTGGAAATTTAAGGGTGGAATGTTTGGGTTTTTTATAGAATCGTAAAGTAGAATCTATTTTGAGTAAATTTGGAAATTTTTATTATTGCATCAATTGTTTTTATATTCTTTTATTACCTCTGAAAATGTGGAACTTCCGAATCAACATAAGCGAAGATTTGGGTTGATTTTTTGGAAATTTAAGGGTGGAATGTTTGGTTTTTTTGTAGTATCGTAAAGTAGAATCTGTTTTGAGTAAATTTGGAAATTTTTATTATTGCATCAATTGTTTTTATATTTTTTTATTGCCTCTGTAAATGTGGAACTTCTGAATCAACATAAGTGAAGATTTGGGTAGTTTTTTTGGAAATTTAAGGGTGGAATGTTTGGGTTTTTTATAGAATCGTAAAGTAGAATCTATTTTGAGTAAATTTGGAAATTTTCATTGTTGCATCAATTGTTTTTATATTCTTTTATTACCTCTGAAAATGTGGAACTTCCGAATCAACATAAGCGAAGATTTGGGTTGATTTTTTGGAAATTTAAGGGTGGAATGTTTGGTTTTTTTGTAGTATCGTAAAGTAGAATCTGTTTTGAGTAAATTTGGAAATTTTTATTATTGCATCAATTGTTTTTATATTTTTTTATTGCCTCTGTAAATGTGGAACTTCTGAATCAACATAAGTGAAGATTTGGGTAGATTTTTAGGAAATTTAAGGGTGGAATGTTTGGGTTTTTTATAGAATCGTAAAGTAGAATCTATTTTGAGTAAATTTGGAAGTTTTCATTGTTGCATCGATTGTTTTTATATTTTTTTATTGCCTTTAAAAATGTGGAACCTTCGAATCAACATAATCAAAGATTTGGGTAGATTTTTTGGAAATTTAGGGGTGGAATGTTTGGATTTTTTGTAGAATCGTAAAGTAGAATCTATTTTGAGTAAATTTGGAAATTTTCATTGTTGCATCAATTGTTTTTATATTTTTTTATTACCTCTGAAAATGTGGAACTTCTGAATCAACATAAGCGAAGATTTGGGTAGATTTTTTGGAAATTTAAGGGTGGAATGTTAGGGTTTTTTGTAGAATCGTAAAGTAGAATCTATTTTGAGTAAATTTGGAAATTTTCATTATTGTATCAATTGTTTTTATATTTTTTTATTACCTCTGAAAATGTGGAACTTCCGAATCAACATAAGCGAAGATTTGGGTAGATTTTTTGGAAATTTAAGGGTGGAATGTTTGGGTTTTTTTGTAGTATCGTAAAGTAGAATCTATTTTGAGTAAATTTGGAAATTTTCAATATCTTATAAATTGTTTTTATATTTTTTTATTGTATCTGGAAATGTGGAACCTCTAAATCAACATAAGCGAAGATTTGGGTTGATTTTTTGGAAAATTAAGGGTGGAATGTTTGGGTTTTTTGTAGTATCCTAAAGTAGAATCTATTTTGAGTAAATTTGGAAATTTTCATTGTTGCATCAATTGTTTTATATTTTTTTATTGCTTCTGAAAATGTGAAACTTCCGAATCAACGTAAGCGAAAATTTGGGTAGATGTTTTTGGAAATTTTTTAAGGGTGGAATGTTTGGGTTTTTCGTAAAGTCATAAAGTAGAATCTATTTTAAGTAAATTTGGAAATTTTTATTATTGCATCAATTGTTTTTATATTTTTTTATCGCCTCTAAAAATGTGGAACCTCCGAATCAACATAAGCAAAGATTTGGGTTTATTTTTTGGAAATTTAAGGGTGCAATGTTTGGGTTTTTGTAATATCGTAAAGTAAAATCTATTTTGAGTAAATTTGGAAATTTTCATTATTGCATCAATTGTTTTTATATTTTTTTATTACTTCTGAAAATGTGGAACTTCCGAATCAACATTAGCGAAGATTTGGGTTGATTTTTTGGAAATTTAAGGGTGGAATGTTTGGTTTTTTGTAGTATCGTAAAGTAGAATCTATTTTGAGTAAATTTGGAAATTTTCTTCATTGCATCAATTGTTTTTATATTTTTTTATTGCCTCTAAAAATGCGGAACTTCCGAATAAACATAAGCGAAGATTTGGGTAGATTTTTTGGAAATTTAAGATTGGAATGTTTGGGTTTTTTGTAGTATCGTAAAGTAGGATCTATTTTGAGTAAATTTGGAAATTTTCATTGTTGCATAAATTGTTTTTATATTTTTTTATTACTTCTGAAAATGTGGAACTTCCGAATCAACATAAGCGAAGATTTGGGTTGATTTTTTGGAAATTTAAGACTAGAATGTTTGGGTTTTTTGTAGTATCGTAAAGTAGGATCTATTTTGAGTAAATTTGGAAATTTTCATTGTTGCATCAATTGTTTTTATATTTTTTTATTACTTCTGAAAATGTGGAACTTCCGAATCAACATAAGCGAAGATTTGGGTTGATTTTTTGGAAATTTAAGAGTGGAATGTTTGGGTTTTTTATAATATCGTAAAGTAAAATCTATTTTGAGTAAATTTGGAAATTTGCATTATTGCATCAATTGTTTTTATATTTTTTTATTACCTATGAAAATGTGGAACTTCCGAATCAACATAAGCGAAGATTTGGGTAGATTTTTTGGAAACTTAAAGGTGGAATGTTTGGGTTTTTTGTAGTATCGTAAAGAAGAGTCTATTTTAAGTAAATTTGGAAATTTTCATTATTGCATCAATTGTTTTTATATTTTTTTATTGCCTCTAAAAATGTGGAACTTCCGAATAAACATAAGCGAAGATTTGGGTAGATTTTTTGGAAATTTAGGGGTGGAATGTTTGGGTTTTTTGTAGTATCATAAAGTAAAATCTATTTTGAGTAAATTTAGAAATTTTCATTGTTGCATCAATTGTTTTTATATTTTTTTATTGCCTCTGAAAATGTGGAACTTCCGAATCAACATAAGCGAAGATTTGGGTAGATTTTTTGGAAATTTAAGGGTGGAATGTTTGGGATTTTTGTAGCATCATAAAGTGGAATCTGTTTTAAGTAAATTTGGAAATTTTCATTAAAACTTTTCGGGATGTAGGGCCCTACTAAGTATGCTGCGTTGATCTCTTGTGGTAATCTAAAGGATGACGTTGGTTTTAGTTATTTTTCTTTCTTTTCGCATTGTATGATGTACATCCATCGTTTCTATTTTAGTGCTACTTCTTTCTCTTTGTTATTTGCATGTGTTTATTTAAAATGCCACCCAGGTGGAATCATAAAACTAACAATACCTCTTGGCAATTAAATTTAATACACAATTACAATTGCCTATGACTTCTTTTACGATGAAAACATCGTAGGCTATACAAATATGGAAAACCATTACTCAGCCCAAGCCCGAGCGGTTGTCATTAACCGTTCGCAACGTGCTCGTTATTCCACCAATTACAACCAATTATCGCCGTTTTGTAATCGGAAATAGGTCGAGCAGAGCAAAAACAATAAAATAAATTTCTCATATCCACATTTGTCGGGGCTTTAAAGAGCGTGGGCGCAGCCGCAAGTAAATGCCACGGACTTTTGTCGGCCAATTTGTACATTTGTTTTTATTTCATAAAAAGACATCTATTTGCGAATCGAATTATTCATGCATTGTAATTAAAATTTAATTGCGTGGGTATTAATAACACTTGATTGCTTAATTGCTTTTCTCGCGTTCCATAAATCATAAAGTAAAGCGTAGTTTTTAATTTCCCTATACGTCATTACCACATAGAAGATTCTTTGATTATTACACGAGAAATGAATTTTCACGTCGGGAAATTTTTAGGCGTTCGTGTTTGTACGGCCATAATTTTAGACACGATAGGAATGCAAGTTGGTGTAAACATTAACCATGATTAATTAAATTATAAATATATAAATTGAATAATGATAAAAAAACACCTTACAAACTGTCAACCAATTTGCGCAGGAAATTTGAATAACGAACCAGCATTTTTAATCTCTAAATAGTTATTTTATACATACAGAATGTTTACCTGAGTAAACTAATTATTTATAAATACCTTTTCTTGTGTAGAATACACGACCGGTTGTGAATCGTAATCTGACAGCAACTGTCAGTTTGTAGAACAAAATAAAATATCCGCCATTATGATTTCAAGGCAAACCTTTCTTTTTAATTCAAAATAATTGTAAAGTTTTTTGCAAATATCTTGGCAAATACTCTGCAGAAACCATTGAGTAAGGTACCAAATCATTCAGCTTAAAACGCTTTAAAAATAGTATAAGAAGACCGATACTGTCAAATAATTAGTAACAAACGTTACTACGATGAATAATTTCTAATTCTATACTATGCAGATGAAGATACATTATTACAATATGCATATCAGTAGTATTTCCAGATTTACTTTCGTTTTTCGCACCGGAAAAAATTATATATAACTACGGAGTAACCACCAAGATCATTTTAGGTTACGATAAGAGATCAGTAGTGTCAGTCAAGCAGATTACGACCGCCTCTTTCTCAGCTGGTCAATTTTAGTGGCGTGCAGTTGATGGACGAGGGCGGCCTTAATGGCCTCTGTAATGACAGCATGGGGTCATGAGAAAGTACCGCGACCCGCGGTATACCATAACTCGCCCGTTCTTTCCTCGACACTTGCTCCATTACGGCGGCCACCGCCAGCTGCACACACTAAAAATAAATATCATCATCATCTCCTACTCCTCGGCGACTGTACACGGCTACCTAAACCAGAGATTAAGAAATTACATTATTCGAGATTTATTGCGTTAATTATCTATCCGGGCGCAGATAGAGATAATTAATACCTTTGGACGATATGGAGGAATGATTTATGCATAGGATTCGGGATTGGTGTTGTTGTTAGATACTGTGTGTGCGTGAGTGTGGCTGCGCGGCTTGTCTGCATTTATGTGTGAGTGTGTGTGTATGGAATGACCTGCATGGACGTGTTCTGGAATGGCAGGCGACACGCCCTGACTTGTACATTTAACATGACTACCAGACACTACATCCACTCCTAATTGTATTTGGAAACATCAATGGAATGTCATTACGGAGTGAACATTGAATATTAAACAACTCGACGACATTGCGAGGAATTTATGGATGAACAACAATAGCAAACCTACTCACTGGAATTATACATTTAGGTTCATCGCTGTACAAACAGAATTACTAGATAATAATGCAAACAGGTCGTGGAGGAAGTAAATATAAAATTTGCAATTTAACTCTGTAGGCAATTGTAGAGATACATTATTCAAGAGTAACCTGTAGAAATTTTAAGTATCTCTCGTAAAATTCTCAAACCAATATCTGCAAAAGTTTTATATTTAATTTTGATTTGGCAATTGTAAAGTCAAGCTATTCAGGAATAATCTGTTAATATTATAAGCAACTAGAGAATTCAAGAGCAAATTCTAAGGTCATTAGTGTGTAATCGTATTGTAACACATTGCATGTTTGGAAGGAAATAAATACTGGAATCAAGGACTACAATTATTGATTGAAGAACTTCAAAATTCTTCTCCCCGTCACAGGATGGTCCAGTTTCTAATTCTAGGCGATCAAAACTCTGAAATTTCGCCTAATTTTCACTAGAAGCAATCGTGCTGATAATTTCCGGTCACTGTTGAGTAATTAGACGTTGTGAGAATTTTGTGAAACGACATACAAGACGAAAAATAGCCTAAATATATTAATATTTAACCTGTTCGTAACTCTGCAAGCAAAATTAAGTCTTACTAAGACTACAAACAAATAACGTATTGAAACAACTACTTCCCTAGCTAGTGCCACTCGGCACGGATATTGAATTATACAAAAGAAATTTTCATATTATTACTATATAACAACATTTTTTATATTGTCTAACATGGTACAACATATACCAATAAAGCGAAGTATACCAATCCTCTAGCACTCCCTCTCCAAACTATAAAAGTTAGGAGGTGCGTACAACTCGAAAATTGGACCATCAGTGTACGACATCAAAAGATGCAGCCGAGGAAGTATCTTATGTTTGTGAAAATCTAACTTTGGAAAGTTGCCAGAAGCCACAATAAAGAAAAGGATGTCTTGCTAGGAAGAAAGAAAAGTCAGTCAGCGCGAAGGGCTATAAAACAAAGAGGCAATAACCCATCAAACCTAGAATGTCTAAATCATCATTTCAAATCATATATACAGGGTGTTGAATTGCAATACGGGCCATAGGGATTTACATGTAAAACTTGAAATGTGTTAATATTGGCTCTCCTAATTATTTGCCAGTATCGGCCAGTATATTATATTTAAAACTTTTTACGCTGAATGATTTGGTACCGTACTCAATACTTTCTGCAGAGTATGCTTGGAGATATTTGCAAAAAACTTTACAATCACTTTGAATTAAAAATAAAGGTTTGCCATGAAATCATAATGGCGGATATTTCATTTTTCTCTAAAAAGTGACAGTCGCTGTCACGTTACGATTTACAATTGGTCGTGTATTCTACACAAGAAAAAGTATATTTTATTTTTAGGTGCTATTTTAAAAGTGTAAGTGATTTGTTTAGTGTTGAATTTCCGAAGAAGGCAATACCCAGCAAATAGCTATTCAATAAGTATTAAAAATAGTGATGTGGCCATCATGTTACTTTCTCCTATTTGATGAAAAGTTGCCAAAAGCTTTTCAATTCTTCAAATTACCAAATAGAGTTTAAAGTTTCATTTGCAAATTAATAATAGTTTTTGAAATAGACATTTTTCAAAGATTTCCATTGAAATTTCGATTTCAATATTTTCTAGAATTTCGTGAGGAGAAAGGAAAAATCATGAGTTGGCCAAAAAATGGTCTCCCAGCACCCAAAATTGGCTACTAAAATCACTCTTGATTTTTTGTTTATAATTAGCTTATGCCTGGCCTTGGTATTAACTACCATTAGCCACTCTTTTGATTTAAAAATATTAAAAAATTAAAAAATAACAATCAATTAACACTATATTTTCTGGATAAATATTAAAGCAAATTAATTTAATTAAAACCCGCTAAAATAAAAAAATAAAATGAAATAAATAACCTCAATTTGATACAAAAGCCTTGAAAATACAGTGCCGAAAAAATTTAGGTTGCAAAATCTAAAATAAAGGACAAAAAAATCAAATACTGGGACAAGAAACTAGAAAATACTAGCGAAAAATTAAAAAATTGCTCATAATTATCACCAATTAGTCCAATTCAGTTTCACTTAATTTAGTTTAGCTCATTTTCATTTAGTTTAGTTTAATTTGAATTGATTTAGTTTAATTTGGTTTAATTTAATTTGATTTGTTTTAATGTAATTTAAATTAATTAATTAATGAATTATTATAAAATTAAGTCAAGTAGAAACATTGTACTTGTTAAAGTGTCTTCTTCTCTACAAGCGCAAAGCTTCGAGAATAAGAAACTTTAAAAATTATACGGTACGAATCAACATTTATTTTATTAATTTTATTATACTAGTTTGTAAATGATGTGTACAAAAATATTATAAATAAATGGATTATTATTAAAGTTAAAAATCTAAAATATACGCTAATCAAAAATTCGCTCATAAAAATCAATAATTAAGGTAAAAAAACTAAAATACAATGTTAACCATAAATACAAAACTCTGTCCTGGACATAAAATATCGAAAATTTCAAGAAAAAAATCAAAAATTTTGTCGAAGATCAGAAATTTTTAGGGTAAAAAAAATCCAAAATTTCTAAAGGAAAGTAATTTATTCGTATTAAAACCATATGGTTTAGACATGTCATGTACTTATCTAAAATATGGGCAAAAAAGTGCACAAAAAAATTGAAAATCCTAGTAAAACCAAAATAATTTGCCATTTTAAACCGCGCGAAAATAACTCCTCAGCTCAAAGTAAGTTTCCAACCAGAAAAAATAATCGCCAAAATCTAAAACAAAATGCAAATAGAATCTAAAATAAAAGGCAAAAACACAAAAAAATTTCACTTTCATTCACATTTGATTTTCTGGCTGATATTTTATCTATGGCCTGTAATCCTGTTCTTTGTTCAAAATTTTGGAATTTTTGGGCTAAATATCCTTTATGCTGGCCTAAATTTTCGAATGATTGGTCTAAATTTTTGGTTTTAGAATTTTAATTTAAAAAGATTGGTACCTAAACTTTAAAACTAATAATAAAAAACATGCAAATTACCAATGAATTTTGAAATATTAGAGTAACCATCAACTTCAGATATACGAAACCTCATATGAAACGAAAGCTTACTTAATGAACTTTTAAATTATGAAATAATATATAGGGTGTGCCATTTGAAAAAAAAATAGAAATTGGGCAGTTTGCGAATGGCTATCGCCCTGTATAATACGCTGAGTTATGTTTTGGTTGATAGAGTAATTTTGAAGACTAAAGCTCAACCAAACTTTACCACTAAATTAGAATGAATTATCTTTATTAGTTTCAGGGGAGAATTTTGTTCAAATTTTGGTATAAACAACTGAATAACACGAAAACGGCCCGGTTTCAATCGCTAAAATCTAGGTCATTTTAATCTCCAAGTAACGACGAATCCAAAAATGCTAAAATATACAGGGTGTTCCATTAAAAAAAAAACATAAGTTTGGTCTGTAACTTCGTTATGAGACACCCTGTATAAATTTAAATATTTTTAGGGCGTGCAGCAGGGGAGGTCCGATGCTACTCGGGGAAATCCAATACGTGTATTATCAACATTATACACCCAACTATTCTGCACAACTTTTATGTAAAACATTTTTCAAAATTTTGACAAATAGGAACGTGATTGACCGTTCCCAGATTTCTGAAACACCCTGTATGTCTGTAACCGGGGAAAATATAATATATTATTATTATTATTATAGAATTAATAATTCAAGTTAAAAATGTAGAATCAAAAATTTAGACAAAAAATTGAAAATTTGGCGCTAAAAATAAAAAAAAATGCAGATTAAAAAATCAAAAATTTTAACAAACAAATCGAACATTTCGGCTACAATGAAAAAACAGGATAGAAAATCAAAAATTAGACCAAAAATGAAAAAAATTAGGTAAAAAATCGGAAATGTAGACCAGAAATAAAAAATGCAGGTTAAAAAATCTAAAATTTCAATAAAACAAATCAACAATCGTGGCAAAAAATCGAGCAAAAATTGAATATTTAGGCCTAGAAATAAGAATGTAGACCAAAAGAACGAAAGTCTCAACAAACAAATCGAAAATAGTGGCCAAAATAAAGAATATTTAGGCTAAAAAATCAAGAATTTGAAGAAAAAAATCGAAAAAACAGGCCACACATATAAAATATAGGCAAAAAATCCAAAATCCTGGTCTAGAAATATAAATTGCAAATTAAAAAATTGAAAATTTAAGAAAAGGAATAACAATTTTTTTTGCCTCAAAAATAACCCAAAATTAATTTCCGACCCAAAACTCGAAAATAAAGGCAAAAAAAAATGGTGGTCATCAATGTCTCCGATTTGATAATATAATAGTTTTTTTTTACTTTCTCCGTTACGAAGTACGAGAAAGTATTGTGATCGTGATTTTTTTTCAAAAATTTTTTTTACGGAAATATCCGTTTTGGGGCCCCTAGATGCCATTTCAACAATTTCTGGAATTTTTACTTTCTCCGTTACGAAGTACGAGAAAGTATTGTGATCGTGATTTTTTTTTCAAAAAAATTTTTTACGGAAATATCCGTTTTGGAGTCCCTAGATGCCATTTCAACAATTTCTGGAAAAAAAAAATTTGTGTGTGTGTGTGTGTGTGTGTGTGTGTGTGTGTGTGTGTATGTTCCTCTATACTTGTGGCAACTTGTGTGTGCCTCATCCTGAACTGTGGCGGACGCACGGAATTGTGGCAACTTACACACTGTGCCACAATTTTCTCTGGTGATTTCTCCGTTTCTTGTTAACTTAGACTAACGATATTTACACTGAATATTATGATCAACAAAATACATTTATTCATTATCATAGTATTTACGAAAAGTACCTTTTACACAAGTTATGCAACTTTTTTTAAAAATGTGTAAAAGACGCCACTATTCAGGATCTTGCATGTGGTACACACACTCATATTTGTGGCAACTTCAGTAGTGTTTAGTTGGTAGCGCCCTCTACAAAAAAAATGCTACGTTGCCAGTAATTTGATACTGAGAGTTTCTTCGGCGCATATATATTTGGGTTGGAGCCGGATAATATCCTAGAAATCATTTCTGCTCTTATGAATTGTTTTTCTAGTTGCATACATATCATATTTTAATCTGTTATAATAATAATAAGTAATTATATTGGTTAAATAAATAATTAATTTAATAATTAACAATAATTATTTCTTCTTAATTACTGAATAAAGTAAAGATAATATAAAATAATTTTAAAGATTATTTAATTGTTAGACATTCAGCAATTGATCATACATATAATATATTTTTATAATTTTTGTTAGCTTAGTTTATTTTTTGTTTACTTTCCTATAAGTTTATTAAATTGAATTTGAGGCTCTTATTTATAGTTATTCGGTCGTATTATAATTCTATTTAACATCTTCAGGGACAAATGCACAATTGTATACGTTTCAAAAAATGCTTCATAAATTTTAAACGAATAGGATTTAGTGCATTAACGCAATCTCGTCTTCAGTGAGGAAATCAGTCACAGGTGTGCATTTCGATGCCTTTACCGTCTCTCTGGTATGACTGCCAGGATTTCAATTGTTTTCAAAAGATTGTAAAATTCCAAATTCCAAATTTAATTTGTTCATGAATAGGTTAAATTTACATTTTATTAAAACTATTTTTGTCAATGACAAGGCGAAGAGTAAAAAATATCTAAAATAATACTAAGAACATAATATAAAATAATATTCAGATATTCTTTATTAAACATTTTTGAACATTTTAAAACATAGAAAATTGACCACCAATTTTTTATCAGTATTATGATTATTATAAATATCATCTAGTATGAATCGAGCTAAGAGTCAATTGTCCATTGAATTTATGTGATTTCAATTTAATAACTGGCACAAAATGGTAAATAATTTTAATCCTATCAAATATTTTAATAGTAATTTAATACAATTTCAATTTGTTTTTCTAAATTTACATATTTTACTATTAAATGTTTTTCTTTTGTAATTTAGTTAAATTATTGGTTTAGATGATATATTATTAATAGATTCTGCTTTCGGGGGTATGTTATAATATGCCGTGTATTGTATTACCACAGCCGTTAATATTTTGCCAATTAACTTTTGGACCATATTTTAACTTACGTTTTAATGAAAATATTTGCTTAAAATCCATATTAAAATTTAAAATCTCTTTTCAGCGAACTAATTGTTCTTATTATTAGAACATTATTATAACAGACAATAGATTGTAATCCATAGGTTTTAGCTTAATTTTTAGTAAAATGACATTGACATTAATTACAATTTCTTGTTCTCTTATTTCGGTTATCAAAGTTAACATATCAACAGTTAAATAATTAAATTTTAATATAGTACCACTTAAAACTTAAGATGAAAACTTTAAAAGTCCGCAATTAAAAATACAATCAATATATTTAATATTTTTTCTGCATTGCAATGAATGCTGTTTGTTTGCAGCTTCTCAACTATCCCCTTTGAAAGTTACTTTTAGGGAAAAAAGTTATTCTTTATAAAAAGTTCTGCATGGTCCAAAACCTAGAATGCAAATCATCAGATGTCAAATTTTTCAGTAATATACGGAGTTTGTGTGAAAATATGAATTTTGTTCCAGAATAAAGTACCTTTATTATTGACAATATCAAGAACTGTTATAAAGAAAAGTTATTTAGAATTTAAAATTGGGTTTAAACATACAGTCATGTCTGCCCAGTGATAAAAATAAGATTTTGTAATTTTTCTTTTTCTCTACAGTAGTACATGCACATTGATATTTCAAATGTTGCAATCACAGTGACAGGTCTGTCATTGAACGTCAGATATTTGAAAATTATAAATGAATAGTAATTCCGGTGACATTGAGTTTGGAGAAAAAATAGAAATTGTATTAATTGTGATTGAAGATTATAAAACGTATCGGGAAGCAGATGAAATATTTAATAACAAACATCCAGATAAAAATGTATACAATATTACAGTAATGAATATTTATTTCATGAAATTAGGGTTGATGGAAATCCATCGATTTCTAGACATTTCGCAAGCCCTTCTTTTTTTTTATTGGATTTGGCTTATAAGCCATTCACCCACTAACGGTTATAATATTTGCAGAATAAAAGGAAAAAAAAAATGAATAATTACAAGCCTTTCTAGAACATCTTTAATATTTTTAACAGACCACAAAATTTAGCTGAACTTGAACATTGCATAAGAGATGAAATGCGCAGGTTTAGCCCTGAAAATTCGGGCAATGAATGAGTTGTTATTAAAAAAAAATCGATGACGTCTTTACACAAAAATAAATGATGGCTAAAAATCGACTTTCATGGAAAAATGTGTATTTTTATCAAAGAAAATCGACATGAGGATTTTTTCCAAAAATATTTTATTTTGATTTTACTGAATTTATTCCATACTGTACTGCGTGCACTATATATAAGAATTAAATGAAAACCAAAGTATTACAAGTTTATTCCATATAACCGTTATTATTTAGAAGAGAAAAACAAATACAGCGATTTTATTGGCAGAATGAATCGAGAAATAACTTTGCAATAATTTAAGTGCATAATGTATTAATAAAATTACATTTTGCACTGGTGCTTGAAATAATTTTAGTTAAGTACATTAAAACAGTGCCAGTGTCTGTTTAATAACACAGTATAATTGTTATGCTTTCGTATAAAGGGAAACAACAGGTCTATAAAAATCCGAAATAATAGAAAAAAAATAAGTAGCCATTTTTTAAAGTTACAGACGATCTAATTTCAAAAAAAAAATGATAACCTTGATGTAAACATTCAACGGCCCAATTGTTTATTATGTAAGTAACTATGAAAATTTATAGGGCTGGCAACCTTGGCTTTTATGTTGCCAGATGTTCCCATTCTTCATCCCTAGTACCTGCGTTCGACCTTCCCTTTAAATTTTAAAAGGAATTCGTTTAAATGAATGCTACACAACTCAAAATCCGTTCCAAACTAACATACGCTGAATAAAACTAACTCATATTTAATTTATATTACTCGTACTTTTTCAATCTAAACGGCAATTATCAAATTCAACTTTTACTTTTAAATGTAACATGGCTCAATGAATTTATATTTATGTTCAGTAGCTCCGAAAAGTCCGATTCAAACCAATATACAATAAATTAATCTAATTCAAGTATATACGCATTCTAGGGCCGAAAGACCTTAGGTCAATAGCCCATGCGACAGTCTTGTTTATTTAAAAAATATGTAAATAATGTAATCATGTCAAAAGGTTAATAGAGATTATGTATATATAAATTTTAGTAATTATTACATATATTTTATTTGTCCAATACTATTTTTATTTTTAAAATTAAAAACAGACGCGTTCGAGGATTTTTTTATTTTTACACACGTAGCACATATTTCAAAGTAATAATATTTATTACTTGATAACAAAATTGATATTTATTATATGTTTTAAGTACATTTAAAAACTAAAATAATTTTGGCTTTTAAATGTGCAGCAATTTTCAGTCGAGTTATGAATTTTTTAAAATGTATTTTTTTCAATGACGCACACTGGAATGCAAAAATTAAAAAATAATATAAAACAGAAGGATAAAATCCTACAAAAATTCAGTTTACTTCACAAGGCGTCTATCTTTCAATAATAATTTTGGTTTTTGAATGTGCAGCAATTTTCAGTCGTTATGAATTTCTGAAAATGAAGTTTCTTCAATGTCAAACTTTCGAGCGCAAAAAATTTAAAAAATAATGTGAATCGCAAGAAAAAAATTCTACAAAAATTCAAATCACTTTACACGCCGTCGATCTTTCAAAATCATTTTGTCTTTTGAATATTATTATTATTAAAAAAAGTGTTTGAAATATAATAAAAATTAAATTGAATGTGGTAAAAAATAAATATAGCATCTATAAGAAATAAGAAAGTTTATGATACGAACGTCTTTGCCATTCTTAAATACCTCCTCAATTAACTAAGATATAAAGAAACAACGAAAAACAAAAAAAAATGAAGTAATTTTTTTCAATGGATTATTAATCAGCATAAAATTCTGCAAAAGTGCCATAACCTCTATCTCTTCTAATAAGCGGGATCCCCATGATGAGTCTCGAATTTGAAACAACCTGTATAATATCAAATATTACTGAGAATTAATACACCCATGATGAGGAAAATTATTCTATTTCTTAATTATTTCATTTTCATCTTGTGTTCGATCAACCAGTTTCCACATGCACGGCTTATTATAATTACACCCTTTGTACTAAACAGGTCACTGATTCGAAAAGAAATTACACACATATAAAAATTATTCTCAAATAATAGGATATCAGATGTCTTACTATGTTTATAATATTGGGCAAATTATTCTAAAAGTAATGAATCAATCATTTTCATCAAATTAAATTTTAAAATTAAAAAAAAAAAATTGTGATTAATTTCCATTGAATCTTTTTCTGTCTAACTTTTCTCTATTACGGCACAAGAGGATGCAACTAATATTATCAAGTACAGGTTTAATACCGTAATTTGTGCATTATTAATTATTCCAAGAAAAATCACTTTACTTTTGAAAATCAAATACAAATTTGATTAAATATTATATTGGTATTCATTGTTTATTTCCGGCAATTTAGCTCAACAAATTATCTCAAAGATTTATAGCTCAGGCAAAAATAAGTTTACAAAATCAAACGTTACTTGAAATAGTATAATTTAGGCTATTGTTTGACCACCAATTTATAATTTAGTAAATGTTATATTCAGTTTAAAATTGTTCGAAAAACTTATTTTTTGTCGTAAGTTATTATTATTGATTGGTATTTATTTCTATATTAATATTTACAAGAAATGTATGAATAAAGTATTATTGAGAAAATGGACGTAATAAAAAATCGAAGATTTATTTCTCTACCATGCGTTACAATGGCCAATGAAATTCAGTTTGAAACCGCAAAAAACTTAAAGAAAGTTATTAATTTGAATAGCAATAGTAAAAATCTATTTGTATAGAAGTGGATGCCATGCCTCAAATGTTTTTATCTTTCGCAGATGTTAGCATTCGTCACCCCCCAAGTTAACTACCTGTTTTCGACCGCCCTTTAAATTTTAAAACGAATTCGTGGAATGAATGCGTCACATCCCAATATCCGGTCCAAACTAACACACAATAGCACATAAAAACATTTACACATTAACAGTAAAATATCCATTTATGTAAAGTAATTTAATTAAAAAATCACTGAACTAATAGCAAGGAAGGGATGTAAATCTGGTATGAGAAAATATCATTTTCATCGATTAAATGTCGTTCCCAATAAAATATTTTATGAATTATTATTAAAATCTTTGTTTACAAGTTCTTTGGAATTTAATAATTTAATTTAATTCTTTGCATTTAGTGATGATGTTGGATATTTGTTGCCACTTATTATTTTGTTGCTGTGGCAACGCATTGTTTGTTTTATTTTTTAAACGAAATGACTCAAAAAATTTCTAATAATACAATTTTAAAAAATGGGATCAGAGAAAAATCTGTAAAGAGTAAAAAAGTGTATTGTTATAGCAACAAAGTATTTGTCAACTTTAGTTCAATGCGTTTTTGAATTTGGTAAATTTAATTTAAAAAAATTAATTATAAAATTATGCGATATATTTTAGACACGCTACCACTTATTTTTCGTCAAATTTACTTGAAAAATGCCTTAGGCGACCCTAGAAAAAATAGTATTGCATCGTAGTTACAAATGCTCTGTCTAAAAAATACACAACAAGGTCGGTTGTTTTTTGAAACTAACAATATTTTGCCATTCAAATAAAAAAATGAAATGAAAAATGTCCTGAAAATGTCTCTCATATAAACTTTATAAATTTACTAAAAATTAATTGATGTAACTTCCGGTAAAACCAAAAGTGCAACTGGTTTTTGGATGACCACTAAACTAAAAAAAAATCGAAAATATGACACTTATTTCTGGAGTATTTCTGAACACTCATTGGTTTTGATGCAAAATCAGAGTGAAATACCAAAAATTTCGAATTTTATATATTAGTGTCTTATTTTAATTAAAACTATTCATTAGAATTCATTCAGAAGATTTACAACATTTTATATCCGAAGTTTTGAACCAATGAAACTATGTCAGCATATTATTATAAAGTAAAATTTTATTATTTAAATTGAAAATAAATCACAAAAGTACAAATATTATTTTCTACAATCGTCAGAAAAAAAGTGTATTGACGCATCGCTAAATTCTCAATATTTAGGTATAGTATTCTAATTTTAACAAAAATATTGTTCGTATTTCGTGTTCGATGATTATTGGCGCATTCGAATGACATTCTCATGCGAAACAATAAAAAACACAAATTTTGCGCACGTACAAAAATAACTATTATTACGATAGAAAAAGTTGTGAATGATACACGCATTAAAAGTGCCTTTATTTTTATTTCGTAGCGTTGCGAACTGCTGGTTCGCTGTCGTTGTGCAAATTCCCTACTCACAAAATGAAGTAATTCTTTGAATGCTTGTCATAAATTATTTTCTGAATATGTACATCGATAATATAAAAACAAATTTTAGTTAAATAACCATGCATTTAAGGGTAAAAGATGTTCAAAAGGTAGAATGCAATGAATTATTGTAGGTTGCTGGCAGCGGCAACGTTGCTTTTCACACACTGGTAGGTTATGCAATACTTGTGGCAACCCATTCTTACACACGGTATGTTTCCCCACACTTGTGGCACCCTGGATACACACTTCACGTTTCCCAATACTTGTGGCACGGTTGCCACAATTGTTTTTTTGCAATAACTTTGTTTATATGGAGGGTAAAACAAAATGAATCACATATTCAGAAATAGCGTGGAAAAGCGCAGCGAAAGGGCAGCATCTAAACGAAAGCGCCACAATTGAGGATATTTCATGGGTTGCCACAAGCATTGCGGGACGTGTATGTGTGTGTTTGTGTGTGTCTGTCTGTGTGCGCTGTATCTCAAAAACTAATAGAGCAATTGATATGAAACTTTGCACATACGTCTTATTTGATAATCTGAAGAACTGAAAAGCTTTTGGTAAAATTTCGTACACCGGAAGTGGGTGTTTACCTTAACTGTTTTTTGTTTTTTGCCAATATTTTCTTAAATATAAAAAATATCACAAAAACATTTAAACAAACATCGAAGACAACAAAGAAATGAACATCTTTTGCTTGAAAATATTTTTCATAAAATCATTGCTATTCGAGAAAAAAATTTATTATTATTTTTTAATTTTTGGTTTATAATTATGAAACGATAATAGTTACAGCAAATTTATGTGAATAATAATTGTAGAGATTACCAAAATGAACAACTTTTAAAGAATAAGTTTTTTTCGAAATCTCGTTAGTTTTTGAGTAAACCTAGTTTTTGAATTTGATGTATATTTTTTCCATCTTTCATGATTTTGACGTTTTAAACGTCAGTTTCATCCGTGTTTACGCAACGCTCGATGTACATTTAAAATATGATTTCAATTGAAAATAAACCCATGAAAACGTAAATATAAAGTCGGAGAAAGTAACATGATGGCCACATCACCATTTTTTTTGTCTGTGTCTGTCTGTGCGCGCTGTATCTCAAAAACTAATTGAGCAATTGATATGAAACTTTGAACATCCGTCTTATTTGATAATCTGAAGAACTGAAAAGCTTTTGGTAAAATTTCGTACACCGGAAGTGGGTTTTTACCTTAAATGTTTTTTGTTTTTTGCCAATATTTTCTTAAATATGAAAAATATCACAAAAACATTTAAACAAACATTGAAGACAACAAAGAAATGAACATCTTTTGCTTGAAATCATTTTTCATAAAATCATTTTTATTCGAGAAAAAAATGTATTATTATTTTTTTAATTTTTGGTTTACAATTATAAAAAGATAATAGTTACAGCAAATTTATGTTAATAATAATTGTAGAGAATGCTAAAATGAACAACTTATAAAGAATAAGTTTTTTTCGAAATCTCTTTAGTTTTTGAGTAAACTGAGTTTTTGAATTTGAAGTACAATTTTTCCATCTTTCATAATTTTGACGTTTTAAACGTCAGTTTCATCCGAGTTTACACAACATTTAAAATATGATTTCTATTGAAAATAAACCATGAAAACGTAAATATAAATGGCTATGATACCATCAAGTCGGAGAAAGTAAAAATAATGTTGGTAGACCGATGCTATAAAACAATAAATGGAGTCAATTTTTAACACATTTCAAATTTAGAAAGTAAATTAGTAATTATTCATTGAGCAATTTTTTTATGTTTTCCGGAAATTCTAATCTAAACAAATTACGTACACTTCTGAAATAGCACCTGAGTAAAACCATGTAATTACCGCTTTGGGCCTCAAGCAGCACGATCGCGATTTTGAAATTTTTTTGTCGGGCCTCTTCGCAATCGATAAAGACAAGCCCTATTGCGCTGTTTGGCGTTTTTCGAGCATGTGCTTCCAACGACCCCTGGGACCTAATGGGTTAAAATACCTTCCCCTGTGTAAAATACACCGTCGGTTATAAATCGTAATGCAACTGCAAACGTCACATTTTAGAACAAAATGAAATATCATAACATGTAAATCAGATTTTTTTCTTACTCTTAAGGTTACCGAAATATAGCCTATAAAAAACATCCAATTTGAGCCACCCAGTGCATCAAAATGGCTCCAATTGAATATTTCGGTGGATTGCAATCGATATACACGACTGTGTAATGTAATAATACCAACAATCAAAAATAAATCCATTGACACAAATCCCGAACAAATCAAAATTAGATCAGTCCACAAACACACGAGCACATCTGCCCAGCGCTACACTTCCAAGGGGGAAACACGCAGTCCCTCTAAACACACTTTGGGGTACATAAATGTATATACGGTGACGCGTGAAAAGGTGACCTGAAAATCCACCCCTATAAATACGAGTTCGTTTCAGTTAATACGCCGAAAAGCACGAACCACTAAAGGAATCCACCCCTGGATTAAATGGGGCACGGAGTATGCTTTCGAGGGGGTCGATATCATATAACGTGTTTTGTCCTCTTTTTTTGCACTGATTTGTTTTATTTTTTATTAAAGGAAACTTCAAAAGGTTTCTGGGAAGCCTTGAAAAATAAGTAATGGATACAACGTGATCAAGTCAGGTAATCTTTATTGATTGCATGCGGGAACAACAAGCAAAACAGAGGCGAGTGGATGGAAAAGAATATAATTAAATTCCAGAACGAAGTTTCGGGGGATTTAATAAGCTTTACGTTTACGGACTTGTGAGTTTGAAATGGATTTAATTAAACGCTGTCGTCTAACTTTTATAAGATGGATTTTTTTTAACCAAGTATATAATTAAAAAGAGGGCAGTCACAAAATCTTTTGTTAGGTAAATATTAACAATTTTAATTTTAACGTAGAGATCTCAGGAATTACACAGCTAATCGGCCATATTTATAATATGTTCAAGAAAATTGATTATTTCTAAAATTCTTTCTTCCAAAAGGCAGCTTGAAATCTGTCTGTCTCTAGAAAGAAAGAGATGTTAAACATCTAAACTGGAAAAGTAGCAATGAAGGGCATCGAAGAATGTAAACGTTTTGAATAAAGAACACATTTCAAATAGGGAAATTGAAGAAAACCGTCACCGACCGCCGAAATGAAGATCACGCTAGTGAAGAACGTCGGCAAAGCATTCGAATAAAGATTTCGACGTCGAAACAAGTCAGCTAAAACGAAGAAATAACGCTGTAGAAAAGTGATTAGAATCAAAGCGAGAAGATGAAGAAACTAAAACTAATAAATCAGAATCCGAGTTGAAAAATATCGTGTTTTGTTTTGTAAATAATCTACGGCAATTATTTTAGCGTGGATTTACAAATTTATTGTTCCTTCATCATTCTTGAGGATTTGGTGCTAATTCCTGCATTAAATATTTTTTTGCGAATTTTTCAAATCGTTGAATGCAATTTTCGTTCCTCCAGCTTAAGTTTGAAGTGTCGTTGTTTTGTTTGTAACTAATCCACGGCAATTGTTTTAGCATGGAATTACAAATTTATTGTTCTTTCATCATTCTTGGGGATTTGATGCTAATTCCTGCATTAAATATTTTTTTGCGAATTTTTCAAATCGTTGAGTACAATTTTCGTTTCTCCAGTTGAAGTTTGAAGTGTCGCTGTTTTGTTTGTAAATAATCCACGGCAATTATTTTAGCGTGGAATTACAAATTTATTGTTCCTTCATCATTCTTGAGGATTTGATGCTAATTCCTGCATTAAATATTTTTTTGCGAATTTTTCAAATCGTTGAATGCAATTTTCGTTTCTCCAGCTGAAGTTTGAAGTGTCGCTGTTTTGTTTGTAAATAATCCACGGCAATTATTTTAGCTTGGAATTACAAATTTATTGTTCCTTCATCATTCTTGAGGATTTGATGCTAATTCCTGCATTAAATATTTTTTTGCGAATTTTTCAAATCGTTGAATGCAATTTTCGTTTCTCCAGCTGAAGTTTGAAGTGTCGCTGTTTTGTTTGTAACTAATCCACGGCAATTATTTCAGCGTGTAATTACAAATTTATTGTTCCTTCACCATTCTTGAGGATTTGATGCTAATTCCTGCATTAAATATTTTTTTGGGAATTTTTCAAATCGTTGAATGCAATTTTCGTTTCTCCAGTTGAAGTTTGAAGTGTCGCTGTTTTGTTTGTAACTAATCCACGGCAATTATTTTAGCGTGGAATTAAAATTTATTGTTCCTTCATCATTCTTGAGGATTTGATGCTAATTCCTGCATTAAATATTTTTTTGGGAATTTTTCAAATCGTTGAATGCAATTTTCGTTTCTCCAGTTGAAGTTTGAAGTGTCGCTGTTTTGTTTGTAACTAATCCTCGGCAATTATTTTAGCGTGGAATTAAAATTTATTGTTCCTTCATCATTCTTGAGGATTTGATGCTAA
The DNA here is from genome assembly GCA_910593695.2 of Ocypus olens. Taxonomy (NCBI): domain Eukaryota; kingdom Metazoa; phylum Arthropoda; class Insecta; order Coleoptera; family Staphylinidae; genus Ocypus; species Ocypus olens. The sequence goes on from OU343049.1 coordinate 1,292,837, forward strand.
TTCCTGCATTAAATATTTTTTTGCGAATTTTTCAAATCGTTGAATGCAATTTTCGTTTCTCCAGCTGAAGTTTGAAGTGTCGCTGTTTTGTTTGTAAATAATCCACGGCAATTATTTTAGCTTGGAATTACAAATTTATTGTTCCTTCATCATTCTTGAGGATTTGATGCTAATTCCTGCATTAAATATTTTTTTGCGAATTTTTCAAATCGTTGAATGCAATTTTCGTTTCTCCAGCTTAAGTTTGAAGTGTCGTTGTTTTGTTTGTAACTAATCCACGGCAATTATTTTAGCATGGAATTACAAATTTATTGTTCTTTCATCATTCTTGGGGATTTGATGCTAATTCCTGCATTAAATATTTTTTTGCGAATTTTTCAAATCGTTGAGTACAATTTTCGTTTCTCCAGTTGAAGTTTGAAGTGTCGCTGTTTTGTTTGTAAATAATCCACGGCAATTATTTTAGCGTGGAATTACAAATTTATTGTTCCTTCATCATTCTTGAGGATTTGATGCTAATTCCTGCATTAAATATTTTTTTGCGAATTTTTCAAATCGTTGAGTACAATTTTCGTTTCTCCAGTTGAAGTTTGAAGTGTCGTTGTTTTGTTTGTAAATAATCCACGGCAATTATTTTAGCTTGGAATTACAAATTTATTGTTCCTTCATCATTCTTGAGGATTTGATGCTAATTCCTGCATTAAATATTTTTTTGCGAATTTTTCAAATCGTTGAATGCAATTTTCGTTCCTCCAGCTTAAGTTTGAAGTGTCGTTGTTTTGTTTGTAACTAATCCACGGCAATTGTTTTAGCATGGAATTACAAATTTATTGTTCTTTCATCATTCTTGGGGATTTGATGCTAATTCCTGCATTAAATATTTTTTTGCGAATTTTTCAAATCGTTGAGTACAATTTTCGTTTCTCCAGTTGAAGTTTGAAGTGTCGCTGTTTTGTTTGTAAATAATCCACGGCAATTATTTTAGCGTGGAATTACAAATTTATTGTTCCTTCATCATTCTTGAGGATTTGATGCTAATTCCTGCATTAAATATTTTTTTGCGAATTTTTCAAATCGTTGAGTACAATTTTCGTTTCTCCAGTTGAAGTTTGAAGTGTCGCTGTTTTGTTTGTAAATAATCCACGGCAATTATTTTAGCTTGGAATTACAAATTTATTGTTCCTTCATCATTCTTGAGGATTTGATGCTAATTCCTGCATTAAATATTTTTTTGCGAATTTTTCAAATCGTTGAATGCAATTTTCGTTTCTCCAGCTTAAGTTTGAAGTGTCGTTGTTTTGTTTGTAACTAATCCACGGCAATTGTTTTAGCATGGAATTACAAATTTATTGTTCTTTCATCATTCTTGGGGATTTGATGCTAATTCCTGCATTAAATATTTTTTTGCGAATTTTTCAAATCGTTGAGTACAATTTTCGTTTCTCCAGTTGAAGTTTGAAGTGTCGCTGTTTTGTTTGTAAATAATCCACGGCAATTATTTTAGCGTGGAATTACAAATTTATTGTTCCTTCATCATTCTTGAGGATTTGATGCTAATTCCTGCATTAAATATTTTTTTGCGAATTTTTCAAATCGTTGAGTACAATTTTCGTTTCTCCAGTTGAAGTTTGAAGTGTCGCTGTTTTGTTTGTAAATAATCCACGGCAATTATTTTAGCTTGGAATTACAAATTTATTGTTCCTTCATCATTCTTGAGGATTTGATGCTAATTCCTGCATTAAATATTTTTTTGCGAATTTTTCAAATCGTTGAGTACAATTTTCGTTTCTCCAGTTGAAGTTTGAAGTGTCGCTGTTTTGTTTGTAAATAATCCACGGCAATTATTTTAGCTTGGAATTACAAATTTATTGTTCCTTCATCATTCTTGAGGATTTGATGCTAATTCCTGCATTAAATATTTTTTTGCGAATTTTTCAAATCGTTGAATGCAATTTTCGTTCCTCCAGCTTAAGTTTGAAGTGTCGTTGTTTTGTTTGTAACTAATCCACGGCAATTGTTTTAGCATGGAATTACAAATTTATTGTTCTTTCATCATTCTTGGGGATTTGATGCTAATTCCTGCATTAAATATTTTTTTGCGAATTTTTCAAATCGTTGAGTACAATTTTCGTTTCTCCAGTTGAAGTTTGAAGTGTCGCTGTTTTGTTTGTAAATAATCCACGGCAATTATTTTAGCTTGGAATTACAAATTTATTGTTCCTTCACCATTCTTGAGGATTTGATGCTAATTCCTGCATTAAATATTTTTTTGGGAATTTTTCAAATCGTTGAATGCAATTTTCGTTCCTCCAGCTTAAGTTTGAAGTGTCGTTGTTTTGTTTGTAACTAATCCACGGCAATTATTTTAGCTTGGAATTACAAATTTATTGTTCCTTCATCATTCTTGAGGATTTGATGCTAATTCCTGCATTAAATATTTTTTTGCGAATTTTTCAAATCGTTGAATGCAATTTTCGTTTCTCCAGCTGAAGTTTGAAGTGTCGCTGTTTTGTTTGTAAATAATCCACGGCAATTATTTTAGCTTGGAATTACAAATTTATTGTTCCTTCATCATTCTTGAGGATTTGATGCTAATTCCTGCATTAAATATTTTTTTGCGAATTTTTCAAATCGTTGAATGCAATTTTCGTTCCTCCAGCTTAAGTTTGAAGTGTCGTTGTTTTGTTTGTAACTAATCCACGGCAATTGTTTTAGCATGGAATTACAAATTTATTGTTCCTTCATCATTCTTGAGGATTTGATGCTAATTCCTGCATTAAATATTTTTTTGCGAATTTTTCAAATCGTTGAATGCAATTTTCGTTCCTCCAGCTTAAGTTTGAAGTGTCGTTGTTTTGTTTGTAACTAATCCACGGCAATTATTTTAGCTTGGAATTACAAATTTATTGTTCCTTCATCATTCTTGAGGATTTGATGCTAATTCCTGCATTAAATATTTTTTTGCGAATTTTTCAAATCGTTGAATGCAATTTTCGTTTCTCCAGCTGAAGTTTGAAGTGTCGCTGTTTTGTTTGTAAATAATCCACGGCAATTATTTTAGCTTGGAATTACAAATTTATTGTTCCTTCATCATTCTTGAGGATTTGATGCTAATTCCTGCATTAAATATTTTTTTGGGAATTTTTCAAATCGTTGAATGCAATTTTCGTTCCTCCAGCTTAAGTTTGAAGTGTCGTTGTTTTGTTTGTAACTAATCCACGGCAATTGTTTTAGCATGGAATTACAAATTTATTGTTCCTTCATCATTCTTGAGGATTTGATGCTAATTCCTGCATTAAATATTTTTTTGCGAATTTTTCAAATCGTTGAATGCAATTTTCGTTTCTCCAGCTGAAGTTTGAAGTGTCGCTGTTTTGTTTGTAAATAATCCACGGCAATTATTTTAGCTTGGAATTACAAATTTATTGTTCCTTCATCATTCTTGAGGATTTGATGCTAATTCCTGCATTAAATATTTTTTTGCGAATTTTTCAAATCGTTGAATGCAATTTTCGTTTCTCCAGCTGAAGTTTGAAGTGTCGCTGTTTTGTTTGTAACTAATCCACGGCAATTATTTCAGCGTGTAATTACAAATTTATTGTTCCTTCACCATTCTTGAGGATTTGATGCTAATTCCTGCATTAAATATTTTTTTGGGAATTTTTCAAATCGTTGAATGCAATTTTCGTTTCTCCAGTTGAAGTTTGAAGTGTCGCTGTTTTGTTTGTAACTAATCCACGGCAATTATTTTAGCGTGGAATTAAAATTTATTGTTCCTTCATCATTCTTGAGGATTTGATGCTAATTCCTGCATTAAATATTTTTTTGGGAATTTTTCAAATCGTTGAATGCAATTTTCGTTTCTCCAGTTGAAGTTTGAAGTGTCGCTGTTTTGTTTGTAACTAATCCTCGGCAATTATTTTAGCGTGGAATTAAAATTTATTGTTCCTTCATCATTCTTGAGGATTTGATGCTAATTCCTGCATTAAATATTTTTTTGCGAATTTTTCAAATCGTTGAATGCAATTTTCGTTTCTCCAGCTTAAGTTTGAAGTGTCGTTGTTTTGTTTGTAACTAATCCACGGCAATTGTTTTAGCATGGAATTACAAATTTATTGTTCTTTCATCATTCTTGGGGATTTGATGCTAATTCCTGCATTAAATATTTTTTTGCGAATTTTTCAAATCGTTGAGTACAATTTTCGTTTCTCCAGTTGAAGTTTGAAGTGTCGCTGTTTTGTTTGTAAATAATCCACGGCAATTATTTTAGCGTGGAATTACAAATTTATTGTTCCTTCATCATTCTTGAGGATTTGATGCTAATTCCTGCATTAAATATTTTTTTGCGAATTTTTCAAATCGTTGAGTACAATTTTCGTTTCTCCAGTTGAAGTTTGAAGTGTCGCTGTTTTGTTTGTAAATAATCCACGGCAATTATTTTAGCTTGGAATTACAAATTTATTGTTCCTTCATCATTCTTGAGGATTTGATGCTAATTCCTGCATTAAATATTTTTTTGCGAATTTTTCAAATCGTTGAGTACAATTTTCGTTTCTCCAGTTGAAGTTTGAAGTGTCGCTGTTTTGTTTGTAAATAATCCACGGCAATTATTTTAGCTTGGAATTACAAATTTATTGTTCCTTCATCATTCTTGAGGATTTGATGCTAATTCCTGCATTAAATATTTTTTTGCGAATTTTTCAAATCGTTGAATGCAATTTTCGTTCCTCCAGCTTAAGTTTGAAGTGTCGTTGTTTTGTTTGTAACTAATCCACGGCAATTGTTTTAGCATGGAATTACAAATTTATTGTTCCTTCATCATTCTTGAGGATTTGATGCTAATTCCTGCATTAAATATTTTTTTGCGAATTTTTCAAATCGTTGAGTACAATTTTCGTTTCTCCAGTTGAAGTTTGAAGTGTCGCTGTTTTGTTTGTAACTAATCCACGGCAATTATTTCAGCGTGTAATTACAAATTTATTGTTCCTTCACCATTCTTGAGGATTTGATGCTAATTCCTGCATTAAATATTTTTTTGGGAATTTTTCAAATCGTTGAATGCAATTTTCGTTTCTCCAGCTGAAGTTTGAAGTGTCGCTGTTTTGTTTGTAAATAATCCACGGCAATTATTTTAGCTTGGAATTACAAATTTATTGTTCCTTCATCATTCTTGAGGATTTGATGCTAATTCCTGCATTAAATATTTTTTTGCGAATTTTTCAAATCGTTGAATGCAATTTTCGTTCCTCCAGCTTAAGTTTGAAGTGTCGTTGTTTTGTTTGTAACTAATCCACGGCAATTGTTTTAGCATGGAATTACAAATTTATTGTTCCTTCACCATTCTTGAGGATTTGATGCTAATTCCTGCATTAAATATTTTTTTGCGAATTTTTCAAATCGTTGAGTACAATTTTCGTTTCTCCAGTTGAAGTTTGAAGTGTCGCTGTTTTGTTTGTAAATAATCCACGGCAATTATTTTAGCTTGGAATTACAAATTTATTGTTCCTTCATCATTCTTGAGGATTTGATGCTAATTCCTGCATTAAATATTTTTTTGCGAATTTTTCAAATCGTTGAATGCAATTTTCGTTCCTCCAGCTTAAGTTTGAAGTGTCGTTGTTTTGTTTGTAACTAATCCACGGCAATTGTTTTAGCATGGAATTACAAATTTATTGTTCTTTCATCATTCTTGGGGATTTGATGCTAATTCCTGCATTAAATATTTTTTTGCGAATTTTTCAAATCGTTGAGTACAATTTTCGTTTCTCCAGTTGAAGTTTGAAGTGTCGCTGTTTTGTTTGTAAATAATCCACGGCAATTATTTTAGCGTGGAATTACAAATTTATTGTTCCTTCATCATTCTTGAGGATTTGATGCTAATTCCTGCATTAAATATTTTTTTGCGAATTTTTCAAATCGTTGAATGCAATTTTCGTTTCTCCAGCTGAAGTTTGAAGTGTCGCTGTTTTGTTTGTAAATAATCCACGGCAATTATTTTAGCTTGGAATTACAAATTTATTGTTCCTTCATCATTCTTGAGGATTTGATGCTAATTCCTGCATTAAATATTTTTTTGCGAATTTTTCAAATCGTTGAATGCAATTTTCGTTTCTCCAGCTGAAGTTTGAAGTGTCGCTGTTTTGTTTGTAACTAATCCACGGCAATTATTTCAGCGTGTAATTACAAATTTATTGTTCCTTCACCATTCTTGAGGATTTGATGCTAATTCCTGCATTAAATATTTTTTTGCGAATTTTTCAAATCGTTGAATGCAATTTTCGTTTCTCCAGTTGAAGTTTGAAGTGTCGCTGTTTTGTTTGTAAATAATCCACGGCAATTATTTTAGCGTGGAATTACAAATTTATTGTTCCTTCATCATTCTTGAGGATTTGATGCTAATTCCTGCATTAAATATTTTTTTGCGAATTTTTCAAATCGTTGAATGCAATTTTCGTTTCTCCAGCTGAAGTTTGAAGTGTCGCTGTTTTGTTTGTAACTAATCCACGGCAATTATTTTAGCGTGGAATTAAAATTTATTGTTCCTTCATCATTCTTGAGGATTTGATGCTAATTCCTGCATTAAATATTTTTTTGCGAATTTTTCAAATCGTTGAATGCAATTTTCGTTCCTCCAGCTTAAGTTTGAAGTGTCGTTGTTTTGTTTGTAACTAATCCACGGCAATTGTTTTAGCATGGAATTACAAATTTATTGTTCTTTCATCATTCTTGGGGATTTGATGCTAATTCCTGCATTAAATATTTTTTTGCGAATTTTTCAAATCGTTGAGTACAATTTTCGTTTCTCCAGTTGAAGTTTGAAGTGTCGCTGTTTTGTTTGTAAATAATCCACGGCAATTATTTTAGCGTGGAATTACAAATTTATTGTTCCTTCATCATTCTTGAGGATTTGATGCTAATTCCTGCATTAAATATTTTTTTGCGAATTTTTCAAATCGTTGAATGCAATTTTCGTTTCTCCAGCTGAAGTTTGAAGTGTCGCTGTTTTGTTTGTAAATAATCCACGGCAATTATTTTAGCTTGGAATTACAAATTTATTGTTCCTTCATCATTCTTGAGGATTTGATGCTAATTCCTGCATTAAATATTTTTTTGCGAATTTTTCAAATCGTTGAATGCAATTTTCGTTTCTCCAGCTGAAGTTTGAAGTGTCGCTGTTTTGTTTGTAACTAATCCACGGCAATTATTTCAGCGTGTAATTACAAATTTATTGTTCCTTCACCATTCTTGAGGATTTGATGCTAATTCCTGCATTAAATATTTTTTTGCGAATTTTTCAAATCGTTGAATGCAATTTTCGTTTCTCCAGTTGAAGTTTGAAGTGTCGCTGTTTTGTTTGTAAATAATCCACGGCAATTATTTTAGCTTGGAATTACAAATTTATTGTTCCTTCATCATTCTTGAGGATTTGATGCTAATTCCTGCATTAAATATTTTTTTGCGAATTTTTCAAATCGTTGAATGCAATTTTCGTTTCTCCAGCTGAAGTTTGAAGTGTCGCTGTTTTGTTTGTAACTAATCCACGGCAATTATTTTAGCGTGGAATTAAAATTTATTGTTCCTTCATCATTCTTGAGGATTTGATGCTAATTCCTGCATTAAATATTTTTTTGGGAATTTTTCAAATCGTTGAATGCAATTTTCGTTTCTCCAGTTGAAGTTTGAAGTGTCGCTGTTTTGTTTGTAACTAATCCTCGGCAATTATTTTAGCGTGGAATTAAAATTTATTGTTCCTTCATCATTCTTGAGGATTTGATGCTAATTCCTGCATTAAATATTTTTTTGCGAATTTTTCAAATCGTTGAATGCAATTTTCGTTTCTCCAGCTGAAGTTTGAAGTGTCGCTGTTTTGTTTGTAAATAATCCACGGCAATTATTTTAGCTTGGAATTACAAATTTATTGTTCCTTCATCATTCTTGAGGATTTGATGCTAATTCCTGCATTAAATATTTTTTTGCGAATTTTTCAAATCGTTGAATGCAATTTTCGTTTCTCCAGCTTAAGTTTGAAGTGTCGTTGTTTTGTTTGTAACTAATCCACGGCAATTGTTTTAGCATGGAATTACAAATTTATTGTTCTTTCATCATTCTTGGCGATTTGATGCTAATTCCTGCATTAAATATTTTTTTGCGAATTTTTCAAATCGTTGAGTACAATTTTCGTTTCTCCAGTTGAAGTTTGAAGTGTCGCTGTTTTGTTTGTAAATAATCCACGGCAATTATTTTAGCGTGGAATTACAAATTTATTGTTCCTTCATCATTCTTGAGGATTTGATGCTAATTCCTGCATTAAATATTTTTTTGCGAATTTTTCAAATCGTTGAGTACAATTTTCGTTTCTCCAGTTGAAGTTTGAAGTGTCGCTGTTTTGTTTGTAAATAATCCACGGCAATTATTTTAGCTTGGAATTACAAATTTATTGTTCCTTCATCATTCTTGAGGATTTGATGCTAATTCCTGCATTAAATATTTTTTTGCGAATTTTTCAAATCGTTGAATGCAATTTTCGTTTCTCCAGCTTAAGTTTGAAGTGTCGTTGTTTTGTTTGTAACTAATCCACGGCAATTGTTTTAGCATGGAATTACAAATTTATTGTTCTTTCATCATTCTTGGGGATTTGATGCTAATTCCTGCATTAAATATTTTTTTGCGAATTTTTCAAATCGTTGAGTACAATTTTCGTTTCTCCAGTTGAAGTTTGAAGTGTCGCTGTTTTATTTGTAAATAATCCACGGCAATTATTTTAGCGTGGAATTACAAATTTATTGTTCCTTCATCATTCTTGAGGATTTGATGCTAATTCCTGCATTAAATATTTTTTTGCGAATTTTTCAAATCGTTGAGTACAATTTTCGTTTCTTCAGTTGAAGTTTGAAGTGTCGCTGTTTTGTTTGTAAATAATCCACGGCAATTATTTTAGCTTGGAATTACAAATTTATTGTTCCTTCATCATTCTTGAGGATTTGATGCTAATTCCTGCATTAAATATTTTTTTGCGAATTTTTCAAATCGTTGAATGCAATTTTCGTTTCTCCAGCTTAAGTTTGAAGTGTCGTTGTTTTGTTTGTAACTAATCCACGGCAATTGTTTTAGCATGGAATTACAAATTTATTGTTCTTTCATCATTCTTGGGGATTTGATGCTAATTCCTGCATTAAATATTTTTTTGCGAATTTTTCAAATCGTTGAGTACAATTTTCGTTTCTCCAGTTGAAGTTTGAAGTGTCGCTGTTTTGTTTGTAAATAATCCACGGCAATTATTTTAGCGTGGAATTACAAATTTATTGTTCCTTCATCATTCTTGAGGATTTGATGCTAATTCCTGCATTAAATATTTTTTTGCGAATTTTTCAAATCGTTGAGTACAATTTTCGTTTCTCCAGTTGAAGTTTGAAGTGTCGCTGTTTTGTTTGTAAATAATCCACGGCAATTATTTTAGCTTGGAATTACAAATTTATTGTTCCTTCATCATTCTTGAGGATTTGATGCTAATTCCTGCATTAAATATTTTTTTGCGAATTTTTCAAATCGTTGAATGCAATTTTCGTTCCTCCAGCTTAAGTTTGAAGTGTCGTTGTTTTGTTTGTAACTAATCCACGGCAATTGTTTTAGCATGGAATTACAAATTTATTGTTCTTTCATCATTCTTGGGGATTTGATGCTAATTCCTGCATTAAATATTTTTTTGCGAATTTTTCAAATCGTTGAGTACAATTTTCGTTTCTCCAGTTGAAGTTTGAAGTGTCGCTGTTTTGTTTGTAACTAATCCACGGCAATTATTTCAGCGTGTAATTACAAATTTATTGTTCCTTCACCATTCTTGAGGATTTGATGCTAATTCCTGCATTAAATATTTTTTTGGGAATATTTCAAATCGTTGAATGCAATTTTCGTTTCTCCAGTTGAAGTTTGAAGTGTCGCTGTTTTGTTTGTAAATAATCCACGGCAATTATTTTAGCTTGGAATTACAAATTTATTGTTCCTTCATCATTCTTGAGGATTTGATGCTAATTCCTGCATTAAATATTTTTTTGCGAATTTTTCAAATCGTTGAATGCAATTTTCGTTTCTCCAGCTTAAGTTTGAAGTGTCGTTGTTTTGTTTGTAACTAATCCACGGCAATTGTTTTAGCATGGAATTACAAATTTATTGTTCTTTCATCATTCTTGGGGATTTGATGCTAATTCCTGCATTAAATATTTTTTTGCGAATTTTTCAAATCGTTGAGTACAATTTTCGTTTCTCCAGTTGAAGTTTGAAGTGTCGCTGTTTTGTTTGTAACTAATCCACGGCAATTATTTCAGCGTGTAATTACAAATTTATTGTTCCTTCACCATTCTTGAGGATTTGATGCTAATTCCTGCATTAAATATTTTTTTGGGAATATTTCAAATCGTTGAATGCAATTTTCGTTTCTCCAGTTGAAGTTTGAAGTGTCGCTGTTTTGTTTGTAAATAATCCACGGCAATTATTTTAGCTTGGAATTACAAATTTATTGTTCCTTCATCATTCTTGAGGATTTGATGCTAATTCCTGCATTAAATATTTTTTTGCGAATTTTTCAAATCGTTGAATGCAATTTTCGTTTCTCCAGCTTAAGTTTGAAGTGTCGTTGTTTTGTTTGTAACTAATCCACGGCAATTGTTTTAGCATGGAATTACAAATTTATTGTTCTTTCATCATTCTTGGGGATTTGATGCTAATTCCTGCATTAAATATTTTTTTGCGAATTTTTCAAATCGTTGAGTACAATTTTCGTTTCTCCAGTTGAAGTTTGAAGTGTCGCTGTTTTATTTGTAAATAATCCACGGCAATTATTTTAGCGTGGAATTACAAATTTATTGTTCCTTCATCATTCTTGAGGATTTGATGCTAATTCCTGCATTAAATATTTTTTTGCGAATTTTTCAAATCGTTGAGTACAATTTTCGTTTCTTCAGTTGAAGTTTGAAGTGTCGCTGTTTTGTTTGTAAATAATCCACGGCAATTATTTTAGCTTGGAATTACAAATTTATTGTTCCTTCATCATTCTTGAGGATTTGATGCTAATTCCTGCATTAAATATTTTTTTGCGAATTTTTCAAATCGTTGAATGCAATTTTCGTTTCTCCAGCTTAAGTTTGAAGTGTCGTTGTTTTGTTTGTAACTAATCCACGGCAATTGTTTTAGCATGGAATTACAAATTTATTGTTCTTTCATCATTCTTGGGGATTTGATGCTAATTCCTGCATTAAATATTTTTTTGCGAATTTTTCAAATCGTTGAGTACAATTTTCGTTTCTCCAGTTGAAGTTTGAAGTGTCGCTGTTTTGTTTGTAAATAATCCACGGCAATTATTTTAGCGTGGAATTACAAATTTATTGTTCCTTCATCATTCTTGAGGATTTGATGCTAATTCCTGCATTAAATATTTTTTTGCGAATTTTTCAAATCGTTGAGTACAATTTTCGTTTCTCCAGTTGAAGTTTGAAGTGTCGCTGTTTTGTTTGTAAATAATCCACGGCAATTATTTTAGCTTGGAATTACAAATTTATTGTTCCTTCATCATTCTTGAGGATTTGATGCTAATTCCTGCATTAAATATTTTTTTGCGAATTTTTCAAATCGTTGAATGCAATTTTCGTTCCTCCAGCTTAAGTTTGAAGTGTCGTTGTTTTGTTTGTAACTAATCCACGGCAATTGTTTTAGCATGGAATTACAAATTTATTGTTCTTTCATCATTCTTGGGGATTTGATGCTAATTCCTGCATTAAATATTTTTTTGCGAATTTTTCAAATCGTTGAGTACAATTTTCGTTTCTCCAGTTGAAGTTTGAAGTGTCGCTGTTTTGTTTGTAACTAATCCACGGCAATTATTTCAGCGTGTAATTACAAATTTATTGTTCCTTCACCATTCTTGAGGATTTGATGCTAATTCCTGCATTAAATATTTTTTTGGGAATATTTCAAATCGTTGAATGCAATTTTCGTTTCTCCAGCTGAAGTTTGAAGTGTCGCTGTTTTGTTTGTAAATAATCCACGGCAATTATTTTAGCTTGGAATTACAAATTTATTGTTCCTTCATCATTCTTGAGGATTTGATGCTAATTCCTGCATTAAATATTTTTTTGCGAATTTTTCAAATCGTTGAATGCAATTTTCGTTCCTCCAGCTTAAGTTTGAAGTGTCGTTGTTTTGTTTGTAACTAATCCACGGCAATTGTTTTAGCATGGAATTACAAATTTATTGTTCCTTCACCATTCTTGAGGATTTGATGCTAATTCCTGCATTAAATATTTTTTTGCGAATTTTTCAAATCGTTGAGTACAATTTTCGTTTCTCCAGTTGAAGTTTGAAGTGTCGCTGTTTTGTTTGTAAATAATCCACGGCAATTATTTTAGCTTGGAATTACAAATTTATTGTTCCTTCATCATTCTTGAGGATTTGATGCTAATTCCTGCATTAAATATTTTTTTGCGAATTTTTCAAATCGTTGAATGCAATTTTCGTTTCTCCAGTTGAAGTTTGAAGTGTCGCTGTTTTGTTTGTAACTAATCCTCGGCAATTATTTTAGCGTGGAATTATAAATTTATTGTTCCTTCATCATTCTTGAGGATTTGGTGCTAATTCCTGCATTAAATATTTTTGGACATTCTGATTTTCGGATATCCCAACTCTCTACTCTTGAATTTAAGATTTATATTAACGAATATGAAAGTAGGATTACACGGACATTTTGTAATATTGTATATTTTGTTACAGGTACGCTGTTCTTAACATGATGGCATTTCCGTGAAAATTTATGAGGCTTTTAGGTGAGTAAGCTCGTCTTAGTATTTTATGTTTGTAATAAAACATATTTTAAATTTATCATACCGCCATACGGGGCGTTTTAAAGTAAGCGTCAACTATCTAACTTCCGTAATATTGGAGCTGCAATGTCGATTAAATTCGCAAACTAGTAGTAACAAAAGAATGCAAGCACTAAAGAAAGCTGACCCAAAATTTTATGCTTTAAATCGCTTAAGTAGACTTAATTTACAAACTGGCATTAAAAAATAAATTTGAAATGCGTTAAACAGCGCTTTATTGGACTTAAAAATCTTGCTCCTTATTCGCGTTGCTCCTTTTTCTTTAATATCGTACTTTTGATTACTCGCTTTGCGCATAATTTAATTCCATTTCACTGAATTTGAGCATTTTCCAGCTACAAATAAATGTCATATTCTCTCGCAATTATTAAAGCAAACACACAATTCGGAATTCAATTTGCGTTTCGCGTACACACACACACACTTTAGCTTTTTTAGCATCGCGCACGACTCGTTAGGAGGAGAGAATCCAGCTGGCCCGGAGTTTCATTTAATTACGCGAGTGGCTCATTTTAATTGCGGCACGTCCGCCGCAATATTATTAATGGGCCGACTGCGAGAGAGCTCCCAGTTAATTTCGTTAAACAATCTGTTGAATACATGAATTTTAATGTCCGAATATTATATTTAATGTATTGTCGTGGTTCGCCTATGGGTACGTGCCAGACAGTTAATTCCACGCTCTGAGCGTTTTCAACAACCTCATCGATCATCGTAATTACCCATTTTGTACCTCATTACGTTGCACTGAAATCATGTAGGTATTGAAATTGTATCGTACACAATGGTTATGCTAAAAATGTTTAATATAAATCGTTTTTAAACAGAGTTGGCGCTGATTCAATTTTTTTTTATTTTGGAAGTTAACCCTTTGCACTCGTATGTCGACACAATACGTGTTATCACTAATAAATACGAGTGCAAAGGGTTAACAACTTTCTTATATCATTATTTATACATTTTGTACTACTGACGTATGTTCATTAAAAAAAATCTCAAGAGTGCCATGATTTTTTATTTTTTAAAAGTTAAGTTGGTACAATTGGTACCGAAGTCGTTCAGTCAATTTTACAGGGTGTTGAATTGCAAAGCAGGCCATAGGGATTTACATGTAAAATTTTAAATGTATTAATATTGCCTCCCCTAATTATTTGACAGTACCGATCTTCGTATATTATTTTTAAAGCTTTTTGTGCTGAATGATTTCGTACCTTACTCAATAGTTTCTGCAGCGTATTTACCAAGATATTTGCAAAAAACTTTACAACTATTTTAAATTAAAAACTAAGGTTTGCCATGAAATCATAATGGCGGATATTGAATTTTGTTCTAAAAAGTGACGTTTGCTGTGGCATTACGATTTACACTTTCTACACAAGAAATAATTTCCGGAAAAGGCAATAATCAGCAAAAGTATTATTCAATGAATAATTACTACTTTACTCTAAATTTGAAATGTGTTACAATTGGCCCCTTTAATTATTTTGTAATATCAATCTACTTACATTATTTTTACACTCATTGAATAGTACTTTTTCTGTGTATTGCCTTCTCCGTCGACACTGAACAAATCGCGTACACTTCTAAAATAGTTCCTGTGTAAAACCATTTACTTATAAATACTTTTTCTTGTGTAGAATACACGGCCGGTTGTAAATCGTAATGTGACAGCGACTGTCACTTTTTAGAGAAAAATGAAATATCCGCCATTATGATTTCATGGCAAACCTTTGTTTTTAATTTAAAATGATAGTAAAGTTTTTTGCAAATATCTCGGTAAATACTTTGCATAAACTAATGAGAATTCGATCATTTGGTCTCAAGTCGTACCGTCCTTTTCTTTGTTTGCCCTTAATTCCTCGCCATAAGAGTCTGGAATGGTGCAATGAGAGACCACAACGGGTTGATCAATGGAGGCAAGTTATCTTTAGCGATGAATCGAGATTTTGTTTGTGTGCCCACGATGGTCGTAAAATGGTTAGACGTCGCCGAGGAGAATGAGGAAATTTACAGTTTGCAGTGAAACGCCACATAGCTCTTACACGCGGAGTGATCGGTTATGGAAGTAAGTCTCCTCCTGTATTCATTCCAGAAACATTAAACGCAAATCGCTACATGAACACAGTTCTAGAGCCAATCAGAGAAGGTTGAAAAACCCAATTTTCCAACAGGATAATGCAAAGCGGCATACAGCTATAGTTACTATGGAAGTCCTGGAACTAGCTAATGTTGATTTACTTCCATGGCCTTCTCGTTCTCCAGACCTATCACCTATTGAACACGTGTGGGATACAATTAGCAGAAGACTGGGCCATCTTCAGCCACCCCCACTCACTTTACCGGATATTAGGATGCGAATTCAAGAAGCTTGGGATGCAATCCCTCAGGCTGACATTGACAATTTGATTTCATTTCTAGTATGCAGGGCCGATCCTACCGGGGGGCTAGAGCGTGCATGGCACGCGGGCGGCGGTTAGGGAGGCGGCGAAACCGGCGAAGTTCGCGGCGTCCGAAATCTGTAAAATTTAGTCACCGAAATAGCGGCCGGTCGCCTGGACCCCTGCCTGAAGTGCATCCAATTTCTAACCGGGTAATGACTTTGCCAAAGAAGCGGAAGAAGTATCGCAAAGCATGTGAAGTTCGTGTAAGAAAAAAAAAACCGCGGATGTCCAATTATGAGTCATGCGATGAAAGAGTTTTGGATCCTAGGGAAAAATTTAAATTAAAATTGACTTTTATTTTGAAATTTTGGACATCGCTATTAATTTGATATCCTTTTTGAACTGCTAGAAAATTGCTGCTCCTTGTCTAAATTTTTGCTAGTATTTCATTCGAATATCTAAGAAAATGTATGGATTTAGATATAAAATTACACGTAACCGAAAAGGGAAAATTGAGAAAAGATTTAGCTGGAATGGAACTCTTAAAAGAATTGTTATCTTTTAGAAAACTATTTTCTAATCATTCCCAATTAAAACCATAAGACATTTTAAATCATTTAATTAGCCAAGACTTACAAGGAAACTAACCCAAGTGTTTCCCTCCGATTTGAATGTAATTTGGTAGATTTGTTGAGGAGGCCAAAATATTCGATACGTTTTTTTTTTGTTTCAGCTAAAAGACATGTTTAGGGGGTGAACTCGCCTCTCGAAAATCAACCAAATTTTTGTTCATGATAGCGTAATTTTGTAAATGTAGAAAATTTCAAAGCCTATCCTCTAGTGTAATAAAAAATTGAAAACAAATATAAGTAGTAAAAAAACTCAATTTTCGTATTTTCCGCTAGTGAACATAAAACCTTTTTTAATGGAAAGGTCTTATTTAGTGGAAATGTATGATTAAATATTTGGATTCCACGTTTGAAAAATATTATTAAACTATAAACAAATTAGAAACAACTTTACTTGTAAACAAATTAGAAACAACTTTACTTGTTGCAGAAAGCATTAGATAAATACAAGAAAACGAAATGTAGCCTGAATATATGAATATTTAACCTGTTCGTTAATCTGCAAGCAAAAAATTAAGTCTTACTAAAACTATAAACAAATAACTTATTGAAACAACAACTACTTCCCTGGCTAGTGCCACTCGGCACGGATATTGAATGATACAAAAGAAATTTGCATGTTATTACATTCAATATCCAGCGTGGCACTAGCCAGAGAAGTAGTTGTTTCAATAAGTTATTTGTTTATAGTCTTAGTAAGACTTCATTTTTTGCTTGCAGATTAACGAACAGATGAATATTCATATATTCAGGCTACATTTCGTTTTCTTGCATTTATTATTAAACTAGTTTTGGTGATCGTCGTTTATGTCTTTATATATGATTTTTTTAACGAATATCATTATTGCAGCAATTACAAGCCATTTTTTACACGAATGGATTGAATTTGAAATGTTGTACATTTACAAAATTAGGCTATCAAAATTTGTTCAGAAGTTATAACCAAAAAAACAAAAATATGACTGATTTTCGAGGCGCGCGCGAGTTCACCCCCTAAACATGTTTTTTTAACCGAAACAAAAAAAATCGTATCGAATATTTTGCTCCCTTTGCAAATCCACCAAATTTTATTAAAATTGGATAGGAACACTTGGGTTAGTTCCTTGTTTTCCAAATTTCAGTATTAGTCTAAGAATATTTTTAACAATACAAATTACAAATTATTTACGGTTAACAATATCAAAAGAGCGATTAGCTAATTTAGCTATAATTTCTATTGAAAATGAGATCGGTGAAACAGATATTTCAATAGTAATTGATGAATTTGCAACAAAAAATCGCGAAAAGTATTGTTTTAGAATTTAGATTAACACTGAATAGCGTTCGAATAGTCAATGTTCTTGCCACTGAACTGAAGGTTTGATCATAATCTACTCTTCTTTGCCGATCGATCCATTGGCATTTGTTTTTACTTTGTGGCGTCGTTCTAGGTGTCTGGTTCCTCGAAGGTCGTCGAAGTGAGCATCACATAATGCTGGAATTACTGTGGAGCTGTAAGATCCACTCGGTTGCCTAGTCTCACCAGCATTATCTTCTTTATTGGCTTCTGGCATTTCCAATTACTGTCACTGTCATCGGTTTTTTCTCGTCTTCTTCAATCGTTCAGGTCAGTAGGCTTCTTCTCTTCAACTTTGTTGCTTCCTGGGGGTATAATAACCCAATTTTTCTTTGAAGATGACGTCCATGAATCTGTAGAGTTTGTTGTCATCTTCACTATAGATCCTGTATCCGTTGTCGTTATCATAGTGGATTAGGATTCCTTTAATGTCCTTGGGATCCATGTCCGTCCTTTGCTGCTTCGATATGAATAGACATGAATTCAGCAATTTGAACCAATGTTTCAAACCTGGTTTCCTACCATACCATAATTCGAAAGGTGATGTTCCTGGGACCTGTCCTGTTAAGGATGTAGGTACCTGTTTGTATCATCTCACCCTAAAGTACCTGAGGAATGTTTTCATGCGCATGCATCATTGCTCTAGCAGTTTACACTACTATACGATTTTCCTTCTCACTGGACCCGTTTTTCTTTTCCGGAGTGTAGGACATTATAAAACGTTGTACAATACCTTTCTTGTGTAGACTGGTCCTCGTCTGTTTTTCGTCGAACTTCTTGCCCTTATCACTCGGCAGCTCCCGACTGTTTCTGCCTCAACTAGAAACTGGCTCAGCTTTTAGCAATTTTCGATTTTTGCCACAAAAAATAAACTGTCCTAAATTTTGTGTAATCGTCCTTGAAAAGTATCTAATGTCGATATCCAGACCTTGATTCTTGAAATGGACTGCAGACATCCGTGTGAATTCGCTCCCCCGGTTCCATTATTCTGGACCTCGTACCGAACGGTAGGCGATGAGCTTTATCATAAATGCAACCTTCACACAGTTCACTAAGCATTTCTACGTTCATGTCAAGCTTCCTGCTCAGAAGCGATTTCACATGGCGCTTGTTCTGAGGTCAAAACCGTTCATGGCGCAACCCTTACTCACTGCATTGGCCTCATTTGATAGGGTTCAAACTTGAATAGTCCTGCATGACGAGCTCCCTCTAATTGTTCACTAGGAAGTTTCACTTCAGCTGACGACTCGTTCATGGCACAACTGCAACAGGTTTCCCTTACTCACTGCATTGACCTCATTTGATAGGGTTTAAACTTCTCACGGTCACCTTACACAGTTCTCTATGACGAGCTCCCTCCAATTGTTGACTAAGAAGTTGCAGACTTCAGCTGATGAGATGAATTGGCTGTACTTATCCTGGACTCCAAGCACTGAGAACAGATTCCTCTTGATTCGGGGCACACATCAAACTTCAGCCAAGGTAATTTTGTACCAACTTCTACATGTATTTCGATAGCGATTTTTTCACTATTTGCAGTGGTCACTGTGTGTTCAGTTGAAAAAGACTCGAACGTTCTAAATAAAATCTGATCACTTAAAATATGGCTTGTCGCGCCATGTCATCTCTGCATCTCGACGACTCAGTATGTGTTTCATTTGAGCTAAAAGTGACGAGTATCATATTTGTGTCGGACTTTGGTTTACTAGGCGTCGTAGGACGGCCATCAGCAATTAATTTCCTGCACACTTTAACTACGTGATTGGTCTTCCTGCAGTAGTTGCATATAAGATGTTTTTTTTTGTTTTTCTGCGCATCGACTGAACTTCGTTGCTGTGATGACTTCTTCGATGATTGCAGGTGAGAGCTTCCTGCTTGATGGATTCAGCTCCCTTGGTCCGTAAGGCCTTTTTATACGGGCATAGTTGATTGATAAGCTATGCACAAATTTGAAATATGTGTATACGCTCTGACATGATATTTTTTGCTTTAAAACTTAAAAAAAAATTACTTATCTTAATTCAGTTTTCGTTAATGTCTTAAATAATGTTACGTTTCCCTGTAATTGGATATGTGTCTTATTATTATTATTATAACAGAAGATACAAATTTTTTTGAATTGAAAAATAAAAGACCCCGCCCCAAGAAATATTTTACTGCACGTGAGGGGGCGGCCAACTCAACATTTGCACTCGGGCGGCCAATGGTCTAGGATCGGCCCTGCTAGTATGCCTAGGCGAGTTGCTGAGTGCTCCAGAAATCGCGAAGGAGCAACTCATTATTGAAATTATAGAAACAGTTACCATGATTTTTTGCTGAAATTTTAATCATTTCTTAGTGTGGATTATTTTCATAAAAATTGAGGGACGAATTCTCGGTATTATTTTACTTTATGTATAAATAATTATAGTGAGAATTATTCATAAACGATTGTATTGTTTGATTAATTAGTGAAGACTCATTAGATGTACAAATATAAACTATTTAAATTTAGATCAACTTCGTCATTGGCATGGAAATCTGCTTGATGATGTATGAATTTTGCGGAAAGTGCACGGCTAAATATAAATCAAAGTTATCCATTAATGTGGAACTTTTAAAAGAGCATAAATTTAATGGGGATCGCGCAGAGAGACTCTCTCGGTGCATGCCAAAAATCCGTGTTTTAGCCTAATAAATTACGTTCGCAGACAGGATACAGCGTTTTATCTCTCCCAACATTACATAAAACACTCGAACCGTAAATTAGCTCGAAAGATGCGCTTTGTTGCGAAACGGCGGCGTAGACTTTTGTATATCTGTTTAATTCCGCTTTGTCATTTTAGTTATTAAAATAATTAAAACATCAAAGGCGAATGTGTTTCTATTTTAAAATTTTGTGGAAATATTTACATCAATTAGTAAAAAATATTTTTTTTTATTAATTTTTTTATTTGTTAATACGGACAATCGCCTTTTACATTAATACATATATACAAAAACATATATTACTAATAAAAAAAACCTAGTTGCTATCTTACCCTAAGGAAATACAAAATATACCAAACAATTATAAATATGCAGTATGATAAAATAAAATAAGATAAATTGTAATACAAATTCGTAATCCATAAATACTAATACTAAAATATAAATCGCATTGATTAATTAAGGACTACTGAAACATATCGACAGATCTATGCGACGTAGACGATACTTAAATCTAAGAAATGAGGAATTAAGAATTTCCGGATAAGAACTCAAAATTAATACACTAGTTTGCACTGTCATTTGTGATAATGTAGGATAATTTTCGTTGGGCAATTATAAAGGCACGTTTTTATTTATTTATTTCTTTATTTTACGGTATTACCACTTTACAAATTTAGAACATAACATTATAAAAATAAAAACAAAATATACACTAAGAAAAATAAGCAACAACTTAAACTACAATTCTAAAGACATCAAATAGATATTCAATTAACAGAAAACATAATTAGTTATTCAATATTTTAATCATCTGTTGAAATAAATGGCAAATTTTAAGAGCAAGTTCATTTTTGGTCAACAATGTTGGTCTGGTGCGCAAACTATTTTCATTTCCGACTCTCAATTTTGTGTAAAATTTTGTCGCGACTACTGGGTAGACATTTCTTTAAAGTCAACGTAGTTAAATTGAAATGATTGCTCAGATTTGCGCTTAAGTTTCTGAATAAAAAAAATATATATATTTTTAAACAAAACAAGTTAATTTCTTTAATATCTTCGATATTTGTTTAAATGTTTTGTAATATGTTTCATATTAAAAACATACTTTCGATGCACGTAATTTTACCAAATTCTTTTCAGTTCTTCGGATTGCTTTTTGTGTTTTTTCAATAATTTTTTAAATATAAAATATGAAAACACTTTCAAACAAATATTGAAGGCAACAAACTTACACTTAGAAAAACAAAAAAGAAATTTAAAATTTTTTTAATTCTATCGATTTTTAGGCGTTTTCCAGTCGATTAAAGAAAGCACTATTTTACGAAAATGGTAATGTTGTGTATCTCATTTGCTGGAAGTCCCACAAAAAAAATTATAGACAAATGGCGCTCAGAATGGTCTCTTGGACTTAAAAAAAAAAACAAAAAAATATTTTAAGAAAAATTCAATGTAATCAATTTTTACGCGTTTCCAGCAGATTTAAGCACTATTTACGAAAAAAAAGTAATTTTGCGTATCTCGGTTACTGGAAACCAAAAAAAAAAGAAAAATATAGATAAATAGTGTTAAGAATGGTCTCTTGTACTTGAAAAAAACAAAAAAAAATTTTTTGAAGAAAAATTAAATTTAATCGATTTTTAGTCGATTGCAGTCGATTTAAGTACTATTTGCGAAAAAAGTAATTTTGCGTATACCACAATGTTTTTATAGACAAACAGTATTCAGGATGGTCTCTTACGACTTGAAAAGAAACAAACTAATTTTGAAGAAAAATTAAATTGAATCGATTTTTAGCCGTTTCCTGTCGATTGAAGCACTATTTACGATTTTTTTTTATTGATTTGCCAATATTTTAAATCTGGAGTGTATTTTAGATTTTTTGGTCTAATTTTTTGATTATTTGGCCTAAATATTCTTCATTTGGCTGAAAGACTTGGGTCGCTGGCCCACGTATTTCTTCAAGGAGAGCAATAAACGATTTTTATTCTTTATTGTTTTTTAATTTTCGATTTATTTGTTGTAATTTTCTATTTTTTGGACTACGTCTTTTTTGATTTTTTTTTGGGCCGGTATTTTCGAGCTTTTATTTAAAAAATTGTATTTTAGATTTTGTAACCTACATTTTTTTATGGAATAAAACACTTTTTACTTCGTTTGTAAAACACTTTGATTTAGTCGTTTGGCTGCAGTTTCAACTTGCCATTATCAAAACTATAGCCTGACTTTACTACATTTTTTATATTCAGACCGAAATTTTTTATTTTTTGGCCTTTACTTTCGACAAGATTTTTAATAAAAACGCTGACGCAGTGTAAGATTTCAAATTATTTTTATTGTTCCACAACAATTGTTTCACCACGTAGTGGCTTCATCAGGTAGATGAAACAATTGTTGTAGAACATTAAAAATAATTTGAAACCTTACACTGCGTCAGCGTTTTTATTAAAAACAAGTCCTTGAATGACTCAATTTGTTTTTGTTTTTTTGGCAAAGGTTTGAAGAGACTCAAATTTAATTATTCTTTTTTATTTGTTTATTTATCTTTATTTATTTGTAAAGCTGTTTTGTAACATATCTTATTTATTTTATTTTTTTATTAATCCATTCTTAAATGTTTTGCACTTGACTTGTATCACTACATAAAAGTATGAAGCAATTTTGTTTGTGCAAATAACTGCAGGTAATGTACCGATGATTGCGGAACGATAAAACGTAAAACTCACATAAAGTTGATTTATGGTTTTATGTAATTTCACGTTCCCTGGATTTTTACGATGGCAATATGTTCTGGGGAGGGAAAATATAGATGAAAACAAATTAAGCCGTACTTCTTGGGGCTCGTGATAAGGAGCAGTAAAATTGCGGAATCGCCTGATTTGCGGCCGTTTCGAATGATAAAGTAGTGGGCTACAGATTGCGCCCGTATTTTTATCTTTAGATAAAGAAAAAACTAATTGTTGTTTAAACTAAAAAATCCAATATCTTTTAACCACAAGTAGTTATTGTAAAAAATATTATATGACGTGGGAAGATAATTTTACTCTAGAAAATATTGATGTCTGAAATAAATTTGATTTTAAAATTGCTGTGTAAATAACTGATTGAGGTTGGCGGCACTTACTTCGTGATACATTTTTAATTAAATAAAACACACTTTTACTTAGTTAATATCACACTGTTTATTTATTAGTGACTGCAGTTTCGATCAAAATGTTTAAAACTCAAGACAGATTAATTTTGACTAACTTTACAAAATAATAAAATATAATATTTATTCCCTTTTTAAAAATACACAAAATTAAATAATATAGTTATACTATATTGACTTTGGTTTCTAGTTCATTCAAATCGGTCAATAAATAACAGAGTTATGGCGTTGGGCGTATTTTATCGAACACACGGTATACCTGTCGAGACGATACCCCCACCAAAATCTGTCCAGTATTACAATATTTATATAAAGTGTAGATAAAATAAATATTTAATTGACTGTAGACACGTTTCTTACGTCAGACTAAATATAAATACACCACTGCATTGTTTTTATATTTACTGTTAAATAATCACTCGCAAAAAGTTCGAAACTAGCATTAACTAATAACGCATTAGTGGAAACCACAATGTAGTAAGCAGCAATTACATTACGCAACAGAGTATGTTTCATTTCGGTCCAATTACACGTTATTGAATCGATTCGAAAATAAACTGAGCGACTAATTGATCCGTACCCAGTTCTGAAAATAGCAACACACACACACTTAAACATAAATACACGGTTCAAGCTTGTAACATTGGACACACTATATATAAACATGTCACACATTCTGATTACGCAATCTGTGCAGTTAACTAATGTTCCGGACAAGTCACCTGTGGCCAATTTTCCCACACACACATGCACACCATGAACGCTGGCATTGAGGATACACATTTGATTTAGTGTTTCCTTAGTTAACGAATTGGAAATGAAAGAAAAATACAAATTAAATTATTAATAGTTTTATTATAGATTACCGAGACTGGTTTCTTTCTACTGCAGAATCCGTTCAGCTTTAATTAATCTAAAAAGAATTATTCGGAACGTACCTAACCATAACTAACCATATGAATAATGTATGAAATGGATTACAATTATAAATAAACAATTAATGAAATACTCTTCAATTTTTCTAATAAACGTCAAAATTTAATAACTTCAACTATTAGATGACAGACTCGTGAGTTTCAAGAGGAACAGGGTCAGTGGCCAGGCCAACATGCGCCCCTCTTTCTCCCCACAATGCTATTATTGACGTTCCTCTCATTTTCCGGTTGAGTTCAGTGTGATGTAATTCTAGCTGGCCTGATTTTTTTTTTCAAAACGCATTCCAACTATATATACAAAATAGGTTTTTTTTTAGATGAAAATATAAGGGATAGAGAAACGCTTAAATGGACAGGGTACTGACTGCAGTTTTGCCAGCCGAATTAATTAATTTTTGGCATCAGTTGAAGGCAGAATTTTCATTACAAAAACAGAATGTTTCTATTTAGACGGCTGTCAAATGTAGGTACATCCGTTTTGACAAAAGCTTAAAATATTAACAGAACAATCCCAGATAATTTACGATTACAACAGACTACTAAGATTTCTCTTATCCAAAAATGGCGTCACTTGAGAGCAGCATTTTTAAAATTTGACTCAAATTTATGTTTAATTCTTGGCGTCAGTACCGGATGGACCTGAATTATTTTGGATTTAATTTTGGCACGCTGTAATATTACTGTTCGAACAGTAACACGAATCGATTCAAAATTAACAGTTTCCACGAACGGAATGAACTTTTTCACGGATGTCGAAACCAAACAAACAATCGTGGAATACTTCACCGACATCCATCGGGGACCATCACTCACCTGTAACAAAAAGAAAGGCCCATTAGCGCCGCGTTGGAAATGTTAACTGCTGGTAATGCAATTAAACGTGCCTTTGTGTTCGGGCTAATTGAACGACGTGATTTTATACCCGGGGCACATTCTCACGTTTAGAATTCAAAAATCGAATGCGAATCATAAAAGCGTAAAAAATGTTTTATTAATGTTTAAATTTATTTAATTCGAATTCATCGGATCGCGGCATTGTTTTACATGTGAAATACAAAGCAACATGAAATGAAATGTTTGGTTTGTTCGGACATCGATAAATTCCACCTTTGTAACCTAACATAAAATTTCGCAAATATCAATTTAAGGGTATAGCGGAATAAGATGGTCAAAAGTGCCCCCAAACGAAATAAGCTGGGAGGTTAAAAATAATGTTTAGGATCATAAAAAAGTCGGATTCTTCAAAAAAGTAGCCCTCCACGCCCTCCCATCCCTTGCTATAGTCAAAAAGGTGTTTTTTTTTGGTTTTTAATTTTTCTGTGCATGAAACTAACTTTTGACTTTCGGTAGGTATCAGTACCTTAAGATAACAATATTATCTAATGTATTTTTATAAAACGGAAACTTTTCGGCGGGAAATTCGAATTTTGATTGACAATATAAAATATCACTAAATAGTGATTATTTCAGAGACGTTAAATGGTGCACCTCTAAAAAAATATATATAATGGGTGTCTATTGTTTCTTAATATGTGTGATTTTTTTCAGAATTTTCCGAGTGGTAGAACATATCCAAAATAATTAAAAACCGAATTTTTGACTAATTTTAACTTTATCACTTTCAAACGGAACAAAAAACATTATAAAACTTTTTATTGGCACATTTTAGGTCATTTCTTGTGTTGATGTATGCTCCACAATTTTGTTATGCTCATTTAGTGGGAAACTCCAATACCTGAAACTAAAACAATTTATTCAAAATAACTTTTTTCGTTACAATCGAAAGGTGCTAAATGGTACTAATAGATAAGTTTTTTTCTGAAAATACATGGCACAAAATGATAAATAAGCTTAAAATTAGTTAAGAATGCGGTTTTTAATTATTTTGACCATGTTCTGCCACTCGGAAAATTCTGAAAAAAATTACACATATTAAGAAATAATAAACACCCATTATATATTTTTTCTAGAGGTGCACCTTTTGACGTATCTGAAATAATCGGTATTTAGTCATATTTTATATTGTCAAAATTCGAATTTCCCGCTAAAAATTCCTGTTTTATAAAAATACGTTAGATAATATTGTTATCTAAAGGTACTGATATCTACCGAAAGTAAAAAATTAGTTGGATGCACAGGACGAATTAAAAACAAAAAAACACGTTTTTGACTATAGCAAGGGATGAGAGGGGGTGGGGGGTTACTTTGTTTTCGAATCGGCCTTTTTTATGATCCTAAACATTATTTTTAACCTCCCATCTCATTTCAGTTGGGGGCACTTTTGGCCATCTTATTCCGCTATACCCTTTATTGTGCCAGAGATGAATATATTTTTACACTCAAAAATATAAATAGGCAATATTAGAAACCAATATTAATAAATAAAATATATGTTGAAAAATCAAAGACCCCAGGTCGACAGCCATTTAGCAAAAATATACTTTTTAAATCATATATTGTAAACTATTGATTCTTGTACCATATCTGCAAATAAAGATCTTTGTATATATAAATAAAATACAGGGCGTAGTGGAACAAAACGAAACATAGGATTTTCAATGTTAATTTCTTTATATTTGAATATTATCTTCCCTGATCATTTTAGAGGAAACATGTAAATACATTTTTTTGTAGAGTAAAAATTTCTTCATGCAGTCATGCTGTTATTTATTTTTTTGGTTTTATAAAACAACTGATGCACTGTTGATATGTTGGTTTCTGTCAAATGTATTGAACACTTCATAACTCTTTACAAGTTTTTTTATGAAAAATGTATTCTATTCAAGAAAAAGTGCAAATTGTGAAGTGGTGGCAGTTTTAGTGAAGTGCGGGATATGTTTGCCATCAAACGTTCTGCATGGATTCATGCTATTATTTCTATTTCCATTCATAAAAACCAAACAGATCAACTACGTACCATTTTTTTTTTATTTCATGGCAACCATTATTTTCGTAAAAATTCGCATTTTTATTTGATTATTTTTTCGGGTTTTTATGAATTAATATTATTTTAAATTTTCATTTTCATTTTCATTTTTATTTTCATTTTCATTTTCATTTTGATTTAATTTTAATTTTCCTGAACAAAGTATAGTGTACAACTCGCATATAATGGCTATTAATCATTATATGCTCGTTGTACAATATACTATTATTAGTTTTACGTTTATCCGGCTTTCTTTGAGGCTTGTCCATACTTCGTTTTGTTGAATTCTGTCAAACGCTTTTTCAAGATCTAGAAAAGCAACATATAGCGGGTGTTTCGGACCACCCGTACACCCCAAATATCTTGAGATATACAAATCGGATTGACATACAAAAAATACGTCTAAATTTTTTTTGAGCTCTGTCATGTGTTGTGAAATGTGAACCGCACCCCTGCGGCAGGGTGGGGGGTACGAGAAAGTATTGTGATCCTGATTTTTTTTTTCAAATTTTTTTTTTACGGTAATATCCGTTTTGAGGTCCCTAGATGCCATTTCAACAATTTCTGGAAAAACAAAAATTTTGTCTGTGTGTGTGCATATTGCATATTTGGATTCTACGCTTAAATATATTAGGTTTTTATCCGAATTTATTTTTTTGATAAGCAAAAAAAATTTATTTTTTTATTATTTAACAAAAACCAGTTTGTCGTTACAAACTTTCATGCATCATCACAACAGAAAAGAATGGAATGGAATTTGATAATCAAATCCATTTTTATTCGTTTGTACGATTTTTTTTTACAAAGAATACTTACCTTTATCCCAGATATCGCACACAGTTACCCCCCTCCACGCCCCAGGGAGCGGGGGGGTATTTGTTTCTATTTTCCTTCTCAGTCGTTTTTCTAGGATAAATTCGAATGCTTTTGATGCTACACCTAGCAATGTTGTAACTTGATAGTTTGTGCATTTTTTTTTTGTCTCTTTTTTACTTTTCGTTATAACGTACGAGAAAGTATTGTGATCGTGAAAATTTTTTCAAATTTTTTTTTTATTGAAATATCCGTTTTGGGGTCCCTAGATGCCATTTCCACAATATCGGAAAAAAAATTATGTATTTTTGTGTGTCTGTCTGTCTCTGTCTGTCTGTCTCTGTCTGTCTCTGTCTGTCTCTGTCTGTCTCTGTCTGTCTCTGTCTGTCTCTGTCTGTCTCTGTCTGTCTCTGTCTGTCTCTGTCTGTCTCTGTCTGTCTCTGTCTGTCTCTGTCTGTCTCTGTCTGTCTCTGTCTGTCTCTGTCTGTCTCTGTCTGTCTCTGTCTGTCTCTGTCTGTCTCTGTCTGTCTCTGTCTCTCTGTCTGTCTGTTCACGCTGTATCTCAACAAACTAATGAAGCAATTGATATGAAACTTTAAACTTACGTCTTATTTAATAATCCGAAGAACTGAAAAGCTTTTGGTAAAATTTCGTACACCGGAAGTGGGTCTTTACCTTAACTGTTTTTTGTTTTTTTCCAATATTTTTTTAAATGTGAAAAATATCACAAAAATATTTTGCAAATATTGAAGTGACAAAAAAATGAACATGTTTTGTTTGAAAATATTTTCCATAAAATCATTGTTATTCGAAAAAAAAATTTTTTTTTTAATTTTTGTTTTATAATTATAAAACTATAATAGTTACATCAAATTTATATGAATAATAATTGTAGATAATGTTATAGTGAACAACGTATAAAGAATACGTTTTTTTCGAAATCTCCTTAGTTTTTGAGTAAACCGAGTTTTTGGATTTGAAGTATAATTTTCCCATCTTTCATAATTTTGACGTTTTAAACGTCAGTTTCATCCGCTCGATGTACATTTAAAACATGATTTAAATTGAAAATAAACCGAGAAAGCGTAAATATAAATATTATCATCAAGTCGGAGAAAGTAACATGATGGCCACATCACAATTTTTTGAATAATAGGAGGATAATACGTATCTTCCAATCTTCTGGTACTTCGCCGCAGTTCTAACATTTCGGATTTGATTCCGTCGTTAATAATAATTCATTGTTTTAATATCGATATTGGTAGTTTATATTATTAAGGATAGTAATAATAATTTATTTGGTACAATTAATATCTATTTTATACAGGGTCCGGCAGCAGAATGTGACGTTTTCCGCTACACTGTAGTGATTAGATATTTTGTTGTAAAAAGAAGTGAAAATCTGAAAAATAATACTCATTGAATGCAGTTTTTAACAGTTTTATTATTTTTTTAAAATTACAGAATTTAAACGTTCACCATTAAACTCTATACATTTTTCAATATTTTCTTCCATCAATTCTTCTTATCTCCTCAGTTATGTTGTTCTTTAGCTCATCCAGTGTGCGGGGCTTGTTTAGATACACTTTAGACTTTAAGTACGCCCATAAGAAACAATCTGGAGCCGTGGCCAGGCAAGGTCTCCATTTTGGGAAATTAATCTCGCAGGAAACTTATTCTTTAAAAACTGCATAACTATTCTAGCGGTATGACTAGTTGCCCCATCCTGTTAAAACCATAGTTCGTGATCTTCAACTCTCAGTCTACGTAATTCGGCAGTAAGAAATGTTTGTAGCATTTGCAAATATCGCTCCGAGGTAACGGTTACAGTTCGATTGTTCTCTTCAAAAAAATACGGTCCAATAATCCCAAAAGTTGCGCACCAAACCGTAATTTTTTCAGCATGTAAAGATTTCTCATGCAACTGCATTGGTTGTTCTGCACACCAATATCGATAGTTTTGTTTATTAACAAAACCCGATAAAGGAAAATGAGCTTCATCCGATATAATTAAATTATCCATCAGATCTAGTCTTTCGCCCAACAATCTTACAAATTCTCTGCAAAATGCAAGTCTGTTGGGTGGATCTTGTGGGGATAATTGATGAACAATCTGTATTTTATAAGGATCATCATGCAAAATACGGCGCACTGTACGATCTGATAGGTTTAGAGCCCTTGCATGTTTATCCGCTGAACGTGTTGGACTGGTTGTTACTGCTTCTTCAACTCTTCGAATATTTTCAGGCGTTCGCATAGTACGGGAAGAACCAGCAAACCTATCACAGACAGTTCCATGCGCATTCCACTTCTTAAACCATTGCAAAATAATGTTCCGCGATGGAATGCGACCACATCTTGAGAATCGTCTTTGGACCGCAATAACAGGCTTCGTTTCAATGTAAGCCGTCACGGCGAACACGCGTTGATTTACCGGCCAATTTTCCATAGCTACTAAACTGCATACAATAACAAACACATCAGTCATAAACAGAACTCCCCCACCCATTCATGTGTCAGGCAGTGGCTCGTTAAAATGTGTCACATTCCAGTGCCGGACCCTGTATTACTGTACTTAAAAGCAGGGTTCGGACGATATATATCATCGGATATATATCATGGATATTTATGAAACACACAATACCAAAAAATTCCCCCGTTTTTCAAATTTTTCCAGTTGCAGCAATATGAATAGTAAGCATGTGCTCTAATCAGGGGCGGCTCGTTATACAGAGCCAAGGAGTCATGGCACTACCTGTAGTTTCAAAATTTTAAATTAATTCTTAAAACACTTTTTCACCAATTACTTTGGTCTAGGAAGATAAATCGTTCTTTCTTTCTTCAAAAAATAAGGAGGGCGGGGGCGTCTGTATTGTATAAGTGGTTCTACCATCTACATGTTCCACGAACCGCCACTGATTATAGCCGGTAACAAAATAACAACCATCAAAAGTTGAAAAACAGAGAGAGAAAATTGCAGTCTGCGCTTATAAAAATTGTAAAAAATTCATTTCGGCCAAAGTAACCTTCAAAATTTCAGAATGCATCCAGAATGAACCTAACTTTGATAATCCACTTTAAAATTTGACACATAGTGGCTGAAAACAAAATGGCATCCATCAAAAGTTGAAAAACAGAGAAAAAAATTGCAGTCTGCGCTTATAAAAATTGTAAAAAATTCATTTCGGCCAAAGTAACCTTCAAAATTTCAAAATGCATCCAGAATGAACCTAACTTTGATAATCCACTTCAATATTTGACACATCGTGGCTGAAAACAAAATGGCAACCATCAAAAGTTGAAAAACAGAGAAAAAAATTGCAGTCTGCGCTTATAAAAATTGTAAAAAATTCATTTCGGTCAAAGTAACCTTCAAAATTTCAGAATGCATCCAGAATGAACCTGACTTTAATAATCCACTTTAATATTTGACACATAGTGGCTGAAAACAAAATGGCAACCATCAAAAGTTGAAAAACAGAGAAAAAAATTGCAGTCTGCGCTTATAAAAATTGTAAAAAATTCATTTCGGCCAAAGTAACCTTCAAAATTTCAAAATGCATCCAGAATGAACCTAACTTTGATAATCCACTTCAATATTTGACACATCGTGGCTGAAAACAAAATGGCAACCATCAAAAGTTGAAAAACAGAGAAAAAAATTGCAGTCTGCGCTTATAAAAATTGTAAAAAATTCATTTCGGTCAAAGTAACCTTCAAAATTTCAGAATGCATCCAGAATGAACCTGACTTTAATAATCCACTTTAATATTTGACACATAGTGGCTGAAAACAAAATGGCAACCATCAAAAGTTGAAAAACAGAGAAAAAAATTGCAGTCTGCGCTTATAAAAATTGTAAAAAATTCATTTCGGCCAAAGTAACCTTCAAAATTTCAAAATGCATCCAGAATGAACCTAACTTTGATAATCCACTTCAATATTTGACACATCGTGGCTGAAAACAAAATGGCAACCATCAAAAGTTGAAAAACAGAGAAAAAAATTGCAGTCTGCGCTTATAAAAATTGTAAAAAATTCATTTCGGCCAAAGTAACCTTCAAAATTTCAAAATGCATCCAGAATGAACCTAACTTTGATAATCCACTTCAATATTTGACACATCGTGGCTGAAAACAAAATGGCAACCATCAAAAGTTGAAAAACAGAGAAAAAAATTGCAGTCTGCGCTTATAAAAATTGTAAAAAATTCATTTCGGCCAAAGTAACCTTCAAAATTTCAAAATGCATCCAGAATGAACCTAACTTTGATAATCCACTTCAATATTTGACACATCGTGGCTGAAAACAAAATGGCAACCATCAAAAGTTGAAAAACAGAGAAAAAAATTGCAGTCTGCGCTTATAAAAATTGTAAAAAATTCATTTCGGTCAAAGTAACCTTCAAAATTTCAGAATGCATCCAGAATGAACCTGACTTTAATAATCCACTTTAATATTTGACACATCGTGGCTGAAAACAAAATGGCAACCATCAAAAGTTGAAAAACAGAGAAAAAAATTGCAGTCTGCGCTTATAAAAATGGTTAAAAATTCATTTCGGCCAAAGTAACCTTCAAAATTTCAGAATGCATCCAGAATGAACCTAACTTTGATAATCCACTTTAATATTTGACACATAGTGGCTGAAAACAAAATGGCAACCATCAAAAGTTGAAAAACAGAGAAAAAAAATGCAGTCTGCGCTTATAAAAATTGTAAAAAATTCATTTCGGCCAAAGTAACCTTCAAAATTTCAGAATGCATCCAGAATGAACCTAACTTTGATAATCCACTTTAATATTTGACACATAGTGGCTGAAAACAAAATGGCAACCATCAAAAGTTGAAAAACAGAGAAAAAAATTGCAGTCTGCGCTTATAAAAATTGTAAAAAAATCATTTCGGCCAAAGTAACCTTCAAAATTTCAAAATGCATCCAGAATGAACCTAACTTTGATAATCCACTTCAATATTTGACACATAGTGGCTGAAAACAAAATGGCATCCATCAAAAGTTGAAAAACAGAGAAAAAAAATGCAGTCTGCGCTTATAAAAATTGTAAAAAATTCATTTCGGTCAAAGTAACCTTCAAAATTTCAGAATACATCCAGAATGAACCTGACTTTAATAATCCACTTTAATATTTGACACATAGTGGCTGAAAACAAAATGGCAACCATCAAAAGTTGAAAAACAGAGAAAAAAATTGCAGTCTGCGCTTATAAAAATTGTAAAAAATTCATTTCGGCCAAAGTAACCTTCAAAATTTCAAAATGCATCCAGAATGAACCTAACTTTGATAATCCACTTCAATATTTGACACATCGTGGCTGAAAACAAAATGGCAACCATCAAAAGTTGAAAAACAGAGAAAAAAATTGCAGTCTGCGCTTATAAAAATTGTAAAAAATTCATTTCGGTCAAAGTAACCTTCAAAATTTCAGAATGCATCCAGAATGAACCTGACTTTAATAATCCACTTTAATATTTGACACATAGTGGCTGAAAACAAAATGGCAACCATCAAAAGTTGAAAAACAGAGAAAAAAATTGCAGTCTGCGCTTATAAAAATTGTAAAAAATTCATTTCGGCCAAAGTAACCTTCAAAATTTCAAAATGCATCCAGAATGAACCTAACTTTGATAATCCACTTCAATATTTGACACATCGTGGCTGAAAACAAAATGGCAACCATCAAAAGTTGAAAAACAGAGAAAAAAATTGCAGTCTGCGCTTATAAAAATTGTAAAAAATTCATTTCGGCCAAAGTAACCTTCAAAATTTCAAAATGCATCCAGAATGAACCTAACTTTGATAATCCACTTCAATATTTGACACATCGTGGCTGAAAACAAAATGGCAACCATCAAAAGTTGAAAAACAGAGAAAAAAATTGCAGTCTGCGCTTATAAAAATTGTAAAAAATTCATTTCGGCCAAAGTAACCTTCAAAATTTCAAAATGCATCCAGAATGAACCTAACTTTGATAATCCACTTCAATATTTGACACATCGTGGCTGAAAACAAAATGGCAACCATCAAAAGTTGAAAAACAGAGAAAAAAATTGCAGTCTGCGCTTATAAAAATTGTAAAAAATTCATTTCGGTCAAAGTAACCTTCAAAATTTCAGAATGCATCCAGAATGAACCTGACTTTAATAATCCACTTTAATATTTGACACATAGTGGCTGAAAACAAAATGGCATCCATCAAAAGTTGAAAAACAGAGAAAAAAATTGCAGTCTGCGCTTATAAAAATTGTAAAAAATTCATTTCGGCCAAAGTAACCTTCAAAATTTCAAAATGCATCCAGAATGAACCTAACTTTGATAATCCACTTTAATATTTGACACATAGTGGCTGAAAACAAAATGGCAACCATCAAAAGTTGAAAAACAGAGAAAAAAATTGCAGTCTGCGCTTATAAAAATTGTAAAAAATTCATTTCGGCTAAAGTAACCTTCAAAATTTCAGAATGCATCCAGAATGAATCTAACTTTGATAATCCACTTCAATATTTGACACATAGTGGCTGAAAACAAAATGGCATCCATCAAAAGTTGAAAAACAGAGAAAAAAATTGCAGTCTGCGCTTATAAAAATTGTAAAAAAATCATTTCGGCCAAAGTAACCTTCAAAATTTCAAAATGCATCCAGAATGAACCTAACTTTGATAATCCACTTCAATATTTGACACATAGTGGCTGAAAACAAAATGGCATCCATCAAAAGTTGAAAAACAGAGAAAAAAATTGCAGTCTGCGCTTATAAAAATTGTAAAAAATTCATTTCGGCCAAAGTAACCTTCAAAATTTCAGAATGCATCCAGAATGAACCTAACTTTGATAACCCACTTCAATATTTGACACATCAGTGGCTGAAAACAAAATGGCATCCATCAAAAGTTGAAAAACAGAGAAAAAAATTGCAGTCTGCGCTTATAAAAATTGTAAAAAAATCATTTCGGCCAAAGTAACCTTCAAAATTTCAGAATGCATCCAGAATGAACCTAACTTTGATAATCCACTTCAATATTTGACACATCAGTGGCTGAAAACAAAATGGCAACCATCAAAAGTTGTCTGTCCGCCTGTCTGTCCGCCTGTATTCCTCTATCTGTCATCAGTGCGTCTGCTCGTTTGTTTCTTCTGCCTGTCTGAGTATCTGTCTGTCTGTCTGTCTGTCCGTCTGATGTATGTCTCTCCTGTCTGCCCGTTTGTTCAACTGTTCGTCTGACTGTTAAAGAAATACCGATGGTTATGCTTAGGCAGGTTATTCTACCAGAGCGCTGCTTTACGGAAATGTTGCGAAATATTGGGGTCTATTGATTTCACAATAGACAGATTTATCAAGTACAATATTTATTACGATAAAAAATAAACCGTGATGGTGCCAACTACTATGCAGTTTACTCTATATCGTTGAAGAAGATGAAAGACTCGTGAACACGAACACACACACGAGTGTACGCTCTAAGCTGATTGCGCGCATCTTGAAATTTTTGTAACAATATTATCATATTGGTGATAAAATTTATTGTTAATTATGTTTTACCAATTGATGGATGATTCAATAGTTCGTAGTTTATCGGAATGTTTATTTTACTCTACAAGATAACCAAAATTAAAAAGTAAAGTTCATAATAAATTAATTAAACATATTTTCACATACACGCACAACCTTTGCACCGTGACCTTCATCCTTATTAACATGCAGGCCGCGACTAATCGTAAAAAGAGACGAGATATCGGTCTTCCTGCATTGATAAGATAAGGTCTCTTTCGCCTTGAACTTTCCCCGTTCCCAGTCCATAACTCGCAACTCGCGAGATTTAATAACTCGCCGGGATCGACGTGTGTGGCATTGATAATAATTGCCAGTTGCTTATGAAAAAGGCGTAATTGTCTTCGAGATCGTTATCCGCCGCAATAAATAACTCTTAATGTCCATTTGTTGTTTTGATATCTCCGTAATGGTTTTAATGCGGTTTTGATTATCGTTAGGAAAGTGTAATGGCGCCTGCTATTATTATTCCCCGTTTGATTTTTCCAAACGATTACAAAAAGGCAACAACCTAGTTAAGAATGCGGAGTTTGGTAATTCGTTCCGGATTGGCGTTTACAGGAACGCAATTGGAGGAAAGTGTAATCAATAATTTGGAAAGTTTTTTTTTTATCCAAAATATTATGTTGCGTTCAATCAATTTAGAAATATTGTATTTATAATTTCTCATCAAAACAATTGACATATCGAAGCCAGAAACACAACCACAACACCTTAAATTGGAGAAAACAAAAATTGCATTCAACGACTAATATAAAAAATTTTGTGGACTCCAATGCATCAGAACTTGCTTAAATTTGGTGTTTCAAATTGTAGTCCCATATGCAACAAAGAGTTTCCTTCGAGGTGTATTATTATTATTAATGCCATCGCATTTATTCGTTTCGTTTCATCGAAACTTCAAGAACGCCATAAAGGAAGAGAAAATGCGGCATTAATTATTTGAGACAGCGTGAAACATGAGGCGACTCATTAAAGTGCGCACGCTGTAGAATTAAATACTCCATAATATATTAATTACATAGAAAGCCGAGTTTCAGTAATAAATAATACATAAAAGCCTCTCGGGAATAATGGGACTGCCATAAAGCGACGCCGCGTTCTCTCCTCTTCTTTCTCTCTCCGCGAGTTAAGTGTGAACATAAATTCTCCGGCTCAAATGTCAATACGATTGGATCCGTGTACTTATTTTTATACTTTATTTTACGACGGGAACGATTGTGCCATGAGAACAACAGAAGGATATGATGTAATGTTATTTGTATAACATCTTTACTTTCGCCGTACAAAGTACAAAAAATTTTTTCAAGGTAAAAACCGTTTTGGGGACCCTAGATACCGTTTCAACAATTTCTGGATTTTTTTTCTTATGTCTGTGTGTGTGTCTGTATCTCAAAAACTAATAGAGCAATTGATATGAAACTTTGAACATAAGTCCCCGACAATTTTTCAAAAACATCTGTGTGCATGTGTGTCGCCTGTGGCTGAGTATTATTTTAGCAGCTGACAAAGTAATTTAATATTATTTGATTATAGTAAAGCATTCGACACCATAAACCATGACATTTTGCTAGTTAAGCTTCACCACATGGGATTCAAAATAAAACCATATGTCTGATTTAAATTTTTTTGGCTTGATAATACAACATATAGCTTACGCAGATACTGGTGTTCTTCAAGGTTCTATTTTAGAGCCTATTAGATTTAATACACACTAACAAAAAATAAATACACAAAGCCGATTCGATTTAATATCCTCAACAAAAAATAAATACAAACAGTCGATATCCGATGGGTAGAAAGAAGCTTTGGTGGAAGAAGAAGTAACGAAACATAGCTCGGCAAATTCGTACGCGGGCCATACACAGTTGTTTTCCATTAGAATTCAGAATATTAGCACAAGGTCGATGTATCCACACTTGCGAAAACATCTCGTTTTCATTATTGATCAATGAATAACTAACTACAAATTTTTGCCAAAGCGCGATTCCAAGATTTCCCGTTAAAAATCCTATATAATTAGGGGATTTTCAAGCTTACCCACCTTAAGCATTCGGCAACGATCAATTATTGTAAATTGTAATTCATACTTTTAATATGTGCTGTTAATATATCTGTTGCTTGGTGTTAAAAAGGCCAAAGTCAAATATTTTACAATTAAGATAATCGAGGTAAATGAACCTTTTGCCAGTTTTCAAAATAATCACGCGAAAACTCAAAATTTTCAATCTGAAAGTGCGCTTTCTCTCGATCGGTAAAATAAATACAAAAACAACTGCCACGTGCTTGAAATTTTCCAGTTTTGCTCAAAATTAATTCTGCTTCGCGGTTAAGTAAAAATCAAAAATGACCCCTTCACCAGTTTTCAAAATAATCACGCGAAAACTCAAAATTTTCATTCTGAAAGTGCGCTTTCTCTCGATCGGTAAAAAAAATACAAAAACAACCGCCACGTGCATGAAATTTTCCAGTTTTGCTAAAAATTAATTCTGCTTCGCGGTTAAGTAAAAATCAAAAATGACCCCTTCACCAGTTTTCAAAATAATCACGCGAAAACTCAAAATTTTCATTCTGAAAGTGCGCTTTCTCTCGATCGGTAAAAAAAATACAAAAACAACCGCCACGTGCATGAAATTTTCCAGTTTTGCTAAAAATTAATTCTGCTTCGCGGTTAAGTAAAAATCAAAAATGACCCCTTCACCAGTTTTCAAAATAATCACGCGAAAACTCAAAATTTTCATTCTGAAAGTGCGCTTTCTCTCGATCGGTAAAAAAAATACAAAATAACTGCCACGTGCTTGAAATTTTCCAGTTTTGCTTAAAATTAATTCTGCTTCGCGGTTAAGTAAAAATCAAAAATGACCCCTTCACCAGTTTTCAAAATAATCACGCGAAAACTCAAAATTTTCAATCTGAACGTGCGCTTCCTCTCGATTGGTAAAAAAAAAATACAAAAACAACAGCCACGTGCTTGAAATTTTCCAGTTTTGCTAAAAATTAATTCTGCTTCGCGGTTAAGTAAAAATCAAAAATGACCCCTTCACCAGTTTTCAAAATAATCACGCGAAAACTCAAAATTTTCAATCTGAACGTGCGCTTCCTCTCGATTGGTAAAAAAAAAATACAAAAACAACCGCCACGTGCATGAAATTTTCCAGTTTTGCTAAAAATTAATTCTGCTTCGCGGTTAAGTAAAAATCAAAAATGACCCCTTCACCAGTTTTCAAAATAATCACGCGAAAACTCAAAATTTTCAATCTGAACGTGCGCTTCCTCTCGATTGGTAAAAAAAAAATACAAAAACAACCGCCACGTGCATGAAATTTTCCAGTTTTGCTAAAAATTAATTCTGCTTCGCGGTTAAGTAAAAATCAAAAATGACCCCTTCACCAGTTTTCAAAATAATCACGCGAAAACTCAAAATTTTCATTCTGAAAGTGCGCTTTCTCTCGATCGGTAAAAAAAAATACAAAATAACTGCCACGTGCTTGAAATTTTCCAGTTTTGCTTAAAATTAATTCTGCTTCGCGGTTAAGTAAAAATCAAAAATGACCCCTTCACCAGTTTTCAAAATAATCACGCGAAAACTCAAAATTTTCAATCTGAACGTGCGCTTCCTCTCGATTGGTAAAAAAAAAATACAAAAACAACAGCCACGTGCTTGAAATTTTCCAGTTTTGCTAAAAATTAATTCTGCTTCGCGGTTAAGTAAAAATCAAAAATGACCCCTTCACCAGTTTTCAAAATAATCACGCGAAAACTCAAAATTTTCAATCTGAACGTGCGCTTCCTCTCGATTGGTAAAAAAAAAATACAAAAACAACCGCCACGTGCATGAAATTTTCCAGTTTTGCTAAAAATTAATTCTGCTTCGCGGTTAAGTAAAAATCAAAAATGACCCCTTCACCAGTTTTCAAAATAATCACGCGAAAACTCAAAATTTTCATTCTGAAAGTGCGCTTTCTCTCGATCGGTAAAAAAAATACAAAAACAACCGCCACGTGCATGAAATTTTCCAGTTTTGCTAAAAATTAATTCTGCTTCGCGGTTAAGTAAAAATCAAAAATGACCCCTTCACCAGTTTTCAAAATAATCACGCGAAAACTCAAAATTTTCATTCTGAAAGTGCGCTTTCTCTCGATCGGTAAAAAAAATACAAAAACAACAGCCACGTGCTTGAAATTTTCCAGTTTTGCTAAAAATTAATTCTGCTTCGCGGTTAAGTAAAAATCAAAAATGACCCCTTCACCAGTTTTCAAAATAATCACGCGAAAACTCAAAATTTTCATTCTGAAAGTGCGCTTTCTCTCGATCGGTAAAAAAAATACAAAATAACCGCCACGTGCATGAAATTTTCCAGTTTTGCTTAAAATTAATTCTGCTTCGCGGTTAAGTAAAAATCAAAAATGACCCCTTCACCAGTTTTCAAAATAATCACGCGAAAACTCAAAATTTTCAATCTGAACGTGCGCTTCCTCTCGATTGGTAAAAAAAAAAATACAAAAACAACAGCCACGTGCTTGAAATTTTCCAGTTTTGCTCAAAATTAATTCTGCTTCGCGGTTAAGTAAAAATCAAAAATGACCCCTTCACCAGTTTTCAAAATAATCACGCGAAAACTCAAAATTTTCATTCTGAAAGTGCGCTTTCTCTCGATCGGTAAAAAAAATACAAAAACAACCGCCACGTGCATGAAATTTTCCAGTTTTGCTAAAAATTAATTCTGCTTCGCGGTTAAGTAAAAATCAAAAATGACCCCTTCACCAGTTTTCAAAATAATCACGCGAAAACTCAAAATTTTCATTCTGAAAGTGCGCTTTCTCTCGATCGGTAAAAAAAATACAAAAACAACCGCCACGTGCATGAAATTTTCCAGTTTTGCTAAAAATTAATTCTGCTTCGCGGTTAAGTAAAAATCAAAAATGACCCCTTCACCAGTTTTCAAAATAATCACGCGAAAACTCAAAATTTTCATTCTGAAAGTGCGCTTTCTCTCGATCGGTAAAAAAAATACAAAAACAACAGCCACGTGCTTGAAATTTTCCAGTTTTGCTAAAAATTAATTCTGCTTCGCGGTTAAGTAAAAATCAAAAATGACCCCTTCACCAGTTTTCAAAATAATCACGCGAAAACTCAAAATTTTCATTCTGAAAGTGCGCTTTCTCTCGATCGGTAAAAAAAATACAAAAACAACCGCCACGTGCATGAAATTTTCCAGTTTTGCTAAAAATTAATTCTGCTTCGCGGTTAAGTAAAAATCAAAAATGACCCCTTCACCAGTTTTCAAAATAATCACGCGAAAACTCAAAATTTTCATTCTGAAAGTGCGCTTTCTCTCGATCGGTAAAAAAAATACAAAAACAACAGCCACGTGCTTGAAATTTTCCAGTTTTGCTAAAAATTAATTCTGCTTCGCGGTTAAGTAAAAATCAAAAATGACCCCTTCACCAGTTTTCAAAATAATCACGCGAAAACTCAAAATTTTCATTCTGAAAGTGCGCTTTCTCTCGATCGGTAAAAAAAATACAAAATAACCGCCACGTGCATGAAATTTTCCAGTTTTGCTTAAAATTAATTCTGCTTCGCGGTTAAGTAAAAATCAAAAATGACCCCTTCACCAGTTTTCAAAATAATCACGCGAAAACTCAAAATTTTCAATCTGAACGTGCGCTTCCTCTCGATTGGTAAAAAAAAAAATACAAAAACAACAGCCACGTGCTTGAAATTTTCCAGTTTTGCTCAAAATTAATTCTGCTTCGCGGTTAAGTAAAAATCAAAAATGACCCCTTCACCAGTTTTCAAAATAATCACGCGAAAACTCAAAATTTTCATTCTGAAAGTGCGCTTTCTCTCGATCGGTAAAAAAAATACAAAAACAACCGCCACGTGCATGAAATTTTCCAGTTTTGCTAAAAATTAATTCTGCTTCGCGGTTAAGTAAAAATCAAAAATGACCCCTTCACCAGTTTTCAAAATAATCACGCGAAAACTCAAAATTTTCATTCTGAAAGTGCGCTTTCTCTCGATCGGTAAAAAAAATACAAAATAACCGCCACGTGCATGAAATTTTCCAGTTTTGCTTAAAATTAATTCTGCTTCGCGGTTAAGTAAAAATCAAAAATGACCCCTTCACCAGTTTTCAAAATAATCACGCGAAAACTCAAAATTTTCAATCTGAACGTGCGCTTCCTCTCGATTGGTAAAAAAAAAAATACAAAAACAACAGCCACGTGCTTGAAATTTTCCAGTTTTGCTCAAAATTAATTCTGCTTCGCGGTTAAGTAAAAATCAAAAATGACCCCTTCACCAGTTTTCAAAATAATCACGCGAAAACTCAAAATTTTCATTCTGAAAGTGCGCTTTCTCTCGATCGGTAAAAAAAATACAAAAACAACCGCCACGTGCATGAAATTTTCCAGTTTTGCTAAAAATTAATTCTGCTTCGCGGTTAAGTAAAAATCAAAAATGACCCCTTCACCAGTTTTCAAAATAATCACGCGAAAACTCAAAATTTTCATTCTGAAAGTGCGCTTTCTCTCGATCGGTAAAAAAAATACAAAAACAACCGCCACGTGCATGAAATTTTCCAGTTTTGCTAAAAATTAATTCTGCTTCGCGGTTAAGTAAAAATCAAAAATGACCCCTTCACCAGTTTTCAAAATAATCACGCGAAAACTCAAAATTTTCATTCTGAAAGTGCGCTTTCTCTCGATCGGTAAAAAAAATACAAAAACAACAGCCACGTGCTTGAAATTTTCCAGTTTTGCTAAAAATTAATTCTGCTTCGCGGTTAAGTAAAAATCAAAAATGACCCCTTCACCAGTTTTCAAAATAATCACGCGAAAACTCAAAATTTTCATTCTGAAAGTGCGCTTTCTCTCGATCGGTAAAAAAAATACAAAAACAACCGCCACGTGCATGAAATTTTCCAGTTTTGCTAAAAATTAATTCTGCTTCGCGGTTAAGTAAAAATCAAAAATGACCCCTTCACCAGTTTTCAAAATAATCACGCGAAAACTCAAAATTTTCATTCTGAAAGTGCGCTTTCTCTCGATCGGTAAAAAAAATACAAAAACAACTGCCACGTGCTTGAAATTTTCCAGTTTTGCTCAAAATTAATTCTGCTTCGCGGTTAAGTAAAAATCAAAAATGACCCCTTCACCAGTTTTCAAAATAATCACGCGAAAACTCAAAATTTTCATTCTGAAAGTGCGCTTTTATTAAAAATGATTTTATTTGCTGCTTTTGTAATGTATAAGTTTTTTTTAAATACGCTATTGGTTAAACCAGACAGTGTCCCTTTCAGCTTATTAAAGATATTGAGAAATATAATCTAATGTATTGCTTAAGGCGGTTCTATCTCTATATGTCATACGATTGTGAGAGGCACCGTATGCATCCCTAAAAGAGTTCTCCAAATAGTAAAATTAAGACATTGGACCTTTTAACACGAAGCCACAGATATATTATCGTTGCTGGCTGAACGGTCGCAGCCTATGCAAAAAAAAACAAAAATATTTTTAATGAATACATCATCAAACCCACCCAACACTAATTTGTTCAATAGAACTAATGACATTAAACGTTTATATTGTATTATGTAAATCCCTCGCGGATAATAAATTCCGAATTCATCATTCACAAACGCGTTAATTAGTTCCAGTACAAAAACGCGTCCACCTGTACACTCCACCTTTGCCGTGTTCAATTTCCAATAATTTACATCAATTTGCATTCGCGACGCCAGAAAACCATTAACCGGTTCAATTCGTTCCTCATGTGCTATAAGCTCGGTGGACCTTGCCCGTCTACTCAACACCTCACACCAACACGTTCTATTGATATATTAACAACAAACATGCAATTATTTACTATTTATTAGATATATTTTACACACTGATCGAGTCCACGCTTCCTTGGTTAAGCATAAAATATTGTGCGGTTTCGACAAGAGTTGTTATTTTGAATTTCCCGCCATTTACTTTCAACAATCACAGACAGTCTCAAAAACTAATAGAGCAATTGATATGAAACTTTGAACATCCGTCTTATTTGATAATCTGAAGAACTAAAAAGCTTTTGGTAAAATTTCGTACACCGGAAGTGGGTGTTTACCTTAACTGTTTTTTGTTTTTTGCCAATATTTTCTTAAATATGAAAAATATCACAAAAACATTTAAACAAACATCGAAGACAACAAATAAATGAACATCTTTCGCTTGAAAACATTTTTCATAAAATCATTTTTATTCGAGAAAAAAATGTATTATTATTTTTTTAATTTTTGGTTTATATTTATAAAACGATAATAGTTACAGCAAATTTATGTTGATAATAATTGTAGAGAATGCTAAAGTGAACAAGTTATAAAGAATAAGTTTTTTTCGAAATCCCTTTAGTTTTTGAGTAAACTGAGTTTTTGAATTTGAAGTATAATCATAATTTTGACGTTTTAAACGTCAGTTTCATCCTAGTCTACAAAACACTCGATGTACATTTAAACTGAAAATAAACCACGAAAGTGTAAATATAAATGATACGATCAAATCGGAGAAAGTAACATGATGGCCACATCACCATTTTTTGTATACATATCACGTGCAACAAATACAGATGGAATACTTTATTAAATGGCCGCATTAAAAGGTCAATTAGCCGGAGGGAGGGCTCCGAGGCATTTGTTGGACCGTTTCCTGTCCCGATCTTTAGCTCGCCGCACTTCCTGTTGTTGAACAACGCCGACAACATGCTATTATGTAATAAACACTAATGCACCGGTCGATTATCGAAAGGGCGTAGGGTCGAGCCCGTATGGATTCATACCGCGTGTAGGGGACGGCTTCGCCCTTTTTCTTTACATATCGATTCGTAATTGGAATCGAACGGGTTCCGAGGGGTTGTTGTACAGCAGCATACGACACATTGAATCGATGGGATGAAGGATATTTATGAAGACGTATCAGGGTCCATTTGTTATTATTGGAGAGAGGGGGGAAAGGTTCGTGCGGGTTTCGGTTTCGTATTATGTTTTAGGGGAGAATTTCATTTCGTGTTTGATTGATTGGTCGATTGATGGCATGAGAAATTTAGCGCATGGTTTGCCCATAATTTTATTACTCCAATAAATCAACGTTCTACATTTTAAAAGGATATATTGATACAATTATAACAGTAAAGTGCAAAATATAAAATTGCCACAATTTTGAGATAGCGGGAATAATTAGGAAAAATGCCCATAGGAAAGAAGTGCATTGGAGAAAAGCTTACGAAGAAATTAGTTTAAGAACACGTTGAAAGAAGCCCACGCTGAGTAATAAAAAATATTTTGGAAACCACAAATTACCGTTCGGAAAACTATACTAGGAAAACGGAAAAATTCTGTTAAAGTGGTAAAAAAAGTAACATTATTTATGGCCCGGTTGAGGTGATAAACCTGTTTCGATTTCGAAAATGTGGAGATTTTTTATGAGGCTTGTGACGTTT
The DNA here is from genome assembly GCA_910593695.2 of Ocypus olens. NCBI lineage: Eukaryota > Metazoa > Arthropoda > Insecta > Coleoptera > Staphylinidae > Ocypus > Ocypus olens. The sequence goes on from OU343049.1 coordinate 1,337,617, forward strand.
TTACTTTCGAGATTATTTGGATTGATGAGGTTACTTTGTAAAACTCAATTATAAATTTAATAATAAAACACAAACATTAGAATTTCATTAACGCTGGTGGTTGGTGGATTCGGTTTCAATGCCGAACCAGCGATTACTAATCAAGTGTGGTGAACATTCAAGAGAAACATCGATGTTAACATCGGCAATAATAATCGATGGCTGTAAAACATCGAGCAAAAAACATCGATGATGTAGAAAATAATAGTAATTATACACAAGCATATAACCATTCCTGCAAAACTTAAAGCCGTATTAAAATTTAAAAACGAACGTCCAATTAAAACAAGTACTCACCTAACTAATCAATATAACTACAAATATTGAATAATACAATAAAAAATTATAATTGCAAATAATAAATCTGACAATTGGTTTCGGATTAAAATAAAGTTTGAAAAGAGAAAATGTGTTAATGATATGCGGTATCAAAAAATTAGTAGTGCTTCGTTTTCGACTTGAATTAATAGGCAATGTGCAAATTAAACTTTGAAAAGAATTTACGCTTTTGACTTGAAACATTCATAAAATTAATTTTAAAAAATGGTGATGTGGCCATCATGTTACTTTTTCCGTTTTGATAGATTCATTGTTATTTATGGTTTACTTTCAATTTAAATCATATTTTAAATGTAAATCGAACGTTTTGACTTATTCTTTATAAGTGGTGACAAAATAATTTTTTGCCATTGAAGATAGTTGAAATTTTTGAACGCCAATCAATTTATCTTCTTCTGATAAAAAAGAACACATACTTCAATGGTCTACGATCATTATTAAAAAAGTTGCATTTTGTTAACAAAAGTTCCAAAGGCTGTATAGATTTTCAAGTTTTCGTCAAAAATTAAAAATCATCAATTTTAATTGAATCCGACTAATTTGCACATGAGGAGCACAGATTTGAAAACCCCGTTCAATTTGGAGTTTTCGTTTAGCCGCTACGGTCGTTAAAAGTTTGAAAATTCGATTTTTTTTGAATTTTTTTTAACATGTTCATGGTGACACACTATTCTTTTACTATTGAAGATAGCTGAAATTTTTTAACGCCAATCAATTTCTCTCGTTCTTCTGATAAAAAAGAAGATGTACTTCAATGGTCTACGATAATTAATAAAAAAGTTGATTTTTTCGATTTTTTCCATTTTCCAGTTTTCTTTGCTGACGCGTCATGGGCCTCAAATTGACATTTGTTCTTGCGAAAGTACATTTTCCGAGGCGTCTTGAAGGGATCTTTTCAGTGATGTGTAGAAATCCGGAATCGAACCAGTGGTTTCTTCAGGAAATTATTTCAAAGCCAATTTTTGAGCAAAAGTAAGAAGGGGGGACCCTTGGGTAGTTTTTCAAGTTTTCGTCAAAAATTTTAAATCGCCAATTTTAACAGAATCTGAATAATTTGCAAACGAGGAGCACGGATTTGAAAACCGCGTTCAATTTGGAGTTTTCGTTTGGCCGCTACGGCCGATCAAAGTCTGAAAAATCAATTTTTTTTTTAATTTTCCAACATGTTCATGGTGACCCGCTATTTTTTTTTACTATTAAAGATGGCTGAAATTTTGTAACGCCAATCAATTTCTCTCGTTCTTCTGATGAAAAAGAAGATGTACTTCAACGGTCTACGATAATTATTAAAAAAGTTGATTTTTTCGATTTTTTTCATTTTCGAGCTTTCTTTGCTAACGCGTCACGGGCTTCAAATTGACATTTATTCTTGCGAAAGTACATTTTCCGAAGCGTCTTGAAGGGATCTTTTCAGTGATGTGTAGAAATCCGGAATCGAACCAGTGGTTTCTTCAGGAAATTATTTCAAAGCCAATTTTTGAGAAAAAGTAAGAAGGGGGTACCCTTGGGTAATTTTTCAGGTTTTCGTCAAACATTTTAAATCGCCAATTTTAATTGAATCTGACTAATTTGCACAGGAGGAGCACAGATTTGAAAACCGCGTTCAATTTGGAGTTTTCGTTTAGCCGCTACGGCCATTCAAAATTTGAAAAATCGAGTATAGTTACAGCAAATGTATGTTAATAATAATTGTAGAGAATGCTAAAATTAACAATTTATAAAGAATAAGTTTTTTTCAAAATCTCTTTAGTTTTTGAGCAAACTGAGTTTTTGAATTTGAAGTATAATTTTTCCATCTTTCATTATTTTGACGTTTTAAACGTCAGTGTCATTCGCTCGATGTACATTTAAAATATGATTTAAATAGAAAATAAACCACCAAAGCGTAAATATAAATGATACCATCAAGTCGGAGAAAGTAACATGATGGCCACATCACCATTTTTTCTACTAGATTTCCATCTTTATCAATTATTAAATTATTGCAATCAACTTAATTCCCACATATCCATCCAATTTAATTTTCACAATTAACAAATCACAACGCTTCGACCAAAATCCAGCAATCATCATTCCGCTAATTATTTTTAACGAGTTCAGTTCGAAATTGTAACGGCATGAGCCGATGACTTAATTTTTTTTTTTTGTCGATATCTGTAATTACCGCGCGGTACGAATGTTAATGGTGTGATTAATTAAAACAGATGTCGAGCATACATATACAGTTCCTTCTTTTTTTTCCGATGGTCAAATCAGGACACGAAATTGGCTGTCAAATTGACATTTAAGTGTTTTATGTCCGCTAATGAGAAACTCGTTTAAGACGATTTAATCGCTTCTCGGAGGACGTGCAGGTATATCGAGATGTCGTTAAGGAATGCAACGAATCCATTTTGAGAGCAATGTGGAAAAGGAATTTAAATGTAATTGCGATAGGAACTATATTTTTAAATCAAGAGGTACATGCAAGCATTCTTTTACTATTAATCTCTGAAAAGGTTACAAGAAAATTTTTATTTTATCGCAACAATTTTAATTTTAATGTTTTGTTATAGCTGATTTTTTTTTTGTTTTCTACATTACTTTTTACTTTCTCCGTTACGAAGTACGAGAAAGTATTGCGATCGTGATTTTTTTTTCAATTTTTTTTTTACGGAAATATCCGTTTTGGGGTCCCTAGATGCCATTTCAACAATTTCTGGAAAAAAAAATGTGTCTGTGTGTGTGTGTGTGTGCCTGTGTGCGCTGTATCTCAAAAACTAATAGAGCAATTGATATAAAACTTTGACCATACGTCTTATTTGATAATCCGAAGAACTGAAAAGCTTTTGGTAAAATTTCGTACACCGGAAGTGGGTGTTTACCTTAACTGTTTTTTGTTTTTTGTCAATATTTTCTTAAATATGAAAAATATTACAAAAACATTAAAACAAACATTGAAGACAACAAAAAAATGAACATCTTTTACTTGAAAACATTTTTCATAAAATCATTTTTATTCGAGAAAATTTATTTATTTTATTTTTTTATTTTTGGTTTATAATTATAAAACGATAATAGTTACAGCAAATGTATGTTAATAATAATTGTAGCAAATGCTAAAATGAACAACTTATAAGGAATAAGTTTTTTTCGAAATCCCTTTAGTTTTTGAGTAAACTGAGTTTTTGAATTTGAAGTATAATTTTTCCATCTTTCATAATTTTGACGTTTTAAACGTCAGTTTCATCCGATTCTACAAAACCCTCAATTTACATTTAAAATATGATTTAAATTGAAAATAAACCACGAAAGCGTAATTATAAATGATACCATCAAGTCGGAACATGATGGCCACATCACCATTTTTCTATTTCACTATCTAATGAAAATGAAAAAAAAAATACGCCCTCGCTTCTAAAATTTCATGACTCAAATTGAGCGGCAAATTTACACACGAATCACTTGACTCCTCGAGTCTTTAAATCGACTCACTCATGAGTTACCCATCTCTACTCTCTACTATAAGATTTGTATTGGAACTGAAGTTTCAAATTCGAAAATGTTCACTAAAAACAATACTTTCTTCTGTAAATCTTTTACAGACAAAGTAATAAAAGGATAAAGTTTTGAATTGAACAATAAAATGGAAATGAAATTAATGATGAGGGGGTGGAGGAAAATTAGTGGCCCTCTGTGAAAATTGTCAGTGGAAACTGGTGGAAATTAGACGCGAGGAGGGCTAATGAACTTTGGGAGAGTTTTAATTAAAAATTGTGATTTAGTCCTGCCATTTATTGAGAGAGAGCCTCGCGACTTTAATCAAAGCCCCAACAGTGATTTAAAACGACGAATTGGACTTAATTGGTATTTTTTTTTTTAGTTTTCCATTAAATCGCTCACATTTCTAAAACTAACATCTGACAATTTCTTTACTTTACTGTAAAAAAATATATTGCATCTTTCAATACTTAACTTCATTTTTGATGACAGCTCGTACGAGTTCTCCGCCACTTAAAAATATTGTAAATGTTGTATACTTTTTGTATTATCATCTTTTAAGTATTGTGATCGTGATTTTTTTTTCAAAATTTTTTTTACGGAAATATCCGTTTTGGGGTCCCTAGATGCAATTTCAACAATTTCTGGAAAAAAAAAATTGTGTCTGTGTGTCTGTGCGCGCTGTATCTCAAAAACTACTACATCAACAATAGAAATAATTTCCTGAAGAAACCACTGGTTCGATTCCGAGTTTCTACACATCACTGGAAAGATCCCTTCAAGACGCCTCGGAAAATGTACTTTCGCAAGAACAAATGGCAATTTGAAGCCCGTGACGCGTCGGCAAAGAAAACTAGAAAATGGAAAAAATCGAAAAATCAACTGTTTTAAGTACATCCCTTGGAAATTTTTAGAAAAATGCAACTTTTTTAATAAATTTCGTAGACCATTGAAGTATACCTTCTTTTTCATCAGAAAAACGAGAGAAATTGATTGCCGTTAAAAAATTTCAGCTATCTTCAATAGCAAAAAAAATAGCCAGTCACCATGAGCATTTTAGAAAATTTTAAAAAATAATTGATTTTTCAGACTTTGGTCGGCAGTAGCGGCTAAACGAAAACTCCAAATTGAACGCGGTTTTCAAATCTGTGCTCCTTGTAAGCCAATCAGTCGGTTTCAATTAAAATCAGAGATTTTCAATTTTTGACGAAAAACTGAAAATCTACCCTAGGGTACCCCCTTCTTACTTTTTCTAAAAAATTGGCTTTGAAATAATTTTCTGAAGAAACCACTGGTTCGATTCCGGGTTTCTACACATCACTGGAAAGATCCCTTCAAGACGCTTCGGAAAATGTACTTTCGCAAGAACAAATGTCAATTTAAAGCCCGTGGTGCGTCAGCAAAGAAAACTCGAAAATGGAAAAAAATCGAAAAAATCAACTTTTTTAATAATTATCGTAGACCTTTGAAGTATACCTTATTTTTCATCAGAAAAACGTGAGAAATTGATTGCCGTTAAAAAATTTCAGCTAACTTCAATAGCAAAAAAATTAGTCAGTCACAGTGAACATTTTAGAAAACTTACAAAAATAATTGATTTTTCAGACTTTGATCGGCAGTAGCGGCTAAACGAAAACTCCAAATTGAACGCGGTTTGCAAATCTGTGCTCCTCGTACGTCAATTAGTCGGATTCAATTAAAATCAGAGATTTTCAATTTTTGACGAAAAACCGAAAATCTACCCCCTTCTTACTTTTTCTAAAAAATTAGCTTTGAAATAATTTTCTGAAGAAACCACTGGTTCGATTCCGGGTTTCTACACATCACTGGAAAGATTTCTTCAAGAGGCCTCGAAAAATGTACTTTCACAAGAACAAATGTCAATTTGAAGCCCGTGACGCGTCAGCAAAGAAAACTCCAAAATGGAAAAAATCGAAAAAATCAACTTTTTTAATAATTATCGTAGACCATTGATCCACGTTACATGTACTCCTCACCGAGAATCTTTAATTCTGACGTTTATTAATTGCCTGGAATGAGTGATGGTGGTAAGCATTTATAACCTCATATCCCGAATTTGGCAGTACATGTCACGTTTGACGTTTGACGCTTGACTTTTTCAGTGATTTAGGGGTTGTGAAATAAAAAATCTGCAAGGTCAAGGAAAAACGGTTATATGTTATAAACGGTTTGCCGTACGTATAAAATACTGGTTTCCAAATTTATTCACAATATGTTTTTTTACAGATTTTCATAGCAATAATTTCTCCTAGAGATAACGGCTGACGTTGCAGAGGTTAAAATGTAAGAAATGGGGTGTTCTCCCCCTAATAACTCCGTAAAGGTAACAGTTATGAAAACAGCGGTAATAGATAATCTTAGATGGAAGAATTTCCCACAATAAAGATGCATACAATTTTGCGATATCTTTAAAACTGAACGCGCTATGGCGGCCTGAATTGTTTCATTACAATAAATTTTGCTTGCACCCAGGGGATGAAAAAATCATATCTCGAGAACAGGGCAAAAAATCCAAAATCTGAAACTAAAATCTGCGGAGGGATAATTTGTAAGTGCGGTGAGGTGAGAAGACCGGATAAATATGGAATGTTGCGTAAATTGTAGACACAGTTTTGCATAAAAAAAATTCCGAAATTTTATAAACCCTAGCTGCAACGGTCAAAAAAGGTGTTTTTACTTTCTCCGTTACGAAGTACGAGAAAGTATTGTGATCGTGATTTTTTTTTCAAAAATTTTTTTTACGGAAATATCCGTTTTGGGATCCCTAGATGCCACTTCAACAATTTCTGGAAAAAAAAAATTTGTGTCTGTGTGTGTGTGTGTGTGTCTGTCTGTCTGTGTGTGTGTGTGTGTGTCTGTCTGTGTGCGCTGTATCTCAAAAACTAATACAGCAATTGATATGAAACTTTCAACATACGTCTTATTTGATAATCTGAAGAACTGAAAAGCTTTTGGTAAAATTTCGTACACCGGAAGTGGGTGTTTACCTTAACTGTTTTTAGTTTTTTGCCAATATTTTCTTAAATATGACAAATATCACAAAAATGATTAAACAAACATTGAAGACAACAAAGAAATGAACACCTTTTGCTTGAAAACATTTTTCATAAAATCATTGCTATTCGAGAAAAAATTTTTTTTTTCAATTTTTTGTTTATAATTATAAAACGATAATAATTACAGCAAATTTGTATGAATAATAATTGTAGAGAATACCAAAATGAACAACTTCTAAAGAATAAGTTTTTTTCGAAATCTTGTTAGTTTTTGAGTAAACGGAGTTTTTGAATTTGAAGTATAATTTTTCCGTGTCATAATTTTAACGTTTTAAACGTCAGTTTCATCTGAGTTTACGCAACGCTCGTACATTTTAAATATGATTTCAATAAACCATGAAAATGTAAACATAAATGATACCATCAAGTCGGAGAAAGTAACATGATGGCCACATCACCATTTTTTACTTTCTCCGTTACGAAGTACGAAAAAGTATTGTGATCGTGATTTTTTTTTTTTATTTTTTTTTTACGGAAATATCCGTTTTGGGGTCCCTAGACGCCATTTCAACAATTTCTGGAATTTTTTTTTTGTGCTGTGTGTGTGTGTGTCTGTCTGTGTGCGCTGTATCTCAAAAACTAATAGAGCAATTGATGTGAAACTTTGAACATACGTCTGATTTGATAATCTCAAGAACTGAAAAGCTTTTGGTAAAATTTCGTACACCGGAAGTGGGTGTTCACCTTAACTGTTTTTTGTTTTTTGCCAATATTTTCTTAAATATGAAAAATATCACAAAAACATTTAAACAAACTTTGAAGACAACAAAGAAATAAACATCTTTTGCTTGAAAACATTTTTCATAAAATCATTTTTCTTCGAGAAAAAAATTTATTATTATTTCTTAATTAATTTTTCGTTTATAATTATAAAACGATAATAGTTACAGCAAATTTATGTGAATAATAATTGTAGAGAATGCCAAAATGGCACTTATAAAGAATAAGTTTTTTTCGAAATCCCTTTAATTTTTGAGTAAACTGAGTTTGTGAATTTGAAGTATAATTTTACCATCTTTCATAATTTTGACGTTTAAAACGTCAGTTTTATCCGAGTTTACACAACGCTCGACGTACATTTAAAATATGATTTCAATTGAAAATAAACCATAAAAACGTGAATATAAATGGCTACGATACCAAGTCGGAGAAAGTAACATGATGGCCACATCACCATTTTTTCATTTTCGTGGGGGGTTGATTTGGGGGGTTGAAATGTTCAAAGATTTCGAACGTCTGTAGAAAATTGCACCTTGCTATATTTCTTTCTAGAATTCGAGAGAGACAAACATTTTTATTAACTTATTTTTACATATCGATTTACATCGATTTATTTGCTAATAAAACTTGCGCCGTATAATTACAGCGAATTCTTTCAAAGTGACATTTAGTAAATCGAATGTTCTTTTTTTTTCTCCGTTTCTAGTTTGTAAGTTATCCAATATATGTATTGTCGACCTGTGTAAAACGTATGTTAACACACCAATAATAATAAATAAATAAAATATAATGGGTTTTCGTTAGTACGGCTATAGACCAGCGGTCTTTCTGCCTAGCATTAACAGTCGTCAGTTAGTCGTCAATTATTGCGATCATGGTTGTGAATATGTTGGTGAGGTTGAACGTGAATCATGAAGAGATGTGATGAATTGATAAATTGTGGAAGAAGGATGTTTGGTTCTAGGATTAATTAAAGGATTGCGAGGTAAACATAGGTGTTGCAAGATGTCTTGGATATCTGGGTTAGTAGCAAACTTTGTAGCAAGGTGTACCAGACGGTCTTCAATGGGGATTACTTGGGTTTTTTGATAGAGTAGTGTATTTGAGGGATTGTGTAGGGGAATAGAATTCGATTAGTTCCATTTAACAATAAAACAATTGCATCGCTAATTAAATTTGCAGTTGAAAGTTAACCTCTATTATAATAATATTTAATAAAAAAATATGTTTGTTATTGTAAAAGTGGGTTCTGGCCTACATTTATGATTAGGTGACTCATTGTGGACTAGTACCTTATTTACCTTTTCTGGAATTGTTATGTACTACAAAATTAATACTAGTGCTTGTAAATTAGGAAATGAAAATAAATTTGATTTGATTTTAAATCATATCACAGAATACATTTTCTATAGCTAGGAATTAATGAATTACACGGCCGTGTCTTTGGATGTGTGCATAATGATGTACGAGATGTGAATGAGTGATGATTTGGCAAAATGATGTGCGTGTGGCATTTCGGATGACTAATGCAAAACGGTGTAGTTAACGACGTCTTTCTGTAACAGCTGCTCTAACTGTGGGGTCTCATTCTAATTTTATTACTGTTCATTACTGGAACAAAGGAAATACTGTTTAAAGAAAAAGAAAAAAACATGTTACGAGTAAATTGTCGCGGTTTATCTGCAACATCTTGTATTGCTCATACCAGTCGCATACATAAATAAAAATTTCTTTTTTTTAATCAATAAATAGGCTTGTTGATTTATTTTCAATTCTATTCAATTTATTGAGTGTTCGGTAAAAAACGCTCTGTTATTTATTGACCGATTTGAATGAACTAAAAAATAATGTCAATGTCTGTTTAAATACTGTAAAATGACGGTAATTATATATTTTTTCAAAATCAACTTCATTGCCAATGATGGTCAACTTTTAATTTTTAAACGGCTGCATATACTTTTCTAATTTTATAATATTAGACATTGTTTTTCTGAATCCAATTATGCCCGTTATGTTGGTTTTAAGTTAATATTCATGCCAGAAAAAGATATTAATAAATCTTGTTCACATGATTTTTTTGGTAATAAATGTGGTGTGCCTTGAAAAAAATTCGAATCGACAAATGTTATTTATTGTGTGGGCAATGTCAACCATTTGTTATTAGTGTGTGTTTCGGGCATAATCATGAACAGTAGCGAATTAACAGACATGTTGCAAATTTATTTTCTATGTAATATCATAGAAATCGAAGAGCTGCGGCACGAATTTATCATCTACGGTTTCCAGAGCGGCGAACACCAGAACCTAAATTTAGAAGGTAAGAAAAATTTTTGAGACGATATGGAGCCTTTAAAAAGTCGAAGAGAGTGGACTTGCAGAGTTCGACGTTCTACAATAATCACAGAACATCTAAATCGTAAGTGAATTAATACTTGCTGTACTTATTTATTCTATTCTACATTGAGTTGTAACATAGGTACTTATTTATTGGGTCCTTATTATTCATGTTTGACATAACCATACAACAAATAACTTCCCAAAAAGTCATTCATATACTGGTTTGAATGAAAAATGCAGTACCAAGAAGTTATGGTCAGATTTTAATGAAAATTTCACAGAAGTTGTGTTTGAATGTCTCAAGTAAACGATCAAAATTTCAGTTGAAAAACTTACTTACACAAGCATTTTTTTTAAATAATGAGTCGGTCCTCCGTGGTTTCTAATGCACGCATTCGCGCGGTTCAGCATGCTTTGAATGAGGTGATCAATATCTTCTTGGGGTAGCTCATCACAAGCTTCCTGAATCCGCAAACGAAGTTCGTCCAAAGTGTCTGGGGCACGGGGTAATTTTCCTAGTCTGACGCCTATCATATCCCAAACATGTTCGATGAGTGAAAGGTCTGGTGAACGATAAGGCCATGGAAGCACTACAACGTTAGCTTCTTCTAAACACTCTATTGTTACCCTTGCTGTATGTGGGCGAGCATTATCTTGCTGAAAGATAGGGTTTTGCAACCCTTGTAAGTACGGCAGTGCAACGGGCTCTAGAATAGTCTGTACGTAGCGCCAAGCATTTAGGGTGCCAGGAATAAAAACTAGAGGGGACCTACCACCATACGTGATGGCACCCCTGCGTGAGAGCAATATGCCGAGGAAGCGCGAAGTCCATATTTCTGCGTTCCCCGCGGAAACGTCTGACACGTCTACGTCCATCGTTGGCCCACAAACAAAATCTGGATTCGTCAGTGAACACAATTTGTTGCCATTCTTGTCTCCAATTCACCCGTTCTCTACACCATTCCAATCTAGAAGCTCTATGACGTGGAGTCAGGGGAAGGCAACAAAAAGGACGATAACTACGCATTCCAAAACTCCGTATTCGATGATATATCGGTGCCATTGAGATTCTAACATTTAATGTTTCCAATGGCCCGCGTAGTGGATAATCTTTCTCTTATCGCCAAAAGTCTCAACCTGCGTTCTTCGCGGTCTGTCGTTCTTCGCTGTGGTCCAGATCCTCTCCGATGTCCATGAAAACCTTCCTCGGACCATCTTCACCAGCATCTCATTACTGTGGTTGCGTCACGTTCCATTCTGTTGGCAATTTCTCTAAACGAAAGACCACCCTCTCCATGCCAATAATACGACCTCGCTCGAAATCACTTAGTTGTACAAAATTTCGACGGTTACGAACTCTGGGCATTTTAAATGATGTTCTTCCCACTATTATCACGAGAAAACTAATCCAAATTGTTCCATGTTTATAAAAACATCATTTGATATTGCTATTTTTCGTATATAAAATCATCCTAAAAAGAGGTTTAATGAGTTACTTTTTATACCAAAAGCCATCAATTGTAGAAAAAATAAAAAAATTCTGTCTGTTTTTCTTGGTGTTGCATTTTTCATTCAAACCAGTATATATAAAAACCAAATGTATGTGTGTAATAATAAATACATTCATCCTCTGTTATTGAATTGAAACGGATCTGGTTTCCAGAGAAAGTTGATTGAAAACAAATTGTGTCGTAGTGACTATGTAAATAATAATAATATCTTCGTTTCGTCACACTGTCGTTACATACAGATGAAAACAATGGCGGAATAAAATCGAAATACCATTTAATATAAGCGGCTTGATGAAACGAAGTATCACGTTACTAGTCATCAAGTGCGTCTAGACCAAGTTTGGAGTGGCCATATATTAAGGCACTTCCACATCGAGCAAGAAAAAAAAATTGATAGCACAAGTAATCGATTATGTCATGAAGTACGTACCGTGTATCGATTACACATCAGTCTATGATTATGCTGCGAGATATTCGTCCCTGTATCACTTACATGCATATATGCAGTGTGTGTGTGTGTGCGCGCGAGTTGCGCGTATGAAATTCAATTTGTCATTCGATAAATTACATGTTTTATTTATGACCGTGTACCCTGGGGGCCGATTTGCGGTATCGATTACGATTTGCAATTATAATCGCGCGATAAATGGCGAATGCGCTGGTGATTATGTCCGCGTTTTCTGTTGTAGATAATGAATGGTTTAGCATAATGAGCAACTTTGTGTACAGACGGTGGGAATGTTTACATCGTTTAGTTATTTGTTTTGTGATTGAAACTTGTGTGCGTGTGTGTGTGTAACTAGATAATCTACTGCATACAAATGGGAATTTATTTTTGTATACTCACAATCATCAGTTTAACTATAAACATTAAATAACCACCACTCAATTGATAATGAATTTTAATTCACTTTTATTTAAACATTTTTACATAACGCGAGTTGTAACGCAATTACGCGCTCGTGAAATTACGTTACTCACCGGTACGCAGCTCGTACGTAATTTGCTAGTTACAACTCTAGTTATGTAATATACTATTAATGGCCTAAGCGCAGACGACGGCGCAACCTAGCGGAGCCGTCGCTCGTCACCAGTTACTTTTCTTAGGCCTACTGTCCACTGAGGCGTCATTTGACGAATGCATGCAAACTACAAATGACGACAGGCGTAATTTGCATGTTAGATATATCCATGCAATCGTCATGCAAGCTACAAAACGATTGATTTCTTTCAAATTTAGCACGTTTTTATTTCACTGCAAAAATGTCATCAAGAAATGATGAAGACGTGATTGCAGCATACAACTTTCTTAGAAGGCGACGACACAGATTGTATTGGTTTCATCCGTATATTGAAAAAAAAACATTCATTGTAGATTATTTGTTGCGGCAAGATGATTCCTACTTTCAATCATTTTACATAATGACTAAAAATACATACCGAACATTAATTAATACAAAAACGAAATACTGTAGCAGTCATCAGATATAAAAATTTCGATTAGATCACAAGTTTTCAAGGTTTTGTGGTTCTGGTAAATGATTTTTTATTGTACAGACAACCAGTGTTGCTAACCCTACCGATATGTCGGTAGATTTACCGACAATTTATACCTTTCTACGATATTCTACCGATCCACCGATTTTGACTCGGATATACTGACAAAACAACCAGAAATGTTGACTGGAAAATTTGAATTTGCTTTCACATATTTATCACTAGAGAGAGGATTTTATGTAAAATGCATATTTTTGTATATTTTGCATATTTACCCCTATAATGCACATTTCCTCTTTTAATGCATATTTTAACATTACACGGTACATTGCAACACCTGCAATTTTCGATTTCGGGCATGAACCAACATCTAGTCATTCAAAGAAATACCGGCCAGAATAATTGCGAATTCCTCCTGCGATAAACGAGTTACAAATTTTTTAAATTTTTGATTTTCGAATAACTAATACTTGGACATTGAAAAAGAAAATAGGAAACGTGTGGAAGTAATTTTACATAAATTGAACCTAATTAAGAAAATATCGCTCTTTTAAACTTTGGTTTTTTGAAAACATATTTATTTTTAAACGAGTTAGAAATTTTTGATTTTTGAACAACTAATTAATACTTGGACGTTTGAAAATAAAAAAAATTAAAAATAAAAGGAAACGTATAGAAAAAAAAATTGCAAAAATTAAACCTAATTGACTCTTCTAAAACAACTTTGGTTTTTGAAAATCCATTTATTTATTTATTTATTTCGAAACGGGAAACCCCTATTACAATAAAGATTTATACAATTTATATAACAACTTAAGTACTAAAAATATATGTAAAACAAATAATGATTATATTTAACAAACAAGTAAAATATATATACACGCACATACAATCGCAGATACCCCAAAACAAACGATCGTTTAAATTTTTGATTTTGGAACAACTAATACTTGGACGTTAGAAAAGAAAAAAAATAGGAAACGTGTAGAAGAAATTTTACATAAATTAAACCTAATTACGAAAATATCACTCATAACTTTTTTTTAAATCCATTAATTTTTAAAAGAGTAACACATTTTTGAAATGTTTGTTTTGCGAACAACTTATATACATTGGAAAAGAAGAAAATAAAAAAAAACATTTAGAAGAAATTTTACATAAATTAAACCAAATTATGAAAACATCACTCTCTAAAAAAACTTTGGTTTTTAAAAATATATTTTTCCTCTACCGACAACGTAAATTCGCATTGCATCCATGGTTACAGGTACCGTAAGTGGCTGATAACATTCGTGGTGTTTGTTGTCCTTGACGACGGAACTTTATTTTTTACTTACGGACCTAGGAAAATAATAAACCGAAACATTACGCTCCAACATATAGGCGAGCAACACATTTTCGTCTATACCTACAGCATCAGCATTCTTTTTACATAACCACTGTTTAAAAGAGTCGTAACAGGACACATACCTTTTTCGATTTTGTCGGTAACAGGTTCTAACACGCAATATTCGCAGCTTCGTTTGCACCCATGCCCGCAAAAACTGTCACTGGATTGACACAAACAAACAAAATTCGACATTGTTTTCTCGGTTGCTGGGTTGCCATAGAACGCATAGGTGACTATAAACATTTGAATCCCAAATGTTACAAGCCGTACTTTAGAATATTTTCTGATCTATTTCTGAGTATTATATTTCCGGTAGCGGAAAAAAATTAATAAGCAATGACAATTAATATTTTCGGCAGGCGACGAGCCTCGGCTCAGCCTCGGCTCGTATTCGCCTACCTCAAATGTTAATACGTCCTTACGTTCCTTGTTGCTTAAATAACTATTATTCTTAAACGAGTTACAAATTTTTAAAATTTTTGATAACTAGTACTTGGACGTTGGAAAGAAAAAAAAAAGAAAACAATAGGAAACCAAGTCTAATAAAAACCGTATATTCTTCTAAAATGAGTTGGGGTTTTGAAAATCCACCTCTTCTCAAGATAGTTACAGATTTTTGAAGATTTTGATTTCTGAAATGTCCGACATTCGGACAAAAAATGGAAAACGTGTAAAAATGTTTTTTTTTCCAAAACTTATTGTCATTTAAAAAATCTCGCTCTTCTAAAATACCTTTGGTGTTTTCACCAATTTGCAAGCGAGTTGCAGATGTTTCAAATGTTTGATTTTCGAGTTGACATTTGAATATTCAAAGAGAAAAAATAGCAAACGTGTAGAAACAGTTTCACAAAAATTAAATTTAATTAAGAAAATATCACTCTTCTCACAAAAGTTTGGTTTTATCCACTTATTTTTAAACGAATAAATTTTTTTAAATTTCTTATTTTCGAAATTTCGGAAGAAAATAATATAAAAAAGTAGGAAACGTGTAGGAAAAATTTATCAAAAATAAAGTCTAGTTAATAAAACATTATTCTTCTAAAATAAGTTGAGATTTTGAAAATACACCTCTTTTCAAGAGAATTTTTGATTTTCGAACAACTAATACTTGGCCGTTGGAAAATAAAGAAAAATTAAAACATAAGAAACACGTGAGAAATTTTTTACAAAAATTAGTTCAAAACTTCAATTTTCTAAAATAAGTTGGGGTTTTGAAAAACGGTCTCTGTTCAAGAGATTTTTGAAACTTTTGATTTTCGAGATTCGGCGAAAAAAATTGGAAACTTATAAAAATGTTTTTTTTTTATAAAAATTATTCTCGCTCTTCTAAAATACCTTTGGTGTTTGAAAATTCACCAATTTTCAAGCGAGTTGCTAACGTTTCAAATGTTTGATTTTCGAGACGTCCAACATTCGGATATCGAAAGAGAAAAGGTAGGAAACAAAATCACAAATATTATACCTAATTAAAAATCCATTTATTGTTACACAAATTATGAATTTTTAAAAATTTTGATTTTTAAAGTTCGTATAATTGGACGTAGGAAAAGGATTTTTAAGAAATTAAGGATTTATACAGCTAGCTATGAATGCGAAAAATCAATTATCGAAAGTCTTTGGTCGAAAATGGCGATTTTCTGCCAGATGGCCAAATTTTGGTTCCGTTCACACTTAAAAATAACTTCTGCTCTCCTCTGGAGACTGCCCCTATAATAAAAGAGTCCGTTAAATACCTGTGGAAACATTGAATAACCCGAAAAATGTCTGAATTTTTTTTGTCGGTTTTTTTGACAAAAAAGGCTGAAATAGTATATTGTATAACGAGAATGGAATGACATACATTTCTCGCGAGTATGAAGTTTGCAGCATGAGCCGAAAGAGACAACTTGAGACAACCTCGCTTGTTGCAGATTAATCAAATAAAGACTATATTACATTTATTTAATTACAAACTCTTTACATCATGAAAAAAGGAGATTAACGATACTAGCAAACAATTAAATAATAATATAAATAGAGTTGACTCTGCTATTTATTTTAATACGTAATGTCACAGCCTGGCTGAATTTCAGATTTGGACATGTACTATCCCAAAACATTTTATGGTGGAAAAAGGCATTTCTAGCTATAAAACTGTCGAGTAAAGGGTGAACAAACGGCGTAAAGCAATAACAGAGCCCTCCGGGGACCAGCTTTATTGCTTTCCAGCGTCTCTCTCTCTCTCTCTCTCTCACACACACACACTATATCTCCCGAAGGGTGACAATTCGTCGATAATCCTTATAAATTGCAGGGACTATAACCGGTCCCTCTAACCATTCAACGCGTGGGGTGCAATTTCAAAAGATATAGTCAAAGATTAAATGGCATTCATGGCGGAAATGAGAGGATTTAAATAATAATAATTGTGGATTGCTAATGTAAATTCTAGCGTCGTTGTCGCTTCATCACTGCAGTTTTTTTTTTGCTGAACAAGAGTTATAGGGTTTCCGAGAAGTTCGTGGATGAATGGGATGGTTGGCGACAAACGAGTTCACGGTTAATCAATTCCATTCTTGGAATTTGTATTAAGATTGCGGTTCGGTTACATCTGCGGTTTCCAGTCCATGATTCAAATTCTTAATGTGATGGTATGGCGAACTTTTTTTATACTAATTAGTCTGCGACTCCAATGTTGTTGTTTGTACATGAGGAATTCTTTTTTTGGGTATTTAATAATGGAGCTCCGGTGGGTCATGCTCCTTTTTGCTCGAATTGCAATGCGGGCCATAGGGATTTACATGTAAAATTTAAAATGTGTTAATATTGGCTCCCCTAATTATTTGACAGTATTGGTCTTCCGACATTGTTTTTAAAGCTTTTTACGCTGAATGATTTGGTGCCTTACTCAGTTTCTGCCGAGTATTTACCGAGATATTCACAAAAAACTTTACAACTATTTTGAATTAAAAACAAAGGTTTGCCATGAAATCATAATGGCGGATATTTAATTTTGTTCTAAAATGTGACGTTTGCTGTCGCATTACGATTTACAACCGGCCGTGTATTTTACCCAAAAAAAAGTATTTACGATTAAATGGTACTATTTAAGAAGTGAACGTAATATGAATGGTTAAATTTCCCGAGAAGGCAATACCCCAACAAAAGTGGTATTCAACGAGTATTAAAAATAATGTAAGTGGACCGATAATTAAGGGAACCTAATTGTAACACATTTCAAATTCAGAAAGCAAAGTAGTAATTATTCATTCTCTGGAAATTCACATAAAGTTCCTAATTAGTACCTGCGGGAAACCATTTAATAATAAATCGCAATGAAACAGCAAACGTCACTTTTTAGAACAAAATGAAATATCCGCCATTATGATTCCATGGCAAGCCTTTGTTTTTCATTCAAAATAGTTGTAAAGTTTATTGCAAATATCTCGGTAAATACTCTGCAGAAACTATTGAGTAAAGCACCAAATAATTCAGCTTAAAAAGCTTTAAAAATAATTTACGAAGACCGATACTGTCAAATAATTAGGGGAGCCAATATTAACACATTTTAAATTTTACATGTAAATCCCTATCGCCCGCTTTGCAATTCAACACCCTGTGATGTGCCCACCCACCAGTGGGTCACTATTTTGGAATATATTTTGTATCTTCAAGTTAATACGGCAAGAAACAACTTTCGAAGTTTTATACCAATATTTATAAACGCACGCATTGAATCTGCAGCTTTGAACTTATCAGTTATCACACCACTCCTTGTATTACGGCTAAAAATAGTTGTGATGATTTTTTTCAAAAACACTGCCAATTACACTAATTACAGCCTACTTTGAAACATACGCTCGTGCGCACACGTACGTCATCGAACCGCGAGTCCGGAATTTGCAAGTGAAATAATCGCCGTGCTCTCGCGTCGACGATAAAAACGTTATCTGTACAGAATACGCTATTTGTAAGCAAGTTAGATGTTATTTCAAATTGCGTACGAATGAACCGAAACCGGACGGAGCGTTCCATTTTAACAAGCTCCACTGCCAGCTACCATGTTAATGGAATTGTGGTCGTGATTGCGATTGCACACTGCTGCTGCTGCAGCTCGTTTTTCAATCTCTGCGATCCATTCGATTGTGGCGACTTAATGAATTTTCCATTAAAACCGACATGGTTTAATAATGTGCGCTCGCGGATGCTCTTTTTTTATGTAAATCGGTGCGTTAATTTATGGTTTGAAATACGTTTCATGTTTCCATATTTTATGTAAAATTCCGGTGTGTTGCGTACGAGTTTATAATTTCATTGGAATATCAAATTAATTATAGTTTTGCATTTCATATTTTTAATTGGAGAATATATACAATGTAAATTTAATGAAAACGTAAATGTATGAATATTCAACTACAAAGCTGAAGCTTACAAAGACTATATAAAACAAATAACTTACTTCTCTGGCTAATGCCATAATGTGATGCAAGGATTGATAGAGGCTAAGTAAGTTATTCTAATAAACTATTTTACCTACTCCCACTTTGTAATTGATGAATTACCGAACTGTTTCCACCAATCGTAAGCGACCCATTACGAATATATAGAGCATATATAAATGTTAAATGTTGTACATAAATGTGTAACATGTACTATTACCACTTATGTACCTCGTTATATTATATACTTATTAGCCAATTACAATTAACGTCCGCCGAGTCCCCCTGCATTCGTCTGTTCGTCTTTAAACATCAAGTGACAATGACATTTAAACGTCAGATTACAACTTATTGGTTACAATAATAACCGATACAATAAACTTCACGCCGTGCCTTATTGGTACTTCCATCGCAACGGTATCTTAGTAGATTAATACTTCAGAGTGAGTACAACGATCCGTATCCTTAAATTTGTTCAATATATTATTCGACGGAAAATTGTTCGAACGGTAATTCGTTTGTTTAGTTGGTAGTCGTCCTACATTGCCATTACCGGCAATTTAATAAAAATTTAAACGTCACCCTGACAAGATTCAGTTTCAATATGTCTTTGGTTTAAGCGAATAAATGCAAGGTCGAAGGGAAAGTATAGTACCGACGAGAAGTTAGCCACGACTTTCCAGCCACGGATTTTGGCGCCTCCACCATCACCCGAATTGTGACCAATCTCAATTAAATATTTATTACAGCTGTTAGGGTGCAACCCCAGTTCAAATGTTTACACAAACATATTAAGGGATACTCTACTAACAATTAAACATAATTCGTTTGAAATTTTCGTCAAAACTCGGGATGGAATGAATTTTTAAAATTAACCTTTATTTTCAACAATTATACACCTCAGTAAAAACATTATAACATGCCGTTTGGCGCTACTTGCATAAACAAATTTCACATAAATATCATAAGCAACAACTACCGATCAATTTAAAGTAATTTATTTATAGTGCCCTTCAAAAAAAACTAACTAATGATTTTTTTAAATCGAAAAAGAAATCGAGAAAAATTAAACCTCAAAAAATTATAAGTGCCGTTTGACGCTACACACATTCGATTTTTAAACATAAACACGATAAGCAACATGAATAAGGTAACTTAAAACAATTTAGTTATGGATGTCGCGAGATACGCGAGTTTTAAAATTTCAAATAATAATAATACCACAAGAGGCTAAATTTTGCTGGAAAAATATTAATTTACACAAAATGTTGGTTGCCTAGCAATTTAACGAGTTCGAACTGAGCTACGCTCTCGCGATTTTATCAAATGTCAGTTTGAACGAGTTGAATTTCTTAAGGCAACCAACATTGAGTGAAAATTCGTTTTTCCTTGCAAAATTTAACCTCGAGTGTGTATTTTGCATGATTATTTCATGAATAAATAAATAAATTTCATAGCTACAATTTGACTTGCAGACAAAGCAGTTGAGCTGGACTTACGCTTATTGGAAATCTTCTGTAGTTCACGTCTTTTTGCATTTCTTGCATCGCGAGCACTTTTAATTGCAATGTCTTTAAATGGATCAAAGTTAATTTTATATTGGGTGAAGTATATCCTGTAGCATCTTAGCTGTAACCTTCCAAAGGACCTTAACCACACACTCTTTGTATTCACTGCCGTCGATTTTTCGCATATTGTATGCCCACGACTTTAATATGGTACATCATTCTGATTGATTTGTATCTTCTGTTAATATAAATGGATATCCATTTGACTCACAAAATGTTGTAAACTGTTTCCAGATTGAACTCTTACTTTTACTAGTGTTGATTGGAACCGTTTTTTTCTACTTCTGCATCTATTTCATCGGTAGATTTATCACCAAATCGATTCAAGTTTACTGTCACTGTCACAAATTTCTCGATTGTTTGATATTTGCAGGAGCATAACATCGGAAATACAAATCGGAAAAACTTCATTCTACCATAATGTTTTTTCCAAAATAATACGTCAATTTTAACCAATCAGAAACGTCCATTTGTTTATGAATGAAATAATCAACTATAAAACATATTTTTTTACCGTTTATCCGAAAAAAACTATATTTATTTATATATCCATATATTTATTATCAACTAATACTCGAGACGAGTTGCTGGTTCGCCCGAGATGAGTTACAGGTACTTTAAAATTATTGGGTTGGTTTAGGTAAGGTAAGGATGCATCACAACTTCCGGGCGCCGTAGCAGCGCCGCTCGAGTGGACGCATCAAATCGCCTGGGCGCCGTAGCGGCGCCGCTCGGATGCAAAGGGTTAAACGCATTATTGGTGAGATACGCCTCAAATGCTTAAAGGAGTGGAAAAAATGTGGGCTGACAGCTTTGTCAGAAACAGCCGAGGAGGCCATATACCAGAAGTCGGGTTCAGAACATCATGTAATGAAATACTTGGTTTGTGTTAACTTGTGAGGTTTTCAGTTACGTGTTATTACTACTTAACCATCGATTATCATCTTATTAGGCGGTTATTATTAACGTAAGGGGCCCCGCACACGGACAATTGTTCAACGACTAAACTATTTAGTTGAGTTGGATACATATTACGATTCTCCACCAACTAAACTATTTAGTCGAGGAGAAATCGTATGGCGTGCGCACACAGTACGACGCCGACACAACTAAATTTATGCGGAGCGTGTAGACAGTTTAGTAGAGTGTTAATTATTATTATTAATTTATGTAATAAAAATGTTGCTTAAATATTATTAAACATGCTCAAATAAGCTCAAATATGATTACATATGCTCGATGTAACTAAAATATGCACGAGAGGGCTTAGATATGCAAAATATAAAAAATTGAATCATCACCATTTAATTGCATTTTACTAGATGCGGATAGATCAAAAGGGATATTGTCAGCATATCAATATTTAAGAATATGCATTTATATATCTTATCGCGGGCTTTCTACGATCGATGACCAACAAAACTATCGATCGTGTGCGCACTCCCATTGGAACTGTGGAACTATGCCAGTTGTACGATAGTAGAACGATTATTTAATCATAAGGGCTCACCAACTGCTTTTGATTAAAAAATCGGGCTGGACGATAGTTGGTGTGTGTGCGCACTTGCATTTACGGTAAGACCTCAACTAAACTATCGCTCAACTAATAATTGGCCGTGTGCGGGCCCGCTAAAACGGTATTTCTAGTTTGTTCAGGTGAAGATTTTTATGATTTGTCTTTCGGCGAAGGCTCAGAATACCTGCAGGAAGTTCAAAATCTGACTTTGGAGTTAGAGACATAGTTCCATTGGATAAAGGGTAAGTTTTGTTCTTGCTTGAAAATGATGAAGTCGTGCTACCATCACCTAAAGAAGTTGAACCTGTCGAGGGAACTGGGAGTAAAAGGCAACGAAATTCAGATCTATGGAAATAGAATAAACAAAAAAACGGAAGAGTCTTGGGATTGCCTTATCATAACGTAAAAGGCTTTGATTGTGGAAGGAAGAAACGTTCGTAGAGGTATCCGAGTGCTGCAAAGAAAATAAATATCACTCCATGTCTGGTCCTATCTTACAAGAAGATATTTTTATTTTATCCTATAATGTTATCATGCCAATAACTCCTTAGCAACGAGTAACATTCAGGTACCTTTAACAACACTAGTGTTGTTAAGAAATTCTTAACAACACTAATGTTGTTATATGTACCTTAACGCAACTCGTTGCTATGGAGATATTGGGAAACAAACATGATTTCGCTTTTTGACTGTTTTCATTAAACATTTTTAAAAGTAGAAAAAAATAGAAATAGGATAAAATAAACCGTGTTACGATACACGTAACGTTATTTGCCTTTACATTATTCGAGAATTTAAAAGCATTCGCTCCTACATCACTCGTGCTTTTAAACTTTTCTCTCGTAATGTAAAAATCTTCATAACGTTACTTGTATCGTAAATTACTATTAAGGGGGCATATATGTTTGTCGGTTTAAAAAAATATTTTTTTTAATTCTCATTTTTTGACAGTTTGAACCTTCAAGAATGTCGGCCTAAAACTATTTTGTGAAATTCGAATAAATAAGGACGTTACAACGCGTTCTACCTGGCAGCGCACAGGCGTGCGCCTCTCCTTTTTGGAATGGTGCGCAGATAGAAGAGTCGGATGCTTATCCAATGGTTTCTTTTGTCCTATTTACCATATAACTTACTTTTGAGATTGAAATACAAAAAAAAACGCAAAGGCATTGAAGGTAGAAATAAGCTGACAGCGATGATGATGGACAAACTCGCCCTCTACCATGGTCTTGCGATTCAGAGACATTTTAATTCAGTAGAAGGAATGCGGAATGCGATATGGGCGACCTTTTAATACTACAACTCATCACCACTTTTGTCCCGAAGGTTCCGATTCGTGGTGCGAGGCAAAAATCAAAGGCTAGTGGCGCTTAGTCATAAAACTAAACCCAACGCCGTTTTAAATACGATTTGCCCTATATATAAAGATCTGTCAAATGTTAATTTACTGGAACGTTGCCTTGGCGAATTCTCCCAAAATGTAGAAGAACGTTTTAACAATATGATGGGGAGGATAGCACCGAAGATAATAAACAGCATCACTGAGGTCTTTCAAACCGCGACTTATATTACTGTTTTTGTTCAACGGAGGATGATATCTTTATTGCAAATAATGAAGATTATGGGAGTGACGATTGGACAAAACGCAGCTCAATTCGCAGCAAACAAGGACTCTTAGCTGGCCCGTAAAAGCTTCCTTGCTAAAAACCAACAAATGATGCTTTATAATACAAAAAGTGCCATTTTTATAATTTATCACTTCGCTCTGAAAAAAAAAATCATTAAAAATGCCTTTTTTCGGGGTTCCAAATGTATATGTCCCCGTAAAACGTTTGACTTAGTTGGAAGCTGGGATGCACAAAATGCATTTATTTTTTCTCAAGTGGAAAGTGGAATTCGTGAATCGGCGTTGTGCCAACGTAAAGAACAAGTCCCTACAGAAAAATAACACAAGACAGTACATTCTACGAAATAGAGAGGGAGATGTTGTAGTCTGCAAGACTTTTTCTCAATTTGTTTTGTCTGTGTCAGATGGTAGACAAACGGCAAACAAAACAAGCAATACGAAAATTAAAACCAATTTTCTATGAACGTCATTATTCCGGGCACAAATCCAAAAAGCGAAATTTCTTGGGGCCCGATTTGAACATGACGGTATTGTCACAAGAGGTGCCACCAATTTCCGGGACATTTTTAACAAAAGATTCAACTTGCATTTTCACCCTCCCATCACGGATAGTTGCGGAACCTGTGTCGGGCTGAACACCAAAATCAAGGCAGAAGAGAACGAGGTGAAAATTAAGTTAGAGCTTCATCACAGAAAAGCGGAAAGTACCCGAGAAAGGATGACTGAGGTTCCATTTGAAGTAGTAGCATTTGACCTGATGAAAACCTTGTGCTGTCCACAAACATAATGTATTATAAAAGGCAATTGTGGACCTAAAATCTTGACATTCATAATCTAAGGAAAAAAGCAACAATGGAACTGTGGCATCATATGGGTCTTTTTGCCCTGTATTTAATACTTATGAAGAGGAATGTGTTTTTTTTTCTATAGCACATGTTAAAGTATGCTTTTATCAACTCTAAATAGTAGATCAAGTGTCATTTTACACGTAAGAGTAGATAAAGTAATACTTTAATAGCAAAGGTAGATAAAGTACTTTAATTTTTGCCATTTTACAGCCGCAGACGCCTCTTCTTCTACGTCTACAGGCAGGATTTCTTCATTTTCACACATGATTCTATTAGCGCAAAACTTCTGGTGCGAACTGTTGACAATAAATTGTTTCTTTTTTATAAATGTCAGGGTGGCCAAAGCCCGCTCTAGTCTTTTCGTCGCGTCGCGTCGTCCCGGACAAAAAGAGAAATGTCATACGCATTTCGCCTACTTTTGCGGAAAAAATAATTAAAATTAATTTTGACGTTTTTAATAAAAAATATTTTGCCTCTGCCTTTAAAATCTACTAAGTAGAATTTTACACACGACGATAAAATAATATATTATCGATGAGCGGAAATGTCGATAATAATATTTTATCATCGTGTGTAAAATTCTATTTTTTTCTATAGCAGATTTTAAAGGCTTGTATAAAAAATAACTATTAACTGTCAGGATGATGAAAACTATTGAATTGATAACGGTTATAATGGAATGATTGTGTTTGTGTTAAAATAACTTGATTTGAGTCAATTCAATGGCATTTGATTGCAATTTAATAAAAGACTGACATTGTGTGGTTTATTGGAAAGATTGTACAAAAAAGCAAGCAAAAACGTGCCCCAAGTCCATCTACAAAAAAATCCTTTACATTAGATGCCACTATATGAATAAAAAATAAAATGCAATAAATATATTTGCGTGAAGACAGTTAAGAGTTTTTTTGAAAACTATGGATAATTTTGCGGAATACAAGTTCAGACGTAATAAATTGCATCGGGTCCGGTTTCAACGAGCCAATTTTAGCATTGCAAATCCCTCTCTTCAGGTCTCATGAATTCGCAAATTGGATTCGAATTGAAGTTTTAATTTATTGCCGCCGACAAGAATCACCGTCCAAACGGTTCCCACGTTCCGACTATGACAATAAATCTAAATGCCCTTCGCGGCCATCAAAAACTGCAACGACGCATGGGACAGATCCAATTAAAATATGGTATGAATTTTCCAATGGAATCGCATTGATATATTGATTGGTTTAAATACGTTTTTTTTTTACAATAGAATAGAAAGAGCTGAAAGTCTATAGCCACTTTGGTTACACCAATTCCATCTTGTAATATACGATAACAACTTGTAACCACCAAATAAAAGTGCCGCTCGAAAAATCCTGAATAAATTTAAATATTTTTAGGGCGTGCAGCTCACTATTATACACAACTTTTATATAAAACATTTTTCGAAAATTTGACAAATAAGCACGTGATTGACCATTCCCAGAGCTCTGAAACACCCTGTATGTAGGGTGCCCGTTTTTCGAGCGGCACCATGGGGATTTCAGTTATCTTAAGACATACGAGGTTGGTTAAATTAGGGCAAAGTTGTGTATTATAACGTTGATTAATAATCTGCTGAGAAATTTGAGTTACCTTTTTTCGTTTTTAAAAAATCGCGAAAAAATAAAAAATTTCAATTTTCATTTTTACTTTTTTATTCGAAAACTATTAGTATTGCGCATTTTGCACCAAGACATTATTAGAGCACTTTTTAATGGAGGATCTAAATATGTTATTAGATTTATTGTAGCTTTCAAGATGGCGAAGAAACAATAGACAACTTTTGTTTTTCTTATAGACGCCATATTGGATTTTTACATTTTCTAATGCAAGATTTTTTTCTGTTTACGATGATATATCACACATTATGTTTTGATTTTAAATTTGAGCCGAAATTTTAAATTTATTATTTTTGTAAAGAGTGTCATGTAAACAATAGTAATTTACGTAACAAGTTCCGAAAGTGATATTTTACGGGATGAGTAGGATGAGTGGAATCCTGCGAGTCCCGTAAAATCACTTTTGGAACGAGTTACGTACAATATTTTTCTGCAGCCGTTTTTTATGTTAAAAAAGCAAAAACACACATGGAGGTTATATGATAAGCGCTGTCATAATTAAATACGAAGTTGATGTTTTTATCAAGGCCGCCTACATATATACACAAAATCGTCCCGAAAGTATAGAAATCGTTCCGAAAGTGAAACAAAATCGTCCCGAAAATAACTACTTTCGGTACGATTTATGTAAAGTGGTACTTTCGATTTAATAAATCATACCGAAAGTTCTATTTTCGGGTCGGCTGCAGAAAAAAATTATTAAAAGTTATTGTATATTATTGTTCTGCCCCATTGTGCAACAAACACCAAACAAGGCTAACGACTACAAGTCCCAAAACATTCTATGGAATCCGTGAAGCGCATCGACCGTCTGTTCCCAAGAGAGACACATGCCAAATTGGAGGAAATAAAAGAGAGCAGTCTGCGAGGGTACATTTCGATATTTTATTCAAAACGGTTAATTCGTGTGTTGTGCGGACAACGAAAACGAAAAAGTTAAAAAGAAAACAGTCGTGACCGGCGGAATTCTAATTGCTGCCAGTTGTGATCCAGGAATCCAATTAACTCCTTGGCACGTGATCAAACGTGTCCACCTTTTTTATATCCCATTTTTTTCTTGTTAAGTAATCGCGCAATTAGTCCTCACTTCTAATTTTAAAACGGCTTTAATGTAATGACTCAACACCAGCTCGTTAATTATCAGTTCGTTCTTCAGAAATCTATATTTTTAATACCAACATGCATAAATAAATCATATTAGCTTATAACGAGGTTAATGATCCATAATATTAATTATGGAAAATTTAAACCCCGCTGAATATACATAAATAAATTAAGTTTAGCTTATAATGAGGTTGATGGTCCATAGAATAATTATGGAAAATTTTAACGCCATAGGTATAGCTGTTTTTACGTGATGCGTGCATAAACAAAACAAATTGTTTTTACCTACGACAACTTGGATATATGCTCATTACATGCTTGGTAATTATTAGTATATGTAGTGCATTGCTCACGCATTTCATTCTCGCATCGATTATCTGTGCTAGAATATATTCCAACACTGTACTGTCACACGTGAAGCCTAACCTTCAATGTGTCAAAATGACGGAGTAGATTTAAAGATGTTTGCTTCGCCGCTTCTACATACATGGGGCGTTAGTTGTAGTACCTTGGCAAATTTGTTGTTTTCGATGTTTGTCTCCATACTATTTATATATACTTTTAAACACTAAGAATGTATAAACTCGAGAAATGATATGAACCATAAATTATATTGCGGTTGGCGGCTTGGTTTTTGACTGATGTTTGTTTCCGCGGTAACGTTAAGCAGGTGCCTCTGATAAAAGTTATCGCGTACGAATTGTCCGCGTTCGGTTTGTAATTATCTTAACTATCACAATGAAGCTCAACAAAGTTGTCGTAGGTAAAGCATAGTGTACAACTCGCATGGAATGACTATTTCTCGCTCTTATGAATTGCAGCATTCGCCTTTCGGCTCATGCTGCAAACTTCATACTCGCGAGAAATGTATGTCATTCCATGCTCGTTATACAATATACTATTCTGTGACGGAATGTATTATCTGTAATTGGAACAGTATATTCTGTAACTGTAGAATGGAAATTCGATGCAAGCATCAGAATTTCCAGTCTTACCCAGTAGCAGACTATATTTTCTCCACGATCAGACAAAATAAACAAATAAAATAATGAACACAAAGAACCTAAGTTTTCTTACTACATGTTTGTGGTTATGTCTATTGTATTTTGACAATTGTGACATCCAAGGCTAACTCTTTTATTCGAAACGGTGTGAGGATATTTATTCCATAACATTTTGCGGAATGAATTACAAGCAAAACGCGGAGATGTGTTTTGTTCCATAACAAGAGTGAGTACGTTCTATGATCAAAATTGATTTCAAAATGTGTACATTCTAGTGGTCGTGAAGAAACGTATGTTCTGTTATTAGGAAAAATAAAAAATATTATTATTAATACACTTGCATTCAGAACCGAATGAGTGTGTAAATTTGGCCAGATTTTTTTCCATCATTCCTGTTGAATTTGTAATTTTAATTTGATGGTTAAGCTTTTCGATATAAAACATTTGAAATAAATCGCGTCCGCGGTTCAGTGAACTCCCGACCAACATCCGCATTTCAATTTAAAGTGCACTGAATCTGAATTGCATTAGATCGATTTGTTCGCATCGTTTCTAATTGAAGCCCCCGAGGTTGGTTTAACTGCTTCCAGCATGACGGGGCAGGACGAGTGTGTCAACTCACGAACGGCACGACATATCCCTTCCTCCATCCCTCCCTCATTTCAATTTCGAATATCATTTGCATTCGTAATTACAAACCAGAATACAAATCAAAAGTCAGGTGCGGCGGTTCGCTTATTATTTATTCGTTAAATTTATGTATAAGAAGGGTTTATTATGAAAACATAAACGAAACTTCATTATTGTAGTATTATAGATAAATACCATCATGAAATATAGATTAAGATATCATGCACTTCATAAAACAGATTTATGGATGTAATCAATTACATGACTTTAACCTTGAATCTTTCAAACTACAGTTTAATGACAATAATTAACGACTAATGACTTCAACCGTAAAAAAAACTAGTATTTATTTTCGTTTATCAAATAAGACATGCATTTCAATTTTAATTAAAATTTATTAACAATTAGCTTATCTTAAGTTGTGGTGTGTGCGTGTGTAATTGAGGGAATGAATTAAAACAGTAATTTATCGCATGTCTCTAAAACATGAATTCTATGGTCGGTGGCAGTGGAGCATTGCAGAAATAAAATATATCTACGAATTGCATGTCTTACTTTTCATTATTTACAGCCATTACACCACGCTGCTGCAGTGGCAATTAAGTAAGACATTTCCCAAGACTGTTAAACATGGCGTTCGTTCAATTAATTGGGAATTAATAAAGTGCGGAATGCGTTTAATAATCACTAATTGAATGCAACCGGTGATTTTATTAGAAGGAATTAATTAAGTAGTGATTATTTGTGTTTTAATTAAACTAATGAATGTATTGAATGTAAATTAATTAAATATTACGTTGATATATTTTAAGTGGAAGATATTTGTTTTTTTTTACTGTAGATGAATGTAATTCAGTCATCGAATACTACCCTAATTTATTTTGATTTGGAAACAGTTAATAATAAAGTATGTTTATTAAAAAAAAAAACCTCAAGTGTGCCATGATTTTTTATTATTTAAAATTTAAGTTGGTTACACATATTAAAGTTATGTTACTTCTCAAAATTAAACAAACTGTAGTCAAATTATAGATACTTATGTTAAATTTTTCACTATAAAATTATATTAAATGTTGTATGTGCCTTCCTTCTTCTCGAACACAAGCCTGAACTCTTCGTCGCACATCCTCCATTACGCTCCGCAACAACACTGGATTATTGTTCATTTCTATAAATTTATCTCGAATTCGTTGCCGCATGTCTTTTAGATTGTGTACTGGTTGTGCATAAATACAATTTTTCAGGTATGGCCACAAGAAAAAATCCAGGGAATCCGTGCATTTCGACTTATTATTCGGTCCTCAAAAAATTCCTCCAAAATGGCCAAATTATCCACTGCGCAATGAGGAGTTGCTCCGTCTTGATGAAAATATCCACTTTGCAGTTCGTCATCATTTAATTCAATTTATAAAAGGCAATAAAATTTCTGTGCGATAACGGTTTGCAGTTATCGTACCTAAAATGAATGCACAGTTATTGAATTTTTATTATTAATAATAAAAATAGGATTTTACCTCCAAAGAATATCGGTCCAACTAATCTTCTCCCACTAATCGCTGCCCAAACGCCAACTTTCTCTGGATGTAGTGGTTTCTCTCGATATATATGAGGATTTTCATCCGACCAAATTCTCATAGTTTGGGAATTAATGTACCCTTCCTTGTAAAACCAAGCTTCATCGGTAAAAAAGTAATTTGTAAAACATCCTCGTTTACATTTTGTAAAAACCACTGACAAAATTCCAGTCGTCTGGGGGTAATCAACAGGTAATAACTCTTGCACCGATGTTATGCGATAAGGGTATACTTGCAAATATTTTCGTAGAAGCTTGTGGCATGTTCCTACCGATAAATTCATTTGCTGTGACAAATGACGCAGAGAAGTCGTAGGTTCATCTTCCAAAATTTCTTGGGCTGTGTTAATAGCATCTTGAGTTCGTTTAACTGGTCTACCACTTCCTGGTTTACGGAGAACACTACCCGTTTCACGAAATAATACAACATATCGTGATAAGGTATTTTTAAATTCATCATAAATAATGGGCACGTTAGGAAATTCTTCCTGAAACTCTCCTAAAGGTGCGTCGAATGAATACACCCAATTCCCGTCCACTTTAGTCCCATTTCGGAAATAACTTTCAATTAGAAACGTTTTTTGCTGGTTGCTGTAAACCATTGTGACCACGGAATAATTGTGACTTCTAGAAAGATTTGACGTTTATATGTCAATTCCTTACAAGTGTGCCAACTGAAATTTTTAAAACGAAAAAGTCATGGCACACTTAAGGTTTTTTTTTAATGAACATACGATATAACAACAAAATTATGGTTTTGGGTTTTTTATTTAAATCGACCCAACTTCTCGCATTATTCTGTAAAAACTAATCAAAATGGCTATTTGTGTATTAAGAGCGCAACGTACGTGTTTGCCGATTGAAATAGACAATCTATCGAAATTGGCAAACAGGCGTTACGTTCGAAATAACACACAAAATATTTTCTACGACCATTTTCTAGAAAAACTCAAACACAATTAATAAATATCAAACCAAGTGCCATTATTTTCGCTGCCATGAGGTGGCGAAGTTTGGACGCTGTCGTATCTAGCGGGCGGATAAATAGAAACAAAACTGACATTTTGACAGTTTATTGTGAGGATATTGATAAAATATTTTTTCTACGACCGATATAAAAAGCAGGCGTTTGCGCTTGCGTTTCTCAACGACGTTTCCCGAGGAGCGAGCGACAAAATACTTTGCCGCGCGTTGTCTATAGCAACGCGCAGCAATGTTAATTGTCGCTCCCTTAAATAAGGGAGAATAAGGAAACTTCCTCTCTCAAGCGGCAATGTATCACTTTGCGCTCTTACCATAACTATAAATAAATAAATAACTATTTTCTACGACCGATAAATAAAGTAAGCTTTTGCGCATTCATTTGGCAACGTAACCCATAGCAACGTGCGGGAAAGTGCTTTCCCGCACGCTTGAATTAAATGTATTTCCTGCGTTCTTGCCAACTTTTTATTGGTTGCACAAATCCTGGAATTTTTCATACTATATCTTAGATTTCTCCGGGGGCAAATTCCACGCGATAGAGCTCGCAACATCTGCAATATCGGGAGGTGTACTTATAAAATCACTCGTTGCTATTTTCACTGTTTTCGCTCATTATTTTTTGTTGAAATCATAGTTTTTTACTGTCGATGTGTGGGAGGCCGATTTATTATGAATTTGAGTTTTCTCATCATCTCCAATGTAGCTCGAATTTGCCGCAAGTTTAATAATTATTATTTTTCATTATTTTAAATACCCTACTGTGAAATACACTACAATAATACACATTTTTAAAATTCAGAATTTAGAAATTTTTGCAGCAGTGTATATTATAGTCTTGATACGATTTATTTTTGCATTTCAATCTTCTTCTTATTATTTGTTATTTAAATCAAGCAGAAACTATAAAAAAAAAACTTCAGTTCTCGTTAAAAGGTTTTTAATTATAGTTGAGCACTAGGTAAATTTATAAAACTGATTAAATTTATTTTTCCGCTACCGACAACGTAAATAAGCATTTCATACATAGTTACAGGTACCGTAAGTGGCTGATAACATTCGTCGTGTTTGTTGTCCTTGGCGACGGAACTTAATTTTTACTTACGGACCTGGGAAAATAATAAACAGAAACGTAACGCTCCAACATATAGGCGGGCAACACATTTTCGTCTATACCTATAGCATCGGCATCCTTTTTACATAACCACTGCTTAAAAGAGTCGTAACAGGGCACATATCTTTTTCGATTTTGTCGGTAACAGGTTCAACACGCAATATTCGCAGCTTCGTTTGCATCCGTGCCCGCAGATAGTTTCACTGGATTGACACAAACAAAATTCGGCATTGTTTTCTCGGTTGCTGCGTTGCCATAGGACACATAGGTGACTATAAAAATTTGAATCCCAAATGTTACAAGCCGTATTTTAGAATATTTTCTGATCTTTTTTAAGTATTATATTTCCGGCAGCGGAAAAAAATTAATAAGCAACACGGAACGTAATGACAATTAACATTTTCGGCAGGCGACGAGCCTCGGCTCCGCCTCGGTTCGTATTCGCCTACCTCAAATGTTAATACGTCCTTACGTTCCTTGTTGCTTAAATAACTATTTCTCTCTGGTTACATTCCTGACTAGTAATACGAACGGCAGAAATATCGCCTTCTCGTCGGAAAAGTCTCACCGATTTCTTATATAAATTCCACGGGATTATTGAATCCTTGTTGCCGGAATCTCTGGAAATCACATTTCTTTATGTTATTAAACTTTTTTACATACACGGCGATACGGCATCTGCATTTTACAATATTTCACTGCAACATTTGAAACGAAATACCCGCTGTGCCATTTATACTCGAAAATTAAATGAAATGTACTTGCATTTACGTTGTAACTATAATTTTATTAAATTATTATCACTGTGTAATATTAGTTATTTGAGGTAGGCGAAAATTTTGTTCCGCTACCGGAAATATAATACTTAAAAAAGAACAGAAAATATTGTAAAATACGGCTTGTAATATTTGGGATTAAAATTTTTATAGTCACCTATGCGTCCTATGGCAACCCAGCAACCGAGAAAACAATGTCGAATTTTGTTTGTTTGTGTCAATCCAGTGACAGTTTCTGCGGGCATGTAAACGAAGCTGCGTATATTGCGTGTTAGAACCTGTTACCGACAAAATCGAAAAAGGTATGTACCCTGTTACGACTCTTTTAAGCAGTGGTTATGTAAAAAGGATGCTGATGCTATAGGTATAGACGAAAATGTGTTGCTCAGCTATATGTTGGAGCGTTATGTTTCTGTTTATTATTTTCCTAAACACCACGAATGTTATCAGCTACTTACGGTACCTGTAACCATGGATGCAATGCTTATTTACGTTGTCGGTAGTGGAAAAAATATATTTAAAAAAATTTAAAATCCTCACTGGTATTAAATGGATTAAATAAAAACGAAAATAACCTGTGTTTGTTTAATTTATAATATATGTTATTTATTTAAATATAAATATTCTAAGTATGCCCTTTCATTTTATTTCAGGTGAGCTGTCCATTACAACTTATCGATCTTGATTGCTTTCATTTGAATATCGGTAAGTATAAGTATGTATTTTCAAATATGCTAAATTTACAACTGATTCACTGCGAAGAGGAATAATTGAGTTTTACTAAATTGTACTGACATGGTAAATTAAATTTTTTGAAATGTACATGTTGTACCAGTATGTAGGAGACTATACAGGGTGTTACAAATTCGAGGCTCACCACGAGGATATCGATTATTAGAAGAGATAGATGGTATATTTAAAAATTGGAATAAAACATTTTAACTTTTTACTTTCTCCGTTACGAAGTACCAGAAAGTATTGTGATCGTGAAAAATTTTTTTTGCGGAAATATCCCTTTTGGGGTCCCAACTGGGACAATTGTTTCGCCACACTGTGGCTTCTGGCGAAGAAATGGTACGTTTGAGAAGCCACAGTATGGCGAAACAATTGTCGTGAACTCAGACAATAAATATTTGAAAGTACAGGGTCCGGCAGGGAGGTATGGAAGGTTTGAAAAAAACTGTAACTCATTTTTTACCTAAACTCAAATTTTATTTTTTGAATGTATACCTTAGATGTTGCCATTACAAGACCAGTTAAGAGTAAGAAAACAAAAATTGATTAGGTACTAAAAATAACGTTAGTTAAGTGCCGTCCATTTTTGGCGAAACACTCCCGAAGACGTTGTGAGAAGTTCTGCATATTCCTCCGAAGCATTTCACGTGGAACTGCACGAATCTCTTGGGTTATTGTCTCACTTAGGCCCTCGAGTGTACGTGGTTTGTTTATGTACTCTCGTGCTTTGAGATAGCCCCATAAAAAGCAATCACATGGTGAAAGGTCCGGTGATCGAGGGGGCCACTCCACATCTCCTCGCAATGAAATCAGACGTCCGGGGAATGTGTTCCTTAAAAAACCCATTGTTGCTCTTGATGTGTGGCAAGTCGCCCCATCTTGTTGAAACCATACAGTATTCAGGTTGATACGTCGTCTTCTCAGTTCTGGCAGAAAATAATTACGCAACATCTGTAGGTAACGATCTGTGTTGACAGTGACGGTCCGACCGTTTTCACGAAAAAAGTACGGACTAATAATGAAGTTTCGACTAATGCCACACCAAACAGTTACCTTTTCGCTGTGGAGAGGTTGTTTATGGAGCTGTTGCGGGTTTTCAGAGGCCCAATAGCGGAAGTTTTGTTTATTAACCACCCCTGACAAATGAAAGTGGGCTTCGTCACTCATTATCGAAACAATGCCAAGATTTCCAACATCGCTTCTGCAAACCTCATCCGTCTGCCGTAGTCGTTTTGCTGCAATTCTTGAACAACCATCATCTTATACGGATGAAAATGCAAGTCGAGGTGTAAAATTCGGCGAACTGAGCGGTCTGTCGTCCGTAGAGCCCGAGCATGACGTACGGCTGATCGACGAGGGCTGGCTTCAACTGCTTGACCCATCCTTTCAATGTTTTCCGGGGTCCTTACCTCCTCGCGCAGTTCCAGGTCTCAAAGATCCAGTTCTTTGAACGGTATTCACTCAATTCATGATCGTTTCAAACTTCGGAACAGGACCGTGACGGCCAACGTTAAAATGATTTCGGAATCGTCTCTGTGTTTGAATGACAGAACGGCCCGTTTCAATGAAAGTCTTATAAACAAACACACGATGTTCAATAGACCACGGCTCCATGGTAACTAAAATGGCATCTCGTGACGAGTAGATACGACCTATTCCGAAAACATTAGGTTCACCCCACCAAGGGCGATTCCAACCAGCTAGTCTAGGGGGGATAATAAAAAAAAAGATAAATAAACTGGTGTTTCCGCTCTCATACACTCAGTGGCTAAAAACTATTTTTTACTCGTTTTTTATGCGTTTCCAGTCGATCTAAGCACTATTTACGACTAAAGTCATTTAGTATATCTTCGTTCCTGGTAGTCCCACGAAAAAATGTTATATGCAAAAAAAAAAACTCTTGAACGTATCACCAGATTTTGAAAATTCAATTGCAATGTGTTGTTCACTCATCGAATAGTTGCAGATAAAAACAAAAAATAAATTCGTCGTTCAATTGTTTGAAAGGATGACCACATTTTAAAAATTCATCCAGCAAAGTGTTACGCGTCGTTCTTTTTTTAAGGATACTCATGTAACGGAATCTGATTTTGATACGATTAAACATTAAATTCGGTGTTTTTTGCGGTTTTGAAAGCATAATTCTTGAACAAAATGGCAGATAATGAAAATTCTTTCAGAAAAGTGTCATTTTTTACAGTTGGAAATTGTGGTTTTTGGCAGTTGAAAATTGCCATTTTTAGCAGTTGAAAATATAAGTTTTTGGTTGTTAAAAATGATCAATTTTGGCATTTCAAGATTTGTTGGAAATTGTCATTTTTGGTAGCTCAAATTATTTTTGGCAGTTGAAAATAGCCAAAAAATTGTCATTTCTGCCAGTAAGCAGATGGTCATTGTAAGCAAATAAAAATTACAGTTTTTGACAGTTAAAACGGTAATTGATTGCAGTTGAAAATTTGTCATTTTTGACAGTTGGGAATTGTGGTTTTTGGCAGTTGAAAATTGCCATTTTTAGCAGTTGAAAATATAAGCTTTTGGTTGTTAAAAATGATCAATTTTGGCATTTCAAGATTGTAGTTTTTGGAGGTTAAAAATTGTCATTTTTTGTAGCTTAAAAATATTATTTTGGACAGTTAAAAGTAGCCATCGTTAAACTAGTAATTTTTGTCGCGATTTTGATATTTGAAATTGCACACCTGCCGAATGCGTCGTCCGATTTTGATGATTTAAACACGTCAAAATGTGGCAAATTTAGTGTAATGTTAAAACAGATTACAAAACATTATCGTGAAATTAACACAAAATGCAAAAATCTCACTTTTTAAAATCGAAATTTCGATTTTTTAACTTGCACACCTGCCGAACGCGTTGTCCGATTATAATTATTTAAACTTCAAAATATGTCGAATTTAGTGTTATTTTAAAATGGATTCATATATTTTCTCGCGAAATTAACGCAAAATGTAAAAAATTGCAATTTTTTTAATTTCCAGAATTAAAAAAAACGCGATTTTAATTTTTGGAATTGTACACCTGCCGAATGCGTAGTCCGATTTTAATTATTTAAACGTCAAAATATGGCGAATTTACTGTTATTTTAAAACGGATTACAATATTTTCTCGTGAAATTAACACGAAATGCGAAATTGCAGTTTTTAAATTTCCAAGATTTTGATTTTTTTAAATTGCACTATTGCCGCACGCATCGTTCAATTGTGATGATTTAAACTTCAAAATATGGAAAATTTCAAGTAATTTTATTACGGGTTACGAAATTTTCTCTTGATATTAACGCAAAATGCAAAAATTGCATTTTTTTTTTATTTTCAACATTTTAACTTTTGAACCGAGGACGAGATTTGTAAAATTCTTTCGGTAAAGTCTTATATTCATCCGGAAGATGTAGAAAAAATGTCTCGACCGATGAAAAAAGAATATTACTCAGTAGAGGATTATATCAATTGCAAATTATTTTGTTCTTGTTTTCTGTGACGTATTCAATTAGCTGTAGAATTTAATTTTGTTGTGATGTACTTTGTTATAATTTGTCATGTACTATATCTAAATTTGAATAAAATTTAAAAAAAGAACTAAAAAATTAAATTTGTTCAATTGTTTTTCGGGTTTCACAGGATAACTCTTCAACGTATGACCAAATTTAGCAAATTCTTCCAGCAAAGTGTTGTACTCATCGAATGGATGCAGATAAGACCAAAAAATTAAATGTTTCCTTCAATTGATTTCTGGTTTTTGAGGATAACTCTTGAACGGATGATCGAATTTGGGAAATTCTTCCAGCAAACTCGAATAGATGCAGTTAAGACCAAAAAATTAAATTTGTCATATAATTGTTTTCTGGTCTTTAAGGACAACTCTTGAACGGATAAACATATATTGAAAAATCTTTCAAAAAAGTATGTGTATATAAAAAAAAATAATTGCTCAATAGTTCTGTGGTTTTGAGAAGATTTGAACAAAATGGCCGTTTTTTGAGGATAATTCTTGAACGAAAGGAAAGATTTTGCAAATTCTTTAAGATAAGATAAGAGTTGGTCTTTTGCATTGTACTTACAATATGAGACACGTCAAAATAAAGAGTAACTTAGGTCAACTAACAAACGATTACACAAAATAAACTCAAATAAAATAACTTAAAAATAACTTACCACAACTCAACGTTCTAAATCTTCTAATTTTTCATTTTTTTTCCTTTCGGTAGTCATTAAGGAGATAAAGATAAGATAAAAAATAATTTTTCGTTTTTTAACCAAAAATAAGTTTTAAATTCTTAAAGTATTACACTATGCGCCACAATAGTAGCTTTCGCGGATGCGATTTTCAAATTAAACTCTGCCGTACAGAGAAACAGCCCCGTGCAAAATTCAGCCGTGCCTAAGAGGTTAAGGAGATGTAGATAAGGTTACAAAATACAATTCGTCGTTTGATTGATTTCCGTGGACGAAGAACGGTATTACAGATTTAATGCCGGTTATTTTTCGTCTTTTTTTTAGTGCTTCTGCAACAAGTGAAGGTTTTTAATGATCGATTTTTCTTTCCTCAAAAATGAGACGGTGAGATATATTGTGTATGCTAAGTAGCTCTACCGTCAAAATTTTCTTAGAGCCGCCACTGCTCCGGGCACAAGTTTAAGTATTATTTTTTTAGAGCAAAAATACTTCATCTTATCTGTAAAAATTGGGCTTTTCACTGTTATATTAATTATTTTAAAATACTAATAGCTCACGAAGATATAACAGTACAAAACTATTTGTACCGTTTTTTTTGGCCCACTGTGCATTATTATATTATATGTTAAGTGGCTCTACGATCCAAATGTTCCACGAGCCGCCACTGCATACTCCTGTTCCATGAAATCTCCCTATCCTTTTCAACGTTTTAAAGCGTTGGAAAAATGTACCGGTTATATTATTTGTTTAGAATATGGAATATCGGTAATTTTTAACAATAAAAATTGTTAAGCGAAAAATTCTTAGGGGGGGTAATTACCCGATTACCCCCCCTTTGAAACCGCCACTGCACCCCACCTTGCTTGGCGCCCCGTTCAAATCTTCCATACCTCCCTGCCGGACCCTGTATTATCGTGAATTATTCACCAATATCAAAGTGAACATGGACTTTCAA
The DNA here is from genome assembly GCA_910593695.2 of Ocypus olens. Lineage (NCBI taxonomy): Eukaryota > Metazoa > Arthropoda > Insecta > Coleoptera > Staphylinidae > Ocypus > Ocypus olens. The sequence continues at coordinate 1,376,683 of OU343049.1, forward strand.
CAACTATCAGCCACAATTATTTAATCATCAAATAAATGCTATTACGTAATTCCATAAAAATAAAAATAAACATCCCATCCCTAAATGAATAAATAAATTACAAGAAATTCCCACTTGAACGTCCTTGCCCTCATTCTAAAGTTATGTACACAGTGGGCCAAAAAAAACGGTACAAATTTTAAATACTCATATTTACATATAATAATTAAAACCCATAAAATTTTCTAGCATTAAATATTTCCAGTAACAACATATTGAAACCCACGCACGGTGATTTTTTTTATCAAAATTCCAGCTGACAATTACACAATTTCCAGGAGCTAATTGAATGCGTTCGAACGTATCCGTTCTTACAATGGGCTCGTCGTTTGAATTCTTGTATAGGTCGCCGATCATTATACCAAGGCCTTCGTAATAATAACCGCGCTCCACAGACACACTTTCATATTAATGATTTGATATTGTAATTGGATTAAGTGACATAACCAGTAAATTACATTAAGTCGACACCTGCACAACCGCAGCGGTAATATCATTAAGTTTCTCGAAATTTAATAGCCTCGCATGCTGTAGTCACGAGATTTAGAAGAATTTCAGTGGAATTTAATGTCATTAATCTATTCAATTAAGAAATATGAATTTGTATAGACTGGTGTTTGATAATTATTTCGTTACGTGAAGAGAATTTGTTTAAAAATTAAGAAAATTAAAGACTGGTGGAAAAAAATTCAAACACTTGAAATTCGTGAAATTTCGACCATAACTTGGCGTATTTTCAATCGATTTCGATGAATCTTTGAGGGCGAAAAACTTTGAAGTGTCTTCTTTAAAGTCATGCATGCGAACTTAAGCGTAACCCCTCCGCCCCCCTCTAGCGCCCATGTGAAAAAAATGTTTTTCTGATTTTGTAATATCTGCGCTTTTTTTCGATAATTGAGCGCCGAAAACGGCCATTCTTGAGTTTGATCGCGATTATTTGGAAAATTATGCGATAAGCGTACTTTGTTTTTTTTTGTACAATATTGAAGCTCAATCATTCCTGAACGTATTTGAATGATACCCACTTGTTACGAAGAATATTTTTATTTAATGCACAAATTTTCGTTTGCGGTCATTTCTAAAGTTTTCTAAACGCTGATATTTTGTAGTAAATAAATATTTGAAGGTTAATTGATTCGATAATAAATAACCTTATAACAAACACACTTATCTTGATTGGGACAAAACTGTTTCTTGTTTCAACAAACGTAGACACAATCGACAGTCGCACATCAATCGCAAAAAGGTCAAATTCGATTGTATTCAAATTATAATCCGACGTTATCGTTCTTAATTGTGGGTATTATAACCGATAAACACACACATCCATTTATTTATTCATCGATTACCAATCGGTTCTGAATACAATGGCAACTTTCACCGACAAACAAACCGAAACTGATTTTAACACGATTATACAACCATTTTTTTTTCTTCACATAATTTACTTCATTTAATGCCGTGATGTCTAACTAAAGACTTAAACCGATACGAAAACACCGCCCTCTCCCTGTAAGCTAATCTAATCAAATTCTTTAGGGTAGAATTAACCGATACGAAAACACCGAGGTAGAGGCTACTAGAGACTAATCTAATCATTTTTTTTAGGGTGGAATTTTCAATTTAAATAATTTATTCAGCTCCACAAAAAAAAAATAATCGAAAACAAAGCATGCTGTTTTAAATTAATCTAAATAACACATTTTTAATGAAATAAAAACAAAGCGCTGATTATTTATTGTACCGAAAACATTTTTCCCGATTGTACAGTCAAAATAAATTAATAAATATAATTCAAACAGGTTGAATTTTTTTGTAATAAAAATAAACAATTTGATTTATATAAAATTGATATTATTCGCACGTATGAATTGGACGCGATCCATATTCAATAATAAATTCGTTTCAATATTTGTATACGCAGTTCGGTTTTCATTTTCCGAAATATCGCTGTCTGTTTTATGTGTTTGTGTATAAATATTAATCGACAGCATTTGTTTCGTTTACGTATAATTTGAAATGTAATTGTTATTCGAGGTGCACTCGTTCGTTTTAATATTAATTGAATGTATATTTCATAAAATTTATTATTTATTGCAGGTGTATACAAACACGTGTGATGTTTGTAATGCGGAGGATGTTAAATATGTAATATCCGGGATGATTTATGTCGGGATGATAATTACGGATGCGGAATTAATTGAAACTGGAGTTTTTATTGCCGTATGAAATAATATGGAAATTACTGCTGTTGCGAGATGATAAATAAACATGTCAAACTTGTCAATGTGCTAGTAATTCATTTTGATTGAAATTTATCAGAATTAATCAACTCGACTAACAGTAACCAAATGGATGATGTCACTGTTATACAAAATAAATAAAAGGTATTTTTTCTTTCAAAAAAGACTTGATTAAAATATATAAATAATTATCCAAATTTACTCAAAACATATATAGATTTAAGATTATGAAAAAATAGAAAAACATTTATCCCCATTTTTTGGAATAATGTCATGCAAACGGAGCGTAATCTTGCTTAAAATTGGAAATAATTTACATAGACTTAAAACTTTACAAATTGATTCAAAATTGATTCACAAAATGATTCCTTAAAAATCAAGATACAAAATTAGAGATAATCACCCGAATCCCGAGCGAATTATAATTTGAAGTTATTTTTTTTCATGGGCCAAAAAAAATATAAAAACAATTGCCACAACCAGGTAACTTTCTGAATATACTCAAAATTGATTATACTTTACAGTTTTGATAAAATTTGAAACTTTCCCTTTACTAGAATTAGAGATAATCACCCGAATCCCGAGCGAATTAGAATTTGAAGTTATTTTTTTTCATGGGCCAAAAAAAATATAAAAACAGTTGCCACAACCAGGTAACTTACTGAATATACTCAAAATTGATTATACTTTACAGTTCTGATAAAATTTGAAAATTTCCCTTTACTAGAATTAGAGATAATCACCCGAATCCCGAGCGAATTAGAATTTGAAGTTATTTTTTTTCATGGGCCAAAAAAAATATAAAAACAGTTGCCACAACCAGGTAACTTTCTAAATATACTCAAAATTGAATATACTTTACAGTTCTGATAAAATTTGAAAATTTCCCTTCACTAGAATTAGAGATAATCTCCCGAATCCCGAGCGAATTATAATTTGAAGTTATTTTTTTTCATGGCCCAAGAAAAAATATAAAAACAGTTGCCACAACCAGGTAACTTACTGAATATACTCAAAATTGATTATACTTTACAGTTCTGATAAAATTTGAAAATTTCCCTTTACTAGAATTAGAGATAATCACCCGAATCCCGAGCGAATTAGAATTTGAAGTTATTTTTTTTCATGGGCCAAAAAAAATATAAAAACAGTTGCCACAACCAGGTAACTTACTGAATATACTCAAAATTGATTATACTTTACAGTTCTGATAAAATTTGAAACTTTCCCTTTACTAGAATTAGAGATAATCACCCGAATCCCGAGCGAATTATAATTTGAAGTTATTTTTTTTCATGGGCCAAAAAAAAATATAAAAACAGTTGCCACAACCAGGTAACTTACTGAATATACTCAAAATTGATTATACTTTACAGTTCTGATAAAATTTGAAAATTTCCCTTTACTACAATTAGAGATAATCACCCGAATCCCGAACGAATTATATTTTGAAGTTATTTTTTTTCATGGCCCAAAAAAATATATAAAAACAGTTGCCACAACCAGGTAACTTACTAAAAATACTCAAAATTGAATATACTTTACAGTTCTGTTAAAATTTGAAAATTCCCCTTTACTAGAATTAGAGATAATCACCCGAATCCCGAGCGAATTATATTTTGAAGTTATTTTTTTTCATGGCCCAAGAAAAAATATAAAAACAGTTGCCACAACCAGGTAACTTTCTAAATATACTCAAAATTGAATATACTTTACAGTTCTGATAAAATTTGAAAATTTCCTTTTACTACAATTAGAGATAATCACCCGAATCCCGAGCGAATTATATTTTGAAGTTATTTTTTTTCATGGCCCAAGAAAAAATATAAAAACAGTTGCCACAACCAGGTAACTTTCTAAATATACTCAAAATTGAATATACTTTACAGTTCTGTTAAAATTTGAAAATTTCCCTTTACTACAATTAGAGATAATCACCCGAATCCCGAGCGAATTATATTTTGAAGTTATTTTTTTTCATGGCCCAAGAAAAAATATAAAAACAGTTGCCACAACCAGGTAACTTTCTAAATATACTCAAAATTGAATATACTTTACAGTTCTGATAAAATTTGAAAATTTCCTTTTACTAGAATTGGAGATAATCACCCAAATCCCGAGCGAATTATAATTTGAAGTTATTTTTTTTCATGGCCCAAAAAAAAATATAAAAACAGTTGCCACAACCAGGTAACTTACTAAAAATACTCAAAATTGAATATACTTTACAGTTCTGTTAAAATTTGAAAATTCCCCTTTACTAGAATTAGAGATAATCACCCGAATCCCGAGCGAATTATATTTTGAAGTTATTTTTTTTCATGGCCCAAGAAAAAATATAAAAACAGTTGCCACAACCAGGTAACTTTCTAAATATACTCAAAATTGAATATACTTTACAGTTCTGTTAAAATTTGAAAATTTCCCTTTACTACAATTAGAGATAATCACCCGAATCCCGAGCGAATTATATTTTGAAGTTATTTTTTTTCATGGCCCAAGAAAAAATATAAAAACAGTTGCCACAACCAGGTAACTTTCTAAATATACTCAAAATTGAATATACTTTACAGTTCTGATAAAATTTGAAAATTTCCTTTTACTAGAATTGGAGATAATCACCCAAATCCCGAGCGAATTATAATTTGAAGTTTTTTTTTTCATAGGCCAAAAAAAAATATAAAAACAGTTGCCACAACCAGGTAACTTTCTAAATATACTCAAAATTGATGATACTTTACAGTTTTGTTAAAATTTGAAAATTTCCCTTTACTAGAATTAGAGATAATCACCCGAATCCCGAGCGAATTATAATTTGAAGTTATTTTTTTTTCATAGGCCAAAAAAAAATATAAAAACAGTTGCCACAACCAGGTAACTTTCTAAATATACTCAAAATTGATGATACTTTACAGTTCTGATAAAATTTGAAAATTTCCCTTTACTAGAATTGGAGATAATCACCCGAATCCCGAGCGAATTATAATTTGAAGTTTTTTTTTTCATGGGTCAAAAAAAATATAAAAACAGTTGCCACAACCAGGTAACTTTCTAAATATACTCAAAATTGATGATACTTTACAGTTCTGTTAAAATTTGAAAATTTCCCTTTACTAGAATTAGATATAATCACCCGAATCCCGAGCGAATTATAATTTGAAGTTATTTTTTTACCATTGGCCAAAAAAAAATATAAAAACAGTTGCCACAACCAGGTAACTTTCTAAATATACTCAAAATTGAATATACTTTACAGTTCTGATAAAATTTGAAAATTTCCCTTTACTAGAATTGGAGATAATCACCCGAATCCCGAGCGAATTATAATTTGAAGTTATTTTTTTTCATGGCCCAAGAAAAAATATAAAAACAGTTGCCACAACCAGGTAACTTTCTAAATATACTCAAAATTGAATATACTTTACAGTTCTGATAAAATTTGAAAATTTCCTTTTACTAGAATTGGAGATAATCACCCAAATCCCGAGCGAATTATAATTTGAAGTTATTTTTTTTCATAGGCCAAAAAAAATATAAAAACAGTTGCCACAACCAGGTAACTTTGTAAATATACTCAAAATTGAATATACTTTACAGTTCTGATAAAATTTGAAAATTTCCCTTTACTAGAATTAGAGATAATCACCCGAATCCCGAGCGAATTATAATTTGAAGTTATTTTTTTTCATGGGCCAAAAAAAAATATAAAAACAGTTGCCACAACCAGGTAACTTACTGAATATACTCAAAATTGATTATACTTTACAGTTCTGATAAAATTTGAAAATTTCCCTTTACTACAATTAGAGATAATCACCCGAATCCCGAACGAATTATATTTTGAAGTTATTTTTTTTCATGGCCCAAGAAAAAATATAAAAACAGTTGCCACAACCAGGTAACTTTCTAAATATACTCAAAATTGAATATACTTTACAGTTCTGATAAAATTTGAAAATTTCCTTTTACTACAATTAGAGATAATCACCCGAATCCCGAGCGAATTATATTTTGAAGTTATTTTTTTTCATGGCCCAAGAAAAAATATAAAAACAGTTGCCACAACCAGGTAACTTTCTAAATATACTCAAAATTGAATATACTTTACAGTTCTGTTAAAATTTGAAAATTTCCCTTTACTACAATTAGAGATAATCACCCGAATCCCGAGCGAATTATATTTTGAAGTTATTTTTTTTCATGGCCCAAGAAAAAATATAAAAACAGTTGCCACAACCAGGTAACTTTCTAAATATACTCAAAATTGAATATACTTTACAGTTCTGATAAAATTTGAAAATTTCCTTTTACTAGAATTGGAGATAATCACCCAAATCCCGAGCGAATTATAATTTGAAGTTATTTTTTTTCATGGCCCAAAAAAAAATATAAAAACAGTTGCCACAACCAGGTAACTTACTAAAAATACTCAAAATTGAATATACTTTACAGTTCTGTTAAAATTTGAAAATTCCCCTTTACTAGAATTAGAGATAATCACCCGAATCCCGAGCGAATTATATTTTGAAGTTATTTTTTTTCATGGCCCAAGAAAAAATATAAAAACAGTTGCCACAACCAGGTAACTTTCTAAATATACTCAAAATTGAATATACTTTACAGTTCTGTTAAAATTTGAAAATTTCCCTTTACTACAATTAGAGATAATCACCCGAATCCCGAGCGAATTATATTTTGAAGTTATTTTTTTTCATGGCCCAAGAAAAAATATAAAAACAGTTGCCACAACCAGGTAACTTTCTAAATATACTCAAAATTGAATATACTTTACAGTTCTGATAAAATTTGAAAATTTCCTTTTACTAGAATTGGAGATAATCACCCAAATCCCGAGCGAATTATAATTTGAAGTTTTTTTTTTCATAGGCCAAAAAAAAATATAAAAACAGTTGCCACAACCAGGTAACTTTCTAAATATACTCAAAATTGATGATACTTTACAGTTTTGTTAAAATTTGAAAATTTCCCTTTACTAGAATTAGAGATAATCACCCGAATCCCGAGCGAATTATAATTTGAAGTTATTTTTTTTTCATAGGCCAAAAAAAAATATAAAAACAGTTGCCACAACCAGGTAACTTTCTAAATATACTCAAAATTGATGATACTTTACAGTTCTGATAAAATTTGAAAATTTCCCTTTACTAGAATTGGAGATAATCACCCGAATCCCGAGCGAATTATAATTTGAAGTTTTTTTTTTCATGGGTCAAAAAAAATATAAAAACAGTTGCCACAACCAGGTAACTTTCTAAATATACTCAAAATTGATGATACTTTACAGTTCTGTTAAAATTTGAAAATTTCCCTTTACTAGAATTAGATATAATCACCCGAATCCCGAGCGAATTATAATTTGAAGTTATTTTTTTACCATTGGCCAAAAAAAAATATAAAAACAGTTGCCACAACCAGGTAACTTTCTAAATATACTCAAAATTGAATATACTTTACAGTTCTGATAAAATTTGAAAATTTCCCTTTACTAGAATTGGAGATAATCACCCGAATCCCGAGCGAATTATAATTTGAAGTTATTTTTTTTCATGGCCCAAGAAAAAATATAAAAACAGTTGCCACAACCAGGTAACTTTCTAAATATACTCAAAATTGAATATACTTTACAGTTCTGATAAAATTTGAAAATTTCCTTTTACTAGAATTGGAGATAATCACCCAAATCCCGAGCGAATTATAATTTGAAGTTATTTTTTTTCATAGGCCAAAAAAAATATAAAAACAGTTGCCACAACCAGGTAACTTTGTAAATATACTCAAAATTGAATATACTTTACAGTTCTGATAAAATTTGAAAATTTCCCTTTACTAGAATTAGAGATAATCACCCGAATCCCGAAAGAATTATAATTTGAAGTTATTTTTTTTCATAGGCCAAAAAAAATATAAAAACAGTTGCCACAACCAGGTAACTTTCTAAATAAACTCAAAATTGAATATACTTTACAGTTTTGATAAAATTTGAAAATTTCCCTTCACTAGAATTAGAGATAATCTCCCGAATCCCGAGCGAATTATAATTTGAAGTTATTTTTTTTCATGGCCCAAGAAAAAATATAAAAACAGTTGCCACAACCAGGTAACTTTCTAAATATACTCAAAATTGAATATACTTTACAGTTCTGATAAAATTTGAAAATTTCCTTTTACTAGAATTGGAGATAATCACCCAAATCCCGAGCGAATTATAATTTGAAGTTATTTTTTTTCATAGGCCAAAAAAAATATAAAAACAGTTGCCACAACCAGGTAACTTTGTAAATATACTCAAAATTGAATATACTTTACAGTTCTGATAAAATTTGAAAATTTCCTTTTACTAGAATTGGAGATAATCACCCAAATCCCGAGCGAATTATAATTTGAAGTTATTTTTTTTCATGGCCCAAGAAAAAATATAAAAACAGTTGCCACAACCAGGTAACTTTGTAAATATACTCAAAATTGAATATACTTTACAGTTCTGATAAAATTTGAAAATTTCCTTTTACTAGAATTGGAGATAATCACCCAAATCCCGAGCGAATTATAATTTGAAGTTATTTTTTTTCATAGGCCAAAAAAAATATAAAAACAGTTGCCACAACCAGGTAACTTTGTAAATATACTCAAAATTGAATATACTTTACAGTTCTGATAAAATTTGAAAATTTCCCTTTACTAGAATTAGAGATAATCACCCGAATCCCGAAAGAATTATAATTTGAAGTTATTTTTTTTCATAGGCCAAAAAAAATATAAAAACAGTTGCCACAACCAGGTAACTTTCTAAATAAACTCAAAATTGAATATACTTTACAGTTCTGATAAAATTTGAAAATTTCCCTTCACTAGAATTAGAGATAATCTCCCGAATCCCGAGCGAATTATAATTTGAAGTTATTTTTTTTCATGGCCCAAGAAAAAATATAAAAACAGTTGCCACAACCAGGTAACTTTCTAAATATACTCAAAATTGAATATACTTTACAGTTCTGATAAAATTTGAAAATTTCCCTTCACTAGAATTAGAGATAATCTCCCGAATCCCGAGCGAATTATAATTTGAAGTTATTTTTTTTCATAGGCCAAAAAAAATATAAAAACAGTTGCCACAACCAGGTAACTTTGTAAATATACTCAAAATTGAATATACTTTACAGTTCTGATAAAATTTGAAAATTTCCCTTTACTAGAATTAGAGATAATCACCCGAATCCCGAAAGAATTATAATTTGAAGTTATTTTTTTTCATAGGCCAAAAAAAATATAAAAACAGTTGCCACAACCAGGTAACTTTCTAAATAAACTCAAAATTGAATATACTTTACAGTTTTGATAAAATTTGAAAATTTCCCTTTACTAGAATTAGAGATAATCACCCGAATCCCGAGCGAATTATAATTTGAAGTTATTTTTTTTTCATAGGCCAAAAAAAAATATAAAAACAGTTGCCACAACCAGGTAACTTTCTAAATATACTCAAAATTGATGATACTTTACAGTTTTGTTAAAATCTGAAAATTTCCCTTTACTAGAATTAGAGATAATCACCCGAATCCCGAGCGAATTATAATTTGAAGTTATTTTTTTTCACAGGCCAAAAAAAAAATATAAAAACAGTTGCCACAATCAGGTAACTTTCTAAATATACTCAAAATTGAATATGCTTTACAGTTCTGATAAAATTTGAAAATTTCCCTTTACCAGAATTAGAGATAATCACCCGAATCCCGAGCGAATTATAATTTGAAGTTATTTTTTTTCATGGGCCAAAAAAAATATAAAAACAGTTGCCACGACTGGGCAACTTTCTAAATATACTCAAAATTGATTATACTTTACAGTTCTGATAAAATTTGAAAATTTCCCTTTACTAGAATTAGAGATAATCACCCGAATCCCGAGCGAATTATAATTTGAAGTTATTTTTTTTTCATAGGCCAAAAAAAAATATAAAAACAGTTGCCACAACCAGGTAACTTTGTAAATATACTCAAAATTGAATATACTTTACAGTTCTGATAAAATTTGAAAATTTCCCTTTACTAGAATTAGAGATAATCACCCGAATCCCGAAAGAATTATAATTTGAAGTTATTTTTTTTCATAGGCCAAAAAAAATATAAAAACAGTTGCCACAACCAGGTAACTTTCTAAATAAACTCAAAATTGAATATACTTTACAGTTTTGATAAAATTTGAAAATTTCCCTTTACTAGAATTAGAGATAATCACCCGAATCCCGAGCGAATTATAATTTGAAGTTATTTTTTTTTCATAGGCCAAAAAAAAATATAAAAACAGTTGCCACAACCAGGTAACTTTCTAAATATACTCAAAATTGATGATACTTTACAGTTTTGTTAAAATCTGAAAATTTCCCTTTACTAGAATTAGAGATAATCACCCGAATCCCGAGAGAATTAGAATTTGAAGTTATTTTTTTTCATGGGCCAAAAAAAATATAAAAACAGTTGCCACAACCAGGTAACTTTCTAAATATACTCTAAATTGATTATACTTTACAGTTTTGATAAAATTTGAAAATTTCCCTTTACTAGAATTAGAGATAATCACCCGAATCCCGAGCGAATTAGAATTTGAAGTTATTTTTTTCATGGCCCAAAAAAAAATATAAAAACAGTTGCCACAATCAGGTAACATTCTAAATATACTCAAAATTGAATATACTTTACAGTTCTGATAAAATTTGAAAATTTCCCTTTACTAGAATTGGAGATAATCACCCGAATCCCGAGCGAATTATAATTTGAAGTTATTTTTTTACCATTGGCCTAAAAAAATTGCCACAACTAAGCCTAATCAGCATTTTGTCTCAATTTTTTTATTTCTTGCTCAGTATCTTCCGCTAAATTTCTTCTCATTCGAACGGCACCGTCTGGTCGGAGCTATTCCACAGAAGACACGGACTAAATCGCATTTAGTGGTACCCCTAGTGGAGTGTCTCAAATTTGCAATTCAACCCAAAACTGGTTTCAGCAGCAACAAACCATCCTCGCCTCGCGCTCCGAACACAACCGAACGGTCCCCCCTCTCGCTCTTGCTCGCCAGCCCGTTGGTATCTTTCCACTACCGACCATTCAATCCGAACCATCGTCGGTGTGATGTGAAGTGTACCGTTGCGATTTCTCTCGGTCGCTCGATTTTTTTTTTCGAGCGAGAACAAGAAAGCCCGCGCGCGCGAGAGAGAGAGAGCCAGAAAGAAACCCTCGCACTGTACACAGGGGTGCGCATCCCCGTCGGATCGACGGCTCGCCTTGTATATAGAGTTTAGTTTTTAGTTAGTGTGCGTGCGTTTCGCGTTTGTTTTGTAATGGCGCGTGGGTTTACTGCCGAAACGCCGGATTAACGACCCGCGTCCCATTGGATGGATACGCCGCCGGTTGTGTTTTGTTTTGTGCGCTCGCAATTGTTTCGGCGGGTTCGACAGAGCGGCCGGGTTAGTGATACGGTAGCGGCGACCGCGTGGTGTCGGTGTTTCGTAATGGCGCCCACAACAAATGGTGGTGCGCGGTGATTACGAGGTCGTGGTGTGTTGCTGGTGCCTTAGTGGTGGTGGTGGAAAATCAACCCTTCGGGGGTGTGGGTGTGGATTACGTTTCTTGATAATATCCTGAATGTGTGGTGCTTTATTAAACTCGTTATTGGATTACCAGACCGATGCACGTTGGAGTCGTCTCCATAACAACGGTTAGTACGCCAGTATTATAATTGCCTACAAAACATGCAGGCTGTAATCTTTTTTATGTTTTGCTTTTTATTTGACTTAGGCATCACCGATTTCTTGAGATGATTCACTGTTGAAATAATGATTGTTTTTATTAATATGATTGGTTATTATAATTTCAAGAAATTAGATGTGAATTCTATTTATAAAAAAAATACAATTCTGAATACATTTCAATGCTTATTAAATGTAGTGTATGTGTCATATTGACTGGTATCAATATTTTTATTTGATTTAGTAGTCCATTCAATTCATTTTACATGTAAATATCTTCAATTAACTAATGAAATTATTTTATTAGACTTTATCATAACATTATCTTATTCATTTTATGCTATTGATAATTATTACGATCATAATAGTACCATTCTTTCATAATGCCTTAGTTACTCATAATTCGTTAATTACGAATTGCTAAACTATTGTTTCGTATCTAACGTGAGTCCCAAAACATCATCTTATTCATTTTATGGTATTAAATTCTTTCATAATGCCTTAGTTACTCATAATTCATTCATTACGAATCAATAACCTATTGTTTCGTATCCAACATGAGTCCCAAAACTCTTGGAATCCACTCCTGCCATGAATTTGAAGAGGCGGGTCATTTCTTAATTCACACACATAAAATCAAAATGTCATTTTATAATAATAATGCTTTATTAGTGCTATTACCAGTTGGCTTACACAAGTCTACACAAGCAAGAGAGTACAGATTAAAATTTCCATAGACATTAAAGTTACAATTACAAATCACAAATTAAAACAACGATTACAATCACATATTAAAATTACAGTTGATCAAAAAACCACAACTTTAAATAAAAATTGAAATTAAAAGCAAAGTTCTGATTGAAATTGCAATTAAAAACAATACAAGTAATAAAAAAAAAAATCCAAATAAAATCCAATAAAATGAATTTTATCAGAATGTATGACCCAGAAACTCCTCCAAGGTATAGAATGCATTATCGAGCAAAAATAATGCAAAATTTTTGCTTTAAATGTTATAAAATCTAGATCTTTGTAGTCAGTGGGAAGTTTATTGAAGAACTTTAAACCGTAATAATTGATCCCATTCCTCGACCTCTGGAGTCTTAGAGAAGGTAAGCATAAGTTGCCCTTCATTCGTGTACCATAATTATGATTCTGAGAGAGTACTTTATTATTATCAAAGTACTTCTTGGTTAAAATTAGACAATTAAGAATATACAGACATGGAAATGTTAAAATTTTTAAGTTTAGGAAAGCCACCTTGCAGTCATCACGATACCCCAGGTCGTATAAAATACGTACAGCTTTGCGTTGGATTCTAATAATTCGGTGTCTCATTGAAGCATGACCCCAGGCAACTATGCTATATGAGAGGTGGGACTGGAATAGTGCAAAATAAGCGACAAGCAACATTGTTTTTTAATCCTCTTAAGACAAAGATGCTTTTATTTAATTTGGAAGCTAACTCCTCACCGTGACTGTCCCAAAGTAGAGAATTGTCAATGTTGATACCTAAGAATTTTACGCTATTGGTATTGTTAACCAAATTATGCTTATTTAAAGTATATATTGCTGTTTCGGTTTTTTTTTCATTGAGACTCTTGCGATTGGCAGTAAACCACATTTTTGCCCTCTCCAGTAGTCTCTTACCATCCTCGCATGCAGTATCCACGCTAGAAGATGAATTGAGCAGGGTTGTATCATCGGCGAATAAGACAACCTTGCATTCCTCCATATACCCCGGAAAATCGTTGATATATAAGAGGAATAGGAGAGGGCCCAGAGTTGAACCCTGCGGTACCCCACATGTCGTCTCAAGAAATTGGGATCTTTCACCGTTGAAAGAGACTGCCTGCTCTCTCTTGGTTAAGAATGACATCAAGAGATCACAACTCTTCGGGTTAAAATTGTTATTAAACAACTTCCTTAAAAGCAATAAATGCGGGACACAATCGAAGGCCTTTGACAGGTCAGCGTAGGTAGCAATTGCAAAATGACCCTTTTCATATGCGTCGGTAATATATTCAGTAAGATCTAGTAAGGCGGCAGTTGTAGATTTCCCTTCCCTAAACCCGAATTGCTGTTCAGACAGTGTATTATTGTTTTCTAAGTGAGTGTAAAGTTGAATGAGCAAAATTTTTTCAATTACCTTAGAAAACATCGGAGGAATACTTATGGGTCGGTAGTCATTACAATTATTGGAATCTCCTTTTTTGAAAATAGGAACTACTTTGGTTATTTTGAGTACATCAGGAAATATATTTGATTTAATGATATGATTGATTAATTTAGTAAGTAGCTCAATTATTGCATCCGATATACATTTAATTATGTTGACAGATAAACCATAAATATATTTTTCATACCCCTGATTGTGTCCCTCACTATAACTTGCGAGACAGGTAGGAACGTGAATTGGGGTATATCACTCGATATATTTACATTGACTTAGAGGATCTATATTGCGGGTAGGCAGTTCATTATTAATTTTAAGAGGAATATTTACGAAAAAATCATTGAGCATTGGCGCTGTTGGACTAGATTTGACGGTATTCTATATTAAGGAATTTCTTTGGTTATTTATAATATTCCACATGGCTTTTATTGGATTATTTGCTGTTGACACCAATCTGTCATTAGCTGCGATTTTCGCCTGTTTAATGGTATTTTTATATGTTAACTGCATGTCTTTTTTCAGTTGTTTCATTTCCGGATTATTTGATCTTATGCTAGCCTCGTGTACAAGATTTAAATTGTCTCTCATATTTTTAATATCATTTGTAAACCAGTTACTCTAAGTTTTATTTGTAGTAAATGTTTTCGTTTTAGTAGGGAAGCAAATTTCAAAATAGTTTACAAATATATTCACAAATTTGTCGCAAATAACATTTATATCGCCTTCATCAATAAAACTCCAATTTGTATCTCTAAGCATATGGTATAAATCAAATTTGCCAGCTGATGTTAACGGGCGAATTAACTTAGGAACATTTGCATTGACATTTTGGTGCAACTTAATACTTATGTTCACACCGTCATGGTCGGAAAATGGAACAACCACCGGTCTGATTCCAGTATTTGTATGCCTGTAGTTAGTGAAAATATTATCCAGGCAAGATACTCCTCTAGTTGTAAAATTTACTAGGCCATACATCTGATAACCATAAAAAAATCACACAGTCGTTGGGTGTTTGAGTCCCTCCTATTAATAAAATCACAATTAAAATCTCCACATATAAAAATATTCAGTTTTATAAAATCCAAATGGGACATGACATTATTAAGTATTTCTAAAAATATATTAAAATCACCTGTCGGGGACCTATATACAGTAATAAATATAAAATTGATGTCATTTAGTAAAACACCCGTTACCTCACAATGAATATGTATTTATATTGAGAGTGCTAAACTTAACACCTTCTTTTAATAATATCATTACACCACCGTGTGTGAACACTTTTCGAGCGAAATGACTTGCAACAATAAAATATTCAATTTTAAAAATTTCTGATTCGTCATTTGCAAGCCAGTGCTCTGTTAAACAAATAATTTTAAAATTAGCATCATTTATAAGAGCTTCAAGAAGTGCGCTTTTATTTCTAACACTTTGAATGTTCAAAAGGAAGATATTAAATGAGCCATCAAAATTGATTAATTGTCCGGTTTTTTTTTTCGGCATCCAGTAAAAAAACAGATTTACACTCACTCCTCGGGGCCATACTTGTGGATTCTTGAGTCTATCTATTAAGTAGCTGTCAGTAGTTAATATAAATTTCTACCGGTCTTACTTGATTTATTTAATTTAAAAATGTTTACAAAGGAGCAGAAAACTTTTATTATTGAAAGTTATTGTTGTAATGGTAGACGCCTGGAAAATGGTGAATGGGAATACAGTATCGGCCCATGCATTGAAGAATTTATGCAACTTATTCCTATGGCTGTATTTAATAGGAATCAGTTTAGAAGGCAGGCATTACGATCAGTTGATTGCTTTCGAAGTACTGGTAACATTAACAACAAATCAAGAAGTGGAAGGCCTCGTATTAATAATGAGAATATTATAAACGACATCAGAAATGCAGTCCAAGACGAACCTACCGCTTCAATTAGGAGACTGGCTCAACAGTTGAATTTAAGTCGTACTACCACTCACAGGATTATTCGTCAAGATCTTTACATGAAACCACATGAGTTGCAAATGTACCAAGAACTTTTACCACTCGATTGTAATAAAAGATTGGCCTACTTCCGGTGGTTCAATGAAAATATGAGCGACGAAGTGTTAAATTTAAAATTTCTCACTGATGAAGCCTGGTTTCATCTAAACACAGCAGACAAACAGACAGACAGACAGACACATAGCAGACACATAGACAGACAGGCAGAGAGACAAAGAGCGAGACACAGACACACACACACAGAGACACACAGCCAGGTAGACAGACAGACAGACAGACAGACAGACACATAGAAAGACAGACGCACAAGCAGAAACAATTTTCTTTTTTTTTTCAGAAATTGTTAAAATCGACTCTAGACACATATTTCCCTTAATAATTTTTTGGAGAAAATCTTAATTCTTTACCATAACGAAGAATGTAAAAAATAAATCCATTTATGTTCTACATTCTACATTGTAATACATTTTTAGCCCTTGATCCTGGTTTCCCAAAACATGCGCATGTGGAGTGTTGACAACCCACATTTTTTTAGAGAGACCCCTCTGCATCGAATCAAAGTTGGTGTGTGGTTAGCAATGTCAAGACGCAGAATTATCGGTCCAATTTTTTTTTATGGTAATTTAAACGCTGCCACTTATTTTGCAAAAATTTATTAACGAACTTCATGATGATGAATGAACTCCAAAATGGCTTCTTCCAACAAGATTCTGCCAGACCGCACATTGCCCATGAAACATTACATTATCTTCATGAATTTTTCGACGACAGGCTAATAAGCAAAGACCGATTTCCACCACGTTCTCGTGATCTAACTCCTCTGGACTTTATTCTTTTTCCATATTTAAAAAAAATCAGTACTCTGCAGTCCAGTGCATCTGCGAAACAATGCAATAAGAAAATGTGAAGAGATAGGCAACACAGTATTACAAAATGTGTTCGATAACATAAAACGGCGAATTAATTTGTGTATTCGTGAGAATGGACAACACATTCAACATGTGTTGTAATGTTTGTTCTTCTTTGGTAATTTTATAATTCACAACACCATAAAATAAATCAGTGTTAAATTTATGAGAAGGCGTTTTATTTATAACTAATGAAATTGTTGAACTTGGTGGGGACACCTTTTCCCAAGTTACGGCACCATTGCTGCCTCGGATTTCTACTGCTCCTATGCTCAAGGTGTCCCCACGAACTTAATACTAAAAACAATGTTACATAACCTCAAGACCACTCCAAATAATTCATGGGTATGAATTTTCATTAACAACGATTGACGGCTACTTAAAAATGACATTTGATAATTTATTTAATTTTATGTGTGTGAATTAAGAAATGACCTGCCTCTTCAAATACATGGCACGAGTGGATTTCAAGAGTTTTAGGACTGATGTTATTATCAATGCACCTTAGTTACTCATAATTATTTAGTACCGAATCAACAAATATTAATAACAAAGTGCAAATTTTGGGATTGGTATTTTTATGTCAGGCATAATTTATTGATTTGATTTAGATAGCATCAGCACTGTCGATGATACAATAAAGCTTTGAATATAACTCAAATATTTGCGATTTAACGTAATCTTAGACGCCCTCCATTGTTATGAATCGCATAATATTCTCGTTATATTAATGGCTACAGTGATTGTAAAGGGAGGTCCGATGCCACTCGGGGAATAGTCCGTCATACATTACTTGTAACAAAACGTATTCGTACAGAGGAGATTTCTTTGAAAAAGTCCTTATTTTCGAAAATTAACTTCAAAAATGTATTAATAGTGAATGTAATATATTTCTCGTCAGTATTATAACAAAGATAATGAAATAATTTAAATACATTGTTCTTATAATCAATGAAAATGAAAACTAATATTAATTCAGCGCACAGAAAGTATTTGTACACTCAGTTTTTATTTTTTTATTGAGACACCCTGCTAATTAATACTTTGTGGTTATCCTTTAGAAATGATCATATTTTGTAGTCTTCAGTTCATCGATTCCACCAACTTTTACATGACTGTTGATGAGATGAAGTTCCATTCTTCTTGAAGAGCCATTTTTAATCTTTTTTTAGCCTGTTTTTTTCCTAATAGCATCTGCAAGAGTTTTCCATAAATGCTCAATAGAATTAAAGTTCGGTGATTGAGGAGGTGATTGTTTGGGAACATTATATAAAAGCCATTGCTTCGTATTATATACTGTACGCTTATTGTAGGATTATTGTCCTGTTGAAAAATATGCTTGTCAGCAATTCCCAATTTCTCTGCACTGGCATGGATATTTTTCTTTAAAATCTCTATGTACACTTTGTTATCCATTATACCATCAATGGGTGGCCCGTTGGTGTAGTGGGTACAGGCGAGCGCTTGTGCCGGTTGTACCACGGCCGTGTGGGTTCGATTCTCAGCCGGGACGAAAGACTTTTTTGTCGAAAGTATTCGTTCGGGTCCGTGGTTGTTTGTATACGTCTTTCATTATTCATTTGTTCATTTATAACCTAAAAACATATATATAATTGATAATGGCTAATGGTCATAGCACCAAAGCCAGGCATAACGCCGAAAACAAAAAAAAAATACCATCAATAAATGTAAATTACCAATTTCTGGAGTGCTCATACACCCCCAAACAAGTACAGAAACGCCACCCTGTTTGTTTAACTGTCGGTATAAGATTTTTTGGGTGCAGCTCCATATTCTTTTTCCATCACTCCATGTGTCTGTCATCGGATCCAAAAATATTGTATTTGCTTTGTCTGAGAAAATAACCATGTTCCACTATCGACGGTGTTGTTTCGCAAATTCCAATCGTTTACTGCGATTGGTCGCATTTACCCAGAACTTTTTCCTGGCAACACGGCCATGATATCCATTCTTTTTCGTCACATTTTGAACAATGATAGCGGCAACGTCTACACCGTGAATTTTTAGTTCGTCCACAATCTTCGGATCACTCAATTTTGGATCTGGCTTTATTTGACGAATAATAATACATTTGTTGGTTTCGATGAAGGCTTGTGGTCAGTCGTTCCTTGGTATATTTTTAACTGTTTTTCTTATACAAAAATGGTTTATTTTTGATCGAGGTCTACCAATGAACTAAGCAATTTCCCGGAGAGATTTGTACTGATTACGTAATTCTAACTGATTGTATTGAATGTATTTCAAGGACTACATTGAGCAGGGGAACACGTTCCAATTATTAACAAAAGATCTCTACGTAAACATTTGTCTTTGCGGTTTTGGAAGCTTAATAATAATGGGTTTGAGTGGAAAAACACACTGTGAACTCCGCCTGCAAATCCTGTGTCCTAAATGTGTTGGGTGATTAACTTTAATTATATATTGTTTTTGTACATATTATAGTAACAGGAAATGTAAAGTTAGTAAATAAATAAATAAATAAACTGTACAAATATTTTCTGCGCGGTGAATTAATATAAGTTTTCATTATTGTTGAATATAAAGACGATGTATTCAAAGTTTTATATTCTTTTTGTTACAACATTGACGAGAAATATATTATGTATAACATTCACTATTAACAGATTGTTAATTTATTCTTTTTGTTTTGACGAGAAATATATTATGCATAACATTCACTATTAACAGATTGTTAATTGAAGTTCATTTTCTAAAAATAAGAACTTTTTCAAAGAAATTTTCCGTGTACGAATACTTTTTTTTTAACTTTTTTTTAATTCGGTTAAAGACAATTGAAAAACAATGACAACAAGCAAGAAACTTTTTAAAATTACTTAGAATACATGTTACTACGTGGTTCCATAAAAATTCCAAAACCTGTAGTTTCGATTTTTTTCCATTTCGAGTTTTCTTCACGGGTTTCAAATTGACATTTGCTCTTACGAAAGTACATTTTCCGAAGCGTCTTGAAGGGTTCTTTCCAGTGATGTGTAAAAACCCTGAATCGAACCAATGGTTTCTTCAGGAAATTATTTCAAAGCCAATTTTTGAGCAAAAGTAAGAAGGGGGGACCCTTGGGTAGTTTTTCAGGTTTTCGTCAAAAATTTTAAATCGCCAATTTTAATTGAATCCGACTAATTTACACACAAGGAGCACAGATTTGAAATTCGCGTTCAATTTGGAGTTTTCGTTTAGACGCTACGGCCGATCAAAGTCTGAAAAAATCGATTTTTTTTTGAAAATGTTCATGGTGACTTGCCATTTTTTTTGCATTTTTTCCTGGATGAAATTTTTTAACGCCAATCGATTTAGCTCGTTCTTCTGATGAAGAAAAAGGTATTACATAAAGGTCTACGATGATTATTAAAAAAATTGATTTTTTCGAGTTTTTCCATTTTCGAGTTTTCTTTGCTGACGCGTCGCGGGCTTCAAATTGACATTTGTTCTTGCGAAAGTACATTTTCCGAAGCGTCTTGAAGGGATCTTTCCGGTGATGTGCAGAAAACCCGAATCGAACCGGTGGTTTCTTCAGAAAATCATTTCAAAGCCAATTTTTGAGCAAAAGTAAGGGTAGTTTTTCAGGTTTTCGTCAAAAACTTTAAATCGCCAATTTTAATAGAATCCGACTAATTGACACACAAGGAGCACAGATTTGAAAACCGCGTTCAATTTGGAGTTTCCGTTTAGTCGCTACGGCCGATCAAAGTCTGAAAAAATCGATTTTTTTGAAAATGTTCATGGTGACTTGCCAATTTTTTTGCATTTTTTCCTGGATGAAATTTTTTAACGCCAATCGATTCGGCTCGTTCTTCTGATGAAGAAAAAGGTATTACATAAGGGTCCACGATAATTATTAAAAAAGTAGATTTTTTCGATTTTTTCCATTTTCGAGTTTTCTTTGCTGACGCGTTACGGGCTTCAAGTTGACATTTCTTCTTGCGAAAGTACATTTTCCGAGGCGTCTTGAAGGGATCTTTCCAGTGATGTGTAGAAACCCGGAATCGAACCAGTGGTTTCTTCAGAAAATTATTTCAAAGCCAATTTTTTAGAAAAAGTAAGAAGGGGGTACCCTTCAGTTTTTCGTCAAAAATTAAAAATCTCCGATTTTAATTGAAACCGACTAAATGACGTACGAGGAGCACAAATTTACAAACCGCGTTCAATTTGGAGATTTCGTTTAGCCGCTACGGCCGATCAAAGTCTGAAAAAATCGAAAAATGTTAATGGTGACTCGCTCATTATTTTTTTTTTAATATAGCTGTAGTTGAACGTATATAATAGATGAATTATTGTCCATTACCTTTCTTTATGTATTTCAAAGGCACTCTTTTTAATGAACGGAGGTTATTCGTGTAAAATCCAACACCTTCATTTTCCCCCTTTTTTTTGCGGCGTGAAAACGGTCGGTAAATATAAATATTTCAGCATAAAGCCTTTTCCCTTTCTCCCATCTGAAAGGCGAAAAGGACAACGTGTGCGTGCACGTGTTAATTCAGGGGGTATCTAGGCGAGCTCGAGGGCCGTTTCCTCCACTAAATGCCCTCGAGGCCCTCTGTCTCGCATTGTGCGAAGTTTGCCGTGGGGAGTGCATTTCGCCGTAGACTGATTTTCCGATTGTTAGCTTGAAAGGTAAACCTGAAGGAGCGGAAGGGGGGAAGGAGATATAAAAGAAAAGGGTGGCAATCTTTGTAGTCATGATAAAAACGGGAGATTTGAAGATGTTTTATGAAGTCGAGGATCTTGTTGATGGATTTTTAAATATGTTTTTCGTCCCTAAATATTACTAAATAAAAATCGAAGGTGGCTTTGAAAAACAATTTATTGACATTAAAATTTAACAAGGTGGCAGGTGACCATTTTGACTTTAGTAATGTAAAAGTTTAAAGCATTGTTAATTTAAGCTCTTTGTACTCATGAATTATTTTTTCCATGACAAAATATTATTCTTGAGTATAAAGAACTTAAGCTAACAATGCTTTAAACGTTTACATTACTAAAGTCAAAATAGTCTCTTGCCACCTTGTTAAATTTTAATGTCAATAAATTGCTTTTCAAAGCCACCTTCGATTTTTATTTAATAAAATGGCTATTGAAATGGTTGATAAAACTAGTTTTCTGCAAATAACTTTTAATGCGTTAGGAATTGGGACAGGGTTGTTATTAGGAAAAATGTTTGTTTTTTAATTTTGCATGGAAAGACATAAAAATATACAAGGGCTCCAATTTAAAATAAGAAAAATAAAGTGCTTTAAAGTTTGAAATGTTTGACACTAAATTTAGGACACCCTGTTTAATTCATATCGATCAAACTTGGTTAACGGGACTATCAGACCTTATTTAATAAGTACCTTGTATGATTGTATTAACGAGGCACTATTTTTATTTTTTATTCATTTTTTAAAACAATAGTGCAAAACTGATTTTTTTTAGTTTTAATTTTTTTTTGCTGATATCCCTGAATCGATTCCAATAAAATTATAGGAGTATGTAGGCAACCATAAAAGGTACCCAAACAAGCAATAAAATACATAGCACGTAATTTAAAAAAATATATCATCATGACGTCACGCTTTTTTGAGACACCCTGTATAATCAAAAATATTTTCCTGAAATGCATCATAGGATACAAATACATTCTACAAAATATCGAAATCCTGACTTAATTAGTAATTGAGCTATAGAAGACGGGAGGTGAGATGCAGGACCTGTATAAGTTTCGCTTGAAGAAAAATGGTGATGTGGCCATCATGTTACTTTCTCCGACTTAATTTATTTATTTATTTATTATTAATGGTATCATATCCATTTATATTTACGTTTTCATGGTTTATTTTCAATTGAAATCATATTTTAAATGTACATCGAGCGTTGCGTAAACTCGGATGAAACTGACGTTTAAAACGTCAAAATTATGAAAGATGGAAAAATTATACTTCAAATTCAAAAACTCAGTTTACTCAAAAACTAGACGGATTTCGAAAAAAACTTATTCTTTATAAGTTGTTCATTTTGGCATTCTCTACGATTATTATTAACATAAATTTGCTGTAACTATTATCGTTTTATAATTATAAACCAAAAACTAAAAAAATAATGATAAATTTTTTTCTCGAATAAAAATGATTTTATGAAAAATGTTTTCAAGCAAAAAATGTTCATTTCTTTGTTGTCTTTAAAGTTTGCTAAAATGTTTTCGTGATATTTTTCATATTTAAGAAAATATTGGCAAAAAACAAAAAGCAGTTAAGGTAAACGCCCACTTCCGGTGTACGAAATTTTCCCAAAAGCTTTTCAGTTCTTCAGATTATCAAATAAGATGGATGTTCAAAGTTTCATATCAATTGCTCTATTAGTTTTTGAGATACAGCGCGCACAGACACAATTTTTTTTTTCAAGAAATTGTTGAAATGGTAACTAGGGACCCTAAAACGGATATTTCCGTAAAAAAAAATTTGGATCACGATCACGATCACAATACTTTCTCGTACTTCGTAACGGAGAAAGTAAAAAAGTAAATTATCTATTGCAACTATTACGAAATATGAATTTCGTTTTAAATCATATTATTATAATTATCGGTGAAATCTAAACTCATTCATATGTAATAGCTGAAATGGGTTAAATAGTTTATTAGTAAATAAAATTAATTAAAGTTAATTTAGCATGTCATTTACAAATCATTTGCAACTGTATAATTGTATGTTCATAAATTAAATGATGATTCAATCCGTGGTGTATTTTAAAATTAATAAATTCACGATTTCCGTTCTGTACGACTGTCAGAATTTAATTAATTTAGAATTTGCGCTGTGTTCACATTTCAGAATATTGCACATGGTAATTGATTAAATTAATTAATTAAAATTAGTAAACAATTAACTTTTGATTTAATAAATATAACCGGGGAATGTAAATTACGTAATGAATAATTTCACAGTATTAATCATTATGTAAATATTTTATTATTTAGAATTCATTATACTTTTTATGGAATTATTAGTAGTGGTATTTGTTAGCCGGTTTACCTAACTGGCCATCGATAGCGAGATCCTTCTTACCAAAAAAATGATCAATTAAAACTTGCGATTTCTCTCGCACAATTCATCATTAGCTAGAAGTTTTTTTGTTTGTTTTTTTTAGCGGGCTCGCACACGGCCAATTATTAGTTGAGCGATAGTTTAGTCGAGGTCTATAAAGGCATTACCGTAAATGCACCAACTATCGTCTAGCCCGATTTTTTAGTCAAAATCAGTTGGTGAGCCCTTATGATTAAATAATCGTTCTACTATCGTACAACTGGCATAGTTCCACAGTTCCAATGGGAGTGCGCATACGATCGATTGTTTGGTTGGTCATCGATCGTAAAAAGCCCGCGATAAGATATATAAATGCATATTCTTAAATATTGATATGCTGACAATATCCCTTTGGATGTAATTAAATGGTGTTGATGAAATTTTTCATATTTTGCATATCTAAGCCCTCTCGTGCATATTTTAGTTACATCGAGCATATGCAATCATATTTTAGCTTATTTGAGCATGTTTAATAATATTTAAGCAACATTTTTATTACATGAATTAATAATAATAAGTAATACTCTACTAAACTGTCTACACGCTCCGCATAAATTGAGTTGTGTCGGCGTCGTACTGTGTGCGCACGCCACACGATTTCTCCTCGACTAAATAGTTTAGTTTGTGGAGAATCGTAACATGTATCCAACTCAACTAAATAGTTTAGTCGTTGAACAATTGTCCGTGTGCGGGGCCCCTTAGTCTTTGTAACACTTAACTTTGTAGATTTAGGGGCCCCGCACATGGACAATTGTTCAACGACTAAACTATTTAGTTGAGTTGGATACATGTTACGATTCTCCACAAACTAAACTATTTAGTCGAGGAGAAATCGTGTGGCGTGCGCACACAGTACGACGCCGACACAACTCAATTTATGCGGAGCGTGTAGACAGTTTAGTAGAGTATTACTTATTGTTATTAATTCATGTAATAAAAATGTTGCTTAAATATTATTAAACATGCTCAAATAAGCTAAAATATGATTACATATGCTCGATGTAACTAAAATATGCACGAGAGGGCTTAGATATGCAAAATATGAAAAATTTAATCATCACCATTTAATTGCATTTTACTAGAAGCGGATAGATCCAAAGGGATATTGTCAGCATATCAATATTTAAGAATATGCATTTATATATCTTATCGTGGGCTCTTTACGATCGATGACCAACTAAACTATCGATCGTGTGCGCACTCCCATTGGAACTGTGGAACTATGCCAGTTGTACGATAGTAGAACGATTATTTAATCATAAGGGCTCACCAACTGCTTTTGACTAAAAAATCGGGCCACGACTAAACTATCGCTCAACTAATAATTGGCCGTGTGCGGGCCCGCTTACGAACAGGTTTAATATCTACATATCGGGGCTATATTTTGTTTTTTATTGCATATTTAATGCATCTAGAACATCATGTTCATTTATATACATTAATTAATTTTCTAAATCTAATTTGTACGACGATTTTGTCGTTGTCTTTAAAACCCGCTAAATAAATATTTCTTATTCGAATGTAAAGTGGATTCAGGTGTAGACGTATACATATTCTTTTTTCTTTCACGAACACAATAGCAGTCAGTCGAGAATTCAACGAACCGACGACTCAGGTAGTTTGTGGAGCATTCTCAACACACACACAAAAGAAAAGAAAGTATACGGGCAACCATCTGCACCAAGAAGACATACTCTGAACACGAGGAGCAATTCAAATAATAAGCATTACTTTATTAATCGCCTTTGATGAAATTCAAAATAGAAACACTTGCAAATGCAAGAGTCGAATGCAACATTGTTCGCGGTGTCTACAGTTAGATAAGCGATCGATACTTATACAGGGCAAGTCTCTAACTTGGAATAAATTCAGTAAATCAAAGAAAGTTTATTTTTAGAAAATATGCTCGGACAGGTCGATTGGTGTTTTAAATTACTCGCTCGTTTTGATGTAATAAAATTTTATACAACGTGTCCCAAATTTGAGATAAGACGCCATCGACTATTTTTTTCAATGGTATGAATTCGAATAAGAATATAAACATGAAACATCACAATAATTTCATTACCATATTACGCTTTTTTCAAATCTTGTGCGACAAAAATCGCGTTTTTTTATTGCTTTAAATTATACTGAAGCTTAACTCGTTTCATTGAAATTCTAGCTTGATGGCAATTGTTTTTATATGTTATAAACGAATGGGCAGAAGTGCAGTTTAAGAATTGCAATTATCTTCGTTCTTGTGCGTTTATCTCTAAATTCGGTGAAGGGGTGTTTTGTGATTTTTATTGGATGATCATAAAGTACATTCAATTTTGAGTAAATTTGAGAAATTCTAGCTTGATGGCAATTGTTTTTATTATAAACGAATGGGCTGTTTAAGAATTGCAATTATCTTCGTTTTTGTGCGATTATCTCAAAAGTGTGTGACATAGAACGACCCATTTTTTATAAGGAAGGATAAGTGAATTTATCGGTTTACAGTTATTTTACAAAAAAAAATGAGTTTCATTATATTTTGATGTTATCAAAGTGATTGGAAGCTGTGCAATTTGCAAACATTTTAAATCATGATTTTGGCGCCGCCGGATTCCAAAAATGTTTAAGGGGGACTTACATCTGATACGACAATTTCGGAGACAATTTTCAAGAATTTATTGTAAAGATTTCGATACGAAACTTTTTTATGTTATTGTAGATCGATTAAATTTCACACATGATTTTTTTTTACATGTCAGTGTTGACTTCGAAGACCTGGAGATGGCATTGACAGCGCCCCTGTCAGAAGTGAAGGGTCAAACGGTGTACAGGATTGAGTCAACCCTAGTGATCTGAAATATAATTTTCAAGAATACTTTTAATTGTTGTTATATCAGCAAGGTCCCGATCGTTCACTTTTTCAAAATTCCAATTTTTCATAAAATGGCGGACATTTTTCCAAAAAAGTCGTTTTTTGTCCTTCTTGAATCTGTCAAAAATCAGCAAAATGGAATTTTCCAAAAATGAACGATCGGAACCTTACCAAGTATTGACTGTAGATTATAAAAAAAAATTATTGCGAAACGTTCAGTTGTTCTCCCGTAATTGTGTACACCAGTTTGAAAAATGCAACTTTTGGGAAAACCCGTTTGCAGTTTTAGAACATTACAACGTGTAAATGACTGGACCTACGATTCATCTGCAATGTCAGGTCCGTACAGTTAGCCTTCCTGAAGAAGACGAAATTCACGATGCATCACCCGATCTTCTCTTTGTTGAATTATTGCTCGTTTTGCCACGTCGCTCTCCTTTCACTCAGCACGGTCGATTCGTAACGCGTTTAGTTGACTAGCGCACGCCTGCACTTTTATTTATTTATTTATTTAAATCAAATACCCAACAGACCCACAGGTCCAGTTACAGGGGTGATATATACAAAGTAACAGTAAAAAATTTAATATCAAAGTTAAAGTTAAGACTAACTAAAATTACAATCATATCTATAAACTAAGTTAACTAATCGTTACAGTAAAATCAATATATTAAAAAAAAAGAAAACATAGGTTATGAAATTCATAATGACTAAGTAAAATGCGTAGGATGTTAACATTTAGCATTAAAAAAAAAGGCGGAGAAGAAAACAGAAAACAGAAAATATACAGAGAATATATATGGCCCTAGCTTGTATCAATTACTAAAATACTCTAAGACCTGTTTTGTGAAAATCACGAGTTTTGCGGCAAATAGATCAACATTAGGACTCACTTCATTATAAGCTATTGCACCCCAATGTGATCCACAAGGTGTCCATTACTTTCAATTTTCCATTCTGTCATTTGAAAGTTATAACAGCCAACTGAGTTGTGATTTCAACCACACTCTTCACGGAATGAAAATGTTTAGGCGCGATCAACTAAATGCAACTATTCAAAGACTCATTGCTGTTTTCAGTGTGACCTCCTAAATATCGATCTAAATATCATCTGACGATAAGTGCTTATGATTTTCACAGGATTGGCAAAAATTAGATTTTACCATCGAATCGACAACATTACTACTAAAATATCCAATGAGTGTTCATACTCCAAACGATGAAAAACGTACCGTTCCGTTTTTCTCGTGAAAAATTGATGTTACCATGACACTCTTTGCAAACAACGAATTGAGAGATTGCAGTAAAAACTGAGACAAACTCTAGGATGCAATAAACGAATTCAAGTGTGATTGGGGCTTCTGGTAGATGCCAGTTCTTGAGCTTCTGCGTTGATGTGCTGACATACGTCTTCTTCTTCGACAGTTTTTGGATTCGACGGCTTTTTTTTTGGGTCTAAACACTCGGTAATTACGTTCACGTGACCCTTTACAGCCCATTTCACAATAAAAAACTCACGAACAGGCATGGACGCGCAGGTGCGACCTAGGAGCGCGCGAATCGGCCATGCGCCGTCATGTTTAACTAGCTATAACTCTCTAACTAGAGAGAAATCTGATAAACCCTTTTACAGGCTCATCCCTAAGACCCGTCAGATTTTTTTTTAAACCGACAAGGTGTAAGTCCCCCTTAATTTTGAAATTTGATAACTACACAAGAATTGCCTCTTGTCCCTTTTCTGCGAACTCGTAAATATGTATTAAAAATAGACGTTCACTCGTGTGCATACATATTCAGACCGAAAACTCGTTTGCAGCAGCGAGCGTATCTTACATCAAGAACACAGTTTGAAGGCCAGAGAAATTACATTTCTTGTGTACATCTCCAGTGGCGACCGTACATGCATCTACAGCCACCATCTGAAACCATTACCGCTCGAACAGTCCATTATAAAGCAGTTGTACGCACAAAAAAAACATAAAAATTCATACTGCTCTGGTAAAGCATTCCTTGGTACAAAATAATAAGAAAATTCACAAAAAAATCACATTTTTACTATTTTGGTAATATACAGGGTCCTGCATCTCACCTCCCGTCTTCTATAGCTCAGTTACTAATTAAGTTAGGATTTCGATATTTTGTAGAATATATTTGTATTTTGTGATGCATTTCAGGAAAATATTTTTTGTCCCAAAAAAGCGTGACGTCATGATGATATATTTTTTTAAATTACATGCTATGTATTTTATTGCTTATTTGGGTACCTTTTATGGTTGCCTACATTCTCCTATAATTTTATTGGAATCGATTCAAGGATATCAGAAGAAAAAAATTAAAACTAAAAAAAATCAGTTCATTTATTTATTCATTTAACGGATAACACCTTTTTTACAAATTACAAAATAAGATTATTAAAATGCTTAAAAATTAAATTAAATTAAAACTAAAATGAACACAAAATCAAAACGAAATTCAAATATGTGACCCCAACCAATTACACACAACCAATTATAACTAATATACAAAAATATATACACAAAATACTAACCTATACATAGTAAACATAGATATATATACACAGTACAAACCCAAGTGGAGTAACTAATTAATGTACAGAAAATAAAATAAAAACACCAAAAAAATAAAAATAAAATAAACTTAAGTACAAAGAGACAAATCAATACGCATTAGATTCCTTTTAAATGCATTGAACGATGAATGAAAAATTTGAAAATTAGGGTTTGAGCCCAAATCATTACATAACCTCATCATCCTACTAATCGGGTTATTAGATCCATAATTAGTAGTATGAAGAGGCACACGAAAAAGAAATGTTGAACGAGTTTTCATACTCAATGAAAAATTAAAATTCATTGCAGAGAGTAAGTAAGGACAATCAATATGTCCATTTATTAATTTGAAGGCAAAGCATAAATCAATCATTATTCTCCTATAATGCAAAGTTTGTAATTTTAACGAATTCAACATTTCTGAGTGACTAAATTCACGCCGTAATCTTCCAAGTTTAAATGACACAAATATTAAAAATTTACTCTGGACCATTTCTAATTTATGAGATGCATTAGCATAAAAAGGATTCCAAATTATAGAACCGTATTCCAACTTAGACCGCACTAAAGTAAGATATAAAATTTTTATCGTATCAACACTAAAATCAGTAGAGAAACGTTGAATTGCCCCAAGTGCTTTAAGAGCTTTATTACATATTAAATTAATATGAGATGAAAATGTTAAACGAGTATCAAAAATAATTCCTAAGTCTCTAATTTCATTTACCGCGTTCAATTGAGTTCCATTAATGAAGTATGAAAATTTTAATAAATTGCCACGAGTAAATGAAATAGACATACATTTATTAATATTGAGGTCTAGATTATTATTTGTACACCATAAGGAAAGATTATTGATGTCATCTTGTAAGGCATCACGGTCATACTCATTTCGAATTATTGAAAATAGCTTTAAATCATCGGCGAACATTAGGAATTTTGAGGTTTTGAAATTTAAGCCTATATCATTTATAAATAATAAAAATAAAATTGGTCCACAATGAGAACCTTGCGGTACCCCTGAGGTTACATGAATTGCATCAGAAATAAAATTATCGATTTTCACATACTGTTTGCGATCACATAAATAACTTTGAAACCATTTAACAACAATATTACTGAAACCATAGACAGATAATTTGTATAACAAAGCTTTATGATTAACACGATCGAAAGCTTTCGAGAAATCAGTATATATCGCATCAACTTGGTATCCACCCTCGACAGCACGCAATAGAAAATGTTGGTACGATAATAAATTGGTAACTGTTGACTTTCCTTCAACAGTTTCGCACTATTGTTTTCAAAAATGAATAAAAAATAAAAATAGTGCCTTGTTAGTAAAATCATACAAGGTACTTATTAAATAAGGTCTGATAGTCCCGTTAACCAAGTTAGATCGATATGATTATTATACAGGGTGTCCAAAATTTACTGTTCATTTCAAACATTTTTTATTTTTCTTATTTTAAATTGGAGCCCCTGTATATTTTTGTCATTCCATGCAGAATTAAAAAACAAACAGTTTTCCTAATAACAACCCTGTCCCAATTCCTAATGCATCAAAAGTTATTTGCAGAAAACTCGTTTTATCAACCATTTCAATAGCCATTTTACTAAACAAATAATCGAAGGTGGCTTGGAAAAACAATTTATTGACATTAAAATTTAACAAAGTGACAAGAGACTATTTTGACGTTAGTAATGTAAACGTTTAAAGCATTGTTAGCTTAAGTTCTTTGTACTCAAGAATATTATTTTGTCATGGAAAAAATAATTCTTGAGTACAAAGAGCTTAAGTTAACAATGCTTTAAACTTTTACGTTACTAAAGTACAGTAATACAGCGAGATCGAATAAAAAATTTGTCAAAGCTGGCCATGAACCAAAAGCCGTATGTATTTTCTTGCTTCATAAATTTGAAAATATCAATATACGTCAGCTAATAATTTTAGAATTTTTTTTTGACTAATTTTATTTTATCGACTGTATTATACTATTTTCGCGTTCATCGAATACAACGCGGAAAGCACTCTTTTAATTTTTAATTTTGATGGAATTGTTAAAGTATACATACAACTTTAATATACACGGTGTCCCATTTATTTTAAATTACCACCCCAAATATCTCGAAACCTGAGCAACATGGCAAAAAATGTTGCAGATGAAAGTTGTAGGGTTCGGAGGAGGACATATGTTGGTGATCTTGAAAATGACCTTGGCGATAATTTTCAAGGTCAGACGACGGTCAACTTTGATTTTTCAAATAGAACCCCCTATTTTTTTATTGCGGGATCGTATTCTACGGGTAAAAATACAAACTTTTTGTAGGAAACGTTTTATTTTTAAATGCTTTATTTTAAGAGTTTTTCACGAATTTTTTCCGTCATGTTGTTTAAAATCTCAGATGGCTGTGATTCATGCCTTACCCTCGGCATTAGCATCAAAGGTGCGGGTGCAAAATCCCCGGATCTTACTCCCCTTGACACTTTTTCCTCTGGGGACTAGTAAGTATTTGCTGAAGCTACGACAACAGTGCAAAACATGAAAGAGAGGATTAGGGCTGCAATTTCCATCCAAAGCCTTCGAAATGTTCAAGTAAATTTTCGCCAGCGGGTAGAGAAGTGCATTGACGAGGATGGACACTTGATCGAGCATTTGATCTAAGAACGAGATCGAACCTCCAGCCACTGGAACTATCGTCCCTTTTCAGGGCCAATGATGTGCAAAACCCCATGGGCAACCTCCACGTGGTGCACATCGGGTGACGCTAATGCCGAGGGTAATGCATGGATCACAGCCTGGATTAATATGAGATTTCAAACAACAAAACTTTAAAAAAGCATTCTGAAAAAAAAAACGTTTCAAAGTGTGTATTTTTTCCCGTAGAATACGATTTGGGGTGGCAATTTAAAATGGGACACCCTGTATAAAATATTACTTTTATTTAATAAATTCATACATTTTCCCCTTGCCTCTCCTTTGCCTCTCTTAAACAATTTTTTAAACCCTTGTTTATGTTCTAGAGCTTGGATGACGGGCCATTTCAATAGCCATTTTGCTAAATAAAAATCGAAGGTGGCTTTGAAAAACAATTTATTGGTGGCAAGAGACTGTTTTGACTTTACTAATGTAAAAGTTTAAAGCATTGTTAACTTAAGCTCTTTTTACTCAAGTATTATTTTTTCCATGACAAAATATTATTCGCCTCAAAAACCCAGCAATCGCTTTTTATTTACCTTTCAAAGTCGATGGTTTGTGAGGGATTAATTTTCTAGCGAAAGTTGCACCTAGTAGCGCAAACATCTTTAAGCAGGAAATTGTTCAGTTGACATCAATTTGACAGCTATCACTTACCTTCAAACCGAGCAATCGCTTGTGTTCCTCTCGGAATCGAATGTTTAATTTAAGATTTTCTAGGATAAATTGCACTTTATTGCGATAATTGTAGATAATTCAACTATCCTTTAATTGACACTATTTTGACAGCTGCTACTTGCCTCAAAATGCAACAATCACCTGTTGTTTCCACTCGAAATCCACGGTTTGCTTTATTTTTTGATTTTTTTTAGCGTAATCGCCTTGTAGCGCAAACATTTTCCAATCAAAATCATAAATACCATTCAGTAAACATAATTTTGACAACTGTCACTTGCCTTAAAACCGAGGAATCGCCTATTGTTTTCCACGCGAAATCGAGGTGTTGCAGAAATGTTCAGTTTCCTTGCGTAATCGCCTTGCAGCGCAAAACTTTTCCAACGAAAATCATAAATAATGCAATAGTCTTTCAGTAAACATCATTTTTGACAGCTGTCACTTGCCTAAAAACGGAGCAATCGCCGATTGTTTTCTACTCGAAATCGACAATCAATTTTCTAGCGTAATCGGCTTGAAGTGCAAACATTTTTCAACAAAAATTATAAACAACGCAATTGTCTCTCAGTAAACATGATTTTGACAGTGTGATATTTTCCCAATATTATTAAATTCCATCTACCAACAAGTCAAATAATGTTTTATTCGTTTATTTTAATGGATACTTGTAAGATACATCACAAGCTAACAGCTTTCAGCATTAATCATAAAGCAACATTACCACCCAAAAGTACCAACGATTAAGTTACGAAAACACTAATTTCCTCGAACGCGACTCATTAAACCCGAGACCTCGTTAGTAACGACACCCATTCTACATTCTCCCGTGTAGGTTTTTGCGTCTGTTGATGGAAATAACCGTGACTGCGCCCGCCCGGGTTCTCGGAAGGAAAGAATAAGTCTTACCTGGTGGGCAGGTAGGTAGAAAACACCCCCGGTATTTGGACCGTGTCGATTGATGGTAAACATTCCTGCCTAATTTCGACACCGATAGCCACTTTGGATTTTCGAGATAGTCCTCGCCCTCGCTCAGCTGAGTGTTTTTCAGCTGGATGGGTGGATTATGCAAATATTTGTTTGTTCGCCTGACAAGAGGGAGAGTGTGTGCGTGTGAGAGAGAGAGAGCGAACACCAGACAGCCGTTGGTGGTCGTAAATTGAAACCAGATTTTTACAGACGCACGGGGAGGAGTAAATCGTTGAGGATTAATGGATTTCTTTTATGGTGACAGTTAATAATATATTCAGAATGTATGTTTTTAGTTGGCCGTGTGAATTTTGATGGACGTTAAAATGTGACGTTTACAGTGTGTAGTGGAACAACACGGAAAGATTTTCAATACTGGAATATTATCATCCCTGATTATTTTAGAGGAAACTTGCCTGCATGCAGTCATGCCATTATTTATTTTTTAGCATTCGTGGAAACTCTAAAAAATGATAAAATAAAAATGATCATTTTCACGAAAATAATGGTTGCCATGAAATTAAACAAAAACGGTGCTCTGTTGATTCGTTGGCTTCTGTCAAATTTATTGAATAATTCATAACTTTTTACAAGTTTTCTCATTAAAAATGTATTCTATTCAAGAAAAAGTGCAAATTGTGAAGTGGTGCTATGCTGGTAGCTGCTTTCGTGAAGTGTGGGATATGTTTGCCGTCAGCTATCCCGATCGACCAATTCCCTTAATTGCAACGATCCAAAGGTACGACCACCGCATAGTGCCTAAAATTTCGGTCGTTCCATCTCCTTCCCGAAAAGGTAGATTTGAAACGACTGGCTCGGTATTACGGAATTCTAAGAGGACATCAAATGCAGAGCAGAATAATTTAATTATTTAATAACCTTAATTATTCACCCATGGACACATCATCAGTCTGATATATTTTTTCGTTGTTTCAGGTGAGTTAAACGATGAATCACTCCCAGGCGAAAGATCCTCCAGAGATGCTTTCAACCGTAAGCATAACAATTAGTAGTATACGTGCGCCTCGATACCAAATCCTTTTTGTAAATTCCTTCCTCACAAAGCCGCCGCTCGTGTGTACAGGAACTATTAACGTGTTAATACCGCTCGAAGCAGTGGCGGCGATAAGGCCCCCGCAGACCCAGCGGCGCGGGGGGGCCCGAGCATCTAGGGGCCCCGGGCCATGCAATTATATATTAATGCCCACTTGCACCGCAGAACTTAATCATGATTAAATTTTAATCAGGGTAAACAAACCAAAATTAATAAAATCATTAACCTCCAAGCCATCGATTTCATCAATCTGCTCAACTATTCCCAAATCCATCGTTTTTAATAACAAAGACAAAACAAAGGTTATTAATTTCAAAATCATCTGTCAAATGTAACTAACTTCACGACTATATTCGTCGTGAAGTTATTCGTTTGAGTTAATCGGCCAAAATCGGCTGATTAAATATTTGACGTTTCTTGGGGACTTTAATCATGATTAAGTTGCGGTGCATGCCAATTCTCCACTAACCATTGATTAACTTTTTAATCATGATTAAGTAGATGCGGTGCAAGTGGGCATCAAAATCGATCACGTATTAATGAATTTATTTTTGTGATGATTGCAAACAACGAAGCGCAATGGGAAACATTAACTAAGATGGTAAGTTAAAAAAATATATATATATATTTTTTGACGAAGGGGGCCCCAAGATTTTTTTTGCAGTAGGGCCCCCAAATCCTTACCGCCGCCACTGGCTCGAAGCCAATGTTAAATATTTGTTAAAAGACCTATCCGTCTTTCTCTATCAATCCATCTATCCATCCGTGTTTCTCTCTCCATTCACTCGGTCTTAGATTTAAAGATTGGAGAGAAGTGTATGTTAAAGAGATGGTAATGGAGGTGGCGAACATTCCATTCAGCCTATGTGTGTGTGTGTGCTTTTCTGGGTTGGCATTGTTATGCAAAGGATGGCAAACAATGGCCCATGAATAATAATAATTACGTCCGCGAGAGAGTCGTAAATAAGGACCGTTGCCGTAATTCCCATTATTAATGTCGCCGCATCATACGTCCGACGAAATGACTGTCACCAATTATTTGTCATTATTTGGGCGTAATGTGTTATTTTTTTTCCACCGGACCAAAAATTACACCCTTTCAAAACGTATTAATTCAAAGGAATAGCTGGGGATTCGAGTGAAATGAATCCTGTAGACGGTGAAGTAATTCAAACTGTAAGAACTTAAACTTGATAGTTTATTTGTGGCTGTGAATGCAAATTTTCACCTTGACAACTTTTTGTTTCAACAAGACGGTGCAACGAGTCACACAACTCGCGAGAACTTCAGAATGACCCTAAACTCTGTTCTTGAGCAATTATCTCGGACTCGAGGCAAAGAGTGTTTTCTGATTTTTACAAAATAATAATATATAATTAATTTTGAGTGTATTTTGAAAATATCAAGTTTGTGGCAATTGTTTTTATATTTTTTTCATCGCTTGGAAAAAATGCACAACTTCAGAATGACACTCCACTCTGTTCTCGTGCAATTATCTCGGACTCCAGGCAAAGGGTGTTTTTGATTTTTACAAAATAATAAAATAGAATTAATTTTGAGTGTATTTTGAAAATTTCAAGTTTGTGGCAATTGTTTTTATATTTTTTTTATCGCTTGAAAAAATGCGCAACTTCAGAATGACACTAAACTCTGTTCTCGTGCAATTATCTCGGACTCCAGGCAAAGGGTATTTTCTGATTTTTACAAAATAATAAAATAGAATTAATTTTGAGTGCATTTTGAAAATTTCAAGT
Organism: Ocypus olens; assembly: GCA_910593695.2. Lineage (NCBI taxonomy): Eukaryota > Metazoa > Arthropoda > Insecta > Coleoptera > Staphylinidae > Ocypus > Ocypus olens. Next base: position 1,413,483 of record OU343049.1, read on the forward strand.
TTGTGGCAATTGCTTTTATATTTTTTTTATCGCTTGAAAAAATGCACAACTTCAGAATGACACTAAACTCTGTTCTCGTGCAATTATCTCGGACTCCAGGCAAAGGGTATTTTCTGATTTTTACAAAATAATAAAATAGAATTAATTTTGAGTGTATTTTGAAAATTTCAAGTTTGTGGAAATTGTTTTTATATTTTTTTCATCGCTTGAAAAAATGCGCAACTTCAGAATGACACTAAACTCTGTTCTCGTGCAATTATCTCGGACTCCAGGCAAAGGGTGTTTTTGATTTTTACAAAATAATAAAATAGAATTAATTTTGAGTGCATTTTGAAAATTTCAAGTTTGTGGCAATTGTTTTTATATTTTTTTCATCGCTTGAAAAAATGCGCAACTTCAGAATGACACTAAACTCTGTTCTCGTGCAATTATCTCGGACTCCAGGCAAAGGGTGTTTTTGATTTTTACAAAATAATAAAATAGAATTAATTTTGAGTGTATTTTGAAAATTTCAAGTTTGTGGCAATTGTTTTTATATTTTTTTTATCGCTTGAAAAAATGCGCAACTTCAGAATGACACTAAACTCTGTTCTCGTGCAATTATCTCGGACTCCAGGCAAAGGGTATTTTCTGATTTTTACAAAATAATAAAATAGAATTAATTTTGAGTGCATTTTGAAAATTTCAAGTTTGTGGCAATTGTTTTTATATTTTTTTCATCGCTTGAAAAAATGCACAACTTCAGAATGACACTAAACTCTGTTCTCGTGCAATTATGTCGGACTCCAGGCAAAGGGACCGACGAGAAGTTAGCCATAACTTTCCAGCCACGGATTTTGGCGCCTCCACCATCACCCGAATTATGATCACTCTCGATAAATTACCTTTTTGGACCTGGCCACAGTAGATTTAATTGCAAAAACATAATCAATGATCCCCAATAAATGATTTATAACTGTGTGTTTGCAATTTTTGTAAACATTGCTGACGTATTAAATGTTAATTTTCAAACACATATAATAAATTGTTGGGCCCCCGATGGAAATGAATTTTCCGGCCACAAATATGCTACGAAGTCCGGTATTCAATTTGGAATTGTCAAAAGACCGAGAAAATTGAATACCAACCCTTGGCGATTTTTTTAAATAACCGCTGTTTCCACTCTGACGGACGATTTTCAAAGACATATAACAAATTGTTGGGCCCCCGATGGAAATGAATTTTCCGGCCACAAATATGCTTCGAAGTATGTTATTCAATTTGGAACTGTCAAAAGACCGAGAAAATTGAATACCAACCCTTGGCGAATTTTTAAAATAACCGCTGTTTCCACTCTGACGGACAATTTTCAAACACATATAACAAATTGTTGGGCCCCCGATGGAAATGAATTTTCCGGCCACAAATATGCTACGAAGTATGTTATTCAATTTGGAACTGTCAAAAGACCGAGAAAATTGAATACCAACCCTTGGCGAATTTTTAAAATAACCGCTGTTTCCACTCTGACGGACGATTTTCAAACACATATAATAAATTGTTGGGCCCCCGATGGAAATGAATTTTCCGGCCACAAATATGCTACAAAGTATGTTATTCAATTTGGAACTGTCAAAAGACCGAGAAAATTGAATACCAACCCTTGGCGAATTTTTAAAATAACCGCTGTTTCCACTCTGACGGACGATTTTCAAACACATATAATAAATTGTTGGGCCCCCGATGGAAATGAATTTTCCGGCCACAAATATGCTACAAAGTATGTTATTCAATTTGGAACTGTCAAAAGACCGAGAAAATTGAATACCAACCCTTGGCGATTTTTTTAAATAACCGCTGTTTCCACTCTGACGGACGATTTTCAAAGACATATAACAAATTGTTGGGCCCCCGATGGAAATGAATTTTCCGGCCACAAATATGCTTCGAAGTATGTTATTCAATTTGGAACTGTCAAAAGACCGAGAAAATTGAATACCAACCCTTGGCGAATTTTTAAAATAACCGCTGTTTCCACTCTGACGGACAATTTTCAAACAAATAAAACAAATTGTTGGGCCCCCGATGGAAATGAATTTTCCGGCCACAAATATGCTACAAAGTATGTTATTCAATTTGGAACTGTCAAAAGACCGAGAAAATTGAATACCAACCCTTGGCGAATTTTTAAAATAACCGCTGTTTCCACTCTGACGGACGATTTTCAAACACATATAATAAATTGTTGGGCCCCCGATGGAAATGAATTTTCCGGCCACAAATATGCTACAAAGTATGTTATTCAATTTGGAACTGTCAAAAGACCGAGAAAATTGAATACCAACCCTTGGCGAATTTTTAAAATAACCGCTGTTTCCACTCTGACGGACGATTTTCAAACACATATAATAAATTGTTGGGCCCCCGATGGAAATGAATTTTCCGGCCACAAATATGCTACAAAGTATGTTATTCAATTTGGAACTGTCAAAAGACCGAGAAAATTGAATACCAACCCTTGGCGATTTTTTTAAATAACCGCTGTTTCCACTCTGACGGACGATTTTCAAAGACATATAACAAATTGTTGGGCCCCCGATGGAAATGAATTTTCCGGCCACAAATATGCTTCGAAGTATGTTATTCAATTTGGAACTGTCAAAAGACCGAGAAAATTGAATACCAACCCTTGGCGAATTTTTAAAATAACCGCTGTTTCCACTCTGACGGACAATTTTCAAACACATATAACAAATTGTTGGGCCCCCGATGGAAATGAATTTTCCGGCCACAAATATGCTACGAAGTATGTTATTCAATTTGGAACTGTCAAAAGACCGAGAAAATTGAATACCAACCCTTGGCGAATTTTTAAAATAACCGCTGTTTCCACTCTGACGGACGATTTTCAAACACATATAATAAATTGTTGGGCCCCCGATGGAAATGAATTTTCCGGCCACAAATATGCTACAAAGTATGTTATTCAATTTGGAACTGTCAAAAGACCGAGAAAATTGAATACCAACCCTTGGCGAATTTTTAAAATAACCGCTGTTTCCACTCTGACGGACGATTTTCAAACACATATAATAAATTGTTGGGCCCCCGATGGAAATGAATTTTCCGGCCACAAATATGCTACAAAGTATGTTATTCAATTTGGAACTGTCAAAAGACCGAGAAAATTGAATACCAACCCTTGGCGATTTTTTTAAATAACCGCTGTTTCCACTCTGACGGACGATTTTCAAAGACATATAACAAATTGTTGGGCCCCCGATGGAAATGAATTTTCCGGCCACAAATATGCTTCGAAGTATGTTATTCAATTTGGAACTGTCAAAAGACCGAGAAAATTGAATACCAACCCTTGGCGAATTTTTAAAATAACCGCTGTTTCCACTCTGACGGACAATTTTCAAACACATATAACAAATTGTTGGGCCCCCGATGGAAATGAATTTTCCGGCCACAAATATGCTACGAAGTATGTTATTCAATTTGGAACTGTCAAAAGACCGAGAAAATTGAATACCAACCCTTGGCGAATTTTTAAAATAACCGCTGTTTCCACTCTGACGGACGATTTTCAAACACATATAATAAATTGTTGGGCCCCCGATGGAAATGAATTTTCCGGCCACAAATATGCTACAAAGTATGTTATTCAATTTGGAACTGTCAAAAGACCGAGAAAATTGAATACCAACCCTTGGCGAATTTTTAAAATAACCGCTGTTTCCACTCTGACGGACGATTTTCAAACACATATAATAAATTGTTGGGCCCCCGATGGAAATGAATTTTCCGGCCACAAATATGCTACAAAGTATGTTATTCAATTTGGAACTGTCAAAAGACCGAGAAAATTGAATACCAACCCTTGGCGATTTTTTTAAATAACCGCTGTTTCCACTCTGACGGACGATTTTCAAAGACATATAACAAATTGTTGGGCCCCCGATGGAAATGAATTTTCCGGCCACAAATATGCTTCGAAGTATGTTATTCAATTTGGAACTGTCAAAAGACCGAGAAAATTGAATACCAACCCTTGGCGAATTTTTAAAATAACCGCTGTTTCCACTCTGACGGACAATTTTCAAACACATATAACAAATTGTTGGGCCCCCGATGGAAATGAATTTTCCGGCCACAAATATGCTACGAAGTATGTTATTCAATTTGGAACTGTCAAAAGACCGAGAAAATTGAATACCAACCCTTGGCGAATTTTTAAAATAACCGCTGTTTCCACTCTGACGGACGATTTTCAAAGACATATAACAAATTGTTGGGCCCCCGATGGAAATGAATTTTCCGGCCACAAATATGCTACGAAGTATGTTATTCAATTTGGAACTGTCAAAAGACTTCGTAGCATATTTGTGGCCGGAAAATTCATTTCCATCGGGGGCCCAACAATTTATTATATGTGTTTGAAAATTAACATTTAATACGTCAGCAATGTTTACAAAAATTGCAAACACACAGTTATAAATAATTTATTGGGGATCATTGATTATGTTTTTGCAATTAAATCTACTGTGGCCAGGTCCAAAAAGGTAATTTATCGAGAGTGATCATAATTCGGGTGATGGTGGAGGCGCCAAAATCCGTGGCTGGAAAGTTATGGCTAACTTCTCGTCGGTGGCAAAGGGTATTTTCTGATTTTTACAAAATAATAAAATATAATTAATTTTGAGTGTATTTTGAAAATTTCAAGTTTGTGGCAATTGTTTTTATATTTTTTTCATCGCTTGAAAAAATGCACAACTTCAGAATGACACTAAACTCTGTTCTCGTGCAATTATCTCGGACTCTAGGCAAAGGGTGTTTTTGATTTTTACAAAATAATAAAATATAATTAATTTTGAGTGTATTTTGAAAATTTCAAGTTTGTGGCAATTGTTTTTATATTTTTTTCATCGCTTGAGAAATGCGCAACTTCAGAATGACACTCCACTCTGTTCTCGTGCAATTATCTCGGACTCCAGGCAAAGGGTATTTTCTGATTTTTACAAAATAATAAAATAGAATTATTTTGAGTGCATTTTGAAAATTTCAAGTTTGTGACAATTGTTTTTATATTTTTTATCACTCTGCAAAATTGTATTTAAATTTATTTGTAAATGTAGACGAACGGAATTATCGAAACATATCTATGGTAATGCGTTCGCTGAGATGCAAATTTGAACGAGTCACCGGCACTAGAAACGAACGAGCACACACAAACTTCAAAAGTTGCTTAATTTAATAACCGGCATTACGAGGTTTTCGCGTAATGGACGCGCAATTAAACCTCCCACTTATGTGAGAAGTTCGCGAGCGCGCTGATTACACCAGTTTATGTCGTTTATTGTGTTCGCGGGGGCCTTAAAAGGAAAACTTCTCGGGATAGTGTAAAGGTGACTTTTAAAGCACATAATTTATACGCGGTTGTAGATATAAAGCAACAGATTTTACTAAGAGCGCATAATTTAAACGTGTTTGTACGTAATGAAAATATCAACCAACAGATTTTACTAGTGTAGTTTTATACCGAGTGGTTCTAAAATTTTGTTTCATTTGTTTGTGAATGTTTTTTATAAAAAAAAAATCGATGGATATTTAAAACGTTGAAACACACAGCAGATACATTAGAATCTTATAATTGAACTGAATTAAAAACAATCAGTGTGTTTTAAACGCACACAATTACTGTAATATAATATTTTTAATAAACACGAAATATATTCTGAATAATCATTAGATGCATTTAATAATTCAGACTTTATTTCCTGTTTACTAAAAACAGAAACTTTTCAATGAAATGCACTTTGTCACCCATCAATCATATTTCACCAAAAATATTATCTTAATTATACTAAATTTTTCAATTCAATTATGGATTATATTATCATAATTGAATTGAAACATTCAGTATGTTTTTTTAAACAAAAATAATTCCTGAAGGTAATATTTTTAGTAAACACGAAGTTAAAGTCTGAATTATTAAGTTTATCTAATGATTATTTAGATATTAGATATTTCGTGTCTATTAAAAATATGATTTTTCAGTATTTATTTGCGTTTAAAACACACTTTACTAAAAATATTATTGAACCTTCTTCATTAACTAATTAATTAATCAAATAAAATATATATGAGTACAGGTATGTAATTACTAATTACTTCATTATTATATGATAAAATATAGTAATTAATCTATAAATAATCAGTTGTAGCAGAAATCATGCATGACAGTGCCATATGTTAATTTACATATAAATTACGACGGCGCCAACATTTTTATGTAATTGATTTATTTATATCTTTAGCAAATGTGTGCACACGTTTTATAGATATCTCTGTACTGACGCATTCGTGATTAAGTGGAAATATTTGTTGACAGTAAATAAATCATTGTAAATGCATTGCATACATCCAATTTAGAATCTGTCAAAACTATCTCATCGAGCATGCTGGCTGCAATTTTCCAACCATGCGTATATACAGGGTCTTTTTTTAACTTAGAACATATGATTGTTAATGTCTATGTTCTATGTTATAATAATCACATCAACGCATTGCAATGTATTGATAATGTAGGCAACCATACTTACACTCAGTTTTATTTAATTGTCAAAATTGTGTTATTAATAAAAATGTATTACACCGCCGAAGAAAGAATACAGATAATTAATTGGTACAAGAGTGGGAACAGCATTCGACGTGTTAGAGATTTGTTTTCGGTTGAGTATCCGAGCAGACAAGTTCCATCCATCTCAACAATTTGTAATATTGTCCATCATTTTGACAATACTGTCTGCGTGAGTAATTTTCACATTAAAAGGGCTAAAGGAAATCACATTTTAACGGAAGAGATGAAACTCAACATTTTATGTTACGTAGAGGAGAACCCCATATCATCGTCTGGCACAGTTTCAAATAAGTTCAGCTTATTTACAAGACATTAAAAGAATTTAAATACAATGCTTACTAGTTTTCAAATCATCAGCAACTCAAATGAGGACAAAGGCAAACGAACAGAATTCTGTGAAACCGTATTCAATTTAATTAATAATGATGAAATGAAGAAATTTTACACAGAATAATATTTACTGATGAGGTATCATTTTCCTTAAATGGTGAAGTTAATCCACAAAATTATAAGTTAGTATTCTTCATTCCTTACACCCATTCCTTCACCTTTTAGATTTTGGGCGTGCAATAATCCTCACTTACAAAATTTGACGCACACACACAATACAATGCGAGAGTTAATGTGTGGGCTGGACTAATTAATGATACCCTTATTGGTCCTTTTTTATTAATGGAAATCTAAACAGTAATGTTTACTTAGATATTCTGCGAACTCGTAAAATGCCAGAAATTCATAGACTAAACATTGCTGCTCCTTATTATCAGATGGATTGAGCGCCTCCACATTCTACAGCTGCCATTAATAATTATTTAAGTGAATTACTTCCTGATCGCTGGATTTGGTAGATTTGATCCAATACCTTGGCCACCCTTGATTTGGTCGCCTGATTTGTCTCCAAACGACTTTTTATTGTGGGGGTATCTAAAAAGCAATGTTTATAATAACATTGTTATAAACAATTCTTCAGAGTTAAAAGATCGTATAATTACTGTTTGCGATGAATTAAGAAGAAATTCGCAACACATTAGAAATGCTATTCAAGGATTTTATAATCGACTTGGCTACTGCTTAGAACGCGAAGGTGGTCATTTTGAATATTTATTATAATTACTTACGATTTATCATTGTTTGTTTCATTAACCTCACTTTATTCGTAATAATTTTAAGCTTTCACTGTACTGTGACAGGTCGACGGGGCCGAGAGAAGAAGACGAAGAAGCATTCACTGGCACCTTTGTGTACTTGGTTGCCTACATTGTCAATACATTGCATTGCGTTGGTGTGATTATTATAACATAGAATATAGACATTAACAATCATATGTTCTGAGTTAAAAAAAATACCCTATATAGGGTGTTACAAAGTCGATGCATTAGCATTACTTTCTCGGTAACTGTAAGAGTTGCGTATTTTAATGCTGAATCATTTGTTAATAAGAAATTTAAAAGATTCTGTAATGAAATGATAAAAGCACTTGAATGTTTTATATATTGAAATTATTATTTATTTATGTTTCGATCTCGGTTTTGGTGAAAATGGTCGAGAGAGCTTTTATCACAATTTATTACTTAAAATGTTTAACCAAATGTGCAACGAGAAATCAATAAAACGCTTTTTAAATTATTCTGACGAATTCCGGAGATTTCGAAAAAAACGGAAAAAATAAATTGTTTTTATTTTTTATGGCTTTATTGTAATAATTTTATTTTACAAATACGACGTTTCGCTAATTAGACATCAACTTACTTTTTTTTAATACATATGGACCTAGATTTTTTATTTCATTTTTCAGTAGATTTTTACTTCCTTAAACTAATGATGTGTCACACTTATCATTAAATTGTTTCCTGTAGGAGTTATTTGACGATTTAAAAATAAATTAAGAGTAGGCATTGACTTTGAAACATAACACAGTGTGCCTTTTTAAACGAATATTATTCTCTTACCTCGAAGAGAGAAATCACCTGCTAACAATCAATAAGAACCAAATGGATTTCATTCTAGAGAACAAGCGATTTAGAAATGCAGTAACATCTGCAAAAACCCACCACGGAGCCGATGTTCCCTCTGAACACAATCTGCTGACCGCCATCTTGAAACCACGACTAAAAAGGACAGCAAAAACAAAGTAAGAAATCACTCTTGCACATACAAATGAAAAAGTGAAATAGGAAAGCAATTAAATGACAAAATATAGGAGATGAAGAGTAAGAGAGACCTAAACACCAACGCTGAAGAAAAATATACGGTTTTTGGAAAGTGGAAAATCCAAAATCTCAACAAAACCGAAAATCGAGAAGATCAATAAATGGATAATATATAAAAACGTAAAAACTACAGATGAGGGGCGATATAGTTCATCCGTTGAGAGCTGATGGTGTCTTATGCATTTTCGTACTAAGAATTGCTTTGCATTTTATATCTATCTTTTTCTATCATGTACGAAACAGTATGAAATAAAAGACGAAACGTGTGTCTGTATGTTAAAGAATAGGGCAGCGCAAACGTAGGTCTAAGCTCACGCATGACTCTTGCATCGCATTGGCACGCTTCATATAAACACACAAAGCACGCGAGCGCTACGTCAAATAACATAACCGTAAAAAGTTTGTTTATATTGCGCTGTAGATTTCATTTCGATCGAGTTAATACTTGAATATCCCGCCAATGAAAATCAGCGCGGCACCAAATTTTCTTACGGACGTACGTTTACTTATATCTTGATTCATGCGATTTTAAGTGATGAGTCACAGGCAGCTCTCAGCGGCTCGACTATACAAACAACTCCATAGCGAAATAAATAAAAAGGCATTCAGAAAAATGTACTGAAATTGAACAACTAGAACGCCAACATGATTTATTTTTAACCTTAATAAAAAGATCAAGGAAGCTGCCGGTATGAACAAACCAAGAACCTCCAGAATCATCGTGAATAGCAAGGGAGCGAGAGTGTCAAGTTGGCACCCCTATCAAAAGTTCTGATAGTCCTGAATAGAGTTCTCAATTCCTTTTTATGTATCTAGAAGTACTATCAACTTTTAAAAAAGAGGTCTGTAAAATTGGGCAGACAGGATTTTTTTGAAAAATGGGGTGCCAACTCGACACCGCACCCCAACATTGTTATCCTATAGTTCTGAACTGGCTTTAAGATGTATTTGGGTTAGTACTATAGTTCCTGATACTTTTAAAAAAGAGTTCTGTTGAATTTCCAGAGATAAAAATTTGGAAATTCGAAATATTCAAATTCATATTACTCACTTAATATTGGATGAATTTAAATATTTCATAACAACTATGGTTAGAACTCAGAAAGAAATACGAGAAACACCACTCAGAACTATCCGGAACTATCAAAAATATTTTTTTTTTTTCAAAGTCGCAAAGCCAAAAAAAAATATTGAGAGTTCTCCGAGTTCTGAGTTAATTTTCTATTTCTACTTATTGAGTACAATAATTCTTTCTTATAAACAATTTCGATACAATCACGATTTATGGCATTTTTAAATAAATTTAAAATTCGAAAATAGAAAATTTAACTTTGAAAATACCTATTTTCTGTCATTTAATCGCAATTTGCCATTAGAGTTTTCGTTAGAACTCCTCGAGTACAACCCAAATGTCAAATCAGAACTCCGAGAACTTAAAAAAACAATATTTTGAAAAAAAAGTCCGAAAAGAATTTATGTAAAAATGCCATAAATCGTGATTGTATCGAATTTGTTTATAAGAAAGAATTATTGTACTCAATAAGTAAAAATAGAAAATTTACTCAGAACTTATAGAACTCTCAATATTTCTGAATCTGTAAAAAATAGTACTGAAAATAAGTCTTGAAATAGTTCCGAAGAAATTGTCCTAAAAAAAATATCCCAAAAAGTGTCTTGAAAAAAGTCTTAGGCAAGAAGTCCTGAAAAAGAGTCCTATAAAAAATGTCCTGAAAAAATCCTGCAAAAAGGCCTGAAAAAAGCCCCAAAAAAATATCCCAAAGTAAATGTTTTTAAAATCAACTTGAAAAAGAAGTGCTAAGAAAATTCTGAAAATGTCCCGATAAAAAATTCAAATAAGGTTGTGAAAGAAAATTCATGAAAAAGATATTCAAAAAATGTCATGAAGAAATTCTGAAAAAGTTGTTCTGGAAAAAATACCGAGAAAAAGTCTTGAACAAGAAGTACTTAAGAAATTCCCAAAAAAATATTCCCGAAAGAGAATTCCTGTTAATACAATTGAAAATAGTCCTGGAAAAACAATGTTGGAAATAAAATGTTGAAAAAAAAATCCTAATAATTATTTTAGGAATGATTTTGTAAAGGTTAAGAGTCGGCACTTGTTTTGAATTTTGAAAAATCAACAATTTTTCAATTTTTGAGCGCTGAAAATGGTAATTCTTGAGTTTGACAGTGATTATTTGGAAAACTGTTTGATTAATGGGCCTGGATTTATCTAAAATATTAAATCCTAGTGTTTTTTTACGAATAATTCTGTAAAAGTTGAGTCCGTACTTGTTTTAAATTTTGAGAAATCAACGATATTTTCGAGCGCTGAAAATGGTCATTCTTGAGTTTGACGGTAATTATTTATAAAACTGCGTCATTAATGAGCGTCAATTTTCTAAAATATAAAAGTCCGGTATTTTACGAATAATTTTGCAAAAGTTGAGGGTCCGTATTTGTTTCATATTTTGAAAAACAACGATTTTTCGATTTTCGAGCGCATAAAATGGTAATTTTTGAGTTTGTCAGTGATTATCTGGAAAACTGCGCAATTAATGAGCCTGGATTTTTCTCAAATATGATAGCCCTGTGTTTTATTAATGATTATATGAAAGTTAAGAGTACTTGTTTCAAATTTAAAAAAAAACAACGATTTTTCTATTTTTAAGCGCATAAAATGGTCATTCTTGAATTTGACAGTGATTATTTGGAAAACTACACGATTAATGAGCCAGGTATAATTGTTATTTATATTTATACCTTCACTGTTTATTTAATTCATATTTTAAATGTACTTCCAGCGTTTTGTAGGAACGGATGAAACTAACGTTTAAAACGTCAGTGATGAAAAAATTATACTTCAAATTCAAAAACTCGGTTTACTCAAAAACTAAAAAGATTTAGAAAAAAACTTATTCTTTATAAGTTGTTCATTTTAGCACTCTCTACAATTATTATTAACATAAATTTGCTGTAACTATTATCGTTTTATAATTATAAACCAAAAATTAAAAAATAATAATCATTTTTTTATAAATTCAAAAAACGAAATATAGCCTGAATATATAAATATATTTAATACTTTCTGCAACAAGTAAGGTTGTTTCTATTTTATTTAATAAATTTTTTTCTCGAATAAAAATGATTTTATGAAAAATGTTTTCAAGCAAAAGATGTTCATTTCTTTGTTGTCTTCAATGTTTGTTTAAATGTTTTTGTGATATTTTTCATATTTAAAAAAATATTGGCAAAATCAAAAAACAGTAAGGTAAACGCCCACTTCCGGTGTACGAAATTTTACCAAAAGCTTTTCAGTTCTTCGGATTATTAAATAAGACTTATGTTCAAAGTTTTGTACTAATTGCTCTATTAGTTTTTGAGATACAGCGTGCACAGACAGACACACAGACTCAAAATAAATTCCAGAAATTGTTGAAATTGCATCTAAGGACCCCAAAACGGATATTTCCCTAAAAAAAAATTTTTGAAAAAATTTTCACGATCACTATACTTTCTCGTACTTTGTAACGGAGAAAGTAACAATTGGAAGACGATTTCATCTTTTGGTCTTATTCACATTTACTCCACCTGCAAAATAAACAATGAATCGTCAATTTTTTGGTCACAGCCTGCCTCAACTTTTGTCTCCTCGTTTCATACATCATCCATTCTGGAGGTAATCCGGCTTGGCCACGAGAAGCTCGTGACCTCAGTACATCCGAGGACAAAGGAACACGCCCGAGAGGTTAAAACTACTGGTTTTAATTGAAGGAGCAGCTCATCGCAAAATATTTAATTAGGGCCATTCCGCCAGAATTAGTAGCGGCGAAAGAGAGAGGCAATTACGTTTGTGCAGCGTTCTGCTGCCGAGTAATTAGCTTTAAAGAGTATAATCCGCGAACGGTGGTGTGGTGCGCCCGTTCGACATTGGCTTTATGCCGATGCCTCCAGGCGATTTTGAGTCTTTGTCTTCATGAACCGACGGTAAATGGGATATTTAATCATCCCACTTCACTTTCGACAATTGAAGTAAACGATGTTTGTAGAATTAAAATTTTATAACACAAATTATAGTTTATACTTCTTTGGAGTTTAAAGTATCCACCGAGTCCTCAGTTAGTGCACCTATTATCTTATTAGTTTTAACACGTTGTCTGCCGTCTGTTGTCCGCACTGGCAACTCGGTTTATAAGAAACCTTGTCTTGGATTTAACTGGTTGGATGGATGGTAGTGGTGGCTGGTGGTGTCATGCATGGTTCGCCGACAGTAGTAAAGGGGGCAATCAAAATGGGTGCTGCATTTACATTTACTCAGTGAGTTGAATTCTATCAGTGCGTCGTTCTGATCAATCTCTACTTTCGCTGGCGGTACCATGAGTCACGATGCCAGCCGCCACTGGAGCCCACCTACCACCGTTATCAGTAATAGAGATCGAGCGTACCACAAAAATCGTCGACGAAGTTGGCGTTGGAAAGTCAGATATTTTAATTAGGGGTTATTAATTAATATCTGACATGTCAACATGACGAGTACTTTACGCGTGCGCAGTAGAGTGGTTCTTATTTTCGAAGTATGTGAAAATCAACGGGACAACCCGGAAACTTGTTCGTATAGATAAAAAACTAATAACTGTAAATTTTGAGCCATATCGAACATTGCGTGACCGGGCCCTAGCCCTCTAAAATTTGAAAAAGTAGTTTTTTTATTTTTATTTTTTTATTTTGGTTCATCCTAATATTAAACGGGCCATCCTAATGGCCAAAATATATATATTGTGGATAGAGGACGTTAATATGTATCCAAAAAGTGTTTATTTGTTGAAATTAGACTAAAAGTTATGAATTTTTTTATGCCCCTCTATTCATTGAAATTGAAATTACATAACAAGAAATCCATGACTTAGTGAACCAGACGCTTCACTTCAATTGGTAACCCCATCCTATTTTTATCTTTTGACATTTCGTAATATTAGTTTGATGCGGAGGTTTTAATCTGCGACACAGCTCGCAAGAAGAACCTGCCTGCGTGCCCTTATGTGCCTAATGGAGTTAGTAATTTTCTTGCGGTCTGTGACGCAGATTAAGACCTGGTTAATCTGGTTTATGTTTTCAGCGGCATTTTGTAACGATATTATAAAGTTGCTTTCAAAATGAGTGGAAGAACCATATTTGCAGATGCAATTTATTTGATCGTAATACCGCATAGCCAAATACTTTGCTCAAAACTACCACCTAGGAAGCAAGTGGTATCTTTGTTTTTCTCCAATCAACGAGTACTTAAAATGAATTTACGCTTCAGTCAAGCGCTAGTTATGGAAGAATTGTCTGTTGATCAAAGGCTCATATTCCGATTCAACGCAAACAACGTTGCATCGATAATAAGCACTCTTCTCGAGAAACTGCAGCACATATAAATAAAGAAAAATAATTTGTTAAAAGTTTCAATGATTTGTTCGATTTTGCTTCTGAAAAAGCATTGCGAACAATGACAATTAAAGAAGACAACCCATTTCTATTAATGCAGAGAGAGAATGGAAGATCAGGATCAATCAATGGCATTAAAAGTTTCGCGGTGCAAGTGGAAAGTGACGTTTAAAGCGGTTAGAAGTAGAGAAGGAAGAGAAAATCTGACCAAGAAATGGCAGTCTCGTCTACTTCTGTCAATGGAAACAAGAAGCAAGCGATTCAAGCGAAAATGATAATAACAGTCCAGATGATTTGAATATTAATCCTACCTCAGATCTGGATCAGGACACATAACCGCACCCACAGCCACCTTATGGAACATGTTGATGGTAGAGCCACTTATACAATATAACCCCTCCACCCCTTTTGAAGAAACAAAGAACCTTTTATCTTCCTAGACCAATCGAATATTTTGGCCAAAAAATAAAAAATTTGGAACAAAACAGCCGAAGATCTAAAATATTGGCCAAATCAAAAAACCTGGTTTAAAAATAAAAATGCAGACTAAAAAATTAAAAATACAAACAAAAAAAAAATAATTTACCATTTTCAGCCCCAAAAATAAATCTTTAAAGTTCAACGAGAAATTCGAAAATAATAGCAAATATAAATTTTTTTAAAAATTCAAGTTGAGAAAATCTAAAATATGGGATAAAAATATAAAATTAAGACCAAAAATCTAAAATTTGTACCCAAAAATTAAAGTGGTAGACCAAAAAATCAAATTTTTTAACAAACGAATCGAAAATAAATAAAATTTCGGCCAAAAGACGAAAAATTGAAACCAAAATAATCGAAAATACAAAATATTGGCCTGAAATGGTGAAAATTTGGACGAAACGTCGAAAACGAGCGTAAAGTTAAAAATTGCAGAATAAAAAAAAATCGAAAATTCTTCTAACCAATTGAATATTTTGGCCAAAATAAAAAAAAATCGAAAATTAGAAATCTAAAATTTGGGCAAAAGAATCAAGAATCCTGATCTAAAAATGAAAAACGCAGACAAAAAATCGAAAACTTAGGTAGAAGCAAAATAATTTGCTATTTTCAGCCACCAAAAATAAGTTTCTGACCAGAAATTCGAAAATCATAGCAAAAAATAAAAAAAATCACGAAATAAAATCAATAATTCAAGTTAAAAAATCTAAAATATAGGATAAAAAATTGAGACCAAAAATCTAAAATTCCGACCTTAAAATAAAAATAGTGGACCAAGAAAAGAAAAATTTTAACAGACAAATAAAAAAAAAATAAAGAAAAATTTAGGGCAAAAGATTTTTTTTTAAATCCACAATGTTGGTCAATAAGTCGAAAATTTAGACAAAACATTGAAAACTCGGCCCTAAAGATAATAAATGCAGACTAAACGAAAAATCAAAAATGGGGGCCAAAAAAATCGAAAATTTTAACAATAAAATCGAAAAGTTAGGTCAAAATAAAAAAAAATTAGGCCAAAAGATTTAAAAAAATAATACAAATCTGTAGTAATGGCCATAAAGTCAAAAATTTAGACAGTACATCGAAAACTCGGGCCTGAAGATAATAAATGCAGACTAAAAAATCAAAAATTTCAACAAACAAAACTCGAAAATACCGGAAAAAATAAAAAAATCTCGCATATAAATCAATTATTCATGTTATAGATATTTTAACCAAAATCAAATCAAAAATTTGGAACTCGAATTAAAAATTTGGCCTAAAAAATAAAAAATGCCGACCAAAAAATCATAATTTTTAACAATTAAATCGAAAATTTATGTCAAAATAAAGAATATTTAGTGCAAAAGATCAAAAATTTTGACAAGAAACAAAGGTCAAAACTCGAATAAATAAAAATTCGGCTGGCTGAAAGACCTCCGGTCGATAGCCAATTAAGAATTGCGGAAAACCATAAATTTTTATAGGTATGTATATATATTTGTATCAATTCTTAA
Organism: Ocypus olens; assembly: GCA_910593695.2. Classification (NCBI taxonomy): domain Eukaryota; kingdom Metazoa; phylum Arthropoda; class Insecta; order Coleoptera; family Staphylinidae; genus Ocypus; species Ocypus olens. Next base: position 1,429,721 of record OU343049.1, read on the forward strand.
ATAAAGATGTTTGTATATATAAAAATTCGGCTCGAAAAATCAAATAATACGGACCAAAAAAAGAAAATTTTAACAAGTAAATAGAAAATTTATGTCATAATAAAGAATATTTAGGTCAACAGATCAAAAATTTAGACCCAAAAGAATTGAAAATACACGTCAAAAATCTAAAAATTAAAAATTCGGCGGGGAAATTAAAATTGTGGGCCAAAAATTTAAACAATGAAATCGCAAATTTAGGTCAAAATAAAGGATATTTGGGCCAAAAGTTAAAATATTTTGACCAAAAATTTCGAAAATATAGGTTAAAAATATTTTAAAAACTAAAAATTCGTCGGGAAACATAAACAATGCGGACCAAATAGTCGAAAATTTAAACAATGAAATCGAAAATTTAGGTCAAAATAAAGAAAATTTAGACAAAAAAAAATCGAAAATACCGTCTTAATAATAAAAAATGCAGAATATTCTAGTAAGAGAATGGTTTAAATTAAATCAATCAATCTCAAAAATCACTCGATTGTTCAAAAAAATATTTTTTTTTATTTTCGCTTTAATCGTCCAAAAAAAGTGAAACTAATTTGGAAAAGAATTCAAATAAAACTGTTAACTTTGTTGGGATCACCTTATTGTTTCAGCTTTTGTGCAGACAGTTTCGACAACTTTAGATTTAGTAGATACATTTTGAATAATTCAAATAAAACAATTCACTTGGTTAGTATGACTCTAAGTAGCGGCTCGTGTTGATGGTACTTTTACAATATATAATATAATTTTTTTAAGAAAGAAAGAACGATTAATCTTCATAGTCCAAGATTAGTTTGAGTTGTAAAGTAAAGGTTCATATTTTCAAACAAGCTGAAAATATGATTTATGTGTACTTTCGATGTATCGTGCGTTTACATTTTATCCTAGACATGCACTAAATCTGTAACACGTAACCTCATCAACATTAAAAAAGAATTTTAAGAATTAATTAAAAAAATTTGCCGAGTCAAAACTAGAGGTAGTGCGATGGCTCCTTGGCTCTATATGACGAGCCGCCACTGCCCACAAAGAGGAAAAATTGGATTTATCAATAAAAGGATCTCATCTGCTTTAGACAAGTGTAAAATAAGTGATTTCAATGCCGTTCTTCTTCTGATTACCGTCGCTGGAGGACTAGGTCACAATGTAAACGATTTAATTATTATTACATTATTCATCATTGCGGGTTATGAAATTTGAAACCAAAATTTGACTCTAATTTTAGGATTATATTGCCGGAGGTGATATTCTTTACAAAATTCTTGTGGTGAATGACATTTTAGAATGAAAAGTCAAATTAATCGAAGAATATAATACTCTATTAACCAATGACAAGGAACAAAAAAAGTTTTTATTATTAAACTTTGAAGAGTATCACAAGAGATTTTAATAAAAATGCATTAATTGGTAATATCTAAAAAAACACGAATATACATGTATGATGTAACTAAAAAATCATAACTCCATTAATTTTAGTCCGATTTCCACAAATAAATGCATTTTGGATTCGTATTAACCTCCTCTGTCGACACAATATATAATTTCACCATTAGGGTGGACTGTTTTATTTTAGGGGGGACCAAAATAAAAAAGATCCGACTTTCAAATTTTAGAGGGCTAGGGCCCGGTCACGCAATGTTCGATATGACTCAAAATTTACAGTTATTAGTTTTTTATCTATACGAACAAGTTTCCGGGTTGTTCCATTGATTTTCACATACTTCGAAACCCCACCATATATGCTAAAACCACTCTAGTGCGCAGACATGACTTTAGATTTCCAGCGACCCTTTCCATCCTCATTTTTGTTGTATGCTCGATATAAGATTTAAGCAATTAAACCAGTAAATTGTTTATGTAAACAATTCCTAACGCATTAAACTTTCCCATTTATTAATAATCATTCCACTAATAGACTTCGCATTGAATAAATTACGTGGGTCCGCGAGCACATTACAATTTTTTTTTATTCGGTTTAATGATAATAATAATCGCGACGATAAGATCACCGGCGCAATTTGAATAATGATATACGAACCCGACCCGGGTTTGTATACACATTCACGCGGGCTTAATGGGCCGACGACGACGATATATACCTAATGGGTTAATTTAAATGAAATTATAAAGTTGCGCCAGTCATAATTACAGGGGAGAGAGACACACAGATAAATTAACATAATTGGCAACGCTGCGCCTAATTATGAGCGATGATTATCCGGACCGGCAATTTAGAAAATGTATCTCTCGGATCGAACGAAATGTGTATTAATTGAATAGTTCCTTGTCGGGTAATAACTTTATTAAGTTGAAAGATTTATTGGTTTACCTGGAGGAGGCCTTTCTGCGCCATCGGTGACGTCTAAACTCGTTACGGGTGAAATATCGGGTTCTGTTAGGATTGTAATTGGAATCGATTTCCTGTTTGGATTATAATCTTAATTCTGTTGATTGAACCGTCGTTATTCATTATCTCGGACTGTGGTATTTCATTGAAATGTTGATTTGTTGTTGCCAATTAAGCGGGACGGTATTTGAATGTTGATGAGGTAGCAATTCTTAATTAAATAGCATGTAAACATTGTTTTTGTCTAATGGCACATAAATCTCAAGTTGGTAAAGGCATCAATTATAATTTTTTGTCGCACCAAAAAGGGTAATCTACAAAAATATTGTGATCGCCGATTAACCTCTTCGGGGACAGAAATACATTTGTGTACGTTTTAAAAAATTTCAAACAAATTTGATTTAGCTCAATACTGCCATCTCATGTCTAGCTCTGAAAGCTGCTACAGTTAGACATTTCCATGCAGATACCTCCTGTCCGATTCTACTGGCGAGATATCAATTGTTTCTTGAAGGATTTGAAACTTCAAAATTAATTTGTCCCTGAAGAGGTTAAAGGGTGGGGCAAGTAAGTCTACATGTCAAATGCAGTTCTTATCAATAAATCATGTTTTCTATAATATTTATAAACACAAAATCAAAATATTGGATCGATTAGGCTATTACTTGTTGAAACTCCATATCACGTTCGAAATGTTTGAAACTTTACACTGCGTTTTATTAAAGGTGACAAAATCGGAAGTTGAGAGGGCTGAAAGAACTCTTGAATTTATGTAATTTGAATTCAAACAATTGTATGTTGTCTCTCAGAAGTTGGGGAAATTTTCTCACGTAATATTTTATTCTTTTCGTGCCATTTTCTCAGTGGATGTCGGCGATCAATATTCGTAGCAATTTAAAATAGATCAATCGATGACAGCCAAAACATTCGGCATCTTTCATGTCTTCATTTGCCATCAAATTTACCCTCAATGATATTCTGTATACTCCGTTTTCTAATAGATTCGTTTTTTTTTTACGTCTTGAGTGACAGAAATCCCTCGAGGTTGCTGAGCAACTCTCGCCACAAAAAGTAGGACTTTCGAAAATTTGCGGGAAATTTAAAAATTGTAATTGTAAAAGTCGGCCCTACTGTAAATTCAACGATTTTCAATAGAGATATGGATTTTTGAAAATTTTAGTTTTATTTTTTTGAGCACTCGAATGAAAACATCGCAGAAAAAAATATAAAGCGCGCAGATAAAATTCCATAAAAAATCATCCCCAATGGCCGAAGTATACCTAATTCAAAATCTCTTTGGTTTTTGTAAATTCAACAATTTTCAATAGAGATATGGATTTTGAAGATTTTCGTTTTAATTTTTTGAGCACTTGAATGAAAACATCGCAGAAAAAAATATAAAACGCGCAGATAAAATTCCATAAAAAATCATCCCCAATGGCCGAAGTATACCTAATTCAAAATCTCTTTGGTTTTTGTAAATTCAACAATTTTCAATAGAGATATGGATTTTTGAAGATTATCGTTTTAATTTTTTGAGCACTTGAATGAAAACATCGCAGAAAAAAATATAAAACGCGCGGATAAAATTCCATAAACAATCATCCCCAATGGCCGAAGTATAACTAATTCAAAATCTCTTTGGTTTTTGTAAATTCAACAATTTTCAATAGAGATTTGGATTTTTGAGGATTTTTGTTTAAATTTTTAGAGCTCTTGAATGAAAACATCGCAAACAAAATAAAAAAACGCGTAGAAAAAATTCCTTAAAATAATATCCTCAACAGTCCAAGTATCGCTTATTCAAAATAATTTTTGGTATTTGCAAATTTAACAATTTTTAATGGAGATATGGATTTTTGAAAATTGTAGTTTTATTTTTTTGAGCTCTTGAATGAAAACTTCGCAGAAAAAAAAATAAAACGCGCAGACAAAATTCCATAAAAAATCATCCTCAATGGTCGAAGTATACCTAATTCAAAATTATTTTTGTTTTTGTAAAATCAACAATTTTCAATAGAGATATGGATTTTTGAAGATTTTCGTTTTAATTTTTTAAGCACTTGAATGAAAACATCACAGAAAAAAATATAAAACGCATAGAAAAAATTCCTCAAAACAATATCCTCAATGGTCGAAGTATCGCTTATTCAAAATTAATTTGGTTTGTGTGAATTTAACAATTTTTAATGGAGATATGGAATTTTTGAAAATTTTAGTTTTATTTTTTTGAGCTCTTGAATTGAATGAAAACATCGCAGAAAAAAATATAAAACGCGTAGAAAAAATTCCTTAAAACAATATCTTCAATGGTAGAAGTATCGCTTATTCAAAATTAATTTGGTTTGTGTGAATTTAACAATTTTTAATGGAGATATTTAATTTTTGAAAATGTTAGTTTTGTTTTTTTGAGCTCTTGAATGAAAACATCGCAGAAAAAATATAAAACGCGTAGAAAAAATTCCTTAAAACAATATCCTCAATGGTAGAAGTATCGCTTATTCAAAAATAATTTGGTTTGTGTAAATTTAACAATTTTTAATGGAGATATGGATTTTCAAAAATGTTAGTTTTATTTTTTTGAGTATTTGAATGAAAATATCGCAGAAAAAAATATAAAACGCGCAGACAAAATTCTATAAAAAATCATCCTCAATGGTCGAAGTATAGCTAATTCAAAATCTCTTTGGTTTTTGTAAATACAACAATTTTCAATAGAGATATGGATTTTTGAAGATTTTCGTTTTAATTTTTTGAGCACTTGAATGAAAACATCGCAGAAAAAAATATAAAACGCGCAGATAAAATTCCATAAAAATCATCCCCAATGGCCGAAGTATAACTAATTCAAAATCAATTTGATTTTTGTAAATTCAAGAATTTTCAATAGAGATTTGGATTTTTGAAGATTTTTGTTTAAATTTTTAGAGCTCTTGAATGAAAACATCGCAAAAAAATAAAAAACGCGTAGAAAAATTTCCTTAAAATAATATCCTCAACAGTCCAAGTATCGCTTATTCAAAATTAATTTGGTATTTGCAAATTCAACAATTTTTAATGGAGATACGGATTTTTGAAAATTTTAGTTTTATTTTTTTGAGTTCTTGAATGAAAACTTCGCAGAAAAAAAAATAAAACGCGCAGACAAAATTCCATAAAAAATCATCCTCAATGGTCGAAGTATAGCTAATTCAAAATTAATTTGGTTTGTGTAAATTTAACAATTTTTAATGGAGATATGGATTTTTAAAAATTTTAGTTTTATTTTTTTGAGCTCTTGAATGAAAACATCGCAGAAAAAATATAAAACGCGCAAGCAAAATTCCATAAAAAATCATCATCAATAGCCGAAGTAGAGCTAATTCAAAATCAATTTCTGTTTTTGTATATTCAACAATTTTCAATAAAGATATGGATTTTTGAAGATTTTTGTTTAACTTTTTTGAGCACTTGAATGAAAACATCACAGAAAACATATAAAACGCGCAGACAAAATTCCATAAAAAATCATCCTCAATGTCCGAAGTATCGCTTATTCAAAATTAGTTTGGTTTTTGTAAATTCGACAATTTTCAATAGAGTTATGGATTTTTGAAGATTTTTGTTTAAATTCTTTGAGCACTTGAATGAAAACATCGCAGAAAAAAAATATAAAATGCGTAGAAAAAATTCCTTAAAATAATATCCTCAATAGTCGAAATATTGCTTATTTGAAATTAATTTGGTATTTGCAAATTTAACTATTTGTAATGGAGCTATGGATTTTTGAAAATTTTCGTTTTATTTCTTTGAGCACTTAAATGAAAACATTGCAGAAAAAAATATAAAACGCGCAGACAAAATTCCATAAAAATCATCCTCAATGGCCGAAGTATAACTAATTCAAAATCTCTTTGGCATTGGTGAATTCAATAGAGATATGGATTTTTGCAGATTTTCGTTTTAATTTTTTGAGCACTTGAATGAAAACATCACAGAAACAAATATAAAACGCGTAGAAACAATTCCTTAAAACCATATTCTTAATGGTCGAAGTATCGCTTATTTAAAATTAATTTGGTATTTGCAAATTCAACAATTTTTAATAGAGATATGGATTTTTAAAAATTTTACTTTTAATTTTTTGTGTACCTGAATGAAAACTTCGCAGAAAAAAACAAAACGCGCAGACAAAATTCCATAAAAAAATATCCTCAGCGGCCAAAGTATCGCTTATTCAAAATCAATTTGGTTTTTGTAAATCCAACAATTTTCAATAGAAATATGGATTTTTGATGATTTTTGTTTTAATTTTTTGAGCACTTGGAGATTTTCGCATTTTGGTAAATTGTTTTTTTTTTCAGTTCATGAAGTTTGCAATTTCAAAATTAGTTATGTATATTTAGATATTTACACTGAATCTTAAAAATGAAAGTTTGTATTTTTGCAAAATTTATTTGATGAGCTGGAGTGTAGATTAGTAATGTTATGCAGATTTTAACAAAAGAAATAGTTTACACTAAAGTCTTCACATCTTCGAAAAAATGCAATGCCGATTTTTTCATTATTTTTTTTCTTACTCTCGAAGTAATCCTCGACAACGTATCATTGAGTTAATTCGCCGTTTTTACTGCACCCAGTATAAATATTTACAAATTTTCTATTGCCGATAATAATTTTAAAACGTTCCCGTCGCTAATAATATAATTACAAATTTATCGATAATATTATTATTATTGTTATTACGGTGTGTCGCGAATAAAGTACTGGTCGTTAATAATAATTACAGTAAATAATAGGTTTTCTCTCCTCGCGCCGTAAATAACTTTCTTTTTTATTTATTGCGCTCGAACAATTTATTTTAATTGGTCGGCTCGAATGGTATGGAATTAGCGGCGATATTTTATTCACCATTATTTATTATTATCACCGAAATGGTTATTTAATGTCATCCATTGCGGCAATTGATTACCGCGCGCTTATTGTTGCTGTAATAATAGAAAATGTTTATGGAGCGCGCGGTTTCGCCATTACGATTATTATTACAATAAGCGTTCCATCGGCATTCCCGTGCGCGGATTTCTCTTTTTAAATTGTTATTAAAAGGTATTGCAAAATTTAAAAAAATAACACGTTGTTAACTGCCGTGTTCATTTTTTGGACACACAATTTGATTTAAATACATAATATTGTTCTAAACTGCACTTAAGTAAGAGCAATCGACAAAAAGAATAAAAAATGTGTTTTTGAAAAATTTCACTTTTTAAATGCGAATAATTTTTTGCAAGTGTAATTTCTGTTTATTTATGTTAATCCAACTCATGTATAAAAATGTATAATTGAAACGGCGGACAAAACATTTTTGCAAGTGGATAAAAAATGATTTACCTTCGCCATGACAACTTTATATTAACAAATTTAATAAACAGCTAACTTTAGTTAAACAGCGGCAGTTCGCATCAGTTGAAATATAATTGTCAATTCATTCTCGAAATTTGTGTCGATTCAATGGCTCGTGCAAACAAATAAAATTTATCCGGCTAAATTCTAACCTCTTGTGGTATTAAAATATTTAAATTAATTACATTACTTTCTATGACGCACATTCTTATGTATTATTTTGTTAATTTAAGAGAGAATAAAGTATATATGATTATTACCCTTGAATAAATTCTCAACCTTCGAGTCAAAATTTAAGAATAAAATCATTTGCGCTCGTTTTATTTTATTTACTTTAATTTTATGTTATCTAGTTACATCACATTCTTTTCATCGGTAATTTGAATGTTTTAGAATTTCAGTGAAATGTATAATTTGTATCAACTCCGCCACAGAATAATAAAAAAAAACCGTCACGGAACACATCCCGCACATCTATCATCTTTTTTTTTACGAAGGGCCGTAAATAATTGGTTATTTTTATTGTTTTTTTTTGTCACTGGTGGTAATTTCAAGCTTCACGCATCAACAGTACGATAGGAGGATGTCGCTGCGGTCGGTGATTTATCACGAAACGTCGCCCCCATGAACTTTTTCAACTTGTTTTATGTGTAAAGTTCGCCAAAGGATCGGTTTACAGTCGGCCACCCTTTTAAAATTCTGCATGCCGATAAAATTAAGCGGCGGCGGCCATATTTGTTGGCCGTAAAAAAACTCTTTTTATCGACCTATTTTTATGCCCTCGCAAGTTTTATTTTATTGATTTATTAACGCAATCGTAAAAATGAAGTTATTGGTGGTGATAAAATTGCTGGCGATAGTGAGTTATTAAAAAATATGAATATTCACAAGTTACAAACGATAAAAATAAATATAGCAATCGAGATAAACGGAAACCTCTTGGATAATATTTTTTTTACTTTCAAACAACTATTGACATTGTTAATAATATTCCTATAGTAGACTGCTTTCAAGAAATTTATACACATTTTACTTATCTCCAGTAAGTGAAGATGAAGTAATCAAGATCTTTTCAAAGATTAAAAATAAATTTTCTAGTGGACCTGACAAAATTTTAAAACAAGTATCTAAGCAAATCAGTACACCATTAACATATACAGGGTGTATTTGAAATAACGAACAGGCTCGTAACCACAAAGAGATTATATTATTTTTAAAACAATATTCGCGATTATTTTGTTTATAACTGTAACAAAAAGCCCGCAATTAATTATTAAAGTTAATGAGTGTTTGGGGGCAGTGGTAATGTGACCTAATTTTTAAACGGCATCGGCTTTAGATATCGAATTACAACAAGCGCGTAGGAAATATCCGAGAGCTCTTTAAGCATCAATGAACTTGAGGACTGTTTATCTTTAAAAAAAAAAAAACGTTGCGATAACACTTCAAATTTCGGAGGCAAGAAATCGTATCTCGCGTTTTAAATAAAAAAACACACATTCCATGCAGACCTAATTAAATGAGAAAAGCATCGGTTCTCAAAATGTTTAAAAAACCTCGAAAAATTAGGAAAATTCAAAAAAAATTTTTAGAATAAATTTTGACGGAAATGGGTTCACAAATATTTTGTGTATGTGCCCTTAAATGCCTGTTCGTTATTTCAAATACACCCTGTATAATTAACAAATCATTCGAGAGTGGAACGTTTCCGGATATACTGAAGAAAAGCAATGTAGTACCAATATTTAAAAATAAGGGCAAACTTTAGTGTGTCAAGTTGGCACCGCAATGAAAAGTTCTGATAGTTCTGAATCGAGTTCTCAATTCCTTTTAATGTACCTAGAAGTACTATCAACTTTTAAAAAAGAGTTCTGTAAAATTGGGCTGTCAGGATTTTTTTGAAAAATGGGGTGCCAACTTGACATTGTTATCGAATAGTTCTGAACTAGTTTTAAGATGTGTTTGGGTTAGTACTATAGTTCCTGATACTTTTAAAAAAGAGTTCTGTTGAATTTCCAGAGATAAAAATTTTCAAAGTTGGAAATTCGAAATATTCAAATTCATATTACTCACTTAATATTGGTTGAATCTAAATATTTCATAACAACTATTGATGGAACTCACAAAGAACTACAGGAAACACCAATCAGAACTATCCGGAACTATCAAAAATATTTTTTTTTTGAAAAAAGTCGTAAATAAAAAAAAAATATTGAGAGTTCTCTGAGTTCTGAGTTAATTTTCTATTTCTACTCATTAAGTACTATAATTGTTTCTTATGAACAAATTCGATACAATCACGATTTGTGACATTTTTAAATAAATTTAAAATTCGATAATGGAAAATTTAATTTTGAAAATACCCATTTCCTGTCATTTAATCGCAATTTGCCATTAGTTTTTGTTAGAACTCCTTGAGTACAACCCATAAGCCAAATCAGAACTCCCAGAACTATTAAAAAAAATCAACATTTTGAAAAAAAAGTCCGAAAAAAAAAGAGACTTCTAGGAGTTCTGAGTTAATTTACATTTATTTGCTTAAACAAGGAGTACACAATCTACAGCTCGGTTTCAACTCCAAAATATAATTGGTAATAATCGTACCACTCGTTGTATTACGGTTGAGCATATTTTAGAAGTTTGCGGATTTTTTAAATTATTCGACTTTCCAGTTTTGAGTTGTTGTTTGATTTATGCAAATGCGAGAGGGAATTGTGGAATTGCCTCACGGATGATATTCTAGACGTCGTAAAGTTATCGGTATTGGATGTGTCAAAGAGGATTTACATTTTGCGCGTGATTTGTTACAAAGGGCTACATCGAGGTGAACAGTGTCACGTTTGTGTTCAGTAAACGGTGTCAAATATCGGATGGGCTGAATAATAACAAAAGGTTTCAAGATCCACACACAGACGTAAATACAATTTAAAATGACGATTTCCGAGATATTAATAGCAATAACTTGAGACAACCTCACTTGTTGCAGAAGCATTAAATAAATTCGAAAATGCGAAAGTAGCCTGAATATGTGAATATTCAACTTGTTCGTGACTCTGCAAAATTAAGTTTTATTAGGACTACTAACAAATAACTTATTGAAACAACTACTAGTTGTTAGTAACTTTCTTATTTTAAATCGCTGCTTTTTTGATTTTTGCACTAATAATAGTTACTCCTATTTATTATTACTATTGCTCGTTTCATAATGTGTTACACATGTAATGGGTGTCCGAAAAGGTTTTTACTATTTCAAAAAATTATAACTCATTCAGTTTTAAATTGCATTCACATTTTTTATTTAAAAAATTTACTACGAAATGTGGAAATTTATTTGTGAAAAATTATGCCGTCGAGATGGTGTACTGTCTCCTCCAAACGCTCTCTGAAATTGGCGAACGCGCGGACACAGACTTCTTGTGGAATTGCTCGAATTTCATCGCGAATTCTTTGCTTCAACTGATTCAGATTTGCAGGAATGTCAGTGTAAACCTCTGAAGATGGAAATCAACACAGTGTCACTGTTAACTCTAATCACTGTTAACTCTAACCAGAATTGCAAAGTTTTGATGGCTTCAACCAAGATGCTTGGTTTCAGCAGGATGGGGCGACTGCTCACACTGCGAATCTTACCATGCAGGTCGTTCGAAGGATGTTTCCAGGAAGCGATATCAATTATCCTTCCAGAAGTCCTGATTTAACTGTCATGGATTTTATTTTTATAGGGTTCCTTCAATCAAAGTTTTACACTGACATTCCTGCAAATCTGAATCAGTTGAAGCAAAGATTTCGCGATGAAATTCGAGCAATTCCACAAGAAGTCTGTGTCCGCGTGTTCGCCAATTTCAAAGAGCGTTTGGAGGAGACGGTGCGCGTGGGGGGACAACATCTCGACGGCATAATTTTTCGCAAACAAATTTCCACATTTTGCAGTAAATTTTAAAAACAAAAAATGTTAATGCAATTTAAATCTGAATGAGTTATAATTTTTTTAAATAGTAAAAACCTTTTCGGACACCCGTTATTATACAAACAAATTCAAAGTGTTTTATTATATTATCCAAAATTAGAAAGAAGTATAAACATTTTACTCTAACAGTGGATTTCACAAAAGTGGTAATGAATATAACTCTGGCTTAAACTGACATAGCACTGGTATTATATTTTCGGCTGTGTAAACGATTTTTCAAATGGTAAACGAAGTGCATCATTTGAGGTTGGGTTCTGCGATTACAATGCACATATTTTGGTTAATATTTTCTCTTTCACATTATTTTCTATTTTGTTGCATTTCTGCCCTTGAGGGGAGACCACTCGCTTGAAATAGAAGACCAAACAGTACATTGGCATTGTTTCCGTGGTCATTACAATAGGTGTATATAGGAGGTCAAAAAATTGGGGCACAAAACTTGCTATCGGAAATTAGCGTTAACATTTCGGTTGCAACTCCTCAGGTGTTTTTCTAAAAAGTGACATTTTGGACGCTTCTACAAGAAAGGGCGCTCTTGGCCTTACGGTCATGACACCAATTTTCATAGAGCTTTGTAGAACGGACATTTTATGTTTGAACGCTTTTTCGATAGCTCTACTTAAGTAGTTATTAAAAAAAAAACTACTCCCGATTTCAATAAAAAAATTCTAGAACGGCCATTTTTAACCCCACTAAAAAAAAATTCAAGAGCAATTTGTTCAGAATTACATTCTGCATCTAAAGGGTAAGAGCTTTTTTTTCGTAGGGCTCACCGTTTGGGGTCTACGGCCGATTTTCAATTATTTTTCTGGGGATGTTTTAAAGATTTATTCAATTTTTTTTCCAAAAATTAAAAAGCTGACGGTGGCCGAATTAATCCGTGTCCAAAGATCCCCATAAAGTTTTTTCGATCCGATATTTACTTTTCGAGATATGACGATGTGAACGAAAGGGGGAAGCGAAATTTAGCAGCGGGGAATGACATTTTTTTTGTCCGATCTTAAATCTGATTACTTCGCTGGAAAGCTCTTCTGAAGCCGAACAGAAAATCCAAATATTTTTTTGATCCGTTTCCCTCCTCATGTTAAAAATTAATTGAACTTTCACGTATTTTGTCGTTAAATATTTTTGATCGTTTTTTAACCCGACAATGGTGACCCTACTGGTCTACGAGACCGGGTGTGTCGAATAACTTTATTCTCCGTTATTGTTTTTTGTTGCAATTTCGAGTAGCTGCCGCATTGGAGAGCTTAAATTGATTAAATATCTTTGTTTTACTGTCAAAGAGCATAAATTACTAAAAAAAAAGAACTATTAGTAACACGTTTCGAAAAATCTTCAGTTTAAAACCCCGGTGCTCGAGACCGGCCTCACCATTAAATTTGCGTCACCAATGGCGGGTTAAATATTTTTTTTTTAGTGATGGGTAAGATCGAGTATCTCAAAGATCGATCAATCGTTGATCGATCAGTAGATGTATCGAGCCGCTCGATCTTTTGCTCGATCTGCTCGAGCGGCTTGTGAAGATCGAGCCGCGTTGATCGATCAAAAGATCGAGCGGCGATGATCGATCAAAAGATCGAGCAGGGATGATTGATCAAAAGATCAAGCGGCTTAAGAAGATCGAGCGGCTCGATCATTTGCAAAGATCGAGTACTCGATCTTTTTTGATCGATCTTACCCATCACTATTTTTTTTTCTCTTTTTAAATCATAAATCTAACAACGGATTATCATTGCGCTATTGTGTGTTACGAGAAAACATTTGGAATTTTTGAAATAGCCCAGTTATTAACCGAAATGCTGAAAATCAAAGTTTTGAATCGTCATTTTTTCAAACCTCGAAAACAGGAATGCAAAGTGTATACTAGACTGTACCAAAAAAAATCGATATTTTTTGATTTCGCTCTTCTTTTAGAATATCATTCGCCGTTCAAATTCATTCGGGTTCCCAAAATTTGAAGCAAATCGGTCAATATTTAGAAGTGCATCAAGCCAAAAACGTGTTTTTTAAAGTTTTTCCTCAATTTTTGGCAGGTTTTATGTCAGTGTTCTGCAATAACGGGATGTTTGACACTTGGGGCACATTAATACATTCAAACACTAAGTATTTAATGCGTTTTAGTCGCCAAATTCACTTTCGGATAGATATATTGACAAAAACAGTAATTTCTATAAGGCCTAAAACCGTAATTTCAAATTTCAACTTCAATAACTTCACATTTTTAGGTTTGTGTTGCGTCATATGCTGTATTAACGCAGTCTAATATCACGTATCATGAATTGAATTGATAGTTTTAAAGAGAAAATCGCCCATCAGTTATGATAATCAATACTCGAGTGAAAAAATGCACAAAAATGGAGTGCCATAATTCGGTTGCATTTAGTCGAAATTGAATTAATCTTCAAGTTCTAAAAAGGTTAGAGTCGTCCCTTTAATGTGATCATAGTTAATGTGCTACCAAATCCATTACACCCCTCCCACCCGCTAAGAAATTTTTTTTTTTTGCACTGCGTACGAGCCATCAAATTTAGACATTTTTTCACATCAGGAACATTTTTTTCTGAGGGGGCGGGAGGGGTGGAATAGATTTGGTATCATATTAACTAGGATTACATTAAAGGGAAGACATTTTTAGAACTCGAAGATTCATCCAATTTTGACTAAACGCAACAGAGTTACGGCAATTTTAGTCATTTTTAGTGCATTTTTAACAATGGTACTGTATTTATTTCGAATTCCTAAAAATAACAATTTCCTCGTCCTTGCTCCGATTATGCAGGCAACTCCTAGGGCTGCATCCTAATTGGTTCTACATGATCTTTTTGACCAAGCTCCATTTGCGATCACAGCAATAAGAGGACTACCATCACTATCAATTTCACCAACTTCTTTGGCTATATTTGCTTCCTCTATTCCGGCTTCTTCCATTACTTTCCATACGGATTCATGGATGACATCTGACAAGGAAGTATGAATAGTTTTATACAAATTGTACGGTATTGACGGAATATCCTTGTAGCGTGTTGCTCTGTTATCTTATTTAGTAATTCCTATGGATAACGCTCCCAAAACGTGCGTGTTCAAAGCCATCTTTAGGGTCTAAAGTTGTCATTGAACATTTCGGACGTAACGAAGTAAATTTATTCATGAATAAAATTTTAAATTTGATTGGTAGAAAATTCAGTACCTCAAATAATTTTTACCATACGAATAATCCACTCGGACGAAATAAAGTGATTCGCCCTTAAACGTTCTTCTGAGGCTCCATTTCTAATTTAAACAGTAACGATTAAAAAATGCATTCGGCAACTGACAGGACAGTTAGTGACGCATAAACATCTGAAAATATAATACCGGCTTACGAAAAACCTGGCTTAAATAAATGCTTGTGAAATCCACCGTTGTATCTTCAAGTATCGTGACCCCAATTACCGAAAAAACTTTTCCGATACGAGCGTAGGGAATGCAATATAAGAAACAGCCGCGGAGCGGAATAAATTTAAAAATTTCCACTCGGCACATTTATATCAGACAATATGTATCCTCCAATATCGCAAATGGATTTCTCCCTTCCTCGGAAAAATGATTCGCTCGACGGCGGTAAATCACCCGGTTCCAAATATATATATCGATACAGACGTCCGCATCGAAGAAGGAATATCGCGATTTATGATCCCGACACGACAAAAAGGAAATACACACACACATACATCGAGTATAAAGATATACGATCTCGGTCCATATAAGACACAACTGGAAGAATAAGACTGGTAGCGTGCACAAAGACAATTTACATCGGGACCGAGATCGAATGCGAGAAGTGTGAGATAAATAAATAAGTAGGTTGTTCGTGAATCTATCGGATCAGCGATGGCTATTTTTTAAATTATAGTTCTGTCATGACATATTTGGTCTAGAAAATACAGAAATGTTTTCGATTAAATGTGAAGTTTGGACTACGAAATCTTGTCATGGAAAAAATAATTCTTGAGTACAAAGAGCTTAAGTTAACAATGCTTTAAACTTTTACATTACTAAAGTCAAAACAGTCTCTTGCCACCTTGTTAAATTTTAATGTCAATAAATTATTTTTCAAAGCCACCTTCGATTTTTATTTAGTAAAATGGCCATTGAAATGGTTGATAAAACGAGTTTTCTGCAAATAACTTTTAATGCGTTAGGAATCGGGACAGGGTTGTTATAAGGAAAAATGTTTGTTTTTTAATTCTGCATGGAATGACATAAAAATATACAGGGGCTCCAATTTAAAATAAGTAAAATAAAGTGCTTTAAAGTTTAAAATGTTTGACACTAAATTTTGGTCAACAAGCAATCGTGGTCCTGTCGCTAATAATTGCCGGCAAAATCATAGGCACTCGTTAGATTACTGCTGAATAGTCCTTGTAGAATAATACAAATATTACATATTATCAAAATACACTTGACATCACCTTGAAAACCTATAGATGGTAGTCCATTGTGCCAACATACCAAAACGTCGTGATTCCCCATTAGTTCCGCGAAAACCTCGATTCTCCGCAATCACGGACGGCCGCGCGAGATTTTTCTTCGAAATCCAGAACCTGCTGCTGCCTGCTATAATTGGCCGAGGAGTCGTAAATCGTCTCTTCTCGGATACAATTGAAAGAGTGTGCGGTGAATGTTGATCAATTTGTTACGGTCGTTAGAGCTTGTTGAATTCGAAACCTGTCGGTTTTGTAAAACGTACTTTTCTATGGGCAAGCACAGCCGGTTTTTTTTCCTAATTATACTCTGACATGATTTAGTCGATAATAGATGGCCCTGCTCGGGTATGAACGTTTCCTGCGCAAAGATGTATGGCTTTCCCGATGTTGGAAAGT
Organism: Ocypus olens; assembly: GCA_910593695.2. Classification (NCBI taxonomy): domain Eukaryota; kingdom Metazoa; phylum Arthropoda; class Insecta; order Coleoptera; family Staphylinidae; genus Ocypus; species Ocypus olens. Next base: position 1,446,306 of record OU343049.1, read on the forward strand.
AGTTTACATTCAATTTGTAATAGTTATGAGTTAGACATTATGTTGCACGTAATCTTTTGGATGGTCTTCGTTGGGCATTTTACGTAATTGGCCATGGATCACTAGATCCATATTTGAGTGTGCTGTGTAGAGGAAGACCATCAAAACAAAAAACAATTTGAGGCAAATAATAATGAAGCATTAAAATTAGTGGACAAATTTAATTAAAATTGTAAACTGACTAATGGAGGCGTTATCGTAGCATCCTAAAATTTTGGCAAATAGTCCGTGAGCTGATACTGTACTGCCACTAGCACAAGTAAGTGGAGAACGATTATTTTCAGCGAATATTTATTCACCATTTTTAAGCTATATTTCATATAAAACTAAAGAGAAAATAAAAATAAAACTTCGAAAATACGCGACGTACTCTTTGCGGCCAGAGCGGCATTAACAAGGGGTTGTTTGCTACCAACTTTGCTAAACAAATATTCGAAAATAAAATCCTAAAAATAGTAGTTGCTATGAAAAGTCATCCGTAAATGACGCACGATTTGTCACCTCTCGTCTTCATTACACTTTTCTATTACAATTTCACAAAATGTAAATCTCGAATCAACTGCTAATAGTTCTTGATGATGGCTTTTATGCAGTCGGTAACTATAAATATAAATATATAAATAAGTCGGAAATAGCATGCGAAGAATGTCCGCGAACATAATGTAGGAGATTATGATCTGAATTTTTCCTTTGTGGTTTTTACACATGTTGGATTGAATGATTTTTGTGTGTCAAAAAATTTAGATGACAAACACTAACTTTTCATAGCAACTTTTATTTTGAGCATTTTATTTTCGAATATTTATCCACAATTTTTAAGGTATATTTTCTGTTAAACTAAATAGAAAACAAAAATAAAACTTTGAAAATAATGCTGATGGGCACAGGAATCATTCTAATTTTATTCTGACCTTTTAATTTCAATAATAGAGATACAAACTGTAATTGAACATTTTACATTGGAATTCCCTATGATGCGTCTTGAAACGGGATACACGGTATATTGTGTCATAGTGTAATAATTGTATTATAAATTTAAGTACCATATTTTAAGTATTGTTTATGTACAAATTGTAAATACTGTAAAAAGGGGTTACCCGTTAATAAAACTATTATTATTATTATTATTATTACATAATTTTTATTACAGACACATACCGGGTGACCCAGGGATCTGTAAAAGCCCTATAACTTATTTTCTATTTGAGATATCGACTTCTAGTTTTCTTGAACTGGTACCCACACTTATTCTACATGTTTTAAAAATATGTATGTTTTTGTACAGGGTGTCCCAGTATACATAACAGACCAATGTTATGTTTTTTTAAATGGAACACCCTATATTTTATACTTTATTTTAAACCCTCTTGAGAAGCTGATAAAAATAGTATAAATCAGTATGGGTCTATTATGGACGGTTGGTTAGTTATGAGCAAATTTGTGGCAAAAACAAGGACACATTGAAAAAGTTGCAGAAGCGCTCCTAGCAATGCTAGCGTCGCTTTTTATACACTAAAGAATTTTCCACATCATGAGGAATAATACAAATTGGCTTTGGTTCTTTTTTGTTCATACTGCTATACAGGGTGTCAACATACGCAAAATAATAGATAACTATTTTTTTTTCAAATGGAACACCCTGTATAAGTTGCCACCAATGCATGAAATTTTTAATAAGCTTTCCAATGATGTACAATTTGTATAATGAAATATTAAGGATTCTTGAGATTTATCCATAAAAACATTTTTCTTTTGTCACCTCCTGCTCATTTTTTGGATTTTTAGCCAAAACTATCAATTTTCTGAAAAAAATAATAAGAAACCAAAGTTGTAGAGCGGACAATTTTCGATCGATATAGGTCTTTCAAATTTTCCAATAATGCGTGCATTGCCCGCCAGAGTGCGCAAAATCGTGACCGTATATGCATTTTAGCGTTTTTCTCAAATTGTTTGTTAATTAATTGCACTATACTTTATTTTCCAAGTCCTCTAGCAGAAAAACGGGTAATTATAAAATTATTCAAATGACCTTCATCGATTGAAAATATTCCGCTCTACAACTCTTAAAAGAAGGAATTTTTGCCCAAAATGCATAGTTTTCGCTAAAAATGGAAAAAACCATTGAAAACGCAAAAATTGATATATACATTTTCAATTTTCATTTTTAGGGAAAACTATGCATTTTTGGCAAAAATTGTTTCTATTAAGAGTTGTAGAGCGGAACATTTTCAATCGATATGGGCCATTTTAATTTTCCGTTTTTCCGCTAGAGGATGCGGAAAATAAAGTATAGTGCAATTTATTAATAAAAAAAATTGAAAAGAAAACGCTAAAATGCATATACGGTGACGATTTTGCGCGCTCTGGCGGGCAATGCAGGCATTATCTTAAAAGTTGAAAGACCTATGTCGATCGGAAATTTTTCGCTCTACAACTTTGGTCTCTTATAATTTTTCCTGAAAATGCATAGTTTTGGCTGAAAATCCAAAAATCAGCAGAAGGTGACAGAACAAATATGTTTTTATTGATAAATCTCAGGAATCCTTAAAATTTTGTTATACAAACTGTATATCATTGGAAAGCTTATTAAAAATGCCATAGATTGGTGGCAACTTATATAGGGTGTTCCATTTCAAAAAAATAGTTATCCATTGTTTTGCGTATGATAACACCCTGTATAGCACTATGAATAAAAGAGAACCAAAGCCGATGTGTATTATTCTTTATGATGTGGGAAATTTTCTAGTGTATAAATAATGATGCTATCTTTGCTAGGAACGCTTCTGCAATGTTTTCAATGTTCACATGTTTTTGCCACAAATTTGCCCATAACTAACCAACCGTCTATAATAGACCCATACTATCTTATACTATTTTTATCAGCTTCTCAAGAGTGTTGAAAATAAAGTATAAAATATAGGGTGTTCCATCTAAAAAAACATAACTTTGTTCTCTTATGTATATTGGGACACCCTATACAAAAACATACATATTTTTAAAATATGTATACTAAGTGTGGGTACCTGTTCAAGAAAACTAGAAGTCGATATCACAAATAGCAAATAAGTTATGGGGCTTTTACAGATCCCTGGGTCACCCGGTATATATACTGAAGGAAAAAATAAAACACTTGAAATTTCGACCATTTTCAAACCGCCATAACTCGGCGTATTTTCAATCGATTTTAATGAATCTTTGAGGGCGAAAAACTTTGAAGTGTCTTCTTTAAAGTCATGTATGCGAAATTAAGCATTAGCCCAATGTTTTCGCATTGTCAAGGTAAGGGTGGGGGACGACGAAAAATTGCTCAGCACGCAGGCGGCTGTACACCTAGGAACGTCCCTGGTTGCTCGCCTATATGTCTGAGCGTTACGTTTCTGTTTATTATTTTCCTAGGTCCGTAAGTGAAAAATTAAGTTCCGTCGTCAAGTACCTGTAACCATGGACGCGATGCTTATTTACGTTGTCGGTAGCGGATTTTTTTTTTATAACCCGGTGTCATTTTTAGAAAAATCAATTTTTGTTAAAACCCCTGCGTACTTTGTAACTTCGACTAATTTTTGTACTAGTATGTACAAATTTGTCCAATAACTTCCACCCAAAATGAAATCGCAAAAGTAATTATCTGAGGAAGTGCCGCCATTTATAATAAACGTGTTTTTTTAAAAATAAAATGTTTATACATTAACCCTTAGCTAACGAGCTAGTTTATAATAGTCGCAACCATCGCTTTACATACAATTAAAATGAGCTCATTTATAAACCGGTCTTATGGTGGATGCGCCGGGAACTTACAATTTACGGATTCTTGATTGAAATTTATGGCTAAATTCCAATCAGTTGAATGCGGTGACATTTTATCATTTTAGGAGTTCAAGGGTACCTCAAGTTGTGAATGGTATCCATCCCACATTAGATCCGGTCTAACGCTGCTTGACTTTCGCAATTGTTGATCCAGCGCTGGATCCGGATACGGCCAACCACCTGCCTTTACATTTTTTTTTCTATTATATATTCCACCGTTATTAATATATTGTACGAGAAGGCACCAATGAGACATCATGTAAATTAAATAAATATAATATTTTACTAGTAATATTCCTTAATATTTTTTTTTGTATAAATTCCCATCTCAACACTTTGGTAACGTGTTGTGATAAATGCACAATCCTGTGTATTGTATTCGTAAGTAAACAAATAATTTATTTGATTTAAGGTGTGAAAGATCTATTTGTTCTCCTTATTTCAACAGTTCATTTCTCACTTTCCAAATGAGTTTATCACATTTTCAAGCAACATTAACACCTAGGTTCTAATTCGAGTGAACTGTCACGCTTTCTGGTATGAATGTGTTCTAGAATTTTAGAGTTTGGAGGGTATAACAAAAATACCCAAGGAAAACTATAATACGAGGGTAGATTATATTGGAAGAAAAACAATTGAATTCACATATTTAGGCTATTTATTTAATTTAATTGAATGCAAACTAATACTAACATTTATACTTAAGCCCAACGTTTCTCCAGTAACTTTATCCCCGAAAAAAATATTTACCTACGACAACTTGGATATATGCTCATTACGTGCTTGTTAATGATTAGTATATGCAGTGGCGGCTCGTGGAACATTTTGATGGTAGAGCCACTTAGCATACAATGTATTACAAAAACGAAATAGCGAAAACAGCTGAATATAGGGTATGCAATGAAAAATACTCTCAATTTTTAGTGCAACAAAAAAATGGGGGTTCACATTTAAAAATCTCAACTTAGAGTCGTATCTCAATTTTGGGACACCCTGTACATTTGAATTTTATCTCATAAAATGGGCGTTAAAAAAATAATACATGTAACCGAGCATTTTTCTAAAAGAAAACGCCCTGAATTTTAATCGAATTTATTCCTTACTTTATGTACACAGTGTATAAATATTCAATCTGTTCGTAATTCTGCAAAATTAAGAATTTATTTTTTCTAGGCAGAGTCAAGCTGAAAATATTATACATATGTGTATATGCATATGTATTTTCAATTTGTCGTGTATTTTTATTTTGTCCCAAATATGCATTAAATCTGTAATACCGTTCTTCGTCCACGCTAAAAAAAAAAATCGGAAATCAATTAAACGACCGATATTTTGTAACGAGTACTAAAAGAATTTGCAACATCTTTATGTACTAAGAATTTGAAAACTGTTTTTCGTTCAAAAAAAAAAATGAAAAACAATTAAACCGCGAATTAATTTTTTGATTTGATCTACATCTTCTTAAGGAGTACTGAAATAATTTGAAAAATCTGTCCTTTCGTTCAAGAGTTATCCTTAAGAAAACAGAAAACTATTTTTGGGTCTCATCTGAATCTACTCGATGAGTACAACACTTAAATCGGCTGGAAACGTCTAAATAACGATTTTTCTTTAATTTTTCTTATTTTTTCTTCAAGTCCAAGAGCTCATTCTGACCACTGTTTGTCTATAAAATTTTTGGTGGGACTTCCGGGAACTGAGATACGCAAAATGACTTTTGTCGTAGATTTTCAAAACAATTTTCTTATTTTTTTGTTTAAGAGCTCGGTCTGAACACTATCCGTCTATAACAAAATTTTGTGGGACTTCTGAGAACGGAGATACACAAAATGACTTTTATTATCTAAAATAGTGCTTAAATCCACTGTAATCGAAAGAAATCATTTTAATCATTAAATAACGATTAAAAAAAAATTTCTTCAAAAATTATTTCTTCTTTTTCAAGTCTAAGGGCTCATTCTAAATAACATTTGTTTAATTTTTTTTTTTGTGAGACTGAGAAACGGAGATACGTAAAATGACTTTTGTTATAAATAGTGCTTGAATTAATTGGAAACGCGTATAAAGATTTAATTTTTTTTTCTTAAAAAAACTTTCAGCTCACCCTCAACAATATTTATCTATAAAAAAATATATATTGTGGGACTTCCGGAGACGGACATTCGAAAAATAACTTGTAGATAGTGCTTAAATCGATTGTAAACGCCTAAATAACTATTAAAAATTGTTTTTCTTTAAAATCATTTTCTTATTTTTTTTGTCTAGTTTTAGAGCTCATTCTGAGCACTATTTGTCTTTAATAAAATTTTGTGGGACTTCCGAGAACAGGGATACGCAAAATGACTTTTGTCGTAAATAGTGCTTACATCGACTGGAAACGCCTTAATAACGATTAGAATTTTTTTTTTTTCGAAAAATGTTTCTTTTTTTTCAAGTCTAAGAGCTCACTATTTGTCTATAACAAATTTTTTTGGGACTTTCGGGGATGGACATGCTCAAAATGATACGCCTAAATAATGATTCAAAATTGGTTTTCATCAAAATAATTTTCTTATTTTTTTGTCAAGTCCAAGAGCTCATTCTGAGCACTATTTGTCTATAATAAAATGTTGTGGGACCTCCGGGAACGGAGATATGCAAAATGACTTTTGTCTTAAATAGTGCTTAAATCGACTGGAAACGCCTAAATAACGATGAAAAAAAATTTCTTCAAAAATGATTTCAAATGTTTTTTAAGGCTTGGAGCTCATGCGTGTTTAGCATTATTTATTATTTGTCCATAAAAAAAAAATTGTCGGACTTCCGGGAGCTGAAATAATTTGCCAAATTTTGGTCATCCGTTCAAAAGTTATCCTAAAGAAAAAAATTCAAGACGAATTATTATTACTAGATAAAAATAAAAAAAAAAACAATTGAACGTCGAATTTCCGTCTTTTGCTCAATTAGCATGTATTCAATGAGTACATTACGTGACTTATCTTTCAATTCATGCCAAATTTATTTCAAAAACAAAATTGACTTTATGTTGTTACCTCACCTCCGCATAAAAAATGCGTTTGCTTTCTCACACCCGCAAAGATCAATTCTTTTGAATATGATATCTGGATAAAACTTTCTCGTTCGTATTTATGATTATTCGAAATCGACGCACAACAGCGAAAGTTATTTGAACAGAAAAAAATCTTGCTGAGCTCGAAATTAGAGGTGGTGCCATGGCTCCTTGACTCTACACAACGAGCCGCCTCTGAGTATATGTAGTGCATTGCTCACGCATTTCATTCCCGCATCTATTATCTGTGCTAGAATATATTCCAACACTGCTCTGTCAAGCGTGAAGCCTAACCTTCAATGTGTCAAAATGACGGAGTAGATTTAAAGATGTTTGCTTTGCCGCTTCTACATACATGGGGCCTTAGTTGTAGTACCTCGGCAAATTTGTTGTTTTCGATGTTTGTTTCCATACTATTTATATATACTTTTAAACACTAAAGAATGTATAAGCTCGGGAAATGATATGAACCATAAATAATGTTGCGGCTGGCGGCTTGGTTTTTGACAGACACGCAGGTGCCTCTGATAAAAGTTATCGCGTACGAATTGTCCGCTCTCGGTTTTTAATTATCTTAACTATAACAATGAAGCTCAACAAAGTTGTCGTGGGTAAAGCATAGTGTACAACTCGCATGTAATGACTATTTCTCGCTCTTATGAATTGCAGCCTTTCGGCTCATGCTGTAAACTTCATACTCGCGAGAAATGTATGTCATTCCATGCTCGTTATACAATATACTATTTCGTAGGTTTGCAAAAAGCTCCTCCACAGTTTCTTTCAGCTCCTCATCTTAGAGAAAACGTTGTACACCCGCAATTATTTTTTTTTTAATTTTAGAAATAAGTAAGTCTGAACTGTAGAGTGGGTGTCTCGTCTCTAGAAGGCCACATCGCTGATTGCTTCTTCGACTTTTCGAGCTTTACGCACTCTGCAATTATCACAAAACAGCATAATCTTCTGTACGTTGTTATTCCGTAAAGCTGCTTTTAAATGCTTAATTGTATCTTTAAATGCATCTGCTTCTAATTGCGCTTTTCTTCATATATTCAATTAACAATATTCCCTCAGCATCCCCAAATATTATAGCCATCAGTTTTTTGCGTCCTTGTCCTCTTTGGTGGTAAAAATCTCTTGTGTATCCACTAGAGATGGGCGAAAGGACCCTTTCCCCAATTACAAAAATGTTGAAGAGCAACCCATGAGTTACCCATCTCTGGGACCCACTGCACAGATTCTTGCTTGGTTGGTGAATCCCAGTGATATACCCGGCCTAGTATCATTACCAGTTATAATTTTTGGAGAAGAAGTTCTCGTCATCTGCTAAAGTCATCCGGTTTTCTTCCTCAAATTTCTCACCAGCGCAACTTTTGCTCTGAAATGAGTGATTATGGAATCCAACGTGCAGAGACTTCATTCATGAAATTTTTTTAAAGTTATTGATAATTTCTCACTTTTTCAATTTTTGTGATGTTTTCCTTGGTTCGTGCTTCCACAGGCACAGGCCTTCCACATCTTGAGTCGCCTTGGATTGATTCTCTGCCTCATCGAAATTGCTTACACTAAAATGTTATTGTAAAATAAGACAGCGTATCTTCTTCGTATACCTCAAACAAGTTTTCATGGATAACTTTTGGTCCGATTCCCTTTTTTGCCAAGAATTTTATGCTTTAACTTCACTTCACTCTTTCCCTTAAACTTTAAACGGAAATTGCAATTAATTTGTGGTAAGTAAATCGACAAACGTCAGAGTAAGTAGGCAGCAGTAAATGTCTATTGTCACTTGTTATTTTCATAGCTGGGTAGTTTGATTAATTAAAACACTTGGTTTTATTTCACTGAAGTGAGTGAAACAAAACCAAGTGTTTTAATTAATCAAATTATATAATTATGTTTCATCACGGGTTAAGTGAGAAATTAATTAATCATATAGCTGGGTAGATTACATAAAAATCTTCCCTGGTGATAAAAATTTGATTGTCCCAAAATTTTAATTCGTTTTTAGAATACTTTTTCTAACAATATCTCGATCAGAACGTTGTTGATATTTGAATAAACTTATAGATTACGTCAGCTGGCACATATCTTTTATATTGGTACGACATGCCTCAGAATGTACCTACATGCGACAAACGAAGTCGTATACGGTTGGGCCGATAAAAACGACCATAAAAGGCCGACCATCAAGTGTAAAGCAATTAATGGACCGCTCCTAGAACATTAACCTTTTTGACAAGTCCATTTCTGGCGGCCGAGATATTAAAACGAATGCCTTCCCCATTAATCGGCGATGGTTTCCGGCCGGGTCCAAAGAGCAGTGGCCTTCTCAAGAACGTATTAAACAGGGAAATTATTCTATCTTTGATTTCACAACGAAAGAAGCACAATTGTAAATAATTAATACATAATGGTTATTTATGGATCAAGGGTATTGGGATGATGTTTAAGCGATATACGAGGGCAACAAGTTTATATGTATACCTGAGGGTGTCTGGTAGGAGGGTGCCCTCTAGGAGTATACCCGTCAAGTAATGCCCATGGTGCGTGGAAACTTGTGTCTTACTAATTTGTCTATTAAAGAAAAGGTTATGCAGGGTGTCCCACCGAGATGGTACATTAAAAGTATATGTACTTGTAATTAATGTATGGTAATGAGATTTTCAGAGTTTACATAATTGAGGGTGCCCTTTTCAATGAAAATATTTTCAAGTATAACCGGAAGTCGAATAATCTCAATTGCTTCTGTCGAGTACTTACCGAGATATTTGCAAAAAACTTTGCTATTATTTTGATTTAAAAACAAAGGTTTGCCATGAAATCATAATGGCGGATATTTCATTTTGTTCTAAAGGTGACAGTTGCTGTCACATTGCCGTTCACAACCGGCCGTGCATTCTACTCAAGAAAAAGTATTTATAAGTAAAGGGTTTTACTCAGGCACTATTTAAGAAGTGTAAGTGATTTGTTTAGTGTTGAATTTCCGAAGAAGGCAATACCCAGCAACTACTATACAATGAGTTAAAAATAATGTAAGTAGACCGATATTATAAAATAATTAAGGGAGCCAATTGTAACACATTTTAAATTGTATTTTTGCTGGATATTCACGCACAGTTCTTAAACAGTAGTTTTAATCATAAATACTTTTTCTTATGTAGAATACACGGCCGATTGTAAATCGTAATGCGACAGTAAACGTCACTCTTTTTAGAACAAAATGAAATATCCGCCATTATGATTTCATGGCAGACCTTTCTTTTTAATTCAAAATAATAATAAAGTTTTTTGCAAATATCTCGGTAAATACTCGACAGAAGCAATTGAGATTATTCGACTTCCGGTTATACTTGAAAATATTTTCATTGAAAAGGGCACCCTCAATTATGTAAACTCTGAAAATCTCATTACCATACATTAATTACTTGATTAAGGTATCAAATCATTCAGCTTAAAAAGCTTTAAAAATAATGTACGAAGACCGATGCTGTCAGATAATCAGGGGAGCCAATATTAATACATTTCAATTTTACATGTAAATTCCTATGTCCCGTTTCGCAATTCAACACCCTGTATAATAGTGGAATGCCGTCAGAGGTGTTTCAAATATCAGCAGTATTGTAGGATTTCGTTGGGATATTTATGTTGGGATTTAGAGATAATCCTCTCCACCGTAATTGCACTTAAGAGCCCATTAAATTTTAGAAACGACAATCCGGCGCTAATTAATTCTTGGCTTAACGATGGGATTTCTCGTTGGAATGTGTTGCTGGTATTAACCAGAATTTACATCCAATGAAACGTAATTTTATTCCAATATCAAATAATAATCCAGTTATGACATAAAGGAAATAGAAGTCGTAAAATAAAATATGCCATAACACGTCTAGTAATTACCAATGATTAACGTTAGAATAAATATTCCTGGGATAAATTTGTTTCATCGTTAAATGGAACGCTGTTGCTTTGTATGTATAACCAGTAGCGGCTCGTGGAACATGTTGATGGTAGAACCACTTTTACAATTTGTTGGATCAGATCATAGTGACGTTTATAACAAATTAAGTACCGGACAAAAAATTTGCACATAAAAATCAATCACTCGCGTTAAAAATCTAAAGTATGGACCGATCGAAAATTCGCTCTTAACCTCTTCACGCCCAGGTTCGCCACATGTGGCAACAAGCAAAAAATGAAAACAAAAACATTGTACAAAAAAAATTACTTCTTTAGCGCCACCTATGGAATATTTTTTCATATTTTTTTGTTTGTGACAGTGAAATCATATTTCGTAGAAATAGTTAACAACAACAAAGAAGCTATTTTTAATCAAACCTGTGATTAAATCAAAGCAGCATGGGCGCGAAGTGGTTAATTTCGGTAAAAAACTAAAATCGAAAATTTAGACAAATTTCGAAAACTCGAGGATAAAAATAAAAAATGCAGACTAAAAATCCGAAAATTTCAACAACAAAAAAATCGAAAATGTTAACCAAAATAAAGAATATTTACGGCATAAACTCTAAAATTTGGAACACAGGCCAAAGATCTAAAATATAGGCAAAAAAATAAAAAAAATTGGTCTAAAAATAAAAAATGCAAACCAAAAAATTGAAAACTCAAGCAAAAAAAAAAGTTTGCAATTTTTAGCCGCCAAAATAACTCTTTAGCTCGATCAAAAGCTTGGAAACGGTTGTCAAAAAGTAAAAAATTTGCCCATACAAAACATTAATTCGGGTTATAAAAACCTAAAATGAAGGGCAAGATACCAAAAACTTCTAAAAAACTCGAAAATATCGGCAAGAAAATAAAAAAACTCGCACATAAAAATTAGTACAAAAATCTAGTGGCGGCTCGTGGATCATGTTGATGGTGGAGCCACCTATACAATTTATTGGATCGGATTGGACGTTTGAACAGCGGCGGCTCGTGGATGTTCGACGGTGAGGCAACGGAAGAAAATTTGACCGAAAGAGCAAATCAATACTTCCTTCCTCTATAAGAGTAAGTGGTGCAGCGAAAGCGGCATCTTTGTCTTTGCCTCCCCTACGGAAATCCACGAGCCGCCGCTGCGTTTGAAATGTCAAAATTATGAAAGATGGAAATGACAAATCAAAAATTTTCCCTAAAAATCAATCAGGGATTGTTACGGCAATCAGGTTTCCCAGGTGGCAGCGGACCTCCCTTACATAAAAATCAATCATTCACGTTAAAAATTTAAAGTATAGACCAATAAAAAATACGCTTTTAATTAAGTTAAAAAAAAAACAAAAATATAAGCACAAAAAATCGAAAATTTAAACAAATATCGAAAACTCGCGGCTAAAAAAATGCAGACCAAAAATCCGAAAATTTCAACAAAGAAAATCGAAAATTTTAACGAAAATAAAGAATTTTTAGGGCAAAAACTCCAACATTTGGAACGAAGAAATGAAAAATACAGGTCATATCTAAAATATAGGCCAAAAAAATAAAAAAATACTGCTCTAAAAATAAAAAAATGCAAACAAAAAAATTGAAAAATCAAGGAAAACAAAAGTAATTTGCCATTTTCAGCCGCCAAAATAACTCTTTAGCTCTAAAATAAGTTGCCGACCAGAAACCCGAAAACGGCAGTCAAAAAGTAACCAATTATCTGTTTCCTAATTTTAATATATTTTGTGAATCTTCATCTGTTTTTTTGCGCATCATTAAATATTCAAAGGTTTGTCATTGCCTCCTTCAGATATAATTTAATTTATAATTTTTGAGCACTTGCTTTGATTTTGTTTCTCTATATTTATATTTGTATTAATTTTTATTTCTATCTATTTTAATAATTTCCTTTTGTTAATTTGTATATTGGTTCTATCCGTAAATAAATGATTATTATTATTATTATTATTAAATAGTAAAAAAATCGCCCATAAAAAATAATAATTCAAGTTAAAAAATCTAAAATGAAGGGCAAGAAATCAAAAACTGCCAAAAAAATTTGAAAATATCGGCAAAACGATAAAAAAAGTCGCGTATAAAAATCAATAATTTAGGTTAAAAATATCGGATAAAAAATTTAAAATTTCGACCAAAAATTCGATTCTAAAAATCAAAATTGTGGACCAAAAGATCGAAAATTTAGGCTAAAATATCACAAATTTAGACCAAAATATCAAAATCCGGGATTAACAGTAAACAATGAAAGCAAAGAAATTGAAAATTCAAGTACAAAAATTGCCATTTTCAGCAAATTAGCCCCAACTTTGCTTTAAATTTAAAAACATTACGCAACATTTTCTTTTTAATTGGATTGGATGATACTTTAACGTCATAATTTAGAACATGAAAAGGACAAATAATACTTGAAATGTTCATCTTTATTTAGTTCAATTAAAAAAAAAAACGTATTTTTTTACAAGTTGTTAATTTCGGCTTTCTCTATAATTAATATTAATAAATAGAATGATGGCAAAAAGACTTAAGTTTTTGGTCGATTTTTTAGTACTTTCTCCGTTACAAAGTACGAGAAAGTATTGTGATCGTGATTTTTTTTCAAAAATTTTTTTTGCGGAAATTTTCCTTTTGGGGTCCCTAGATGCCATTTCAACAATTTCTGGAAAAAAAAAATTGTGTCTGTGTGTGTGTGTAAATTATTAATTTTTTTTTCAATTTTTGGTTTATAATTATGAAACAATAATAGTTATAGCAAATTTGTGTAAATAATAATTGTAGAGAATACCAAAATGAACAACTTCTAAAGAATAAGTTTTTTTCGAAATCTCGTTAGTTATTGAGTAAACCGAGTTTTTGAATTTGAAGTATAATTTTTC